>OY756940.1:3755000-5005000 GCA_963580275.1 Crataegus laevigata
GGTACAAAACCTGTGGTGGATTTTCGATCAAGGGAATTACCAGCCCAGTCAGCATCGGTATAGGCCATAATGTGATGAGACTCATTTTTTTGCATGAGTATGCCTCTGCCAATCGAACCCTTGAGGTAGCGGAGTAGTCTCTTGACAATTTCCCAATGAACCAATGTCGGATAATACATAAACTGACTGATAAGGCTTACAGGGTAAGCAATATCAGGCCTGGTAATCGTGAGGTAGATGAGCTTACCAACCATGCGTTGATACATACTAGGATCGGATATGTGATAACCTGGAGCATCCAATTGAAATTTGCTAGCTAAGGGGGTGCGAGCAGGTTTGCAATTGACCATATTTGCTTCATCGAGAAGGTCAAGAACGTACATTCGTTGGTTTAAGAATAAACCCTTGGAGGAGGTTGCCATCTCAATTCCCAGAAAATATTTTAGGGTTCCCAAATCTTTAATGGCAAACTGTTGGTGAATAGACCTCTTAAGAGTCTCGATTTCATCCACGTTCTCCCGTGATGATAAGGTCGTCAACATAGATAAGAACAACGAGCTTCCCTTGGGCACCACTTCGAACAAATAGAGAGGAGTCAGCATGGCTTCTTTTAAATCCTGCCATCTCAAGAACCGAGCTCAGTTTGGAGTACCAAGCTCGAGGAGATTGTTTGAGCCCATATATAGCTTTATGAAGCTTGCAGACTTTGGTAGGTTCTTGTTCTTGAGGATGTCCTGGAGGGAGCTTCATGTACACTTCTTCTTCAAGCTCACCGTGTAGAAACGCGTTCTTAACATCCATTTGAAACAAGGGCCAGTCGTGATTGACAACGACTGATAACAGGACCCTTACGGTGTTCATTTTGGCAACGGGGGCAAACGTCTCATTGTAATCAAGACCGTAGGTTTGAGTGAAGCCTCGTGCAACCAACCGGGCCTTGTGTCTTTCAGTAGTGCCATCAGAATTGAATTTGATCTTGTAGATCCATCTACTCCCGACGGCTTTCTTACATTTGGGAAGGTCTATCACGCTCCAAGTGTGATTGGCATCCAGTGCTTTGAGCTCATCATGCATGGCCTCTCGCCACACAGGCGTACACACTGCTTCTTGAAAGTTTTTAGGCTCAATGTTGTTGGTTAACTGATTTAGGAAGGATGCATGAGATGCTGACAGTTTGTGATAAGTGAGTGCTTCGGAGATGAGATGTCTTACACTGTAAGTTATGTACTCTTGCAGTCGTGGCGGAGGATGACGATCGCGAGTTGGGTTCCTTCTTAGTGCTGCTGCAGGTGGTGGTGTGGTAACAACAGGAGCTGGGGCTCGAGATGGATCGTCACTGACCATCTCATCATCTGGGGAATCCTCGATAGGCTGGTATGAAAGAGTGTTAGGAGAGATTTCAGCAGGAGTGGGGAGTGGAAAACTCTCAATTGGGCTCTCCCCCTGAGAACTGTTCTGGGAGTGTTTGTTGAAGAAAGGAATGAGTTCATCGAACCTCACATCCCTAGAGACAACCATCTTCCCAGTGTGTGGATTATAACATTTGTACCCCTTTTGAGAGGTCGAGTACCCCATAAACACACATTTGACAGCTCGAGGTTCTAGTTTATCACGATTTTTTGCTTGGATGTGAACATAACAAACACATCCAAATATCCTGAAATGAGTTAAATCAACAACTCTTCCTTTGATGACTTCAAAAGGTGATTTGGAATTCAAGACATGAGTAGGCAGTCTGTTGATGGTATAGGCTGCAGTGAGAAGGGCTTGGGACCAAAATCTTTTGGGAACTTGCATCTGAAACATTAGAGACCTAGTTTTCTCCAATAGGTCCCTATTTTTGCGCTCGGCAACACCATTCTGTTGAGGTGTACCTACACAGCTCGTTTGATGCAATATGCCATGGCTGCTCAAATAGTTGGACATATTATTGGAGGTGTACTCAGTGCCATTATCAGACCGTAAGGTATGTATTTTTGAGGAAAATTGGTTGGTTATTAGACTATGGAAGTCTTGGAAAGCAGTGAAAAATTCCACTGTTCTAAAAATCCCCGCCTAGCGCCGCCTAGGCCTCGCCTAGGCGCTAGGCCCCAGCCCCCCGCCCCGATTAATGCTAAGGGCGCCTAGACCTGCTGCGGCACAGCCTAGAACGCCTAGGCACCTGCCTAGACCGCCTAGGCACCCGCCTAGACCGCCTAGACCCGCCTAAACACTCGCCTAGGTCGCAACTCACTTAGACAGAAAATAGATAACTTTCATTTAGCATTTTGTTTTTTTCTAATAAATTGTAAGAGATTTGTTGTATACTTAAAATGAACACACATTATATCCTTATTTCACATGTTTTCATTATGTTTCAATACTTCATAATATATATGCATTCTATTTTGTAATTTATGATGAAATTATATATATTTCAAGTATAAGCAGACACTTATTTACACTAAATATGATTGATTTACTTAAATCCGCCTAGTCCGCCTAGGCGCCCGCCCAGGCCCCGCCTAGCCGCCTAGGCGCTAGGCCCCAGCCCGCCGCCCGACTAGCGCCTAGCGACTTTTAGAACCTTGAAAAATTCACTCTTGAACTTTAAGAGATATAACCAGGTAATCCTAGAGTAGTCATCTATGAATGTAACATAATACTTGTACCCATCAAATGACTCAACACAAGAAGGTCCCCAAATATCTGAGTGAATAACTTCAAAAGGTTTACTGGTTCTTGATTTAGAGGATACAAAGGGAAGCCTGGTGGCTTTTGATAATTGACAGATCTCACACTCATGTGTGTTGATACAAAAATTTGGAAATAATTTTGACACCACAGGTTCGAAAGGATGAGCAAGACGTTGGTGCCAAAGTTGATGCTTCTGGACATGGCTTAGGGTGGCAATAGGTTCCTTAACTCGATTGAACTCCTTTGAGAGGTAGTACATACCATTTAAGAAAAATCCCTCACCAATCTTCTTCTGGGTGACTCAATCCTAAAAAACAACGGAGTGAGGAGAAAAGATAGCAAAACAGTCCAAAGTATGTGTGATTTTTCCTATGGACAGAAGTTGGAAAGGAAATGAGGGTACATATAGTGTCGTAGACTCTACATCACTCCCTATTAATTTAATCTTTCCTTTTCCTAGAACTGGTTCTCCTTTCCCATTTGCTATAGATACATGAGTAGGATTAGGTAATTTTTGAAACTCATGTAGATATGCTTGCTTGTTGGTAATATGGTCAGTGGCACCTGAGTCTACAATCCAAAAATCGTGTGTGAGATGAGCATTGAGAGCCGTGGAAAGTGCGCAAATGATACCTGGGATATTGTCGGATGCAGTTGTGTTTGAATCTGCCAAGAAACCAGCAAATTTTCCAAGCATTGCTGTGGGATTTTCTGTGATGACATTGTCACCTTCAGCAACACCATTCTTCTTCTGGAGAGAGACGGCAAATTCATTGATCAGGGAGATAGGGTTTGAGGTGAAGTTTGTCATCCCATCAGTTGGACAACTAGAAGAGTGAAAGGCCTTAGACGCAGACCTTTTCCCATCCCTGATCATTCGTCCTTCCTTGTTGAACTTAGGTTTTAACTCAGGATGTAAAATCCAGCATTTTTCCCGTACGTGCCCCTTGATGTTGCAGTATGTGCATTTCCAGTCAGTCTTCTTTCCATTAAAACTTCTTTCACTAGTGAAGTTGTGATTACTAGTGAAAACCCTAGCTTCTGAGCTAGACTTGGGCTCAACATGCATAACCTTTCTTCGAGTCTCCTCTCTTTGAACTGCATGACATACATTGGCAAATGATGGTAGCTCAGGAGTCATTAGTAAGTGGCTGCGCAGGTCTTCATACTCGGCTCCCAAGCTTGCCAATAGTTGGAACACCTTATCTTCATTGGCCCTTTTCAAGAGTACAGCGGATTCCATGGTGTGTGGACGGTAAAGATCAAGTTCATTCCACATATTTTCCATGCTTCCAAGGTGTTGAATGAAGGTTTGATCACCTTGCTTAAGACCAGCGAGTTTTTTCTTTAGTTCGAACACACGGGCAACATTGTTTTGACTACCGTACATTTCCTTGATCGATTCCCATAAGATGTGTGATGAATTTGAGTAGCTGAAGATCTTAGACAATTTGGGCTCCATTGAGTTGAGTATCCAGAACATAACAATCTGGTCATTTGAGTGCCATGCATCGAAGGCAGTTGAAGAAGGCTCTGGAGGCTCAATGGTTCCATTGATGTATCCTAGCTTCGATCTTCCTCCTAGGGCAAGTGATATAACTCATGACCATGGCAGATAGTTGAATTCATTCAACAGCACTGAGCACAGTCGTTGGTGTGGGTTGCTTTCACCGTGTATCATGTTGGCTGGTGTTGGGGTTGAGGAACTTGAAACCTCCGAACTGAATGGGTTATCTTCTGCCATCGCCACAGATGATGAATGGGAGGAGAAGAACAGGCTAGAAGTGAAAACAACAGAGACAGGACCCTATGGTTCCTGCTCTGATACCATGTTGAAGTTTTGGTTTCAACTATTGTTGTATTTCATCATAAGAAGCAAGGTTACACACGGAGAGACTCATATAGAGTGCTCGAGGGTGGCAAACAGTCCAACGGACAAAGGGAAGAGACATGCCACTCTAAGGACCAAGGAACAAACAACTAACCCTAATCTAATCCTAATTACGTGTATCAAGGGAGATAATATCCTAGATACAAATTACAATGAGATCAATCCCATGAATTAAGGAGCAAAGGGAGCAAAGTGGCGGCTGCAACTCACACAAGTGATTGTGAGTTGAAGGGACAACTTTGACACTATAAGCAACCTCAATAATCTGCTATACATGCTGTCAAGAACTGTCGATACTTAATGTATGGAAAATTGGGTGCAAGCTTCTGCTCACACGTCCACTAAAAGCTCTTGGTACTCATTCGCGGCCTTCTCCCACGCCTCGGTCTCCAGCTTTATTTGCCTCTTCCGGATGAAACAGTTGTTAGATAAGACAAGGACTCTGTAAACTTTTTTTGTTGGGTCATGATGCCAATTATGTAAACAATTAATTTTTTTTACCGTTTTAAGAATAAACTATTGGCATTACACTTTTTTGCACCTCTTTGTTACACTCTCATCTCGCGAATTAAAGTTTTTTCCTAGCAATAACCTAATCGATCTGGAATTATGTTTCTTTGCTTATATATTTTTTGAATTTTTGTTGTTGTAAACAAATTTTGACTCCCAGCCCATTTACATCTTCCCAGCAATTGCATCAACAACCCCAACCAGCTATACCCGCAAAGACTTCAAAGAGAGCGTTGTTTCTTGATCAAACGGAGAAATCTAACAGGTAAAGTTCTCTTCTTGCTTAATGATCTCATGTGTAAATCTTACGAACCATGCTTCTGTTAGGTATATGAATATGTTTTCCTCCTCATGAAAAAGCTTCATACCACTCTTTTTACCACTCTTTTGTGACCCTCGCATTCATATCTAACCTTTTAAATTTGTATCTTGACTCCCAGCAAAAAACCTCACGGCGACCAAGTAGAGACAACCAATTTTGCCATAATTGCTAGAGAATTTCACAATTTGGTTGTTCCCAAAATTGAACCAGCCGACAAAGTGCCGTTAGCTGCACTCAGAACAAAATCTCAAAGCAAACATCCTAAAGATAGGTAACTTACAATTTATTTTGCACGCACATGCCTATATGACAAACAATATAGTAATGTTTCTTAAACTATGATTTATAATTTTTGCTATAGTGCGGAAGATGTCCACTCTAAAAAAAAGTGAACAATGCAATCTCCATAATCGACTACTGCAAGCCGTTCTACATGTTTTTGGCTATCAACATTTTTCCTTCAACACCTGTATGTTCGTTGCTTTGCATCTTTGTGCTTGGAAACTTACTAGAATGAGAACAAAACAATCTTTATGTTTTTTGTTGACTACTCAAACATGTACCTAACCTAGAAGATATATATTTTGTTGCCATGGCTACTAGGACAACATGTCTGTGAACTATATGTTACTTATGTTTCTTCTATATACTAGCGAACCAAAACGTTGAGTTTTGTTCTGTTAATTGTACAATGCGGTTCAAGATGACATATTCAAGCCCCGCAGCATCGCGCGGGCATGTCAATCAAACTCATGGATCTACCTTTATCTTTCGACCCAATTTTTATTACTTCAGAACAATCATATTATTTGAGTCAGTATTTTTACTAAGGGAGAAGTTTGTTGAACTCTACAAGGCACCGATACTGGAGAATGTGAGTATCTTTGATGATGCTGATATTTGTTTGCCTAGTGAAAATACGTAAACATACACATTGTTGGCGTTTTCTGACTGGATTCCCATGTTGTATTGCCTATTAATTTGTTACTTTTATGTCTACAGTTGTTGGAGAGTTTTCAAGAGTCTTTCCCCAACTTGACTTTTCCGCCATTACCGGATCGTGGAGACTTCGATCTCAGAGACGTTCTCGAATCTCCCTATTTCTTCAACTAGTCTGATCGAGATGATTGTTAGGCGGAGGTGCCCTTCTTGGGTGATTGAGTTCCCCAATTCATTCAATCACAAGGTGATGAAATTTTATTTATTTTCTCTCCTTCAAGGACGTGAGATGGCCAAGGAGAGCGAGCTCCGATGAGAAAAAAAAAAAAAAAAAAAAAAAAAACTTCATGTACGGCTGCTGCTATCAATCTGCTGCTCGTACGTGTACATATGTCGAGAAAGGCTATCTTCACCAATTAGCTGGAGATATCCCACCGGGCTTGGCCGTCTTCTGCATCCACTGTTTTGAAAGGATTGGGGAAATAAGATGGTCACCAAGCAGCATTCGAGAAAATTAAGACATCCCCACGGAAGTATATCAAAGAAAAATTAAATCACCAACTATACTTTATTGCCTTGAAGTTTCTGCAGGGTGCATTATGGAAAGGGCTTAAATCCTTCAAGTATGGATATACTAATGTAAAATCCTTTGTTCTAGACCAATTTTGTTCATAGTTTTTGTCTTCAAAAAATTTAAAAATGTTAAAAAATCTCCTATTTTTTCTTTTGATACAAATGACATTTTTTTTTGGTATTAATATAAATTTGTTTGCACCAAGGGATGGGGTGGGAACATATCTTGAAATATGGTCACGCCCATATTTGCAGTTGAAGAACACTTTAATATAAGTTTAATTTGGTGCTATTATAGGTTTAATTTGGGTCTGTTCCACCACTTAAAATTTGCAATACTAATTTTGAAGAACGAATAAGAAAATTCTACCAAGAGACAGTAAAATAGTAAATCAAAGAAAAGGGATAAGACAATCAAGACTAATGGAAATTTTGATGTTGTTTTAACATTAACTCAGGTTGATTTTGTTCGCCAGCATTAATAAAACAAATGACTTTAACTTGGGCAAGCAAACAATTAAATCAGACGTAAGCCAAGTAACTTAGAAGTTAACCATATGAAAAAAACAATGACAATCAAACTAACCTCTTCTTTTCATATGAAGTATAATTTGTTCTCTATTTTGCCTTTGTGAAGAATTCACTTTTCACTCCCTACACACAAAATAGCATACATCGAAAATGCTCAGTAACATTATAAAAACTATAAATATATAGTACTGTATATTTATCATATACTATATTGTATAGTACTTTTCACTCCCTTCACACGGGATCATATTTTTTAGAGATAGAGAGAGTTATACTTTTCAACAGCGGAGAGAACAAATTCAATCTTGGGCATAAAAAGAAAAATAGAAGCTTCACAGCACAATAATTAACCAGAATCCCTTGTTTTTCTAAGTGCAAATACAAAAAAGGAATCAAAATATTAAACACAAAATCTTCACATTAGCTCAAGAACTATATTATTTTCGAAGCTTTCGAATTTCCCAGCACGGAACGACAAACATAAAAGCATTAAAAATATATAATTGCAAAAAAAAAAAAAAAAAAAAAAAAAACAATTCCAAGAAACTACATGTGAAGTTAGCCAGATCTGCACAGTAACACAAACCCATTACTTGAAATTAAGAGTATTGCGGCTCACTGTTAAACATATATGCTTGGGTAATTGATTTTCACGTACCCTTATTTTTTCTTGCTACTGGACTGAACAAAACAGTTGAGAATCAAAGGGTAAATCACTTCCGATATGCTTAAGGACTGAACTGGAGCCAATATGCTTAAGGACTAAACTTGAGCCGATATGCTTTAGGACTAAACTAGCAAAGAAGCCTGCACTCCGTTGTGGGTTTGAAACCAAAATTTAACACACTCATTTCTAAATTATTTAAAAATAAATGAAAATAACTGAATCTACATGATATTTTATTATCCACGATGAAACAAAAAAGTTTCTGATTTTTTAAATTGTGAGATGTATCAGATATCAATTGTTGTCTGTCTTTGTGCTTCTCATTGCAAGTTCTTTTCGCTTATTACTCTGAATTTTCGTAGTTTGAAATTTGCAATGATCAACAAACATGGGATATGCCTATGTGATTTGCCATGAACTAATGAATGGTTTACAACTAATTTTACTCTGATGTACATTCATAATTTGGAATTAGGAATACCAGTTAAACAGGGCCTTGAATTACATCATCAACCAATACTTTCTCCTTTTGCTTTTTGTGAATTTTTTGGTTGCTTGCTGCAAATGAATGGATTTGGAACTTTGAATTAACAAATTAAGCAATTCAAGCATATTACATACCCATAAAAGGTTTAAGAGTAGATATAAGATTCATTAATATTAAATCAAAATAAATAGATGTAGCTATGTATATTTTCAGCAATTTCAGACCTCTACTCCCATCATAGGACCTAAATAACATTTAAAAATAAAAAAAGTACACAAAGAAAGTTGTACTTTTAGCTTCGTTTACAAAAAACTATGTATACAACTATGTATTCCACACGAATTTGTGTAAAAGGACTTGCCTCAGGGATGAAGTACTCCGTCCTCTTACACACCCCTATGCCAAAATCTCCATCAGGCAACTTTTCCAACCATGTAGAAGCCAATATATGAAGGAAATCATTCAATGCAATTGTATTAACTTTATTTTAAGGATATGAAAATGAATTTTTTTTCACTAATAATACAATATGTACAACCATTACCAGTTTCAGAATCCATTTCAACTCCCAAAATTACACAAAATAGACTAAAATTTCATGCAAAGAGAACGACCAAGGTTCATAATTCACTTCAATTCCCAAATGTGCTCACATATTAATGAACTCTCACTGAAACAACCAAGAACCAGCGAAATTGTGTAACTAAGATGAAAATTTCTTACCTTGATGACGGGCATTTGGCCTCCAAGCATCAAAACAACACCCATTTGGTGGAGAATTCTCAAGGTGTCACGAACTGGAGCCACTTGAGAGAACTAGATGCCCAGAGCAATTCTTAAGCTATGGCTTGAAAAAAAATCACACACCTACTTAAAAACATAAAGCATCAAACTTTACTCGATTTGAAAATCCATATCAGAAAATAAAACCATATTTAAACAAAAAAAAAAGGGTGAGGTGAGGTGATCCTTTACCAGACACCCACTCTTGGCACCTTCAAAGGCAAGTGCTCAACTTCAACTGATGATTCCTCCAACCTTGTATACGTTTGCTCGGAACTGGAGCCAGTGAACCCTAAACCTCACAGAAGTAATGGGTTGGGGGTGGGGCCGATAATTCCGTTGTGCCAAACACAATCTTCAAGTGGCAAAACCCTTTTGTGAGTTGCGAGGGTTTATCGGGTCTTAAGTAGGGAGAGTGGAGTGTTCTAGAAAGTACAACACTTTGGAGGTTTTCCGTTTTGTTTGGGCTCCGAGTTTTCATCTGTGGAGTTCGTGAGAGCATCCTCAATGGAGGCTTTATCCTCCACGAGGCTGGGTAACATAAAATCGGGCTACATACAACCCAAAAAATAGTGGGTCCCACAAAAAAAGTAGCAACTCATGTGAACAAAATTTTATCAATCTCCCTCCACTTGCGAATACACTTATACTCTCATTTTATTATTTTTTAGAGTAAATGACAAAAAACTACCTCAAGTATTGGTGTCAGGACACTTTCATACCTCATCTTTTAAGGTTGACAATGTCATATCTCATCTTACGAATTTGTGTCAATGTTATACCTTCCGTTAATTGACCGTGAATTTTTCAGTTAAATGCTGACGTGGCTTGATCCGGGACCCACTTTTTATTAAAAAATTAATAAAAACTAAAAAAAATCATATAATATTTTTTAAATATTAAAATAATAAAGAAAAGTTATAAAATAAAAAATAAAAAAAACTGATCGTTCCCCCCCCCTTTCTTCCTTCTCTCTCTTCTCCCCCATTTCTCCATTTCTTCTTCCCTGCCCAGAAAACAGAAGAACAAAAAAAAAAAAAATAATAATAATATACAAACTGATTCATCCCGTTCCCCCCCCCCCTTTCTTTCTTCTCTCTCTTCTCCCCAATTTCTTCTTCCCCTTTCTAGAAACCCAGAAAACAGAAGAACAAAAAAAAAAAAAAAAAAAAAAAAAACACCCAGATCCCCGATTCCGAGAGTGGAGAAAGGGGGGGAATGGGTGTGGAGGGAAGAGTGAGGGTGCGGGGAGAAGAGGGGGTCGAGGAGGTGGGGAGGGGGGAAGACAAAATGCATTTGTTTTTTTTTTCTTTTTTTTTTGTTCTTCTGTTTTCTGGGTTTCTAGAAAGGGGAAGAAGAAATGGGGGAGAAGAGAGAGAAGAAAGAAAGGGGGGGGGGGGAATGGGATGAATCAGTTTGTATATATATATAATTTTTTTTTTTTTTTGGTTCTTCTGTTTTCTGGGCAGGGAAGAAGAAATGGAGAAATGGGGGAGAAGAGAGAGAAGGAAGAAAGGGGGGGGGGAACGATCAGTTTTTTTTATTTTTTTTATTTTTATTTTAATATTTAAAAAATATTATATGATTTTTTTTTAGTTTGTAATAATTTTTTAATAAAAAGTGGGTCCCGGATCAAGTCACGTATGCATTTAACTGAAAAATTCACGGCCAATTAACGGAAGGTATAACATTGGCACAAATTCGTAAGATGAGGTATGACATTGTCAACTTTGAAAAATGAGGTATGAAAGTGTCGTGACACCAATAGTTGAGGTAGTTTTTTGTAATTTACCCTATTTTTTAATTCTTATTTCTTACTTATTTTTCTTACAATTTGGCTAATTAATGATTGTTTTAAATTCCATAAGAATTAAAATTTCAAATTGATTTAACGTTCATGGGCATTGATGGGTGAAATTTTCAAATATTTTTTTTTCAAAATTGTATGATACTAATTTACCAATTGGTGCTAGGTAAATTGTTGTGTTATACGTGAAAATCAAATTATTTTAGAGGGTGAAGTGGGGGTTTCTTTCTTTCAACGGATGAGATTGAGATAAAGAAATCTAATCCAACGAACAATTCATAAGTGATGAAATCTAATTTTGCCACAATTTGAAGGGTTCACAAAAAAAATTTAAGATAGCATGTCCAAAAATCAACTTAAGAAAAGCTAGCACAAAAAAAAAATTCATCGCTTAATCAAATTACTACATAAATAAATACATATAGCCTCATATAGAGTCCGAAAGATATAGCCCCTCATTGGGAGAGATTCTTTTATAAAGCCCCAAAGATTCCTCGAAGTTCTATAATGGGCTATATCTACCACTTTTCCAGCCCCATATAGAGCCCCTCATTGGGGATGCTCTGAGGCCTAGATATTATCCGCCATTTCACCTTCAACTTCATCTTCTGCATTTTCCATTTTTCTTTTTCACTTTGAAAAAGGGCCAGCTGGTGACTTTGTCATGGCATTATATTCTTTCAGAAGTGAAAAAAACTTATATAAGCATTTTAACCTTCCCTAGCCGCTATCGTGCAATTCACTAGCGTCAGGTCAAAATTCCAATGTCGAATCCCTATACAAGACCAGAGTTTACCAAGTAAAACCTTTGCAAGGACCACTAATTTCTATAGCATGACCAAAATCCAAAAATAGTCGCCAATCGACCTTGTCTTGTATACGTACTTGCAATTTTGTTCTTTTGATATAAGTAATATTAGGGAAGAGGAGAATACAGGAATACGGAAGTGAATATTTTTAACAAATTGAGCTATTAGTTGCTTATCTGATTGTATTAGCAATTAAATACCAATTTAAGTTCAAGAGCTGAAAAGTAAAAACTCTAGGGTCTAATTAGTTTTTGGTCAGACAATGACCACAAAGTTCAATGCTTATCATTATATGCTTTGCTTCTATTGTCTTGTGGCAACTCTCCCCCACCTTTTGTCAACTCAAACTCTTTTAACCAAGGCAATTTGAAACATAGTTACAAGTGAAGTGACATAACGATTCCAACATGGTCAATGTATAATTTAACTTCTGCAGTTAAACATTCAACAATTCAGAAGAAAACAAATCACAATAGACTAGGATAGTCTCGAGGGTCAAACATTTGGTGCTTAGGATCGGATTGGATTGGATTAGAAAGATAAACCCCACGATGAGCGGAACATGTAGTAGTCTATAAACTAGTTGCAATCCGAAGGATGAGAGCACTCAAGCCTCCAAAGCCGCCTGCTTCAGACAATCAACGTTACACAATCCAACTGACCTCACCATATCTCCCAATCTACCACCATGGATTTCAATAGTCAGCATTAACAAAAACTGTAAACGAAATGGAAAAGAAAACATAGATTCATCGATAATCAACTTACCGGTCGAAGCTATTTCTAGCTCTCTCCGACTGATCTGTGCTGCTCCTCAACTTTCCAGACCGATCCGTGCTCTTTCTTGACTTCTCTCTCTTTTCAGTGCTTGTACTTGATCTCTCTCTACTGTCTGTGCTTAGCCTAGACTTGTCTCGCTGCCCGATGCTGGACCTAGACTTGTCCCTTAAGTCAGTGCTTGATCTTGCCTTGTCCCTGATGTCTTCAATCCTCAGAGGAGACTCTGATTGATCTGCACTTTGTTCAGATGAATTTCGAAGACGGGGTAATTTCTCTATGGCAGATATGAACTTCCTGAGATGCCTCAAGTATTCTGGATACAGTTCCAAGTTACAATGGTTGCCTCCTTTGAGCCACAAAGGTTCATACTTCTCTTTGCAAAGCTCCCACAGCTGTTTTCCATGGGAGAAATCCACAACTTCATCTTCAGTTCCCTAAAACATTTTAACAAAAAGAGTTTGGGATTCAATTCCAAGAAATGTGTTAGGTTAGAGAACTCCAAGGCTGTAGTTGGAACATAAATTCTCTTGTGCAGGATGTCCGCTCTTCATTGAAACGACGTTTGTTCCATAGTCGGAATCCATGCATATTGTAACTTTGTAAGTAATTAAATCACCACACAGAAATAAAGATGAAGACTTACATGAATCACCAAAACTGGGCAACTGACAAGTGGGATCTTATCGATATTCTACACCAGAAGCAAAGCACATTCAATAACAGAATTCGATAATCCAATCCACGAAAAATCTGGTCTTGTTCAATGAAAGTGGAAAAGTAGGAGGTTTAAACCTTGTAAATGTCGAACCAGAATGTTTTCTTGACGTGGTACATTACTCGGAGGCCGGACAATATTGGACTGTGAAGAACAACAGCCCTCAAGTTAGGCAAACGAACGGCCAAATCCAAAGCAGGTCCGCTTCCAACTGACTGGCCGTACAGAATGACATCTTCCTCCTTTATACCGAACTTCTCTTCAAGGCATTTGTATGCTGCCTCTATGTCTGCATATGTGTCCTGCTCACTTGGCTAGTTGATAGTAAAGGGCACACTGTCATCAATATGGTATAAAATCGGAGAAATAACCTCTCGTGTCCCGGGGATATGTCCCCTCTTCTCTCTCGCTTTCTCACTTGTCCTACCTGACTGACGAGCGAAAAAAAAGAGGGAATCTACCGCCGGGATATGGAAGTAATCCATCCATAAACTTGGGACCATCAAATTGCTGATGGTACTGCTGTTTTTCCCAATCCAAAACAAACAAGTAAACAAACAGTTCTTTGCGAAATAATCGGGATTCAGAACATGCCAAATTAGGTCATGTCAAATAGGGACACGTGTTCAGTTAAACACTAGATTTGACACAATTGATTTAGTTACAGAAATTTATATGGGAACTAGCTAGCTGTCGGCAGATTATACCTTTCCAGAAGATTGTCCATAGCCAGAATAATCGTACCTGCAAATATAGCACAAGAACAAAATATCAAAACTAATTTGGATAAGCAACGTAGAAACAACGAGATGATTTTCGTTTGATTTATTTCATTTAAATGTCAAGAATGAATAATTCTGCACATAAAACACTTTCGGAAAATATTAGAAGAAAAAACATATGAAAACTGATATAATATATATAGACTGACCCCATGAGATTGACACCCAGATGAAGGCTAAGCTCAGTGAAAATGTGGTACATCTGACCAAGATCGGCAGCATTTCCATGGGAGTAAAGAAGAGTGAGTGAAGCACATGGGTTTTTGACATACATGGCCACAATCTCATTCCCTTTTTTTGTGCTCAGCCTCACCACGTCAACGTCGTCTCGGGGAAGAACGTCGGAGATCCTCATTTTCCCGGTTGGCTCGTCTACGTACGTGTCGTATGACGGAGGGTCCGGTGGGAAAAATGCAAACTTTGCAGCCATAGACGATGTTGCAGACCCCATTTTTTGATCCGTGGAATTTTTTTGACAGAGGGTGTTATTTAAGTGGTCTGGAGAGAATTGTAGTGCATGGTAAAGTTTATGAGAATATTTGAATCATATAGGAGTTTAAAGCATGAAGCTTTAAAAGATTTGTGTGTTGAGTTCTCTTGAAAAGTGTTTGAATTAATTCCTGTTTTAAGAGAGAAAGATTTGAAGGGCACGACAAAGAGATATAGAGCAAGGAATTCTTGTCGGATAATCATACGGGACAACAAAAAAAGAAAATCAAAGGGAAAAAGAAAAGGAAAAGAAAGAGCAAAACTTTTGCAATTCAATTGCCTCAAAATCGTCCCTTGAATTTATTTTCGTAAAACTAAAATCAACGAGGCCATTTTACAACTAATAAATGGATTGTGATACGTTGATTTCTTTGAAAGAAATAGGAAAGAATAATATTTGGCTACTAAAAGGATGAATAGAAGTTTCTACTCAAATTGCTTGTTGTCGATTTGTAGAACTTCGTGTTTATGATCAGAATCGTTCATATTATAAATCACTTTATAAAGATTACTTCTCCAAAAAATTAATTAAAACTAAGGTCGTTTGGTCATCGAACTGTATAAAAACAGAATAACGAAATTAGTAAAAGTATTACGAACCGTCTATGTATTTGCTACAAAAGATTGACTAAACTGCCATAATTCTAATTCATTTTTTGCAATGGTGATCTTTACATAGTGATTCATATTATAAGCGGTTTTGATCATAAGCACAAAACTATATTATTCAAATGCAAAGAGTTTCGAGTAGGAGTTCATACTCATTCGTGACTCGTGAGTAATCAAGCATTGTGCAATGGGAAATGAATGAATTGTTGGCAAATATGTTTTTTTTTAATAAAAAATTATTTATGAGTGAGATGTTTTAGGTAGAAATATTTAATTTGAATAAAAATTTATTTTGAATGTTTGCTCTTAAAAAATCCACAGAATTCCAGTTAATTATGAACTTATGACTTCCATTGCAGACCAACCCAGCAGACTTAAAAATTGAGAGAGCCAAAATGCAAAAGTGAAATGAATGACGAATTTGTGGGGTAATTGATGAAAAATAAGCAAAAGAAAATGAGTGGGTGGCTGGGTGGGGGATAGCTGAGGGAACATCAAATGATTGCATATTGGACTATTATTTACTTTTACCACAACTCACTTTTACATTTATCAAGGCCCAAATCTACTTTGCATATCGAGGCCCATCAGCCCAATAGTACATAACGAGGCCCTTCAGCCCAAGCAAAGAGCCCAAACACAAACGAGATGACGATATCACCGATACAAGCGATATTAGAATAGGTGATTTTAATTATTTGAGCTATAATTTACTCCAGACGAGATAAATATAAGTAATTTTTACGTTCTCTTTTTCTCATCATGCAAACACCTCTTTGTTTTCTAGCATTTGAAATTTGAAATTAGATCAATCAAAAGAAAATTACGAAATAAAATTAAGAAGAAGGGTGCAAAAGAAAACGGAAATGTGAAATCCCTACCCTTTTAAAGACTAAATCACCTTCATAAGAATATGTGATACAATATTTCAAATGCAAGGACCTAAACTATTTTTCACTTGTTTAATTTACTTTTATTTTGCATGTAGTCCAATATTCTATTAAATAGACTGTTGGATTTCTACTCATGCGTCCCGGGATCCAAACTTTCTCCCCCTCTAAATTATTGTAATAGTTTCAAACCATCTTCCCTCACTTAACAATAATAAACTTTTTACTTGACTAGAAGATTAGCAAATACATAAATGCATGGATTCACATAAACAGAAAAGCAAAAATTTAATTCATGAATTTCAATGATACATGGTACCTAATTATTTGATCTAATATTTAATGATTCTTCAACCAATGTAGATCTAATTAACGTTGACATCTCAATTCCTTTTCTGCTGGCTCGTACCATGCATCTTGCAAGGGTGGTTCTATCCGCATACTCAATTTTACTTTTACATTTCTCTCTCAATTTCTAGTCATTGAATCGAATAAATTGTAAAAGATTAATAGATAAAAATTACAAAGATGTGTAAATGATAAATAAAAAAATGTGTGTGAATAGCATTTGCAAAAACAACTGATAACCGGTAAGGTAAGGTTCTACAATTCTATACTTCAATTTTCAATTTTTATTTTTTTATTGTTTGAGAATTATATCATTCATGCAAACATTATATTGTTTCATTGAATAAAGATATAGAATTTGGTGGCATGCAGCACATGATTGTGGCTAGCTATACGCAAAATACCATGCACCCACGTAACATTTGCACAAATTCCGACCCTGGAGAAATTTACATATTTAGAGGTTGTTTGATGAGTTGCTATCCCTAGGGTGAAAGTTAAAAACAAATGAGAGTTACACTTTAGACGAGGGACACCCACTGAAAGACTTCGTTGGATCGATGAAACCCCTTTAATTATATTCTAATTAATTAGTTCTTAAAACCCTAACACAAGTCCATATGTTCTGAACATATTTGCGAGCACTTAATCATATGCAAAGAGAGTAGTGATTCAAAAATCTACTACATGCAGCGCATATATATATATGGATGTTTCTTATTCTCTTAATTTGATCCAATGCAGTGTTTTTGGTTTTTTCTGCATATGTTACATTATTTAAATAACAAAAACAACCATAATTATGGTTAAAATATTTAGAATATATATGCAAACTCGTGATTTTGTGAGACCATGGTGATCAGTTATTACACCACTAGCTAGGACGTTGGATGTAAGGGTGGAGGTTTTGATTAACATTGGGGTTGAAATAGGCAATGCCCATTGGGAAATATTAGAAATATAAAAATAAAAAATCGTATGAGCCGAAATTTGTCTATCCCTCCATGAAGCTCCACCGCTGAGACTAGAGATAAAATTGGTGCAGAAAATTAGACTTATAATTTGATGAGCGTCTTTGTTTTGACATTTGTTACACCTTTTTATACAAATTTTAAAGTTTAAATTTTCAAATATGAGAAAAGAAAGGATTTATCATTTTCAAACCTAGCTATTTTCTCACCAACCAAACACATAAGGATTGGAATTATAACTGATAACATATATTCATTGTTATTCGTTACTAGGTATTAGGATTTGGATTATAACTGATAACATATTATTTGATGAGCGTCTTCGTTTTGGCATTTGTTACACCTTTTCATACAAATTTTAAAGTTTACAAAATATGAGAAAGGGAACGATTTATCATTTTAATACCTATTTTCCCACCAACCAAACACATTTGAATTATAACTGATAACACATTCATTGTTAGTTGTTATTAGGTATTAGAAACAGTAGCCTACCAAAAGTCACGTATTAATGTAGACATGGAATTGAGGAATTAGGGTTTAGGTTTTGACAACCTCGGCATGCAAAGAAATTAGGCCAAGCTAGTTCTTCGATGTACGTGTGTATGGCGGCAGACACCAGACAGGCACAAAACACTTTAACGTCCGAAGCTTCCGTTCCACGTTATAGTATTACGTTTCTCCTCTAACTATGCATTTCCCCTCGAAGTTAAAAATATATTTATGCGATCAGTTAGTTTTTTCTTTTAAAATTTCGAGAACACACATCAAATTTTTCTCAAATGTTTCGATATCTTCGCTCCTAGATCAAAATACACATGGGTTGACACGATGTTTCATGTACCATATGTAATAGGTGATCTTGGCCACAGCTTTACTAATTAAAATATTCATAAAATAGGTACGATTTTGGAAACCCTAGTTAGGTCCTCTAGCTAGTTTGACTTGACTTTGGGTATATATGTGTGTGTGTGTGTGTGTTGCTGGCACCTACATATTTGACTTGGGTTTACGCATTTGACTCGCTTTGAAATCCTGCCGATTTAACACATTCACTGACTCATTGAAGTGCTAATATATAAGATCATTCCATTTATTCTTCTTGCTTAGACTGAGATTTGGGTCCTATGAAATTTTCTTATTGCTTGGTGTTTGTGCTTGTTTCTGCTGCAAGCATATGGAATATCTCTGCAAAATCCCGTCATCAATTAGGTACCTGCTTTTCTTTCTTCTTCTTGATCTGTATGGTCGTTCATTTTTTTCCATAATATTATTGAATTACATTACAGAATGTTTTAGCTTACTATTGGAAATAACATTTCGATTTTCTACAATTTGAAGGTGAAAATACTGTTGTGCCAAATGATGTTTCGACTCTGAAGGTACATACAACATGTATTTTTGAGACTTGCATTTTGATGTAATTAAATAGCACTCCAAACTGTATTGTTTGCCATACTTCTTGTATGATTTGTAATACCGTATATCCTCAACAATACCTAGAGTCGTATACATTTATTGATTATAACTTACATATATTATATGTACAGGGTGAAGATATTGATCATCATCAAGTGGTTAGTCCTCCTACTGCAACTAAGGAGGATAAGAGGATAGGAGGAAGGAAACTGGCAGCGGCGGGGTTAGAGAAGGACGTTAATGTAGTGGCGGAAGGCGGTGTAAGTGGAACTCGGAGGTCCAACAGCTCCGACCTTGAAGGACAATCTTCATGTGGCAATGTGGAATGCAGACAAAGTACTACTGCAAGTCAATTTTCTGAGAAAATAGTCGATCATGATCATGAACATGCAGGTTTTGTGGCTTTTAGTCAGGACTACAATTCACCAAGGCACCACCCTCCTAAGAATAACTGAATGAACATGATTACTAAATGGAGAATTATATACTAATTTCATTATTGTACTAATTATCAACTTTCTAATTCTACTCTGCACTCTTTCTTAGTTGGTTTTTTTTCCCCACCTCAGTTGCTTGCAAATTTGAAATTTCTTAAATGTATATACGTGGTTGCCAACACAACGATAAATGTGAGTTAAAAATTCCTTAAAATGCCCTTAATTAATAGAAATACTAAAATAAAATTTGGAATAAAATTTGAAAAAAAGAGACATTGATATTCTCACTCTCTCCCGTTTCACACTCAATGTTGTGTTGGTAACATTATAAACCACATTGATACATTTGGATAATCATCTGGCTTACAGGACTGCTCCATTAAAATGTTTATCAAACCTGTGTTGACAACAACAATTAATCTCATATTTTTTATGACTTCTTCAAACGGTCAAGGTTTGACTTCATATCCATCTTAACATGTTGTATTTTCCTTTTTTATTAATTAATTCTCCTCGGAGTCTCTTTCGATGTAGCAATGTTGGAGTGAGATTAACACTGCGGTCAAATTAAAAAAATTAAAAAATTGTAAAAGTTGGGCCAAATTAAAGTCGGGTGTACATAGACTAGTACATCAAAAATCGATTTAGGAGTGCCAATAGCAGCTCTGAAAACAAAGAGGAATTTGGGGAATAAATAATGGTTATTCTTTATTACCGTTTCATACATTTCGTATCAAAGTCCAGGAGACTCTTTTAACTTTTCAGTAAATTATTATTATTCAGATCACATTGAATGAATTGAATGGTGTTTTGTTCTTGCCTATGAGGAAGAAGAGCCTGATGATAAATTCACCTTAGCCGCGTCTCTTTCGATTGGCCTGAAAACATGGGAAAGTAAGAATTAAAGAGAAGAAGCAGAAGCAAATGGAGTGGTGCATTCTTTGAAACTCTCTTCAAGAAACTAACTCCATAAGAACTCAAGGAACTAGCTTCCCCTTGCTGGTTGTTAATGAGGCAAATGACTTAGACGCACATGGGTTACTACGTTCAAAGAAAGGCAACCGCCCTCATTGGCATGATTCCCATTCATCTTTCAAATACGAACGAGAAGATTGTCACACAAATCCTCCAGTAGATAGTGTTTCTACTTTTAGAACAACCCTTGGTTTCAGCGATGGGATCATTTTTTTCAGCATTTTCCCGAGACTCCACAAGGATCTTAAAGTAATTCTTGGGCGCACCTGAAATTCGGGACTGCATGCGAAGAAGCATCCTGGTTAGCCGGCACTCTTGTATAAGAACTCTTGGTTTCAACTTTCAGCTATGTAAGCCTTATCTTCACCAAGAACATCCTTGCTCCTAAGTAGTAAACTCTGCAACGAGAGTAAACAATTAATTTGAGATTTCTGCTGCAGTCATAAAAATCATAACCATGTAAAAAAGAATCTAGTTAAAGAACGTCATTGATCAGTATTGTTCTTGAATGTACTTTGCATTTGTTTGTGCCAAGAAAATGAAAATAATGGATATAACTCAAGGTTCAGTGAAGGACAACATTACTTGAAAATCCCAAGTGTTAATATGAAAGAACTAGGAAAGGAATCCTAAGATCTTCTGACTTAATTTTCATTTGTGGATGGATATGAAATAATTTATCTATCTTTTTGTGAGAAAATGGAGAAAGATTAATAGAATGTTATACCTTGTGAACGGAACTTTCTTTATGAGCTAGTAAACAGCTTTTCCCAATGGTCAAATCGCCTGATGCTAAAAGATATAACTTCCCCAAGGAATTAATCAGGATGAAAGCCAAATTTGATCATCTCAGCAAGGAGTTCCGCTGCTGAATTGAAATCACCACCTAGATCGAAAACATTAAGCATCACCTCACAGAGTTCTTGATCAGGAGAAATCCCATCAGATAACATCATACAGAAAAAGTACTTTGCTTCAGTTATCCTACACCTTTTGCACAATCTATTAATTACAGCACTATAATCTCTGATGGAGATTTCAAATCCTTTCTCCACCATTTGAAGGAAGAGTCCCACAGCCCTATATACATCACCCTTTGCACAATGTGCTTTTATTAACGTGGTATGGGCAAACTTTGTCAAATTGATATTGCCGTCATCGAGAGAAACCAGTAGCCTGTCAGCATCCTCTAGGTCACCATATACACAAAGACCATTGATGAGGAGATTATATGTAACAGGAGTAGGCTCAAGATTATGCATCAGCATCTCGTTGTGTAACTGAAAAGCTTTCTCAAAGTCTTGAGCTTTGCAGAAACATTTGATGATAGTATTATATGTGATTTGATCTGGGGTTAGGCCCTTAGCATACATTTTCTCGACTAAGTGAACAGCATCCCACAGCTTCCCCTGTTTGCAAAGTCCTTTAATAACTACCGAGTAAGATACATGAGTTGGTTCTACAGCTTTTGCTTCCATCTCTCGAAGTAATTCAAGCATGCCCTTGATGTTTCCCTGTTCATAGTTAGCATTCATAAGAATAGTATAAGTAACTGGACTTGGTAGCAATCCATGCAGCTCGATGGTATCCAACATCCTTCGAGCCTTGACTAGTTTCCCAGTTTTGCAGAAACCATGAATAAGAGTATTCAAAGTGACAGTGCTAGGATTTATTCCCTTCTCAATTATTTGTTTATATAATTGTATGGCTTTTGCAACATTACCTAGTTTTACATACCCATCCATCATAATATTATACAGCACAATATCCTCTGTCACAGCCCTTGTCGTCAGATGATCAAAATACTTCCTTGCCTCATAAATATCCCCTTTCTGATGCAGACCTAACAGAATAGCGCGGTGTGCAGAGTAATTGGGAATGATTCTCTTCCTGTACATTTCTCTATATATTTCCCTAGCCCTTTGTACATCTCCTTGCTTGCATAGACCATGAATGAGGATTGAATATGTTATCAGATCTGGTTCCAAGCCAACAGCTTCCATCTCATACAACAATCCCAATGCTTCTTCTACCCATCCACTTTTACACATACAGCTGAGTAGTACACTGTAAACAATGACACTCAACTGAAAATCTCTTGAATTCATCTCTTTCTGCAACTTAAGGGCTTCGTCAATGTTGCCAACATGGGAGTGCCCACATATCATAATTGTATATGTAACATGATCCGGATTCAACCCTTTAAACAACATTTGCTGAATGACCTTGCGAGATCCACTCATCAAACCAAGTAGATGAAACTCCTTACAGAGAATGTTGTAAGTTACCGTGTCAGGCTGTACCTCATGCCTCTCCATAATGCTTCTTCCAATGAACCTGCTACACATAGCCCATGAATCAGAATATTATAACTGTACGAATCAGGAACAAGTCCATACTTGAACATCATACAAAAAAACAACTTCGCAACATCCACAAAATCCAATTTACAGAACCTAGACATGATGGTATTGAATGAAACAACGGAAGGTCCAGTCTCCATCCTTTCAGCATCCATGAGGAAAGAAACTGCACCTTGCAGGCCAGATTGCTGGCACAGTCCATCTATAAGTATAGAAGTAGTGTAGTCACTCTCCGGAGTTCCACTATCTTTTATTTCATTATAACATTCCACATGATATCTGTATGCCTCAAATTATGCAACAGGCAGTTATAGGTAGATGTCGAAACCTTCAAATTCAAATCTCTCATCTTAGCAAGAACAGACAGGGCATCATGAACCATCTCAGATCTTGAATAAGCAAACGCCAACGTATCCCACACCACACAAACTGAGTCCCAGTCCCTGAATCTACGCAAGAGCAGCTCACAAAGTGCAGAACCAGGGCCTATCACAAATCACAGCAAATATAAAAATCCCAAAATGCGAAAAATATTGCTCACCGAAGAAACCGACTAAATGCATAGGGTAATGTGGCCTAAAACACCAATCCAAGCATAAACAACCACCATCATTTTTCTTCTAGCTCACAGAAAGTAAGAAACAAAATAATAAAAAATTGAGCTATTCAATAACTTCAACAAAACCTCATTACTCATTTCGGCCCGAAAATTTATCTGCCTTACATAATCTCAGACCAAGCTGCAATCTATATGATAGAAAGAAGCACTTAGAAACCATACCTTCTTCATCCACCATTTGCTTTACAACCGAACGCAACTCCTGAAACTGCCTATTCGCCGCCAATACATGAGCAACGATAAACTCCGCAATCCTCGAATGCCGAAAGTCACACTCATTCCTCAAAAAATTGAAGAACGCGAAAGCCGAATCCGGGCTCTCAAGACTCAAACTTTCAATAATCAAATCCACCTCTGACTGATTCAGCTTCGAGATGAAGGTTCTAAAACAACGATTACCCAAATATTTTCCCAAACCAAAGATTTCCAAGCCGGCAATGACTTCGGAGACGGTGCTTCTAGAATTTGGGACGGCGGCGGGGGCGGCAAGCTCGTCGTCGAACTTTGCAGCCGATGCCGAGGGTTTAGTGAAGATGAGGGAAGAGAGGGGAGCGAGAATTTGAGATTTTTGTAGAAAATGTGAGGGCTTCCATTTGTGGATGTGATGGAATTGGGGATTAGGGTTTAAGCATGAAAAGGGCAAGAGCCCTGTTTGGTTGCTGGGAAAATTGGAAAGCTGGTAGAAATGATAGAGACCAGAGATTGGTTCGATGTTGGATCAGAATCCAAGCTTTATTGATGGAACGGCGGCGGAGGGAGGCGCTAGGGTTTAAGGAAGCCGTTGGCTTCCCGGCAATTTTGAAGGTTGGTAACTAAAAATACGAAACGGCGTCGTCGTGCTTCAGTTTGAACTTTTAAACGTTGCTTGTTTTAAGCTTCTGCTGACCAAAGATTGATCTATTACTATTTTTTTTGGCTGGAGAATTTTTCTATTTTTAGTATAAATATAATGTTGTATAAAAATACCTAAAATTAAAAATCTAACACTTCATATATATCAAAATTGACAAATGATCACAAAATCCCACCACCTTAATAACTTTGTCTATGATCCAATGCCTCCAAGACTCCAGAAATAATGGCAAGCTGACCCATCACTTCCCCAGTTTGCTCCATGGATAATGATATGACTGTGTCCCAAGCAACCCCCAGGAAGAAGAAAATTTGACCAAGTAAAAGGGGAGAGAGTGAGAGAGTGGGAAGCTTTTGATGGATGACGATGGGATATCTTTTTCTGTGCAGGCAACAAGTATGTCTCAAGCCTATTTGAACCTGCAGCTACTGTTTGGACCCAAAATTTTGTTTTAGGGCCAGCAGCTACACAGAGAGACAGAGAGAGAGAGAGAGAGAGAGAGAGATCGGGAGGGACCCATCATCCCATGACGTGCTTGCTCTCTGAAACAAACACCACAACAACACTTTGGGATGGAAAAAATTCCTAAAAATTCTAAACCAAATCGAAAAAATTTCGATCTCAAGCCGAAATTTTTGAAATTTCGGGATGCTATTCCGAATCGATTCCGAAATTTCGATACGGGATTCAGGATTAGCTTCTCGATATTTTGGAAATCCCATACCGAACTGAAAATATATATTATTAATTATTTTTTATATATATATACACACATATGTATGCATATATGTTATATATATTATTCTTTTATAGTTGATGCTAGTAGTTTCTAATTGATGCTCTGCAACCTGGAATGCCCTACACCTTGCATATTTTTCATGTTCTGTTTGATATTCATTTGGATTTTATTATTGTTGCTATCATGGCTGATGATTTTAGAAGTCTTGATTTTTTTGTCTCTCAACAGATTGCCAAAAGGGTTTTAATTAATTTGAATTTTGTCTCTGATAAAAACAATCAAGCATGCCAGTGTTTGATTAAATGGTAGTGTGAATGAAATGACATTCCGAGTTCATGAATGTGTTCTTGAATTATATATTTGAAGAACAATTCATAATTTCATATTTCAATTTGGGATTCTCGATTTGTCCCGAAATTCCAAAAATATTTCAGGATTCTCAAAATTTGGGATTTTCGAAAATTTGGGATTTTCGAAAATTTGGTTTGGGATTGGTCTTTAAATTTCCACCCCTAACAACACTAATAGAATCTTCTCCGGATATTCTTTGTGAGCATTTTAGGAATTCGTAAATTATGTTCGTTTATCGTATATCGTGCTGTTAATTTTTGTCAGGTACTGTTTGTGTTTAGGGGTGTGATATCCACACATCCTATTTTACTTCTCACACACCCTTTCTCACACACCTTTCTAATTTTCGGCATTCGGATCGAATGAATTCAAGAAGATCAACGGATAGAAATTAACAAGGGGTGTGTGAGAAGTAATTTAGGGTGTGTGGATAGCACACTCCTGTGTTTATTTTAAATAAAATAATTTCTGACAGTACGATGTACAATAAATGAACATAATTCACGAATCTTCAGAACCCTCACACAGGCGATCCGGCAACTACAAAGAATTTAGTACAGAATGGCCCATCATCCCATGACCTGCTTGCTCTCTGAAACAAACACCACAACTGCAAAAGCATTTTCACTGCATTTTGATGATGAAGACATTCCTCTTTCATTAGAAACTGCTCTTTTCAATCTTCACCTTTTCAGAAAGAAAAAAAAAGAAGAGAGGTTTATTTGCAGAAAGTAATGTGATGGCAAGATAGGTTCATGGTTTGCTAAATGGTAACAAGGTTCTAAATAATGCTAAGTGTCGGTCGGGAAGCAGGTTAGGGCCTAACGGTTAGGAGGGGGTCTAGGTGGGCAATACGGATTTAAGTAAATTTATTATATATTGTACTAATAAATGCCTATTTATACTTAAAAAAAACACATAATTGTATTGGGATACATAAATTGCACAAAATAACATATATATTATAAAGTTTTAGAACATAGTGAAACAATAGGGAACAAGTATATAATGAGTGTTCATCCAACTATTCAGCAAGTCTATTACATTTTATTGAAAAAATAAAAATAAAAAATGAAAAGTTATCGATTTTCTTTCTAAGTGGGAGTCGTGACCTAGGCGGGCTAGGTGGGCTAGGCGAACGCCTAAGTGAGTCTAGGCGCCATTTCTTAATATTCAAATGCTTAGAGACTAATCGGGGCAGTGGCCAGCGGTACTAGACGGAGATTTTTAGAATAGTTGTAATTATAGGGAATAGTTCACAAATTGAACCACTTTACAAACTTTGAATTGAAAACGGTACAGGAAGATACTAAACAAACGATAAAAATGGACCTAACTTGTGGTTTACATCCGGTACCGTATATTGTTCGTGTCGTATCTCCCTATTTTTAATTACCAATTTTTAGTCGGTTCTATTTCATGCACATTCCCTTACTTATTGGCCAAGCAACAAAGCCCCTACATCCTTAGAAACATTAAGTAAACCAATGAGAAAAAGGAGCGAAGTACTAATTAATTAATATATCTAAGTATATTAGGGAATAGCTCCATTAGGTCAACAGTTTCATTCATTCACAGGTGTGCTTTTTTCTTTCTTTCTGTTCTTATTTCAATATTTCAGGTGATCTATATAAATCACAGGGGATCAATAATTTCAAAGCCCTTTTAAAGAAAAATTAATGTTTTGCCTCTCCAATTTTTCTTGTAAATCAAGGAGAAAAAAATGGCAACACACATTTATGCATGAAACTCACATTTCACCAAACCAACTCAAAGCAGACAAACTCTTATAAAATCTCAGCCCATTACAACATAGCTACTCCATTTAAGTTATTTGTTTCTATTTATCTCCTTACGTCTTCTGCAAGTAACAATGTCTGAAGCAAATATTTTAAGAAGACATGTAATTCTGGAGGAGAACAAAGTTGTAAAAGAGAGAGAGAAGACGAACAGTCGCTCTAAACTTTTCAAGAGAATTTACCCGATTGGCCTTCACAAGAGCACTTCATCTCTATCCCTATCCTCATCTTTGTCATTCTCCTTGTCTGAGAACTCGTATGATTCTTCTCTCACTGATTCTACGTTCCCACTGGATCGGAAGATTTCCGCAGCTTTCCGCTTCTTTGCACAACCACCTCCAAGAAGAGAGTATAGTTCTCCAGTGGCTAAACTTGCCCAGCAGAAGATTAGTCTGGCTCAGGATGCTAATGATGGGGAGATGAGGAGATGCAATTGGATAACAACGAATAGTGGTGAGTTTTATTGTTTCATCAAATAATGCAGAAAACTTTGCTTTCTATATATTTTCATGCTTTCTCGAAGTATATATATGCGTGTCATTTTTGCACATAAGCCATGCTAACCTTTATTGTATCGTTTCAATTTCATCGGAGACCCCGATGGGACTCCTATTTCCTATATTCCATCCTTTGAGAAAATATTTTATGACTTGCTCTGGAGAAAAATGGAAAAGGAAAATGGTTGTGGGAGTTGGTACGTGGAATCTATAGAAAATGATAGTAAACATATTAAACAACAAAGTCATCGAGGATACCATAACCCTACAAAGTAGTTGACGTTACAAAATGTTACAACAAGATGTCGGACGTATTTGAATACTTAAAAGTCATGGCTAATGATATATGCAAGTTAACATATATATTCTGAAAGATAATAATACAGATGACAACGATTATGAGGCAATTAACATTTTATTGACTCTAGAGCATATTAGAAAATTCTTTAAGGTTTTATAGTCAAAATGGTCATTGAGATTGACATAATTTTTCACTTTGATTTGATCTCTGACATTAAAAATCGATATAAGTGGTCTCTCAATTTGTCAATCGTAAATCATTTTGGTCATTCCATTAAAAATTTGTCAATGTCCTCATTAAGTGGGAGGGTTAGTTTGACAAAAGTACTGTTGAAAAGGTGGTCATATAGTCGTTCAAGTGACCAATTAAACGAGAAAATTGACAAATTTTTAATGAAAAGACCAAAATGATTTGCGGTGAACAAGTTCAGAGACTACTTTCATAGATTATATCACTTTTATAGACCATTTTGACTAAAAAGTCATTATTTGCCTGCTACAATTAAGTTTTTGATTATCTACTTCATAGCGTTTGGCAATGGATCGTGTTCAAAAGGTTTAATAAAAATATATTCGTTTTTTTCTTGGCTCACCCTGCGACACGCAACATATACACGTCGACTCGTCAAGTCTTATATTCGTGCGAGTTTCAAGTTGTGTACTTGTCAACTCTCCACAACATAAAACTATCATAAAATATGTACACTTAAAATAAAATAAATTGTTTTGCTGGAGTAAATAAAGAATTTTAATGCAGACATGCATTGATCCTATTCTTTCATTACAACAGATAAAGTTTATGTAGTGTTTCACGACGAATGCTGGGGAGTTCCAGCATACGATGACAAGTAAGTCCATCGAGACTCTTATACGGTCAAGTCTAATTAATCAAAAATTAAGTGTTATTTAATTAAATAAATGTATCTATATGCATGCAGTCAATTATTTGAGCTGCTTGCACTGTCTGGTATGTTGATGGACCACAATTGGACTGAAATTGTGAAAAGAAGGGAGCTTTTCAGGTAACCTAGCTCTTTTCTA
The DNA here is from genome assembly GCA_963580275.1 of Crataegus laevigata. Taxonomy (NCBI): domain Eukaryota; kingdom Viridiplantae; phylum Streptophyta; class Magnoliopsida; order Rosales; family Rosaceae; genus Crataegus; species Crataegus laevigata. The sequence goes on from OY756940.1 coordinate 3,783,973, forward strand.
CATATGTCACTAGAATTTATGAAACTTTGAATACTATTTCAACGATCTTATGATTTAATTTGTGACTCAGGGAAGCGTTTTCTGGATTTGATCCGAACAAAGTTGCGAAAATGGGGGAGAAAGAGATTGCAGAAATAACCTCCAACAAAGAAATAATGCTGGTAGACTGCAAAGTGAGGTGCATTATAGACAATGCCAAATGCATACTGAAGGCAAGCAAGAAAACTTAAACATGATATTAATTATTTAATTAGTTGCTAACACTGTACCGAAACTTAATTAGCCATCTAAATCAATGCAGATTGTAAGGGAGTTTGGATCTTTCAGCAGCTACGTGTGGAGTTCTGTGAATCATAAACCGGTCATAAACCGATTCAGATACCCGAGAAACGTTCCTCTGAGGACCCCGAAAGCAGAATCCATGAGCAAGGATTTGATCAAGAGAGGATTTCGGTACGTTGGACCGGTGATTGTGTACTCGTTCATGCAGGCTGCAGGGCTGACAAATGATCATCTGGTGGATTGTTATAGGTACAGTGAATGTGTAAGCCTTGCAGAAAGACCTTGGAGACATATCTAATTAAGTCTACTTATTTAACCTTATATGAATTATGTACCAAGAGCAAAATACACACACACACACACTTTAAATGCTTTTTCAATGTAATAAATCAATAATTTGAATTATGTATGATAATCAATAATTTGACCCAAAAAATATTATGAACTCAAGAAAGAATGATTATTTGGTTGGTGCGGAAATTAACAAACCATTGGTTTGTTTTAATTTTTTTTTATATGGAAAATCTTTTAATTATCATAATTATTGGTTCATAAGGTCAATGACTGACACGTTTGCAACTGCATTACGGTTGCTGTTGTTAGCTGCGCAGCCTCTAACTTATTGGTAATTCAAAATTATAGTTATTTCAACTTAGTTTAAGGTTCCATAAATGTGATGCAATGACGATACACATTTCTTATGAAGTTGATAATTAGTTGTGATCGGTCAATTGTGGTGGTGCAACTCTGTTGTTGCTTGTAGGTTGATTATCTCTTTGTAATAATGTTCTTGCTAATATTTCGTTTTTAACTGGTGTTCATCTCAATTAGTAAATAGAATGTCTCAAGTTCGACTAACATAAATAGCGAAAACCAGCGATATGATAAGTAGTGATCGATCAGTTGTGGTGGCACAACTCTGTTGTTGCTTGTAGGTTGATTATCTCTTTGTAATAATGTTCTTGCTAATATTTCGTTTTTAACTGGTGTTCATCTCGATTTGTAAATAAAATGTCTCAAGTTCGACTAACATAAACAGTGAAAACCAGCGATATGATAAGTGTCAATAACAAAATTGACCCAAAAAAAAGATAAGTATCAATCAATCCAGTAAAAGGCTCAATATAATTGATCCTTACACTAACCAGCCAATCCAAGCACCAACTTGTGGGTTCTCCCTACCGTGCTAGTGTTGAAAATCTGCTTTCCAGGCTCCCATGACAATATCTTCAACATGACACAATGAACACATCTGCAACAATTAAAGCCTTCTGATTGAAAAATAAGAGAAACTCCTCCAGATGACTAACATTGCATTGACAAAAAGATAAGCAGTCGAATTGTTAACGACGAGAAAAACTTCTATGCACTTCGGAGTTGGGGTGTCATGTTATCAATGGCGAATTTAAGATTATAATATTGGGGGTCTATTGTTAAATGTCCAAATTTTTTAATACACAAAAAGTGCCCAAAAAAATTGTTATTTATTCACTAGGCATTTCGTCAAACAATATATGGGCTTGTTGTCATTAACTGAACTATTGTGCACATGTTAACAGATATTGACATATGTTGAAGCAATCTGATGAGTGCTATCGAGATAACTTGTTGAGTGCTCTCGACGTAACTTGTCAAGTGCTGCCAAAATATGCATAACAGCATGGCCGGTCCAAAGATTTTTTAGGCCCGGGGCGACGCGAAAAAATATGCCCTAACTTCATATAAGAAAATTATTTATTTTCACACATAAGACATCGATAAAATTATAATTAGAAAAACACTTCAAACTCAATAATTTAGAAACACAAAGACTAATTTATTTTGTATCAAGATAAGGAAACCAAAAAACTCTGGGTTTACAAGTAGATAGATGATGAGTTTTGTTTTCCATCAGAACTTTTAAAGTGATTTTTTTTTATAAACCGTGAGGTGCTTTTTCTTATTTACTAACCTTGTCAATATGGGACTAAAAAAATAATGATGTTTTCAAGTTTTAATTGATATGTATAAGTAATGAATGGGCACTAAATTAAACATTGTGATGACAAGTCATATGATTTGCAAATTTGCTCTAAAAATTTGGTCTACGCTAGCTAGTAACTAAAAATAAATTAACGACCAAACAAAAATTCGTAAAAATTGAAAAAAATAAACACAAACATAGCATTTCGAACTTAGGACCTCTCGTTAATTTTAAACAACAAAAACCATTGCTTCTAATTAAACTTCTTCTTTATCATTAACCAAATTATATAAAAAAAAATTTTATGAAAAGAAATTTGTAAAAATTGGAAAGTGAATAAGCACATGTGGTGTTTTGAACCCAAGATATTCTCATTAATTTCAAATGACAAAACCACCACTTCTAGTTAAATTTATTTGTCAATAAACCAAATTTTATAAATTTATACTCTTATAAAAACATATATAAATATACCACCGTAATAATTCTAGTGCCCCCAATTTTTTTGGGCCCCGAACGGTCGCCCTGCCTGTACTGGGCCTGGGCTGGCCCTGCATAGCAGACATTACATCAAACACTTAGGGCCTGTTTGTTTGACCGGATTAGGGAGGACTGGACTGGACTAGATTGTAGTCCCTTGTTTGGTCTACACCAGGATTAGGTTTAATGACCATAGGTCGGACTCGCTCCGACTATGCGCTTCATTAGCCGGTCTTAGCTAACGACCCCAAAATCAGGCGGACTACTAAGACCTTCACCCCTGCCATCCATATCTTATTCTTCGCTTTGCCCCTCCCCCTACACTTCGCTCCACGTCGACAGAGACTCCACGGTTGGATCGATGTCGCGGCTCTTGTGGCCTCGTCGCGCTGGATCTGGGTTCGCCGACTGCCTCAACGTGCTGAATATGAGATTAATTTTCTTCTGGAATTGCCCTTCGTTGTGTATTTTGTTGATTGAATTGTTGTGGGTTTGTTTTGTATTGTGTTATTTGGGGATTTTGGCGTCTGGGTTGGTGAAGTTTTGTGGGTTTTTGTACTTGGGTTTTGGCACTTGAGGCAAGTAGTACCTCTCAGACTTTCAGAAATTTTGGATCGGTTTTTGGAACAGATGGGGGATATGCCCTGCAATTTGATGGGTTTGGAACAGATGGGGTTAAAGTTGCAAAGTACCTGCAATTCAAGAAGAAGAAGAGGGATATGCCTTTTTTTTAATTCATATATTAATTTTGATAATAATAAATTAAATTATAATATTAATTTTATATATTAATTTTGATAATAATAAATTAAAATATAATAATAATTTTTAGTTAGTCTGTCTTCTTAGTCCGACACTGCATCAAACGCTTCACTAAATTAGTCCAGCTTAGTCTATTCTAAACCAGTCCGGTTTAGTTTCTGAAGTTAGTCCAATCCGAAATACTCCAATTCAACAAACGCATCCTTAATGGCATAAAAAGAACTCACATCAAACATTCGAAGGGTCCTCGAAAAATCTTCACATGTATGCAACGAGACAGGTCCGAGTCCCATGTTTTGTCTGTCTCCGTTCACTTGTTAATGCCATCATTTTGTCTTGCGGCATCATAAACCCTAGTTATTGTAAATCAAGTGGCAAATATAGTAATAAACAATAACTCGAATTCCATTCCTTTTCTTTGCAGTCTCCGTCGTACGTCCCACCACCCAATTATACTAATCATCACTTGATTAATCTATCTATTAATTATATATTAATAACATCCATTCATGTGGGGTCTGCTCTGATTAAGTAAACAACAATTCTCATCATTTTTTTTGTCAAAGAAGAATATTATTAAATACGAATAGAATTATTTACATAAATAGTTAGGATATTAAATTACTATTTCGGCTCCAAGCAATTCCATAAGTAAAAAACTCTCGTACGCGTGATATACTTCACCACTATATGCGCAACCTCATTACATCAATAGCCAGGGTATTAAACAATTCTCATCATCAGCTCATATGGGAATTGGGAAGCCCTTTGATCGCCCAGTCGCCCACAGATTGTTAGTTGAAAACCCTTCACCCATACTTGAATGTATATCTTCTTTCAAGATGAAGTCCAGCAATCATGAACCTTACTCATAGTGAAAGCAATGAGACCCCACCGATAAGTTAGGCATATAATTGAAGTTGCACACTTGGCCCTTAATCTATAGAGTTACCGAAGGTTGAGTCAATCACTATTAATCAATATTAATATTGTACTCAAACGACCTTAGTATAATTCAATATAAATAGTCACAAATACAATTAGGTTTCTCGCGTAGGACTTTACATCTTTAGTACGCGTCATCACGTGAAACCACTCTTTGATCACTCACGCGTAAAGCAACTCCGCATCAGCAATCCTTTTTTTAATTATTTGATTTGAGTTTCAGGGATTAGATTCACGTGTCCAAACTCATGCCCTTGGGATTTCAAATTCGTTGTCTAAACTCAAGTCTGTAGGGTTTTCGATCCATAATTTCAATTTGAGTTCAATGGTGATAGAAAAATAAGCCTGCTCTGATACCATATCACGGTTTCATCAGGGACCAATAATACAGTGCATGGAAGCATACAACAAAAGACCCTGAAAAACAGCAGGCAAAACAATCCGCCGCCGGAGGGAAGAAACGCAAAATACAAAAACCGTGTACTATCCAAGTGATGGCTTTGGTGTCGTGGGACCTTTTTCCATGTGGTGTTGGTAATATCACGTTTTGCTCTCCAATTTTGAATATGAAGTTGAGTGCATAATTTAATCCCTAAAATTGAGACAAATAATGCATGGGAAAAATTCAATATATTAATCTGTGGATATTTTGCAACAAATAGGGACGTCATTTGAAACATATATTATGTACTCTGAATACTGTCATCCACTTTAACTCTCGTGTGCTCACAAAGACTGCCAAAGAAAAAGACTTTGGTTTTTTTCTTATCATTAAGTGATGCCGTAGGCGATTAGGCGATTCGGAAACCCCTTACGGTTCGAGGTTCGAGGTTCGAGGTTCGATCAGTTCACCGTCGGTCGGCAATTACGGTAGTCCTAATGATAATTCTGCACATATTTCGCACGTAAATTAGAGTTATGAGACCAAAAGCATAAAAACACAAACTTTCTACTTAAAAGGGAAATGAGAACACGCAGTTTGAAACAAGGCCAGAATTTACATAATCCTTCTTTTTCTTGATTTCATTCTCCAACTTATTTATCCGACAACGCAATCCAGGAGTGAAAGAAAACGAAATTAAAAAGAAAAAAATGGAAACCAAAAATACAAAGAAATACATCCAATTCTCCTCTCAGCTCCTCTCGATCAGCTGATTGCCCAAGAATATTTACAGCGGCAGTTTTCCTCCTAGAGTCACTCGTCACTACAAACGCCTTCCGACTTCCGAGGGGGGAAATCCATGAACCCAAATGCCAAATTTAATCTCAACAAAACCCAACATATCCTTCCACTCCCACCCCCAAACCCTCCTAATCTTCAGTTGCCTCTTATCATAGACCGCAGCAAGCGTTGCTGTCTCAGTCTCAAAACTGGCATGACGTGCCGAGTCTCTGTCTCTGCCTCTGACCTAGGGTAACAGATTTGCGTTTGCCAAATGCCGGGTACAACAGATCTTGAAACTTCTCCAGAAACAAGGTCCAGTCATCCTCGCTCATGTCAGCCAGCTTCACAAAGCTCATGCTTGCAGGAAGCTGCTCGTTTGCACTCCTGTGCCCCGATGATGTATTCACCATGTATCCGTTTCCTGGTTTGGAACCCATGTACTTCAGGTTGCTATTCTCTCCCACCAAAACTGTATTCTTCAGTGACATAGAAAGCTTTGAAACGCTTGGGACCTTTTCCGGAGTTGGCAGAGTTGCTAATGCCCCTTGCTCTTCCACTTCATTGTCCTCTTCCTCCTCGATGCTTTCTTCAAGTTTAGAGAGAAGAGAGCGGCCATGCCCACTCCCATTTGCAAATGGAAAAGATGATGCCCTGGTCAGATAATCATCTGCTGCAGATTTCAAGGTGCAGTCTTCCTCTGCTTCCTCACAGTCTATGTCAAATAGGAACTCCTGATCTCCCGAATCAGCCTTGGGGGACAGCACCTCCTCCCTCTCTGCTAACATCCTCCTTGCCTCCATACAAATTACCTCAAGTTCACTAGGTTCCTCCTCGCCACTGCGAAATTCCCTAGTCATCATCTCACCTATTTCAGCAAGACAGAGACCATATGCAGCAGACTCCTTCAGGAAAATGGTGCAAAGAACCAAAATCCTGAGACAAGCCTCTCGAATCATGGGAAGCTCCCTTCGCAGCATCTCACAATCCTCAAGCGGATCAAGCTTTTCTATGTACTCAAGCTCGTCATCTGAGAATGGAATAGAAGCCTGAGGCCAATGAATCCACTCAAAGTATGGGTCCTCCAAAGTCTCTGGCAAACAAAGGCCATGGTCAATTGGAATGAGCTCCACTTGACCAAACATCCCGACACCGTCCAGTTTCCTAACTAAAAGGTTCCCTGCATGCCTGTCAGTGTTAAGAATCCTAATGTCTAATATCCCTATACGATGCACAGAAGTTACGGGGAAGCTGGATGTCCCATGATCACTGGCATCAAAATCATGTTGTATGAATTGTTGGCAAGATGCAATCTTGCTAACCAGCTTCTTCTGGGGAGTCTTGCTCCCATTCACCCCATCGTTTATGTTAAAGATAGAGTGAGTGATCTTCACCAAGGCAGTGGGAGGCACATTGGCAAAGTGATCTTTGTCAAGCAGGAAAGCTGCGACTTCTCGGAATCCAGTCTCCCCAACTCGCACTGAGCGCTTCAAACCTGGTTGCCCAAGAGCTTTCCCAACAAAACCTTTTGGGTTATTAGGCGCAAAAGGCTCTTCATCAGTTGGCTTCACTATCGAAACACACTCACCTCTGCTATTCCTGAAATAGTATGCACCTCCAAGCCCACTATGAACAGGAATTGGATCAACCCCCATCTTGATGGCCTTCACCATATCCTTGACCACTTGTCTTGTCCTGGTAAACTGATTTGAGTTCCCTAATATCTCTATAGGACCACTCCGATCTCTCTGCTGCAGATCCCTTCCAGTAGGCGAGAGACATGGAGTTGATGAACTTCTATGCATAAGGTTCCTTGTGAGAAGAAGAGGGGAGTCATTCCTAACTGCACTCAGATCATTCTTCAACACCACATCCCCAAATGTCAATGAGCTTCCATCAGTTGGGACATTGAGAGCAATCTGCAATCTTCTCTTCACAGTATGGACATTATCACTGCGATCCAAATCCATCCCCAAGACACATCCACTTTCAGTTTGCACAAAAACTCGCCTCCAACCAGTGTGCTGCTTCCTTTCCATTCTGTTGCTTCCATGGTACTCCCCACTGAGCGGATTGCTAAATAGTGCCACTGCCATCTGGGTCTGTACTGGGCTGTCCAGCTTCCGAGACATAAAGCAAATGGAAGTGACAGTTTAGGAGGCCGGCAAGAGAGGTGGCAGTAGAAGAGAGCTTCTCCCCTTTCCGAATGTTGCCAAGCTCCAAAGCAGCCAATGATGGAATGAGTAGAAATTCAATTCCAAAACGATCATAAGAGATGGACTTCAAAAACCCACCAAGATTCCGTGAGCAAAAACACCTAAGGAACGAACGGGAGACCGAAAAGTTTATGCTTGAGCTCAATGCTACATTGAGTGAGAAGCCACTGCCATCCTCTACTAAAAGATAAAGATTCTGCATCAAAACGTAACAACCGGATATTAAATTCATTATTTTTCCATGGATAAGAGACCTTAGAACAACGAGTGGGTCAAATACAGAAAGCAGTTCACCTAATTAATTGAACTTTACACAAATTAAAATAAAAACAAAGCATCCATAACCTGTAAATAAATTCAATATACACACTAATTCATTGATTTAATGCTCCAAGCATCCAATAGCACCAAAAGCACAAATTAGAGATTAATGCACTTTACAGCTTCTCAACACCCAAATATTCTTAAAATTTTCGATTAAATTCGGAACGGAACACTTTTTAAATCCGAATCACTAAAACTGAAACCAAATCCTATAATATTCCGATTCTCCGCCCCCAAATCAAAATTACTGAACCCTAGCATTGATTCGACTCGATCTACGAGGAGTATATCAACGACAATGCAAAATTAATGATAAAATGATAACACTGAATCGCAAATGACAATGAAGAACAAAATCTGAACATTATTGAGGTGGGAAACATCGCAATCAGAGGCGGCGACTCACCAGAATGCAAGATCTGGAAGAGCTATCAACCAAAACGCTCCGAAACCACGAAACGAGAACGGCCGCTAAAACAACAAGACGGAATCCTTGGCGCGCGCCTCCTTGAAATTTGACTGAGAGTAACGGAGGCTTAACGGACCGCGCGAGATGCGAGTGGTTTGTGGGAGGAAGGGGGAGAATCGTCCGAGTCGACTCACAAAAACCCTCGCGAGTTTTCCTGTGTCGCCGTCTTCTTCTTCTTGCTCTGAGTCTGTAACTAATCTTTGCCTTCTCTCTCTCTCTCTCTCTCACTCAAGTCTCTGCCCTGTCCTCGCTACGATCTTTAACTCAGCGCGTAAATCCGGGTTAAACAAACTAACCCTGGTTAAAATCTGACCACACCCTCTCTCTCTCTCTCTCTCTCTCTCTCTCTCTCTCGCTTCTGTGTATTTGATTCAAAGACTCTATAACACGTAATTTGGGCCGCCGGATCGGTGGACTCTTGGCGATCTTGGACCGTGTGATGAAATTGGTCCACGATGTGGTGACGTGGAGATAAGGGACTGGGTGATGATATGGCATTTGCCACGGATAGGTCAACAGTTGGGTTTAATGTTTGTATGACGAAATTGACCTGGAAAGTGCATGCCACCGCTGCCCCTGGAGAGTGGGAGTGGCAAATATTGCTGCTGCGGAATCTGGGTAACTTGTGGGGCCGGGTACGATAGTACATGTGTTGCTTTTCGGTGGACTGATCGTACGGTTTCAAGGGACTCAGAGAATTTATTGGATTTCATTTTTTCATCGGAAAGAGAATTTGTGGATTTCTTATACGTTTTGTTAATTTTTATTCGTTGATTTCATATTATTTGTGACAACTCGTCCCTGAAAATAATGATTTTTATAATTTTAATAAGTGAGTTTAAAAAAATGCCGTTCGAGGCATGTACTTCGATTGGTGTAGACTACCTCGTAGTGACACCTAAGATTCGTTTTCTTGGCATATTCTGATAGTACTCGTCGTTACGGACGCGTAGGCGCAAACGGATTCGAATTTGGAGCTATAACGAGTAAGTTATTAACGTTTGAAGTTAAGGACTAAATTGTAAAATTTTTATTTTATAGAAAATTCCAGAAATTTAGGGTGCCACTTGTGTGGCCCAGATTTAAAGGAAGGAGGAATGGGCGGCTGAGATGGTTTAGCAAGGAGAGAAAAGGAGGGAGGGTGCCCAATGGAAAACAGAAGAAAGGAGGAGAAAGGAGAGGAGAGAGACACGGGGGATCGGGACCTCATTTTGGGCAACCCAACCCCGTCGGCCCCCTGGTGATTTCCGACGGTTTTCACCCATTTTTCTGGTGAATTGCCTCAAACCACCCCCTAGAAACCCCTCCATAACCTCCATTCCATCCTTTTCATCTCAAATTTGGTGGGATTTGAACCCCAAAATAGAGAAAACGCACCCGTGGGTGCGGTGGGAAATTTGTTCGAAATCCTCAAATCCTAAAACGTTTTCATGAAATTGATTCCACCAAAATACTTCCCTTGAACCCAGGAACAAAGCCCAATCATTGTTTGGAGCATCGGAATCGAATTAAAGTCGAATTGGAGAACACCCCATTTCTAGGGTTCTTGGCGGGTGTGATGAAATTGGAGGTCTTCGAGGCCAAATTGGACTTTCTCACAGGTATGAAAGTTGTTCTACTCATTGAGATCTTTAATTCTGGAGATTTTGAGAATTTTTAGTGAAAGTTGAATTTTCCGGCGACTCGGGGGTTGCCAACCGCCACCCGCGGCGGCGCGTGGCCCGATGGCCGCCAATGATGTTTTTAGGCATTATTCAATGCCTTAATATTAGTTTTGATGATGGATTGATGTAGATTGGTCGTTAGGACCTAAATTCGTTACGGTTATGGAATAGGTCAAAATATGAATCGACGATCCGACCGTTGGATCGTCACCAAACTTTAGTATGTGGCATTATGTAATATTTGAGGAATGTAGGAATTTACAGATCGGGAATCCGTCATACGGATCTTCCCGAATTGGAATTGTAAGTTTGTAATTAAAACGTTAACCGCCACTTGGTTTTGGCAATTGGCGGAGATCCAACCGTTGGATCGTAACGAAACTTTGGGATATTGTTCTAGAAGCTTAATGTGGATTATTGGAAGTGACGGATCGAAGATTCGTGATACGGATCTTTCGGATCAAATTCGTAGGAATGCGCTTTATAAAAATTGCATATTCTCTCAGCACAGATTCTGAGACATGAATTGATATTTATGCTAGGCGGTGATCATTCGGGATCGTTTGGGATATCTCGAGAGTCGTGCTAGGGGGCTATAGCGTGGAGTCCAGGTGAGTGGGCTTTTGTTTTCAGTATATATATATATAATTGACGTTTTCCCAGAAACATGATTCAAATGATTTATGAATTGAATTGATTTTATAATTGAATTGCCATGTCGTATGCCAATTATATTATATAATTATGAGTATGATTGCATTTATTATGCTTAGGCGCTGTGGACGGCCAGGTAAGTCAGGTGAGTATAATAGTTAGTAGTTGAGATGATGATGGATTGTGATTTAGCTCATCACCTGCACCTCGGGTGTTTGTGCTCCGCCAGAGTAGGGCCTAGCCTTCACGTGATCGTTCACCTCACGCACCGTACGCTCACCTTGGATCCAAGGCAGGTGCCTAGCCTGTCGTACAGACCACTATAGGTAGTTCCGACTCGTAGGTGACCCGCGATTCGTCGCACAGCCTTCACGTGATCGTAGCACTGAGCGTAATATTATACACCTAGCCTGTCGTACAGACCACTATAGGTGGTTCCGACTCGTGTGCAGGATAATGATTGATAGTGATGGATTGTGATTGATGAGCTATAGATTCAGCCGTACAGGTCACTAGAGGTGACTCCGGCTGACATGACACTAGGGACACCCCTTGATTTATATTACTTGCATGATGATGATTTTTCTGAGTTGGTATATCGACATGGCCTACTTCTGAGATTGATAATAAGTTTTGATATCTAGACGATGTTTTCGTATATAAGTATATATACGTACTATTTTTTGGGAAACTATACGGGATTTACAGTGAGGGGTTATATACGGATTTCTGAAATGATTTTGGAAAATATTTGTTTTTGCCCACTCACGTTTTCTGTTTTGCGCCCCTCCAGGTTTAGTTGATGAGGTTCGTATCGACGAGGATTATTGGCGAATCTCTGGTCTGGTGGCTACAGTTGAGGGTATAATTCTTGCCCGTTCTTCTGTATTTGCTTATGCTCTGAAGTCACGTGTGAGATGGGTTCGCTCCCGCTCGCAAGCACACTTTGATGTTTAGGCACTTTTAGGTTTAAATTTATTCACATTTTCCACATCACTACACTTTATGGCTTCGTCACCTTCCAGGTGTCGGCCAACACAACTCGACTTCAATGTCCTAGTGGACTTTCTGGGTCGGGGTGTGTCATTATTTATTTAATTTAACGGTTAAAAATTAATAGAAGTATAAAAAATAAAAATGAATATGTGGATCACACTATTGTCTCTTTTTTGGATCAATAGTGTACTTACATATGTGTAATGCAATAGAGTAATTTTTTAGAACAAAATTGTAAACATGTTACTTGTTACGAATAGGAAAAAGGAGAGTTTTTAAACACTTAATTTGAATCTCAACAACCACATCATATGGTTTATTATGGTTTGAATAGATGGCCTCCATAAAATTACTTTATAAATTGGGTATGAAGCAAAATTCAGAAGGAAGTAATTTTTTTTTTGTTGTGCTAAGATTGGTATAAATTGAAAGAAATAAAGAAATAAAATACCATACAAACCCTAAAAATAATAATTGAATCCAATCTAGAGATTTTTAAGCCTGTTGTTCCGAAATATGCTTCGAGCAACTTTAGTTTTGGAGCGAGAAACATTGATCAAACAAACCTAATTAAGTTCAAATAAATTTCACCTTTTGAATATTACGGAGAAAATATTTTCGTTTTGGAGTGCTAAATGTGTTCTCATGCTGGTCATACTCAAAGATTCGCCGATATGGTGGCTAGTAGATTAGCCAAGTTGGCTTTATTTTTTGTTGGATGGTGTTACTTGATCCGAGGCCGAAATTTGACAATTGTGTGTGAAAAGTAAAAATGAATGTGTATAGCACTACTCTTTTTATTTTGAGTCCTTTTTGTTTGAAGATCCTTCAAATTTAATCGAATTTATCCTATTTGAACTTTATACTTTTTCTTAAAATGCTAATAAAACAACTATCGTTTCATAGAAAAATAAAAAGGAAAATAAAAAATGGTCAATGGGAAGATAAAGTCGAACACTATTCCATTTTAATACCTTCTTCCATTAATCCTTGTCAGTTACTACTTCTTAAAAAAAATTGACCAATAATTATGATTCTTTTATGGAGAATAAAACTTTGCATGCAAATGAGCAGAATTCACTTTCAAGCTGTGGAAAGGTCCCCTCATTTTTGGTTAACCTTTCAACTTCTCAAGCAAAAATTTCCATGACATGCAACGCAATTGATCTTTCAATTCCAAGTTGCATATCAACTGTCTTGAACATGCAAGAATCTGTAAGACAGAATGTGTGTTCGAAATCTATGAAGAATCTATTTGGGACCAGTTTCCGAAAGATATATGGAACTTGTGTGTATTGATTTTTACCCTTATGCGTCTAATTATACGCGTTTCAACCTAGTTTCGTATGGAAATTCTTCATTGAGATATATGACCTCAAAGTTAATGAGCATGCAAATATACTTTAGAATTTACTAGTATAAATACCCGCGCGTTGCTGCGGGTTTTTAAAACGTATAAAATATGTAAAAAGTTCTATATTGTGTACAACTAAATTAGGGGTTCAATCATGGATTTGTATTCTTGTTTACAATTATATTTGCACACATACACTAATCAGCACTTTTAAATTCTCCGATCGTCATTTCAGAACTTCTTTTATATTTTATGATATACATGCTTCTCAGTTACAATATGAAAAAATAAAAGCTGCTAATGTAGTTTGTTAAAATAATTAAGTAATATCACAGCTCTCAAATCCATTTAATAGAATACATTAGAAAAAATTGCAAGCTACCTATTATCGTTTATCAGCAACTTTTTACATACATTATTTTGGTGGCAGCAAAGGTCGATCAACAACTTTTTACAAACTTTATTCCTTGCATAACATTCACAATAGTAAATACCACATGACTGTTTTATGATCACAAATTTTTTTGCAAGGCCAGCACAAATTGTCAAAATCTTTGAAAATAATAATTGACAAAAACTTATTTAGATTCAAGATAAAACTTCAATGACACTCACATGATAAATATGTCATTTATCTAGTAGCATTCATAAATGTTGCGTTGTAAAGACAATTATTTTATGTAAAGTTTTAAATGATAACATTTTGAGTTTTTTATTTTTTATTTTTTTATTTTTTTTAACCGTTCAAAACTTTCTCATTTCAATTAACTAAACATGGACGGATATGTTGCGGTACAATTTTGACCAAGTTAAATAACATTTTTATCCTTACATATCTATTGAAACTTATAACACGAAACAATTTAGTTTATGATTTCGTTTGAAATTGTTTTTAAAATTACTGAAAACGTTTTTTGTCAACATATTTTGAAAATCAATGTTTAATGAAAATGCAAGTGGATCATGAAAAAACACTTGAAGTGTTTCTTATCTGAAAGATTTTCTTTAAAAGCGATTTTGATTATTTTGAAAGTACTTCCAAAGAGACCAAAATTTTAAATGAGACGTGAAATGTTGTGAAATAGAAAATCGATCAAACCTCAAAGCCTTGTTCCGTAAATTCAGATATTTTCATTGTCTTACTTGCAAGTTACTAAGAACAATCGAGCTAAAATGTCAAATCTCTTTACTTTCCTCTACTCTCTTCTTCAAAATTTCAATTTCCAATTCCACCATCAAAATTCCCTCACCATACACTCTTCCCAAAATCTCAGATAAACCCATTTGAATTCACCCCCAAATTTCCCAAACCACTCTTCAAGCTTCCATTTTTCACCCAAAAAATCCATGTTTCGATCCTAATTTTCCCTCATTTTCTTTCGTTTCCCTTCATTTTCCCAGAAATGTCATCTCGCTCGTAATGGCCACGGTGCTCATATCCAAGCCCTCCAGAGTCCCAATTCAGGTACTTTGTCTTCAATTACATGCACGCCGACCGGGTGGCCAGTTCCCACTATGCCCACCTCACCAAGAATGACGACTTGGATTAGAGAGGAGTCGGAAGTGGAATCGCCAGTTCTCTGTAAATTCGCCGAAAACGGAGCAGTTAGGTTTGAAGCGGAACCCACAAATACGAAGCAGATCTTGACATGCAATAGGTGTAGAAAGTACCTGGGGTGATGAGGAGCCATTTCAGACCAACGGAATCGTCGAAATCGTCGTTGGGCGCAATTGTGTATCCAGTGAGTCGTGGAGAGAAGAGTGAGGGAGAAGGGATAGAAGGAAGAATGAAGAATTTGAGGAGAACATTTTGTTTTGGTTGGTTTAAGGTCTGGGTTTTCTAACTTTGAAATTTTTATGGTGGTTTTGTTTGTAGGCTGATTGTTTAGAGAGATATATTGCTCAGTTATTTTTCCTGGATTTTTTTGAAATTTTTTCTTTGTAGGTGTATGATCTCCTCATGTTTTAAAGACTGCCATAGAAAAATTAGGAAAAACAGCAAGAATTGGGAATTTGCAGGTATTTTTATGTTAATTTTTGTTTGTAGAAATTGTATATAGGTTATTTGATAAGTCTTAATCTTTATGGATTTGTGATCTACAAAATGTTTTACTACCTTGTTGTAGAGGGTTTTACGATTATTTGGTACACTTTTTTCTTTGGTTTATGAAAATTGCATCTTAGAGCTTGATTAAACTAATTGAAGAATCATTTCTATTGCAGGATGCAAATGCTACGAAGAAAAAATTGCAGGTCATGAAAGTATTTGACAAAAAAAATTATTTGGCAAAAAAATAAAATAGTGGCGGCGTGTTACCCCGGTGACGGCGTCTCCTCAACTATTAGTAGCGTCTCGGTCCGCTGCTTTTGGCGATGATGGGAATCGAAGTCAGGTGAGAGAGAGAGAGAGAGAGAGAGAGAGAGAGAGAGGAGAAAGGAGTCTTTTTCCCTAAACGCAAAAGGAAAGCTAATCTTTTAGTGGTTTCAAGCTTCGATTAGTTTTGCAGATAAGGGGAAGAGCAGAGGGAAAGCTATGTTTTGCCAGATAAGGTGAAGAGGCAGAGGGGAAGAAACGTGAAGATCCACGTGTCACCATTCTGCTCTCTGATGGGCAGCAAAGCAAAAAGGGTACAATTGAAATAAGATAAAATAAATAGGGGTATAATCGGAAATCCACTGTAGCTAAGCTACAGTGATTTCCCCACCGGTTTTAGTATATATAGATTTACAATGAATGAATTTGTATGAAATGAGTATGAGCATCGTTTTCATTTATATATTGAGCAATTAATGGAAAAGGAGCATTGTTTTCATTTATATATTGAGCAATTAATGGAAAATTGTTTAGTTTGTGATGATTCATTCTCATCTTTGATGAAGAACAAATAGTTGAGTGGATTGAAGAGGAAATGGACTGTTGGAAGACAAAAAGAAGCAGCGGGAATTTATAGATTTGGCATCTGAGCTCCAATTTAGACCCATAATACATCTTCAGAAAGAAAACGATGCAATGGTTCGAACTCACTAATTTACTGTGAAAGATAGGTTTTAGCAATCTGATATCGTTTAGGCTTCCAAAACTACGTGTTAATTTCTATAATAAAAATCAGACATTTCATTTGTCGTTCGCTTTGAGTTATTCACAGGGAGTTGTAATCGGTTTATTTAAGTCATTGACTGCTTCATTGTAGTCATCTTTCATAAATTAATCAAATAAAACTTTTGGGATTTTCTTTAAAAAACTTGTAAATTCCAGACTTTAGGTTCTTCAATAAATTACATTTAAAATCATTTAGCCTCATACTACGTCAATCTTATCTCATACCGATTCATAATTTCTTCAATTCCAAGTAACTAAACATGTCTATCACTCTATTTAGTTTACATCATCTTCATAATGGGACGAAATCCACGATTTTATCATCTTGTTAACTGGATAACGACAAAGATTTTAATATTAAAAAAAAGTCTAAATTACGTTTTCGGTTTTGGAGGAGAGCAAGGACGGTGATATTAGAACAACATTAAACTAAATTTAAATGAAGTAAATGCGACACTTCACCCATAGCAATTGGCCATATGGCTCGATTACAATATTAATTAATTAAGAAGTTAAAGATAGGTAGGGCCCGCACATGGGGCTCCGTTACAAAATTCCTCTCCTCAATCAATCCAAATCCCCAAAGACTGCAGTATACACACGTGATGGTGACAACGAAACTAATAATTACTTTAAAATCCGACTTGTCGATATTATCCTTACCACCACTCGCTTTATTTTGGTACAATTTTTATTTTAAAATAAAATACAAACAGTACCTGATAAAAATTGAGTGTACGATGTACAATGAATATACATGATTCACTTAATCCTAGGATTCTCACAAAAAGAATTCAAAGAAAATCTTGCTAGATTATGTGGCATGGTACTCTCTACTACCGTTTTAAGAGTGTTTTCTACTATGATTTTGTTGTGTTGAATAATTATACCCAATTTTGATTTAATCGGATACGGATTATAACTGAGCATTAACGGTTTAGGATCGACACGCGTTCATGTTTAATAAAATGCTTAATGCACCAATGCATGCTTGAGTGACTGTCATCTGTTATGAATTATGAAATCCGATTACTTCAAGAGCTGCTTATTAGTTTGATTTTATGCAATTGAATTTGCTAGGTTCATATATTCGATAAAAATATCAGGTTTTATAAATAGAAGAGATTTGATATATGATGTGAAACTTTTTTATTTTTTTCTATCAATCAGTATTTTGTTTATGTGAAACGGACATTGTGCTACAAACCTTTCGTGGGGTTGAAGAAAATTATATCCGCTTGTTTAATTTTGGATTCAGAAGCTATGAATGCTAAAAAGTTAAATAATAATATCTTGCCATACTTTAGATTCGTAGAACATTTTCTTCTACATTCATTGGGCCATATTTTCTCTATCCATTGCTAAGATAGCGGACAAACTAATGAAAATTGGATACACATAAACAAGCCATATCGCAGAGCCACACCGGTTTGCCCACCGACCGGATACATTGGATTAGCATATCCCTACCCTAAACAAACAACAGGGTCCTCTCCCGATCCCTTTGGTGAGGATTCTAAAATTAGTGAATCGTATATCAAGCGATCAGTTTTTATCAGATACTGTTTGTGTTTAATTTTAAATAAAAATATTTAAAATAATTTCTGACTGCTTAATGTACGATGTACGATGAACGAACACGATTTATGAATTTTTGATATTCTCAAAAAAAAAGATCAGACTAGAATCCGGATTTCAAAACCAGTGGACAAATCCCAGTCAATTGCATCCTTCCACATAACACCCAAAGATTCTCTTGTTTTATCAAACCAAGTGCATATAGAGTTTCCGTTGGGCGGTGAGTGCACATGGATTTGGAATTTTTAAGAGTCAGATTCAGAGACGGGCAGAACAACTGGGACTTTTACTGCTTATTTTGTTGTTCAGAGCCCGTTCTTTTAGGCCGCGTAGGGTCGTCATCTTTGTTATCGTGTACTGTTCACGTGGATCAACCCACCATGCAGACCAGAGATTTTTTAGTGTGACCGTCACACGGGATGGTATATTACGTGTCATTATATAAATGGTGAGATATATGTGTTAAAAATTTAATAATTAAAAAAAAAAATCTCCCATCACTTACATAAAAACACATAATGTACCGCTTATATTTCTGTCACAACTAAAAATTTCTCCATGTAGACGAGCATCAACCTTCATGTTGCATATCGAGATTTAAAAAATGACTCAAGGGTTATGGTTGTGTAATAAGCAAACCATTTTAAATTTGACTTTCATGAATTACAAACTCGATTGTTTAATCACGGCGGACTCATTCAACGATATAGCATATTCTCCGTACAAATAGTGTTGTTCGAAGAAAAACGTTTTGGTATAACTCTCAAAATCACTTGAATTTGTATTAGAAATTTGACTTATACTTATTACAAAGCGTTTGTAAGGAAAAGCATATCATAGAGAAACATTTCCAAACGGGTGACCCTAAAATATCATAATATAAGTATTTTCAGTGTTGTTGGGGGCCTTTTCATCAACGAAAAAAAATTATCAGGCTAAATTTGCCTTTTTTATCTTAACTTGTTATCCAATTTTCCGCTCAAAAGGAATAAAATATATACATTACAATAGATTTAATCATGCAGAATTGACTCAAAACGAGTAAGCTAGGTTTCCACACATATTTACTTTAGTTTACAGAAGTATGTTGACTTCTGAGTTCAGTATAATCTTAATCTCCTGAGGAATTCTGCAGATGCATGGTTGACTGCTACTGCTAGCTAAACAGATTTAGTTCCCAAGATATTGATTTACAAGTATTCCCAGACTTGGTGCCCAGACAAACGTCACAATCTAATCTACCATCGTTGGTTGGAACTTCCACTAGGAACCAATTTAGTCAAGCTTATATTGAATTAAACTTAACAAACAAAGGTGATTGCTATGATTCTCAACAAACAAAGGTGGTAAGGTGGTAAAGAAGCAAATCTAATGGCTGGTTACAACAACTGCTTTTAGAAAGAAAAAAATAGTTTTTGGGTTTCAAAAGCAAGTACTTCTTACAAGAAGCTCTTATGGATTGGTTCTAAAACCATTTTCACAAAAACGTTTTGGCCATTTTAAAAATAGTTTCTAACGAGCCTTAAGTCTATAAGGACAAGGTAACCTAGATTTATTTTCTTTAAAAGGCTAACTTATGACGTAAACTGGATGCACACAAAACTACTCTAAATTAGGGCTCGTTTGAAAGTGATTTTAAATAACTACAAATGTTTTTAGAGAAATTGATTTTGGGTTCCAAAAGCATTTTAAATGTTTTTTTGAAAGAAGCACCAGATATATGCTTTTTACTTGAAGCATTTAAAGTACTTTTCTAGTGTCCATTTAATTACTAAGGATTAGTTTCAAAAATATTTTTACCAAAAACGCTTTCAGTCATTTTAAAAGTACTTTCAAACGAATAGTTAAGGGATGATTAGAAAGAAGTGAGCCATACGCAAGGTGTTAGTGGCAACACATATACCAAAGTCTAAAGTCCACCTAGTAAATTATGGGCTGATTAGTGATGATTATGCGTAACTCAGTGGGCTCTGTTTAGGCTTACTAACTTGTGTGTGATCAAGGCTTTGTTCAGGTCATGTAGCAATATGTAGGCAAACACAAGCTCAGTCAGCCTAAGTTGAGCACATTAAAAGAAGGAAAATGATACAAACACTTTTATCAGCTTTTCGTAAGAGGCGGATGCACATTGGGATCAAGATAGTCTTATGATTATCTGGAGTTCGAAAAATATATATATGAATGTCTTAAACCTTTAGAATATTTGGTATGAGTATCTTTTGTAATTACCAAATGTTTGATATAATACTTGCTAGACATATCTCGACAAATTACATCGAAACTACTCAATAAATTCTCTCGATATCACTAATCAGATTACTTCAGCATATGTCAATATTTTTTGTACTGAGTCTCTTTTGTATATAATTATTTATGGCCCTACTTGGGCTGAAGCAGTTTTGGCGAACTTTTTCCTTTTAGAGTTGTTGTCACTGTTTATTTGGATAAAAAGTTGATTAATTGGGTAATAATGGGATGGACTCAATTGTTGTTAAGGTGGAATCATATTAAACTGCGTCTAATTCATGTTTTCTGGTGGATACAAGACAATGACCATAGCGTCTGAAATGTCACTTACTTTCTTGTCAAAGATACTTTTGGATCTAACATTTACCCCCTTCATGAAACTGAGAAACAGTCACTGGCGTGTTCAGAGTTTTGTTGGTAATCCTCACCATTTCCTGGGCAGTTTGATGAAAATAACATCTCTATCAATCCGAACATGCTGGGAAACAGCACACCGAATCCAGTAGAAACTCACTCTAGCAGGGATGTTGCCTCCAAAATAGTGGATCGGCAACCTGAGATAGTGAACAAGGGGATTCCTCTGCCTATGCCTCTACCAAACATTACTCCCCCGGTCAGAAGTGATGGGGTGCTTGCCCAACCTCTCCAGGGACAAATTTCTGATGCTCAATCAACTCAGTGTCCCACCACTAGTGCTAGCGGTGCACTGAGCCAACACGAGGAGCTGACAGTTGAAAGGGGAACAATAAGCATCTCAAGTGTTTATTCACAAGGGCGAGTACTCAAACTATATTTATATTTTATAGAACCACCAGTTTGAGAAACATTGAAATTAGAACATACTATGAGTCTCATTTAACCTTTTGGAAATATTTGCCATACTACGTTTTGCTTCGATCCTGTCGATTAACTATTGTGACTCCGGACCTTATTATTGATCACATTTGCTTAAGTTGTTTGAATATTGCTTCTAAGGTATATGTTGGGTATTGATGAACTGGAATAGTACAAGTGGTTCCATTTATTTGCTTTTCTTTCCACTGCCTGACCACTCTCTCCGTTTAACCATCTTTCTAAACCATGCGGGTCTGTTTATTTCAAATTACAACACCCTTTCCATCCGTTCCTATGGATTTGTCAACCTGTATAGTTACGCTTACTGTGCTAAGGTTTTTCACCCGTTCTCACAGACACGAAAGATAAAGTCTCAAATTTTTTATTGCTTTCCAGGATAATGAGAATCCCCATTCAAGCAATCAGACGATGGCGCATTGTTCGTGTCTCAAGGATTATTTGTTGGATAATGCTAGAGAGACCAAATTTTTAAAATTAAATTTACAAACCGAATGATGTGTTTGTAGATAATTGAATTATTAATTGTTGATTAACGTGCTTTTTTTTTATTGGTGACACGTCATTTAGTTTACAAATTAAGTTTAGAATTTTGATCTTCTAGCATTATTCTTATTTGGCTTGCATAAGTGGCAAGGATCATTCAGTCTCGATGGACTGCATGGTGGAACATCACAAAAACCTAGTCTTCTCTTTGTAATGTTTACTTCAAATTTCAAAGAAAATATAAATAAAAGAAAAATTATTTTACATTTAGTGATGGTGGCTAGGGAAGTGGAATCTAAGGTACGTACCAGCCACACTACCCAATTTTTGGGTAGGGAATGTTAGAATTTGGATATTTAGGGAATGATTGAGAGCAAAAGTTAAGAAAGAACAAAAGGAATTTGTAGAGAATTTTTCAGTGACTGCAAATCATGGCAGTAACCTTTTCAAATTTATTCATCACACCTTTTTTGAAAAACATTCTTCCTACTTATTTGCAGGTATTGCAGATAGTACATGTCCTTTAATTTACAGCTGGATATATGAATCACAGCCCTACATTGGTTTTAATCCTAACCTTACATCTGTTCTTTGACAAACTAGAATCTTATGCTTCATTCATTTTCAAACAAACTAGCCGTTGTAGTTTGTCTTTAAACCTTCAAGTCTGCAATATAGCTTACATTTCAACACTCCCCTTTAAGCTATTTCCAGACTTGACCCCTAACAAGCCTCTGAGGTATGTAAATCTTTCTTTAGGCAGTGGCTTGGTGAACACATCTGCCACTTGATCTTCTGTTTTGCAGTATAATAGTTGAATCACATTTTGGTGCAAAGTATCTCTGATGAAGTGATACTTTCTTTTTATATGCCTTGTCCTATGGTGAAATACAGGATTTCTGGTCATTGCAATTGCTGATGTGTTGTCACACGTCAGTAGTGTAGCCTCCAATTGCATCTCACCAAAGTCTTTCAACACAAACCTAAGCCAGATGGCTTGAGAGGTTGCTTCTGCTGCATCTACATACTCTGCTTCTGCAGTGGATAATGCAACAGTTTGTTGCTTGACAGAAGCCCATGAGAAGACACCTGACTCAAATGAGAATGCATATCCTGAGGTGCTTTTTGAGTCATCTTCACTGCATCCCCAATCACTATCACAGAACCCGATTAAAATTGAGGATTGCTTTTTCTCATAGTGAATCCCATACTCAATTGTGCCTTGCACATATCTCAAAACCCTCTTTGCAGCTCCCAAATGAGTCTTTGTAGGGCAATGCATGCATCTAGAAAGGAGACTTGCAGCATACAGAATGTCGGCCCTTGTTGCTGTTAAGTAGAGTAGACTTCCCACAATGCTTCTGTATAGACTTTGATCCACAGGTTCAGTTCCATCATCTCGACTTAACTTTGCATTTGCAACTAAGGGTGTGCACACAGCTTTGCAGTCCTTTAGTCCAAATTTCTCCAACAAATTCTTTGCATACTTCATTTGGTGAATGAAGATCCCATTATCATTTTGCAGAACACCAATACCAAGAAAGTGATGTAGCAACCCCAAGTCAGACATTTCATAATGATTCATCATATCATGCTTGAAGTCGTTGAGCATTTCTTCATTGTTACCTATGCATACCGCATCATCAAATACACAGATACAATGAGAATATTAGAATTCCCTTGTTTCTTGGTATATAGAGTAGCTTCACTGGAGCTTCCGTGGAACCCATTTTTGCCGAAATAAGAGTCTATTTCACCATACCATGCTCTAGGTGCTTGCTTTAGCTCATACAAAGCCTTCTTTAACCTGTACACCTTATCTTCTGCATTTTGGACTTCAAAACCCTCAGGTTGTTCAACATAGACTTCTTCTTCTAGCACACCATTTAGAAAAGCTGATTTTACATCCAATTGGAACAACTTCCAATCCTTCTGTGCTGCCAAGGCTATTAGGGTTCTAATTGTGTCTAACCTTGCCACTGGGGCAAATGTTTCATTGAAATCAACTCCATGTTGTTGTGAATACCCTTTAGCAACAAGCATTGCCTTGTTTCTTTGCACAGATCCATCTAAATTGAGTTTGGTCTTATGTATCCACTTAACACCAATGACAGGTTTATCACTTGGTATGTTAACTAACTCCCAGGTTGAGTTCTTTTCAATAACTGACATTTCTTCCTCCATTGCTTTCTGCCATGCCATATCACTTTTGGCTTCTCCATAACTATCTGGTTCTACTGTACAAAAATTATAGGAAGCATATATTTCATTCAAGCTTCTTAGTTTTATAGGAGTTGAACTTGGAGTGGATTGCTGTGAGTCTATGGTCTGAGGTGTTCCACTTGAATTTTGAGGTGTTGATGTTGGAGATGAAGGTGTGGATTGAGCTGGTGTGTGTGTTTCAGAGACCAAATTAGATTTTCCCTGATCTTGGTGCTCTCTTGAATTAGAGTGACTTTCATTAAGGGGCAAAGAGAGATGCACTTCAGTGCTGTTTTCCCAACTCCACTTTGTTTCTTCATCAAATACAACATCCCTAGATATTATAACTTTCTGAGTGTTGACATTGAATACCCTATATCCCTTCTCACAACTTCCATAACCAACAAACACACATTTCTTGCTTGTTTCTTCCATTTTGTGTCTGAGTTATGTAGGAGTGTGAACATAACACACTGATCCAAACACTTTCAAGTGTTTCACAGAAGGTTTTCTCCCACTGTAGGCTTCAAATGGTGTCAAGTTCTCCACAGCTGTAGTTGGACACCTATTTAATAGGTACACTGCAGTGTTAACTGCTTCTCCCTAGAAATGATAAGGCATTCATTTCTCATGAAGCATTGACCTAGTCATCTCCACTATGGTCCTGTTTTTCCTTTCGGCCACTCCATTTTGTTGGGGGCTGTAGGGTACTGTAAGTTGCCTCTCAAGGCTTATATCTTCACAAAACTTACCAAATTCGAGTGAGGAGTACTCCCCACCTCTATCACTTCTCAATTTTTTGATTTCCCAACCACTTTGACTTTGAACCATTTGTTTGAATTTTGTGAACACAGTGAAAACATCAGATTTGTACCTCAACAAGTATACCCAACACATTATACTCTTGCCATCAATGAAGGTCAAAAAATACTTGTTACCTCCAAGTGTTGCAGTCCTCATTGGGCCACAAACATCACTATGAATCAGCTCTGGTGGTTTAGTTGCTTTCCAGGTTTGACTTGTAGGGAATGGTTCCCTGTGTTGCTTTCCCATTGCACAACCTTCGCATACTTCCTTCACCTCATCAATCTCAGGTAGACCATACACTAGTTCCTTGTTCTTCAAGTTCTTTAAACTCTGGTAGTTGAGATGCCCTAGCCTTCTGTGCCATAGCCAGGCATTTTCAATCACAGTTGTCCTCATGGCAATTGAATCCATATTTTTCAAAAAAAGAGGAAAGCTTCTGTTCTCTTTCATCAATACTCTAGCCACCAAATTTGACAGTGACCTATCATCATAGATCTTTACCATGGAGTCACCAAACAAGAGAAAATATTTGTGTCCAATCATCTGCCCAACACTAAGAAGATTCTCATCAAGTCCTGGTATAAACATCACTTCTCTAATATATCTCTTTCCTTTCTTGCTTTCAATAACTAGAGTACCTCTTCCAACAACATCAACCAAGTTTCCATTTCCCATTTTAGCTCTGCCTTTGAAAGAAGTGTCAATATCAATGAGTAATGACTCTTGTGCAGTCATGTGATTACTGCATCCGCTATCAATATACCAGGTGGTACTAGCCTTCTCCATTAATGCCATTCTACACTGAGCAAAAAACACATTGGCTTCATCCACCTCATTTGCAAAGTTAACCTGTTGATTGCTTTTGGCATTGCAGTCTTTCATCCAATGCCCAAATCTATTGCACTTTGTGCACTTGGGTTTTCCCTTGAACCAGCAAGGTCCAAAGTGTAGTTTGTCACAGATTTTGCAAGCAGTTTTGGTTGTCTCTCCTCCACTACTACTTGCACTTTGCTTCTGCACTACACCGACTCTACTATCCCATCTATTGTTCTTTCCTTTCCAATCATTTTTTCCTTTATAATTTTGATTTCCAGAGAATTGCCCACTGGAGTAGTTGCTCTTGCCTCAAATGTTCAAACCTTGGAAGGTATTTTCAGTCATATTTTTAGCATATCTATCTAATCTCTGATCACAGGCTTTGATTGAAGCTACAACTTCTTGTATTCCTAGTGTATCAGGATCCCTTGTCTCCTCAATAACATTGACAATATTATCATACTTTCTGGTAAGACTGATAAGTATTTTCTGCACTACTCTAGCATCAGTGAGTTCTTCTCCATAGGTTTTCAACTGATTTACTAGTTCAAATAGCCTACTGAAATAATCATTCAAGGGTTCTCTTTCTTTCATTCTAGCATACTCAAAATCTCTTCTCAAAGTTTGAAGTTTAACTTTTCTTACCTTTACATCTCCTCTGTATTCTTCTTTGAGTTTGTCCCACGCTCCCTTTGAGGTTTCTTCATGAGCTATTTTGGGAAAGACTCGATCTATGATAGAGTTCTGAATAATCCCTAAGGCTTTCGCATCCTTTGTCATGTTCTCCTTCAAGATGATTTCATTGCCAAGAGGAAGCTGCTCAGCATCTGCATCTTCTTCAGTAGAGGTTTCATACCCTTCCTCGACTAACTCCCATAGACCATGAGATTTGAAGATTGTTTTCGTCTTGATGGTCCAAAACTCATAGTTTTCTCCACCAAAGACTGAAGCTTTAACTTCTCCATTGGCATTGATAGACATTTTGAGAAGAAAGGAAGAGACTTTAAGATATTTTGAGAAGTTTGAAGGTTTTCGAAAGAAATTCAGAAAATTGGGTTTCGGGACTTTTGGGGTTTTAGCTTGAAATCTCCCTTTGAATCACAACAACGCCCAGCTACAGGTTGAAAAACGGCTATGAGACCATGTTAGAATTTGGATATTTAGGGAATGATTAAGAGCAAAAGTTAAGAAAGAACAAAAGGAATTTGTAGAGAATTTTTTAGTGACTGCAAATCATGGCAGCAGCCTTTTCGAATTCATTCATCACACCTTTTTTTGAAAAAAATTCTTCCTACTTATCTGCAAGTATTGCAGATAGTACATGTCCTTTAATCCTAGCCTTACATCTGTTCTTTGACAAACTAGAATCCTATGCTTCATTCCTTTTCAAACAAACTAGCCGTTGTAGTCTGTCTTTAAACCTTCAAGTCTGCAATATAGCTTACATTTCAACAGGGAAGTCTACGTTGTTCGTTGAGCACCTTTTATAAAAATATGATAACTCTTATATTTTGGTTTTACAGTGGTCTCACGGTATGAAAGTTACACTAATCAGACATGTTCACTGAAGTATATCTCCGCTATATCACAGACCTTTTGGTTTTTAAACAATTTGTGGCAAACATTCCTGGGGATTGTTATAGAAATATTCATCATCCTTAGGCTTGCCAGGAGTCTCCAATCTTGGAGCCGGGCTTCCCATACGATCGGCATGCCCTGTTTTCACTGCCTGTGAAAATTCATTCCAGCTCAGACTTCCTTTCTTGTACTGGCGTATCAGTTCCACCAGAAGCTTTCTATTTGGCTGAATTGTCGTCCTGAATCCTAAGAACCTGCGCTCGTGCTCGCACACATACGCATATGTATGTATAATTATGTATCAAATGTCATTGAGAAAGAAATTAACATAGTAATATATTGGTAACGTATGTTACATACCTTCTATGGCCTTCAATAACTTTTGCCATGTTTCCTTTATAAGTAGGAATGAAGATGTCGCTTTCCAGTGACACCATATAATCCAACGCTGCCATTCGGTTTAAATGGTTCCAGAAGGGCTCGAGGTCGGAGGATTCCAGCAACGTCTCCTTTTTAACCTGTTTGCAGACGATAATAAGCGTCAAACATGCGTATAATACTCGTAATTGAGTTGTTTCTTGAGGTTCAAGCAACTAACAGTATGGGGAAAGGCTTGTCTCAGAGGCGCCAGTCTTCTTTCTCCGCCGTATATATCGCTGGCAGCGATATAAACTTGGATGCCATGATCAATATCCAAAGCCCTCAGTGCAAGTGCAGTCTCCTCAGGAGTTAAAGGGCACGCCCCAGCTCTTCTTTTCTGAGCAGAATTTATAATTTGCTGCCTCCACCGTGGGCAAGCAAGCCTGTTTAATATATTAACATCTGCAAGTTAATCATATTTGAATTTATGAAAAGAAACAACTAAAAGGAACTGAAATTAAGATTGAGAAAATCTTAAAATCTTTAGGACGGTCTGACTACGTTATGAAGTTCTTACAAATGAGCCGGTCCCCTGCATTTGGGTTTTCACCAGACCCCATACTGTCTTTATATTTTTAAGAGATGTCATAAGAATGATGTGATCATACTGCCCTACCAAAGATTTTCTTCTCACTCTAACCTCATATTTGTTAATTCTTCAATTTCTGTGGCATTGCAACCTTCCGTACAACCAGTAGATGCCAACATGTCCATTTCATATCTCAGATGAAGAACTAGGAATGGACCCTTTTCCCTCAGAATCCTAACAATCTTCTTTCCCAGTTCCTCAATAGGAGGAGTGAATCTCAGAGCTCTGTAATTCGCTTTGCACCGCAGTTTCTGAACCTCGTTCGGGATCCCATTATTCGCAAGCCTGGTATCGGTCTGAGTGAAATGCAGCACTTCATACTTCTTTATGCGAGGAAGAATCTGCGTAAGAATCAAGTATTAACAAAAGATTAGTGGTAATTAACATTAATAGTATAACACAATTGCGATGATTAAAGAATTAATCTTAACTACCAGTTCGTAGTAATATTTCATGTTGGCCCAGGTAACAGGAGCCATGGAATAGGGGGAAGCTATCTCTGCTATTCTTTTCTGCTTATCAGGCAGAGCTTTTAGTATCCTGACTTCATCTCTCAGAGATGCAATGAAGTAATCCACATCAAATATATCTTCAAACCGACTGCAAAATTAAGTATTCAACTCTGTCAGATTTAATTTATTGTTAATGAAGGTATTTGGCTAGGGTTGCCTCACTAGTGACTCGGGAGAAAAACATTTGTCCGACCGACCATATACGGCTATTGAGAGAATCGGATGGTATCATGGGTAGGGACGGGAGAAAAGAAAATATAGGTGACCCTCTTTAATTACGTGTGATCGCACAACCACGTGGTCTAACAGGTAGACTCTAAAATTTGTTCTAACTAAGGCATCTCTTGTACCGAGTGGGACCAGAGTTGAGTTGGAAGAAAACCAAAGGGCATGGATCTTATGCTTTTGTAATAGTGGTTTGACAAGGCACCCTACTAAAGTTTAAGTGAAAGACATAGGGAGAGAGAGTTGTAATTTGATTAACCTGCGATCATTCCAAAAGCAGGCATTCTCCAACTCAGGAACTATAAGCGTGACATTCATAAAACTTGCAATAGCAACCATGTCACAAATCTGCAGTGTAAGATTTTTAAGAGCATTAATTGAATTTTCAAGAATATTAATGCAAATTAAGAGTAAAATATAAGTTGAAAAGTACTTACACCAGCCCGCATTTTATTCAATCCTCCATTGGATGAAACCAACAGATATCCATTATTCTCATAATTCCCTGCAAAAATGAACACGAGTCCTCAAACCAAAATCTTGACAATTGTAAGATACCGTTTTAGACAACTACTTGCCCAAAAAGCTTAAGTTACCAAAAAACAAGCCAACAATTTCTACCAAACTAACCACAGGCATAAATAACAAATATTATTAACCTTATAAGAAAGTTGTGGACACTCACTTTCAGTTCCAGTAATTTGTGGTGGAGTGATGGTTTGAGAATTCGAGCGAAACATCAAAACCCGGGTTACATCGCTGAGCGTGCTCAGCTGCACCGCGCAGACGCAGATGAGAAGCAGCATGGTTGTGGCTGTAAAAGCAAACAACTTGAGTCTGCATAACCGTGACTGCGCAATGATCAAGCTCATCAACCTCTTGCCCTTGAAGTTGGATCCTCCTATCAATTTGTCCACTTTGATTCCTCCAAAGTACTTCAAATAGTGTTCCATGTTATGTTGCTTCACCTTGGCTTCCCCAAATTCAGACCCTTCGACACCACCTTTAGTTTTTTCCATCTCCACAATACTTCTTCAACTATACTTATCAACTAGCTAGATCTTGCAGTGACAGCAAATATATAAAAAAAATGGAAATTTTGAGGCGGTTTTTTTCCGACCAGCTTTTTGTATAACAAAGCTGGCCTGAGGAGCCACGAGCTAACAATGGAGATACATTGTTGCTTTTAAAGGAAGCTCATGCACTCATAATTCATAAATATTGAGAGTTGTATTAATTCATTACCGTTAGGCATGAAAGGAAGGAGAGAGAGTCATGCATCAACCATTCAATTGCAACAAAATTAATGCAAGGCAATTACAATTCATTCTAAGTGTTAGACAAGCATATTTTCACAAAATTAATATGCATCGAGTCATAATATTGATAGGAAAAACTGATCTTTAAATTAATCTAACTATTTTTTTTTATCAAACAATCTGTACTAGGTGAGAGCCATTATGTTGTAGAATTTATCTTAGACATTTTTTGGTGTGACGCACTGACACTACATGGTATTATCAATTTATTTAAATTATAACACATATCTATTTTTATTTTTTCATCTTAAGTTCATGAAACATCAAACATGTTGGTCATGCATGTTGAGAGTTGTCCCACATTGGTCAGGGATAAGGTTTGCTATGTGCTTATATGGTCTTGGGCTACTCCCCATATTGCCAATTGGTTTTATGGTGGAACCCCAATTTCATCATGGTATCAGAGCAAGGTTGTCCACGTGTGAAGCCCAACGGCCACACGCGCTCCACGTCACCCAGTTGTTGTCCACGTGTAGGCTTGAAAATCCGCCACACGTGCGGGGGCGTGTTGAGATTGTCCCACATTGGTGAGGGAAAATGTTTGCTATGTGCTTATATGGTCTTGGGCTACTCCCCATATTGCCAATTGGTTTTATGGTGGAACCTCAATTTCATCATGGTATCAGAGCAAGGTTGTCCACGTGTGAAGCCCAACGGCCACACGCGCTCCACGTCACCCAGTTGTTGTCCACGTGTAGGCTTGAAAATCCGCCACACGTGCGGGGGCGTGTTGAGAGTTGTCCCACATTGGTCAGGGATAAGGTTTGCTATGTGCTTATATGGTCTTGGGCTACTCCCCATATTGCCAATTGGTTTTATGGTGGAACCCCAATTTCATCAATGCACTCATATTATAACTCATAAAGTAATAATACCACATGACGGTATGACCGTCACCCCAGAGTTGTGACATATCTAGAAAAATAAAAAGGTGAAGTTCTATTATAGCACTTTCCCCATTTTTGAATGTTTTGGACAAACACACTTTGATTCATTTTGATGCACCTTTTGTAGTTTACACCATTCAAAATAATTAAGAATATCAAAATAAAAGCAGAAAGATATGGATCCGATTAAAATTTTCAAAGCTTTTGTGAGTAAACAAACAATCTTGCACAATCCTATAATAATTAATATATGATTGTGCTTTTCAGAAAATAAATTAAATGATTGTGAATTAGATGGATGATAGGTTTTAATCTTTAATTAGAATCCGAATCTTGGAAATGTTTGGTACCACTTACGTCAAGTTAATGATTAATACAAAGCAAACCTGAAAAGTTTACAAGCCAATTACTTATGAAATTCACAGCAAATATCAGGTTTATTAAAGACACCGATAGATGTATTGGGCCCAAATGTTTATTAATTATTTAACGATAATAACACTAATTCTGTTATTTAAGACTGAAATGGAAATGTGGTGGATTTAGTTTGCTTGACGAAACTGAGACTGTGATTGCATGGCTACAGAGAGTTGTGCCTAACACATGTCACATGTGATATATATATATATAATTTGACAGTCAATTTTCTTGAAGTAACAAAATTAAAAAATAAAATAAAAGAAAATAATGTATGAGTTTCACATGATTGATGTATTTAGCTAATTTAGTTTTCATTTCATATTATTTATATTTATTTGTGAACTAGCTTTAAATCTATTGTTATTTCTTTTCTTGAATTTGAAGCACTAATACATCAAGTTTAAACTGCTCCCAAATTGATAATTTTTCTAGTTTATTACATTGTTCATCGCGCATTACAATTTTGTAGGCATGCCATGCCTTTTTTTTTCTTTTTTCGTTTTTGTTGAAGACATTCAACAGCTTTTCACTCGTTCTCACAGACAGGAAAGACCAACTCTCCAATTTCTTTTATTGCTTTCCAGGATAATGAGAATTCTCATTCAAGCAATCAAATGATGGGGCATTTTAGGGGCGCTGGCAGTGGAGAGGACTGGCGATCAAGCTCATAAGCACCTCAAGACATAAAACAATAAGCCTGTGGATCACATTACTGTCTCATTTTCGGATCAATAGTGTATTTACAGTTGGGTAATGCGGTAGACTAATTTTTTAGAACAAAATTGTAAACATGTTACTTGTTATCAATAGGGAAGAAGCGAGTTTTTAAACACTCAATTTGAATCTCAACAACTACATCATATGGTTTATTGTGGTTTGAATAGATGGTCTCTATAAAATTACTTTATAAATTGGGTACGAAGCAAATTTCATAAGGAAGTAATTAGTTTTTTTTTTTGTTTTTTTTTGTGTGCTAAGATTGGTACAAATCGGAAGAAATAAAGAAAAAAAAACCATACAAACCCTAAAAATAATAATTGAATCCAATCTAGAGATTTTTAAGCCCGTTGTGCCGAAGTATGCTTCAAGCAACTTTAGTTTTGGAGCGAGAAACATTGATCAAACAAATTTGATTAAGTTCAAATATATTTCACCTTTTGAATATTACAGAGAACATATTTTCTTGGAGTGCTAAATGTGTTCTCATGCTGGTCACACTCAAAGATTCGTCAATATGGTGGCTAATAGATTGGCCAAGTTGGCCTTGGTTTTTGTTGGAGGTATGTCTCATGGTGTATGTGAGTTGTTGTGGTTGAAAAAATTGTTGAGAGATCTTGGGTTTAAACCCAAGGGTGATATGAAGTTTTATTGTGATAACAAAGCTGCTATTGAGATTGCTCATAATCCAGTGCAACATGATCGAACAAAACATGTGGAGATTGATCGACATATCATCAAGGAAAAATTGGATGCTGGAATTATTATGTTTTCGTTTGTGGGATTCGAAGATCAACTGGCTGATGTACTTACTAAGGCTGTGTCTACTAGTGTGTTTTCCAACTCCCTTGACAAGTTGGGCATGTGGGACATCTTTGCACCAACCTGAGGGGGAGTGTTGCGAGTTCTATATTAGTTAAAGTGTAAATAGTAGTTGTTGTCCCACATTGGTGAAATGCATATGTAATACAAATTGTAACTCCTATATATACTCCACTTTGAATGCTAATGAATATATAAGAAATTCCCAAATATTATTATATATATTTTTGGCATTTACCACATTTAGTTTAATACCGACTTATTCAATGATATAGCATATTCTCACTATAAATAGTGATGTTCGAATAAAAGCGTTTCGGTATAACTCTCAAAATCACTTGAATTTGTATTAGAAATTTGACGTACTTATTACAAAGCGTTTGTAAGGAGAAGCACATCGTAGAGAAACATTTCCAAACGGATGACCCTAAAATATCATAATATAAGTACTTTTAAGTGTTGTTGGGGTCCTTTTCATCAATGAAAAAAAGTTATCAGGCTAAAATTGCGTTCTTATCTTAGCTTGTTATCCAATTTTCCGCTCAAAAAGAATAAAATATATACATTATGCAGAATTGACTCAAAACAAGTAAGCTAGGTTTCCACACATTTTTACTTTTGTTTACAGAAGTATGTTGACTTCTGAGTTCAGTATAATCTTAATCTCCTGAGGAATTCTGCAGATGCATGGTTGACTGCGACTGCTAGCTAAACAGATTTAGTTCCCCAGATATTGATTTACAAGTATTCCCAGACTTGGTGTCCAGACAAACGTCACAATCTAATCTACCATCGTTGGTTGGAACTTCCACTCGGAACCAATTTAGTCAAGCTTATACTGAATTAAAACCTAACAAACAAAGGTGATTGCTATGATTCTCAACAAACAAAGGTGGTAAGATGGTAAGGTGGTAAAGAAGCAAATCTAATGGCTGGTTTGAAAGCTTTTAAAATGACTAAAACCGCTTTTAGAAAAAAAAAATGTTTTTGAGTTTCAAAAGCACTTAAAGTACTTTTCACAAGAAGCTCTTATAGATTGGTTTCAAAAACATTTTCACGAAAACATTTTCGGCCATTTTAAAAATAGTTTTAAACGAGCCTTAAGTATATAAGGACAATGTAACCTAGATTTATTTTCTTTAAAAGGCTAACTTATGACGTAAACTGGATGTACACAAAACTACTCTAAATTAGGCTCGTTTGGAAGTGCTTTTAAATGACTAAAAACGCTTTTAGAGAAATTGATTTTGGGTTCCAAAATCATTTTAAATGTTTTTTGGAAGAAGCACCATATATATGCTTTTTACTGGATGCATTTAAAGTGCTTTTTCAGTGTCCATTTAAAGTGTTAGTTTCAAAAATATATTTATAAAAAACATTTTCAGTTATTTTAAAAGTACTTTCAAACGAATAGTTAAGAGATGGTTAAAAAGAAGTGGTACACAAGGTGTTAGTGGCTAACACATATACCAAAGTCTAAAGCCCACCTAGTAAGTTATGGGCTGATTAGTGATGATTATGCTTAACTCAGTGGGCTCGGTTTAAGCTTACTAACTTGTGTGTGATCAAAGGCTTTGTTCAGGTCATGTAGCAATATGTAGGCAAACATAAGCTCAGTTAGAGCACATTTAAAGAAGGAAAACGATACAAACACTTTTATCAGCTTTTCGTAAGAGGCGGATGCACATTGGGATCAAAATAATCTTATGATTATTTGAAGTTTGAAAAATATATGTATGAATGTCTTAAACTTTTAGAATATTTAGTATGAGTCTCTTTTGTACTTACTAAGTATTTGATATAATATTTCATAGACATATCTCGACAGATTGCAGTGATAATATTCAATAAATTCTGACGATATCACTAATTAGATTACTTCAGCATATGTCGATATCTGTTGACATTGCGCAACATGGTTTGGCTGACGACAATAAGCTCACCAAGTGTTCAATGAAATGCCTCAGTGAATGAACCGAAATTTATTTTTTGCACACTTCGCGTTGTTTCTATTTAAAAAAATTTAGACCTTTAACACTGGGATCCCCAATATTCAAATCTTGAATCAGCCACTACTTCTTGCACCTTGTTGTTTAATGTTTTCTATTACATTCTTTGGTTTTTTCAATTCAACAATCGCAATAAAAAAAAGTGTGAGAAGTTAAAAAAGTTTGTGAAAATCATCTCCTTTTCAAAGAAATTATTTTCCCAAGCAACACGTAAGTTTTTTTTTTTTTTTTTTGTCAAACGATAAATTTTATTAAATTAAATTTTAAATTAACTATCAACAGAATTTAAACTCATGGCACCGTTATGTAATGCTTAACACCTTTCTAGTACAGCATACCTTGCCAAGTAGGAAAAAGAAAAGAGAAAATAATAAATAAATAAAAAGCAAGCCCACTTAAGTGACCTCACCGGAAGCACGTGAGGTCACCCCGCAAGCTAATGTTTGCTCCATCAAGTTCTCGCCTAACCGGAGTCACGGTGGTTACAAGCCAACATCAGTAGCTGCCTCAGCTAAACGCCGGGGTTCCTCCGCCGGCAGAAAACCGGAAAAAAAAACACCCCAACCCAATTC
The DNA here is from genome assembly GCA_963580275.1 of Crataegus laevigata. NCBI lineage: Eukaryota > Viridiplantae > Streptophyta > Magnoliopsida > Rosales > Rosaceae > Crataegus > Crataegus laevigata. The sequence goes on from OY756940.1 coordinate 3,819,402, forward strand.
TCCGCCGTCTTCAATTTCGCAATCAGTCACCTCAAATCTCCAATTCCACCGCCGAGCATAATGTATCTGAGATTTTCTTATCCGGGTATTTTTCAGATTTGTCCATAAAGTCTTGGAATTTAAATCCAGAACCATCGGAATTCACATAGAGGAGGATGAGAACCACCGCGAAAGGCAACCAGGAGGAGGATGAGTTCGACGAGGAGGTGGTTGGGTCCAGGAAAGAAGGTCCTTCTTCCAATTCCAACAGCAAAGGTGACATATTTATAACCCCCTTGTTTTCGATCATGTTTATCTCTATTTGTAGATCCAACTTATAATTTGAGGATTTACTACGTTGATAATTGTAATCTTCTTTGTTTGATTGGAATTTGAGTACGAAATATTTCACCTTTACACTATGTTTGGATGAAGAAATTTAAGATTACTAAGGAATTTTAAAATGATGGAAATTGAATTGACGGAATTTTATTTTCTAGAATTTGTGAATTTTCTTGTTTGGTTAACCTAAAAGAACAATGGAATTGGATATGGAATTTGTTATTTTTAAGCTCTCAATCATAGAAATTGGGAAATGACACCTATTTACATGGAATTTAAACTTGGGAATTGGGGGTCTCAAATTCCAAGTTTTTTTACCATGCAGAAATTCTAAATTCATATGTTTATGATCCAAACAAGAGAATTGGTGTATGTTATTTTACAAATTCTGACTTTTATTCAAATTCCAAGTTTATTTCCCTCATCCAAACATAGTGTTACTGTTTTTAGCTATGTTTTTCCTTTTAATCCTACCCTTGCATCTGTTCTTTGACAAACTAGAATCTTATGCTTCATTCATTTTCAAACAAACTAGCCGTTGTAGTCTGTCTTTAAACCTTCAAGTCTGCAATATAGCTTACATTTCAACACTCCTCTTTAAGCTATTTCCAAACTTGACCCCTAACAATCCTCTGAGGTATGTAAATCTTTCTTTAGGCAGTGGCTTGGCGAACACATCAGCCACTTGATCTTCTGTTTTGCAGTATAATAGCTAAATCACATTTTGGTGCAAAGTATCTCTGATGAAGTGATACTTTCTTTTTATATGCCTTGTCCTGTGGTGAAATACAGGATTTCTAGTCATTGCAATTGCTGATGTGTTGTCACACATCAGTGGTGTAGCCTCCAATTGCATCTCACCAAAGTCTTTCAACAAAAACCTAAGCCAGATGGCTTGAGAGGTTGCTTCTGCTGCATCTACATACTCTGCTTATGCAGTGGATAATGCAACAGTTTTTTGCTTGACAAAAGCCCATGAGAAGACACCTGACTCAAATGAGAATGCATATCCTGAGGTGCTTTTGAGTCATCTTCACTGCATCCCCAATCACTATCACAGAACCCGATTAAAATTGAGGATTGCTCTTTCTCATAGTGAATCCCATACTCAATTATGCCTTGCACATATCTCAAAACCTTCTTTGCAGCTCCCAAATGAGTCTTTGTAGGGCAATGCATGCATCTAGAAAGGAGACTTGCAGCATACATAATGTCGGCCTTTGTTGCTGTTAAGTAGAGTAGACTTCCCACAATGCTTCTGTATAGACTTTGATCCACAGATTCAGTTCCATCATCTCGACTTAACTTTGCATTTGCAACTAAGGGTGTGCACACAGCTTTGCAGTCCTTTAGTCCAAATTTCTCCAACAAATTCTTTGCATACTTCATTTGGTGAATGAAGATCCCATTATCATTTTGCAAAACACCAATACCAAGAAAGTGATGTAGCAACCCTAAGTCAGACATTTCATAATGATTCATCATATCATGCTTGAAGTCGTTGAGCATTTCTTCATTGTTACCTATGCATACCACATCATCAACATACACAGATACAATGAGAATATTAGAATTCCCTTGTTTCTTGGTATATAGAGTAGCTTCACTAGAGCTTCCGTGGAACCCATTTTTGCCGAAATAAGAGTCTATTTCACCATACCATGCTCTAGGTGCTTGCTTTAGCCCATATAAAGCCTTCTTTAACATGTACACCTTATCTTCTGCATTTTGGACTTCAAAACCCTCAGGTTGTTCAACATAGACTTCTTCTTCTAGCACACCATTTAGAAAAGCTGATTTTACATCCAATTGGAACAACTTCCAATCCTTCTGTGCTGCCAATGCTATTAGGGTTCTAATTGTGTCTAACCTTGTGACTGGGGCAAATGTTTCATTGAAATCAACTCCAGGTTGTTGTGAATACCCTTTAGCAACAAGCATTACCTTGTTTCTTTGCACAGATCCATCTAAATTGAGTTTGCTCTTGTGTATCCACTTAACACCAATGACAGGTTTATCACTTGGTATGTTAACTAACTCCCAGGTTGAGTTCTTTTCAATAACTGACATTTCTTCCTCCATTGCTTTCTGCCATGCCATATCACTTTTGGCTTCTCCATAACTATCTGGTTTTACAGTACAAAAATTATAGGAAGCATATATTTCATTCAAGCTTCTTAGTTTTATAGGAGTTGAACTTGGAATGGATTGCTGTGAGTCTATGGTCTGAGGTGTTCCACTTGAATTTTGAGGTGTTGATGTTGGAGATGAAGGTGTGGATTGAGCTGGTGTGTGTGTTTCAGAGACCAAATTAGATTTTCCCTGATCTTGGTGCTCTCTTGAATTAGAGTGACTTTCATCAAGGGGCAAAGAGAGATGCACTTCAGTGCTGTTTTCCCAACTCCACTTTGTTTCTTCATCAAATACAACATCCCTAGATATTCTAACTTTCTGAGTGTTGACATTGAATACCTTATATCCCTTCTCACAACTTCCATAACCAACAAACACACATTTCTTGCTTGTTTATTCCAGTTTGTGTCTGAGTTGTGTAGGAGTGTGAACATAACACACTGATCCAAACACTTTCAAGTGTTTCACAGAAGGTTTTCTCCCATTGTTGACTTCAAATGGTGTCAAGTTCTCCACAGCTTTAGTTGGACACCTATTTAATATGTACACTGCAGTGTTAACAGCTTCTCCCTAGAAATGATAAGGCATTCATTTCTCATGAAGCATTGACCTAGCCATCTCCACTATGGTCCTGTTTTTCCTTTCGGCCACTCTATTTTGTTGGGGGTTGTAGAGTACTGTAAGTTGCCTCTCAAGGCCTATATCTTCACAAAACTTACCAAATTCGAGTGAGGAGTACTCCCCACCTTTATCACTTCTCAATTTTTTGATTTCCCAATCACTTTGACTCTCAACCATTTGTTTGAATTTTGTGAACACAGTGAAAACATCAGATTTGTACCTCAACAAGTATACCCAACACATTTTACTCTTGTCATTAATGAAGGTCAAAAAATACTTGTTACCTCCAAATGTTGCAGTCCTCATTGGGCCACAAACATCACTATGAATCAGCTCTAGTGGTTTAGTTGCTCTCCAGGTTTGACTTGTAGGGAATGGTTCCATGTGCTGCTTTTCCATTACACAACCTTCACACACTTCCTTCACTTCATCAATCTCAGGTAGACCATACACTGGTTCCTTGTTCTTCAAGTTCTTTAAACTCTGGTAATTGAGATGCCCTAGCCTTCTGTGCCATAGCCAGGCATTTTCAATCACAGTTGTCCTCATGGCAGTTGAATCCATATGTTTCAAAAAAAGAGGAAAGCTTCTGTTCTCTTTCATCAATACTCTAGCCACCAAATTTGACAGTGACCTATCATCATAGATCTTTACCATGGAGTCACCAAACAAGAGAAAATATTTGTGTCCAATCATCTGCCTAACACTGAGAAGATTCTCATCAAGTCCTGGTACAAGCATCACTTCTCTAATATATCTTTTTCCCTTCTTGCTTTCAATAACTAGAGTACCTCTGCCAACAACATCAACCAAGTTTCCATTTCCCATTTTAACTCTGCCTTTGAAAGAAGTGTCAATATCAATGAGTAATGACTCTTGTGCAGTTATGTAATGACTCTTGTGCAGTTATGTGATTACTGCATCCACTATCAATATACCAGGTGGTACTAGCCTTCTCCATTGTTGCCATTCTACACTGAGCAAAGAACACATTGGCTTCCTCCACCTCATTTGCAAAGTTAACCTGTTGATTGCTTTTGGCATTGCAGTCTTTCATCCAATGCCCAAATCTATTGCACTTTATGCACTTGGGTTTTCCCTTGAACCAGCAAGGTCCAAAGTGTAGTTTGTCACAGATTTTGCAAGCAGTTTTGGTTGTCTCTCCTCCACTACTACTTGCACTTTGCTTCTGCACTACACCGACTCTACTATCCCATCTCTTGTTCTTTCTTTTCCAATCATTTTTTCCTTTATAATTTTGATTTCCAGAGAATTGCCCACTGGAGTAGTTGCTCTTGCCTCAAATGTTCAAACCTTGGAAGGCATTTTCAGTCATATTTTTAGCATGTCTATCTAATCGCTGATCACAGGCTTTGATTGAAGCTACAACTTCTTGTATTCCTAGTGTATCAGGATCCCTTGTCTCCTCAATAACATTGACAATATTATCATACTTTCTGGTAAGACTGATAAGTATTTTCTACACTACTCTAGCATCAGTGAGTTCTTCTCCATAGGTTTTCAACTGATTTACTAGTTCAAATAGCCTACTGAAATAATCATTCAAGGGTTCTCCTTCTTTCATTCTAGCATACTCAAAATCTCTTCTGAAAGTTTGAAGTTTAACTTTTCTTACCTTTACATCTCCTATGTATTCTTCTTTGAGTTTGTCCCACGCTCCCTTTGAGGTTTCTTCATGAGCTATTTTGGGAAAGATTCGATCTATGATAGAGTTCTGAATAATCCCTAAGGCTTTCGCATCCTTGTCATGTTCTCCTTCAAGATGATTTCATTGCCAAGAGGAAGCTGCTCAGCATCTGCATCCTCTTTAGTAGAGGTTTCATACCCTTCCTCGACTAACTCTCAGAGACCATGAGATTTGAAGATTGTTTTCATCTTGATGCTCCAAAACTCATAGTTTTCTCCACCAAAGACTGGAGCTTTAACTTCTCCATTGGCATTGATAGACATTTTGAGAAGAAAGGAAAAGACTTTAAGATATTTTGAGAAGTTTGAAGGTTTTCGAAAGAAATTCAGAAAACTGGGTTTCGGGACTTTTGGGGTTTTAGCTTGAAATCTCCCTTTGAATCATAACAACGCCTAGCTAGAGGTCAAAAAATGGCTATGAGGCCATGTTAGAATTTGGATATTTAGGGAATGATTGAGAGCAAAAGTTAAGAAAGAACAAAAGGAATTTGTAGAGAATTTTTCAGTGACTGCATATCATGGCAGCAGCCTTTTCGAATTCATTCATCACACCTTTTTTTTGAAAAACATTCTTCCTACTTATCTGCAAGTATTGCACATAGTACATGTCCTTTAATTTACAGCTAGATATATGAATCACAGCCCTACATTGGTTTTAATCCTAGCCTTACATCTGTTCTTTGACAAACTAGAATCCTATGCTTCATTCCTTTTCAAACAAACTAGCCATTGTAGTCTGTCTTTAAACCTTCAAGTCTGCAATATAGCTTACATTTCAACATGGAAGTCTACGTTGTTCGTTGAGCACCTTTTATAAAAATATGATAACTCTTATATTTTGGTCTTATAGTGGTCTCACGGTATGAAAGTTACACTAATCAGACATGTTCACTGAAGTATATCTCCGCTATATCACAGACCTTTTGGTTTTTAAACAATTTGTGGCAAACATTCCTGGGGATTGTTATAGAAATATTCATCATCCTTAGGCTTGCCAGGAGTCTCCAATCTTGGAGCCGGGCTTCCCATGCGATCAGCATGCCCTGTTTTCACTGCCTGAGAAAATTCATTCCAGCTCAGACTTCCATTCTTGTACTGGCGTATCAGTTCCACCAGAAGCTGTCTGTTTAGCTGAATTGTCGTCTTGAATCCCAAGAACCTGCGCTCGCGCACATCACATATGTATGTATAATTATGTATCAAATTTCATTAAGAAAGAAATTAACATAGTAATATATTGGTAACGTATGTTACATACCTTCTATGGCCTTCAACAACTCTTGCCATGTTTCCTTTATAAGTAGGAACGAAGATGTCGCTTTCCAGTGACACCATATAATCCAACGCTGCCATTCGGTTTAAATGGTTCCAGAAGGGCTCGAGGTCGGAGGATTCCAGCAACGTCTCCTTTTTAACCTGTTTGCAGACGATAATAAGCGTCAAACATGCGTATAATACTCGTAATTGGGTTGTTTCTTGAGGATCAAGCAACTAACAGTATGGGGAAAGGCTTGTCTCAGAGGCGCCATTCTTCTTTCTCCGCCGTATATATCGCCGGCAGCGATATAAACTTGGATGCCAGGATCAATATCCAAAGCCCTTAGTGCAAGTGCAGTTTCCTCAGGAGTTAAAGGGCACGCCCCAGCTCTTCTTTTCTGAACAGAATTTATAATTTTCTGCCTCCACCGTGGGCAAGCAAGCCTGTTTAATATATTAACATCTGCAAGTTAATCATATTTGAATTTATGAAAAGAAACAACTAAAAAGGAACTGAAATTAAGATTGAGAAAATCTTAAAATCTTTAGGACGGTCTGACTACGTTATGAAGTTCTTACAAATGAGCCGGTCCCCTGCATTTGGGTTTTCACCAGACCCCATACTGTCTTTATATTTTTAAGAGATGTCATAAGAATGATGTGATCATACTGCCCTACCAAAGATTTTCTTCTCACTCTAACCTCATATTTGTTAATTCTTCAATTTCTGTGGCATTGCAACCTTCCGTACAACCAGTAGATGCCAACATGTCCATTTCATATCTCAGATGAAGAGCTAGGAATGGACCCTTTTCCCTCAGAATCCTAACAATCTTCTTTCCCAGTTCCTCAATAGGAGGAGTGAATCTCAGAGCTCTGTAATTCGCTTTGCACCGCAGTTTCTGAACCTCGTTCGGGATCCCATTATTCGCAAGCCTGGTATCGGTCTGAGTGAAATGCAGCACTTCATACTTCTTTATGCGAGGAAGAATCTGCGTACGAATCAAGTATTAACAAAAGATTAGTGGTAATTAACATTAATAGTATAACACAATTGCGATGATTAAAGAATTAATCTTAACTACCAGTTCGTAGTAATATTTCATGTTGGCCCAGGTAGCAGGAGCCATGGAATAGAGGGAAGCCATCTCTACTCTTCTTTTCTGCTTATCAGGCAGAGCTTTTAGTATCCTGACTTCATCTCTCAGAGATGCAATGAAGTAATCCACATCAAATATATCTTCAAACCGACTGCAAAATTAAGTATTCAACTCTGTCAGATTTAATTTATTGTTGATGAAGGTACTTGGCTAGGGTTGCCTCACTAGTGACTCGGGAGAAAAACATTTGTCCGACCGACCATATACGGCTATTGAGAGAATCGGATGGTATCATGGGTAGGGACGGGAGAAAAGAAAATATAGGTGACCCTCTTTAATTACGTGTGATCGCACAACCACGTGGTCTAACAGGTGGACTCTAAAATTTGTTCTAACTAAGGCATCTCTTATACCGAGTGGGACTAGAGTTGAGTTGGAAGAAAACCAAAGGGCATGGATCTTATGCTTTTGTAATAGTGGTTTGACAAGGCACCCTACTCAAGTTTAAGTGAAAGACAATGGGAGAGAGAGTTGTAATTTGATTAACCTGCGATCATTCCAAAAGGAGGCATTGTCCAACTCAGGAACTATAAGCGTGACATTCATAAAACTTGCAATAGCCACCATGTCACAAATCTGCAGTGTAAGATTTTTAAGAGCATTAATTGAATTTTCAAGAATATTAATGCAAATTAAGAATAAAATATAAGTTGAAAAATACTTACACCAGTCCGCATTTGATTCAATCCTCCATTGGATGAGACCATCAGATATCCATTATTCACAGAATCCTCTGCAAAAATGAACACGAGTTTTCAAACCAAAATCTTGACAATTGTAAGATACCGTGTTAGACAACTACTTGCCCAAAAAGCTTAAGTTATCAAAAAACAAGCCAACAATGTCTACCAAAATAATCGTAGCCATAAATAACAAATATTATTAACCTTATGAGAAAGTTCTGGACACTCACTTTCAGTTCCAGTAATTTGTGGTGGAGTGATGGTTTGAGAATTCGATCGAAACATCAAAACCCGGGTTACATCGCTGAGCGTGCTCAGCTGCACCGCGCAGACGCAGATGAGAAGCAGCATGGTTGTGGCTGTAAAAGCATACAACTTGAGTCTGCATAACCGTGACTGCGCAATGATCAAGCTCGTCAACCTCTTGCCTTCGAAGTTGGATCCTCCTGCCAATTTGTCCACTTTGATTCCCCCAAAGTACTTCAAATAGTGTTCCATCTTATGCTGCTTCAACTTGGCTTCCCCAAATTCAGACCCTTCGACACCACCTTCAGATTTTTCCATCTCCACAACACTTCTTCAACTATATTTATGATCTAGATCTTGCAGTGACAGCAAATATTAAAAAAAATGGAAACTTTGAGGAGGTTTTTTCCGACCAGCTTTTTGTATAACAAAGCTGGCCTGAGGAGCCACGAGCTAACAATGGAGATACATTGTTGCTTTTAAAGAAAGCTCATGCAGTCTCATAATTCATAAATATTGAGAGTTGTATTAATTCATTACCGTTAGGCATGAAAGGAAAGAGAGAGAGTCATGCATCAACCATTCATTTGCAACAAAATTAATGCAAGACAATTACAATTTCATACTAATTAGTGTTAGACAAGCATATTTTCACAAAATTAATATGCATCGAGTCATAATATTGATAGGAAAAACTGATCTTTAAATTAATCTAACTATTTTTTTTTATCAAACAATCTGTACTAGGTGAGAGCCATTATGTTGTAGAAATTATCTTACACATTTTTTAGTGTGACGCAATGATGCTACATGGTGTTATCAGTTTATTTAAATTATAACACATATCTATTTTTATTTTTTCATCTTATGTTCATGAAACATCAAACATGTTGGTCATGCACTCATATTATAACTCATAAAGTAATAATTTCACATGACGGTATAACCGTCACCCCAGAGTTGTGACATGTCTGGAAAAATAAAAAGGTGAAGTTCTATTATAGCACCTTTCCCTATTTTTGAATGTTTTGGACAAACACACTTTGATTAATTTTGACGCACCTTTTGTAGTTTACACCATTCAAAGTAATTAAGAATATCAAAATAAAAGCAGAAAGATATAGATCCGATTAAAATTTTCAAAGCTTTTGTGAGTAAACAAACAATATTGCACAATCCTCTAATAATTAATATATGATTGTGCCTTTCAGAAAATAAATTAAATGATTGTGAACTAGATGGATGATAGGTTTTAATCTTTAATTATAATCCGAATCTTGGAAATTTTTGGTACCACTTACGTCAAGTTAATGATTAATACAAAGCAAACCTTAAAAGTTTACAAGCCAATTACTTAAGAAATTCACAGCAAATACCAGATTTATTAAAGGAAAATTAATGAAAAACGTTTGAAAACTTTTAGTTTTAATGATAAGGACAAAATAAATGGTAAAATACCATGATTGACTTTTTAGTATAAAAATGTAATTTTTCGTTAAAGTAAACAATACTGGAAGCTTTTCGTTAAAGTTCTTTTTTATTAAAGACACCGATAGATGTATTGGGCCCAAATGTTTATTAATTATTTAACGGTAATAACACCAATTCTGTTATTTAAGACTAAAATGGAAATGTGGTGGATTTAGTTTGCTTGACGAAACTGAGACTGTGATTGCATGGCTACAGAGAGTTGTGCCTCGTACACATGTCACATGTGATATATAATTTGACAGTCATTTTTCTTGAACTAACAAAATTAAAAAAAAATTAAAAGAAAATAATGTATGGGTTTCACATGATTGATGTATTTAGCCAACTTAGTTTTCATTTCATATTATTTATATTTATTAGTGAACTAGCTTTAAATCTATTGATATTTCTTTTCTTAAATTTGAAGCACCAATACATCAAGTGCTTAAACTGCTCCCAAATTGATACTAGTTTATTACATTGTTCATCACGCATTACAATTTTGTAGGTATGCCATGCCAATTTTTTTTTTTTTTTTTTTTTTTGTTGTTGTTGTTGTTGGAGATATTAAACAGCTTTTCACTCATTCTCACAGATAGGAAAGACAAGTCTCGAATTTTTTTTATTGCTTTCCAGGATAATGAGAATTCCCATTCAAGCAATTAGACGATGGCGCATTTTAGGGGCGCTGGCAGTGGAGAGGACTGGCGATCAAGCTCATAAGCGCCTCAAGACATAAAACTAGTGCGGCATCTCCTTGTTTGATGCAGCCAAGATAATTAATAGGGAGCTTTAATAAAAAAAGCTTGAACTAAGTTTATTTTAAGAAAAATTAATGAAAATGGCTTGAAAAGTTTTAGTTTTAATAAAAAACCATGTTATAAGTTTTGTTTAATAAAAAACCATGTTATAAGTTTTAGTTTTAATAAAAAACCATGTTATAAGTTAAGTCACTATTTCTGGAATTTAAGTCACTGTTTCTGGATTTTGGTTCTTTTCGACGGACACTGTTTCTGGAATGTAAAAATAAACTGTTTCTGGAATTTAAATCACTGTTTCTGGAATCTAAGTCACTGTTTCTGGAATTTAAGTCACTGTTTCTGGATTTTAAGTAACACTGTTTCTGGAATCTACGTCACTGTTTCTGGAATTTAAGTCACTGCACTGTTAGTTTATTTCCAGCGACAGTATTAATTTTCCAGAGACAATGTTAGTTTTTCTAGAGACTGTTATTTTTCCAGCGACAGTGTTAGTTTTTCCAGCGATAGTGTTAGTTTTTTGCAGAGACTGTTATGTTTTTCCAGCGACAGTGTTAATGTTCATTTTCTTTCCAGATACAGTGTTTGTTTGTGCACGGCCCAAAGGGCTTGGTGTGGTTGCTGCTCGCCAGAGCTTAACGGAAGGGAAAGTCGGATTTCGGCCGGAAAGTTGAAACTTTAAACGCTCATAACTTTGTCAATACTCAACGAAATCAAGTGATTCAAAAACGAAAATCGTAGTTCTCGAAGAGACGAAGAGAATGGTATCTTACACGATAGCTAACTCATTGTGGTTTGGCCGAAAAATGCCTCGAAAGCCTCGGAGGTCGCCGGAAACTGGGTTGGACAAACTTTAAACGCTCATAACTTTGTCAATACTCAACGAAATCGAGTGATTCAAAAATGAAAATCGTAGTTCTCGAAGAGACGAATAGAATGGTACCTTGCACGATGGCTAACTCGTTGTGGTTTGGCTGGAAAAACGCCTCGAAAGCCTCGGAGGTCGCCGAAAACTGGGTAAGATTCAAATGGATATAACTTCTTCAATACTCAACGAAATAGGGTGATTCAAAAAGGAAAGTTGTAGTACTCAGCGAGAAGAAGAGGAGAAGGAGGAGGAGGATGAGGAGGAGGATGAGGGCCAAAAGAAAGCGCATGAGTGACTGGCTGGTGGTCGAGCTATCTGTTGGTTTGGTGGGTTTTACCTTGTTCTGGGATGGTTTTTGGTTAAAAAAAGTTATAGGATGGTTTTTGGTTAAAATAAACTTAGTTCAAGCCTTTTTTATTAAAGCTCCCTTTATTTTAACCAAAAACCATCCTATAAAGATTGAAGAATTGGTATAGAAGAAGAGGAAGATGATAGAGAGAAACAAAAAAGATTGGATTAATTGATTAGAGAAAATGAATACAGCTGAACTTAATGAAATAATAGCTATACAATCCTTTATATAGCCATATATCCCAATTACAATAATACCCTTCTAACTATACTAACAAACTCCACTACTGAAATATTGCCATGTGGCATTTTTGTTATTATTAAACATTTATGTTATTACTCCCTCCTCAAACTAAACTTGGAGCATTCAAGTGAAGTTTGAACTAGCCAAGTATTTGAGACTGATCTGGAATTGCGAGAGCAAGATATATGCCGTGCTTCAAGAATTAACCTGCTGCAAACAAGAAAGCACCCACTGACACCTTTGTAACTGCTGACCAAAACCTCTACTCACCCCATTATCATCACACAAGACTATAATTGTTGCCGTTGGTGAAGCCATGATGAAAGCCACAAGTACAATCTAGCTTTATCGTTAACATACCCAACAAAACAGATTTTCGACTTTGAACTGAGAAGCCATAGTAACACATTCACTGTATATGCTAATTACCCCTCCTAAATATTTACAGAGACTAGCACCAAATCAATCAAGGAGAATGACACTCCAAGAAACCAAATCAACCAAAGAGAATGACACTCCTAATCGCTTCCTAAATCTTCCCAGATACCAAAATCTAAGGTGAATGACACTTCAAGAAATCAAAATTATAAGTTGTTATAAGCTTCTGAACAATTCAAACCCAACAAAGAGATAGTAGAATGTTAGTGAGGCATAGAGATAGAATTGGACACCATAAAAATGCATAGTTCATGGTTTTGAAAAAAAAATCCAGCAAATAAAAAGGAGGATGTCACAAACACTAATCTTGAAGCAGTGACCACTCTTGAACCCAAATGTTGCGGAAGAGCCCATAAAAGACTCACAAGAAAGATGGCTTCAAGCACCAAAGAAAACCAAGGATCCTGAGGCCAAGAAACCTGAAGATTGGGAAGACAAAGAATACATTCATGACCCCGAAGATACTAAGCCAGAGGGTTATGATTACATTCCCAAGGAGATAACCGATTACAATGCCAAGAAGCCGGAAGATTGGGATGATGAGGAAGATGGTGAATGGACTGCACACATGTCTGATCTTTCTTCCATACCAGAGAACAGAGAGAGAATCAGCACTCAAAACATTATCGGAACCAAAACAACAACAACCGCTGCCATAATAGAAAGACTGACACTTTCTTTATCACAAGAGATTGACACCCATTTGCGTTTCTCAGAATACACAAATCGCAAATAGAATTCTTCATTCTTCACATGAAAACTTAAATCATAGAAAATCCAATTCACAGAAATTGCAGATATTGCACAAATTTCTCATATCAGAGAGCTCATATTTCTCAAATCGTAGTAAACTTCTCAGACGACATTATAGATTTGCATATAGGTACCAAGAACAAAATCACCTAACGTTTGCATAAACTCCAAGCGCAAAATCTTCAAGAAACCCAGCAAAAGAAACGAACCATTTCGAGCTCAGCAATCGGATGATCTGGGACCATTCGACCATGTTTTTGGCATTAGGAACATCAGAAACCATGTTGGAATTGGAATCACAGGCCATCGATAATATCCCAACCCTAATTAACATCGCTCGGATCCAAAACGGAGAACGGGCCAAGAACATTGTGAATCGAAATTGGTCCGTCAAGAAACAGATTCGGGTGCGACACCAACACATGATTGATTTTCACTGATCTTTCCTTCTCATCGATTTTGATGATTGAGATCTTCTTGTTCTGATATAGGATCGGCAAGCATGGACTCTGAGTTATGCTCACAAGGTGTTCGAAGGAAAGCCTGAGATGAGAAGTGTGGTACCGTAGGAGGAAGGGAATGGCCTCTTTGTCTATGATCTGCGATCCAACTTTGGAAAGAAAAAAAATTCATCGAGATCAATGGAGAAATCTCAATTCATATCCCAAAAAAATCAACCCAAGAACAATTGCGAAATCATCAAAAACCTAATGAAAATCTACTAAGAGATGGAACCACCAGAATCCATGGTGTGAGCCTGGTGGCTCTGATACCATGTTAACTACATTGTAAAAGATTGAAGAATTGGTACAGAAGAATAGGAAGATGATTGAGAGAAACAAAAGAGATTGGATTAATTGATTAGAGAGAATGAATACAACTGAACTTAATGAAATAATAGCTATATAATCCCTTATATAACCATATATTTCAATTACAATAATACCCTTCTAACTATACTAACAAACTACAGTACTGAAATATTGCCATGTGGTATTTATGTTGTTACTAAACATTTATAATATGGCAGTCAAGCGATGCCTTTTTACTCAGTCCATAAAATAGAATAATAATATCAAAGCTTTAGCCATATAATTTCATATCACATCATCCCTTTACATGTCCATTACATCCTTCATAAATTGTAACTCACCACGTGACTCCTAATGGCCATCTGCCCTAATATCCCTGTGTGTAGTTTACATTTATCCCTCTGATTAATGCAACAGTAAAGTTCTCATGCTTGACTTGAAATAGATAGAGATTTATAAATAGATAAAATCCATAATAGTTCGTGGTTTTTATTTATCGAAAATAAAAAATATTTTAAAACACATTACATAAACCACTCACCTCGATCAATAGCTAGAACCTCGGCAAAAAAATACACAAAAAATCTCCACACAACAAACCCTAAACCCTATTTCTGTCTCTCTTTACCCTCACTCCCTTTCTCTACGTTGACCCTTCGATGCATGCTCTGCATGTTTCCTTGATATGCGAAGCCAATGGAGCATGGCCTCCTATTTATACTAGTAATGAGGAGGTCAAGCTAACTTCTTATTGGTTGGCTTAGCGGCTAACGTGAGATATTATGCATGGATAAAATTACACTAATGCATGCTAGGTTAACAAGTGGATTCAAAGATGACTGTAAGAAACGGGCAAAGGTGATATAAGCAAGTGGCGATCAAGTGTAAAAACTAGGTCAAGACACATGGCTATAAAATCAAGATGATGATGAAAGTAACATTCTTATCCTACGGAAAGAAAATGGGAAAAATGGTGGAGCTCTATCATCTTCAAAATTTGCATGAAATCAATATGCCACCTCCTGCTAATCTTCATATACCTCCATGCCATGGGTTTGACAACTGCTAACCTTATTTGTCAATTGTTCCAAGTGATGCCACGTCTAAAAAATAGTAATGACACTTCTCATTATTAGGTTTAACACATGAACAGCTATGTAAAAGCTTATCTTAGGTTCATTCAAATTAGAAATAATAATAATATTGACAAATACAACTGAAAATACGGGACATTTTCATTGATATATCGAGCAACTAACGGAAAATTGTTTAGTTTGTGATGATTCATTCTCATATTTGATGTAGAACAAATAGCCGAGTGAATTGAAGAGGAAATTGACTGTTGGAAGACAAAAAGATGCAGTGGGAATTTACAATTTAGGCGTCTGAGCTCCAATTTGGGCCCATGATACATGTTCAGAATGAGAACGACGCCACAATTCAAACTCACTAATTTGTTATGACATAAGATAGATTTTAGCAATTTGAGGCTGTTTAGGCTTCCAAAACTACGTGTTAATTTCTATAATAAAAATCAGACATTTCGTTTGTCGTTTGCTTTGAGTTATTCCAAGGGAGTTGTAATCTGTTTATTTAAGCCATTAACTGCTTCATTGTAATCATCTTTCATCAATTAATCAAATAAATCTTTTGGGATTTTCTTTAAAAAACTTGTAAATTCCAGACTTTAAGTTCTTCAATAATTTATATTTAAAATCATTTAGCTTTCAATCTTATCACATACCGATTCATAATTTCTTCAATTCCAAATAAATAAACATGTCTATCACTCTATTTAGTTTACATCATCTTCATAATGTGACGAAATCCACGATTTTCTCATCCTGTTAACTTGATAACGACAAACATTTTAATATTTTTTTTAAAAAAGTCTAAATTACGTTTTCGGTTTTGGAGGAGAGCATGGACGGTGATATCAGAGCAACATGAAACTAAATTTAAATGAAGTAAATACGACACTTCACCCAAATCTGGCTCGATTACAATATTAATTAATTAAGAAGTTTAAGATAGGTAGGGCCGGCACATGGGGCTCCGTTACAAAATTCCTCTCCTCAGTCAGTCCAAATCCCCAAAGACTGCAATATACACGCGTGATGGTGACAACGAAACTAATAATTACTTTAAAATCCGACTTGTCGATACTATCCTTGCCACCACCGCTTTATTTTGGCACAATTTTCATCGTAGAATTAAAAATAAAAAATATTTGATAAAAATTGATCGTACGATATACGATAAATGAACATGATTTTCTTAACTTCAAGATCCTCACCAAAAGGATCCTAAGAGAATCTTATTAGATTATGCGGCATCGTGCTCTCTACTACCATTTTAAGGGTGTTTTCTACTATGATTTTATTGTTTTGAATAATTCTACCCAATTTTGATTTAATCGGATACGAATTATAACTGAGTATTAACGGTTTAGAATCGACACGCGTTTATGTTTGATAAAATGCTTAACTCGTCAACGTATGTTTGAGTGACTGTCATCTATTATGAATTATGAAATTCAATTACTTCAAGAGCTACTTGTTAATTTAATTTTATGCAACTAAATTTGCTAGGTTTATATATTCAATAAGAATACTAAGTTTTGAAAATAGAAGAGATTCGGTATATGACGTGAAACTCTTTTATTTATTTTTCTATCAATCAGTAATTTGTTTATGTGAAACGGACATTGTGCTACAAACCTTTCGTGGGGTTGAAGAAAATTATATCCATTTGTTTAATTTTGGATTCAGAAGCTATGATTGCTAAAAAGTTAAATAATAATATCTTGCCATACTTTAGATTCGTAGAACATTTTCTTCTACATTAATTGGGCAATATTTTCCCTATCCATTGCTAATCAGACAGCGGACAAACTAATGAAAGTGGATACCCATAAGATCAATTCCACCTTTAAAGACTTTGCGCTAGTACCCAGTCTATTTATCCATTCAGTGAACAGTAATAGACCCCAGTGAACATTAATAGGCCAAATGCATCTTCACCCCTAAAACCAAATAGCCTAGTCAATTTTATTAAAATATTATTAATTTTTATTGTAAAATAATAATTTAATTTTTAACAAATGCATCTCCTCTCCCCTCCCCTGTCTCTGCCTCAGAAGCTCCCCCACCGCTCCCCGCCAATGTGCAAAAGAAAGAAACCCATTAACAAGATGATCGTAATGTGTTCGACGAAATTACACAAAGAAATCCACTAACACAGCAGATGGATAACTAGTACCTTTATCTGTTTATGTCTTTGCGTACATTGAGTATCTCTCTCTACAATATCTCTGCAATCAATGGTTGTTTCATGAATTGAATCCCACAAACCCCAAATGGAGGTTGAAAAATAAATGGGTTTTTAATTTTCTGGGTGAAAATCTCTCTGTTCAGGAGAAAGAAGAAACAGAGAAAAGAGGAAGAAAGATTCCTGAAGTGGGCTTAGCTTGGTTAAAGGGATATGGGAAGAACATAGTGGAATGGATCTCTCTCTCTCTCTCTCTCTCTCTCTCTCTGAGCTTTAAGCACAAGAAGGGATTTTCAACCTGGCATTGGAGAGGGCGTTGAAGGCCCCCAAACCCCTATCCCCACCGCTCTTTGCTCCGAATCCTGCAAATTGGCCTTCTTTAGAATCTCTTTGACCCTACTTGGCGCAGAAAAAAAAAGGTGGCTGATGTCACACTCGGGTCAGATAGGTCGGTCCCAAGGTCTGTCAATTCTGGGCTAGCCTGGAGACCAACTTGGGCTAGGTGCCAGCTAATCTGCTGGACTGAAGTGGATTGGCTAAGTCTCAGCTTGTTTTTTTTCACTGGGTGCCGACCTCTTTTGGCTCCGGTGGAAGTGCTGTAAACAAGCCACAGAGCCACACCGGTTTGTCCACCGACCAGATACATTGGATTAGCATATCCCTACCCTAAACAAACAACAAGATCTTCTCCCGATCCTTTTGGTGAGGATCCTGAGATCTGTGAATCGTGTTCATTCATCGTATATTATACGGTCATTTTTTGTCAGGTATTATTTGTGTTTAATTTTAAATAAAAATATTTAAAATGATTTCTGACTACACGATTTACGATAAACGAACACGATTTACAAATCTCCGAGATTCTCACAAAAATGATTATACGAGAATCCGAATTTCAAAACAAATATAGTGGACAAATCCAGTCAATTGCATCCTGCCACGTAACACCCAAAGATTCTCCTATTTCATCATACCAAGTGGTGCCGTCTAATTGGCTGGTTAGTGTCACTATCAATGAGGGTGCATATAGGGTTTTCGGTGGGCGGTGAGCGCACATGGATTTGGAATTTTTAAGAGTCAAAGTCAGAGACGGGTAGAACAACTGGAACTTTTACTGCTTGTTTTGTTGTTCAGAGCCCGTTCTTTTAGGCCGCGTAGGATCAACCTCCATGCAGACGAGGGTGCATCAACCTTCATGTTGCATATCGACATTTAAAAAATGACTAAAGGGTTATGATCGTGTAATAAGCAAACAATTTTAAATTCGACTTTCATGAATTACAAACTCGATCGTTTAATCACGACCGACTGTTGCGAGTTCTATATTAGTTAAAGTGTAAATAGTAGTTTGTTGTCCCACATTGGTGAAGTGCATATGTAATACAAATTGTAACTCCTATATATACTCCACTTTGGAGATTAATGAATATATAAGAAATTCCCAAATATTATCATATATATATATATATATATATATATATATAGGCATTTACCATGTTTAGTTTAATATGGCATCAGAGCAGTTCGTTCTTGGTGACCTGTGTGCTTTGATTTTGTGCTCACTTTTGTCGTGATTTTCTTCGTTAAGAAAAAAAAAGTGAATAGTGCCGCGCCACAGTACAAGGTCTTGCTACAGTGTCTACTTTGTGAACAGACTTGCTACATTGCGTGTACAGTGATTTGCTACAGTCGTGAATAGTGATCTGCTATAGTGCGTGAACAGTCTTTGTTGCAGTGTTCTGGTAAATTGTTTTCATTCCGCTGCGTATCTTTTGTGCCTTTATTGTTCGTGATTTGGTTCAATGGCTCAATATAATCATAGTGTTGTTATGCATCTGGGTGGAACAAATAAATGGATAATTGATACGGGGCTACTAATCATGTGACTAGTGACCCTAGAATATTTGATGAGTTATGTGACTATGTTCGTGATTCGTATATTACTAGTGCAAATGGTGCACATTCCCCTGTGAATGGTGAAGACGCTATCTCTCTTACTCCGACCTTATCACCGATCCGTGCTTTACTTGTTTCTGATGTTAAGTGTAATCTTTTGTCGGCAGGAAAACTTCTTGATACCGTATATTGTTCTGCTCACTTCTACCCTACGTATTGTTATTTTCAAGACATTCAAACTCAGAAGATAATTGGTTATGGTAAAAGAATAGGGGGTTTGTACATCTTGACTATGGAGGATAATGTTGTTTCTGGTTCAAATAATCATCAAGTTTTAAGTGTTAAAGTGGATGACGAACATCAGATTTGGTTCTGGCATCGAAAATTGGGACATCCATCATTCAGTTATATGAAGCATTTGTTTCCTTCTTTGTTTTGCACTTGTAGTGATTCAGAATTCAAGTGTGAAACATGTGTCATGGCTAAGAGTCATCGTGCTTCATTTCCCATCAGTGATTCTAAAGCTACTTTGCCATTTGATTTAATACATTTTGATGTGTGGGGTTCGGCGAAAGTTACTTCTAATGGATTCCGTTGGTTTGTTACTTTTATTGATGATTGTGCTCGATTAACTTGGCTGTTCTTGATGAAGAATAAAAGTGATGTTCCGTTACTTCTTCAAGAATTCTGTACAATGGTGTCTACTCAGTTTCAGACCAAAGTTAAGGTCTTCAGGTCTGTTAACAGAGGAGAATATGTGAATCACACTTTGACATGTTTTTTTCGTGATCAGGGTATTATTCACCAGACGACTACTCCATTTACACCCCAACAAAATGGTGTGTCAAAATAGAAGAATCGTCAAATAATGGAGGTTGCTCGTTCCTTGATGTTGGATAAATGTGTTCCTAATCATTTGTGGGGTCATGCTGTTTTGGCTGTTGTGTATTTGATAAATCGTGTTCCAAGTAGGGTTCTTGATTTTTAGACACCGCTTGATGTGCTACAAAAACGTGTTTCTCTTGTTTATGTATCAAAGCTTCCTCCGAAAGTGTTTGGGTGTATTGCGTATGTGCATGTATACTCTCATCAGCGAAGTAAACTTGATGCTTATGTTCTTCAATGTGTATTTATTGGGTATGTTAACAATCAAAAGGGTTATAAGTGTTATCATCCTCTGACTCATAAAACTTATATTATCATGGATGTTACCTTCCACGAGGAAGTTTTGTATTTTGTGAAGCCCTCTTCCGACTCTCCACTTCAGAGGGAGATGTGGAGTGAAGTGTAGATTCAAAGAGATGGTATGGATGATGTGTTACAGGCAAAGTTGGGGACAGAACCTATTATGTTGCATGATTTTGATCAGTCGACTATAGATAGTGTGATTCCCGAAACTATTTCTACGAACGACAGATCAGATATGCTCAATGAGTTGCCCGTGAGTATGTCTGACGAATTACCTTCTGATGACCGGTTGCCTACTGCTGGTATGTCTAATGAGTTGCCTGATAATGGTTCGTCCAGCGATGATTCTTCTAACAGTTTGGTACAAGATAGCGGCAAAGATGAGGTAAATTCTAATGATTCTTCTACTTATCAGTTGCCTCCATAAGTTAATCGTGGAAAACCTAAAGTACAATATGAGCCTGATATGCATGTAAAGCTAAATATCCTATCAACAATTATGTGTTTACTCATCGTTTGTCCAAACCATATGAATATTACATATGTCAACTATCTAGTGTATCAATTCCAACAAAATTGCAAGATGCTTTGTCTAACCCTAAGTGGGTTAATGCCATGAGAGTTGAGATGGAAGTTATGGAAAAGAATTCTACTTGGGATTTGGTTCCTTTACCAAATAGGAAGAAAGCTGTTGGATGTAGATGGGTGTTCACTATTAAGCACAAAGCAGATGGTTCTATTGACCGGTATAAAGCCAGATTAGTTGCTAAGGGTTATACTCAAACTTATGGGGTGGACTATCAGGAGACTTTTGCTCCTGTTGCCAAACTTAATATTGTGCGTGTTCTTTTGTCTTTAGTAGCAAATCACGATTGGCCTCTGTTGCAGTTTGATGTTAAGAATGCTTTCCTTCATAGTGATCTTAAGAAGGAAGTTTATATGGATCTCCCATCTGGTATCGGAACATCTCCTAAAAAAGGTGTTGTATGCAGGTTGCAAAAGGCTTTGTATGGTTTGAAACAATCTCCTAGAGCGTGGTTTGGGAGGTTTACAAGTTCAATGAAGAAGTTTGGGTATATCCAGAGTCATTCAGATCATACTGTGTTCCTAAAGCGATAAAATGGTAAGCCAACTGCATTGATTATTTATGTTGATGACATGATAGTGACTGGTGATGATCAGAAGAAGATACAATGCCTTCAAAAGTACCTAGCTACTGAATTTGAGATGAAAGAATTAGGTGAAATGAAGTATTTTCTTGGAATTGAAGTTGCACGATCCAAGCATGGTATTTTTTTGTCTCAACGGAAGTATGTTCTTAATTTGTTAGTTGAAACAGGTATGTTAGATTGCAAACCTGTTGATACTCCGGTTGAATAGAATCATCATATGGGCTTATTTCCAGATCAAGTTCCTACTCATAAGGAACGGTATCAGAGGCTTGTGGGGAGATTAATTTATTTGTCTCACACTCGCCCTGACATTGCTTATGCAATTAGCGTGGTAAGTCAGTTTATGCACTCACCTAGTGAAGCCCGTATGGATGCAGTAACCCGTATTTTGAGGTACTTGAAGATGGCTCCTGGCAGAGGCTTGGTTTTCTCCAAGAATGGTCATTTGAATGTCGAAGGATATAAAGATGCAGATTGGGCAGATTCTATCATTGATCTGTGATCTACATTGGGAAACTTTACTTTTGTGGGTGGTAATCTAGTTATTTAGAGAAGCAAGAAACAAAAAGTGATGGCTAGGTCAAGTGCAGAAGCTGAGTTTGGAGGTATGTCTCATGGTGTATGTGAGTTGTTGTGGTTGAAAAAATTGTTGAGATATCTTGGGTTTAAACCCAAGGGTGATATGAAGCTTTATTGTGATAACAAAGCTGCTATTGAGATTGCTCATAATCCAGTGCAACATGATCGAACAAAACATGTGGAGATTGATCGACATGTCATCAAGGAAAAATTGGATGCTGGAATTATTATGTTTTTGTTTGTGGGATTCGAAGACCAACTGGCTGATGTACTTACTAAGGTTGTGTCTACTAGTGTGTTTTCCAACTCGCTTGACAAGTTGGGCATGTGGGACATCTTTGCACCAACTCGAGGGGGAGTGTTGCGAGTTCTATATTAGTTAAAGTGTAAATAGTAGTTTGTTGTCCCACATTGGTGAAGTGCATATGTAATATAAATTGTAACTCCTATATTACTCCACTTTGGAGATTAATGAATATATAAGAAATTTCCAAATATTATCATATATATTTTTGGCATTTATCATGTTTAGTTTAATACCGACTTATTCAATGATATAGCATATTCTCACTATAAATAGTGCTCTTCGAAGAAAAGCGTTTCGGTATAACTCTCAAAATCACTTGAATTTGTATTAGAAATTTGACGTACTTATTACAAAGCGTTTGTAAGGAGAAGCACATCGTAGAGAAACATTTCCAAACTGATGACCCTAAAATATCATAATATAAGTACTTTTAAGTGTTGTTGGGGTCTTTTTCATCAATGAAAAAAAGTTATCAGGCTAAAATTGCGTTCTTATCTTAGCTTGTTATCCAATTTTCCGCTCAAAAAGAATAAAATATATACATTATGCAGAATTGACTCAAAACGAGTAAGCTAGGTTTCCACACATTTTTACTTTCGTTTACAGAAGTATGTTGACTTCTGAGTTCAGTATAATCTTAATCTCCTGAGGAATTCTGCAGATGCATTGTTAACTGCTACTGCTAGCTAAATAGATTTAGTTCCCCAGATATTGATTTACAAGTATTCCCAGACTTGGTGTCCAGACAAACGTCACAATCTAATCTACCATCGTTGGTTGGAACTTCCACTCGGAACCAATTTAGTTAAGCTTATACTGAATTAAAACCTAACAAACAAAGGTGATTGCTATGATTCTCAACAAACAAAGGTGGTAAGATGGTAAGGTGGTAAAGAAGCAAATCTAATGGCTGGTTTGAAAGCTTTTAAAATGACTAAAATCGCTTTTAGAAAAAAAATGTTTTTGAGTTTTAAAAGCACTTAAAATATTTCTCACAAGAAGCTCTTATAGATTGGTTCCAAAAACATTTTCACAAAAACATTTTCGGCCATTTTAAAAATAGTTTTAAACGAGCCTTAAGTCTGTGAGGACAAGGTAACCTAGATTTATTTTCTTTAAAAGGCTAACTTATGACGTAAACTGGATGTACACAAAACTACTCTAAATTAGGGCTTGTTTGGAAGTGCTTTTAAATGACTAAAAACGCTTTTAGAGAAATTGATTTTGGGTTACAAAATCATTTTAAATGTTTTTTGGAAGAAGCACCATATATATGCTTTTTACTGGATGCATTTAAAGTGCTTTTTCAGTGTCCATTTAAAGTGTTAGTTTCAAAAATATATTTATAAAAAACGTTTTCAGTCATTTTAAAAGTACTTCCAAACGAATAGTTAAGAGATGGTTAAAAAGAAGTGGTCCATACACAAGGTGTTAGTCGCTAACACATATACCAAAGTCTAAAGCCCACCTAGTAAGTTATGGGCTGATTAGTGATGATTATGCTTAACTCAGTGGGCTCGGTTTAGGCTTACTAACTTGTGTGTGATCAAAGGCTTTGTTCAGGTCATGTAGCAATATGTAGGCAAACATAAGCTCAGTCAGGGCACATTTAAAGAAGGAAAACGATACAAACACTTTTATCAGCTTTTCATGAGAGGCGGATGCACATTGGGATCAAGATAGCCTTATGATTATCTGGAGTTTGAAAAATATATATATGAATGTCTTAAACTTTTAGAATATTTAGTACGAGTCTCTTTTGTACTTACCAAGTATTTGATATAATACTTCCTAGACATATCTCGACAAATTGCATTGATAATATTCAATAAATTCTCACGATATCACTAATTAGATTACTTCAGCATATGTTGATATCTATTGACATTGCGCAACATGGTTTGGCCGACGACAATAAGGTCACCAAGTGTTCAGCGAAATGCCTCAGTGAATGAACCGAAATTTATTTTTTGCACGCTTCGCATTGTTTCTATTTAAAAAAAACTTAGACCTTTAACACTGGGATCCCCAAGATTCAAATCTTGAATCAGCCACTACTTCTTGCTCACACCTTGTTGTTTAATGTTTTCTATTACTTTCATTGGTTTTTTCAATTCAACAATCGCAATAAAAAAAAGTGTGAGAAGTTAAAAAAGTTTGTGAAAATCATCTCCTTTTCAAAGAAATTATTTTCCCAAGCAACACGTAAGCTTTTTTTTTTTTTGTCAAACGATAAATTTTATTAAATTAAATTTTAAATTAACTATCAACAAAGTTTAAACTCACGGCGCCGTTATGGTCGTACATTACATCGTGTGACCGTTTATCCATCAACCCTCATACCTTGCCAAGTAGGAAAAAGAAAAGAGAAAATAATAAATAAATAAAAAGCAAGCCCACTTAAGTGACCTCACCGGAAGCACGTGAGATCACCCCGCAAGCTAATGTTTGCTCCATCAAGTTCTCGCCTAACCGGAGTCACGGTGGTTACAAGCCAACATCAGTAGCTGCCTCAGCTAAACCGCCGGGGTTCCTCTGCCGGCAGAAAACCGGAAAAAAAACACCCCAACCCAATTCTCCGCCGTCTTCAATTTCGCAATCAGTCACCTCAAATCTCCAATTCCACCGCCGAGCATAATGTATCTGAGATTTTCTTATCCGGGTATTTTTCAGATTTGTCCATAAAGTCTTGGAATTTAAATCCAGAACCATCGGAATTCACATAGAGGAGGATGAGAACCACAGCGAAAGGCAACCAGGAGGAGGATGAGTTCGACGAGGAGGTGTTTGGGTCCAGGAAAGAAGGTCCTTCCAATTCCAACAGCAAAGGTGACATATTTATAACCCCCTTGTTTTCGATCATGGTTATCTCGATTTGTAGATCCAACGTTATAATTTGAGGATTTACTACGTTGATAATTGTAATCTTCTTTGTTTGATTGGAATTTGAGTACGAAATATTTCACCTTTACTGTTTTTAGCTATGTTTTTCCTTTTGATTTTATGGGTGTTTAGAGGGAAGCATGCATTTCTGTTTTCTAATTTGGAATTCTGGATTTTGTATATGGAAACTAGATGCCAAGAACAACGATAAGGCTAGTGCTATTCGATCGAAACATTCAGTCACAGAGCAGAGGAGGAGGAGCAAGATCAATGAGAGGTAAGCTTTATGTGCATCTGTTATTCAGCAAATTTGCATTTCGAAAGTTGCCTTGGCCAATTGGTTCGAAACAGAAAGGGCGGGGGAGTTTATTCGTAGGACATTGCGCACTATTTACTATTCGATACTATTGGATTGGTGTAATTAGTTTGACAGTGCTTTTGATGTTTGTACGGATGGTACTTTAGGAGCTGATTAGTTGATGATGGTGCTAGTTTAGCCAATTACTTGTCGGTTCTTTTAAAAGAAGTCCATTACTTGATTAGTGCATCTTCTATAGGGTAGATAAAGTTTGAAGCTTCCATGGTTTTCGTTTAACCAAGTGGAATCTGTTCATGTAATTTAAACTGTGGATCGGTCACATGGTCGTTACATCATAGATGTTGAAGCTCTGGTGTTACGGTTGGTAAGCCATCTCGTTAGGTGTTGCTTTAACAAGAAAAGTGTAATTGGTTTAGTGAGTTGTGAATTTACTTGTCAATAGAGCTTGAGGGAGCTTAAATTTTTCTTTCAGATTCCAGATATTGAGAGATCTAATACCCCATAGTGATCAGAAAAGAGATACAGCATCATTCCTGCTAGAGGTACGTTCTTTGTGTACGGATAACTGTGTAAGTTGTTGAACATATTTAAAAAAACACACTTGTAAGCTTACTTGGTTATTTATCATTTTTTTTTTTGCAGGTGATTGAGTATGTCCAGTACTTACAGGAAAAAGTCCACAAATATGAAGGTCCATACCAGGGTTGGAGTCCTGAGCCCACTAAGTTAATGCCATGGGTAATGTTCTGATTCTTGATCTTATATAGTCTGGGTGTAAGGTACTATGTTCACCTGAAAGCACAAAGGCAGGTGTTAATAGCTGTATATGTGCATGCTATAGAAATAGGGTTGATCTGTGCAATTATACTGCGGAGCATCTGACTGCTTCCCGAGTTCCCGTCCTGCATAAAGCACACTATAATTCCTTTCAAGAGTATATAATTATTTATGGCCCTACTTGGGCTAAGCAATTTTGGCAACCGTTTTCCTTTTGGAGTTGTCGTCATTGGTTCTTTGCATAAAAAGTTGATTAATTGGGTAATAATGGGATGGACTCAATTGTCGTTAAGGTGGAATCATATTAAACTGCGTCTAATTCATGTTTTCTGGTGGATAAAAGACAATGACCATAGCGTCTGAAATGTCACTTTCTTGTCAAAGATACTTTTGGATCTAACATTCACCCCCTTCACGAAACAGAGAAACAGTCACTGGCGTGTTCAGAGTTTTGTTGGTAATCCTCAGGCCATAAAGAGTGACACTGCACCAGTGTCACCATTTCCTGGGAAGTTTGATGAAAATAACATCTCTATCAATCCGAACATGCTGGGAAACAGCACACCGAATCCAGTAGAAACTCACCCTAGCAGGGATGTTGCCTCCAAAATAGTGGATCGGCAACCTGAGATAGTGAACAAGGGGATTCCTCTGCCTATGCCTCTACCAAACATTACTCCCCCGGTCAGAAGTGATGATGTGCTTGCCCAACCTCTCCAGGGACAAATTTCTGATGCTCAATCAACTCAGTGTCCCACCACTAGTGCTAGCGGTGCACTGAGCCAACACGAGGAGGTGACAATTGAAGGAGGAACAATAAGCATCTCAAGTGTTTATTCACAAGCGTGAGTACTCAAACTATATTTATATTTTATAGAACCACCAGTTTGAGAAACATTGAAATTAGAACATACTACATGTCTCATTTAATTTTTTGGAAATATTACTACGTTTTGCTTCGATCCTCTCGATTAACTATTGTGACTCCGGACCTTATTATTGATCACATTTGCTTAAGTTGTTTGAATATTATCATAGTGATACAGTGTACGTCTTGCATTTTCTTGATCAGTTTGCTTCCGAGTTCTAACTGTCCAAATTATGAACAGGTTATTAAACTCTCTTAGCCAAGTGCTGCAGACTGCAGGTGTTGATCTGTCGCAGGCTAGTATCTCAGTGCAGATTGATCTTGGGAATCGTGCAAACCGAGGGCTGTCCTCTGGAACACCTGCTTCTAAGGTATATGTTGGGTATTGATGAACTGGAATAGTACAAGTGGTTCCAATTATTTGCTTTTCTTTCCACTGCCTGACCACTCTCTCCGTTAACCATCTTTCTAAACCATGCGGGTCTGTTTATTTCAAATTACAACACCCTTTCCATCCGTTCCTATGGATTTGTCAACCTGTATAGTTTCTCACAGACAAGAAAGATAAAGTCTCAAATTTTGTATTGCTTTCCAGGATAATGAGAATCCCCATTCAAGCAATCAAACGATGGCGCATTTTAGGGACCCTGGCAGTGGAGAGGACTCCGATCAAGCTCATAAGCGCCTCAAGACATAAAACTAGTGTGGAATCTCCTTATTCTCCGCCGTCACCAATATCTTTACTCCTTTATTCTGCTTTGGGATGTCGTAGTGTCCGTCTTCTGGTTAGTGTATATGCAGTGCTTTGGTTTTTTCCTTTACATATTTCATTGAACACATGTTGAGAACAATTTCCTTCAGTTATAGATTTCTTTGAGGAAGGAACCCGTGTTAGGAGATGCCGTCACCCATATTTTAGGTTTATCGTACATAATTGTTTCGAATGTAACAATTGGAGCCATTCAGGTGCCATTTCGTGGTAATAAAGTTGTTAGTTCGTGTCTCGAGGATTATTTGTTGGATAATGCTAGAGAGATTAAATTTTTAAAACCTAATTTACAAACTGAATGATGTGGTTGTAGATAATTGAATTATTAATTGTCGATTAACATGTTTGTTTCTTATTGGTGACACGTCATTTGGTTTACAAATTAAGTTTAAAATTTTGGCCTTCTAGAATTATCCTTATTTGTTTAGGGGCAAACATTGGCATGCTTGCATCAGCGACAAGGATCATTCAGTCTCGATGGACTGCATGCTGGAACATCACAAAACCCTAATCTTCTCCTTGTAATGTTTACTTCAAATTTCAAAGAAAATATAAATAAAAGAAAAATTAATTTACATTTAGTGATGCTGGCTAGGGAAGTGGAATCTAAGGTACATACCAACCACACTACCCAATTTTTGGGTAGGGGTGTTTACATTGTTCGCTGAGCAACTTTTGGGTACCTTTTATAATAATATGATACTTCTTATATTTTGGTCTGACACTGGTCTCACAGTATAATGGCTACACTATTCAGACATGTTCACTGAAGTCTATCTCTGCTATATCACAGACCTTTTGGGTTTTAAACAATTTGTGGCAAACATTCCTGGGGATTGCTATAGAAATGTTGTTCTTCCTTAGGCTTGCCAGGAATCTCCAATCTTGGAGCTGGGCTTCCCATGCGATCGGCATGCCCTGTTTTCACTGCCTGTGAAAATTCATCCCAGCTCAGACTTCCATTCTTGTACTGGCGTATCAGTTCCACCAGAAGCTTTCTGTGTAGCCGAATTGTCGTCCTGAATCCCAAGTACCTGCTCTCGCGCGCGCGCACACACATATGTATGTATAATTATGTATCAAATGTCATTGAGAAAGAAATTAACATAGTAATATATTGGTAATGTATGTTACATTACCTTCTATGGCCTTCAACAACTCTTGCCATGTTTCCTTTATAAGTAGGAACGAAGATGTCGCTTTCCAGTGACACCATATAATCCAACGCTGCCATTCGGTTTGAATGGTTCCAGAAGGGCTCGAGGTCGGAGGATTCCAGCAACGTCTCCTTTTTAACCTGTTTGCAGACGATAATAAGCGTCGAACATGGGTATAATACTTGCAATCGAGTTGTTTCTTGAGGTTCAAGCAAGTAACCGTATGGGGAAAGGCTAGTCTCAGAGGCGCCATTCTTCTTTCTCCGCCATATATATCGCCGGCAGCGATATAAACTTGGATGCCAGGATCAATATCCAAAGCCCTCAGTGCAAGTACAGTTTCCTCAGGAGTTAAAGGGCACGCCCCAACTCTTCTTTTCTTAACAGAATCTATAATTTTCTGCTTCCACCATGGGTAAGCAAACCTGTTTAATATATTAACATCTGCAAGTTAATCATATTGAATTTATGAAAAGAAACAACGAAAAAGGAACTGAAATTAAGATTGAGAAAATCTTAAAATTAGGACGGTCTAACCACGTTATAAAGTTCTTACAAACAAGCCGGTCCCAGCATTTGGGTTTTCACCGGACCTCACACTGTCTTTATACTTTTGAGAGATGTCATAAGAATGATGTGATCATACTGCCCTACCAAAGATTTTCTTCTCACTCTAACCTCATATTTGTTAATTCTTCAATTTCTTTGGCATTGCAACCTTCCGTACAACCAGAAAATGCCAACATATCCATTTCATATCTCAGATGAAGAACTAGGAATGGACCTTTTTCCCTCAGAATCCTAACAATCTTCTTTCCCAGTTCCTCAATAGGAGGAGTGAATCTCAGAGCTCTGTAATTCGCTTTGCACCGCAGTTTCTGAACCTCGTTCGGGATCCCATTATTCGCAAGCCTGGTATCGGTCTGAGTGAAATGCAGCACTTCGTACTTCTTTATGCGAGGAAGAATCTACGTACGAATCAAGTATTAACAAAAGATTAGTGGTAATTAACATTAATAGTATAACACAATTGCGATGATTAAAGAATTAATCTTAACTACCAGTTCGTAGTAATATTTCATGTTGGCCCAGGTAACAGGAGCCATGGAATAGAGGGAAGCTATCTCTACTCTTCTTTTCTGCTTATCAGGCAGAGCTTTTAGTATCCTGACTTCATCTCTCAGAGATGCAATGAAGTAATCCACATCAAATATATCTTCAAACCGACTGCAAAATTAAGTATTCAACTCTGTCAGATTTAATTTATTGTTAATGAAGGTACTTGGCTAAGGGTTGCCTCACTAGTGACTCGGGAGAAAAACATTTGTCCGACTGATCATAAACAGCTATTGAGAGAATCGGATGGTATCATGGGTGGGGACGGGAGAACAGAAAATATAGACGATACTCTTTAATTACGTGCGATTGCACAACCACATGGTCTGACAGGCAGACTCTAAAATTTGTTCTAACTAAGGCATCTCTTATACCGAGTGGGACCAGAGTTGAGTTGGAAGTAAACCAAAGGGCATGGATCTTATGCTTTTGTAATAGTGGTTTGACAAGGCACCCTACTCAAGTTTAAGTGAAAGACATAGGGAGAGAGAGTTGTAATTTGACTAACCTGCTATCATTCCAAAAGGAGGTATTGTCCAACTCAGGAACTATAAGCGTGACATTCATAAAACTTGCAATAGCCACCATGTCACCAATCTGCAGTGTAAGATTTTTAAGAGCATTAATTGAATTTTCAAGAATATTAATGCAAATTAAGAGTAAAATATAAATAGAAAAGTACTTACACCAGCCCGCATTTGATTCAATCCTCCATTGGATGAGACCATCAGATATCCATTATTCTCAAAATTCCCTGCAAAAATGAACACGAGTCTTCAAACCAAAATCTTGACAATTGTTAGATACCGTTTTAGACAACTACTTGCCCAAAAAGCTTAAGTTATCAAAAAACAAGCCAACAATGTCTACCAAACTAACCACAGGCATAAATAACAAATATTATTAACCTTATAAGAAAGTTGTGGACACTCACTTTCAGTTCCAGTAATTTGTGGTGGAGTGATGGTTTGAGAATTCGAGCGAAACATCAAAACCCGGGTTACATCGCTGAGCGTGCTCAGCTGCACCGCGCAGACGCAGATGAGAAGCAGCATGGTTGTGGCTGTAAAAGCAAACAACTTGAGTCTGCATAACCGTGACTGCGCAATGATCAAGCTCGTCAACCTCTTGCCTTCGAAGTTGGATCCTCCTACCAATTTGTCCACTTTGATTCCTCCAAAGTACTTCAAATAGTGTTCCATCTTATGCTGCTTCAACTTGGCTTCCCCAAATTCAGACCCTTCGACACCACCTTCAGATTTTTCCATCTCCACAATACTTCTTCAACTATATTTATGATCTAGATCTTGCAGTGACAGCAAATATTAAAAAAAATGGAAATTTTGAGGAGGTTTTTTTCCGACCAGCTTTTTGTATAACAAAGCTGGCCTGAGGAGCCACGAGCTAACAATGGAGATACATTGTTGCTTTTAAAGAAAGCTCATGCAGTCTCATAATTCATAAATATTGAGAGTTGTATTAATTCATTGCCGTTAGGCATGAAAGGAAAGAGAGAGAGAGTCATGCATCAACCATTCATTTGCAACAAAATTAATGCAAGACAATTACAATTTCATACTAATAAGTGTTAGACAAGCATATTTTCACAAAATTAATATGCATCGAGTCATAATATTGATAGGAAAAACTGATCTTTAAATTAATCTAACTTTTTTTTATCAAACAATCTGTACTAGGTGAGAGCCATTATGTTGTAGAAATTATCTTAGACATTTTTTTGGTGTGACGCAATGATGCTACATGGTGTTATCAATTTATTTAATTATAACACATATCTATTTTTATTTTTTCATCTTATGTTCATGAAACATCAAACATGTTGGTCATGCACTCATATTATAACTCATAAAGTAATAATACCGCATGACGGTATAACCGTCACCCCAGAGTTGTGACATGTCTGGAAAAATAAAAAGGTGAAGTTCTATTATAGCACCTTTCCCCATTTTTGAATGTTTTGGACAAACACACTTTGATTAATTTTGATGCACCTTTTGTAGTTTACACCATTCAAAGTAATTAAGAATATCAAAATAAAAGCAGAAAGATATAGATCCGATTAAAATTTTCAAAGCTTTTGTGAGTAAACAAACAATATTGCACAATCCTCTAATAATTAATATATGATTGTGCCTTTCAGAAAATAAATTAAATGATTGTGAACTAGATGGATGATAGGTTTTAATCTTTAATTATAATCCGAATCTTGGAAATTTTTGGTACCACTTACGTCAAGTTAATGATTAATACAAAGCAAACCTTAAAAGTTTACAAGCCAATTACTTACGAAATTCACAGCAAATACCAGATTTATTAAAGGAAAATTAGTGAAAAACATTTGAAAACTTTTAGTTTTAACGATAAGAACAAAATAAATGGTAAAGTACCATGATTGACTTTTTAGTATAAAAATGTGATTTTTCATTAAAGTAAACAGTATCGAAAAATTTTCGTTAAAGTTCCTTTTTATTAAAGACACCGATAGATGTATTGGGCCCAAATGTTTATTAATTATTTAACGATAATAACACTAATTCTGTTATTTAAGACTGAAATGGAAATGTGGTGGATTTAGTTTGCTTGACGAAACTGAGACTGTGATTGCATGGCTACAGAGAGTTGTGCCTCGTACACATCTCACATGTGATATATATATATATATATATATATATATATATATATATATATATATATATATATATAATTTGACAGTCAATTTTCTTGAACTAACAAAATAAAAAAAAATTAAAAGAAAATAATGTATGCGTTTCACATGATTGATGTATTTAGCCAACTTAGTTTTCATTTCATATTATTTATATTTATTAGTGAACTAGCTTTAAATCTATTGATATTTCTTTTCTTAAATTTGAAGCACCAATACATCAAGTGCTTAAACTGCTCCCAAATTGATAAAATTTTCTAGTTTATTACATTGTTCATCACGCATTACAATTTTGTAGGTATGCCATGCCAATTTTTTTTTTTTTTTTTTTTTTTTTTGTCGTCGGAGATATTAAACAGCTTTTCACTCATTCTCACAGACAGGAAAGACAAGTCTCGAATTTTTTTTTATTGCTTTCCAGGATAATGAGAATTCCCATTCAAGCAATTAGACGATGGCGCATTTTAGGGGCGCTGGCAGTGGAGAGGACTGGCGATCAAGCTCATAAGCGCCTCAAGACATAAAACTAGTGCGGCATCTCCTTGTTTGATGCAGCCCAAGATAATTAATATTGTTTATGCATTAAACATGTTGTTGGTGGCTTTTCATCTTTCAAAGTCATGTTTTAATTAGATGTTTAGAAACTATAATCTCTAGTATTAAATATGTATCCTATCAATTATTGTAATCTCCCAATTTAAAGGATCCATATGTACAAAAGGAAGCCAATTGAGTAAATTAAAAGTAATCTAAGAAGAGAGTTTTCTCCTTTCTTAAATCAAGTGTGAGGCTTAGTCATGTGAGTGAATCCACGATTAGCGACATTAGTGATTTCGTTGCTCTTGGTTGAGTGATTCTCAGATTCTATTCATGTAGAGACATGAGTGATTCCGCCTCCCTTGGTTGAGAGATTCCCAAGTTATCATCCCGCGTCTCCCCAAGACTCCTTTGGCTTTTCTTCCCTGCATCAATGTTCTCCATCGTCACCCATATTTTTACTTCTGTATTCTGCTTTGGGATATCTTAGTGTCCATCTTCTGGTTAGTGTACAAGCAGTGCTTTAGTTTTTTTTCCTTTACATATTTCATTGAACATATGTTGGGAACAATTTCCTTCAGTGATAGATCTCTTCAAGGAACGACCCCGTGTTAGGAGATGCCGTCACCCATATTTTAGTAATTGTTTCGAATGTAACAATTGGAGCCATTCGGGCGCGATTTCGTGGTAATATAGTTGTTACTTGTTAGTTCTCGAGCATTATTAGTTTAGAACAAACATTGGCATGCTTGAATCTGTGCCTCTGTGGTAAGGATTATTCAGTCTCGAAGATCTACACCAAGTGTTTGATTTTTTAATGAAACTATCCTATTTTTCCATTGACGAAGATTTTATTACACGTAAAGGTTTGAAAGATTTTCGATATCAAAACTGCGTTCATAAAAGAGGGGAAAAAACATCACAAAACCCTAACTTCTCTCCTTATTATATGTTTACTCCAAACTTCAAAGAAAAATTATTTTACATTTAGTGACGCTGGCTGGGGAAGTGTACAACGTCGTTCATTGGGTACCTTTCATAATAATATGAGACCTTTTACATTTTGGTCCCACACTGGTCTCACGGTGTGAAAGCTACACTAATCAGACTTGTAGCAAAGTTTATCTCCAATATATCAAGGACCTTTTGGTTTCTCAACAATTTGTGGCAAACATTCCTGGGGATTGTTATAGAAATATTCTTCTTCCTTCGGCTTGCCAGGAATCTCCAATCTTTGAGTTGGGCTTCCCATGCGATCAGTGTGCCCTGTTTTCACTGCCTGCGAAAATTCATCCCAGCTCAGACTTCCATTCTTGTACTGGTCTGTCAGTTCCACCAGAAGCTTTCTGTGTAGCCGAATTGTCGTCCTGAATCCCAAGTACCTGCACACACACATTTGTATGTATACTTATGTATCAAACGTTTTGAGAAAGAATTTAATAGGGTAATGAAAAATATATTGTTACATATGTTACATACCTTCTATGGCCTTCAACAACTCTTGCCATGTTTCCTTTATAAGTAGGAACGAAGATGTCGCTTTCCAGTGACACCATATAATCCAACGCTGCCATTTGGTTTGAATGGTTCCAGAAGGGCTCGAGGTCGGAGGATTCCAGCAACGTCTCCTTTTTAACCTGTTTGCAAACGATAATAAGCTTCGAACATGGGTATAATACTTGTAATCGAGTTGTTTCTTGAGGTTCAAGCAACTAACCATATGGGGAAAGGCTAGTCTCAGAGACGCCATTCTCCTTTCTCCGCCATATATATCGCCAGCAGCGATATAAACCTGGATGCCAGGATCAATATCCAAAGCCCTCAGTGCAAGTGCAGTTTCCTCAGGTGTTAAAGGGCACGTCCCAGCTCTTCTTTTCTCATCAGAATCTATTATTTTCTCCTTCCACCATGGGTAAGCAAACCTGTAATATATTAACATCTGCAAGTTAATCCTATTCATAGCACCATTGGATTAATGAAAAGAAACAACTATAAAGGAAGTGAAATTAAGATTGAGAAAATCTTCAGAGCAGTCTGACCACGTCATTTGTTGTGAAGATCTTACAAACAAGCCGGTCCCTCTTCATTTGAGTTTCACCAGACCCCACATTGTCCCTATGCTTGTGAGAGATTTCATAAGAATGACGTGATCATACTGCCCTACCAAAGATTTTCTCCTCACTCTAACCTCATATTTGTTAATTCTTCAATTTCTTTGGCATTGCAACCTTCGGTACAACCAGAAAATGCCAACATGTCCATTTCATATCTCAGATGAAGAACTAGGAATGGACCCCTTTCCCTCAGAATCCTGACAATCTTCTTTCCCAGTTCCTCAATAGGAGGAGTGAATCTCAGAGCTCTGTAATTCGCTTTGCACCGCAGTTTCTGAACTTCTTTCGGGATCCCATTATTCGCAAGCCTGGCATCAGTCTTAGTGAAATGTAGCACTTCATACTTCTTTATGCGAGGAAGAATCTGCGTACGAATCAAGTATTGACAAAAGATTAGTGGTAATTAACATTAATTTTAGTAACACAATGACGATGATTAGTGAATTAATTTTTTAACTACCAGTTCGTAGTAATATGTCATGTTAGCCCAGCTAACAGGAGGCATGGAATAGAGGGTAACTTTCTCTACTTTTCTTTTCTGCTTATCAGGCAGAGCTTTTAGTATCCTGACCTCATCTCTCAGAGAGGCAATGAAGTAATCCACATCAAAAATGTCTTCAAATCCACTGCAAAATTAAGTATTCAACTCTGTCAGATTTAATTTATTGTTAACGAAGGTACTTGGTTAGGGTTGCCTGACTAGTGACTAGGGAGAAAAGGTTTTGTCTGACCGACCATACACGGCTCTAGAGAGAATTGGGTGGGATAACGGGTAGGGACGGGAGAAAAGAAAATACAGACGGCCATTTTTAGTTGTGTGTATGGTCGCATAGCCAAGTGGTATGACAAGCAGACTCTAGTATTTGTTCAAACTAAGGCATCTCTTATGCCGAGTGGGACCAGAGTTGAGTTGGAAGAACCAAAGTACATGAATCTTATGCTTTTTGTAATAGTGGTTTGGGGAGCCATATGGCCATACTGCCTTACTCCAGTTTAAGTGAACGACATAGGGAGAGAGTTATAATTTGACTAACCTGCGGTCATTCCAAAAGGAGGTATTGTCCAACTCAGGAACTATAAGCGTGACATTCATAAAACTTGCAATAGCCACCATGTCACAAATCTGCAGTGTAAGATTTTTAAGAGCATTACTTGAATTTTCAAGAATATTAATGCAAATAAGGAAAAATATTAGAAAAAATATTTACTCCAGCTCGCATTTGATTCAATCCTCCATTGGATGAGACCATCAGATATCCATTATTCTCATAATCCCCTAAAAAAATGAACACAA
This sequence comes from Crataegus laevigata, assembly GCA_963580275.1. NCBI lineage: Eukaryota > Viridiplantae > Streptophyta > Magnoliopsida > Rosales > Rosaceae > Crataegus > Crataegus laevigata. The sequence continues at coordinate 3,856,156 of OY756940.1, forward strand.
GTCTTCAAACCAAAATCTTAACAATTATAAGAAAACGTGTTTGACAACCACTTTAAGTTATAAAATAAAAAATAAAAATAAAAATTTTAAAATAAATAAATAAATAAAAAAACGAGCTAACAATGTATATCAAACTAACTGTTGGCATAAATAACAAATATTATTAACCTTATGAGAAAGTTGTGGACGCTTACTTTCAATTCCAGTAATTTGTGGTGGGGTGATGGTTTGAGAATTCGAGCGAAACATCAAAACCCGGGGCTTCATCACATCGCTGAGCGTTCTCAGCTGCACCGCGCAGACGCAGAGAAGCAGCATGGTTGTGGTTACAAAAGCAAACAACATCAGTCTGCATAACCGTGACTGCGCAATGATCAAGCTCGTCAACCTCTCGCCTTTGAAGTCGAATCCTCCTATCAATTTGTCCACTTTGATTCCTCCAAAGTACTGCAAATAGTGTTCCATCTTATGTTGCTTCACCTTGGCCTCCCCAAATTCAGACTCTTCGAAAGCATCTTTAGTTTTTTCCATCTCGACAATACTACTACAACTATATATGTGAAGTAGCTCTAGCAGTGACAGCAAATATAAAAAATAGGAATTTTGAGGCGGTTTTTTCCGACCAGCTTTTTGGATAACAAAGCTGGCCTGAGAAGCTACGAGAACTAACAAAACACTGTTGCTTTTAAAGGGAGCTCATGCACTCTCATAATTCATAAATATTGAGAGTCATATTATTCATTACCGTTAGGCATGAAAGGAGAGAGAGAAATAGTCATACATCAACCATTTAATTGCTGCCAAATTAATGTCAGCCAATTGCAATCATTCTACAATTTCATACTAATAATTGTTAGACAAAGCACATTTTCACATAACCAATTTGCGTCATAATATTGATAGGAAATACTCTTTAAATCTAACTATTTTTTATCAAACAATCTGTATGAGTTGAGACCCATAATGTTGTAGAATTTATCTTACCTATAAGAGATGTTTTTTGGTGTGACACAAGGACATTACGTGGTGTTTTCAATTTATTCAAATTATAGCACGTATATTTGTCTTACGACTTCATCTTAAGTCCATGAAATATCAAACATGTTAGTCAGGCACTTATATTATAACTCAGAAGTAATAGCACTAAGTGACGGTGTGACCGTTCCACACCCTAGAGTTTTAAAATATCCAAAAAAATGAAAAGCTGAAGTTCTATATATAGCACCTTTGCCCATTTCTGAATGTTTTGGACGAACATACTTTGATTAAATTTAACGCACCTTTTGTAGTTTACACCATTCAAAGTAGAGAATTTTAACGAAAAACTCACGGTATTGTTTACTTTAACGAAAAACCACATTTTTATACTAAAAAGTCAATCTTGATACTATTTACTTTACCATTTATTCTGTACTTATCGTTAAAACTCAAAATTTTCAAGTCTTTTTCATTAAATTTTTTTCAAAGTAAGTAAGAATATTAAAATAAAAGCAAAAAGATATAGATCCGGTTAAAAAATTCAAAGCGTTTGTCAGTAAACAAACAATCGTACACTCTCCTCGTTAATATATGATTGTGCTTTTCAGACAATAAATTAAATAATGGTGAACTAGATGGATGATAGGTTTTAATCTTTGGGAAATCCTTTCCCTTAATCTTTAATTATAATCCGAATCTTGGCAATTTTTTGTACCATTTACGTCAAATCAAACCTAATTAAAAGTTGACAAGCCAATCACGTATGAAATTCATAGCAAATACCAGGCTTATTAAAGACACCTATAGATGTATTGGGGCCAAATGGTTATTAATTATTAACGACAATAACACTAATTCTGTTATTTAAGATTGAAAAATAAATATGGTCGGTGCTGTTTGCTTGACGAAACTGAGACTGTGATTGCATGGCTATAGAGAGTTGTGCCTCATACACGTCATATGTGATATATAATTTGACAGTCAGTTTTCTTGCAGTAACAAAGCTAAAAATTGTATTTTGAGTATAAAAAATTAAAAGAAAATAATGCATGAGTTTCACATGATTGATGTATTTAGCTAGTTTAATTTTTCTTTTTCTTTTTTGAACAAATTTAGCTAATTTAATTTTAGTTTCATATTATTCACATTGTATCAAGTCATTAGTTAACTAGTTCTAAATCTAGTGACATCTTTTTTCTTAAAATTGATAATTTTTTTTTTCTAGTTTATTACATTATTCATGGCGCATTAAACAATTTTGTAGGTATGACATTTTTTGTTGTTGTTGAAAACATTAATTTACTACTAAAAAGAACGTGTTATGCTTTATACGGGGGAAAATTATGTAAACCCAAATTTAACAAATATATATCTCGCCACTTAGTTACAATCTAGTGATATTTTTTTTCAATTGTAAATGAGATGTCTTATGTTCAATTCTCGCCAAAGGCGAATTTGAATCACATTATTAATAGCACATTGTGAAGTAAAGCCCACCTCCTTACCTTTAACGTAGATAATATCGTTTGTTCAGAAAAAATATATGGGAGATAATATTCACACACCTCAAATTACTTCTCCCACACCTTTTAATTTTTTAATATTTTTCTATCAAGTGTTAGTGTTGTGTAAAAAATATTAAAAAATTAAAAAGGTGTGAGAGAAGTAATTTGGGATGTGTGAATATAATCTCTCAAAATATATATATCTCAAAAAAAAAAAAAGGAAACCTCTCTCAATGCTCACAAATTTTTATATACAAAAACTTTACGGTATCTCTCAATTGCATGAGAGAAATTAATGGCGTGGCAAGAGACAGAGAAAAAAGTTTTATGCAATTTTAGAGATTTTATTAGGAATGACCAATTAATTTACCAAGAAAATACTGCACGAATATTATCTTACACTTTGATTACCTTCTTTCCCAATTTTGCAGGGAACAGTGGTAACTTCAATTTAATACATGAATTGATAAGACTGATATCAACAGAAAAAATCCCCTAATAAAAGGTCATTATTAATGAAAAAATATATTTGTTCATACATTTAATCACAACATAATATAATTAGTAATAATTAATCTTCATTGTTGCTATCCTCATCATCAATAGGTGCCAAACATTCCTGTGGGTTTGTATAAAAGTAATCTTCTAGCTTTGGTTTTCCCGGCACCTCCAATCTTGTAGTAGGGTTTCCCATGCGGTCTGCATGAGCAGCCTTCACTCCAAATGAGAATTCATTCCAGCTCACACTCCCATTGTTGTACTGATCTACCAGATCAACCAGAACTTTTCTGTCCAGAAGAATGGTCTTCTTGAATCCCAAATACCTTCTATGCCCTTCCACTACTTTGGCCATGTTGCCTCCATATGTTGGGACAAAAATGTCACTCTCTATTGACACGTAATAATCCAGTGCTGCCATCTGGTTTGAATGGCTTTTGAAGGGCAGTAGATCTGATGCTTCCACCAATGTCTCCTTTTTCACCTGTTTAATCATATAAGTTATAATTATCAGTTAATTAATCTACAGAATTACTATGATTAGTTGAAGTGAATTATCAATAATCAAGTTAATTACCAAGTTTGGAAAAGCTTCTTTGAGAGGTGCCAATCTCCTCTCTGCCTTGTAAATATCTCCAGCAGCAATATACACTTGGATATTTGGATCAACGTCCAGTGCCCTCAATGCTAGGGCAGTTTCTTCTGGGGTTAGAGGGCATAAACCAGCTTTCCTTTTCTTATCAGAATCTATTTCCTTCTCTTTCCACCACGGGTATGCATATCTGAATTGCAAAGTTGTGTTGTCAAACTGTCGTATCCTTACTATTAAATCTAAATAATCATACGTTTTTAAAGAGTTCACACTCAATTTTCCCAATTCAATCTATGTCAAATATTCTGTGGCAATTAGAACTTGATTTACATATGTGTACATGCACGTTATCATGTTAATTACCTCATTTTGGTGGTTTCTTCAATCTCTTCTTCGTTGCAACCTTCAGTACAACCAGAGAAGGCCACCATGTCCATTTCGTATCTCAGATGAAGGACCAAGAAAGGGCCTCTTTCCCTGAGAATTCGGACGATTTTCTTGCCCAATTCCTCAATCGGAGGAGCAAATCTCAGAGATTGGTAATTTGCACGGCACCGAAGCTTCTGAACCTCTTCAGGAATTCCATTGTTAGCAAGCCTAGCATCCGTTTTGGTGAAGTGCACAACTTCGTATGTTTTAAACCGAGGAATGATCTGTGCAATTAGTAACACAATTAGTGGTTGTGGTAAATGAATAATGGTAACATTTCAACAGATAAAAATAGACTAACCGTGTTATAGTAGTAAGTCATGTTAGACCAGCTGATGGGAGGCATGGAATAAAGGGATTCTAATTCCACTTTTTTCTTCTGCTCAGGAGGCAATTCTTTCAAAATTCGAACTTCGTCTCTCAACGATGCAATGAAATAATCTACGTTGAATATGTCTTTGAATTGGCTGCCATATATAACCAAACATATTATTGATTTAATTTAACTGGTTAGATTAAAGTAATTAACAGCATAATTAAGATGCAGCTGCAGCTAGCTTAGTCTCACCTCTGGTCATTCCAGAAGGAAGTATTATCCAATTCAGGAACTATAAGCGTGACATTCATATATCTTGCAATAGCCACCATGTCACATATCTATAAGAGCATAGAAAAACCAACCATAGCAACATTCAAAACTTATGGACAATTAGCGATGGGGAAAAAACCAACCATAGCAACATTCAAAACTTATGGACAATTAGTGATGGGAAATTATAATTTGAAAGAATAAATAAATTACTCACACCAGATCGCATTTGATTCAGTCCTCCATTGGATGAAACCATTAGATATCCATTATTCTCATAAACCCCTAGAAGTAACCACAAACGAAAATTAAAGATCCCATTTATTTTCACAGAAAAACAAAAAAACAATGAGAAATTTAAATAGTGGCATGCGTGCATGCATGAGATTGGTAACATATATACGTACTTTCAGGTGGAAGAGAGCTGTGAGATATCCTTGGCAACAAGGTCTCGCCCAAAGCCTTGAGCTGCATGGTAATAGCCCACAGTAGCAGCACCGTCGTGACCCTCGCCGCCCAAAGCTTCAACCGCTCCAGTCGGGCTCGACCAATGACAAAACCCTCTAACTTCTTGGCTTTGATGCTCCCATTGATAAAACTCTTGAGCTTATCAGTTTTGATCCCTCCAGGAACCAGGCGGTCCAGACCCTTCAATACTTCAGCTTTCATGGCTCCTGTGTACCTCAAGTACAGGACCTTACTCTTGTAGGGCTTCTCCTTCATCTCCTTGAATTCGGGCTCCATGGGATAATCCCTTCTATCCATTATTTCGGAAATACTTCTCGTTCAATCGATATATAAGTATATGCTAATTAAGTTGAGATTATATTATGTGGCATTAATTTCCAAGCATATATATTCACAGTGAATTGTATATGCTTGAGAATGGGTTTAGGAGTTACTGGTGAGCTGCGAGAGATATGAGTGTTAGTATCCTTTTAAAGGACGAAATTTAGAGGCGTATGAAATTATGACCAACTTGTTGCATTATTTAGGAATTGAAATTAATAATTCAACTTGTTTTCCTTCTTTTTTTTTTAGAATTAAATGTGACAATTTCATTCAATTTTTTTTTCTTTCCAATTTTATGTTATTTTGGTTGAGGGTTAATTAAATTAATAACTCCATGACGTCGAAACGGGACACGCATAGAACAACACCTGATAATATGGAAAGCGGAAAATTTAAGTGGGTAATGCACCCATCAATACTAATGTGCCACAATTCATGATTGAAAACAAAGAGTAATGGGGATTAATAAAATCGTTTTAGTGCATTTAACAAATGTTGTGGGATATTATTTTTTTTATAGGGAGGAGAAATCGAACTTGGATACACGGCGACACATTATCCTAGTTAATTCTTTTTTTCATTTTAAAAGGTGATCAGCTGGTAAGTTCGTCTCAACAATCCACCATTTCGAATGCTGGGAATACTCGCAAACAGATGCTTTACAACCTCACTCTGGCCACCATCATGTGATTCATCAATGTTATAAATCAAACCTATAACGTGCCGTTAATAATAAGAGTTTGAAATTTGTCCCCAACCACCAAGCCACTCCAAGGTGGTTTGTCCTAGCTAATTTGACTATACTTAGATACAATCACAATGGATCTGTGATTTCATCTTTAACCACGGGCAGGTGAATCTAAATATTTTGAGCAAATTAAAGGCACCTTATTTCAGCCTTGAATATTTGGACTATCGCCACCTTTTCCAGCTTACTGTAGTTTACATGGATATGGTACAAAACAAGTAAAACGTGTAATATGCCATTTGAGGGCGACATAACACAAATCGTAATTGGTCCCTATTGTCAAATAATTTCAACCTGAAGAAAATTTCTATCTTTCCAGTCGAGGAATGAACCACGAATCAATTTTGCAACACTGAATTTTCAAAAAATTAATATAAAAATTGGAAGGTGTAAAACCATCCATCAAGAACTTCAGTATATATTCACCGTTCTGGTTACTCTAAGCCAAATCATCTTTCATGTAACATTTGTCGACTCCTTAGATTTGGAAACTAGGTTCCACGTTAATCTCCGTTAAAGACATGGTCTGCTCCGGTCACCAAGAAAATGGTGAATACCTTAACTGAGATAAGCTTATAAATTTATCTTTAACGAAAACTTTCGATCAGTCCCTTTACTGCTATTGATTACAAAAATCATATAGCCTACATGGCGCGCATGCCGAGTAATTAATAAGCTAACTACGTCCTTCAGTTGTGTGCGGGGCGTGCCAACTTGTCGGCCGAGCTCGGCTGGGGAGTAAAATATGTTGATGTCGTGTTGAGCGCGTGGCTGACTTCTATGTCCTGCGATTGCGGCAAAGGAAGAAACACGTCTCGGCCTTTGGGTTCTAGAACCTGAAGACAATGCTGCTATTTTTACGAAGTTCAATATCAAATTCGATTGTCAATGTGCCGAATGTAGTAACCTAGTAACACCTCACTTCACAGAGAAGGCTAATGAGATGACCTCTGCAAAAAAAGATTCGAAAATCCTTCTTGATCGAGACTTGGATAAATAATCAGTCGGCCTCGACGCAATGCTGTTTATCCAAACTGAAGATGCTCCGAGGTCGGCTGATTCTACGACGATAGTGTTGTTTATCCAAACTGAAGATACCACAGGTTGCCTTCACAATGCTGTTTATCCAACCTGAAGATGTGTCAGCGAAAAAGAAAATAAAAATCTCAAAGGTTTTGAGAGGTTTCGTGTAGAGCGAGAATTTATGCAAGGCAGATTTGTGTGTTGAGTTAGAGGTCTCTTGAAATTTATCACTGCCTCTGTATTTATATGAGCTGTATTTCGCTTAGCACGGCCTAATAGCTTTGTAGAAACCCATTAAAATTCAAACTCATAGGATGAAAGATTAATCCACGAAGTAGACTTCCAGATGACTAATATTTACTTTTAAAATAAAAGCCTATCTAGGCTTATCACATCACCTCATAAAACCTAGCCCACCTAGGTTTCCTAGGTCAACATTACACCACCACCAAAACCCAATTTAATATTCATCTTTAATTATCACCCTTCAAAATCCATGTGATGCTGTCCCACTTTAACTCTGCATCTTGCATGCAATCCCACCTTTTCTTGGATGGGATAATGCATTCGGATTAGAATAACCCAATTTAATTAAAATAACTGGCATCCTGCCAAGTTACGTGGAGAAAGAAAAGTCCTTGACTTCAATCTGAACCCTTCAAGCTCATTTTAATATTTCCACAAGATAATTACTACAATAATTCAATAGCAATATCTAGAGAAATATCAGAAACAAGCCTAATTGGGTACAAAGTTGATCACATTCCAACATCCCGAATTCTTCATAATCATCCGACGGTCTTGATTGCATGGGCCGAAAATGTAAAATCAGGTCCAAACAACTGCAGACAAGAAGCAGTGAGTCAATATTGCAAAGAGGCGAAAATGGAGGAGAGATCTGAGGAGGATTGCACGAAAATTCCCTGGAGTTACAGTACTTGATCAGAAATGCTCTCATTGTCTGCAGATGTTGGTGAGTCTGGAACTAACTCAAACCCTCAGCAAAATACTGCCTGCCTAGTAAATTCCTTCCCCTCGAGAGCTTAATCCCATAGAGCGCGCGATAGAATTGCAGGAAGAAACGTTCACTCTTCACCAGGGTAATCCAGCCAGTCCCAGGGACTTCTTCTGAGACCACTGCCCATGGCACTGCAAATCTTATTTTTCAATCTTCAGCAACCCCATTGCTTTGAATAGAAATGCATAATCATAAGCAGCTTCCTCACATTGAGCATACCGTCCACCTTCGCCAAAATGTCCTCCAGCCATATTTGTCTTCAGAATGACTGAACGTGAACAACGAGGACATGTACTCTCCCGAACTTTGGCCACCCACTTGGCAGCTTCCCAAAACCCAACCCTGAGAAATGGATGTTAAATGCAACCAGAGTAAGTATATGGAATGTGTGTGTGCCTGGATTTGTTACTGCATGTAACTAGGATAACAAAAGGCACAAGATGAATATACCTTGAGTCGTGAAGGGACGCTGTAACAAGCATTGAAGGGTAGCAACTGCCTTGAGAAATGTTATCATATGGTGAATAAGTGAAGATAAGCTCAAATTCGGACTGTATCTGAGGATTGCCGAATTCTTCATAATCCAGAATGGTGAGAGGCAAACTAGGATCCATTAAAGTGTTGCATACATCAAGGAACGGAACCTGACAAAAATATCACCCAGACATCAGTACCAACAATGTAATACAAAGGTAAACAGAATGCACTTCTTTTCTACTATAAAAGAAAAAGATAACTGGAACTACAGAAGTGCAGATGGATGGGAGTCCAAGTTCATCAAATCTGAATAACAAAAAGAAGAGACTAGTTGTTGGCTTTCAAAACTAACCTTCAAAATAGAAGCTCGAAAGAGATCTGGGTACATATTGATAGTTGCTCCAACAAGAAGGCCTCCAGCACTATGTCCAATAGCACCCAGTCGATCTTTATGTACGTATCCCTCTTCAATCAAGTAGTTTCCACATGATACAAAATCATTTATTGAATTCAATTTATTAAACCTAGTGCCAGATTTATGCCACGAAGAATCAGCACCACCACCACCACCCCTGCCCATATAACCACATCGAGTTATTTATCAGGAAAACAAAAAGGATTCACAAGAAAAACAGCACATTAGTTCCAGCTAAGAAAGTAGAATCACTTTTAAAAACATATATAATTTTGAAATGACTAAAATTAAATCATCACAACTATTTACTTGATATCGTGTAGCTTTGTTGTCCAGTTATAATTCATTTAAAACAAAAGAAAAGAAAAGGAGACCAACCTCACATCAGCAAATGCTACAATCCACCCCCGATCAAGTAAACACAGGTGCTCTGCACACCAGCTTTTATCTAAAACCTCCCCATATGCTCCATAGCCTTTCAGAAGGCCAGGTGACTGACCCTTATCCCAGGCTGTATGAGAGTACAATATGGTCAATGGAATTCTAACACCGTCATGGGAGATAACCTCCTTCCTCACACAGCAGTATTCATCAGAATATTCCTTCCATCTCTGTGATTCACTTATCTGGACATCCTCCTGATATTGTGAGCCAACATTTTTATTCAAATCGAGCTGATTAGTTGGTGGGAATGTTCTATCATAAAAATCCCTCACTTCCTCTTGCTGCACAATTGAGAATCTCCTGCTCAACATGTCGTAGTCAACAACTACATCAGGCATCTGCAAGTTAAAAAAAAAGGACAAAGAATCAAACGAACAAGAAAGTCAAACTAAAGTGTACGAGTTATTAAACTCTAAAATCAAGCCTAAAAAGTATACCACTGGAGATGAAAGCACTGTGCGGTATACTGAGTTATGGAAATCATGGTTTGAACCTGGAACAACATTACATAAGTTTGAGGGCAAAGCGAAAAACCATGGATCAAGATCTTCAATCTCCAATTGGTGCTGGAATCAAGTCAATAAAAGTAGCAGATTAACGACAAATACTTTGTATGTGGGAGAGATAAAGGTTAACTCTATCAATGTAACATTTTATTTTTATGTTTATAACCAAAAATGTAACTAAGCAGATAGATAAATACCTTACAATCAACAAGGACAGGCAAATTAATGGAGCACAACATAGAAAAACCCTTCTTGCTGAGAGAAAGGACCAGATGTCCATCAAACATGTCCATATCTTGTATGCTTAAATCTTCACTTGGAAGGATTATATTCTACAGAAAGAAAAAAGTTATGTCAAAATGACAAAAAGGACTCGAAAACATAAATGAGGTTCAGTAGTGAAGAACTTGAAGTACAGATAACATCAGGAAATAGAGAACACCAAGTGTCTGTACTAAGAAGAAACTTGACCTGCCAATTAGATGTTGGTAGATCTTCACCCCGGCAGCTAGCTAGGTAATAACCTTCACCAGACCACACCTTATTTTCACTCAAGGGAGCATTTGTAAGAACATAAAATAATCCATGGTGATGTTCAAGAAAATACTGTACACCAGAAACACGCTTCCAAACTCTCTGCAAACCATCTAATGGGTTGGCAGCATCTATCAAATAAACCTGTAAGTTCAGCCACAGAAGTTAGCCTCACCCAAGGAAAATACTTTCAAAGTAAATATCTGCAAAACAATGAAACAGTAAAGTTCCTTCCTCAGATGAAGTCCTTGAGTTTGAATTGACAGTTATAAACTTGCCATCCTTTGTGCTTGTTATGTCCACACAGAAGCTGGAATTGCTTTCTGTAAATACAGTGATATTTTCAATATCATCAGATCCTAGTTTTGAGCAGCATACTCTGCCAAAACACAAATAGGTAAGATGATATTATCGTCTCAAGAGAAAAAGCCATAAGTAACAGAAATAAAGTATGCCTGTAAGGTCGTTGGTTCTCGTCTGATAGCGTATAGAACAGAGTACTCCCATCTTGAGCCCATGCCAAGCTAACAACACCATCCACTCGTACTTTGGGGATAACACATCCACTTCTTAGGTCCTTAATTTGAAGCATGAACTGTTCATCACCCTTAGTATCAAGTGTGTACGCTAGAAAATGGTGGTCTGGTGAAATTCGACATGTGCCAACATGCACATAACCTACAATTAAAGTACATAAATTCCGTAATCACTAATATGAAAAGAAGATACCAGGATTAAAACAAAGAAAATGAGGCTATCAACCAACTAGAGCGTATAATTCAGCAACTATCGACAATGAAAGCATGCTAGTAAAGACAGAAGCTTTCCATATCGCCTTGCAATTTCATTCCAGTCGAGCAAAATCTCCTCCTTTCCAAATCCTCCTCTTGCGTATCGGAGAAAGTTCTTAATCCAATCACTTTTTTCAGCTCCTAATCGTCTACAAAGAAGCGGGTATTCCTTCCCCTCTGGAATGTATTGGTAATACAACCTGCTCAATTTTAACAAACGACATTGGTAAGTTATTTTTAATGTGTATTCCTTTCAAAAGTTGTAGCCTTTTCTTATCATTACACAATGCGGAATCACAAACTTCACTGAAAAACTAAAAACGAAATAGCTATCAAACGAGCCCTAATAACAACGACGAAAAACAGCAATTTCAATTTCACAAACTGCAGCTAACACAAAGAGTGCAAATTTTCGAAAAATACGAAATGGGTGAGGCGGGAAATGGGCAAACCAGGGTCCCCAGCGCTCAGGAGGAGTGGAAATCTTGGCGGGCATTCGGCTTTTCATTTCGGAGAAGAGAGTGCGCTGCAGATTTTGAGTGTCGTCCATGAAAGCCTCAGCATATGAGTTTTCTTTGTTGAGATGATCGGCGAGATCAGGGTCGTCGGTGTTGGACATCCAGCGGTAGGGATCCTGCCACGTTTTTCCATGAGCTGAGACAGCGAAAGGGACTTTCTTGGGGACTGGCGGCGGCGGAGAGGGCTGTGGGGGCGGTGTGGTGGGGTGGGCTCTGCAGAGAGTGGAGAAGGAGGAGGAGGATATGTTGGGGAATAAGAGAAAAGAGAGGGTTAAAGAGGAGCCTTTGATTGAGCTTGAGCAGTGGGGTTTAAGGATGGAAGAAAGAAGAGCCATGGAAGCTTAACTGGAAATGGAGGAAGCTCAGAAAGGTAACGACTTCTGCCGGGAAGTAATTAGAATCTTATACTGACCCTATTACTATTTTATTACTTTTTAGCCAAAATGATATCTGATATTGTCATAGTTTCTTATTTTGGTACTTGAGATTTAAAATCGATAGAACTAGTGCACAAGATTGTCCATCACCAATAATTTTGATCATTCCGTAAAAAAATCTCTATTAAGTTGATAGTATTTTTGCCGAACTAACTCCTCCACTTGAATGGGTGCTTTCTTCCGTTTACAAGAGATCTTTCACTAAAGACCAAAATGATTGAAGATAGATAATCTCACAACCACTTATAAAATAAACTAAAATGATTGGCAGTGAATAATCTCACGGCCAATGTCAAGAACCAAAATGAAAAATTATGCCAATCTCAATTACTCTTGTGGCTAAAAAGCCCTGTTTATTTTATTTTCATAAAACATTTTATTCGAATACAAACTGATTCAAACTTGGAATTCACTCCTTTAGCAAAAATGACAATTGATCTAACTCACGTATGCAACATTCTACTGTTTTACAGTCCCGTTATTACAAAATGAAAAATCAGAGAGAAATGTGAGCAAAACCATGCAATAAGTCAATCATAATAATCAATTATCGAACTCTCCGTCCAAGTGAATCTAAGCATCTAACTTGAGACCTACTTATAAGTCGAGATAAATGCCATACAAGATATTGCTATTAGCATTATAGCATAATAGATAGACACCATTACAAACATAATCTCCTTTTACGGTCGAAATATATATAACATAACCAGGTGATATGTACAAGAAAAAGCAATCGGGTCGACCCATTTGCAGACAAATGGGTACCAATATCCGTCACCGTCTACGGCAAATATAACAAATGAATGACTTCAAATGGCGTCCCACTTCAAGTTTTACAAAGTAATCGACTCTACAACTAAAAAATGAAAAAATTGTGAGACAGAAATACTGCTCGACACCTTTCGCTTCGGTTTTACTTTGATCTATTGGTTACAGTCTTACAGAAGCTAGTTTTGCTTTCTCCTTCACAGTGCCATAGTAGCAATTTCATTCTGTTGCGGTTGTCATTTCTTCGCGTGCTTCTCATCTTCAACATCCTGCAAGTTTTCCATTAAAATGGCACAAATCATTTGCACGGTACTTTACTTATGTTAACGTTCATAAACAGTTGGTCAAACTAGGCGGGAGGTTTTGTGATAATGTCAAAAACTGACCCCAAAAAATTTAAGATACAATACAACATAGAATTGAAAAACCGCAAAGAAAGAAGTCTCATAGCTGAACCAATGGGATAAATGAAGCTTACCGAATTGCCAATCTTGTCAAAATCATCATCAAAGCTCCCATCACCATCATCACGATCATCTGAAATTACAAAATTGTCAACAAACTGAAGAGTAAATTGCACAAGAAGGAAAATCCTAGAAAACGAGGAGATTGTCTCAACGAAAAACTACAAAGAAAGTATGGAAGGGTATGACTCTTATGACTAGTAAGGATTTGTTCACAACACACAGCTTCACGGCGTACAGATAGACTTTTATCAAAGTACATTGGCGATGAATAAGAAATAATTCTCTCACGAGAATAAAATCAACTTACTATATTGAGGTGAAATATGAAACATGTGCATCAGTTTTTCATTAAGCATTTCAATCTGTCGGGTTCTGTTTCATGAAATCATTTCTATTACATGCATGGGAATTGGGAGTACACAATTTCTAGTTACCATGCCACCTGCTTGTGTGCCTTCAAATTGTGCAAGATGTAAGACACACAGAACTCTAACCCCATACAACCTCTCTTTTGGCCATTCCATACCGGTTCAGCGATTTCAACTTCTTAATTGAATAATGACTAAACATAAATAGATATGTGAGGTTAGGATAATAAGTTGAAAGGTATGAGCCTCCTTTAACTTAAAGATGGTGGGAAAGCTCATACGCGAGCATGGCTAGCAAAATCATACACAGGCTACGAGTAAAAAGGTAAAGGAACTATACCTGGACCCCCATCACTGTCTTCAAGATCACCCAAAAGAAAACTATCCAAGTCCTGTTCAGTTGACGATGATTTCGAAACTAAAGGCTTTGTGTTCTTTTCAGATCCTTCTGCTTTGTCAGTCACTCCAACAACAGCTGTTGGCTTCACAATACCATCTTTTAGTTTCTCTGCTTCCTTGACTTTCAATTCCTCCATGTATTGCTTCTCATATCTGATCATAAGTTCATGGTTAGTCACCTACGGAAAAGACTACAAACTGAGACTAAAATTTTCCAAAATCAAGAGCCCTCCCCATAACAAATAAGGTATTTTTAAGCTCTAAACACCCAATAAAAAGTATCTAGATCTATCTTTTAAGCTTCCTCTTTTTTAAACATCTTTAAACTTTTCGTGAACAACAGTCACAAGTTCGCAACACATGACTATGTCTTACACTAAAACAAGATGACTGCTCTTCTCTTGTTTAAAATTATAATGAGAAAAACACACAATTGCATAATATTTTCAATAATACTATTGCCCAATTTAAGAACCGCTTAACCAAAATGAACTGCTACTTACGGCGCCACATGACTGCTCACAAGGGTAAAATATATCTTCCAGAATATTCTTTCTTTCATAACACGCGGGCATAATTCATATCTCAGCCTTGAAATTTCCTGCGAGAAAATCAGTATTCTCACGAAGATTTCGACAAGTCCATAACGGTATCAATACAAACTTAACACATTTCTTCATCAAACTGAGCAATAAATCGGTGAATCAAATTTCGAAATACAGCTAAGATGGATTGCATTGAACTTAGCACTATGTTTGTGTTGCGCTGTATCAGAATTGAATCAGATAGCGAAAATACATGAAATATTACTTTATTGCCACCTCAAAGATGGTCTCTTTAGCATTTTCCACGTTACAAAACTGACCTTAACAGTAGTGAGCACCAAAGTTGCATGTCGCTCCTGCCACTCCGTCAGATCTTTCCTCACATTCGAGGTCGTGGTCGGCACATCGGAGACCTCCTCCGCCGCATCTGAAACAACTCAGAACAACGCACATTCGCTCAATTCAAAGAAATTCAACTGAAATCAACAAACAAACGAACTGAAATCGGCCAATACCTTGGACCGGAAAATGCTTGAAGGTGTCGGAAGTGAGTCCCTTGACAAAATCCCTGAGATCGTCGGTGACACCGAACTTCCTGAGCTCCGACGGCGAGGGCGGCTCAGGGGCGGAGGACGCGGAGGCGGAGTTGACGATTGAGAGCGAGGCGAGCTGGGGAGGAATGATCTCGGAGACGGAGAGGGACTTGATCTGATCGGCCTGCTTGAGCGCGGCCGTCTTGATCTCGTCGGCCTTCTTGGACGCCTCGGCGGCGAACTCGCGGGATCGCTTGGCGGTTTCGGAGACTAGGTCGGTGATCTTGGCGGAGGTGGTTAGGGTTTGGGACTTCTTGGCCGCTTCTTCGGCGAAGGTCTTGGCTCGCTTCCACAAGTCTTCCATTGTCGTTTGATCTCTCGTTTGCTGTTTGGATTTTGATTGCAGAATTATTATCTCCTTTATTTGCTTTGTCCCAGCGTTTACTTAGCTACTGTGTTTCTCAATATTTGCCAACCCTCAGCGGTGCTGGAGCGCTACGACGTCGCTTTGGTAGCGCGGCTAATAAACGCCCGTCGTTAACTACCATTTAATCAACCGACCTGTCGTTTTCTTTTGAAACCGAATGAATTTGATTGATTTTTTCCAAAAGAGAGATTATATTTACACACCCCAAATTACTTCTCCCACATCTTTTTAATTTTTAATATTTTCTACCCACCACAAACACTTGATAGAAAAATATTAAAAAATTAAAAGAGCGTGAGGAAAGTAATTTGGGGTGTGTGAATATAATCTCCCTTTCCACAAATGAACCTGTTTTCACTTTTTATACATCTCTTTTTAATTTTTGTCCTTTATATTTTTTAATTCGTTTAATTCGACGGCTAAAAATTAAGAAGAGTGTGTGAAAGGTAAAAAATAGTGTGTAGATAGCATCACCAAATATAAATTGTTTTTTCATTAATATAGTGAATGCGCACATAAAATATCTATTTTCTCGCGTTCCACTCTGATTTTGAGCATGATTTGGCTAGTTCATGTTTGTTATGCAATTAGGATCCTTTTGAGCAAGCTCTTCTTTCTTGTCGTCAGTTGTTAGCTGCAGATATAACTGCGTCTCGTGTCCTTGTGATATTCTTATGTATTCTTTTATTTTCTTTCAGACTTACGCCCTGTTGCCAACCAAAGAACAAAATTTATTCATGGATCGGAAGATGCCTTGACTTCCCTCTTAGTGCAGATTGATATTGCGTTTCAGAGGCCAAAGTTGTTTTGTTGAAGGTTTTCAACCTTATTGTTTCATCAAGATGTACTTTTCCGATCGATCTATTTCTTTGAAATACACACGCTCTTTCTTTCATTCACAAACAAAATAGTGTGATTCGACTCATTGGGGTGGTATAAAGAATGATTTAAGTTTATATAAAAAAAATATGTGGCAATTCTCAACAACCTTCACTTCGATTGGAATAATCTGTGGCCATGGAAGCAAAATTCAAATTTGAAGACGTGTGTCAACGTTAAAAAATAGGGAGTTAACAAAGATTAGTATGGTCGGCTTTGATGGGCTCGGGATTAATTGGGTTACGTCCACTGTGGTGCTCATATATATATTGAAATTTTGGTTACAAGAAGTAGTCGGTAATAGTCTTATCTTTCTTTTTCTCTCTTGTATCTGACCGATTATAAGAGGTAATCACCCCCTTTATATAGGCTCTCATCAAGCATCAAAAGTCTCGGACTCAAGTACTTCACCGTCTTCGCATTTAATGAACCAAGTACGTAGACATGACTTGCTAGCTATCCTCCTGCACTCTTTAGCGACACCGACACATAATAACAAAGTGACATTGGTTCAGGTCTAAATGCATGTTTTCTTGGGCCAACTCTTTCCAAGTGCCTTACTTGGCTCTGATGAGTCAACAATACCCTATCCCGAGCGCTTAGTTTGACAGTCTTTACGTCCTTTTTGTAGGCTTCTACCTTTGTTTATGGCAAACACATGCCTTGGGGTTAGTGTCGAGTAAGCCTACCCTGAAACTTCATGCTATAAAGTTGCCAATTTACCAACTTACCGGAATGTACTTTATGAGAAAATGCTCAACCTCTTTGCTAACAAACTAGGCCATTGAGTCCGTGGTACTCGGAGCTGCCCTTTGTAGTTATATTAGGCCTTGGTCTTTTTTTTTCTTCTTTGGATCTTGGTCATTTTATTCTTCTTTGTGTTGTAAAGGTGACTTGATGGCTTGCCACTAATCCACTTCAATTTGTCTTTATTGGATGGAATACCTTTCACTATTTTGCTCGTGATTTGTTTCTATAAAAACAAGTCTTATGGAACACAACATAAAGAAAAAAAAAGAGAAGGCTCACGGGGAGAGAGAGAGAGAGAGAGAGAGAGAGAGAGAGAGAGAGAGAGAGAAGAAAAAGAGAGGAAGAAGAGAGAAAAGAATAAAGAAAAAAAAAGAGAAGGCTCACGGGGAGAGAGAGAGAGAGAGAGAGAAGAAAAAGAGAGGAAGAAGAGAGAAAATAATATAAAGAGTAATCTTTGTATTCCTACTATTCTAAATTATAATGAAAACACTACTGCTGCTCCGATGATGTACTCCAGTCACACTGACTATAGAGGAACCTCATAAATTTTGTGTCTTGCTTATTTATTCCACTGTACACACTGTCGATTTTACAACACTTTGGGCATTTATTAGGCCTTTCTCATGCCTGTACTGTACCATTTTTAATAGTCGAAAATGACCTTAACAACGTGCTTTGCAGTATATTGGGTCAAAGTATTGGAATCATGGATCTTTGGCACCGTTCAAAGTTGAAACTTGAAACACATGTATATATATAGTTCCTTCGATTAAGAAGCTAGCTTAATTAACTAGTTGACAATTGTACGGTACTATTGCCATGGAGTCTACCAGGGTGCGTTTGGTACGCGGGACGTTCCGTCCCGCGTTTGGTACGCCTAAAACGAGTGGGATGAGGCGTTCCACGGGACAAGTTTTGGATGATTTTTGGTTCCACCTCCCCCCCATGGAACGGGATTGTTCCACGTCTGTGGGACAGAAATTTTTAACATTTTAGGACAACAATGCCCCTTGTCTTTTTCAAAATTTACAACATCCGTCCCGTCCTGTTACGTCCCGTCCCGTCTGCGTACCAAACGCACCCCCAAGGATGCTGTTCCACCCACTTCTGCGCTGCAAAACAAAACTTGCTTGCCATAACTAAGAGAATTGTTAAAGAGATTGTCTCAAAAGTCAAATTTTTTATAAATTTTTGGTCACCTTATAATTTAATATCAACTCTTATGTAAACATTATAAAATTATAATGCCAAAACATAAGAAGATAGAGAGTCTATAAAAAGTTACACTTTTGAAAGAACGCCCTTAACATTTCTCTCGAACTAATTAGCTTATACAAATATATATATATATATATATATATATATATATATTAACTACTTTAAACTATTGAGAGAGCAAGAGAGCTATCCAACTGGAAACAAACAAAAATGTTATTCTTACCATTTATTTATACTAGCATTTGTACAATTTCTCTAATAGAGATGAGATCCACATGTGTTTGCGAGTCATATCTATATTAGAAAAGATGATACAAATAATAGTATAAATAGATGGTAAATATAACACTTCTCCGAAACAAAAAGACCAAAAACATTGTTTTGATCAATTAACTTTAACCCGCAAAATGTGCAATATAAATAAATACTTAACTATAATATATAGTTTGCAATTCCTGTGAGAGCATGTTACCAAATGTTGGGGTTTGTAGCCCTCATTTGACTACTCCAAAGACCTACCAACTCCACAAAAACAACATTAATAATTTAATTTGGGGACCTCGTCCTAGTTAGCAACTAATCTTGGGTTTTGCTCCTTAATGTCGGCCACAAGAGATGCTTAAAAAAACACACACTCCTCATTTTCCTCCCTAATTACAAACCCTAGCATTAACGTATCCAAAGTGTTTCTAATTTCTATCAGTATCTGTCCACGGCAACAGGCAACAGGCATGCATGTTTCATGGAGAAACTGCAGGGAAGGAGTTGTGTATGGGACTTCGTCGTCTTACACTCTGATAATCCATTGTGAAGAACTCTGGCGTGTCCTCCTCCATCCGGTCCTGCCTTGTTTCTGCTGATCTGCTTCTTTCCACTACCTGCACTTTTTCATCTTCTTCTTTCTGGGTTCTTGGCTTCTTACCACCTGAAAAGTCAATGACAGTACATACTTAATATTTTACTCAAAAACATATGTCTAGATATGATACATGACAGAGGTCATTGACTACCTTAGATTCTTACTTGGAAAAATTAACTATTCATACTAGCAAGTTGCAACTAAGGGCCTTCTACATGCTTTTTGTCTATTTTTTCTCCGTTGATTTTTTCACGTTTTTTGACCGAAATATCATAAATAAACATGAGTGTGCATAAAAAAGAAAACTGTGACAATTATTTCCCCGCAACTAAATACTTCAGTATTAAGTTAATTTGAAAATTTGAAATCAGTTGCTACATAAACACTACTCGGCTACTTACACCTCCTATTCTATGAATTACAGTATGACCAATATGCAAAAGTATTATTAACTAAAAAACGAAAAGTCTTTGCACACATATCATATTACGATTTATCACGGAAGAATGAAACCTTACATATATAGAACTAAGTATTTCCTTGCTACATGCACGTTTGTCAAATTTGGAACTGTTTGAAAAAAAAAAAAAAAAAAAACTAGCTACAATTGATGTTTGCCATAATTTTCAGCTTTAATCTATATATTACAACAATTTCACTATTAGTTTAAGCATCGTGAACAAGCATTATACCTGCTAAAGCATTTTCCTTATGGTTGCTGTAGGCTGAGGAATCTTTACCTTCTTGTTCGGCAACCTGCATGTAAATATTTCAGATAATATATATGCGGGTGAGGGAGATGAAGTTAAGAAGTGATATGAATTTCTTAAGCACGCGCTATATATATATATATATATACACATTCTTTTATTCGAGTTACTAATTTTCCAAGGAAAGATTATTCTTACAGTTACTTTAACAGTGAACCTAAGTTTTCTTGGCAGTGTAGGGAGAGAAACTTGCAGTTCGTTCTTGGCTGCATCACAATGTTAAAAGGTTACTCAGAGTCCCAGATATAACCTAGAGAGAGAGAGAGAGAGAGAGAGAGAGAGAGAGAGTACCTGCAGCTTGTTTGTTCGATGGTAGAAGTTGAGTTTGCAGAGAAGCACAGCTGGGTGTAATTAGCAAAGTGGAGAGAATTAGAATGCAAAGAAAAGTGAAGAATGCCATCTCCATAATACTATCTAAGATTAACTGTGAATGCTGATATACATATATACTTCTTTTGTGGGTATGGCCTGTGATTTATATCAATCAACTGTAGTGGTAGCTGGTAGAGAGAGAGAGAGAGAGAGAGAGAGGAGATACACAAAGCACAAAACGGAGAGTTCCAATACAAGCAGAAGGAACTGTTTTGTCAAATTAACTATGCTTTCCTTTTTAAAAAGGTTTTCACAACATTTGGGTTGGTTTTGTCATGACCTAGTCCATACCACTATTCAGTAGGGCCTTTTTCACTTTGTTTCTGTTTTATAACAATTTTATGAGTTTCACGCATCCTCCAAATATTGATGGCGCATGTAGTCCTATTATCGAAGAAACTTATGCATAATAAGAATATTGTTAGGTTGCGTTTTGAGCCAATTATACAATATTACAAGTTTCTCTTTGTATAATTGTTTGGGCCCAAAGTTACACCATCGGTCCAAGTAATCGAAGCCGTTGAGTAAGCATAGCTTCCAATCGTCAGATAAAAAAGTGAAAATAATTTTGTTAAAAAATAATATTATGGTTTTTATCATGATAATTATTCTTTTAATATGAATTATCTTGGTATATTCTTAAGCAAGATAAATAGGATGTGAATTATATCCCCAAGTAAGCAATACAATTTGAATTGAGTTGGGATGTGTATGGCCTTGCGGATTGGGTGAGCTGCACGCTGATATTAAAAAGAGGGGGACCAGGATGCGTACAAAATGTTGGATTTGGGTGATGTGAAACAAGCCTAGAAATGGTTTCCAAAAAAAAAAAAAACAAGCCTAGAAAAGCTAGGTTTTTGGAGGTGGTGTAATGATTACCTAGGAAACCTAGGCGGGCTAGGTTTTATGAGGTGATGTGATAAGCCTAGATAGGCTTTTATTTTAAAAGTAAATATTAGCCATCTAGAAGTCTACGTGATAAGCCTAGATAGGCTTTTATTTTAAAAGTAAATATTAGCCACCTAGAAGTCTACTCCGTAGATTAATCTTTCATCCTATGAGTTTGAATTTCAATCGGTTTCTACAAAGCTATCAAGCCGTGCCAAGCGAAATACAGCTCTTATAAATACAGAGTCAGTGATAACGTTCAGGGGACCTCCAACTCAACATACAAATCTGTCATGCGCAAATTATCGCTCTACGCGAAACCTCTCAAAACCCTTGAAACTTTTGTTTTCTTTTTTGCCTTCACATCTTCAGTTTGGACAAACAACATTGTGAAGGCAACCGGTGACACCTTCAATTTGGATAAACAACATTGTTGTCGTAGAATCAACCGTCCTGGAAACACCTTCAGTTTGGATAAACAGCACTGCGTTGAGGTCGACTGGTTATCTATACAAGTCTCAGCTGACAAGGATTTTCGGATCGCTGTCGACAGAGGTCATCTCATCAGCCTTCTCGGTGAAGTGAGGTGTTACTGATTGTTAGGCTTGGCGCGTCAAACGCCAAGTTGTTTTATGATCGCATATTCACAAGTAAGGTTTAGGGTTCGGCACTTGGACGGCCGAACCACATTCACCATCAAAACCTTCATTCGTTTTGAGTATCTGTGCCCCTATACTCTAGTATCGATTCGGCTTGAATTCACCTTCACAAATACAGTTACTGTAGTCGAGTCGTGAACTTTGTAATTAGTAGCCTTGTCTTCAGGCTTGAGGGCCCAGAGGCCGAGAAGTGTTCCTTCTTCGGCCTCAATCGCAGGACGAAGAAGTCAGCCATGCGCATCAATGCAACGTTAGCATATTTTACTCCTCGGCCGACGAGTTGACACGCCTCGCACACAACTGAAGGACGTAGTTAGCTTATTAATTACTCGACTTGCGCGCCACGCAGGCTAGGTAGTTTTTAGAGTCAACAATAATATAAGTTTATTTTCATATAACATTGTATTATTAGTCTGAGATATCACGGTAAAATCACGAAAAATGCATGTACATATTTTTCAAAATGATAATACGTCTTTTTCCTTCAGCCATGGCTCAACCCTTTTCTTCCCATTTGGAGAAAGAAATTATTCGATAGTTACGTTGTGTGCTTTTTTATTCCATCACTTCCCAACCCCTGCATAGCTCAAAAGGTGAAAGACCACCTCATATGCGTCGATGAATCATTCATTTTGTAGGTCACATTTAAATTCTTTCTGCTTGACGAGCGACCAGCCTAGCAGGATTGAAAACAATAACATGCCCAGCTTCAAGACTCAATTTCCCATACCTGCCTTCAATCATCATAAGAAACTACTACGTTTTTGCTCCCTTCTTTTTTACTGGCACAGGTTCGATAGGCCTCTAATTCAGCTTGCTTATGCAAGTATTAGAAGCGCAACAAAAGTTTTATAAATAAAAAAACGCTTGAAAGTTGAAAGTGAATCATGTGAAAGCATATTATACGTGCTTCTGTAGGTTCGACATTAAGGGCTGTTTGGTGTTATTTTTAGAAGATTAAAAGCACTTTCTAACAATAAAAAAATCACTGTTAGGGAAAAAACCTCAAAAGTGCTTCAGGCTAATAAACACACTTTTTGGAGATACACAATATCAAATGCTTTTTCAAAAATCCTTTCCAAGTGCTTTTCTAATAAGCACCTAGATTTTTAACAAAGATTTCAATGTGTTATAATAAAGGTACTTCTCTCGAGCACTAGTGATTTCTAGATAAGCAATCTCAAACGAACACTAAATAAGACGGGATTCGAATAATTTTTGGGCCAGTCTTTATAAGCAAACCAACACGTACCCATAAGCCATCCAAAGGCGGTAAAAATGGATAAGAAGGATAGACGGATGAAATAAATCATTGCTTACACCTTAAAGCGCACGCATAACAAAAGGCATGGCACTCCTGTAAACCTACTGCAAATTACATCCCACGCCGCAGAAAACATGTTGCATGTATTAACGATGATAATATAAAACATGATGATAGAAATATAATG
Organism: Crataegus laevigata; assembly: GCA_963580275.1. Lineage (NCBI taxonomy): Eukaryota > Viridiplantae > Streptophyta > Magnoliopsida > Rosales > Rosaceae > Crataegus > Crataegus laevigata. The sequence goes on from OY756940.1 coordinate 3,879,806, forward strand.
GAGCATTTACTCTGGCTTAACTTAATTACTATGGTTAGAATAGAAGCATTCGGAGAGTATCAGAATCTACAGCAAAGAAAACAACCCCTCCAACCCCTATGTTTATTCAAATGCCTCCGTTCAGCTTTCGCCATTCTAACCGGACTGCTGTTCCACTCGGACTGTAATCTGCATGCCAGAGAGGGAATATGAATGTGTTGTCAGTTGTGTGTTCCTTCCAGGAACTTGATAGTGGTTAGAGAAACAAAAGAGAGGAAGGGGTTTGAGAGGTTACTCACACGGGGAAGGCAAAAGAGCGGGTGCTGGTGGTGCTGCTTTCTGATCGAAGGGAGACATTGCCAGAATAGGGACCTGAGGCTACGAAATTCGAGAAATGACTAGCAGCTGAGAAACTCGACTCTCCTAGACCGCGCTGAAATTGGAGTGGAGCATTCTGTGTATCAGCATTCACATCTTCCACCATGTATTGATATGAAGTTTCAGGAGCTAACCAATGTTGAACCTGGCTTGAAACGACTTTGGAATAAGAGATGTCATCAACCTTGGATGTATTTGAAGTTTCGGGACATTGACAGATGCCATTCTCAGGGCACTCATCTCTGGCAATAGTTGGAGAAGCTGAACAATGTTGAACTTGGCTCCAAACAATCTTTGAATCAGAAATGTCATCATCAACCTTGGCCGTATCTAAAATATCGAGATTTTGACAGAAACCAATTTCAGGACACTCCTCATTTCCAGTAGCCACAGGTGGTAAACAATGTTGAACATGGCTTGAAACAAGCATTGAATCAGAAATGTCATCATCAACATTGGACGTATTTCTAGTATTGAGATGTACACCATTCTCAGGACACTCTTCTCTTCCGGTAACCATGGGTGCTAAACACTGTTGAACTTGGCTGGGCACGACCTCTGAATCAGACATATTGTCGTTTTTTACATCATGACCATTATCATGTAAAGGCATATCGCAGACACCATTTTGAGGGCGCACGTCTGTGGTAATGGATACATGTGCTGAAGCGTCGAAACCAGAAGTACTGTTTTTGTTCTCTGCCTTTCTATCACCAAGAAGGCACTGTGATTCTTCAGCTGCAGAAACTAATACTTCCTTCTCAATATGGTTAGACTCTTCAGTTTCTGAAACCAAAGTAGGGCTCTCGGTCTTTGCTATTTCACTTGAAACCTGCATTGAAACCACAGGAAACTACATCAAATTCCTACTTTCTTGTCTATAGCTTATATGCACAAGTATACTTTTCCTAAACATGAAGCTGAGAGTCTAACTTCCACTGAGAGATTTTTTTTTTTGGTTGCTCGTAGCAAGTAAAACTGTCAGTAACACTGCATAATCGCAGCATAAACATAGGTCATCGTTGCAACAGCCACTTAACGTGCACAAATGGAAATTTGCAAAAGCAGTTATCTTTTTCATTTTTTATCCTATGAAGAATAATCTTTTACGCACCAACTAGTTTCCACTCTTAGTGTTGCAGACATTAAAATATGCAACAATGCAAACTTAAGAATTAGAGATATACCAGCATGGTCTCTTGTTCGGCTTCATTACTTTCCTTATTAGAAGACTTAGAGTGGGGGTTCCCTTCACCCAACTCTTGCACTGCCAGCACATTTGCAGGGGACGAAATTTCTTTGTACACGTCAATTGCAGTCTTCTCCGAATTTATAGCATCGCGTCTCTCCATCAGATCCTTGGAATTGCAAGGAATGAAAAATCCCTTCTCTAAATCAATTTTTGTAATAGATTTAAAGCCGTCAGGAATGGTCGTAACGATATCGAATTGTTCTTCAAGCATTTGCTCATTCTGATCCTCATCAGGAGATAAATAGGTGCAGCATGCCTTCTCATCCATGCCAGTTTCGACCCAGTCCTTGTCTTGGGAAGGCACTCCCTCATCAATACAGATGTCCTTAATTGTATTACAACTGCTGTCCTTGTAACAAACTATCAATTCTGGAAGTTCACACTCTGTAACACTTTTGTCCATATAATAATCCGATTCCTTCTCTAATGCTTCAAAATTTTCAGAAGAACGAGTATATGGTGCTGCGTCTTCATTACTATTTTCCAAATCATCCAGAGTCTTTGAGCAGTCAAAATTTGATACAGAAAAGCCATTTCTCGTATACGGTACTTGACCAGCATCTTCTTCATTGTCCTCTGAACCACACGAAACCCTGTTCTGACTTTCCTTCATGGTCCAATTTATTGACTGTAATCCCGCGGAGTCCAAAGAAATGTCATTGCAATTAAAAGGATTAGAATCAAGCTTGTGGCTTATAGATAATTGGCCAAACACTGGTTCTCTCTCTGCAAGACATCAAAACAAACCATCAGTGCCAGAGAAACCGGAGCATCATGGCATTCATTTTCTACCTACTAAGAACACATTGCAGATGAGTATTATATAACTCCGAAACTATTTCATGAAAAGCTGAAATAGAGGCACAATCGAGAAAATAGCCCTACGCAACGTAACATAAGATATCAAGATAAAACTACAAGGAAGACTACAAAAGTTCATAAATAAGATGTCTGCTTCACCTGCAAGAGTTCAATAACAAAGTGGTCAAAACCAAAATGAATAATAACCAGTGATTACCAAGTTTCATGGATTACATAGATTGAGTAAAGCCGGAGAAAGCTGCAAAGCCACGGCAAGCGATACTTTCAAGCATGGACCCTGCCCATCCAAATGCAATTTACAGAGGTTAGCAAAAAAAATCAATACAATCCTGCTTTGAAAAGCTTTGTAACAGGGAAGCTAAACAGAAACAAGGATGCTCAAGTTATAGAAATAAAACGCGAAGACTTTCACACAAATACAATCTCAAGATTCGGCGCAAATTCTGAAAGATGTGTCAAAGCGTACATGAACCAATGTAAACAAAATGTTGGAGAAAAACAGGAGAGTCAACAAAAACTGTTAAATACTCGAAGAGAATCCCCAACATATCAGGAAAATAAAATTGAAGGGGCTGCTAAACAACTCACTTCAATAATTAATAGCCAGAAGTTTACCACAACTACCTCTTTTTCTATACATTATTAAGGAAGGAATGGATTGATTAATGGTGGATTACAACATAGCAGCCCTAAGACCAACCTAAAGAAACAAAAGAAAATTATCACAGCAGCCCCTCATGTGTAAACAAACAAACAAACAACATCCAAGCATTACCCCTATTAAGTGAGGTCGGCTGTATAAATCTGTATAAATCCTAGAAAGCCACTGTACTCGATTTTGCACCGTCTTTCGTTAACTCCAACTACTCAATATCTTTTCTTAAATCTCTTTCTAAGTCTTCCTACGTCTTCCTCATGTGTAAACAAAAATGAAAAATACAAATGCCACCCATCGACTTTTTCATCACAGATAGGATAAAATAAAAAACAGTACACACACACACATATTCATAGGAAAACAAAAGAGTATCAGAAATTGTAAAGCAAAACGTGAAGCCAAAAACGAGGGAGACAGAAATTGACACTCAAAAACTATGGTAGACACCATGGAGCCCTAAAGTCAGTCCTCACCCTACAAAAAGACAAAGGGAAATATGTCCTGACATTTTGAGACCCCAACAAAAAGTTGCAAACTTACAACAGCTAAAAAATGAATATTAAAATCAAAAGTCTCAAGAGGCCTTTCCTTTAAAGATTCTTAGTTCTCAACCCACAGATTTGTCAGGCAACACACTCATCGGATCCAACTGGTTGGAATCCAAGGAAAAGAAAACAAAACCCCAGACTACGAAATCTACAGAAAACCCCAGATGGGCAAATTTGTAAAGAGAAAAAAACCCAAAAACAAAAGTAGGGGGAATAAGAAAGATCTAAATCAGATCCCAGAAGATAAAAAATTATAAGAAAGTAAGAAAGTCAGTACCTTTTTAATCTGGCAGTACAGAAACCAGCAGCTTTCTCTTCCTCTCTTCAGAAACAACTACATCCAGAAGAAAATAACCCCAAATGAAAAAGGATAAGTCCCAAAAATCAAGTAAATTCAATCCAATTGACAGCAAAAAAAAACCCATTTCTTATAATTTCAGATCGTAATTCCAGTATTATATTCTGCAGAGAAAGTGGCAGAGTTAGAGAGAGAGAGAATGAACCTTAACTCCCAGAACATAGAGAGATAAATATTCTGTAGTTGAATTAAAGTTTCAATAAAAATGATCAATCAGAGAGCCAAAAAGGAGTAGGCTTTGGAAGAAAGTTTGATGAGAGAGAGGGGTGAGAGGAGAGATATGTGAGAGAGAGAGAGAGTTCAAAGGAGAGTCAAAAATAGTTAAACGGATTTTATTTTATTTTCTTCTTCTTCTCTCCTAATTAATAGGCATTGTTTTCAGCATTTAATATCTCAATTCATTTCACCTCCTCACTTCTTACCTGTCAACCACTTTCCTTTCCGTCACTTTCCCGTGAAAATCCCCGCAAAATTTTCCTTCCTTCCAAACAGACCTCACCGCCCCCATGATCACGACCCAATCGCCAAACCCCGGAACTTTGAGTCTTTGACTCGCCGGAAACTTGGGAATGTTAGGCTGTGTGACGGATCAGGGGAGCAGAGGATGCGGAGTCAAACTGCTTCTGCTCTGCTCTGCTCTGCTCTGCAAACCAATTCAATAGTCAATGAGCTCCTCTGTTTCTCTCTTTCTCTCTCTAGAGTCGATAGAAGAAGTCCACGATCGCTCAGGGATCTACAGTTATTTTATTTTCTGGAGGTATTTATATAATATACTGCTGTGGGACCCAATTCGTTTCATCCTCTCCACTCTCAAAGTCTCTGTGTTGGCGATCACCAACAGTCAGTTTTCTCTGATCAGACTCTGAGCGAGAAATCTGAGCCGTTAAATCGATACGAAATACGGTTTATCCACTCCTAATAAGTCGTCGAGTTAAATTTAGGGGAGGTATTCAATTGGGTTTTTGATGAATTTTAATTTTTTTTAATGAATTTAGAGTATTCAAACAGGATTTTAAGTGATTTTCTTAAATTCAATGCTTATACAATCAAAATTTTGAAATAGTTTATTAAGTGAAATGTGTGTAAGACTCATGTTGAGTTGTCAATTATTATGAATCGAATTACTTGAAAGACAAATAACTTGATCTTCAAGATATTTGGCTTTTAACGTGATTGAATATTGGTTAGCAAGAATCATGGAACCATGATATATTTAGGTGACTAATTGAAACCCTAATTAAGTAAGACATATTGTACATGCCTTGGTGGGACAACATTAAGAATAAATGGTGATTTGGTGTATTCCTCTAATTACTATAATAGGCGGAATTGGAGGAAACCTACTCACTATATATTAAGGGTGTCCCTGCTTTCACAATAGACACGTTTCATTCCGAGCAAACCCTATTATTACTGGAACACTTCTGCTTGTTGAAAGTAGAAGACTCCTTTGTCATCCGCAAGAGTCATGTCTTATGTATTCCAAAGATAAGTAAATTGTAATTGATTTATTGTAATTTTGTTTTATCAAATTCGTGATCCTAATGTCTTGTTGTTCTTCTTCTTATGATTTCAAAAATATCTTACAATGTGTACTTGCTAATGTGCGCCGGGTTGGGGGGGGGGGGGGGAACCGCAAAGCTTTCTTGTCGGTACTCGGCAACATGGACGGAATTTATGCAAAGAGCAGAGGTGGTGTCACATCTAAATAATGGATTGATACTTGAAAAATAACTTTTTTTTACTTATATAATGATACAAAGTGTAACGCTGTATATTTTAGGCACGTTAAAAAATTTCTTCATCGATACAAATGTTTTGATTTTGTAATAACAAGTTCAATAACACATTGCCACCAAATATTCTGTATAAAATAAAATAGTAATTAGAAGCTAAAAGATTACATAAAAACTGAACCTCTAGGAAAGGTATTTTTTCCAAACCCAACAATTTTTTGTTTTTATTGTACTTGAAATACAAAACCATATGACTTACTATTTTACTTGACCTAAAGCAGTATACATCAACCACGTCATTTGCCTTATTAAAGTATCCCAAAATATATATATATATATATACACACACACACATACACACGACGTGATTTGTGTTTTAAGTACGTCTGGTCCTTCGAGACCAAAACACAAGCATCAACTGAGCAGCTAGCAAGCAAGCAAGCAACATGAAAACGGATCGATGTTTCCTTGAGAATATTGGTCCTAGGACTCTATTACAACTGCAACTACGCGAGGATATGGATTTGTTGGTGAATCTCCAACTGCACCAATATTGATATTGATATTAATATATTGAACAAGTAGCTAGTGAGTTTGTTAGGATACGTGCATGCATTTAGGCGTATCTGATAAGGAAGTCAGTCGGTGGATTGATCTCACTAGTTTTTGGCATTGCTCTCAAATCTGGTCAAGCAAATGTATGGATTATAAGGTTATCCTGCATGTCATCTCACGGATTAGAATGATCAAGTAGGTATAGGGTAGGTAACGCCTTCATCCTTTACGAGCATTAATCAACGAGGTGATGATTTTAGACAATTTTTATGACTATATAATAGTGACTCGTACTTTTAGCAAAAATGGTCCTTATATATTGATTTATATATACACAGTTTCGATAATAAGTACGAAATTTTGTGAATCGGCTATAAAGAGTTTTGAGTATCTGTATCCTAATATTGTTCATATGTTTCCCATATGGCCCACACTAGCATTGCACACATCATCAGTTAACAAATTTTGTAATGGCAGGTGGTGCATAGCTACAAAACACAAAATTTGGGTGGTAAGTTGTAAAATATTGTAATTCAGGTGGTATTTGGCACTATTTGCACATTTTTCTAAAAGTCAGGTAGTATTTGGCGATATATATATATTCCCACCCATTACATGCAATTTCTTCATTATTTATTCAATTATTTTTTTAAAAAAAATTGGCGTGGATCGCATCGGATGCATGCATATGGATCAGTTTAAGGGGCTTTACATTTAAATATCACTGCATGTGTATCAGTTTATTATTACATGGGGATTCCAAAACTCTCCTTTTGCTTAATTTATTTAATTTGTATTTTTTGTTTTGTGAGTTTCTTTGTTTTTTATGTTTTTATTTTTTTGTTCTGCATATTGCTTCTTCTATTTTTTTTATATTTTGTCTCGACTGCATACGGCCATATGGGAATCCCAACTGAATTCTCATGAAATATAAATTTAAAGGTAGGGAAACTATGACGGAAGTAACAGCATCCAATGTGCGTTTGCATTTGCAATATTAAATATTTGGGAGTTCAACTTCTTCTGTGTCGTTCCCAAGGAAGGAAACCTAAATAAAATATGACTCATGCATCTTTTTGTTGTCTTCATGCAATGAAGCTCCAAATGGAGTGTTGGGATAATATTTCTGTGTGTATTTTTATTTTCCTTACCATCTGTTAATATTTTTGCATATCTGCGGATGTGTGTGGTTCTGTCGTCTACCATCATCCAACCATCACCAAGGCTTGCGGCACCACCCACCGCACCGCTTTGCTGAATGTTTCGTCTTACGTGGATAAACAAGATTTTCAATACAACAGTTTAATCATTCCAAAGCCCATGATCCATGGATATATCAGTGGGAAGTTTTCTGCAACTCCCCGAGGCTAGATTCAGTTTCCCCCTCGCAAATAAGTTGGTCTCGTATTGTATAATATGACATTTTGTATTACAATTGGAAGTGCGGTGGTGTATGTACTGAATGGCAAAGAGAACGCATATTCGACACGGCGGTGCAGCAAGACGGAAGTGGAGCAGCGAGACGGCCGAAGTGGAGCTGCAAGCCTTGGTGATGGGAACGATGGTGCTGGACTTTTGATCAATTAGGTTTTAAGTGTTCTTGTTTTCTTCCTAAAATTCATTAATCCAAGTTGGAATTGAGTAATTAAATTTTAATGCCATGGCAAGCGCTACATAATTTGGTACTCAAATTTGGTGCACAAGAGTTTGATCAATTAGGTTTTAAGTGTTCTTATTTTCTTCCTAATCTAAAATTGTAAATAGGAAAGCCTCACTGAGTCAATTGTACAAATGAACAGATGGACCGACGTTAGCCTCTCTTTTTGAATAATAAAAAAACCAACTTTTCTGGTAGCAGCTGGAGGCTGGAGAGTTCAGTCACCATTCAACGAAAACAAATCACAAGAGAAAAATGGGAGTCAATTGCTTTTAAAGATTGTACACCTTCATGAATAATATCTCACCATAACTATGGTTATATAAATGTTTATGTGTGCATGCAAACCAAATTTTCAAACTTTAAGTTTGTTGAAAATGTTCTGTGCTTGGACTAAGAACATGAGATTTGATTTCCACGCCAATCGTAATTAATAAATAATTGTCTTGTAATATAATTAGGGATGACTGAATGATTAATCATAACGTAATCGCCCACATTTAGTCAATCGAAGAATTTATAAACAAGGCAAATCTAAGAGGGAAATTAAATAGGAATTCTCTTTAGTTTTTATAACAATACTAGCTAGTTGGAGTTGTTGTCATAATGGGTCATCGCATGCAAATATATTATGAGAATATATAATTTCATACTTACAACTTACAATCAAGGTCGTCGAAGGAGAACATCAACTGCTTATTCTTTTTAATGGTCACACAATTTAACTATATTTATAAAAACAGATTGACTTTTTTATATTAGTCATCTCTTCTTGTAAACCATACATGATGTGTCAATGAGGGTTTGGTGAGATAGTGAGGATATCATTTTCTTTGTTAGACCAACACCTAGATTTGAGTCTCGCTTCTGATAATCCTTCTATATGGGTGATTTGTAAAAAATTTATAATAAAAAAAAATTAAGACCCTCTCTGTAAGTTCTCAAAAAGACTTGTGATATATCGTGGCCTTGGAATGGGATAACTTCCCCTTTCCCTAATGATAAATGATGTTAAAAGTCTGTTTGATATAACGTTTAGCTTTTTATTTTTTGTTTCATTTTTTGTGTTAGTGATATAGGGGTAATACATACATAGACAAAACGTACAAGTCATACAATAAGAAATGAGCCATCTACGATTATATATTGAACTTGCATCCATTGAAATCAAATTTGAGATTTTCATTTATAAGTGGCAAGATTATCTTTAAAATTGAAGTGTTATGGTTAAGGAAAGTTGTATTTATAAATTTATATACATGAAATCATAAGGTACCCCAAATTCAGTTCTTAACAATTCAAATAAGAAAAACAACCACTATTGGCTTTACCTCTACCAACATGACTATATAAATAGTATTTTTTTTTTCTTTTGCTTTTTAATAAAAAAAAATTAATCATCTAATGGCTTCACCACGACAGTTTTTTTTAGGAGCCGAAGAAACAATATTTATGCTGTTCCATGAGCAATCATTTCATACCAATTGCCCTACGCAAACAAATTAATTCCACCAAATTAATTAATGAAAACACCTTTAATTTGGACCACAAATCTATCAATTCTCTCGTTTTAGTATGAACTTAAATCTACTCTCCAACATGACCAGTACCAACAATTCCACTAAAAATACAACACGTCGTACACATACAGAACAACAAAATCTGGTAAAAGATTGCGTGCTTAATTTTCTTCCAACCAAACATTAATTTCATAGAGTTCCCACCAAACCATGCTATATAATCATAAAGATAACACACTATGCATGCATGCATATGTGTCCAGTTCTACATGCATTCGTTATTTACCGAGATTCATAACTTCAGTGATAGAACACCTTACTCTAGCACCAACACAAGAATCTGACTCTCGTTCTTCTCATGTCTGAACCGCTCGACGATGGGGGATACTTACGCGACCACCATCAAATAAATTAAATAAAAGAAGCATGTCTATTTCTGAACGGCAAATAAGCTTATATCCCAGAAGACAATAACAATTTTTTTTTGTGTTTCTACCCGAGTTGAGTCTCCACCAGAATATAACCCCTACAAATGTGAAAGTGACATGTTCGGTCGATGGGTTGTTACTGGTCCCAGGAGGCCACAATTTCCAAATCAAGCACCAACCCCTCACATTAATATTTTATATTTACATATACTTATCACCTTCTAAGAAGTTTTAAGGTGAGGGATCTCTATTTTTTTATGAAAATGGGGATTAGTTGTAGAGTCTACACTACATCGAACTTTAACGATTTGAACCCTTTATTTTTCAAATTGCACCTCGTAGATCGTCCTTACAAAATATTAGTCAAATCAGAAATATTTAAGACATCTAATTAGGTTTAAAGAAATTAACGAATACTTTGTTATATAAGAAACAATGAAATTTTATCTTGATAACTAAATAGGTAATTGATTTCGGATTGAATTGAATTTTTGCAAGGATGATCTATGAATCGAGACTTATAAAATAAACGGTTCGGATCGTTGAAGTTTAATGTGAAGTGGACCCCACACCTAATCCCCATTTTTTGAAAAAAAAAATAGAGATCATTTTGCATAAAGGGCATGTCACCTTATATATAGGAAACCTTTAAGGGAAGAGATTCTTTTTTCTTTTTTCTTTTTTTTTTTATAAATAAAAATGGGGATTAGTTGTAGAGTCCACATCACATCGAACTTTAATGATCCGAAGCGTCTATTTTTCAAGTTGCACCTCATAGATCATCCTTGCAAAATATTAGCCAAATCGGAAATGTTTAAGACATCTAATTGAGTTCATAGAAATTAACGAATACTTTGTTATATAAGAAACAATGAAATTTTATCTTAATAATTAAATAGGCAAATGGTTTCAGATTGAATTGATTTTTTATAAGAATGATATATGAATCGAGACTTACAAAATAGAATATTTGTATCATTAAAGTTTGATGTGGAGTGAGTCCCACACCTAATCCCCATTTTTTGAATGTCATATGCAGCTTGATCCAATGGTGGAGGTGTTGCCAACGATGTCAACGAGAGAGAGGGTAGGTTTGGCCCTTGGATTGTTGACTTCTCCTGCGTGATGAACTTTGGAAAGCAACGACCTGGTGCTGCATACTCGGTCAGGCGATCTGTGATGGCATTGGATTGCACTCTTACTAATTATCTTTTTAATACTTGGAGGGTTCTTAAAGACTTTGTTTATCTCTCTGTCCTTGCGCGATTAAAAAAATTTAACATAAAATATGCATGATTCAAAAACGTTGACATAAAATATGCTATGGAAAAAGATCATCGATCATTTTTCTAGGAATTTTAAAGATTCCGTAATCGTAATCATGATCGTTTATCGTATATCGTGCAGTCAGAAATTATTTTAAAATTTAAAATTTAAAATTAAATATAAATAGTACGTAACGAAATCTAACTGTATGATATACGATGAACAGTCACAATCACAGAATCTCTAAAAAAATCATCCGGCGATGATCCTTTTCCAATATGCATGTTTCAAAATAGTTGACACTTGGCATTCTACTATAAGAAGCAAAAATTAGGTGGAAACTTACAGATAAATGTTCCACATACTCTGTATCTTCTAACTAATACCCCTTTCTCAACCAAACCATATTTATGAAATGAAATGAAAAATATTAAGGAGATTCTCTTAAAAATAGAACTCTTCACGGACTTCATTATCTATTTTTGGGCACAATTTTCGTGTTAACATTATAAAATATTTCGCATTTCTTAAAATGGAATAATTACTTAGTTTTTCGTTTCCAGTTTTTCAACTTTTGTGGTTTGGCCGCTGATGGGGTGAAAGGAGAGAAAAGAAGAAAAAAATGAATGAAAGAAACTTAACATAATTTTTTATTTTCGTTTGTATGCCTTTCCTTGTATGTTTATTCTACAACTTTATATACTACCATCCTTCCTTTCCCCTTTTCTTATCTCCATTCCCCGAATCCCAAACACAAAAACTAAAAACTAAAACGAAACGATCATTAAACGAAAGCTTAATCATTATTAAAGTAAAAACACAAATATTTTGTCAAACTCACTCCATCATGATCATCATCACTATCATCAAAATGGAAAAGAGAAAAATTGTAGCTCAAACTTTATAGTTGACTCCCACCTAAAAAATGAAGAAAATGTTCCCACTTGGGCTGTCTATGTAAGACTAAATATAGGCATGACAAACACTAATTTTATTGCGGTGGTTCATGCATGCTTTGGCAAATGGCATTAATAACTACTAATTGACAACATAGAGAAAACCACACTGATGGAGACTAATCCGGCCCTTCAGACCAAGGAATTGATTATTCACAAAAGCCATGACGGCTTCTTTATTTCACTATGCTTTAGGGAAAGGTGAGAAGAACTTTAATGCGGGAATGTCACTATAACAGTATTTAAAACAATTTACGCATTGCTATGTCTAGAAATTAAAATGCATAATAATACATGATTAACTTGAGATGCCGCCACACGGACGGTAACATTAAGTAACTCTTCCGAAAAGCAAGTCAAGGGCTTTGGTCTTTTAGTTTCTTCTTGCATTGGAGTTAATTTTCACTAACTTCTGGCTCTACTTAAGCCTCAAATCCAACATTACATAAATCACAATGACAAACTGATTTGAAAAAAAAAATATACATATTTCGTTCATAAGTCATATTTGCTTCCTGCTTCATTTACCATTTAGCAACAGCCATAATCTGTGTAGTAAAATTGGGTAAAAATCGAACTATATATCAATGGGATTCATCAAATTTAGTAGAAATCGTTGGGTTTGCCAATTTTGATGTTCTGCTCGCCTAGGAAAGCCGTTATAGCATTCTTTTGCCAGCTTTTGAAACTCCTGCAATGAACAATAAAAAAGTCGTATAAGATAACTTGGCAATAATACTTCCACAAGAGGATCCAATCCCTGCAATCAACGGTCGTTGGCTTGCATAAGGGTTCTAGCCTTCTACCTTCTTGTGTTTCGCACGACAATTTTCAGCATATAAAATGTTTGACGTGCAAGTCACATCTTAAAACAAACCTAACTTACTTCTGATCAAGATGAGCTATAACTTCCCCACCAGGGAAAGCACACTGGGTGGCCTCAAATGCTGCTTTGATCGCTTGTTTCCAAGTTCCACCAATGTCTTTCGTATCTTTTGCATTTGTTTCTGCTTTGGACTGGTTTGGATCTTCCATCGGCAAGGAATAGCCCGAAAGTAGATGGCCTACCCACACACCGTCTTTCCTGTACTTGCAAAGTTCACGGAGTAAACCAAATCTCCTCGCTATATCTACCATCAATATTTCTATATAACATATCAAATCCAGACAGCATGCAGACTAGTATACGATATTCACAGAATGTGACTTTCACATGTAAAAAAATGGTAAATGAAACACACTCATTTGATAGAGATGGAAGAGGAAGCAAGAAGGGGCTGGGAGGGTAATGCAGGACTTAGGGGTGTTGCGGAAGCTGCAGAGACAGAGGAAAGGAAGGAGGAAGCAGATCAAGCCCCAAGTTTCGAACGGGATGAAGAAAGTATCATCTATAGTCTGGTAATCCCATTCGTTTTTAGAAGACTTAGTTACCATATTTACTTTGACACGATCACTCAAAATGAAGAGTTTCAGTACAGTTAATAAGTTATGCATCAAACCTCACACAGAAGGAAACAAAGAATAAAGCTGGATGCCATGCCACATTGCCACTAAGAAAACAATGCTATATATTTGAAAGAAAATGGACGAACTGTAAAGTGACCATAACTTACAGAACTATATCCATATGCCGAGGAGCATAATGTCCACCGCCTAATCCAAGAAGAACTTTATTCTTATCCTTCTCCCTAGAGCGCCAATAATATAGAAAATGAAGTTAGAGAAGCATCAAACTTTGGTTAAAATTGCAAACAAAGACATGAGCTTTTCACGAAAATCAATATACCCGTTCCAGTTTCCAACAGCAGCTCCCCCTCCAAGCCCAAGTCCTTCCCAAACTAACTGCAAGCACAGAAATTGCCACCCATTTATTCTCATGAATTGTTTGTTCTATTAAACTTTATAAGCTCAGGGAAAACCAGAAACATTACAAAGAGAGGAAAAGTATTTGTTAAAAAACCAACAGCAGGACGTATGAATGACTTGCTCAAATCATTGAAGTTGGTAGTTGTCTACTTAACTAGAGCCATAACTTGTGCTGCATCCTGCCTCTTCCAGTGCTCATCCGTGCTGCCTATATCAACCAAGTAACATCAAAAAACAAGAAACCCTCAAACGCGTAGTAAAAAATATGAAAAACCATGTCACGTGTAGAAGCTTCTGACTGAGCAGTTACAACACTACATTTAGCGGAAGCAGTAAAATTTACCCTTTGAACAAAATCAATCAATCCTACAAACTGATCACCTAAGGTATAAAAAAGATGTTCATAAGTTCTCTAAAAACGCATCGAGCAAACATTCACACTGCGCAACCGAAAATATGTATAATTCTCCCTTCCAACCGAAAAAAATAACACCATGCAATATAATTCCACAGCTGAAAAGCGTAAGAGCAATGGGGTTCATCAAAAACTCACCAATCTCCAAGAACATAGTAGGTGTATTCGTGACCGGTCCATGATGTGTACCCTCCAAAGTAATCTACATTCAAACACGCAAAGCACTATAAAATACAACACACATTTCCACAAACGAAAGATGAACATATAAAATGGAGGGCAAGACAGTAATAAACCTCGAACTCAGGAACCAAGTTGTGGGCTTGGGCAAGCTTTTTCAGGTGCCGGAGCCAGGGACCAATGCGGGGGCTCGGCGGCGCAGCCCAACCGGGCTTCCCTCCCTGCGGCCCAGCCTCGCCTTCACGCAGATGAGGGATTCCGATCGGGTGCACGGTCAGTGCCGGCCGGTTGGAGACGGCGGTGTGTTTGCTCAGAAATATCACCTCGTCGACTCGCTCGCCGGTGGCCTCCTCCCACCGCCTGTCCAAGTCGTCTTCTTCCACAATTCCCCTACCATGCAGCAAAACCCTGACTCCTCCTCCTCCTCCATTGCCAAACCCCTTCATGTCCTGTTAATTAATTCGTTAATCACGATTAGCGATAGATACTGTTAATTTAGGGTTAATTGGTGATCAGGCGAAGGTTATTGGCAAACCTGTAAACAGGAAGGGGAGGGGTCCCACCCGGGCATGGCTAGGAGGGCGTCGGCCGGGTTGATGGAGGCCGGGTCGGTCGTCGTCGCCACGATCAGTGTCACCATCTTCTTCGTCGCTTTTGTGGCTGCGAAGCTAGCAGCGTTCCGGAAGGGAGAGAAGCTTTTGTTTACTGTTTTCCCGCGACTGCAATGACGTGAGATATCGCCTCAAACGACGTCGGGTCATGTATAGGGGTGGTTTTGGTATATTACCGTACCAAAACCTCTGTACCGATTACCATATCAAATATTTGGTACGACAAAATTTATTACCATTACCGTACCAAACTTTTGGTATACCAAATAGTTTGGTTGGTATGGTATGTCAATGGTAATTACCACTTTATTTTAAGCCACTTAGTTTGCCCAAAATCTAATATTTTTTCTAACCTAATTCAAAGCCTATAAAATATACAGTTTGACATATATACACAATTTAACCTAATTCAAGAATTTTTACTATTGTATGTCAAAGTGGTAAAAACTTAATAAATCATAAGACAACATTTCTATAGCATGCTGAGACTTAAATGAACCAGAAACGTAAGACAGCAAACCACAAAAATGTAAATATCTATAGCTGTGCTCGACGACTGGCTTGCTGATTTGAACCCACAATCCAAGGTGGTAATTAGGGGTGGTTCGGTATGGGATCCCATACCAAAACCCTTGTCCCGATTCCCAAACCGAAATTTTCGGGAATCCCAATTTCAATACCGATCCCAAACCAAATTTTTGGGATTCCCAATTTTCAGGAATCCCGAAATATCCCATACCGAACCACTTGTCCCGATTCCCAAACCGAAATTTTCGGGAATCCCAATTTCAATACCGATCCCAAACCAAATTTTCGGGATTCCTAAAATAGTTTCGGGATTTCGGGACAAATTGGGAATCCCAAAATTATTTTGGGTTTTTGGACTAAAATTTGACATATTATGCTTTGGGGCTATAATTCAACCATTTATATTTAAAAATTGACATATAGACAAGCCCAATCAAATGGCAAGCCCCAGTTAGTATTTGCCTATTTGTTTCTGCCTATTCAAAAGCAATATGCCAATCTGAAATGTTAATATGTCAGTCCCCAAAATTACGTCTAAAACGTCAATATATACTTGAGTAAACTTTTGTACATATATAATATAAATATTATAGATAGATGTGAAGTTTTCTCAAGCAAATTGTAACTTATAATCTATCCATGTATCCATCTATCAATCTCCCATGTTTATTCTGCATCTATGTATCCATTTATCAATCTCTTGTGATTTAAAAATTATGCATATGTTCCACTATCTATCTTAGGGCTCCTTCTTGTATATGTCCCATCATCGATTTCCAGTGCTCCTTCAGTATTTCAATTTTCACTATTGTAGGTAGATGACGTTCCCCTTAAAAATGTGCTCCTATATATTTTGGTTTGGGAATACCGAAATCCCAAAAACTTGAGACCGATTCCCGTACCAAATTTTCGGGATCGGTTCGGTATTGCATACCGAAATTTTAGGGAATTTCGGTTTGGGATTTTTTTGGTTTGGTTTCGGGAATTTTTCGGTTTGGTTTGGGATTTTTGGGATTTTTTTCCAGCCCTAGTGGTAATACCCAATGCATATGTTGTGCCCTCACTTGGAAGACAAAGTCGCCGGAAACGAGAAACGAAGATGAATCGATGAGAGAGCTGCAACGGCGGAACAAACCCTAGGTTTCTAATGTGTCGAGCAGAGACCAGAGTGAGAGACTAAGAGTGTTTGGTTTGTGGAGATTTTAGGAATAGAATAAATGAGTCAAAGTGTCAAACGGCATAATATAATATTACATAATACATAATTATATATATATATATGAATAAATATATAATATAATATTAATAATATTGGTAACCGGTAGGTATGGTATACCACTGGTACTAGTTTTGAGTACCAATACCGTACCGAAATAGTATGGTATGTTACAAATACCATACCATTACCAGTGGTACACATTTTTTGGCACAACTTTGGTATGGTACGGTTGGTAATACCATAGGTATGGTAATGTGGTAAAAAATTACACCCCTCTGTTGGGGAGAAGAAATCCTCGATAATGAACGACATAAAGTGTGGTGTCGTCCGCTGGTTTTAAAAACGACATCAACAAAGCACAGTGATTAAGGACTCGTTTGATAAGTTTATTTAATGACTGAAAACGTTTTGAAAAAAATATTTTTGAATTACAAACACATTTGAAGTGTTTTTACTAAAAGTATTAGAACTCGTTTGGATGTGTTTTTAAAATGATTGAAAGCGTTTTTGGTGAAAATATTTTTGGAACTAATCTTTAGTAAAAATACAAGTAAATTCTGAAAAAACCAAGTGCTTCCTAGAAAGAGCACATAACTGATGTTTCTTACTGAAAACACTTTAAATGCTTCTGCAATAAAAAAATATTTTATCTAAAAATACTTTTAGTCATTTAAAAAGTGAGATTTGGTTTCTAAAAACATTTTAACTGAAATCGCTTTTTCGAAAGCACTTGCCGAACGGGACAGAAGTTGAAGTTGCAGCGCTTATCTCTGGCGACGGCTCTCAAACCCCACCGCCTCCACTCCAGTCAGTCTCTCTCTCTCTCTCCCCTGAAATTTTATTTCCAATTAGACTCTTCGTAATTAAATTGAGAGAGTAATTGGCTCGCTCACAGTTACAGATACGACGTCGCAGAGCGTACCGAAAATGGCGAGGACGATGAGCACTGAATCCTCCTCCATGAAAGACGCCTTCTCCAAATACGCCGATTACCTCAACAATCTCGTAAATCCCTAATTCAAATTCCCCCAATTTGCAGCACTGCGAGCGATTTCAAGGGTTTTACAATGTGGGTTTTTGCCTGTTTTGTTTGTAGAACGACAAGCGGGAAAGGGTCGTAAAAGCAAGTCGCGATATCACCATTAACAGCAAAAAGGTCATCTTTCAGGTCCACAGGTAAGAAAGCTGCGACCTTTTGCTTCAAATTTTGTTACTGTTTTCTGGGTGTTGGATTTTGGGTTTTTTTTTTAATTTTAATTTTTATCATCATTGAAATGTTGTTGCTGTGGAATTTGAACTTGAACAGAATCAGTAAACACAACAAAGAGGAAGTTCTGCGGAAAGCCGAAAAGGATTTAGTAGCTGTGACGGATCGGTACATTTCCCGACTGGTTAGAGAGCTGCAGGGGACTGATTTTTGGAAGCTGAGACGAGCATACTCTCCTGGGGTGAGTGTGGAACTCTCCTGCTTCTGCTTCTGCTTCTGCTTTCAGTCTTTTGAAATTTCGGGTTTCGGTTATACCTGCTTAATTCACTTATCAATTTATGCTTGGACTTGTGCAGGTACAAGAATACGTTGAAGCTGCAACCTTTTGTAAATTTTGCAGGACTGGGACTCTTTTAAGTCTTGATGAGATAAATGCTACCTTGCTGCCACTCGGTGATCCCTCTCTTGAGCCATTGCAGATCAATGTGCTCGACTATCTTCTCGGGGTATTTTCTCCAACTTTGCCGTTACATTCTTTTTGTGAAAAAGGAAACTATATGCCAGTTGATTAGTTGAATAAGGTTTAGGGATTAAGCGGACTGAATTCATTTTGTTACTTTTAACACAGGGACAGACATGTTGACATGTATATGTACATATATTGGGAAGTTATGTTTTCATGCACCTATTAGATTTAACCAGAGCTTTCGTATAAACACATGCTACATCCATTTCTCAGCGACATATATGATATGTTTCAGAAGAGTAACTAAGTGTTGCTGTACTATAGCTTGCAGACTTGACCGGAGAGCTGATGCGGTTGGCAATTGGTCGAATTTCAGATGGAGAACGTGAATTTGCTGATAAGATATGCAAGTTTGTCCGTGAAATTTACAGGGAACTGACCCTTGTTGTCCCACTTATGGATGATAGCAGTGACATGAAGCTGAAAATGGATACAATGCTTCAAAGTGTAACGAAGATAGAAAATGGTATGTTTAATCTGATCATTATATTTGAGTTCATGCTTTAGCATACTGCTATATAATAAAGATTTGAATATTAGGAATAACTAATAAAATGATACAACAGGGAAATTTTCTACTTCCAGTTTGTGAATTGGAACAAATATGGCGTCCTTGAATTCGAGAATAAGAAAACTTTGAAACTTGAAACAACATTTCAGAAGTAGTAATCAATCGTAACTAAATTCCGAATTCATATTATGGTCTTAAAAGTTAAATCGTGATTCTATCTATTTTTCATGTACACTAGCATATAACCCTAACAGCTTCTTAATTCTTTTTTGTAAAAGTTTTATCACTCTATTTTTTCTCCCAAAAGAGAAAAAGTTTTTAATAACCTGAGATCTTTCTGTAGCTTGCTTTGGTGATCATGTGAGAAGATCAGAGTATATGCCACTACCTGGCTCTGACGATCAAACTTTGTTCTTATTGGCAGTGCCCGATGTTGAAATATGATGTAACTCGTGATCGTTACATTCTCATTCTTACTGCTTGAGTACTTATATTCCGTGTGTTCTAATTAACTAAGGAGAAAAGTTCTTGATTTCGACAGGGAAAGGATAGGATTTCAAGGAGCATATATGGGCACCTGCATTTTTGTTCGGATGTATTGCGGTTCATCATCATTATCTTGTGGTCGCTGCTTGATGAACAATTCCTGCGTATGTTTTCTTAGTAAATCTGTAAGCTTTAAAATTTCTTCTCTTTGTAAATTTATGAGGATTAGATGTGTAGAGCTTGGAGCGAAACCCTTTCACACGAGGTTCACTCGCGATTTATGTGCATGGTTAGTTCGGGTTCGGCGAACCATGATGGAACGCTGATGTAGCTGTTGTACGTACTAAGGCTATAAATATATAACCATATAACCATATAACACGTAGCTATGTCAAATGAATGGTGTACCTGACGGACTTTGACCTGTTGCGCCATTTTCGCTACCTACCTACAAGAAGCCACGATGAGCTGCAGTTTTGTATTGAACTCACTAGAAATATATATATCCTTGTTGCATTCATGTGAGTTGAACATATCAATACCTCCTCCGACCAAGTGTCGTTAAATCATGTAATTTTCATGAGGAGATGGACTTCTGCTTCTGATGTTGCATGTTATTTTCATCCTTGGCCACTATGCAAGAATTTACGATTACAATCAATTTCAATCAGACTACTCTTAGGGTGCGATTGTTGCATCAGACTATTTCGGACTGGACTGGCTTTGACTAGATTAAGCCGGACTAATTTAATGAAGCGTTCGGAGTAGTGTTAGGCTAAGAAACTGGACTAACAATAAATTATTATATTTCAATTTATTTTATATTAAAATATTAAAATGAATATATGGAAAAATAAAAAGGCATAGCCCTCTGCAATTTGGAGAATTATCGAATTTTCAATGACAAAGCTAACCCCCAATCAAAACCCAAAAAACAGAGATCCAAATTTCCAATAACAAAGAGAAAATTTTGATTATTACAAATAAAAAATACCCTAAAAAGACTCAATTAATTGTTGGTGTTCTTCTCCAAGCTCGGGGGTTGTTGAATTCGATCTGAAATCCAGATCCAAATTTCAATCTTGTCTGCAACTTAAAAAATGAGAGGGAGAAGATGCTTGACCGCAAATTTGAGTTGGACTTGACCAAATTCAAGGCCTCCAACAATTAATTTCAAAGTGTGTTCAAGCTGAATCGGTAATTTTGAATTAAAAACCTTTGTAGGCTCAGGTCGTTCTGGGCCGTTTCAATTTGCAGAGGTTCATATCATATGTGAAATAGTGGGAAGAAGGAGGCGCAATCAGAGTTTCAGAGAGAGAGGTTAATTTCCGCAATTAAGGGAGAAGTGAGAAGAGAGAGAAAAATGGGTAGAAGAGATTAATCGGTAGTCCAAGCTAATCCTCTACTTCAACAGGGGACTATCTAAGGCCAGTTAAGGAGGTCTGTTGTCCGAGCAAGTCTGGGTTAATCCCATTTATTGTTAATCCTAGATGCACCAAACGTAGTACATTAGTCCGACTTAAGTCAATCCTAGCTAACGAGTTCAATCAAACGCAACCTTAATGTCACAAGTTGTTGGGCATTGGATATGAAAGTACACATAAATAGGAATGCCAAAATTACGGTGTTCCAAATCTCTCTTTCATCGTCATATTACTCTTCTTTATTTTTCTTCTTCTTCTTCTTGGTGTTTTCTAACTACAACATCCCACCACAAGAATTAGCGTATTATTTAGATTCCCTATATTTTGATCTTGAGAAGCCAATTGAGATCCATTTCGAATCTCTGTGTCCGGGGTTCAATGATTCCAAAACACGGACCACTCAATTTCAACCATACGGCCTTTATTAGTTCATTCCACCGACTCACCTTATAAAATTCCAAAAATTTAAACCGCCCGAATCTTTTACTCTCTCTCTCTCTCTCTCTTGAATAGTTGGATTTATGAGTCCTTGGACTTCAAACATTAAGATCCGGAGAAGATCTGTGTCCAGAGTCCAATGATTTCAAAACACGGACCACTCAATTTTAATCATACCGCCTTTATTAGTTCATTTTACTGACTCACCTCACAAAATTTCAAAAAATTTAAACCGCTCGGATCTCTCTCTCTCTCTCTCTCTCTCACAACTAGATTTCGGAATCCTTGGACTTCATACGTTGAGATCTGGAAAAGATCTCAGTCCTTGAGGAGCAGCCCAAATATGTCGGCTACTTAACCAACATCACCAAAACAAGTACGAGTACGTACGAGCTCATTATTGGTTTGGTTTATAATTTAATTGAGTAGTGGGCGAGTCCGGAGCTGGACACTCTGCCATTGTCTCCGTCTCCGTGTCGGTGAGAGTGACCAGTCTTAACTTGTGTTGTCTTCTCCTAAGAAATCGCTCTGTTCTCCTCCATCACAAGTTCACATACTCTCCACAATCATCATTCAACCTGACTAATACTAAATTACCAAGACGGTCCTTATATTTGTACCCGAATTCACTCTCACCGGTCTAATTGACCATTAGCTTTAATCTAGGAGTCCAAATCAAGGTGAAAAGGGAGATATCATATTAAATTGCATCCATGATTTAAGTGACTGAAAGCATTTTCATTTTGAATTAGGAAATGGTTACGATCAATGCTAGCCAATGTCCACTGTCACTAGTTGAGGAAGATTTTCGTTGATTGACATGATCACAAAGCAATGTATATGGACAACCGTGTTGGGACGTATCTGGACATATCCAAGCCATATAAATAAAGGCTTTGAATAAGAGAAAATGATCATTGATCAAACGCACAACTTATCGTTCTATTTTCTCTTTAATTCCTATCCTAGCATAATGTAGCCTTAGTTTAGATTAATTTATTTTCATCCAATTTACTTCCCGAATTTCCGGATTTGTATTTGAATTCCTTTACATTATGCAATTTATATTACGTATTGTATGTCAATTTCTTATCTTTTATGCAATTTAATATACACACTTCTTTATTTTAAGCATTTCATTTCCTTCTTGTCATTTATATTCTATTTAATTAAAAACACCTTTATTTCCTAAGCACTCTTTATTAGTTTAATTTGCTTTCTCGCAAGTTGTTTAATTTTTAATTTTTTTTTTACTTTCTTGCTTGACCTTCACCATGACCATTACACATCATTTGTTTGTTCTTTTGAAGCCTTGTCTTCGAGGTAGAGAAAGAACCTAAGCCGAGAAGATGTTCCTTGCTCGACCATTCAATCGTTTGATTAGAAGTCAAATCCAAAGGAACACAATTCACATTGATGTCTTTTCTATGTCAACCAATTTAGACCACGTATAACACATTCACGCATCTAAATAATGGACAGAAAATCCGCCCAGTCCGTCCGAAAAGAGGGAAACACCCTAATAATACTTCATACTTAATAATCCATTGCTTGATTTAAAAAACATGCCTTGGCGGTCATAGTTACAAACTTACAATCATATTATTGTTATTATTTTTCTTTTTCTTTATCTCATCTGATTTATTTTCTTCCATTAAATCGATCGATCATTGACATTTCTACTTGAGGAGCTGGACTTGTGCTTCTCAATATTAATATACTTCTCGCAATACTTGCCCACTATGCCAGAATTTATAACTATTTACAACTAATTAATTGGACAACTTTGTAAAGTTGGGCAGCAAATGTTATAGCATTAGCTGTACTATTTTACTATGAATTAAGTAGTTTATGTTTGCTACCAAATCTTTTGGTTGTCAAAATAATTCCCAACCAATAAGAACAAAGCCTCTTCTATTTGATAAACTCAGCTAGTACGTTCCACCAAAAGGTTAGATGATGCTTTAAATTGCAATTACGATATTTATAGGCCATCAAAGTATAGAAAATACTTTGGTTTCTATATTTACGTACCATATTTATGTTCCTCATATTGTCCACTTCAGGGAGAACATTTTCAGTGTACCAGAAATATAGCTAGGTAAACCAAGTGTCACAAAATAATTGGTTGAAAGTTTTTTTTAGGTATCTAACCAATTGTTTTGTAACATTTGATGTACCGAGTTGTATTTCTGATACAATAACAAATCTCTACCGATGCGATTATGGTGATGGTTTTATATACCGATGGAATTAATTTCCATGTATATTTCCCAGAAAACTAAAGGCATTATTAATTGGAGTAAAAAATCACCAGAGAATCCATGCAAACGTGTTATCCATGTTTGAAATTTTTAGTAGTTAAAGATAGTACATATGATTAAGCAGGTCCACTAAACTAGTAGTTTGTGATTTAATACGTAATCAAAAGAAATTGGAACGCATGATGAGTTATTTTCTCTTTTTTAAAGGTTACACGCTGACGAGGTGGTTCAATGCTTGACTAAAGATAAGTTTTAAGCCTGTATTCTATATGTTTTGAGTTTGATTCTTAGTGCTGGTGAATTCACAATAATTGTAAAAAAAAAAAAAAAGAGGCTAAAATACCTCAATTATTCTTTTTAGCTCCCGAAAAGATGGACTACCATGACAAAGTCACATGTTGGTCTCATAACAATAATCGTTCAACTAACAAATCTTACTTGACAACTTATGAGGATCTTACACACACAAAATATAGCTTCTTTATAAAGCAAACATTTAAGAGCAATGAATGTTAGTTTAAGCATAATTAGTCAGTTAGTTGGGTGGTACCAAATAGTCAGATCTACTCACAGATGTAATGTAATGCAATGCAAGGGAAGGGGACTACGTTTGTTTCTTAGCTGGCTGGGGCATGTCGGCTAGTGTTTTCTTTTGCCACGATATGCATGCATGCGGCATGACGTGCTCTCAAATCTAACTCCTACTGTCTTTCACTACGGGCTATTACTCATCGTTTAGCAACGTGTAGATTTATTGTTGAGTTCGGACAGTTATGGTTCGAAGAATTCTTGATTTTATAATCGATATTTTTCAATTTTCCTTATTCTTGATTTTATAACCTCTTCGCATAGTATTTTTCCGAAATTACAAGCAATAGTACAATAGTACTAGAGTTTGGTGGTAGAGGAATCTGGATGCAGTCACATCTAGCAACAGATACTGCAGAAGGAGGGAGGTTCTATCGGCACTGGGCTTTGGCCTCTGGGAACGTGGTTCCCTGTCGTTCTGTTGCCCTCTGGGTGGAGGGTACCCTCTCCTCTGTTGAGATTACAGGGTGGAAGTGGACCATGCACGTTTATGTTGGGACCAAAAAGGGGCATACCGCATACCCAACCCTTCGTAGATCATTTAAGAGGCATTCCACGTTCGAAACGTGTACAGTCTAGGGAGGTAGCCCTCGGCTTCTAGGACCTCCGGTTTTCCACTTTGGAACTAGCAATAGTATTGTCAATCACAACTCAACAAACACCGAATGATCTTATAGACATCAGCGGCAGGCAACTGCCTAATCTGATTCTCAAGTACAAAACTTGATTCCTTACGCAACAAAATAAATATTAGGAGAGGATTCGTAATACTTTTTTTTAACACACATTTTTATGGGAGCCACTAAATAATGTGTTTGAATAATCGAAATTATCTATTTTTTAGACATCGTTCATAAATCATCTTTGCAATAATTTCAAAATCATTCTGACATTCATTTGTAGTGAATAAAATGGACGAATATGGTTATACAAAGAAACCTTAAACCAGTACTCTAATGGTCCTGTGGTTTCAAATTTGGTATTTTTGGTAGACTTGATCTTTGAAGAAAAAACTAAAAGATAGACAGTTCAAATCTTAAAAATACATAGCGAAGTGAGCTCCTTAAAAAAACATGTAAAAAAATTGTGTCACATATTCGTCCCCATGTACGTATATGCATATATTTAGGCGCACTTCATAGTCCATTTGATCATTGTTAATAAATTTCATTCGTCTATTATTATCAGAGTCATTCTTTTTTTTTTAATCACAAATTAGAAATTCTATTTGAAAAACATCAGTTTAATTGGAGATAGTTTAATAACTTATTGAACAAATCAAGTTTGGTAACAGTTAACATCAGTCCAAGTCGAATTCTCTACTCCTTTGAAACTTCCAAAAATATAAAAATGACAAAATATCCGTGGATGTCTTCCCTAACTTCATTTTCACATAGATAAGTTACCACATAATGTGATATAAAATGACTAAACATTTGAAATTTGTTTATCTTTATTGAGCTAAGAAATGTTTCACTTCATTGACTTGACTTTGAATTACCTGCAACAAAATCTTATAATAAGCATGCTTGTTTTAGCAAGAAAAATAATTAAATTAAAGAGAAGTCTCGGGAACACCCACCCAATATCCCTGAAATCAAACAGAATTATAACGTTTTTAGCTTGGGGGAATAAGCTCATCCAAAATATACATACTACTAATATTTTGCCCTAAATAAAAGTATGGTTTACGTGAAGTTAAGTTGTAAAAGTATCATAATTCATTTTGTTTTATGTTGTTGGGGATCAAACCCCCTTTTCGATTAGTATACTTCTTATATATTATGGGGAAAATGGTTTCTAAATAATAAGATTGATCCATACTAAAAACGTTATAACGCGTTCCTAAATGTGTTTTACTCTTTCTTTATGTTTTTATGAACAATAAGGAGTGTCAAATTATCTTTTCAGAAAAGAAAATTGTATCGAGTTCTTTTAACGAGGTATATGATTCCACTCAAACTCGTACACTCTTTAGTTAATACAGGAGAGATCAAGTAAATCTCTATAATGAGGAATGTTAAGAGGACTATTCCCAAAGTGGAGCTCTCTATGAACTCGCTACCACCTCATAGTTTAATGTCAATTCTTGTTCAAGTATTATAAACTATTGTATAAAAAATATGAAATTACAAAGAGTCTATAGATTGGAGCGTCCCTTAGCATTTCTCCTCGAGAATATTTCATTTTCAAAGTATCAATGACCCTATTTTCAAAAGTTTTGTCAACTATATAAACTATATTGTTTTGAAAAAAAACAAAAAAAACTATATAAACTATAGAATTAGCAAACAAGGGGTCGCAACTCCCAACTCCAAACTCCAAACCAGCTAAGTAGGCCACAGAGCCACATTTTACCTAAACCCGGTTTACCCGAACCAGAAAGGAGCTAACGAGATAAAACAGACCGGGTTAGCAGATGTTTAGGAATCGGATTCGGACCCCTTCCTTTTTTCACCGTTTTTCTGACGTGGACTTGAACTGGCACGTACTTGAGGACACATAAAGCCATTTACTAATTTCTTAAAAGCAAAAAAAAAAAATAATAATTAATTAATTAAAAAGGGCAAAAGACTGAACTATAAGGACATGCACGTGTTACGTGCGTGACTGCCATGCCCGGTCCATATGTAAACCTACATACTGGTCTGCCTCTTGTCACGTGCTTTGTACGGCCCCACAAAAAGGTATTTTAATTTAAAGAAAAAAATAATACATTTTTTCTTTAACAAAAGTGGTCAGTGCTTGTTTATCCATTATGCATAAACAAGAGGCTGTTTGACCGTTGACCAATACTACTAGTAGGAAATCATCTATACCACCGCGGTAAGTCGATATTTTTTAGTGTGTCGGACTCGGGCGATCTTGTAAATCATATGTAATTAATACAAATGTTTAAAAATTTAAAAAAAATTAAAAAGTTATATTATGAAGCTTAGTGTATCAAATTATGTTGCCGACATATTGAAAATATTTTTCGTAATTATGATTTGGGTAAATTACAAAAAATTACCTTAATTATGGGTGTCAAGACACTTTCATACCTGATCTTTTAAAAGTGACAATGTCATACCTCATCTTACAAATTTGTGACAATGTTATACATTCCGTTAGTTTGGCGTCAATTTTTCAGTTAAATGCCGACGTGGCTTGATTTGGGGCCCATTTTCTATAAAAAAATTATTAAAAAAAAATCATTTAATACTTTTTTAAATATTAATAAAAAAAATGGCGTTCGTCCCTGCTCCCCCCCCGCGCAGCAACCCAGTTCTGTCTTTTTTTTTATTTTTTATTTTTGCCTTTCTTCTTCTTCTTCTTCATCCTCCTCCTTCCTCCTTCTTCCTCATCTTCTTCTCTGTCCGCACAGAACAACCCAGATTTGGGTTTTTTTTTTCCCTTTCTCCTTCCTCTTCTTCCTCCTCCTCCTTCTTCTTCCTTCTTCCTCCTCCTCCTCCTTCTTCCTCTTCTTCTCTGTCCGCACGGAGCAACCCAGATTTTGGTTTTTTTTTTTTTCCTTTCTTCTTCTTCTTCTTCCTCTTCTTCCTTTTTCTTCTTCTTTCTGCAGGAAGAGAGAGAGAGAGAGAGAGAGAGAGAGAGAGAGAGGAGGTATTTTTAAAAATATTTTTATTATTTTAATATTTTAAAAAATATTATTAAAAAAATTAGTTTTTAATAATAATTTACTAATTTTTTAATAAAAAGTGGGTCCCGAATCAAGCCACGTCAGCATTTAACTGAAAAAATTCACGGCCAAGTAACGGAAGGTGTGACATTGTCACAAATTCGTAAGATGAGGTGTGACATTGTCACATTTAAAAGATCAGGTATGAAAGTGTCGTGACACCAATAGTTGAGGTAGTTTTTTGTCATTTACTCTTATGATTTTGATGATATTTTTGATGGGATTGGAGACAGTTAGAATGGTAGTTGGTCGTTAATTGTGGGTGGAGTGGGTGTACTGATGAATCATGATGATACGGATTTGGAGATAGTAATATTTATTTTTTTAATCAAATGAAAGAATTTTATTATATTCAAATTGAAATGTTTGTATTAGAAGTCAAAGTGTTAAACAACCATTCTAGCTCGAAATAATCAAATCCATAAGAGTCTTCCTCCCACAAGGCGAAAGCTGCCACTAAATGCGCTGCCGTATTACAAATACGAGGATGAATAAAATGCAAGTCTTATTCGCTTGGATTTGATTCAAAGATAAGCAATTGTTATATAAAATTGTTGTTTGCGTACACCAACCCGATGTCTAATGATTATCATAAATTTTATGGAGTTGGTGCACGTCTAAAAAGCAAATATCATTTGGAGGAATAAATATTATCGCGTACTTTTTCTTTTGGGCACAAAATTATCGTATACTATCTTAAAATTTAAGTTGATATGATAAAGATTTGATTCAGAATTTTCCTTTTACGGACAAGAGGATAGTAAGCCGTTTGATAGCCCTCCGTTCATGTAATATATATGGACCGAGTTATTGTATAGTTTTCATCTCAATCAACTCTTATTTCTCACAATTCTACTTGTTCGTTCTTGAATTTATCTGAAATTTGAGACGATTTGGCTTATAAATGAATTAGCATGTGTTGACTTAGATTCTTGATTTAAAAGACATCTCATTAGAAAAAGAACCGATCAATTATTCTACGAAGACCAGTTTAACAAAGACCTGTACTCGATTACTTGGGGCACTTGGAAAACAAGTTGCTAGTTGCTCTTCTTCCAAGACTTCCATGATGCGTACCCTTTTTGGCTTAGAAACTACATATGCCATACATTTCCTAGAAGAAAACAAAGGGTGGCTGATTAGGACACCATTTGAATTTTGAGTAGTGTTTCGAATTTCGATTCATGGACGTGGTTTTTTACCCATTCAAATGGGGAACAACACATAGTGCCATAGTGGGGTCAGTGTATGTATGGCAGAGACCAGAGAGACAAAGTCCGAGACTTAACGGTTGGTCTCAATTAGGTTTTCTCTGTGTCCCTAAGCTCAACAGCTACGAAGAAATCGCCTCACATGAAGATGTCAAGATGACGGTGTGATGACGGTGTGCGTTGTTAAATGTTTTAATTTATCTACATTATCGTCATATGATTAATTTAAAACATCACCACTTCAATGCCTCTGTTACGTGTAAGTCATTTCTCAGCGAGTATTGTCTGCGCAAAAAAAATATGGTGGACATTTTAAGAGACAAATGGCTAATGCCCTTCTCGGTAAGTTTTCTGTTGTGATGTGCCCTAGGCCAGTTGGCCTCTTGCGTAGAAATCGTGAATGTATGCAGGCCAATTGCCAATAAGTCAAGTGGCCGTCGCCTAGATGTAGCACCACTTCCACCACCTCGGCCTCTGTCTCAGGCCATCCAATCTTTCCATTACCCTGCAATGGAAGACACCAAACTCACACCAAATTTCCATTATCAACGTTGGAATAATTATATCGAACCAAATTTTTAACGTAAACGTTGGAATAATTATGTCGAATTAAGTTAACGCCGCATTCCTGAAAAATAGGAACCCTGTAATTATAGGTTCATCCAACACAAACAAATACAACGAGGCATGTTAGAAAGTAATTTTGGTCGGACGAATTCGTGGGACGGGATAATGGAGGATAATGGAGGATGATGAGATGGGATGGGACTGAACTATTTATAGTGAGGGTTACCCTGTATGCCCTAACCCTAAAGAAGGAGCAGAGTTGGGGCCACGTGCGAGGGGCGGGCAGGAGGCCGGCATGAACCACAAGACACGCTCATGTGAGCGCTCACCAATTTTTTTTTTTACTCAAATATATTAATCAGCAATATTATTATTTAAACAAAAGGGGGTTTTTTCAATGTTCCGGAATGTGTAGTGTAACATCAGGTATCATTTTATAATCGGAGAAACATTTTTTTTTTAAAATTCTTTCAATTGTATAGTGATATACGTTGTTCTGCACCGTATTTTGGCATACTAAAAAATTTCTTCAAACAAAGAGCCAAAGGAGAATTGTATTTATACTTGACCACTATTCTATTCTAGTATATGATATACTTAATTGATATCTAACATTTTTTTTAATAATATGGTTTGCTTGCAATTTGCCTAATGGGATTGGGTTGTGGACGTGGGACGCTCATATCCACCGAAAACATTGACCTATGAATTTAGAGAAATATGAATATATAGAATTTCGACGACTTAATTAGACTGAGTTATTCCGTTACATATTTGATTAACGAATACATGTATGAAACACCACTCATTAATCGCAAATTGCAATGAATCGTCACACGAGTAATTGATTCTCAATCTCTATTATGTTCGTATACGATTAGTATAAGAATTACTCAACACTTATAAACTTATTTACCATTTAGGTATTGAGGTGGGCATTATATAATGAAGATCATGGCAACGTTGTGGAGTTTGTTTAGTGGTTTGTGCCGTGAAACCAACCCAAACAACATCAGAAATTGCGATTTGACAGTGATACTATTTCAGTTGAATATTATTGCATATACAAAATGTCAACTATTTGTAGACATGCTACATGTAACAAAGATAAATAAATCACAAACCAGTTAATTGTTTATTGTTCAATGTTAAAAAAAATTGGAACAAGATAATGATCATACACTCTGCATTATATCTAATGAGAAATGTTAAGGAGACTCTCTTTAAATATACAAGGACGTATATATGCAACGTATTTCATATTAGTTAATGCCACTAAGTATTAATTAAGATTCACAAACATTAATGAAAGTTGGGTGAAACTTGGAGATTTTGCCTCATGACCTACCCCAAGAGCGAGTCCGTTTTTGCTCACCCCCTAGCTCGAGGTAATTGTTATCCTTCCCATCTAGAATCATGTTGACAAATGAGAGATCTTAGGTTTGATTTTTGTCAAAAGTAAATTTGAATCACATTATTGCTAGCTCATTGTGAGATTAAGCCCACCCCCTCCTCATAGTATAGATAACATCGATTGTTCAAAAAAAAAAAAGAATCATGTTATGTGTCTAAGAATTGAGATCCTCTCCAAATCTGTGTTTGTAGTCGATGGACCTAGGAATCCAGGTTGTTCAAGAGATAAAGAGATCTAGGTCATTCAAAAGCTTGGTTTTGTGTGGGTGTGTCATTGAAATGAGCTAATGGGGCCATATGTTTCAAATTGAGTGGTTCGGATTTCTAGATCTATCGACTCCGGACAAAAGAGATTCGGGAAGAATCTCAATTCTGTATCTAAACACCAACCATAGTAAGCCTTTCTATTTAATTTAAAACTTATGAGAAACAATAATAATATTATTAATTAGGCAAAAGAACTTACCACTTTCACATTATTTATTAATTATCATTATTTCATAACTGATTGCAATCATTATGTTCCCTTTCTCCTCTTCAAATCATTATTTCCCCTTCCCTTCCCTTCTTCAATCTTCCCATAATTTGTCGTCCCTCTTTCTTTGAAGGAGCATTAAGACTTTTGGGTTTGAGATGAGGGTTTAGAGTGTTAACGGTGCGTTTGTTGCACCGAATTGTCTTGGACTGGACTAGCTTCAGGGACTAAGCTGTATTGGCTTAGACTAGACTAAGCTGGACTAATTTAGTGAAGCGTTTGGTGCAGTGTCGGACTAACAAGCAGGATAATTAACAAACTATAATATTATATTATTTAATCCATAAATATTAATATTTTATTTTTATTCTATTTTTTTATCCCTTTAATCCTTCCTTACCGCCCCATTATCTCCCTCTTTTTCTCCATCTTTTTCTCCCTTGTCCGTTCCAATCTTTTCTTCAATTTGGTATTTTATATGAAAATTGGTTGTGAAAAAGCATCTAGTCCAATGGCTTTCGAATGTGAGTGGTCGAGGAGCAAGGCGAGGAGGAGAAAGGGGACAGTCTTAGCTAGTCCCATGGTTTTGGAGGGGTTTTACTAAGACCAGCTAGTCCTTGATTTAATCTAGGCTAGTGAGACTTAGTTTCATTAAACCTAGTCCCTGTCAGGAACAAACATGGGACTGGACTAACCCTTAGTCCAGTCCAGTCCAGTACCCTTTAGTGAGGGCAAACAAACGCCCCCTTGTTTGTGGCTGTGGCTGTCGTCGGCCTTTCGGTTGGGTTGGGGATGGTAAGTTTTAACAACGAACACAGGTGGGCTGGTAATTGTCGTTGCAATCAATTACGAATTGAATCAATTTTTTGAATTGATGGGGTATCGATGAAGAAATAAATGTTAAGTTTTATGTTAATTCACTCAAGGTTAGTGATTGATGCGGTCGGGCTCTCGTATATTCTATGGCGATTAAAAATCGTCACTGAAGACATCAAATGGCTGGCAGCTGTTTTTAGATACAATTTCTTGGAATCATGTTCTTAGAGAGGCAAATATATATTTTTTTTTTCGCAGATGCGATTACTAATATTGGTTCTATTTAAGTAGTTTTCATGATGGATGGATCGCTACCTTCCACGGCCAAAAAGACCTATTTAT
Organism: Crataegus laevigata; assembly: GCA_963580275.1. Lineage (NCBI taxonomy): Eukaryota > Viridiplantae > Streptophyta > Magnoliopsida > Rosales > Rosaceae > Crataegus > Crataegus laevigata. Next base: position 3,912,688 of record OY756940.1, read on the forward strand.
TTGAGGATAATGCTAAAGAGATTAAATTTATAAACTAAATTTACAAACTTAACTATGTGTCATCAATAAAAAATAATCATGTTAATCAACATCATTAAACCGTTTCACTAACTAAATATCATTCATAACTAAAAAAGAAGATGCAGATTCAGATTCCACATCATTAAACCGTTTTCACTAAGCAAGAATTAAAAAGTCAAATAATAATCATTAATTGGTGGGCATTAGCTAAAAAGAAAGTTATAAAAACTTGGCAAAAGGGATTTGACCAAGACGATGCGTTTCCGCAAAATTTACCCGCGTTCTGAGGCGATGGGGACAAACCGTTGGTAAAAGTCGAAAGACCAAACCGTGGTCCAACGTTGACTGCGACCCGGTTGGTTCAGTTGGTCCGCTCCACAAACCTCGGAGTTGGTGTCCATGATTATTTTTTGACCTTTTTACCGTTTACCGGTCCTCAACTTCTCGAATCAACCCCCACATTGCGCATTTTAGCACGGTGACACGTCATCAGCCGCGCAAAGTGGGAGGTCGTTGCTAAAGTGCGCGGGTGTAGTTGGTTCCTCAGATTCAAAGAGTCAGAGCCCCTGTGAGCAAGCCACCCCCAACTTTGTATTTTTCGGAAACTTCCTCTTTTAAGTCCCCGTTTTTAGAGAGAGAGAGAGTGAATTTGGTAAGCCACAGAGATTAGGGAGAGAGAGAGAGAGACAGTACAGGGAGGTTAGAGAGAGAGGGAGAGAGAGAGAGAGAGAGAAGGAAAGCTGTGTGAGTGTGTTGCGTGGTACTTTTTGGAGTTGCAGGTTTTTGGAGTATTGTGTCGGGGGGTGTCTGGTTCCGGGGAGTGTTTTAATGGGTTGGTTTTTTAATTTCTGAATTATTATAGTTTATTTGTTTCCTTAGTGAGAGAGGTCAAGAACAGGAAATCCTAGGGTTCTAGGATCTTCTTTCTCTATATATATGCGCATATAACCTCCACTTCTCCTCCCTCTCTCTCTAGCCTTCGTTCTTTCTGTCTTGAGACAACCGAGAAGAAAGGAACAAGCTTTTTGGTGTTGGAGATCAGGAGATCACCAATCCTCGGCAAATCGACATGGGTATGTGCTGTTTTTAACGTTTTTGGTTCTCGCGTCTTCCGTTCTTTGATTTCTGTTGTCTGCCTGCTTCTGGGTTGCTTCGTGATTTTTATTTTCCAGTGTTGGGGCGATGGTTTTCTGAGAAAGTTAGGATTTGAAATGATGGTTTCTTTTTTTAATTTTTTTTAAATTTCCCTTATATCTCCTGGAATTTACAAGTATCTTCTCCCGATTGGTTACAATGATTCTGTTCATATATCCGATTGTTTTTTTTTTTTTTTTAAATTATTCTGTCTAACCTTTTTGTCTAATTTTATTTTTTGATTTTTTTGGGTGGCTTTCTGCAGAAGTTAACATGAGCTTTTCACATGACATGGATGATGAGTACGAGAAACTCATCCGGAGAATGAACCCACCAAGGTATATGCCAAACATACCTTAAATTCCTCAAAAGTTACTGCAATTATTTACCGTATCCCGTCTTGAGATTTACGCCTCTTCATCCGATGTTGTTTTGTCTCAGGGTTGTAATCGATAACGAAGCCTGCAAGAATGCAACGGTGATAAGGGTATGTCCTTGTTGTTATGTGTCTTTTTTGGTGTTCTTATTGGTACGGAAGTTTTGGTGCTTAATCTGCTACTGTGGTTGCACTTGCAGGTGGATAGTGCAAACAAACATGGAATACTTCTGGAAGTTGTACAAGTACTTACTGATCTCGACCTTATTGTGACGAAAGCGTACATATCTTCGGATGGTGGCTGGTTCATGGATGGTAAAAGTCCTTTTGTTACAGACTTTGTTATTGCTGTGAAAATCGTGTCCGTTTTTGCTCGATGTAAAAACTGATTCTGTGATTTGGCTTTGAAATCAGTTTTTAATGTCACTGATCAAGATGGAAACAAGGTTACAGATGAAGAAGTTTTGGATTATATTCATAAGGTAATTTGTGTTGATATTTGTTTCTGCTGTTTTTGCAGCGACTGATGTGAAAAGATACTAATTTCTCGCTTGATTTTCAGTCTCTTGGTCCGGAGGGATGCTTTGCATCTTCGATGAGATCTGTTGGTGTGAAACAATCAACGGACAGTACTGTAATTGAGCTCACCGGAAGTGACAGACCGGGATTACTCTCCGAAGTGAGCGCTGTCCTAACCAATCTCAAGTGCAATGTAGTGAGCGCGGAAGTCTGGACGCACAACACAAGGGCTGCATCCGTGATGCGCGTCACCGATGAGGAGACGGGATTGGCAATTACCGACTCTCAGAGGTTAGCTAGGATTAAGGAGTTACTATGCAATGTGCTAAAGGGCAGCAACAAAACCAGAGGAGCAAGGACTGCTGTCTCTCACGCTGTTACGCACACTGATAGGAGGCTTCACCAAATGATGTTTGCAGATAGGGATTACGAACGAGTTGATGATGATGTCTTGGATGACAAGCAAAGACCGGATGTGAGTGTTGTTAATTGGCATGACAAAGACTACTCGGTGGTCACTATTCGGAGCAAAGACAGGCCAAAGCTTCTCTTCGACACAGTTTGCACTTTGACAGACATGCAATATGTGGTTTTTCATGCTAGTATTGATGCTGAGGGTCCGGAAGCTTATCAGGTTTGCGATTTTTGCCTTTTCAACTTGAATATGATCGTGTTTTTGGGACGTGCTGTGAGACTATCCTCAAGTAACTTGCCTAATTACTGTTTTTGGATTCGTGTGTAGGAATACTATATCAGACATGTAGATGGATCCCCTGTGAAATCAGATGCTGAGAAACAAAGAGTGATACAATGCCTTGAAGCGGCTATTGAGAGAAGAGTATCTGAGGTTAGTTGGACTCTGTTATTGCAAATTTTTTGCTTGTCTCGGTCTCTTTTGCTGCAAATTTTTTCCTTGTAATCGTATAATTTCGAGTCAAATTGTAGTTTTAAATCCATGGATGACGACCCTTTTGTCTCATTATGTTCCATTGCACTCCTCTGTTTGATTCTGTTTTGGTTTTGAATTCGTTTTTCTTGAGAGACTCCATTGAATTATGGACAACTAATCTTTGTTTCTTCCTTGTTCAGGGCTTGAAGCTAGAACTCTGCACTACTGACAGAGTAGGGCTGCTATCTGATGTCACTCGGATCTTTCGAGAGAACAGCCTCACCGTAACAAGAGCAGAAGTTGCAACGAAAGCAGGCAAAGCTGTGAATACATTTTATGTTCGCGATGCATCAGGCTATCCGGTTGACTCCAATACCATAGAGTCCATCCGGCAAGCAATCGGGCAGACTATACTCAAAGTAAAGGGCAACACTGAAGACACAAAACCTGGTTCTGAGGAATCTCCAACAAGGTTCCTCTTTGGCTGTCTCTTCAAGTCCAGATCTTTCGTCAACTTCAAGCTGATCAGATCGTATTCTTGAGACATCGGTCAGATCTTGTACAGAAGAACCCGTCTTAGTCGAAAACTTCACCAAATTAGGCCATTTAGTGGTTTAATTATTCACTTGAGTTTAGGAAAACAAAAGCAGCCATTATTGGAGGAAAAGCCATAGAAGTGTGAAGTGCTTGTATATATCTCCCTTGTTCAGCTCTTGCTTTTAGCCTTCTTTTGTTACTGTGATCCAACCTCGGGTTGGATCACGAAAGCAAGGAAGGATCGTCTGGTTTGTGTAATGTTCAGAGAAAGTCAGTTTTAGGGTTTTAAGCTTTGTACATAATATTTCTCTATTCAAAATTTATGGTAGCTTTCATATTTACCATTAACTTCCATTTCATTGAGTTTTTTTTTATACTACCGCTAATCTAAATTACTCTAATTATGAAGAGAGAATTTTGAGTTTTAATGCAAACGGACGGGAGGAGGATTCTCTTCTCCTTTTTTTCCATACACTTTCGTTCTCCTCTTGTTTGTGTGGTCACGGTTAAATCACGTCAACATTTTATATTAAATTTTTTATAGAGATAATAGGACATAAAGACGTGGCTTAACTGTGACCACACATACAAAGGAAGGATGAAAGTTTATGGGAGAAAAGGAGGAGAGAATCCTCCTCCAAACAGACGGATACGCTGCTGTAAAAAATTGTCTAATCTATGAATAGAAAATTTTATATTGTCGCCAATCGAAATTATTCTAATCTATGAATAGAAGAATTTTAAAGTTTGATGCAAAGGAATTGATACACCGCCGTAAAAAACTGTTATTCAGGTCAGCTACATTTTCTCTGGTTGGTGACAAAAGTTCTCATTCAAAGTTTGGCTCTGAATTCCCAATTGGACAGGTGTTTTCCAACTTAGTTTATGCATTCAATCATTATCAGATGAAGACAGAAACTCATTCAAATTTGCGGGATTTGAATCTGTGGTGGTAAAACTTTCCAGACGATTCCAAGAAATTGGGGTAGAATTTAAAGAATCAGATTGGGACTTTCTTCGCGTTTGCATCACGCATTGGTTTGAACCCATTTTTTGGTTGGAACTCGGAATTTTCGCACTCCAATTTTTTTAACATTCCCTTTTGACCACAAAGCGCCCCCCCCCCCTTCCCAAAAAAAAATTAAAAAAAGCCCAAATATATGGAAAAAGGAAAAAAAGGAGGAAGAAATGCGCCATCTTTTGAACTTTTGTAGGCCACTTGCTAATTTAAAAAATATTGTATAATTTTGGTCGTTGTATTTGGAAAAATGATTCTTGCCTGATTTTTATTTGGAAATTCTAAAAATTTCGCGACCGTGATCGTTTATCGTACATCGTGTAGTCAGTTTTCATTAAGTATTATTTATATTTATATTTAAAATTTTAAAATAATTTTTGACCGCACAATATACAATAAGCGGTTATAATCACGAAATTCCTAAGATGTCTAGAAAAGGAATTTGGCGTGGATCTATTTCCGTTGTCTTTGTGATAGGAGCCAACATTATTGGCTGGTGCGCAGCAATCACGCAGGGTGCAGCCACTTGGCTGATCAAGGAGAAATCCAAGTCTGATAAGTAATCTTGTTGACCAAAAAGGATGGAAAAGTAGTAGGATATTGGTATTGCCGAGAGACTGTGAGAGTCTTCATGATTCTTTGATCTTATTATTTTTGAAAAAATTCCTGCCAATATTATGAAATATTGTATTAAAATATGAAGCAATAGAATATTCACGAAATTTTATTTTGAAAGAATTTTTGTAACATTGTATTAAAATATGAAGTAATAGAATGTTCACGAAAATTTTATTTTGAAAGAATCTTTTTAACATTTTTTCTAGTATTTTATTAAGAATTGATGTAAATAGTTGTGCTTGATTGTGGCCCATTTGTTTTTGTTGACTGGCTTTGGTTGTCATTGTCAACCTAATTCATGGTATGTAGGTACTGCGTATTTACTTGATTGATTTTGGTTATATAATACATAATTTGAAAATGAGACAACATTGGAAATTATGGTTTTATTTTGGAACACATTTGACTCGCATTGGATAAATAGTATACCTGGTTTAAGTATGCTAGCTTTTAGTGAAAAAAAATTATAAAGAACTTTAACGAAAAATTTTCGATACTGTTCATTTTAATTAAAAAATCAATCATGATACTTTCTCTACCATTTCCTTTTTCTTTATATGATTTTAACTGTGATATGTTTCGCATATATACATGCATCCTGCAAGACAAAGAAACACCAATTTTCAAAGAAACAGATGCCCTACTGTTTCTTCTGTCTTGTGCTTGGACCAGTCAACAGGCAACTCCCTAACACGTCGACTTTGTTTGCAAGTTGTTATCTCCCTTTAAAAAATATCGGTATCCACGATGATTAAACCAGTACTATTTTTTTATGCACCGAGTTTGAATTTCTCTTTGATTAGTTTATATATATCACAGTAAAATAATTATCGTGTAAAAAAATGGGATTTTCTATGACAGAAAAAGTCCATAAACCCTAGGTTAATTTGATGAGTTAGGTTGGCATGACAATCATTGTAAAATTATGATCATAAAAAACTAGATAAAATATGAATTTATCAGTGATTGCTTGAACCATAAATCGATGGTGAAATTCATCTGCAAACCTTGAGATATTATTTTAAATATTTTGTTAAAATAAAAATTAATAAAAACCCAGATCACACTACCCAATATGTTTTAAAATTCATTACAGTATCATGTGCCTCTGAAATTTCTGTCACTGAAAACCATGGGCTTTTGAAGGTGTGCAGTTATTCCTCCTCACATGACAGAAAGTGGGCATTGCAGGATCTGGGCAAATTCCAAGTTTTCTTAGAACCAAAGCAACCAAGCAAAACCTGCCCTCACATGAATGCCCCAGTCTCAGCTCATATTTTATTACGTGCAGCATTCAACAATGCAGCAACTTTGGTGCTAATTCTGCACAACTGCACATGATGTCCCATTCTCTAGCAATATTTAGAACATTTGCATTCCATCCGGATCCAAATTATAGAGAATTTAGGGATCGTCATATTTTAGTCATTCATTATACATCGTGTAGTTAAAAATTATTTGAATTTTATTATTTAAAATTAAATGTAAATAGTAACTAACGAAAACTTGTCCCACCATATACGATAAATAGTTAGGATGTAAGGATCTCTAGGATTCCCATAAAAAAGATCCATAAAAGATTCTTATCCATATATAGCAACTAGTTGTGGGCCCTCACTAGAAATTAGATGGGCAAATCCTCGTCGGCCAAATGGCACAAGCCCTAGTTTTTTATGTTTAAGGGTTAAAAAATAGATGGAAGAGTGGCTCACTACTAATCAACACCGTCGCTACTATCTATTTCTACATCGGTTAGTGATGAATTTTGTTCAAGTCCAAACATTTTTTTTTTGAAGGATGCAGACAAACAACACAGAGAAGCCTACCAGGAGGCAACCACCAACTAGGAAGCAATACATCAAGAAAAAGGGGATACAACCACCAGACGCAAAGCAGAGAGCGTCTCCCCTCAACACCAAAACACGTTAATGAGGACAAGGTAGACCATCATTGTTTAAGACATGAACCAACGAAGACGGGGGCCTGACAACCCAAACCCGAGAACCCATCTCCAGACAATCCCGCGACGCAAGGTAATCCGCGGCCCCATTGGCTAATCTTGGCACCCAAGACCAGCGGCAGAACTGAAAAGCTTCACTCTCCAATTTAAGTCTCATCAAAACAGGAAAAGCTTCCCAACTGCCATTCTCAATAGCTCCGGAGAGGCAATTAATGGATTCACAAGAATCCGACTCCAAAATAACCGAGTTAAATCCCAACGATTTTCCCAACTCGCAACCATGAAGCAAAGCAAAGGCTTCAGCCGCGGCAGCAGAGGGAGAAGATAAAGCGTACCTCGCAGCAGCCACAAATTGACCGGAGGCATCCCGAATTATCACACCAGCAAAACCCGAACGAGTCACATGAGACCAGCTGGCATCAACATTAATTTTGAAGAAAGGAGATGGAGGGGGCATCCATCTGGTCGTCAAATTTCGTTGGGCAGTGGGCAGAGCTTCTCGACTACCCGTCCATTCCAAGGCCTCCTAATAAGAGCCGAAAGCAGAGGAAAGCCCCATCAGCACCTTAAGAGGATAAATGGGAACCTGATTATGCACGAACTCACACCGGGTGCGCCAAATAAACCAGCAAGTAAAATCAACGCGCCCGAGTAGCACGTTAAAGATTTCAGAGAACGGATTAACAATCCACTACTAATCAACGCTTTCATCGTCTCTAACCTGTATTGGCTCCACTGTAGCATGCTATTGTCCTCTTTGGGCCACGCCCTCATGATTTTGTTTTTGGGAACTTACACAAGAACTTTCCAGTGGGTCATCCATCCTGGGAATGCTCTTGCCTGAACTCGCTTAACTTCGAAGTTCCGATAAACTCCCAAAAGGCCTCGTGCTATATGGAGGTGTGAATGTACATATAAGGCACATCACCACCTCTCCGTTAGTCGATGTGGGATGTTACAATCCACCCCGTTAGGGGCACCACACGCCAGAGTGGTTATGATACCATTCTGTCACATCCCAGACCGGCTTTGCTGTAGCATGATATTGTCCGCTTTGGGCCCCAGCCTCGCCTTCTCGATTTTGTTTATGGGAACTCACACGAGAACTTCCCAGTGGGTCACCCATCCTGAGATTGCTTTCGCCCGAACTCGCTTAACTTCAGAGTTCCGACGAACTCTGAACCCAGTGAGCTCCCAAAAGGCCTCGTGCTATATGAAGGTGTGAATGTATATAAGGCACATCACCTCCTCTCCGTTAGTCGATGTGAGATGTTACAAGTTTCTATGCGGGATTCTTACATTCTTTAATATCTTTTCTATTTTCTAAAGTTCAATGCCCTTGTCCATAATTATTGAGTCTACCGACACTTAGTCTCCATTATATTATAACAGATTAGCTCATTATTCATGAATGACAATTGTTGAACCTAAAAAAAGTCCACCATAGCTGGTTAACGATAACCTTATAAGATGTGGCATGATTCATACCCAAATTAAATAATGCTTACGATCTCTTTCGAAGTTTTATATAGGGAGATCCAAATGACTTAGAAATAGAGGCAAGTAAAACACAATGGGGGATACTGCTGGTCCAGAGTTTCCTGGCTTCCAAACTTGTGCTCACAAAGATGACAACAATGTGTTCAGAAGGCATTTGAGCCGGCTGCAACGACGAGCTCCATGTCCTCTACAGCTGAACCCTAATAACAATGCCTCTTCTGGTTGCAGTGGTATGCAAAACTCCGCGGCGAGCAGTTCAAATTCTTCTTCTTCTTCGTTGAGTTCGTTCTATCAGAGCAAAGATCCCATTCCCCTACTTTCTCCTCTGGTGTTGTTGCCTTGATTGGTGCCAGAAAAAGTTGCTGCATTTTAGAATGTTTATGTACTTTGGCAAAATGTTATCTCCTATATGATATACATTTTTATGTGGCTTTGTAAATTTGAGTACATTTTGTATCTACGGTAATGTGGGAACGATTTCACCATCCACATATGAGAATGCAATGTGTTGAGAAAAGTGAAGCATAACAAATCAGACTTCTAGGAATTATTTTGTTGTAAACTTGTTGATGCGTGTTAAATTAACTAAAATTTGATTTGAAAAAAATATTTATAGCTTATGTAATTAAGAGTAGTTTTTTGTTTGCGATTAGAGTGTTGGTTTCAAGCCACGCCTTCTCTAAGTATCAATTTTACAAAGAGAAAATTTAAGTTGTGATTAAGAAATCAAAATATAGTTCATGTGGAAATTCGAAAAGCACTTCTGTTCTATGAATTTGCAATTTGAAAACACAAAAATATAATATAAGCAAATAGGCCCAACTCTAGGGTGTTGTAGCGTATAAGCCCAATATTGTTGCAATAGGTGCTTTGAGAACTCAAATTTATTGGTCCCTGACGACATTATAACAATATTCATAAGACGCAGATTGTATCATATTTTAACCGTCAAATATGTATCAGTATTGAGTGAATACTTAACCTTTTTTATTTTTTGGGAAAATGAACGGCAGAGTTTTATTCAAAGAGCAAAAGGCCGAAGAGAGAAGCACGTAAAGGGAACAGTTACACAAAAAAGAGACCCTCCTCAAGCAAAAGATCAACTTAGAGATCAGAAACCAATAACGAAAATCATTACAACTACGTGATGTGCGCACAAAACGGTATGCTGCTTCATTACCCTCCCACAACTCTAACTTTTAGATCTCGACACTTTACAACTTTCAAATTCTAATATGATCTAAATTGGGTTACAACTTCCGATATGGTCTTAATTGTGTTACCAATCTAAGGGTTGGGTCTTTTTGCTTTGTTATTGATCAAATCTAAGCCTTTGATCACACAAGGATATACCACAAAACCACGTATCCACACCGCATTTAGAAGTAAAAAAAATGAGAATTTTTTTAGTATAACTGATATACAGAATGGTACATTATGTGTTACATAAAAACACAGACCGATTATCATCTTATTGTCAACTACAAATTGTGATGTGGGTTCGTCCGTGACGCTCAATATCTCACGGCTAACGTAACTTAACAACAGTCGGCACATCTTTCATTATTTCATCGTTTTAATTTAATTTATTATCTACTTTTTTTTTCCATTGCGGTTTCGCCTTTTCTACTTTTTGGTGAATTACGTATTTATTTACGTTTGGTGCCAAAACGTTTTTGGGTTTCAATTTTCAAAACCCTCCAAATATTGACCTCGCCAATCCTCGTTAATCTTCCTCTGGAAGCTAGTTCTCTCTCTCTCTCTCTCTCTCTCTCTCTCTCTCTCACAACATCGCTGCCTGCTGGCTTCGTCTTCGTCTTCGTCTACGAAAAGCTAGGGTTTCGCCCTTTTCTAGCTCTCTCTCTCTCTCTCTCTCTCTCTCTCTCTCTCTCTCTCTCTCTCTCTCTCAGCCTGCTGGCTTCGTCTACGAAAAGCTAGGGTTTCGCCCTTTTCTTTTCCTTGAAAGGTAAGGTTTGATCGTCTGTAGAGTTTGTGAAGTTTTCATTTTTGGAGTATGATTCTTTCAATTCATCTGTTTTGGTTGTGTTTGCTGGTGGATTGATCAGTTTCTGCTAATGGGTTTTATTCAATTATGGTTATCCGAGTGCTTTTAATTCAAGTTAGGGTTCAATCGGTATCCAATTCTCTTCGGCTGTCTTTAAGCTATTGAAATTTGATTTCTTAAGTTAGGGTTTCTAGTAATTGTTGCTGGAATTTAATTTGGGTGGTGTTGCTTTGATTGGGTGTACGAGAATCCATTGATGTTCGTCACCTGTAATATATTGGGTTTGGCTGAATATAAACTTACAGGTTTTTTGGTCAGGAATTTATGTATTTCGAAACTGCAGGTTTAGCATGTGTATGGGTTAAAGACTAATGTTTGTTATTGTGGCCGAATTTCGTTATAATTACAGACACAAACACGAACACATGCTAGAAGTAATATGTAGGGTATGCCAATAATGATATCTATATACTCTATATCAATACTGACATGCGAACTTAAACCATAAGATTATTACCGTTGTGCATTAGGATTTTTCCATTACGTGTTATGCTTTTGCAGTTCAGGTTCATTTACGGACGTGTATGAGTTGATGTATATATATAATATATATATTTTTTTTGGATTTGGTGTTCAATGTTTTACATTATTGTCTCTAGAGGCTGAAATATCTGTGTGGTGAGAACTCAACTTTCTGTCGTGTTTATTGATATATGCATTAATTTGATGCAGAACTAGATGAGAAGGAGAGGGCCATCAAGAGAATTTTCTGAACTCAGAAGTTGTTCTGGGAAGAAAACTGTAGAACGTTGCAAGGCTAAAAGGGATGCTGATAAATTTGTGTTCATTGATCTTGAGTGTGAAGATGTCATCGACATCGATTATCTTGAGTCTTTGCAGGCAAAGTCACGAGGTTCCAGTACATTGAGAAAAGACAGAGAATTTAAGTCTAGAAGTTTCATATATATAGATGATGATGAAGATAATTTTGCAAGTCCTGTAATCACTGTTGAGGATGTTGGGGACCTTGATAGTGATGCCACCTCAAGCAAAAGTTCTTTTCTTGGTTCTAGGAAGAGTTCTGTAACATCAGATGCTGATGAATGTCGGGGTGTCCAGGAAAAGGTTTCTCCAGTAAAGGGGTCAAAGTGCAAGCAAACCCAATCCGGTGGAGCTCCTAGCAGGAATTGTTATGGTTTCGGTTTTGAGTCTGAGAGTTGTTCGTCTGATAGTGATTATTCTGATTGCGAGCTAATAGAAGGTTCTGATAGTAAGCTTCATCAACATTGGGAAAAAGTTTCCCAAAAGAGAAAACATGTTGTTAATAATGGCCAGTCTGGTTCAGATGGTCAATTTAGTGGATCTGGATCTCATAGTGAAAACCATGCTAATGCTGAAGTAGAGACTAGGGCAGCACCTGGAGATGTCCCAGTTTGTTCAAGTTCAAAAAATGGAAATTATGAAAAGGAAAACCTTCCAGACTTTATGGGTACTCATGATGGCAACACTGAGGGTAGTTCTTTGGATCCCCAAATGGATGGTCCTTTTGTTGAATCCAATCGGAACGCCGCTAAAGAAGATCCTCTTATTTATGAGTGGCAGAGTTTCCAAACTGATGGCATGGCCGGTTTATGGAATGAAGGAGAACAAAGTCCTGAAGAGCATCCCTTGTCGTCAGAACTAGGCGGTAAATGGTCTAAACATCAAGGGACTTGTTTTATGGATAACGGGCAAAAATTTAGGGGTGAAACCAATGATGATCAAAGAAAAGCTAGTGTTTCGAATAAGGAAGAATCTTTCGGCAAGAACCAACTTTCTGATGAAATGCCTAGTGACCACGATAGAGTTGAACTAAGGGGCAAGGATGATGAATTTCATGATGCTCCTTCTAGTTCTGAGGAGAAAGACAATGCAGTTTCTGGTCAACAATTTGATGAAATGCAGATGGATAGTGGGTGTGCTCCTTCCGAAGACAAACTTGGTGCTGTTCATAAAAAAACTTATTCCCAGGATAAAGCTAGTGCTAACTTTGAGGAAGTATCTTTGGGCAACACCTCATGTCAGGGAACTAGTAATCAGGGGGGATTTGATTCAGCAAGAGGGAAAGAATCATGTGATTTGAGGGACCGGTTACCTGCTGAGGATGGCTATGTGAGTCCTGTTCGAAGAGATACAGCCATTGTTGGAAGTGATATAATCACTGATCGAGAAAAGCACAAGGAGACTGCTGAATACAAGCGAGCAATAGAAGAAGAAATGGAATCTCGGAAGCGAGTCTTACAAATTCAGGTTTTCAACATGTGTACATTACCTTTTTTGTTTTACATTTTTAGCAAAGTAAATGTTATATTTATTGATTGTGGTCTACAGTAGGCACAAGAGTCATCATGATCCCTTCTTCACCACTTGGCTTTTGTGCTATTTATTTTCTATTTATGGAGTTCATAGTATGATTTGTTACAGGATTTTTGACAAGCTCTGATCAATAATTTAAAATCTGTCATATGCAGTATATTTATACATGCTCATTAATCTCAGTTTGGTGCCCTATCTTTTATTTGTTTATACCCTCTGTCAAAAATTCTGTGTCTTTTTTTTAAAAAGTCCATGCACACACTTCTGTAACTTCTAGTCTTTGTTCATTTCAATAGCTTGGTTTGGTAGAAGTTGAACTTGAAAGTTGTTCTGTAGCTTGTAGGTGACCACTTGACCTGACATCAAGTGTACTTTAATTTTTTCAGGCAGAAGAGGCACAAAGATTACGGAAAAGGAGAAAGGCAGAAAGCATGCGTTTATTGGATATGCAGAGAAGGCAAAAGCAACGTGTGGAAGAAGTAAGAGAGACGCAAAAGAAGGTCTGGATTTCAAATATTCAATATTTATCGCATCTTACTTTTTACTCGAATGTTGCTTCTCGTCCTCTCTTGACTCCCTCCCTTCCTCTCCCCTCCCCGTACAGCAGTTCTCTACTTATTTACGTTCAAGTTTAAAGGACAATCTGTCTGGTTTTAGGATCAAGTTCAATTGATTGTATATCACTGACTTGTTTTTTTTTAATTTTTTTTATTTATGTCACTGACTTGTTAAGTGTGTCATATTTAGGATGAAGAAAATTTAAATTTGAAAGACCAATTTCGTGCTGAAGTAAGGAAGGAGCTTAAAAGATTGGAATTGACATGCATAGATATGGCTTCTTTGCTTCGTGGCTTAGGAATACAAGTGGGGGCTGATTTCCGTCCTTTGCCCAATGAGGTAAGTTAAAATAAGTCACTGAAGATGATTTAGGTTTCCTTTGTAGTTTATGGTTCGATGGGTTCAAACTTGATGAACACTATCTTAATGGAAAAGGAAATGGAAATTTCAGGTGCACGCAGCGTATAAACGGGCATTGCTGAAATTTCACCCTGACCGGGCATCAAGAAGTGACATACGCCAGCAAGTTGAAGCCGAGGAGAAGTTTAAGCTTATATCACGCATGAAGGAAAAACTTCTACCGACTTCATGTTACTGAATACATAGTTGTAAATTTTCTTCAAAATTGATCAATTTTCCAATGGCAACAGATTAGGGTTTTTTTTTTCAACCTGATTTTAGCAGGTAACGAAGATCGATATTGTAAATCAGTTGTAGTTTCTTGTAGGTGGCCAGAGAACCTATTGTTTCGAATGTGGAAATAGAAGTACCTCTGCTATTGTAATGCCATTTGCCCCTGAGGTTTTTCCGGGCAACAAATTTTACCACCTCTGCTTTCTTTGGCCAACCTACGTGAATACTGAGAAGACGGTAGATTTTCACTCCTTTTAATCTCTCAAACACCCCCTTTTGTTTCTGAATTCTGAGGACTGCCGGGGCGTGTGCTTTTCCAATCATTCTTCTATGTACGATGGTCATAAGGCAGGGGCAGGGGCAGGGGAAGGAAAGGCAGCCAAGGGGGGAACCCCTACGTAGAAGATCGGCGGTTCGCTGACTTTTTAAAGGTCTAACAGAGAGTAGCTGCCTGGCTATGCTTGGATTGAATAAACCAGTTTTTTTGGCATGTCTTGGATATTTGCTGTGGCTGATATTATGGTCAGGGTTAGGCTTTTTTTCTTTTCTTCCTCTTTATAGCAATATTTCATCGATCGTCACATGTTTAGAAGTTGGTTGTTCCAATTGATGAGCTTGAAAGTTGAAAGCCGACCCGTTACTTGATAGAAACGAATGGTGGTCGGAAAAACGTTATTTGAAAACAAATTAAAATTGTTATTAGTAGGAAGAACTGTAATCATCACACAAGAATAGCTGAAAAAGAAAGAACCATATGTCGGGTCCTATCCACAACTAGAGGAAGAACTTTAGCACATTACATCAAGTGCTAGATTTATTTGCGGTTCTGGTCTTGGGAGCTCATTCACACAGGGTGTAGGATCACTTGAACTCCATGTTGCGGGCGAACTGTCAGAAACTGAATGGGAGAGTGCACATAACCCGGGGAAAGAGTGAAACTGTAGCGTTGCAGAATCATCGACAAAGCAATCTTTGCTTCAATGACTGCGAAGTTCATGCCCACACAAGTTCGAGGCCCCATTCCAAAGGGCATGAATGCGACTGCGTTGTTGTTAGTAGCTTTCGCAACCCCTTCTGAGAATCTCTCCGGTTTGAAAAGTTGCACGTCTTTTCCCCAATATTTAGGTTCATGGTGAAGTGCAAGATTTGAGACGTGCAGCTCAACATTAGCGGGAACAACGACCTGTCCCAGTCTAACTTCCTTTAGAGATTCCCTAGTAAGGGACACAACAGGAGGATATAACCTTAGAGACTCATTGATGATCATACCCATCTGCATGCATCAATATAAAAATCGAAGTTAGATAAAGCATCGATCGAGAAGCACTTTAATTTTTAATGTGCTTAGTAAGCCCTTAGGATTGATCTTCTTACCGTTTTTAGCTTGTTGAGGCCATCTGAGTTTGGAGTTTCATCTTTACCAAACAATTCTAGCACCTCCTTTCTAGCTTCCTCTTGCCAATCTGTATGAAGCGCCAGAAGAAAGACAGTCCAAGCAAGCAAAGAGTTAGTGGTTTCTTGTCCAGCAAAGTAAAACGTCTTGCACTCGTCGACTAAATCGTCCACCGAAATCCGCTGCTTCTCGTCGGCATCATGATGAGCCTTTAAAAGTGTTCCAAGATAATCACTTCCAAAACCGTCTGCTTCTCCAGTCATTGCCGTCTTTTCTCTTTTTCGAACAATCTCTGTTATGATGTCGCGTATTCCCTTCTCGAGCTTCTCTGATTTTATCTCATCACTGGTTTTATAGAACATACTGCAAGTTTGAATCACAGACTAATTAGACATATGGAGTGACAATGACACACATAATTGACACGCCTAGTTACATAGAGTTAATTTATTAATGTAAAACGTACATCATAAAAGTTCTTTAATATTCAGGTGGCCTTGTTCTTTACTCTTATTTTACATAATTATTAGTTAAAAGAAGGGAAGTTTAACGAAAAGCTCCCGGTATTGTTCACTTTAACACTAAAAAGTCAATTATGATACTATTCACTTTACCTTTTATTTTGTTCTACAATAAAAGGAACATCTCATTGGTAAGAAAGTACCTGATGCCAGGGAGCCTGAGTTTGAAAGTATTTCTGAATATTAAGGAGGTTAACTCCCTCAACATTTCAAAAATGTCCTTTCCTTCTAAGAAGCTGCTGCCAAATGCTGTCCTAGAAATCACTTCTGAGGTGAAAAACCTAAATTCTTCGTTCACCTCAATCTCCTTGCCTTCATAAGTTTTCCACCTTTGTACCATTGTCTCTGAACTCTTTATCATTTCAGGAATCATATTCTACAGTAATAATACCAACATGCAATTAGATAATTTACGTTAAACGTATGAATTTTCTAATTTTTTTTTTGGTCGAGAACGTATGATTTTCTTATAAACAATTGAAACAAACACTATAATATAGTATCCATTGCAAGAAGTTAATTACTTTTAAGCTCTCTCCATGGAAGGCATGATGTGCCAACTTTCTTAGTTTCACCCACTTTTCACCTTCTGCCATCGAAATGCTGTCTCCTAATAGCTTCTTGATATAGCCTTGGGACCTTTGTTTCCGATAGTTTCTATCTTTGTTGTTTAGTACCTCTTTGCACAACTCGGGTTCCGCAATGATCATCTGTGGTTGAACACCATACCACTGAAGAAAATTCTTCCCTGTTGCAACAAAATGACCAACCTTAATTATATATTTGAACAACGAAATATATACATATATATGTATATACGCATGCACAGTTAATGAAGAGTTTGTTACCAAAGATCTTGCTCCATGCATGAATATGAGGTTGTACTGCAGAGAATATGTCATGGGTTAAACTTCTAGGCCTGCCCATTGTATCCCTTTTCATGCTCAATATTTCTTTGGTGTTTCCATGGATAAATTTGTAAGAAGGGCCATGGACTCCCTGGGCAGTCATTCGATTCTGTATGCGATTTGGAGTCCACCATAGTTTCTGAAAGGTTTTTATGAGAGCTAAAAGAATTACTAGGAACAGACACAGAAAGCTTGAAGTAGTAATTAGAGGCATTTCGAATCCCAACCAACTCATTCTCCTTTTTTTTCTTCCCCTTTGGTATATAAGTTTGAACACACCTCTCGACCGCTCTCAATAGTTTGATTTTCTGCCTCCACTCTCACTAATTGAATAACAGAGCTGGAATGGATGATATAAAACGTACAACGTACATTCCTTTATATAGGGTGCTTAACAACACAAAAGCCTTGCATTAAGTTCATGACATGGACGAAGAAAATCAAAGAAGGTTGGACAAATCAAACATACCAGCTGACAGCTAAACTTTCAACGGTTTTACTATATTTTAGCCACCCAAGTTGCAACGTTATGTTCATCAATTTCATCCTTAAATGATGATGTAGCCTTTAAAAATTTAAAATATCAAATTTATGCAAACTCATTCCAAAGAAATCATCTTCACTCGTCCGCAATAAAAAAAATTTCGAACGTAACAAAATATTTAGAGTGTATGATAACTTTTTGTAGTGCTAATTATAATTATTTACATCTATTGCACAGTGTATTTTGGACCCTACATTATTTCAAAATATTTGTACTGTATCCTTTGGAAATCTGTTGCTATATGTGATCCAAGTAAAAATACATAATAAAAAAAGAAAACTAATGAAAAATGTTTGAAAACTTTGAGTTTTAACGATAAAGACAAAATAAAGGGTAACTTGAATAGTACCAGGATTGACTTTTTAATGTAAAAATGTGATTTTTCATTAAAATGAACAGTATTAGAAGCTTTTCATTAAAGTTCCATAATAAAAATGCATACAAACATTGCAAATTTGCAAGTGTTTTATGAAATTATGTTTGACCTAATCAAATTCAAAGAGGTGGGAGTATTGTGTTGTACCAAAAGGGGAAAAATAAGGGCCGGCCGGGATAATGGGTATCTGATCAGTAAACTGGTGGGTTTGATTTTGTCGTGGTTAAGTCAATTATTACTTTATGTTATAAAGAGGCAGGCTAAGGCCGGTCTTGACTTGAAATTTCGTGGGTGTGTTGAGATAAATTGCATGTTGAGTAGAGAAGAGACATTATATAGGCTTAGAAGTAAGTTAGGCTGCACTTAATATTTTTAATTAGTTTTTATGGTGGAACTTCATTTTTTTTCATAGTATTAGAATAGATTGCCCACTTATGAAGCCTTACGGCTACCTGTGCTCCACTTCATTTAAGTTTGCATGTGAATCTTAAGAGGTAAGCTATTTTCCGTATTTACAATTAGTTTTATGATGGAATCTAACTTTTTTTCACGTCGTACATATAAATAATGGAAATTTGGAATTGACATGTTTGCAAGGATACGAGTTGTTTGCCGCAAGCCATGTGATGTATATTAGTGGAATTGGATTCCCTCTGAGGCAAAGCCTCGGGATCCTGCTGAGCAAACAACACGGGCCGTTGGATTTTGATCCAACGGCTACAAACAGGGGTCTCTCTAAAGTTATAATAATTGTAGCCGTTGAATTTTGATCTAACGATCCGTGTTGTGTGGTCAGCAGAAGTCCGAGGCTTTGCCTCGAGGGGATCCAACCGTATATTGGTAGGGCGTTGCGTCATCTGCCCCATTTCTAAGGTAGAGTCCAAACCCAATGAATAATTCTCTGGTCAATTTTTACTTTAGGTCAATTCTACTTTGTACGTACACATATTTTGAAAGTCATAGCGTCTCTTATACGCCCCTAATATATTATTCAATACTCCTACATGTATATTTCTCTTTGGCAACGTAATTTTCCTTTCATAGTTTTTAAAGGTATACTTAGCATCTCCAATCGGGGAATCTTTACCAGATAAATTTCATAATCGGCTAATCTTTATTTGAAAATCATGTATATAAAAGATAATTTCAATCACACATATTTAATTATTCAAATGTACCAAATAAGCCATCAATTAACTAGTGTTACTAAATTTTTATTTCTGGCCGTGGAATTGCCACCACTAATAATTGTCGTTAAAAAATTTCCAATTCGAGAAAACTCAATCGTCAAATAATTTCTTAACTTGCTCATTGTAGTCGGCCCGGAGATGAACAATAGATTTTGTTTAAAGTATTGGTGTTTACCGTTAGTCTTCTGTTTCATTTGGGTATCTAATATTATTATGTGGAGAATTATCTGTTTCTGTTGGTTGGTTCTTTGATGACGAAAGAGTTTATTAATGCTAATAATTTAGTGAAACAAAATGGAAAATGATAGTACACAAGTAGTACTCGTTTGGGGAATGATTGCATGAGAGTTGAACAGGAATTCAAAGTTGAAAATACGTTATATAAAAACTCCAACACAAAAATATTATTAATTAGTAGGAAATTGAACTCCCGTTAGCTGGTAATTAATTGAAAGGAAATAATGCATTGGCATGCATGTCTTGAACCGTTATATATTGTAGCATATATCTATAGTTTTTTTATTATATTGTGGCATGTATCTATAATTTTTTACTAATTAACACTTACTTTTTGGCTGAACGGTGAGGTTTTCTTTGTTCTTTATTCCATTGATAATATTGTGGGGGATGGATACGTATGATAAGAAAATTATAAGTCGGCTTTCTGTATAAATTGATAGTCACATTACGAAGACTGTTAGTGCAACTCAGTTTAAATTGATGGTTAAAATTTGAAAATTCGAGTAAATTACTGAGGCTATTAGTGCAAACTTATTAATCCCTGGCAACTTTTTATTTTATAGGAAAACTTGATTTAAGTCCAATTTTGTGAATTAGTATTAGAAATAGTTTACTTATTGAAACAAGTTTGTGATTGGGATTTCACGTCAACTTATTGATACTTACATGCCAAACTCACCCCTAAATTAACCAATAAATTAATCAATCTAATTCCTAAATTTTTGACTTATTTGTTTTTATTAAATTTTTGATGATCAGTTAATAAAGAACATAATCTCTAACTGGAGAATTGATTGTAGCAATTATCTCTTCCTATTTTACTCACGGTTGGGTTTGTCCTCCTCTTCCTTGTTTTGTCAAAGATAAATTGCATTCAACGAGGGCAAAGCCCAGGGAGATGCAAAGATCAATAAAAATCCCTAGTAATCATGTTTTTATACCTGTGAAAGAGGTATATAAGGATTTAGTTTCAAAGATATGGTCATTTGCTTATTGCGTCATTTTTTATACCTAGCTATGAAGGGGGTATTATAACAATTTTTTTCGGTATAATAATTTGGTTAAAGTGTCTTATGTATATATAGTAATTTGTTAAAGTACCTCTTAGTTAGATAAGAAAGAGGTATATAAGGACTTTAGTTTTGTACCGTTTAGATAGCATATGTTTTTCTAGACTACCTGTTACATAGATTGATATTCTGTTTGATAAAAGTACCTCCTAGTTAAGATTTTATTCTCCAGTTTGTAAATTTGAAAGGAAAGACTAAGCCCTGGTTTGGTACTGAGGTGATTCTGAAAAAGGCTGACAGTTTTTTTGTGTTTGGTAAACATTCAGCTTCAGCTTTTTTTCACAGTTTTGGGTGAAAAAAAGCCAAAAACAAGAAGCTGCAAAACTCAGCTTTGAAAAACCGGTTTTTTTCACATCTGTTTTACATAAAAGTTTACTAAACACTATAATATTGCTTTTTTCTTTTCTTTCAAAAGCACTTTAAAAAAAAAGTTTACCAAACACTCTGCTGCTTTATTTCACAGCTGCTTATTCTCACAGCCACAGTCCGAAATGCCGATATTATCGGCGAAATATCGCCGATAATATCGGATTTTTCACCAAGCAATATTTTAGTTGCTATCCAAATTGTTTTCGTCGAAATATCGCGATATTTTGATAATATCGCGATATTGTGGAAATGACGCCGGAGAAGAACGCCGGAGTTCCTGCGTTCGCCGAGTGCCAGAGAAAACACGGAAGCAGCTTGCAAACCACAAAATCAACGAAATCGCAGAATCCAAAAACCCCAAATCCGAACTGAAAACCAAGAAATTGAAACCCCAAATCGCAGAATCCAAAACCCCAAATCGCAGAATCCAACCATTTCATCGATGCATGGAGACTTGATCGAGCTCGGATGGGGAAAATGGAGAAGGGAGATAGTGGAGAAGAGAGATCTGTCGATCTTTCTGTGCCTCGCTCGGATGGGGAAAATGGAGAGAGAGAGAGAGAGAGAGAGAGAGAGAGAAGAGTTTTCTGTGAAGATGAGAGTAGAGAAGTGAGAGAGAGAGTGAGTGAGAGCAGATATGAGAGAGTGCGAAGAATATGCGGTGGTTGTGCAAGTTGAGGACTCAAAATTGGGTAATGTGAAAGAGTAGATGAGGTTGATATTTTGGACGGTTTAAAAATTAAAAACCATGGACTCTGAGATGGTTTTACTTTTAATCATGAAAATCGGATGGGTGATGGGAAAGAGTAAGGTGAGGTGGAGGTTTATAAAGTAGAATATATACTTTTAATTATGAAAACCGGATGGGTGATGGGAAAGAGCAAGGTGAGGTGGATGAGGTTTATAAAGTAGAATATATACTTTTAATTATGAAAACCGGATGGGTGATGGGAAAGAGCAAGGTGAGGTGGAGGTTTATAAAGTGGAATATATATATATATATGTGTGTGTGTATATCTTATATAAATTATAAATTATTTAGATAATATTTTGTTTTTTTTCCTAAGCAAGCATATCATATATTTACATAAAACATTTACATATGTATATTCTTCTATAAGAAATAGCATATTAGTTAATAATTATTTACATTTGATATAGTAAATTTAATTAAATCATAAAATATATAAGAAATTTACCCAAATCCGCCTAGACCGCCTAGGCGCTAGGCGCTTGCCCGCCGCTCGACTAGCGCCTAGCGTTTTTTAGAACCTTGACTAAAACATATTGCAAGTTTAACAATTTTTAGCTTACAATATAAGCAAAAATTCTTCAACCCAAGACAAATACTACAGAATAGTTGTGGAAGGTGAGTAGCAAACTGACTAGTTGTACTGTGTCAATGGCTTGGCATGTATCAATTGATCAATTATATTTTGTCAATCAATTATTAGTTGTATTGTGTCTATCGATCATTTTTGGTCATATTAAACCAAAGTTCTACAATGTTGGACAAATTTTGTTAGCAATTGGTATATTAACTGCATCCTGTCAATCAACTGATTGCTCCACATCTAGTCAAGTTTATCCTTTTTATACTACGTGCATTAGAGAAAACCCTACATTATCTCACTTGTATTAGACAATGCAAGTCCAATGTATAAAGTGTAAAATATTATACTAATTCATTATATATAAATGATTATGGTGTGTTTAAACTTCTTTCATTAATTACTACATATTTTCTACACTCACAATGTTTGCCAGCTCGCTATATAATCAACTTAAATCAGTTAAATCCATCATGCAATGCATTTCCTTCCAATTTTTTGTGATAAACTAATAGATAATTGACTAAATAAACATCCTGCAAAGTTTCAATAAAAATTTCCAACTATTTCTTACAATTTCCGTGGTTTCTATATTATTTTTATCGATATCGATATTATCCCGATATTTTCATCGATATTTCCGTATTTCTGGACTACCGATATTTCCGATATCATCGATATTTTATACCTTGCTCACAGCACAGTAGAAACAGCTTTTTTTCAAAGCACAGCAATACTAAACCAGCCTATGAGAAGTATATTCTTTCTTATAAGACTAGTTTTCTAATAGTATTCCTCTTCGCTTGTATGTAAGAGGTTTTATGTTCGATTTTTGTCAAAGGCGAATTCGTGATGTTTAGTCCATTCATATATACCACCTTGACTTCCCTGTGACCACTGACCACATGAATAATCTGTGTAATCCGTCCTTATTAATTTAGGATTTTTCCATTCATAAATAATTGCCACAACTTCTACTTCAACATTCTCCCAGAGTAAATTTGTACGAAGGGCCTTGATTCCTTGCAAAGCTATCAGCTTCTGTATGTGTTGACTACAAAAATCACTTAGCCTACACAGTGCGCAGACCGAGTAATTAATAAGCTAACTACGTCTTTCAAATGTGTGCGGGGCGTGCCAAATCGTCGGCCGAGCTCGGCCGAGGAGTAAAATGTGTTGATGTTGCGTTGAGCGAGCTGCTGACTTCTACGTCTTGCGATTGCGGCCGAGAAAAGAACATGTCTCGGCCTTTGGGTTCTAGAGCCTGAAGACAAGGCTACTATTTTTACGAAGTTCAATATCAAATTTGGCTTTCAATGTGCCGAATGTAGTAACCTGGTAACACCTCACTTCACAGAGAAGGCTAATGAGACGACCTTTGCCAAAAAAGATTCGAAAATCTTTCTTGACCGAGACTTGGATAGATAATCAGTCGACCTCGACGCAGTGCTGTTTATCCAAACTGAAGGTGCTCCGAGGTCGGCTGATTCTACGGCGGTAGTGCTGTTTATCCAAACTGAAGATACCACCGGTTGCCTTCACAGTGTTGTTTATCCAAACTGAAGATGTAAAAGCGAAAAAAAGAAAATAAAAATCTCAAGGGTGTTGAGAGGTTTCGCGTAGAGCGAGGGTTTGCGTTGAGCAGTTTGTGTGTTGAGTTGGAGGTCCCCTTCCATTGCCACTGCCTCTGTATTTATAGGGTCATGTACGCGTTGGCTGATAAGCTGATATAGGCTTTTGCCATGTACTAGAACTCCTCCACTGATCGCGTCAAATAAGCCTTATATATTCCCAAAACTCTGAACTTAGCAAAAAATGCAACCAAATCTGATCCCTGTGCTTAGTCTTATTAGTTATCACATCAAACCCCAAATAATCCGCATGCTTGGAGATAGCCACCAATTATATATATATATATATATATATATATATATATATATAGCCTAATCCCATCATCAATTTATGGTCTTGTTCTCATACTTTCAACACCATCACCATGCATTAAAAACCTAGGTAGGCTAGGTTTCAAATGAATTTCAAACTCATTTTAAGTTCCCAAGTGCCGTCAGATATCCCAAATCAATCCGAACTGTACTGCTTATTTGGGATTCAAATCGCATCCTATTTATCTGGTTTAAGAAGATGCCTAAAAGATAAATATTATGATAAAATCCATAATATTATCCTTTAGCAAAAATATCTCCATTTTTCCATCCGACGGTTGAGAACCATGCTCACTCACCGGCTTCAATTACTCGGGCCGATGGTGTAAAATTGGGTCCAAACAGTATGCGAGTCGGAGTCCACCATAGCTTCTGTATGCGAGTCGAAGTCCACCATATCATTTTTTCCCTCTGCCGGTAGTGTTACTGAACCTGTAGGAAATGAGAGCTTTCAGAAGTCCCTTGTCACGTTAAGTGTCACATCCCGGCCCGGGACAGACCACTTCTCAGGCACGCTCCACCACCGTAGCACGATATTGTCCGCTTTGGGCCCCCTCACAGTTTTGTTTCTGGGAACTCACGAGCAACTTCTTAGTGGGTCACTCATCATGGGAGGGCTCTAGCCCCCTTATCGCTTAACTTCGGAGTTCCTACGGAACTCGAAGCCAGTGAGCTCCCAAAAGGTCTCGTGCTAGGTAGAGATGATAATATATATATAAGGATCACTCCCCTGGGCGATGTGAGATCTTACAATCCATCCCCTTAGGGGCCCGACATCCTCGTCGGCACACCACGGCCAGAGTTTGGCTCTGATACCAATTGTCACATCCTGGCCCGGGGCGAATCACTTCCCGGGTCTGCTCCACCACCGTAGCACGATATTGTCTGCTTTGGGCCCCGACCACGCCCTCACAGTTTTGCTTTTGGGAGCTCACTGACTTTAGGTTCCGTAGGAACTCCAAAGTTAAATACAACTATATTTTGTACACGTGTTCTTGTGTCTTCAGGAATTTTTTGTGTTTACAACTAGCTTCAGGAAAAAGAAATGGAAAGTGCTGATTATCTGGTATAAAAGAGCAGTTGTAGTTTCTGTGCTTCATAGCTCACAGTGCGTGTAGAATAACTTGAATTCCATGTTGGGGACGAATTGAAAGATAGTCACAGGGTGAGTGGACGTAACCCGGGGAAAGGGTAAAGCTGTAGCGTTGTAGAATCATCGACAAAACAATCTTTGCTTCACTGGCCGCGAAGTTTAAACCAACACAACTTCGAGGTCCCATTCCAAAGGGTAAAAATGCGGCTATATTATCAGTGGTAGCTTTAGCAACACCTGCTGAGAATCGATCTGGTTTAAAAAGTTGCGCATCTTGCCCCCAGAATTCAGTCTCATGGTGAAGTGCTAGACATGGGATGATCAATTCAACATTAGCAGGAACAATATACTTTCCCAGTTTAACTTCCCTTTTAACTCTCCTATCAATGTTAAGAACAGGAGGATATAGCCTCAGAGCCTCATTGATGATCATACTCATCTGCATGAAAATAAAGATTTTTTTTTAAAATCCATTTTTAACACTTGGACAAGCGGTATATAGGGTGGGTTGTTGAGTTTCTTACTGTTTTTAGCTTGGCAATGTCATCATGAGTCGGATTTTGTTTCCCGAATAATTGTAGGACTTCCTTTCTTGCTTCCTCTTGCCAATCTGTATGAAGTGCCAGAAGAAAGACAATCCAAGCAAGCACACCATTAGTGGTTTCTTGTCCGGCAAAGTAAAACGTCTTGCATTCATTAACCAAATCATCCACCGAAATCTTCTCGTTATCGTTGGTATCTAGATGAGCCTTTACAAGTAATCCAAGATAATCACTCCCAAATTTCTCTTCGCCTGCCATTGCCTTCTTTTCTCTTTTCTTAATAATCTCTATTATGGAGTCGCGCATTGCTTTGTCAAGCCTCTCTGACTCAATCTCATCGCCCGTTTTAAAATTTTTACTGCAAGACGTTTAGTGAGACTATGCATACATAAGAAGTGACAACAGAATACGCAATATTGAGTGAGACTACGGACATAGAGAAGATGAAAACCTGATGCCTGGAAACCTGACTGTTAAAGAATTTTTGACTAATAAAGATGATAACTTCATCAAATTGTCAAAAAAGTTCTTTCCTTCTATGTAACTGCTGCCAAATGCCGTCCTGGAAATCACTTCTGAAGTGAACAACCTAAATTGTTCATAAACTTCAATCTCTTTTCCTTCATGATTTTTCCACTCTGCTAACATCGTCTCGGCACTAGCTATCATTGCTGGGATCATACTCTAGTAAAAAGATACCATATTTCTATTACAAAATTTATCTTCAATTTATGACACCACATTTACTATATAACTCTTTGAGATACGACGAACTTACTTTTAAGCTTTCTCCATGAAAGGCATGGTTGGCCAGCTGTTTCAATTTCCCCCAATTTCCCCCCTCAGTTGTACTTGTCCCCATGCTATCTCCTACTAGCTTCTTGACAAAGCCTTGGAGCTTCCTTTTCGGATAAGCTCCATCTTTGTTATTTAGTATCTCTTTGCACAACTTGGGTTCCATAACGACCAACTGAGCTTGAGAACCATGCCATTGAAGATAAGTCTTCCCTGCAATCGATTATAGAGATGACCAAATTTAGTTTCCAACTAAACAATTTAGAAACTGTGTTAAAAAAAAAAGATTCAGAAAACATAGTCAATGAAGAGATTGTGAATACCATATATCTTGGTCCATGTGTGAGTATGAGGTTGAACTGCAGAAAATACATTCACTGATAAGTCTCCGGGCCTGCCCATAGTTTCAATTTTCATGCTCATGATTTCTTTGGTGTTTCCATGGAAAAATCTGTAAGAAGGACCTTTGATTCCCTGGAAAGCCATACGTTTCTGTATCCGAGTGGGAGTCCACCATAGTTTGTGAAAGGCCTTGATGAGAGCTAAGAGAATGGACAGACACAGAAAGCTAGAAAAAATGACTACTAGACCCAAAAAACTCATTTTCGTTAAGTTTTTCTCTCCGGTTGTAGTTTGAACTCTACTTATTTATTCTCGAATCAATTGTGGTTAACAAAGTTAAAAAATCGTATCATATGTTCTTCTTGGATGTTTCTTTTTGGCAGCAAAGTTAAAATCATATATCCTTTTTCCTGGCTTCGCTGCCATTGAGATGCCATATTCAGATACTGCCAAATGTTCTCACTGCAGGCCGCCCGGAGATGCCAAATAGGACTTGGTTTTGTTGGTTTAGTTGTGCCGTTAGGTTTCGATTTGGTTCGGCTATTATAAAAATGTAACATATTTCCAAACAAAACCATGGTTGCTCTACATCTCTTGGACAACTTTGCATTGAGCATAAACACAATCCTTCATGCCGTGGGAATGATATACAAAAACCAAAAACATTATCAAAAGGGGGCAGAAAATTGTGCAAATATAAATTTATAACAATTCACACAGTAATTAAAATGAATACAACATGTAGTATAAATAAATGAATACATGGATGGAATCAAATTAAATAGGTTCTCATACAGTTTGAAGCCGGGACTGAATTCTTTCGCATGATATACTTTCGTCTTCACTAAGACTTGTCATTCCTAATTCTATTGTGGACCTAATGCAACTTTATTGGAAACTCTGATTTTGCACTGTTTACAGTGGGTGTAGTATCAATGGAACTCCATGTTGTGGGCGAACTGTCAGAAACTGAATGGGTGAGTGTACATAACCCGGGGAAAGGGTGAAACGATAGCGCTGCAGAATCATTGACAGAGCAATCTTTGCTTCAGTAAGTGCGAAGTTCATGCCCACACAAGTTCGAGGTCCCATTCCAAAGAGTAAGAATGCAACGATGTTGTTGTTAGTAGCTTTAGCAACCCCTTCCGAGAATCTCTCTGGTTTGAAAAGGTTCACGTCCTGTCCCCAATATTTAGGGTCATGGTGAAGTGCTAAATTTGGAATGTGCAATTCAACATTAGCGGGAACAATGAGCTTTCCCAGTTTAACTTCTTTTGCAGATTCCCTTGTAAGGGAGACAACAGGAGGATATAATCTTAGAGATTCATTGATGATCATGGTCATCTGCAGGCATGCATCAGATTCAAAATGAAAATTAATTAGGTCACAAAATAAATCAGCAAATCAACTTTAATCGAGAACAATATTTTTGTTACTTAGACGCTATCAATTAACTGGTTGATTTTTCGATACACTGGATTAAACCATTAAACAAAAGAAACAAGAAAATGTTAAGAAATAACAAATTATAAGGGATGAAATACAATAGATCATTAGATTATTTTTATATGCAGAAATGTTACAATCTAACATTGAAAAACAATTTTACATCAATTTGTAATTAAATTATTCAAATATCACGAGTCTACAACACGAAATTCTTCAGATATCAGCAACTCAAATTCAGAAGCTTTTGACTGTTTTGGTATCGCTTTATATTAATTTGTAGTTAAATTATTTTCATCCATGGGAAACGACTTTAAGTTCTTTTATGCTCAAGTGGTACAGACGAACCAATAACAGTAGCTTGGTTCACGGCTAAGTTTCTTGACACGCACGACAATATAAAAGTTCATTCAATCTGTTGGGTTCCTTGTAATTCTAATTGTCAATGGTTGGGTTAACATAAAAATTACTTAAGAAATTAAATAAAGTTCAAAAGAAAAAAAGAAAAAACATAAAAATTACATAAGAAATTAAATAAAATTCTAAAAAAAAAGAAATTACATAAAAATTACACAAGAAATGTTGGGCTTCCACGAAGACATTTTTTATGTACATCGCAAAACGCTTTCGTAATTTTACTTCACATTTCTCGCTTATCCATTTCATTACCCGTAAGCGGGTCATGAGTAATGCGAACCCAACATTCACACAACATAACATCTTCAATGGGCTTCCACGAAGACATTTTTTCTCTCTTAAAGTGTATAAAATATTAAAATGTAGATAGTATAGAAAGTGTAGAAATATTGAAATGTGGTGTAAGGTGGAAGATGAGGGTTAGGTATTTATAGAAATTTTTTTTTTTTTTTAAATTTTTCTGTATTTTAAAAATAATTTTTTGTATTTTTTTATAATTTTAAATTAATTTTAATGTACTTAATTAATCTGGACCGTTGGATTTGATCGAAAGGTCCATTTTAAAAGTTAAATTTTAATTTTTTTTACCGTTGGAAATCCAACGGTCTAGAAAAACTAGCCGTTGGAAATCTAACGGCAATGAAGAGGGCCACGTCGCGCCTACAATTGATCCTGTCAGTGCACCTGCGGGCTGGGGCCCACCTCTGTTTTCTTGTCGGCTACTCGCCATAGTGGCCGCGTGAAGCACACGTGCCAGGCCAATGGCCCGGCTTCTTGCTCAGTCAGTTTCGTGCTGGCCCAGAGACCAGCATGGGCTGCGTCCTAGGCAAAATGTTGGGCTGGAGGGGATGGACAGGCTCCAAGCTTGTTTTTGTGCTAGGTGCTGAGCAAAAAGGGATCCCGGTGGACTTGCTCTAAAGGATCCCGGTGTATTACTGAATGTAGCTGGTCATTAATTTAACTGAGTTCATCTAGCTCCAGACTGTTAGTTGACTACAAGGAAATAACCGAGGTGCCAAAAAAGGCAGTAAAAAAAATGCTATCTTGCAAGAGAACTATAGTTGAGTGGATGAATTAAATAGGTGAGTTGAATCAGGTTATAGTTTCGATACTCAACTCATCATTTGGCAAGACTGGTATTTATTCAGCTAAAACTAAAAAAATATCAAATGTTGCCGCTGCAGGACATTTTCAGTTACGAATAAGGGGATCAAATAGGTCATCAATGTTGTAAGGGAATGGGTTCTTCCTAAATCATGTTGGCATTGATGCTTTTTAAGGAATCTATGCAGCATAAAACTGTCTTACGTTGGACATCTGCGCTTTGTTGGTGATGGGTAAAACAGTTTACTAATTATAGGATAGAAGTTGAGCTACAATTCAACTGCCTAAGGACATGTATAAAAATAGCTAGTTTGGTTGGTCATTTCGATGGGGTTGACCCTTCAGGTAGAACTATAAATTGACCTGAAATCCAAATGTATTTTCATCATTCTTCCATTAATAAAAAAAAAAAAATAACCAAGTGAAAAATCAATATGGCTCGGAAATTGAATATCCTGGCAGCGTTCTTGTTCTTATTGTCAGCATCTAAAACTCAAGCTGAGCCAGGTGTGTTTGATGTCACGAGTGGGACATATGGTGCAAAGCCCGGCTCTGATATCACCCAGGCTTTAGCAAAGGCTTGGACTGATGCGTGTGCATCACCGGTGCCGAGTAAGGTTGTTGTTCCGAGCGGGACGTACATGTTAACAGAAGCAAGTTTCAAAGGTCCTTGCAAGGCTCCTATTGAGATTCAAGTACAAGGGAAATTAACAGCTCCAGCAGACAGCGACAAACTTACCAGACTGGATACCTGGGTTGGTTTTGAGCACGTCAACAAGCTCACCGTATCAGGTGGTGGAACTTTTGACGGCCAAGGAGCACTTGCTTGGAAAAAAAAATGACTGCAACAAAAACAAAGATTGCATATGTATCGCCATCAATATGAGGTTCAACTTTGTTACCAATTCCACAATTCAGGACATAACTTCCCTCGACAGCAAGAATTTCCACGTCAACGTTTTGGGGTGTCACAATGTCACATTCCAACGTGTCAATGTCTCGGCACCGGGGGAGAGCATAAATACGGATGGAATCCATATCGGGCGTTCAACTGGAATCAACATTACTGATGCACACATTGGAACTGGGGATGACTGTGTTTCCATTGGCGATGGAAGCAAAGAAATCACAGTAACTAGGGTTACTTGTGGACCAGGCCATGGCATAAGCGTTGGAAGTCTTGGAAGGTATCCTACTGAAGAACCTGTGGTTGGAATCAGAGTTAAGAACTGCACCTTGACTAATACATCCAACGGTGTGAGAATCAAGACATGGCCTGCTTCCCCTTCAGATGGTATTGCATCAGATATGCATTTTGAAGATATTATCATGGTCAATGTCAGCAATCCTGTCCTCATAGACCAACATTACTGCCCGTGGAACCAGTGTAAACAGAACGTTCCATCGAAAGTTAAGATCAGCAACGTCAGCTTTAAAAACATTAAGGGCTCATCTGCAACTCCCCTCGCAGTCCAGATTGTATGCAGCAGTGGCAAACCATGTGAGAATGTAGAATTGGCAAACATCGATCTCACCTACAACGGAAATAAAGGCCCTCTTACCTCTCAATGTTCTAACGTGAAGCCCACCATTATTCGCATGCCAAATGCTCTTGCGTGTGCTACCTCTTCTTGATCAAACATTCTTTTATTCTTTTATGATCTTGTACTTCCTCTATCGATTTTTTTTCTCCGGTCAGATACTTGGTTTTTTTTTTAAAAAAAGAAAGAAAATACTAAATATATTATCCTGAAATTGCATCAGTTTCAACTCCATATATATACTTTTCTTGGTATGACATCAATGGGACACTCCCCTTTCTCAGTTAAATAGACAATTGAATCATTTTTTACGATGAGGGCTTTTAAATAAGAAAATATTTTTCCAAAATTGAGTTAACATTTCCTATGACTGTATCAGTTTCTTGGGTTTTTCGTGCTGCTGCCAAAATATTAAGAAAAACCAAGTAAGAACCCTAATACAGTTAAACATTAATCAAATAGCGTGCATATTGTTGGATATTCAAATAAAAACATTCTCCATACTGCCAGCCTGTACTTCACTCAAGTATTTCCACACTTATCATAGAAATATGCTCATTCCTTTGTGTCAGCGGAAAGTGAACTTCATGGCAGCAATCTGTTGCCATGTGATTGTTAATCTCAGCTGTGTGTTACAAGCTGGAAAGCTGCAATGTGTTTATATCCATATCTGATACATGTGTAAGGGATAAAGGTATCGGACCATGTGAAGAAGATGGACAGCAGCTAGCATGTGCTAGCTGCCATGATTAAGTGTTTGTTCTTGCATTGTATAAGTAGGTTATTATGTTAGGGTTTTAACCAAGTGAGTGTATTCGAAGGGGAAGTATCCCAGTTTTTGTTTCAGATTGTATTCTTCTTCTGTCTTGATTTCACAGAAGCTAGTAAGCTTCAGTTGGTCTTGTGATTTTATGTTACTTTCTTTCATTTATCAATCAAAGAGTGTTGTGTGCAAACTTGTTATTTTCTATCCTCCCTTCACTTGTTTGTCCGAGAGAATTGAGAGTGTGAAAGACAAGGTGTGTTAAGTTTGTAAACTTATCACCGATTCACTTGGTATTGAGTTAGCCAACCCTAACCCTTCAATACCATCATTTGGTATCAGAGCCAGAATACCTTCTGGCAAGCGCAGCAGCAATGGCATCAAATCTTGTGCAACTCCAAGTTCCCGTATTGAAGAAAGAAAATTATGAAAGATGGTGTATCCAATTCAAAGCTTTGTTTGGATCACAGGAGCTGTGGGAAGTTGTTAGTAGTGGATTTGTTATACCTACTACGGCACAAGAAGCTGCATACACTGCAGATCAAAGCAACACTCTCAGGGATTTACGAAAGAAGGACCAAAATGCTTTGTATCTCCTCTATCAAGGTCTAGAAGATGCAACGTTTGAAAAGGTTGCAGAAGCAACAACGAGCAAGCAAGTATGGGACACACTCAGTATCATCTACAAAGGTGTAGATCGAGTCAAGAAAGTGAGATTACAATCACTTCGAGCAGATTTTGAAACTGCTCACATGAATGAAAGAGAGAGCATCTCAGACTATCACACAAGGCTCGCTGTGATAGTAAATCAAATGAGAAGAAATGGCGAGAGACTTGATGAAGTACGAGTTGTGGAGAAGATACTCCGGTCACTCACATCCAAGTTCGAACATGTGGTGACTGCCATTGAAGAATCCAAGGATTTGGAGACAATGAGCACAGAAGAGCTACTAGGATCACTCCTAGTTCATGAGCAACGCATTCAGAGAAATGCAAGCCCCTCAACGCTGGAACAAGCCTTAGAGACAAAGCTCAGTATTGACAAGCCAAGTGGAGGCCGTGGGACATGGAACACACGACGAGGAAGCTCATCCAATCGCAGCCGAGGACGAGCTCGAGGAAGAGGTCGTGGCTATGCACAGAATCGAGGACAATCTCAAGAATGGAGATCCACTTGAGGAAAGGGACACATCCAATGTCACAGTTGCAAGCAATATGGACACTATGCAAATGAATGTTCATACAAAATTGGTGAGCATGTCAACTTGGCAGAATCAAGTAGGAATGATGGTGAGGAATTCACTGTCCTACTAGCACACCATGATTCCAGTAGCCAACAGGATGTTTGGTACTTGGATTCTGGTGCAAGTAACCACATGTGTGGAAGGAAAGAGTTCTTTGCCGAACTCAAAATAGAGGCCTATGGATCAGTAAGTCTTGGTGACTCATCAAGGCTGCCAGTTGAAGGCAAAGGGAGAATCAAAATCATCCAGAAAAATGGTAGAGAAGAATACATCTCCGATACATACTACATACCAGGTATGAAGAGTAATATTCTGAGCATTGGTCAATTGCTTCAGAAAGGATACATCATACATATGGAAGATATGTCTCTCACTCTAAGAGATGCAAGAAGAAGGCTCATTGCACGGGTTCAAATGTCAAAGAACCGTATGTTCCCACTGAGATTGAACACAAAGATTGGCAGTTGCAACATTGGTGAGATTGAAAATGAGTCATGGAGATGGCATCTTCGTTTTGGCCATCTTCATTTCAATGGTCTAAAATTGCTGTCAAGTGGAAGCATGGTGCGTGGACTACCTCAGATTGAAACCAATCACCAAGTGTGTGAAGGCTGTGTACTTGGCAAGCAAGCAAGGTTGCCATTTCCTGTTGGCAATGCATGGAGAGCTAAGGCACCATTGCAGTTGGTGCACACGGATATATGTGGTCCTTTGGATCCCATGTCCTATGGAGGTAATAGATACTTCATTACCTTCATTGATGATTTTAGTAGAAAGACTTGGGTCTATTTTCTCAAGGAGAAGTCAGCTGCCCTTAAAATTTTCAACAGAAACTGAAAGCAATCACAAGCTTGTGACTGTGAGATCAGATAGAGGTGGAGAGTACACCTCCAATGCTTTCCAAGCATACTGCAAGGAGCAAGGGATTAAGCACCAAATGACAGCTGCATATACACCACAACAAAATGGTATAGCCGAGAGGAAAAATCGAACCATCCTTGACATGACAAGGTCCATGCTTAAGGAGAAGAACCTGCCAAAAGAATTGTGGGCAGAAGCTGTTGCTTGTTCGATTTACTTGTTGAATCGATGTCCAACAAAGAGTGTCAAGAGGATGACACCACAAGAGGCTTGGAGTGGACACAAGCCGAATGTTGCACACCTAAAAATCTTTGGATGTGTAGCATATGCTCAAGTTCCAGAAGCCAAAAGAAGGAAGCTTGATGATCGAGGTGAGAAATGTGTGTTTATAGGCTATAGTGAAGAGTCCAAGGCATACAAGCTCTACAATCCACTAACTAGCAAACTAGTGGTTAGTAGAGATGTCATCTTCAGTGAAGAAGAGACATGGAAGTGGAACAACAAAGAGGTTAGTAAGGAGAAACTTGTTTCCACTGATTTTGAAGAACCAGAAATTGTACCAACTGTCGAGCAACAACCTGCTCAACCAAGCACAACAACTCCAGTGCACAGAAATGCAAGGAGTGGTCCTACATCCAGTGAGGAAGGCAGTTCATCAACTCCAGTGAGGCTAAGGAGTCTCACAGAAATTTATGGACAAGAAGAGGGAGAAGAAACAAACCTATTTTGTCTATATGCAGATCATGAACCTCTATCATTCAATGAGGCTGTGAAAGAGGTCCATTGGAAGAAAGCCATGGAAGAAGAGATTCATGCCATCGAGAAGAATGACACTTGGGAGTTGACAAAGCTCCCACCAAATCAGAAAGCTATTGGTGTCAAATGGGTGTACAAGATCAAACGCACTGCAGATGGAAGCGTAGATCGGTACAAATCAAGACTTGTAGCAAAGGGCTATAAACAGAAGCATGGAGTAGACTATGATGAAGTCTTTGCTCCAGTTGCAAGACTTGACACGGTAAGATTGTTAATTTCCCTTGCAGCACATCATAAGTGGAAAATTTATCAATTAGATGTCAAGTCAGCCTTCCTAAATGGATTGCTTGAAGAAGAAGTATATGTAGAACAACCGGAGGGTTTTCAAAATCAAGGGGAAGAAGATAAAGTCTATCACTTGAAGAAAGCTTTGTATGGCCTCAAGCAAGCTCCACGAGCTTGGAACTCAAGGATTGACAACTACCTTCACCACAATGGATTTCAGAAATGTCCATATGAGCATTCGGTTTATATGAAGAAAGGTGAGAAAGGAGAGTTGTTAATCATATGTCTCTATGTAGATGATCTATTGTTTACAGGAAACAATGAGGGAATGTTCAATGAGTTCAAGCAGTCCATGTTCAGTGAGTTTGAAATGACTGACATTGGCTTAATGTCATACTTCCTTGGCATAGAAGTGAAGCAAGAAAGTGAGGGCATTTTCATCTCTCAACAAAGGTACATGAGAGACATATTGAAGAAGTTCAATATGGACAATTGTAACACTGTTAATACTCCAGTTGCAACTGGATTGAAGCTGTCCAGAGAAGGAGAAGGTGAGTTTGTAAACTCAACCGTATACAAGAGCCTAGTTGGAAGCCTAAGGTATCTCACAATCACAAGACCGGATATAGTGTATGGTGTTGGACTTGTTAGTCGATACATGGAAACACCAAGGGAGTCTCACTGGCTTGCTGTCAAGAGGATTCTGAGGTACATAAAAGGTACACTAAACTTTGGTTTATTTTATAATCTTGGTGAAGATGCAAAATTATATGGCTATTCGGATAGTGATTGGGGAGGTGATCAAGATGAAAGGAAAAGCACAACTGGCTATGTGTTCTTCCTAGGTTCAACAGCCTTCTCATGGTCTTCAAAGAAGCAATCAATCGTTGCCTTGTCTTCATGTGAAGCCGAATATGTAGCTGTAGCCTCAACCGTGTGTGAGGCAATATGGTTAAGGAATCTGTTGAAATCAGTGTGTCATTCACAAGAGGAATCGACCTTGATTCATGTGGATAATGTATCTGCAATTAAACTTGCAAAGAATCCAGTTCAACATGGAAGGAGCAAGCACATTGATACTAGGTTCCATTTTCTAAGAGATCATGTAAAGCAAAAGACAATTGAGCTTGTCTATTGTCACACAAAGGAACAAGCAGCTGACATCTTCACAAAGGCACTGCCAATTGATTCATTCCGAGTGATGCGTGAAATGCTAGGAATGAAGGTGTTTTGATTTGAAGGGGAGTGTTGGATATTCAAATAAAAACATTCTCCATACTGCCAGCCTGTACTTCACTCAAGTATTTCCACACTTATCATAGAAATATGCTCATTCCTTTGTGTCAGCGGAAAGTGAACTTCATGGCAGCAATCTGTTGCCATGTGATTGTTAATCTCAGCTGTGTGTTACAAGCTGGAAAGCTGCAATGTGTTTATATCCATATCTGATACATGTGTAAGGGATAAAGGCATCGGACCATGTGAAGAAGATGGACAGCAGCTAGCATGTGCTAGCTGCCATGATTAAGTGTTTTTTCTTGCATTGTATAAGTAGGTTATTATGTTAGGGTTTTAACCAAGTGAGTGTATTCGAAGGGGAAGTATCCCAGTTTTTGTTTCAGATTGTATTCTTCTTCTGTCTTGATTTCACAGAAGCTAGTAAGCTTCAGTTGGTCTTGTGATTTTATGTTACTTTCTTTCATTTATCAATCAAAGAGTGTTGTGTGCAAACTTGTTATTTTCTATCCTCCCTTCACTTGTTTGTCCGAGAGAATTGAGAGTGTGAAAGACAAGGTGTGTTAAGTTTGTAAACTTATCACCGATTCACTTGGTATTGAGTTAGCCAACCCTAACCCTTCAATACCATCACATATATGGTCCTAACTTCAGTGGTAGTGAGCAACCCACATTCAAGTCAGAGTTCAACCCCGCTCCTCCTTGGCTTCTTATTCTGTGTGTGAAAAACCCAGAATAGTAAGAATTACAAAACACGCAGACACTGACACATCATAAGACCGTTACGAGTTAACTTTTTTAAGTACTCACTGGTTGTGTAGAGGAGTACGGTGTTAGAGTATGAGTATGATTCATATAGTTTGATAATAATCCTTGTTGTCTCGGATTACAATAAAGAAGTCTTAATATATTTATGAGAGTTTATTCGACTGTGGTTTGGATTGAAACTCTGTGTTGATAGGCTCGGGTATAGAACTCATGATTGTACAAGGATTTGGTCTTGTAATCCTTGTAGAATTGTTATAGGACAATCTAGTAGTATAAAACCACAACCCCTGCTCTTACAAAGAACACTCCTTTTGTTTCAATTACCTATAACTTGGAGAGCATTGAGTTTTGCATAGAGGAGAAGATTTTGTGTAGTTTCATTCATGGCGTCTTCATCCATGAATATGTCTGCAGGTATGTATTATCAATAACACTTCAGTGTTTGCATATACAGAACATATTTGTACAATGGTTGTGATTTAGTTGATTAATTCTTGTATTCTTGGCTAGTTTGTTGTAGTGTTTGTATGGTTACTCTTACGTATTGTATCAGAGCCATTGAATTTAACAACTAAATTCGATCAAAAAATTTGTTCTCAAAATCTGTAATATTGCAGCAAACTGAGTCTTCTTAATCAAGTTCGTCAATTTGATTTTCGAAGAACAATCTAATACGACGTCGTTTATAGTGTATCCTTTAAATTTAATTATATGACCATTGGCTGCTTAAAAGACAAAAGGCTAGGGTTTTTGTTTTTCAAATATTTGACCGTTAGCAGCCTGAACAATGCTGGTATTTTGGGTAATCTTCATTCTTAATAAAGCTTGAATAAGAATGAAGAAAGATGGGAAATATATTTTTCTATGGCTGCAGCACGGGAGATAAGAAAAACAGAGAGCTTTTATCAAAACAGAGATCTGATTTTATTCATGATATTTTCTGTAAATATGGCTCAACACATAAGTCGACTGAAGACAGGATGTTGGGTCGACTGAGTGAGCCATCAGTCAGCCTTTTACAAACAGAATGAGTCGACTGAAGCAAGTCTTCAGACAACCCTTTTAATACAGCTTGGGTTGACTGAACAAAAACAACTGTCAGCCTTTGGGTCGACTCAAGCATTACATATTAACTAACAGGCATCTAAATTAGACAATAAACAGAAGCAACTTTAACAAACAAGGAGAGAACTTACGAGTCGATCCGGGTTGAAGTTTTTCTTCCTACGTCTGCATAATTGTAGAAGTATGTATCAAATTAGTGAATTATATCTCTGTTTAAACTTCAGAATCTTGATTCTGAATATATTGCTTCCGCTGCACTCGATTATGATGTCTGCGTATTGAGAATGCTTTTTGATCTCTTAATCGTCCTTGTCTTACGAGTATAATGAATAAAATTATACTGATCTTGTTATTGGAGATCTGCAGAGCAAAGGTCATAACTGCGTTTTTCTTTGATTATCAATAATGACTTTCTGGATATTAACACAATTCTTGTTTCATTGTGATTTGATTTGCTGATGAGTTGTTTGATCTATATATGCTTTTCATTATGATGAAAACTCTATATATATGACTAAATTGATTCATCTGCGAGTGTCTGCAGATAATTGAAATCAAGAACTTTTGGTTCTCATCTTGAGATTTCATCTTTTGAATATGTCTACAGTTTCACTTAAAACGCTCAACCTTGCTAGCGTGCCTACTCTCACTAGTGGCAGCAATTACAAGAAATGGAGGCATGACATTGGCTTGACACTCAATGAGTTTGACATTGCACTAGATTCGCCCAAAACATCGGAATTGACAGATAAGAGTACCAAAGCTGAGAAAGTTGATTTTGAAAGGTGGACGAGGGCTAATAAATTTGCCTTATCAATTCTTGAGAGTGCAATGACTGACACAGTGAGAGGGGGCATAAAGAAGCATGCTTTTGCGGTGGATTATCTCAAAGCCATTGAAAACAAGTTCAAGGAGTTTGAAAAGGCAGAGATTAGCTTGTACATGTCAATTTTGACAACTTACAAGATTGATGGGAACACTTCCATCAGGGACAATATAACGAAGATGACAGATGTAGCAGAAAAGCTCAACTCAATGGATGTGACTATTGGTGAAAAACAACTTGTCTTTATGATTCTACAAGCACTGCCAGCAAAGTACAGTCAATTACAAGTGTCCCATAATACTCAAGACAAGACATGGACCATTGATGAGTTAATTGCTCAATGTGTGCAAGAAGAATCTCGACAAAAACAAGAAAAAGGCAAGGAGCTTAAATATGTCAATCTTGTGCATAAAGAGACCACTTATGCTTTTGGTAAGACATCTAAATTCTCTGCTAAGTCCGGTAAGCTTGCTAAAAATACTAAACCCTCTAAGTCTAACACTCTTAAAGTTAAACCTAAAGATGTTTCTAAGATCAAGTGTCATCACTGCAAGACTAAGGGTCATTATAGAAAGGATTGGTTAAAAAGTAAAGGTAGAACTGATGTCTGTGTGTGTGTGGAGTTTAATTTGGTTGAAATTCCTGTTAATTCTGGGTGGTTTGATTCTAGTTCTTCAATTCATGTCACAAACACATTGCATGGTTTTGAAAAACAAAAACAAACTGGTAAAAATTCTTATACTATTTTTGTGGGGTAAGGGTCAAAAGTAGAAGTTGAGGTTATTGGAATTGGGAAATTAAAAATGAAGTCAAGTTTTTTTTTTAATTTAAAAAAAATAAAAAATAAAATGATGTTTTATATAGCCCAGCAATGAGCAAGAGTTTGGTATTTGCATCAAAATTAGTGAAACAAGGTTTTGGTTTTTCTTGTGATGATCAGAATGTTAACTTTTTTTTCAAAAACATAAGAAAAATATATTGTTATGGACAACTGTTTTGTATGAAGAATCATGGAAATTAGATTGCGTTGTGGTGGAAACACCCAGTTTTGTTTTAAACATAAGTATCAAAAGAATGCATGACACTGAGTTTTCATATGAGCTTTGGCACAAAAGGCTGGGACATATTTCAAAAGATAGAATTTTGCAATTAACTAAAACTGATTTGATCCCCGCACTTGATTTCAAAAATGCTAAAGAGTGTATTGACTGTATGAAAGGAAAATTGACCAACACAAGGAATTTTGAGGCCAAGAAAAGTCAGAATCTATTAAAGATTTTCCATACTAATATTTGTGGACCCTTTCCAGTTAAAACTATATGTGGAAATAGCCATTTTGTGAATTTCATTGATGACTTCTCTAGATGTGGTTATACCTTTCTTATTAGTGAAAAATCAGCAGCACTTGAATGTTTCATAATCTTTAAGACTGAAGTTGAGAAACAACTAAATAGGGAGAATAAGATTGTTAGATATGATAAAGGAGGAGAGTATTTTGGCAGGTACACTGAGATTGGACAACAGAATGGTCCTTTTGCACTTTATCTCCAACAACAAGGCATTGTAGCACAATATACCAGACTTGGAACACAACAGCAAAATGGTGTTACTGAAAGAAGGAACAAAACTCTCATTGGAATGGTTCAAAGCATGATATCAAGATCCATGTTGCCTAGTTTTCTCTGGAGTGAAGCACTCAAGACTACAAATTATATTTTGAACAAAATTCCTACCAAAGCTGTTAAGAGTACATCTTTTGAAGTCTGAACTGGAAGAAAGCCAAGCTTTGGACACTTTCATGTGTGGGGGTGTAAATTTGAGGCAAGATTCTATAATCTAGTGAGAAAAAGTTGGATTCTAGACCAACAACCTGTTATTTCATCGAATATTCAGAGAAATCCAAGGGTTTTAACTTTTACTGTCCACAAGCACACTCAAGGATCCAAGAGACTCACAATGCAATATTTATAGAAGAGATGTTGCTAAGTTGATAACAACTGAAGAATTCATTTTTGAAAAGTTGCATGAGACTGAAATTGCTGATTCTTCAAATAACTATATTCAAATACCAGTTTTTTAGAGATCTTCAATAGTTGAGGATAAAGATACAACAATGACTGATGATGATCCACAACTAGTCATTAATGATCATATTAAAACTACAACTGAAGCAATTCTGCATCAAAGTGATCAACTTATGCAATAGCCATTAAGACAATCATCTAGAGTTTGAAAACCAGCAATATCTAGTGACTATGTGTATTTGCAGGAATCTGAATATGATTTTGGTGATATAGATGACCCATTGACATATCCTCAGGCAATGGCTAGTCCTTAATCAGTCTTGTGGGAGAAAGCTATGAAAGAGGAGTTGGAATCTATGTCAAAGAACAATGTATGGACATTGGTCAATTCTGATTCAAGTATCAAGCCAATAGGTTGCAAGTGGGTCTATAAGACCAAAATAGATGCTGAAGGAAGAATAGAAAGGTACAAGGCTCGATTGGTTGCCAAGGGCTTTACACAGAGAGAGGGTATTCATTTTAGTGATACATTTTCCCTTGTTTCTTCAAAAGACTCTATGAGAGTAATCATGTCATTAGTGGCTCATTTTGATTTAGAGTTACATCAGATGGATGTCAAGACTACTTTTCTTGATGGAGAATTGGAGGAAGTTATCTAAATGAGGCAACCAACCGAATTTGTTGAATGAGGGAAGGACAATATGGTCTTCCAGCTCAATAAGTCAATTGATGGACTTAACCAAGCAAGTAGGCAATGGTATCTCAAGTTTGGTAGAGTGGTAGCACATGGCTTTATTGAGAACAAATTGGATGCCTACATATATTTTAAGTTCAATGGAACCAGATTTATTTTTCTGGTTTTATATGTAGATGACATTTTGATAGCTAGTTCAAGTAAGTAATTGTTGCAAGAAACCAAAACCATGCTCAGTTCTAATTTTGAGATGAAAGATTTGGGGGAAGCTCACTATGTGTTAGGGATAGAGATTGTCCGAGACAGAAAGAAAAGCTTATAGGACTTTCACAAAAGGGGTATATTGAAAGGGTGTTAACCAGATTTAATATGGAGAACTGCAATGGTGCTGGTGTTCCTGTGAATAAAGGTGATAATTTTCACGAAAACAATGTCCACAAAGTGATCTGGAAAGGGAGAAGATGAAGTTGAAACCCTATGCCTTTCTTGTAGGAAGCTTAATGTATGTAAGTATTTGCACTCGACCTGATCTTGCATTCATTGTTGGTTTATTAGGGAGATATCAATCAAATTCAGGTGAGATGCATTGGGTGGCTATAAAGAAAGTACTTCGGTATTTGTAGAGAACAAAAGGTTTTCTGCTAGTATATGGGAGGAACAACACATTAGAAGGTTTTGGTTTCACTGATTCAGACTTGGCTGGAGATTTGGATGAACGGAAGTCAACATGTGGTTATGTTTTCATGCTCACTGGAGGTGTTATTTCTTGGAAAAGTGCAAAACAAACTGTAGTATCTATTTCTACCCTGGAAGCAGAATTTATAGCATGTTTTGAGGGTATGAAACATGTTATGTGGCTTAAAAACTTTATTAGTGTATTAAGAATTGTTGATTCAATTAAAAAACCATTGAAGATGTTATGTGACAACAATTCAGCAATGTTTTTCTCCAAAAACAATAAAAGGACTTCAGCTTCTTGGTTGATGGATGTGAAGTTCCTGA
Source organism: Crataegus laevigata (assembly GCA_963580275.1). Classification (NCBI taxonomy): domain Eukaryota; kingdom Viridiplantae; phylum Streptophyta; class Magnoliopsida; order Rosales; family Rosaceae; genus Crataegus; species Crataegus laevigata. Next base: position 3,955,500 of record OY756940.1, read on the forward strand.
AGGTTAGGAAAAAAGTGAAAGAAGATGCTATCATTGTGGAACACTTAGCCAATGATTTTATGATAAATGATCCTTTAACCAAGGCCTTGCCAAATGGAGTTTTCAAAAACCATATTACTTGAATAGGAGTGTTGGATGCTCTTGATAAGTGGGAGTAGTCATAAATGATATCAAGAGCTTCTGGAAGCTTGTTGTGGAGTGCCTTACAAGTGGGAGTTTGTTACACAAGGTTTTCTGGAAGCTAAGTTCTATAGCTAGTTTCATGTTTCATGTTTTGTAGCTAGATTTTATTTATGTTATCTAATTAGTTAATGTTTCCATATAGTTTAACCTTTCCAGATAAATTTGTGATTAGTTGTTCAATATAAACAGTTTAACAATTCAATAAAAGCTCTTGAGTCAATATTTTCGAAATTTTGATAAGCTGTTGGTGAATTATATTTTGATTTCTGTTTTGGGCTTTATGAGTGGGAGTAAACTTTTGGTTTGCTCAAAAGCTGTGAGATGTTGCTATTAACATGAATTGGACTTTGTGATTTACAAGTTGAATTTGTACGATGTATTGCAGAGGAGATAATGAATTCATTGTCTTATATGTGTAAATAGTATTTTGTTGGAGACATATGTGTAAGACTTATGTGATCACCTTAATGTTGAATCTGAGATGATTATTTACAATTGTGAATCATACTCAAGTGAGAGAATATTAGAGTATGAGTATGATTAATATAGTTTGATAATAATCCTTGTTGTCTCGGATTACAATAAAGAAGTCTTAATATGTTTATGAGAGTTAATTCAACTATGGTTTGGATTGAAACTCTGTGTCGATAGGCTCGGGTATAGAACTCATGCTTGTATAAGGATTTGGTCTTGTAATTCTTGTAGGATTGTTATAGGACTATCTAGTAGTATAAAACCACAAGCCCCTACTCTCACAAAGAACACTCCTTTTGTTCCATTTACCTATAAATTGGAGAGCATTGAGTTTTGTAGAGAGGAGAAGGTTTTGTGTAGTTTCATTCATGGCGTCTTCATCCATGAATATGTCTGCAGGTATGTATTATCAATAACACTTCAGTGTTTGCATTTACAAAACATATTTGTATAATGGTTGTGATTTAGTTGATTAATTCTTGTGTTCTTCGCTAGTTTGTTATAGTGTTTGTATGGTTACTCTTACATAGGGGACTTCCTAGGAAGCAACAATGCACACCACTATAACTGTAGCACGCGTAATTGACAACTTCTGGCGTAATGGAAAATGATCTTCAAACCAAGTTCCACTACTCTAATGTAGATTTTTCGATACAGTGGATTAAACAGTTAAACAAAAGAAACAAGAAAATATTAAGAACTAACAAAAAATAAGGGATGAAATACAATAGATCATTAGAATATTTTTATATGCAGAAATGTTATAATCTAACATTGACAAACAAAAAGCTAGCACTGATCACGAGTCTACAACATGAAATTCTTCAGATGTCAGCAATCCCAAGTCCAGAAGTGCTTGTGACTGTTTTGGTCTCTCATGGTCAATGCGAGCAATCCTGTCCTCATAGACCAACAGTACTGCCCGTGGAACCAGTGTAAACAGAACGTTCCATCGAAAGTTAAGATCAGCAACGTCAGCTTTAAAAACATTAAGGGCTCATCTGCAACTCCCCTCGCAGTCCAGATTGTATGCAGCAGTGGCATACCGTGTGAGAATGTGGAATTGGCTGACATCGATCTCACCTACAACGGAAATAAAGGCCCTCTTACCTCTCAATGTTCTAACGTGAAGCTCACCATTACTCGCGTGCCAAATGTTCTTGCGTGAGTGCTACCTCTTCATGATCAAACAAGTAGAAAATATATTCTTTTATTCTTTTATGATCTTGTACTACCTCCATCGATCTTTTTTTTTTCTTTCTCCAATTAAATACCAGGATTTGTTATGAAAGAAAAAATACTAAATATATTGTCCTAAATTGCATCAGTTTCTACTCCATATATATACTTTTCTTGGCATGACATCAGTGGGACATTCCATTTTCTCAGTTAAATAGACAATTGAATCATTTTTACGATGAGGGCTTTTAAATAAGCAAATATTTTTCCGAAATTGAATTAACATTTTCTATAACTGTATCAGTTTCCTGGGTTTTATGTACTGCGGCCAAAATATTAAGAAAAACCAAGTAAGAACCCTAATACAGTTAAACATTAATCAAATAGTGAGCATATATGGTCGTAACTTCAGTGGTAGTGAGCAACCCACATTCAAGTCAGGGTTCAAACCCGCTCCTCCTTGGCTTCCTATCCTATGTATGAAAAACCCAGAACAGTAAGAATTATAAAACACGCAGGCAGACACATCATAAGACCATTACGACTTAACTATTTCAAGTACTCACTGGTAGTTAGTTCTTTCGTTTTCTTGCTTATCAGGTTAGGGTTTTGGTTTAGGTTTCACTATATATAGTAGTGCTTGTATTAGTTAATTTTAATTTTAATCAATGACAATAATCTTCCCTATACTTTTCATCTTGGCATCAGAGCATGTTCATGAGGACCTGTCTCGTAGATTATTTGTTCATCTGATAACTTGTTTGTTCAGTTTGATTCGTTAGTCTCGCACCATCTGCCACCGCTGTTGCTTGAACCACCAACTTTCACCCTACCACCATTTTCCTCTACTCTACCATGAACCTAACCCGCAACCTGCTGCCCATAATCAGATTTGCGTGCACCAGTTTGTAACCTACACCAGACTATTGTTGGTATTGTGCACTTTGTCTTTGTTTTTGGTTCATTGAATATGACAACTAAGGATGACTCACTGCAAGCAATTGGTGTGAGATTGAATGGTAATAATTATGTGTATTGGGCATATGTCATGAAGAATTTCTTGATTGGAAAAGGTTTGTGGGGCTATGTATCTGGAACGCTTTCCCCAAAAATGAAAAACATGTTGACTTGCTTGCTATTTGGGAGATGAACAATTCAAAGATTATTACTTGGATTAATAACTCTGTTGATTTGAAGATTGGAATGCAACTTGCTAAGTTCTTAACATCTAAAGAGGTTTGGGATCACTTAGCAAAGTTGTATACCAAGTCAAATTTTGCTAAGTGTTATCAGTTAGAGACGGAGATTCGTGCCAGCCAACAAGATGATAAAAGCATCCAAGATTTTTATAATGACATGACCTGTCTTTGGGACCAGCTTGCACTGACAGAACCTGACGGACTTGGCAATGTTGAGCTCTATTGTAAATATAGAGAAGAACAATGCCTTGTTCAGTTTCTAATGCCTCTTCGAAGTGAGTTTGAGACTCTCCGAAGCTCTACCTACATCGGACTCCACTTCTTTCCATTGATTGTGTGTTTCATGAATTGCAAGCCAAAGAAGTTTGGGTACAATCACATAGTCTTCCTTCGTTGAGCCCATTAGCTTTGGCACGGTCATTTAGACCTCAAAACCAGCAGCATGGTAAAAATATTGATCATAATCAATGTAGCTACTGCAAAGAACATGGGCATTGGAAAAACCAATGTCCTTGGATAGCTCGGAAAGGATTAAAAAAACCACCACCAAAGGCCACATTTGTTGAATTGCATCCACCCACTTCTTCGATGTTTGAAGAAGATGTCTGCGAGGATTGGAGTTGGTAGTATGGAAATTGGTTACTTGGTTGTTCGTTGCTCGCACGCTTGTTCGTTCACTTATTTACTTGCTTGATTGCTCGCCCACTCGTTTGTCTTGTCTTGTTCGCCTAACAGAGCTTGTTTTGTCTTGTCCACCTAACGGAGCTTGCCTTGTCGTGTCCACCTAACAGAGCTTGCATCCAGATCTGCTTGTTAGCAAACTCATGAGGTGTACCGCTATGAGTTTGACGGGGGGGGGGGGGGTGTGTTGGAATTTAGGATTATTTTACTGTTTGAATTTGGGCTTAGCCCTTTAGTATTAGGGTTTCGTTTTCTTGCTTATCAGGATTAGAGTTTTGCATTAGGTTTCACTATATATAGTAGTGCTTGTATTAGTTAATTTTAATTTTAATCAATGACAATAATCTTTCCCTATACTTTTCATCTGTTATTATATCTTCAATGAGGTCATTAACTGCCTCTATGACATTGTGCTTCAATGTCCATCTACTTGGACTTTTATCAGCTACAAAGAAAAATTGGCATTTAGTAAAGAAACATACATATTTTACAATGCCCAACTAAGATTTAATTACGTGTCAGAATTATATATATATAGACTACAGGGATTGCTCAAACTTGCCTTTCCCCTGAATTTCTTGATTCGTTGAAGCTGGTGCCATAGCGGCTCTGCTTCCAAGAAGATCAGCCAATGAAGGTGAACGCAGAAGTCTTTGAGAAGTAGCGACAGACGATAGGAACGCTTTATCGTCTTCCTCATCACGATCTCTATCCCTGCCTTGAGTGGATAAAGACAGCCTTCAACTTGAAGTGAAAGCTCCTCTTCCCTAATAATATGGAAAATGCGCCTCACGATGTTCCCAATAGCAAGCTCTGCAGTCCACCCCCAAGTCAACATGATCATTATATAATTTTTACGAAATAACAAAGTATCAGCTATATAACTAATTGCACAAGATTCTCATGTATATGAACAAGACTTGGGGCAAACTCAGAATGCTAACGTCTGAATTCCGCTACCTAATTTATATGTATCATTCTGTCATCATTAGACATAACCCAAAATCTATATGTAAATCTTGATGAGACTGAGAACCTAATTTGAAAATTACTAATGTACTATATTCATGTTATTCAGTATCTCTTTGCACAACTCGGGTTCCATAATTACCAACTGAGCTTGAGAATTATGCCATTGAAGATATATCTTCCCTGAAATTGCATAATATATCATGCGACAATTTTTTGGGGCTGCCCATGTTTTCCTTCTGCATTCTCAAGATTTCTTTGGTGTTTCCATAGACGAGTCTGTAAGGAGGGTTTCGATTCCCTGCAGAGCCATGAATTTCTGTATCCGAGTCGGAGTCCACCATAGTTTGTGAAAGATTTTGACGAGAGCTAAGAGAACCAGAAGGACCAGACACAGAAGGCCTGAAATAGTAGTCATGATCAAAACTTCTTGAAGGCTAGGGTTCATCTGGCAAGTAAATGGAACTGAAAATTATATAAAACAGATGATTATATATATATATACGTGGTGAAGGTTTATGAACTATGAGCTACGAGCACTCAAACACGTTTTCTACATGCACAGACTTGTCTTCTTGTGTAGCAGTTGTTGGAGGCTTCATCTGCCAAGTTTCCAACATGCAGAGACTTGTCTTCATGTTCTTTGAGTTTTGAGAAATGCTAAGGAAACTCTTTCAAAATTAAAATTTTTCATGAATTTTCTTGCTCACCTTATTTTTTTTACACAATGTTTTAGAATATTAGTATAAGAATTAACGTAAAACTATGAGATGAAAGAAAGTTTATGAAGAGTCTAACTTTTAAAAGAGTTTCCTTAGCATTTTTTTTAAGTTTTTTTTGTCTGCCAAGTGCTTTCTGTGCTTACCCGAGTGGAGCTTTTCCCGTGGTTTGATTGCATTCCCGAATTGTAGCGATATTATAGAGCCATGACAATCTTCATCCCCTCCTCAAATTCTCATGAATTCATTTTCTAAATTCTCATACCATTCATTCCTCAAAAAATCTTGAATGAGGTCTAATATCTTTTTGGATATATGTTGGGTTTACACCCATGAGTCATGAGTTTGAAACTCCCCGCCTCTAAATTATTATAGTAATTTTGAACATTAATAATAATAAATTTTATAAAAAAAATTCTTCAAGAAAATCAATAAGAACTTATAACTAGAAATGCTTATTCTTGAAGAAGTACTTGGATTTTTTTTGCTAAATTTCCAACATGTTTATAACAGTACCTCTAGCAAAAATGTTTATTAAATATATATATATATATCAAGGTTCTAAAAGACGCGAGGCGCTAGTCGGGCTCTGTTATCATTACCTCCATATTTATACTTAAAATATATATGATTTCATCATAAACTACAAAATGGAATGACATATATATTATGAGCTATTGGAACATAATGAAAACATGGCAAACAAGTATGTAATGTGTGCTCATTTTAAGTATTCAACAAGTCTCTTACAATTTATTGAAAAAAATAAAATGCAAAATGAAAGTTATCTATTTTTTTTATCTAAGTGAGTCGCAAACTAGGCGGGTGTCTAGGCAGGTTTGGGTGGGCTAGGTGGGCGTCTTAGTAGGTCTAGGCGCCCTTTCTTAATTTCTAAACGCCCAGACATTAATTGGGGCTGTGGCCAACCGCCTAGTGCCTAGGCGGTGCTAGACGGGAATTTTTAGAACAGTGATATATATACACAGAGACTTTAAGGGGAGGGATTCCCATTTTTCAAAAAAAATGGGAACACGCTCCCCACAATTGGATTTAACTTTAATGAAATTGTGCGGCCTGCATTTTAATCTCAACCACACAATTTCATTAAAGTCAATCTAACGGTGGGGAGCGTGTCCCTATTTAAAAAAAAATAAAAATTTCTCCCATTAAAGGCTTTGTGTGTGTGTGTGTGTGTGTATTTCCTACAATATCAGCTCTTTACCGGTCGCGTATCCAACTTGGCCCGCCTTTGGTAAATGCTACTGGGCCCTTTTGCCAGAATTTATACATGGAATCCAGTCCAAAGCAGTCAAACATCTGGCAAAGCTTAGCCTCCATGTGAAAAAGATATTTCGGCCTTGCAAAATAGCGAGCAATTTCGGTCATGGAGATTGCAATTTCGAGCAGCTAAAGTCTCAAAAATGACAAAGCTATATATTCAAGTTACTCAATGTGTGCGTCCTTATCATGTCTTCACGACAGCACATATATTTTGTTTGGTCGTCTAGAAAAGCAAATTACGTTTGTCTTTTTCTGTTTAACTCAGACAAATTTTAAAGAATATATATAGAAAAAGACGTATGAATTGTGAACACAAACTACCGATGAACCGAGCCTATAAATTTCACGCTGAAACAGCTAATTCCAGGTCTAAACACGTGTAAAGCGAGTTATTTAATTGCATACTTAATTAGTAGTATATATATGGGATTACTTCTCTTATGTTGAAGTGGTATATTTGTACACAATATCAACATCATCAATTTCGTGCTTCTACGTGTATGAAGTGAAAGCTTAGATGGTGGCTGCCTCGCTTTCTTGTACATCTACTTCCCTTTCAGTAAGGCTGATCTTTCGAACAAATAAACAATACAAACTAAAGAAGGTAATTGCCAGACATATAGCTTTCTTTATGCTTTTTGGGCCTGGATATTCTTGTTTTCTAGGGCTGTTTAGCCTGGGATTTGGCCTAGCAGTTCTTTTTCTCTTTTCAATTGTATCAATTTACGATGACAACATTCACACACCTCAGTTTTTTTAACTTTTGTGCATTTACCACTCAGACAAAATAAAATAAAGATTACAATTAGTCCCCTAGACTTAACATGCCACATACATTCAATTTTCATCCATAATTTCATTAAGTTTCATCAAGTTAGTGCTATTCACATTTTTTTTCTTTCTTTTGCTCACCTCTTAATTTTCAATTTTTCAAATTGAAAAATTTGAAAAGAATCAAAAGTGAAGAAAGTTGAGGTTTCACAATAAAACCAATTGTGGAGTAACCTAACCTCTTATAAGCCAATGCAAGGTCCCTCCTCCCATCAGCGTGAGATTCATTCTCAATACGCTCCCTCACATGTGATGTGGCTAATTTTCAAGCCTAATATGTGGACAATACAACGGGGTAGAGCATGTGTGGCCGTTGAGCTTCACATGTGGGACAACCTACTCTAATTCCATGAGAAAAGTTGAGGTTCCACTATAACACCAATTGGGAATATGGAGAGTAACCCAATCTTTTATAAGGTCATGCAAGGTCTATTCTCCCATCAATGTGGGACTCATTCTCAACACTCCCCTTCACGTGTGACGAATTTTCAAGCCTAACACGTGGACAACATAATAGGTGACGAGGAGTGCGTGAGATTGTTTGGCTTCACACGTGTTAGGCTTGCAAATTTGCCACATATGAGGGGGTACGTTAAGAATGAATCCCACACTGATGAGAGGAGGGACCTTGGATGTACTTATAAGAGGTTGTGCTACTCCCCATATTACCAATTGGTTTTATGGTGGAACCTTAACTTTTTTTATGGTATCAGAGCTGGTTGGCTCACCACGTCAGCCCGTTTATATTGTCCACGTCACCTAAATTAATAGAATGTGTACAAAATATGAAAATATGTGTGTGAATAATATCACCCATCATCAATCCCCAAGTTGAATGAAAGTGGAAAAAAAAAACCCGACCATTTCTCCATTACCATCTCATTTTAGATCATGTTCATCCAAACAATCAGATCTCTTATGTTCATACCCGTTTTATGATATACATATATACTGCTGGAATATTTATCGAAGGCACTAAAATCTGTGTACTCAGCAGTCTGTACTCCATTCACCAAGTCCAGGAAAAGTTTATGGGCAGTCCACAAGAGGATGTAGAATTACTTGAACTCCATGTCGCGGACGAAGCGTAAGAAGCTGAAAAGGCGAGTGGATGTAAGCAGGGGAAAGACTGAAGCTGTACCGCTGTAAAATCATCGACAGTGCAATCTTCGCTTCGTTGGCTACAAAGTTCATGCCTGCACAAGTTCGAGGTCCCATTCCGAAGGGCATGAATGCACCCATATTATTGTTGGTAGCTTTAGCAACCCCGTCTGAGAATCGATCTGGTTTAAAAAGTTGCGCATCAGGTCCCCAGAATTCGGGCTCATGGTGAAGTGCTAGAATCGGAATAACCAACTCTAAATTGACAGGAACCATGAACTTTCCCAACCTAGCTTCCTTTTTAACTGTCCTTGAAATAGAAACAGCGGGAGGATATAACCTTAGAGACTCGTTGAGGATCATACTCATCTGCATGCATAAAAAAACAAAATTATATTGTGACAATTAAAAAAGAAATTAAAAATTGTGTGACATTAGTTAATTCTTAATTTCTTACTGTTTTTAATTTCGAAATGCCATCAGCGTTCGGTGTTTGTTCTCCAAAGATTTGTAAGACCTCCTTTCTTGCTTTCTCTTGCCAATCGGCATGGATAGCCAGAAGCAAGACAGTCCAAGCAAGCAAGACAGTAGTGGTTTCTTGTCCAGCAAAGTAAAACGCCTTGCACTCGTCGATTAAATCTTCCACCGATATCCTCTGCTTGTCATCGGCATCATGATGAGCCTTCAAAAGCAGTCCAAGATAATCACTCCCGAACCTGTCTTCTTCTCCATTCCTTAATATTGCCTTCTCTTCTCGTTTCTTAATAATCTCCATTACGGAGTTGTGCAGTGTTTTCTCAATTTTCTCCGCTTCTATCTCATCATTGGTTTTATACAACTTACTGTAATATTTGAGTGAAAATAATTAGACCAAACATATTATGATTAGGGAAAAGAGTATATTGAATACCTGATAAACTAGTATATTATTTACCTCATACCGGGAAACCTGACTGTATAAAAGTTCTTGAATGCAAAGAAGCATAGCTTCATCAACAACTCAAAAATGAACTTTCCTTCTAAGTAGCTGCTGCCAAAAGCTGTTTTCGATATCACTTCGGAAGTCATCAACTTAAATTCTTCAAGCACCTCAATTTCTTTGCCTTCATAGTTTTTCCATCTTTCTAGCATCGACTCGGCACTAGCTACCATAGGTGGAAGCATACCCTAGTAAAACAAAATACACACACACACACACACACACACACACACACACAATTTAAATAATTGTATCAGAGTCTCCACAAATTGTAAGGAATAATAGCTTACTTTTAAGTTCTCTCCATGGAAGGCATGGTTTGCGAGCTTTCGCAATTTTATCCACTTTTCATACTCGGGTGTGGTCAGAACGCTATCTCCAATTAGCTTCTTGAGATAGTCTTTGATCTTTAATTTTGGATAAGCTCTATCTTTGTTTTGGAGTATTTCCTTGCACAATTCAGGATCTATAATCACCAACTGAGGTTGAGAACCATGCCACTGAAGAAAATACTTCCCTGTTGTGTGCAAAATATGACCAAGATTAAATATTCGGAACTAAACAAATTTAACTAAGAATGATACAATAACTAATTAATGAAGTTAAGAGTTAAGATTTTAGTTACCATATACGTTTGTCCACGAGTGAAAATGAGGTAGAACATGAGATAATATGTCATGTGACAAACTCTTGGGACTGCTCATAGTTTCCTTTTTCATGCTGGACATTTCTTTGGTGTTTCCATAAACGAGTTTGTAAGAAGGGCCTTTGATTCCCTGCAAAGCCATCAGTTTCTGCATGCGAGCCGGCTTCCACCATAGTTTGTGAAGGATGCTGATGAGAACTGAGACAAGGAAGAAGAACAGAAAGGCCTCCAAAGAACTCATAATTTTCTCTTATAGCTGTCTAACCTAGCGACTGTGTTTTTAAATTTCCTAGCTACTTAGGTTTCCTTACCGGATATTTCTTTCATATTTATAGCACGAATCGTCACTCAGAAACTGCTAGGGTTTCGTCTGCGGAAGGAGCCAAGTATTTTCCGAATCAAAACACATATCAGTGTCATGGGGCTCTATATTTGGAAAAGTATATCTCCTTGCTTTGTCAGCAACGGCTATCCTTGTTGGGAAATGATACATTCTTGCACGACTTATATAGCTCCAGCTTTTCGGAAAAGTATATAAATTACTTACATGTGAAAAAGATTTTTGGCTTGCAAATAAGTGAGCAATATTTCTGGTGGTGTTAGAGCTGCTAAAGCCTCGTAAATGACATGACGTACTCAATGTGCTTGTCCTTATCATGCATACACATACCTTTCAACTTGACCGCCTAAAAGACCAAATTACGGTGGGCACTTGAAAAAGGCAATTACGTTCACCGCCTTCTATTTAACTCAGAAATTTTTTTCACCGCCTTCTATTTAACTCAGAAAAATTTAAAAGAATATATATATATATATATATATATAAAGACGTATGAATCGAGCACACAAACTATTGATGAAGTGAGCCGACAAATGTCATGTAGATGCTGCTAAATGTATGTCTAAACACATCCAAGACGTGTTATATATTGAAATGGTATATTTGTATACAATATTCAACATCATCAATATCGTGCTTCTAATTACAAGTATACCTTTCGTGATCAGTTTGTAAGATTTAGTGTGAATGTTTGCTCGATGCATTTGAGGGTTTCTTGTTTTTTTATGTTACTTCTGGTTGATATAGGCAGCACGGATGTGTACGGGAAGAGGCAGGATGCAGCACAAGTTATGGCTCTAGTTAAGTAGACAGATACTGGTTTCAATCATTTGAGAAAGAGTCATTGATACGTCCTACTGTTGGTTTTTTGAATAAATACTTTTCCTTTCTTCGTAATGTTTCTAGTTTTCCCTGATCTTAAAAGGTTTAATAGAACAAACAACTCATGAGAATAAATTGGTGCCAATTTCTGTGCTTGCAGTTAGTTTGGGAAGGACTTGGGCTTGGAGGGGGAGTTGCTGTTGGAAACTGGAATGGGTATATAGATTTTCATGAAAAGCTCATGTCTTTGTTTGCAATTTTAACCAAAGTTTGATGCTTCTCTAACTTCATTTTATATATTATTGGCGCTCTAGCTAGAAGGATAATAATAAAGTTCTTCTTGTATTAGGCGGTGAACATTATGCTCCTCGGCATATGGATATAGTTCTGTAAGTCATAGTCACTTTACAGTTCGACCATTTTCTTTCAAATATATGGCATTGTTTTCTTAGTGGCAATGTGGCATGGCATCCGAAGCTTTATTCTTTGCCGATGGAAGATCCAAACCTGTCCAAAGAAAAAACAAATGAAAAAGATACGAAAGACATTGGTGGAACTTGGAAACAAGCGATCAAAGCAGCATTTGAGGCTACCCAGTCTGCTTTCCCTGGTGGGGAAGTTATAGCTCATCTTGATCAGAAGTAAGTTAGGTTTGTTTCAAGATGTGACTTGCACGTCAAACATTTTATATGCTAGAAAATGTCGTGCGAAACACAAGAAGGCAGAAGGCTAGAACCCTTATCCAACCCAACCAGTTTAGCTAGCACTTCAAATAACTTACAATCTATACAGATATAGTAGCCATGCACCCTTCAAATAACTTACAAAACCAACCAGTTTAGCTAGCACTTCGGATTATCTGGCCAAACCCGAAACACCTAAAACCAGAAGTTTGGATTAGAAAATGGAAGCCAGCAAAGAATCGAATACTAATATCCCGGTGGAAGAAAATCAAAATGCTGGATTGAGGTTAATTCCTCCAATGTGGCACCTGATGGTGCTGGAGGAGCTAAAGCAGGAGGGAGTACTGGTACCGAAGACAAAACAACGAAAGCACCCGAAAGAGATGCTACAATCTCCAAGGACAGTTTTGAGAGCAACCCTACTGCCGATGTCAAATATTTGCGTAAATAAACGACTCCTGCTACTGACCACTCGCTACTGAATGAGATGTTGAAATTTACATAGAACAAATAGTAGTAGTACTAGTCGTCGCCGTTGTGTCCCTATCTATGTTAAGTTATTAAAATTACCATTGTGGTTAAGCTTTCTGCTTCGTTATTTACACTTGTTTTACTTCGATGATGAGTAAAACTGAAAATTATGGGTTTTAGTTCTCCTTGTTTTATGTCGATGTCCATCCATTCTTCATAAGCAATTCTTGCTCATCTTACGACTTTAGCATTGTTGGGACAGATGTTAACAATTGTAAGATAAAAGCTTTGGATTATTTAAAAATGCTGCAAACAAAGGAGAACAATCGTCTCAAAAAGCTTAAATGACAACGGATTAACATAGTTGTGTTGATTCTGTTGACGTTAAATGATGGAAGATTGCTCAGACTAAAAATACCAAATAAGATAAGTGCACAAAAAGCTTGCTCCTGCTAGTAACTAGTCTCGGTGCTCGATCGATCCACCTAGTGCAAGAATCATGAAAATTCTGGTCTTTGCAGTTCAAAGTGAGTGCAGCATTACCTGAACTCCATGTTGTGGACGAAGTGTCAGATAATGCAAGGGCGAGTGGATGTAACCTGGAGACAGGGTGAAGGAGTAACGCTGTAGAATCATCGACAGTGCAATCTTTGCTTCAGTTGTTGCAAAATTCAAGCCCACACATGTTCGAGGTCCCAGTCCAAAGGGTATGAATACGCCTATGTTATTGTTAGTTGCTTTTGCAACCCCTTCTGAGAATCTGTCTGGTTTGAAGAGTTGTACATCTTTCCCCCAGATTTGAGGATCATGGTGAATTGCTACGGTCGAGATAACTAAATCAACATTAGCAGGAACAATGAGCTGTCCAAGCCGAACTTCCCTTTCAACTTTCCTTGTAATTGAAACGGGAGGGGTATATAACCTTAGAGACTCATTGATGATCATACTCATCTGCGTGAAAATTGATATAGATAATAAATCAGGAATTCAAGCTTAATCGAAGACATGATTCTTGCATTCTTGATTTTCTTACCGTTTTCATTTTTGCAATGCCATCGTGATTCGGAGTTTGTTTGCCAAATAACTGTATGACTTCCTTTCTTGCTTCCTCTTGCCAATCCGTATGGAGTGCCAGAAGAAACACAGTCCAAGCAAGCAAAGTATTAGCAGTTTCCTGTCCAGCAAAGTAAAAGGTCTTGCACTCGTCAATCAAATCATCCACTGAAATCCTCTGGTCGTCATTGGAATCATGATAAGCCTTTACAAGTAATCCAAGAAAATCACTTCCGAAGCTGTCTTCTCCTCTGGTCATAGCCTTCTCTTCTCTTTTCTTAACAATCTCGACTATGGAGGCATGTACTGCTTTCTCAAGTTTTTCTGCTTCAATCTCATCTCTAGTTTTCAAAAACTTGCTGCATATTGAACGACAGACTACAGATGAGGACAGAAGCAATCATCCGAAAATCAAGTTGTGAGAACAGCTTAGACATGATAATGTGCTAGTTAACATCGCAAGGAACAGAATGTATTGTCCCATACTCAATTTTTAATGCTGTTCCAGCAGCAGACAATAGCAAATTGAAAGTTCCAATTGATCAATCAAAAGATCATTTGATACAATAAACATCGGAGATTTAAAACCCACTAACCAATCAATCGGAGATTCAATAACTAAAGAGAAGTGACAAAATGGATATCCTTTCAATTAAAAGGAAATTACCTGATGCCGGGAATTCTGATTGTGAGAGCATTTTTGAATATCAGGAAGCCGATATTATTCAACATCTCGAAAATATTCTTTCCTTCAATATAGCTGCTTCCAAACGCCGTTCTTGAAATCACTTCTGAACTGAACAGCTTAAACTCTTCAAACACCTCAATCTCTTTTCCATCATAATCTTTCCACCTTTCAAGCATTGTCTCAGCACTCGCTACAATTTCCGAAAACATGCTCTAGTAAAACAATGACATCATACCATCATCAAATTCACCTCAAATCCATTTCCTATTCAAATACTTAACACAAGCATTTACCACAGTACAATTAGCTGCAAAAACTTACTTTTAAGCTCTCTCCATGGAAGGCATGGTTCGCGATCTTTCGCAGTTTCCCCCATTTTTCACCCTCGGTCGTTGAGACAAGCCCATCCCCTAACAGCTTCCTCACAAAGCCCTGAACCTCTCTTTTCGGATACGCTCTATCTTTGTTATTCAGTATCTCCTTGCACAACTCAGGCTCCGTTATCACAAACTGAGCCCGAGTACCGTGCCACTGTAGATAATTCTTCCCTGCAAGCAATTCCATACAAATATCACCAAAAATAATCTCGAACCAAAATATTAAAAAAAAAAAACAATAGTTTACGAATATTAAGGTTGTTCTGTTTTTCGTTACCATAAATCATGATCCAAGAGTGCATGTGCGGTTGAACAACGGAAAGTATGTCGTGGGATAAATCCTTCGGCTTGCTCATGGCTTCTTTTCTCATGGTAGCGATTTGTTTGGTGTTTCCATGGATGAATCTGTACGGAGGGCCTCTGATACCCTGCGACGCCATCAACTTGGAGATTCGAGTGGGAGTCCACCATAGCTTGTGAAGGACCTTCACCAGAACGGAGACGAGAACCGCACACAGAAGGTTTGAGAGAGTGACTGACACCCCTCCCACTGCCAGAGTAACCATTTTTGGTACCGACTGGTTTTCTCTTCTCTGAACCTGCTGAGCTTTCACTTCGGCTTTGTTGTTTAACGTGTTGTGTGCAGGAAGGTAAGATAGTTAAAATGCCCGTTTGACCCTACTGGATTGTTGCTTTTGTTTCTCGTACTACTGCCATTTAATGCGACCTGAAGGGCAAATATCGTCGTCAGTGCTGACTCATTAGAATATTAGGCTGCCATCTGCCAGCATTTCAAATTAATACTACAACAACAATAAAGTCATAATACAACCCCACATGTTTAAGTTTATTTCGTATGCCTGTCCCCAACCTGTATAAAAAAGAAAGGAGAAGACGTCGGTTAGTTGACAACTCACTCCATTTTTACGTCGAATTTTAGTAATATTGAATCCAACTTTTAAAATTAATAAATAAAAATATTTCAACTGTTGTTTTGGAAGAATTAAAAAATAAGAAAAAAACGATTTTTTGCTGAAATAACATTTTTTACAAAGAGTAATGTTAAGTAAACTAAATTTGAAAACTGAATGTTATAAACCCAGTTTCTAAAAGATAATTTGGAATGATCACTAACTATTGATTAATTGCACATCAACTCATTTCCTTCCTCCTCCCACAAATAAAGAAAGGCCCTTCTCTTTCTGAAAATGCGGCCTTTATAGCCTCAGCAATGCCGGCGACTTCTCCTCCGCTACCTTTCCACTTCCTTTTCATCCCCATCATCCTCAACCCATCGGAACGATGGTGATGGTGCAACTGGGTTGAAAACCCCATCGGGAGGAATGAATCCGGGAGAGAGAATGGTGATGAATTGATCGATCCGATCACTGTAATTTCTGTGAGGAGGAGATTTGCAGATGGTAGCCTTGAATGATTGAATTTAAGCTCAACTTCTGCAATTAAGCCCCCACACCAACTTTAAAAAAATCGTGAATTTTAATTGTAGGAGGAAGTTGTGGAATCTGTGTGAATTTTTAAATTTTTTTTTCTTACATTATGATAAGTTAGATTTAATTAATGACAATAATAACGACAACATAATATGTAAATTCAATAATTCAATTTTGATATTGCAATTAAAATGAATTCGAAAATGAAGTGGTATATATTTATATTAATTTGTTAATTCGAGATCAACATCATCAGTTTCGTGCTTCTATGTAATAGTAAAAGATGTTCAACGTCCTTTCAATAAGGCTATCTAGAGATAAACCAGCTTCTCGTTAGACAAGAAAAAACATGATTTGATTTGAGAGTCAACCTCAATTGTATTAGGTAATCTTGTCGACCGAGACCAGGACACACCAGTTCCGACAAGACCCCCAATACGGCCGGCTCAGGCAAACAACCAGCAATTGAAATTAGGTGCGTGCTGAGGACGGAACTCGAATGAAAGAAAAGATGTAAGAAAGACTTGAATCAAGTGGTACCATGTAAAATTATGACTCATTGTATTAATATTTGAAAAATATTATAATATATAGGGTTATATTAATGCGATTTGAGGGACAAATTCTACACTAATTACAATTGAAGTCACTTAGGTCTAATGATGTTTCTCTTTACTTGTAAGTGATAGGTTTTAGGTTCGATTCTCGCTAAAAGTGAAGTTGAGCCACATTATTATGGCAAGTCCTTGTAAGGCTTAACCCACTCATCCAATCATTTAGTGTAAATATTATCATTTGTTCAAAAAAAATTACATTTAAAAATTATATTTCTATATTACATGTGACATGCCCCGATCCAAATATTTCCCGAACACCAGGGTAGGTACGTGTTGGCCGACACCCGAAGGTGACGAAAGTCATTTAGAATGCATGAGAACAAGAATAAATAAGACTTATGGATTTAAATGTAATTAATATACGAATGAAGAACGTGTTCAGAGCATACAACTAATTCTATACACTAGAAAATAAATGATATAAAATTGAATGAACAAAGGAGTGGGTCCTACACCGAGAGGACTTGAAGATGTCAATGCGGAAGTGTCTTGACTCTGGGATCGTATGCCTCGATTCTATGTCCTGAGGGGCGCAAAACAAACATGAGTGGACCAAGTTGATATATATATATATATATATAAAATAAAACAGTTATCAACATACTAACCCCCAAAGTTTTATGAAAACTCAATAGCATAGTAATATAATAGGTTTTTCCGAAAACCCTAACATGCCATAAAATCTTTCAAAACAATATCTCGTATAAACCGTAATCATTAGTGAACGTCCAGTCTCAACTCCAAGCCCTATACTTGCTTCCCGTCCCTGCGTTGTAGCCAGAGGAAATTTCTTCAAGCCTTATGCTAGCTCCGTGTCTCTTAGCCCGTAGTTAGAGATTATTTCTCCCGGCTCTATGCCAACATCGTAAACCTTGTCCGTAGGAAAAATAGGGACCACTAGGTAAGTACAAAACCATTAAAAATAGTCTTTCCAAACATATGTACATATATCTTGAAAACATCTTCATAATATAAAGTCATCAATCATCTATACTATAAAGACGTATTTAAAAACATGTTTTAAATATTATATCGTCATCCATCTGATATCCTATAAAGAACATGGATTATATAAAATAGGATAATTCAAACTAGTCTCAGTAAGTATGTTATCTCATAAAACGTTTCATAAAATGTAATCATTAAATCATGCTTTTCATGTATGCATTTCTATTATTAAAACATGCATTTTAGAAGGGGTCCATTCACAGATACTCCGCCGCTAAAGAGCCACGCAAACTAAAGAAGACGGAATCGCCACAATATATGCACCTAAGCACATAAAGGGTCCAATTAATAAAACTATAATATAACAATTGAATTTGAGAAAATGGACGTAAAAAATGAATTCAGGACATCGAATTACCTTAAGAAGGGTCCTGAGTAAATTCGAAAAGTCAACAGGAGAATATTCTAAAAAATATTTTAAGAATATTCTTAGAATATTATGAGAATATTCCTTAGAATGTTCCAGAAATATTCCTTGAAATATTCCAACCGGATCTGGGCTGGTGGGTTGGGTCGAAAGGTCCTAGGCTCAAAGGCCTGGATTATAAGGGTTAATGGGTTTTGGGTCAAAGACTTTTGGGCTTGGACTTAAAGGTTATTGGTTTGAGCCGGCCAAAGGGACAAGTTTTAAGGCCCAAAGGACCTAGGTTGGGCTGCTGGGTTTTGTGGTTTTTGACTGGGTAACCCCGCTCAAAGGCCTGGGTTGAGGGTTGTTTTCAAGCCACACTTTGGCCTGTTTCTGGGCTATTTTCAAACGCTCATAACATCTTCGATACTCGACGAAATCAAGTGAAACAAAAATGAAAGTTGTAGTTCTTGACGAGACAAAGAGATTGATACCTTGCACGCTGGTCAACGCGCCTTGTTTTGGCTAGAAAATGCCTCGAAAGGGGTGGTGCTCGCTGGAAAACTGGGTTTTTGGCTGAAAGTTTGGGCAATTTTCAAAGCTTCCTAACTTCTTCGTTTCTTAACCATTCAAAAGCAAAAATGTAGATAGGAATGTGGAGAAGAGATTCATACTAAGTAGGGACTGAGTGGTGACCGTAGTTGGCTGAAAAATGGCCTAAAAGATAGCCAAACGACCATGGTTTTGAAGTTTCCAGATTTCTGGAAAATGCATCTCGAGTTGTTTTTCATGCTAAAACCTTCACCAAAGCAAATTTTAATCACTAACCAAGTAATGTAGACTACAGGGAAGGTAGATCAAAGAAGTCTCGAATCTTACCTTCGCTGGAGACGACGATATGTCGTCGGAAATATATGCATAGTTACTGTGCCGTGCAAGAGAAGGGAGAATGTGAGTGTTCGTGTCTCAGCCAATGATTTGTGAGGGAGGCTGCTAGAAGGTGATGTATGCCAGAGTGATAAAGTGGTTGTGGTGATGATTAATGGTGTACGGGGATGAAGAGATAAGAGGAAGGTCCGAGATTGAGAGAGAGCTCGGGCTGACTTTGGGGGAGAAAGAGAGAAAAAAGGGAAAAATGATAGAGAGAATCGGGGACCAGGGACCAAAAAAGAAAGTGGGCCTCAAAGGCACACCAAACAAGAACAAAAAGTAATATATTTAAGCAAATGAACCCAACCAAAGCGAAAATACGAACATACCTTTCTGCTTCGTAAATTTCGAGACGGGTTGTTACAACATGCTACAATCACGAAGAAGATTCAAAATTAATTAATTATTTTCTAACAATCATGCATTAATTGAAACTGAAAATGTTTAATTAGATGATAACATGCTAGAAGTCATGAGAAACCAACCCTAAGGCTCCCTTTTCCTTTGGCACACAACCCCTCCCCAAAATCACATGCTTTCACCGTTGACGCATTCCTCTCAAGTTGGGGTCGGCAAGCAACCCCTTCTCTTCCTCCTTGTCATTCTCGTCTCTAGTTCGCTACTCTTCCCTCAAAACCTCTTACATCCCTCCAATATGGTCTCCCTCCCACCCAACTTACTTATTCACAGCCCCTCTTTCTTCCCTTCAATAAGTTTCTTGGTTTTGTTCTATTCCTTGTTTTTGATAACCCTCTTAATATCTAGTTTCCTAGAGCTTGTGTCAACCTCCCTGAGCTTGTCACAAATCTGGGCTTTTATGCCCATTTCTTCCTCCGTTGCTTCTCCCTGTCGTTAGTTCTTCACCACCGATATTTGCTACTCAGCCCATCGCTTGTCTCCCATTAGCCGCACACTTTGGTGATGGGTGTTAAAGTGTTTTAGCACCAATTGGTAGGATTATGGGAGCACTTTTTGTGCCATTTACTTGCTCACCCCCATTTTTCATTCATCCAGCTTGTTCGTGGGTTCTTCCTCTTGGTGGTGGTGGCGGATTAGTGATGGCGGCGCAATTGCTATGGTGGAGGCAGCAATCTTTCAGATCTAAAGTTTTTTTTTTTTTTTTTTTTTTTTGTGGCCTTGCTCTTTTTGAGCATTTATGTTGTATTTTCTTTTAGGCTATGTTTGTATTTGAACTACCTTTGGACTTTCTATTTCATATAATAGCCTTTTCAACTCATAAAAGTTTCTAATTTGACAAAAAAAAAATCCGACTTAAAAGAAACAAAACTTTAAGAAAAGAAACGGATGCCTTTTTTTATTTATGTTGCAGTGCTTATATTGGGCTACTTACAGTCCTGACGCCCTAGTGCAGAATTCACGGGCAGTTCATAAAGGAATGTACAACTACTTTTATGACGTTCAGGATTTCTTTATTATACGTATTGTATTTATCAAAAGCATCAATGTGTGGGTGCTTAAGATACCCCAAATGTAAGAACCATGAGAAATTCTGCTCTTCATCATTCAAAGTGAGTGTAAAATCACTTGAACTCCATGATATGGACGAATAGTAACATAATGCAAGGGCAAGTAAACGTAAGACGGGGAAAGGGTGAAGGAATAGCGTTGTAGAATCATCGACAGAGCAATCTTCGGTCCTAGTCCAAAGGGTATGAATGCGCCTACATTATTGTTAGTTGTTTTTAAAACCCTTTTTGAGAATCTGTTTGGTTTGAAAAGGTGGACATCTTTCTTCCATATTTGAGGATCATGGTGAAGTGCAATGGTTGAGATAACTAATTCAAGATTAGCAAGAACGATGAGCTTTCCTAGTTTCACTTCCTTTTCAACTTTCCTTGTAAGGTAAACTGGAGGGGCATATACCCTCAGACACTCATTGATGATTGTTGATATTGGTAATGACTTTGGTACAACAAAAAGTGTCAGGTTTGTGAACTTTGCTAGATTGCTATGGTCACCAGTGTGGATAAGTATGTAAAGAGATAGAGGCAAGGAAGTAAACACAAGATGTACGTGGTTCACCCAGATTGGCAACGTCCATAGAGTAGAGGAGTTCTCATTAATTATGTAGGGTTTACATAAATACATAGGTTCAAGCTCTCATTTTGTGAGTTCTAGTGAATAGTTCAGTACAAATGACATTAGGGATTATTGTGGGAGAATGATCTCTATTTATATAAGAGAGTTTCTAGCTTCATTATGACATCGACACGTGTCATGCTGTGATTAGCATCTGATGTTGACACGTGTCGCGCTATGATTGGCCTCTGACGTTGACATGTGCTGCGTTGTGATTGGCCTCTTGGTTAGAGGGAAACTATTGTGGGTCCTTGGCAGTATAATGTTGACTGGTGCTTAGTAGTTTCAGGGTTGGTCAAGTATGGTACAAACAGTGCTCCCCTAAGTTCCCGAGTGAGGGAAGCTTCTCGGTTGGGGCCTTGCAAGATCCAAGCCACTGAGTAATCACAAAACTTCTAAGTGCCAAAGTGTGGTATCATTTTTAGTTGCCTCTGTCCTCTAAGTAGGAGTGGCATCTTGAACTGATGTTGACACATAAGGTAATGTATCATTTTCACTTGAAGCTTACTTGTAGTTTCAGGCTTGGTCAAATACGATACAAACCATATAGTGGGAGTCTCCCAAGTTTCTGAGTGAGAAGATCTGCCGAATGAGGTAGCAAACAAGGTAAACAATCAGAGTTCCAAGCAAGCAATCTCAGATCGGAGGTTTGATTTCAAATTTCAGCTGATTGTTCTCATTCTCCTTGTCTTGCAGGCTGCATGAATGATAAAGAGAAGAAAATGGAGAATAGATGATATGAGATACTTTTTCTTTTGAAGAAGTAATAGATGAATTGGCACATGTTTTGTTGTACTTGTTGACTTTCCACATGCTTATTCTTGAACTGGGCTGGAGGGTTTTCTGGTTTCCGCCAAAAGACTCCAAAGGAGCGAGTCGACTCAAGAATTTGAGGGTTAAACTAAGTCCATCAAATCTAGAGTACGTTCGACCCTAATGATATAGGATACTTTTGATGTTGACAAAGTAGTGGATGTGGTATGACGAGGCTTTGCTATTCGGCGGTGGTGCTAGTGAAAGGTTGTTGAAGCTTCTTGAGTTATTCGGATAGGGTAGTGATGCCAAGTTTAGATTTGGCTTAGAATCATCTGTCTAGATTATGCGGTTCTGCAGAAAGGGCGTTGTGCTGTAGTGACCTGTTCCATCTCATCCTTGAACCTTCTGCTTAAATCTTTTGCATAGCAGAAGTGGTGCGCAACCTTTGTATTTGAATGGTTCTTCAGAACACTACTTCTCAGCGACTCATCCATGCTTGGCAGCTTCAGTAGAGAAAGCCAATATCTGATCAACTGTCCTGAGGTATTTGCCAGAGGAATTCATGACCTTGACAACAATTGAGGATGAGTACTCAAGAGCAATACTAAGGAAGCAATCAGGCAAAGGTTCTGGGCAATCAGTTCCAGATCGAAAGTTTGATTTTAGGTTCCGACTGATTGCTCTCTTTTTCCTTATCCTGTAGGTGAGAACAAGGACAAAGACAAGGACATGGAAAAAGTATGATATATGATACTCTTGCTTTTGACCTTGATGATATGAGGTACTTTTGCTCTGGTGTGGCTTGTTTGCAGAGTATTATCTGGGGGAAAGAAAGCTGAGTATTTCGAGAGGCTTCGTTGGGAGTACCCTCTCGGATGTGAAGAAGGGTTGAGCATTTTTGCATGTCTACCTCATAGCAATGCAGTGGGAACTACAAGGTTCACATGTTTTAACTTTGTCGAATATCTTTGACAAAGTAGTCCGTGGTATCTGGAAAGCTGATGTTGCGTATGAAGAACGTTGACACATTTTATCCAGGAAAGCCTGGCTCTCGAAATTTAGAGAGTGATGTCTCTTTGATTTTTGAACAAGTAGATCTGTTGAAGATCTAGCTCTCGAAATTTGGAGAGTGGTGCCTCTTCGATTTTTGAACACGTAGATCTTGTTGAAGATGCATTCTTGGGGAGGATGAAAAAATAGGCATTCTCACAAGCCTGCTTTGCCATGGAGGAATGAAATCGACACATATAGGGATTTCCCACTTAGTAAGTAGTGGTGTTATTCCTTTGCCCTTGTGGGTAATATTAGGGTAGCTAGCACTTCAAAATTCACGTGCCTTAGCTTTGTCAAAGATCTTTGGCCAAGTTACCTGTGGTATCCGATGAGCTAATTTCACGTGTGAGGGTTGCCAAATTTTTTTATCCACCTGGCTCTCGGAATTCGAAATGTTGTGCTTCTTTGATTTTTGAATACGTGGTCCTGTTGCCCTTCCTTTTATAAGGGCCCTAATTGTGTTCAAGGAGTACGTTCAGGAAGTTACTGCTTGTAGAAGTTTCCCTTTTATTTTCGTACTTCTGAGATTTATTGAGCCTCATTTTCCTTCGTTATTCTAAAAATGGCTTTCCTATTCGACCGCCGTTTTGACTTAAATGTTGTGGAAGAGGTAGCCATGTCTCCTCAAGACAACATATGGCGTCCATCCTTCTTATCCTCTACCGATCCCCTTACCATTGGGGACTCTGTGATGAAGAATGACATGACCGTTATTGTGGTGGCCATGAATATTCTCACCCCAAAGATAACAAAATACTCTCCAAACTATCTGATGAGTTGGCTGTTCAGGATTTTCTAGCTCTCAGTGTTCAGTGTGCGGGTTCTTTGTCTAATATGGGCCAACACCTGCTTGCTCAGACCCACCAAGTTGAATCATTGATGCGGAGGTGGTAAGTCTCAAACAAGAGATCAAATGGCTCAAGCATGAAAATAGACAGTTACACATGCTTGCACATAACTATTCCATGGGTATGAAGAGAAAGCTTGACCAGCTGTAGGAATCTGAGAGTCGAATTCTAAGTGATCATTAGAGGTTTGTGGATTTATTCCAAAGGCATCTACTGTCTTCGTCTTTTAGAGCTTTATAGCGTACTGAAGCTCCAAATGAACAACCTCTGATGACTCCTCTTTCTAGGGTTCCGCCCAATACTAAAGGTCCAAATCATCACCATCCGGTGCCTCCTCTTTCTGGTGCTCTACCGAATACTAAGGCTTCTCATGAGCAACCTTTGTGAAGGCTTCCTCCACTTTGTTTGTTTTGATTCTTGTGTATGTACATATATGTAATTTATCGGAAATACCAATAAACATGCTTTACTTCGTTCAGTGTATTATGTTAAATAAACTAAGGCATCATTCGCTAAGTTCTTTAAATTTTTTCTTTCGTTGAAGTTTGCAAGTTGAAACTTCGTGGGTAGATCTTGTA
Organism: Crataegus laevigata; assembly: GCA_963580275.1. Classification (NCBI taxonomy): domain Eukaryota; kingdom Viridiplantae; phylum Streptophyta; class Magnoliopsida; order Rosales; family Rosaceae; genus Crataegus; species Crataegus laevigata. Next base: position 3,979,863 of record OY756940.1, read on the forward strand.
GGTTAAAATAGCGATCCTCTAATTTCCTGAGTGAGGAAAGCTTCTCGTTTGGGGACTTGAAAGCTCCAAGTTATTGAAAGCTCCAAGTTATTGAATAGTCGCAAAACTTTTGATTACCGAGGTGTAGTAGCATATGGTGGGAGTCCTCCAATTCGCCGATCGAGGAAAGTTGTCTAATGAGGTGTTTTGCTTGTTGCCAATTTGTCAGAATAGTGACGCCTTGTTTTTATATCACAGACCTTCATATATGCATTATCCAAAAAAAATTCAAGCTAGTTTTAGTTTTACGAAGGATCAAAATTTTTGTGCAGCCCAAAACTGCTCATTTGTTTTGCAAGCCCAAGAGAAGGGGAGGCCCATGCCTTTGTTTATTTGTAGCAAGGTTTTGTGCTTGGAAAATAGTTTAATAGGTAATGTTTATTGATTGTAGGTTTTTTGTTGTGGGTTTTTGTTTGGGTATATAGCTTAAATAGTTGAAGCTATTTTTAGGACATAAAACTTGATTTAGCTTCACACTATCTTGATCAAGAGTGTGTGAAGCTTTTACATGTTTTAGTGTTAAAGTTTTGTAGTGAAGCTTTGTGGGTGAAGCTTGGTAGGTGAAGCTTTGTAGGTGAAGCTTTGTGTGTGAAGCTTTATAGGTGAAGCTTTGTGGGTCAAGCTTTATGGGTAAAGCTTTGTGGGTCAAGCTTTGTTGGTCAAGCTTTGTTGGTCAAGCTTTGTGGGTGAAGCTTTGTGGGTGAAGCTTTGTAGGTGAAGCTTTGTGGGAGCTTTTGTTGGCACCATAAATTGATTTTGCTTCACACTATCTTGATCAAGAGTGTGTGAGGCTTTTTGACATTTGTAGTTGCCCTCCATTTGTTGAAGCTTTTTTTGGCACCATAAATTGATTTTGCTTCACACTATCTTGATCAAGAGTGTGTGACACGCCCCGGTCCCGAGGTCCTGTAGACATCGGGCGGGTCACGTGCTGGCCGACACCCGAAGGGTGACGAAAGCCATTTAGAAGATGTAAAAACGAGAAATAAGAATTTAAATTGCACATTTAATAAATGTTTCAGGAACGTGTTCAGAACATACAACTAATTGGAAATATTACAAGAAAGAATACCAAATTTAATACACCAAAAAGAGTAGGTCCTACACCGAGAGGACTCGAAGATGCCAAATGCGGAAGTGCCTCGACGCCGGGATTGTATGCCTCGAATCTAAGCCCTGAAGGGGGCGCAAAACAAAGGTGAGTGGACCAATTTGATATACATATAAGAAAATATTTATCAAGATACTAACCCCCAAGTTAGAAAACCAAAACGTGATATATAGGTAAGTTCTCCTAAACCTACCATACAGTACAGTATCCCAATCACAACTCATACTCATATACTATAATCATATTCATAGAGGAATAATCGCTAGTGAATGTCCAATATAACACTTCAGGCCCCATGCCAGCTCCCCGTCCCTGAGCATACAGTCAGAGGAAACCACACTTCAGGCCCAATGCCAGCTTCCCGTCCCTGTACTCGAAAGTCAGAGGTAACACACTCCAGGCCCTATGCCAGCACCATAACCGTCGCCCGGGATGGACCGGAACCCTATCCCTTCATCCCGTAGCGGAAGTGGACCACTAGGTAATATCAGATCAATGCCACATATATTTATTTAATCTCAACACCATAACACGGTATTCAATACTCAACATCATATCCCACTATTCTATACTCAAGCATTTCATTCATATAGTTTCTTAAAATAACATAAGTATTTTAGAAGGGGTCCACTCACAGTACTTAGCCATCCAACGCTGCGCTGCTAGCGAACATAGAAAGCCGCACTAGTTGCCCCTAAGCACATAAAGGGTACAACTTAGTCAAACTCTGTTCTAACCATTTTATTTGGGAAAACGGACCTCAAAAACGGGTCCAGGACGTCGAAATTAGCCTAGGAGGGGTCCCGAACGGAACCCGAAAAAGTCAACCGAGAAAGTCAACGTTGACCGTTGACTAGTCAAAGTCAAAGTCAACGGTCAAAGTCAACCGTTGACCGGGTCAACGGGTCAACCGGGTCGGGTCAACGGGTCAGGTCAACCGGGTCGGGTCAGCCGGGTCGGGTCAGGGTCCACGGGTTGGGCCCGGACTTGGGTTAGGGTTTGGGTTTGGGTTTGGGTTTGGTGGGTCTGACCCATTAGGGTCTTGGGCTTTAGGGTTTAACCCACAAAGGGTTATTGGGTTTAGGTCACACGGGCCAAAGGCCCTAGTTTTTCTGAGGCCCAAGGCCTTAAATGATTTTGGGTACCTTAAATAAAAAAAAGGGGTACGGGCTAGGGTACTGGGCTAGGCCCTAACGGGCTTAAAGCCCAATAACTTCCTAACAAGGCCCAGAGGCCCTAAACCCTAATTAATTAACAGAAAACATAATTAATTAAAAAGGGATTGGGTTGGGTTGGTTACGGGCCTAAGGCCCGAGGAGGGTTTGGGTTTCGGGTTCTGGCCCAAAGGGCCTGGGTTGAGCCTGCCTGAGAAGACAGAGGAACGCCGGAGCTTCCACAGCTCCGGCCGGCTACCTACGGGGGTCCAAGGCTCCGATCTATCTACCAAATTGAAGCACGAAGAGAGGGGAGTGCGATGGTACCTTCGATTCGACGAGAAGTGACCGGAGCAGCTCGGAAAATGCCTCGAGGCTCTCGGATTCGCCGGAGAAAATGGGTGTAGGCACCCCGTGACAATTCTGACCTAAAACTCAGGGGATTTCACAAATTAACTTCTAATTTCTAACCCCAAACGTGAATTGAGTGAAAAGGAAGTCGATCGAAGCTTACCTCGTCGGAGAGAGAGAAAATCGCCGGAGAGTTTTTCTGGGGTTCTTCTGCCTGTCGCGATGTCACCGAGAGGATGAGAGCGCGGGGGAGTGACGAGGGTGGGTCGAGAGAGATGGCGAGGGTGTGTGTGTTGTGACGGTGAGGTCGAGCGAGAGAGATAGGGAGAGAGTGCTCGGGAGAGTGAGGGTGCAGAGAGAGATCGAGAGGGTTGAGAGGGACAGCGAGGGAGAGAGAGGGAGAGAACAGAGAGATGAGAGAGACAGAGAAGAGAGGGCTCGGGGGGGACAGAAATCCGGGTGGGCCCAGTGGGCTCACCATTTAAGAACCAAAACCATTTTAAAATTAAAAGAGGGTAGGGACTAAATTGAGAGTATAAAAGTTTAGGGATTAAAATGGCATAATTGAAAACGGTTTGGGGGGTAAATTTCTAGGATTAAAATAAAATCGAGGGGCGGGCGTGTCAATTCTACCCTCCTTACAAAAAATTTCGACCCCGAAATTTAAAATCACTAGTAAGTTAAAATACTCGAAAATAGGATGAAGAATATAGGTATATAATGAGAAATCAAATTAGAGGGGGTGCATCAAAGAGAATATGTCACACCGTCGCGAGCGGTTCACAAAATCCTCTATCATGCCTCCAATCTCTTACTTTCTTCCCCACCAGTGAAAATAGAAACATAATTTATAAGGATATAAAATTCAAACATATATTTACATAGGGTCAAAAGTAAATACGTAAAATACGTTAAGGCCAAAATAGATACGTACTAATATATAGGTCGAAAACTTAAGCTGAAATCAAAACCGAAAACGAAAATACTTTCCCCCAAAACAAACATTTGTAACATAAAATAAATACTAAAGTAAAAAGAGTTAGAATACTTGCACTGGAAATTCACAACTGAAAACGAAAATGGGTCTTGTCCAAGCGTACGTAACGACGCGTATCTCGAAAACAGAGGTGTATTTGGGTCACGTCCTAACGATAGCGAAATCTATAACGGCTACTATAAACGAGTCTACCTACTCACTTGCTTAACAACCCAACGAACAAGTTATCGATACAACAGTCGGGCGCCCGTGATATCAACCACTCATCCGTTGTCTTGATAAGTAAGCAATAATTTTCGATGGTGCACGATTGCACACGCTGCTAATTCGTTCCTCTAACTACTACTCCGCAATACTACTCTGCCAACCTATGTTGCCTGTAGCAACTCTCGTATCGTAACGCAAATAGTGTCGCATTCGACCGAACCGAACAGAAACCGTCGTCGTAAAACTTCATCCCGAACCAAGCGCTCTATCTGTATCAGTTCTTCCAAATGTGACCAACTACTCCAGTGTTTTGCCAACCATGAGTCCACTTGAAAGAGTAATTTGGGATTCAAGAGAAGTGGCAACCATGTTGACAGCGAAGTCAAAAGCTCTAACTAAGCAAACGGCAAAAGAGAAGTCTCATTCTCACACTAACCACAGTCTGATAGTTGCTGTAATTCCCAATCCTTTTCTCAAAGCTAAATACTTCCATTTGACTGATTCAGTGATTCTTCTTTAGCGATTCTCTTCCTCTTCTTTTACTTTCTCAGCATCGTTTTGTCTTGCTACCATGTTAGTAATAGACCCAAAAGCTCGAACCAAGCAAGTAGAAAACGAGAATTCATTTTTTTTTTCCAACAAGCAGTATCTCTTGGGAGTTGTTGCAGTGCTCAATTCACCTCTCCATTTTTGCTTAGTTGCAGATTTATAGTCAAACAAGATTAATGTTGGTGGAAAGAAGAAGACCTGCTAGATCAACCTGAAAGCACCATGAAAGCACACGCCTTTCGAGAGAAGCGAAAAGGTCTTCAGATTCCCTTCTTGATCACGTCGGAGCGTCACATCCGAGTGTACGAAATAAACTTGCTAGGGATATTTAGATGTCAACGTACCTACCATCCACAAGATCTTGGAGAGAGGTAGTGGGAGGATACGTCGGGAGGAACACACATCATTGGAGAAGGAAACGATGTGATGCCTATAAATTATAGTAAGATGGCGACACAATCCGCCGATCATCTGCACTATAATCCTCATCCAACTCGTATTCAAGGCAGCTGAAATCTCACAGCCACGTGGAATTCTTTCTGCTACGTCTGGCAGGTCTTGCGAAAAGATTATGTTCTCAACGTTCCTGTTCAACGCGATATGAACTAGGCGTACACTTCTGCCGAATCGATCGATCGTCAATTTCTCACTGATTGAGCGAGAAACCATGTCGAGAAGGCTAAAAGAACACTCAAGAATTTGAGGGTCAAAACAAGTCCATCAAATCTAGAGTACAAGATATCTGGATTTGAATAACCACTCCGATGCTCGAGTTCACGGCCTAATTTGATCGTTAAGGATTAATAATAATTCAAGATCTGATGTCACACACCTGATAACATCATCGATCATCAACTTCGTCCGACAACTCGTGAAGTGGTCTGACGTTTTGAATCTCCTGACAAGCTTATATGATTTCGATATATTTAGCTTTTCAGCTTTTCTATCCCGAAACGATCTCGTTGTAGTTGTCCGATTAGGGTCAGATGCTCGAGACGAGATATGCGTGAGTCTTTTTCTAAGGAGTTTCGCAACTGCGCTTGCATAATCAGGGTGGTATGCAATGGCGCAATCGTAGGCATTTATGTATTTGGGTAAACAAGGATGCAACATTTCTCACTGTAGAGAAAACATCACCACATTTTCAGCCAGGAAGGTCGTTACCATTTCTAGCTCCAAGATAAGAGAATTCACATCGTGCCGTTCCAATGGTTAGGAGGCACAAGTGTGACTCAATCTTACTGCGTCAACGTGCAGTCAAACATTTAATTAATACACCACCGCAGAATTTGGAAAGTGTAAGGACTATGATCAGATGAGACAACACGTCGTTATCAGAAACTTCGTTTCACGGTTAGGCTAGTACCGAAATTGACTAGCTTCTCAGACCAAAAAGGGAAATAGGTCTAAGCTCAAGAATAGCTAAGAACTGTGCATGAAGTTTAACGAGGCCAAAGACATTTCGAAATTCACCAAACCTTGGGAGAACTATCACAAGGTTCAAAAATTAAACATAATACCTCTGAATTAACAGAATGATAAAGAAGAAAGGTACGAAGCAGTATGTGTATGCATGCAGTGACACGATTGGCTACCTTGAAGTGATGCTCTTGAGCAACCCAAAGCTCAATGAGTCCAGAGGAGTTCAAAGCAAAGCTCGATCTTCGTACAAAGATGAATATGGTAAAGTCTTGAACCATTGCACTGAAATTTACAAGGCAGGACAGGTAGGGAACAAGAGCACTGATCGGTTAGGTTACAAGCAAGAGGCTAAGTTCGCTTCAACCGCAAGGTACGTGGATAAAGAGCTAGGGTTTACCACCAAGTACCACACCCAGGTGAAGTTCAAGGAGTCTGTTTATCCAAACAAGTCTGGATCTCCATCATCCAATTTCAACTACGGCACCAGCAAGAATCACAACTCCGTTTAGGAATTGGTGAGAACATTGACTGTTGCCGAGGAGTTTCCCAAGAAAAACAATTAATGTGGCGAAGTCAACGCCCGAAGGATTCGGTGTAAAGCTGACGGTCACAGCTTAAGAAACTTGACTTCATCGTTGGAGCAAATAAGAAGGTTATCGATAGAACAATCACTAATGACTTGTTCCAAAGATTTACACTGATTGCCTTCAGCGGTAATGAGTTCGGAAACATCGATTTGTTCCTACCAACTACCACTTACTAGTCATCGCCTCGACTAGTACTTACTCGCTTTCCCTAACACGAAATTCAAAAATTTTCAAGTAATCATCACTAAGGCATGACTGTTCGCCAATCCAGGAAAACACATGTCGCAGAGTGATCACCGTTTCCAGATTCCTAGTTGGCCTGAACCAACTCATACTGCCAAGATGTCCGTTTCCCAAGATTTTCAATGTAGAGCCGACTCTGCCCGCAATTCCTAGGGAACGCCTGTTGCAGAGTGGCATCGTCATTACAGACCTACAGCTGGTCTTGACCAGACTTCCCTAAACTGAGATTTCTCGTACACGTCGCTTTCAAGAATTACCGACTCCACTTGCCATTCCCTTGGAAGGCACGCCGCAAAATATAGCCACATGCTGAAAGTCGTCCACCCACCAAACACGTCATCGATGAGGCACAATCCCGACACAAATTCTGATATTTCCACCAAAAGGTGATAATTCAAACAGAGGAAGATTTGTACCACTGTGCCAAATGGCGCCAATTTCAGAAATTATGACATCCAAATGACGTCATAACTGACACACTACTATGGTGACAGAAGATCCTAAGTATGCTCTGAACAAACCACGCTCTGATACCAATCTGACACGCCCCGGTCCCGAGGTCCTGTAGACATCGGGCGGGTCACGTGCTGGCCGACACCCGAAGGGTGACGAAAGCCATTTAGAAGATGTAAAAACGAGAAATAAGAATTTAAATTGCACATTTAATAAATGTTTCAGGAACGTGTTCAGAACATACAACTAATTGGAAATATTACAAGAAAGAATACCAAATTTAATACACCAAAAAGAGTAGGTCCTACACCGAGAGGACTCGAAGATGCCAAATGCGGAAGTGCCTCGACGCCGGGATTGTATGCCTCGAATCTAAGCCCTGAAGGGGGCGCAAAACAAAGGTGAGTGGACCAATTTGATATACATATAAGAAAATATTTATCAAGATACTAACCCCCAAGTTAGAAAACCAAAACGTGATATATAGGTAAGTTCTCCTAAACCTACCATACAGTACAGTATCCCAATCACAACTCATACTCATATACTATAATCATATTCATAGAGGAATAATCGCTAGTGAATGTCCAATATAACACTTCAGGCCCCATGCCAGCTCCCCGTCCCTGAGCATACAGTCAGAGGAAACCACACTTCAGGCCCAATGCCAGCTTCCCGTCCCTGTACTCGAAAGTCAGAGGTAACACACTCCAGGCCCTATGCCAGCACCATAACCGTCGCCCGGGATGGACCGGAACCCTATCCCTTCATCCCGTAGCGGAAGTGGACCACTAGGTAATATCAGATCAATGCCACATATATTTATTTAATCTCAACACCATAACACGGTATTCAATACTCAACATCATATCCCACTATTCTATACTCAAGCATTTCATTCATATAGTTTCTTAAAATAACATAAGTATTTTAGAAGGGGTCCACTCACAGTACTTAGCCATCCAACGCTGCGCTGCTAGCGAACATAGAAAGCCGCACTAGTTGCCCCTAAGCACATAAAGGGTACAACTTAGTCAAACTCTGTTCTAACCATTTTATTTGGGAAAACGGACCTCAAAAACGGGTCCAGGACGTCGAAATTAGCCTAGGAGGGGTCCCGAACGGAACCCGAAAAAGTCAACCGAGAAAGTCAACGTTGACCGTTGACTAGTCAAAGTCAAAGTCAACGGTCAACGGTCAAAGTCAACCGTTGACCGGGTCAACGGGTCAACCGGGTCGGGTCAACGGGTCAGGTCAACCGGGTCGGGTCAACCGGGTCGGGTCAGCCGGGTCGGGTCAGGGTCCACGGGTTGGGCCCGGACTTGGGTTAGGGTTTGGGTTTGGGTTTGGGTTTGGTGGGTCTGACCCATTAGGGTCTTGGGCTTTAGGGTTTAACCCACAAAGGGTTATTGGGTTTAGGTCACACGGGCCAAAGGCCCTAGTTTTTCTGAGGCCCAAGGCCTTAAATGATTTTGGGTACCTTAAATAAAAAAAAAGGGTACGGGCTAGGGTACTGGGCTAGGCCCTAACGGGCTTAAAGCCCAATAACTTCCTAACAAGGCCCAGAGGCCCTAAACCCTAATTAATTAACAGAAAACATAATTAATTAAAAAGGGATTGGGTTGGGTTGGTTACGGGCCTAAGGCCCGAGGAGGGTTTGGGTTTCGGGTTCTGGCCCAAAGGGCCTGGGTTGAGCCTGCCTGAGAAGACAGAGGAACGCCGGAGCTTCCACAGCTCCGGCCGGCTACCTACGGGGGTCCAAGGCTCCGATCTATCTACCAAATTGAAGCACGAAGAGAGGGGAGTGCGATGGTACCTTCGATTCGACGAGAAGTGACCGGAGCAGCTCGGAAAATGCCTCGAGGCTCTCGGATTCGCCGGAGAAAATGGGTGTAGGCACCCCGTGACAATTCTGACCTAAAACTCAGGGGATTTCACAAATTAACTTCTAATTTCTAACCCCAAACGTGAATTGAGTGAAAAGGAAGTCGATCGAAGCTTACCTCGTCGGAGAGAGAGAAAATCGCCGGAGAGTTTTTCTGGGGTTCTTCTGCCTGTCGCGATGTCACCGAGAGGATGAGAGCGCGGGGGAGTGACGAGGGTGGGTCGAGAGAGATGGCGAGGGTGTGTGTGTTGTGACGGTGAGGTCGAGCGAGAGAAATAGGGAGAGAGGGCTCGGGAGAGTGAGGGTGCAGAGAGAGATCGAGAGGGTTGAGAGGGACAGCGAGGGAGAGAGAGGGAGAGAACAGAGAGATGAGAGAGACAGAGAAGAGAGGGCTCGGGGGGGACAGAAATCCGGGTGGGCCCAGTGGGCTCACCATTTAAGAACCAAAACCATTTTAAAATTAAAAGAGGGTAGGGACTAAATTGAGAGTATAAAAGTTTAGGGATTAAAATGGCATAATTGAAAACGGTTTGGGGGGTAAATTTCTAGGATTAAAATAAAATCGAGGGGCGGGCGTGTCAGTGTGTGAGGCTTTTTGACATTTGTAGGTACCCTCCATTTGTTGAAGCTTTTGTTAGCACCATAAATTGATTTTGCTTCACACTATCTTGATCAAGAGTGTGTAAAGTTTTTGACATTTGTGGTTGAATTCTATTGATGAATCTGCTATGTTCACCCCCTCCTTTTATTTTCTTTCTTTTTCTTTTTTTTTTTCCAGATTTTTTTGTTTTTTGGTAGGGGAGGGGGCTGAAAACTTGAAATTTGAAACTTCCTAGCTTATGTGGAAGTTTGAAGACTTTCCATGTGGGGCTCTTTCATGGTTTGAATTTGAATTTTGAATTTATTTGGCTATGTTGAACTATCTATATAAGAATAATAAGTTTTCACTCTTTACATTGCCTTCATTTGCTCATTTTGTAGTGATTTTTGAAGATAGAGTGCTCTTTAGTTGAAAGTGATTCCGGCAGTGCTTGGCATCATCTTCAGGTTGGTAGTCTTCTCTAGTAGATCAAATGCTTTCATTCTTGTTGAATTGTTTGAGTATTCATGCATTTGGCTAAGAGCATGATGAATTAGTTGAGCTTTGTTTTCTGCCCTAGGAATTTCTTAGGTTTTGATCCTTCACATAGTGACAGAGTTTTTTTTTTTTTTTCTTCTTCTTCTATTTGTTGTAGATGTCAGAGCCTGGAAGTTCTAGTGATGAGGGCTCGCCTAGCTCTAGCTCTAGGTTTGAGCCTACAATGTCAGAGTCTTCAAGGCATTTGTTAGAGTCTTGTACAGCAGAAACGTTAGATGATCTTCAAAGTCGTCAAGCCTTATCCAATATTAGTTCTGCCTCCTTCATGTCATTGGGTTAGGGGGTTGCTCTTGACGCCATACCCATCTTTCGCTATGAGTTCACAGCGGACCATTTAGGTAAGAATTTGTTAGATAGCGAGGAGCAGCTTGAAACCCTAAGGCAGTCATATAGTATACCCCGTAGTGTGGGAATGTGTTTGGTGCATTGTGAAGAATTTCTCTTTGAGCTGCCCAATGGTCATGTTATGTTCTATACCCATATATTAGTGACCTTAGGGATGAAGCTACATTTGCACCTGTGGTTGCAAATGATGCTATCTTTTATTGGATATACGTTTGGGCAACTCAACCCTGGTTTTTAGGATACCTTGTTTGGGTTTTATATTATTTGGATGAAGTGTGGGTTAGGTGAGCCTTCATTCCATCAATGGCGCTACTGCCATAAGATGAACCAGTAAGGTCATGCACAGGTTATGCTGAGTGTGCATGTCGGAGTGAGAGAGAGAGCGTATTGTCTTTGGTAAGAAAAAGACATACTGCACTTGGAAAAATCGTTAGTGCTTTCTTTATAATGATTGGGAGCATGCTAAGGGTGTCACACTTGAACGACGTGTTCCTACCCACTTCTAGATTGTAGGTTGTAATGTATCCATTGTTCGCATTGTTTGCTATTTGTTGTGATTTCTTCTTTCTTCTAACATTTTTCTTCATGCAATGACGTGAGACACCATCAAACTGTCTGGGCGAGAGCTGGCTAATGTAGAGAAGGTGTTGAAGGTGCCCAAAGAGGATAGACACTTGGGGAACCTACCACTCTTATTTCGAAAGTATGGTTTTCAGCCCCTAGTTTCCGAGTGCCAGAGATGAGCGAGTAAGTTGTATCCTTCATTTGGCCTTTTTTTGTTTTTATAAAGTTGTATTCCATACTTTGATTTTTCTTGTTCAGTGGAGAAGGTGGCCAAGAAAGGGAAAACACCCATGTTAGTTTTCATAGACGACATTTTGTTTCACAAGGGAGGTCGTAAGCATCAGGTGAGGCCAACTTTTAGGCTTAAGTCGTAAGAAGAGATCCTTAAGATTGCTGCCTCAAAGAAGGCTGAAGCTAAAGACATTGGGTGTGCTGTTGCCATAGTTGTAAGGGATGAGAGGCGACTGTTGCCTCTTCTTTCTACCATCGATCCCGTCTTTCCTCCAACCATGGAGTCCACTGACTAAGAATGTGACCCTAGCTCCAACCGTAAGAGGAAGTATAAGGAAGAGGTTAGCAGCATCGATTGGAAAAACTTGAAGGTTGCTATGCAGCCAAGTAGTTTTAGGTATGTCAATAATTGCCTGGCAGGACGCCGATCCACTGTTGACGAGCTTGGCAAGCCGCTCGCTGAGAACGAATCAGATCGTGACTGAATGATGAGGCTATCTTCTTATGTAAGTGTTACTCTATCATTTCTTTACTTTATCCCCTCTTTTTTTTGGTAGTGACGATCATCTTGTCATGTAGGTCATGACTGAGTACGACAACAGACTACGAGAGGTCAAGCGGTACAAGGCAAAGTTTAAAAAGAATAAGCAGCTTGTGAATGACGCCAGGAAGACGAGCAAAGCTTTGGCTGAGGCCATCTGACTAAAGGATCAACTTTGAGAGTTTGAAGGGGCAAAATGGTGAAAACTTGAGGCTCAAGAAATAATTTGAGGCGACTAAGAAACAGTTGGAGACAATTATCCTTGAGGTTTCCAAGTTTAAAAGGGAGTTGGATAGTGCCTTGGTTGAGGTTTCTAAGCTGAAGAAGAGTATACCAACTGAGAGGAAAACTGCTGTGTAGGAGTTCTTAGGTTCCCATGCCTTTCACAATGCCTTTAGGCCTCACTGCATCCGGTGGCTAACTTTGAGAAAAGGAAATAGATGTCCGTTCTTGAGCGTAACTACGATGGAAACATTATCTGAAAGTGTCGTGACGAGATGGATGAGTACCAACAAATGGGTGAAACCTTTGTCCTTGCAGTTAATCCTAGTAGTGAGGACGACTCTGATAATGAGGCCAATATTGATGAGCAGTCTCGAGAGACTGAGAATGGTCCTGGATATGTCGAGGATGGTGGTGATGGCGATGAGGTTGAAACGCAGAGTGATATTGTCAAGGGTTCGGCCTCAGATGAGGATGACTCGTAGTGCCTTCTTTTTTTGCGATGAACTAGTATGTTGTTTGTATGGCATGCATTAAGTTATGAGCTTTTTTGTTTATGGATGCTTGTGACATTGCACCTTTTATTTTGATGTTAATTGCCAAGTATTTCCATTTTCATTGATGAATGCTTGGCTATGTTTGAGAAAATCCTTTGTTTGGATATAAGCCATAACTTGGGTATGATTGAACTAATATACTGTGAAGCTATTCGTTTATTTGTATAGTCTTGTTGACATATACTTAGACTTTATTTCATGTTGGAATCATTCATGTTGAAGTTTCAAATTTGAGCGTTTCAGTGATAGGAATGGAAGAGAGTTAGGACCAAGTTGTCTAAATCAACTCTTTATTGAATTGATTCCAAATGGCTTTCTTACATAGAATGCCAAACGGCCGTAGCTCAACACTTGTACAGTGTGAGTCTACTTGTAATAGTACTTCAAGTGATCAGCATTACATAGATGGCCAATGGTCTTGCCATCGGAGCTTCTGAGCTTGTAGGAGCCAGGGCGACTGATGCCAATAACTTCAAACGGTCTATCCTAATTTGGACTGAGTGTGCCTTCACTCGGGACTCTGTCGCAAAGTAGTATTTTCTTCAATACCCAGTCCCCCACTTTGAAAGAGCGAGGTTTGACCCTAGAGTCATAGTAGTTGGAAATGTGCTGATTGTAAGCGACATTCCTCAGGTGAACTTGATCTTTGTGTTCATCGACTAGATCCAAGTTGAGGGTGAGTTGTTTGTCATTTTCACTTCGCTTATAGTTCTGGACTCGATATGTTGTTTGCTCAAGTTCAACTGGGACAATTGCCTCTATACCAAAGGCGAGTTAGAATGGTATTTCTCTTGTTAAAGTCAGATACGAAGTGTAGTATGACCAAAAAACTTGAGGCACAAGTTCTGGCCAACAACCTTTAGCCTTGTCTAAGTTGGTCTTCTAAGTGCGCTTGATTATTTTGTTGATGGCCTTAACTTGTCCATTAACCTGAGGATGAGCTGGGGAGGCGAAATATAGATTGATGTTGAACTTAGAGCAGAAAGTCATGAACTTTTTATTATCAAACTACTGCTCATTGTTAGTAACTATTGCATTGTGAATGCCGAATTTGCAAAGGATGTTCTTCCACACGAAGTCTTCTATCTTTGCCTCAGTAATAGTTGCCAAGGGTTCTACTTCAGCCCACTTTGTGAAGTAGTCAACCACAACGATTGCATAACGGACCTTACCATTCCCTACAAGCATTAGGCCGATCAAATCAAGTCCTCATTGAGCGAAGGGCCAAGGGTTGATCATGGGAGTGAAAGGCTCAGGAGATGAGTGGGGAATGGTTGCATAACATTGACACTTGTCACATGAGCGGGATACTTTGATGGCATCTTGGTGGAGTGTTGGCCAGTAGTTTCCTTGGCGAAAAGCCTTGTGTGCTAGATACCGAGACCCGGCATGATCTCCGCAGATTCCCTCATGTATCTCTCGAAGGATAATTTCCGCCTCAGCAGGCGTAAGACACATTAAGTATGGTAGGTTAAAACCTCGCTTGTAGAGTTAGTCATTAATGATCAGGTAGCGGGTAGACTTGTATCGAATTTGCTTAGCTTGTACCTTATCATTTGGGAGGGTGCCATGAACCAGGAACTTATAAATCGAGGTGATCCAACTATCCCTTTATTGTAAGTTACACACTTCTACGGCTATGGTGCTTGGGGTTGCCAACAGTTCGACATGAATTTTTCTTGCACTCTTGTCTTCCACGGCTGAGGCGAGGCGAGCTAGGGCGTTCGCATGACTGTTTATCGCTCGAGGAACTTGGGTGATATGATAATGGAAGTGCTTGAACAAAAGTTGTGTTTGTGCAAGATATGTTGCCATAGAGCAATCCTTAGCATCAAAGTTGTTTGTGACTTGGTTGACCACCAATTAGGAGTCACTGAAGATATCAATTTGCTTAACTCTGGGGTGTTTGGCCAAACATAAGCCTGCTAGAATGGCCTCATACTCGGTCTCGTTGTTTGACGCCTTGAATTTGAAACGAAGAACATACTCCATTGCCACTTTGTCGGGGGTGATAAGGACTAGTCCTGATCCATAGCCCTATTGGTTGGATGAGCCAACAATATACAGGGTCCATACTGGGAATGTTGGTTCTGTCTTCCAAGCTTCCGAGGCTAACAGAGCCGGTGCCTCAGGTGTAAGAGAAATGTCGACATGATATGTGAATTCGGCGATGAAATCTGCAACCGCTTGGCTTTTCTCAGCTGGCTTTGGTTGGTAAGAGATGTTAAACTCACTTAATGCTATCGCCCACTTGATCATTCATCCTGAAGTGTCAGGACTTTAGAGTATTTGTCGAAGGGGATGATTGGTAAGCATGACGATGGAGTGTGCTTGGAAGTAAGGGTGAAGCTTTCAAGCAGACATGACCAATATTAGAGCTAATTTCTCAATGTTGAAGTATCGTGTCTCTGCATCTTGCAAGGCCTTGCTGGCGTAGTAAACGGGTCGTTCGACACTACCCTCCATTTGAATGAGAACGGAACTGCTGAAGGCGAAACAGATAGATAAATAATTAGAATGTCGCCAACCTCAGGTTTGGAGAGTAGATGAGCTTTACTCATGTACTCCTTGAGGTTTTTGAATGCCTTGGCACACTCATTAGTCCATGTAATGTACTTCTTACTTCCCTTAAATGCTTTGAAGAAAGGAGCACCTTTGTCTGTAACCTTAGAGATAAACCTAGTCAAGGCTGCCACCTTGCCAATAAGGCTCTGGATGTCTTTTGAAGTTACTAGTTCTTTCATATCAAGAATTGCTTTGATCTACTCAGGATTAGCTTCAATGCCTCGTTGGCTAATCATGAAGCCTAAGAATTTTCCAGAGCCTACGCCGAAGTCACATTTGTTGGGGTTCAACCTCATTTGATACATTTTCAGTATGACGAAGGTTTTAGATAAGTTGGTGATGTGTTGGTCAACATGTTTACTTTTGACTAGCATATCATCAACATAAACTTCCATGCTCTTCCCAATTTGTTCGGCGAACATTGAATTGACTAGTCTCTGATAAGTCGCCCCTACATTCTTTAGGCCAAAAGGCATGACTTTATAGCAGTATAGTCCACTGCCAGTAGTGAAGGCTGTGTGTTCTTAGTCTGAAGGGTTCATGAGGATTTAGTTCTACCCCGAGTAAGCATCCATGAAGCTCAAGAGTTCACACCATACCATTGAGTCGATACGTTTGTCAATGAGAGGAAGGGGACAACTATCATTTGGGCATCCTTTGTTTAAGTTGGTATAGTTGACACACGTTCTCCATAAGATCTTTTAAAGTAGGAAACTTTCCTTCGTTGGATTTTTCTTGATATAGACAACATTTGTTACCCATGTTGGATAATTGACTTCACGGATAAAGCCTATGTCTTTGAGTTTTTCAACTTCTGCCTTTATTGCCTCGTATCATTCGGCATCATAAGATCTTCGCTTTTTTCTCACTGGCTTGGCCTTGGGATCAATACTCAAATAGTGACAGATGACATCGGGAGAAATGCCCTGATGTCTTCATTTGATGCATGTGCGCCCAAATATGACATTGTATGCCGTTGGGCAGTCAACCACCAGGAAGTTAGTGGTAATGGTAGCTGTGTAAGATCTTGTACTAATGGTAAAGGGTAAGTGTATGCTCCATAAAGGTTGCACGATATCACCGGAGAAGCTTATCAAAGGAGAAATCGAGAGATCGAGCAAGTGTTCAGCCACATTGAGTGCCCTAAAAGCTTCAGCAAACATGATATTAACCAAAGCCTCTGTGTGTACAAGGATTCGTCGAACATCAAAGTTGGCTATGTGAGCCTCTATGATCAGTGGGTCATTATGAGGGTAGATGATACCTCTTTCTTCCTCAAGAAAGAAACATATTAGATCCCAGTCAAGCTTTTGATACTTGCCCCCCCTGATGTCTTCCACATGAAACACTTGGTGGCCAAACCTCAAAGTTAGTTCATTGTTTTTCATGGCCCTGTTGGAAGATTCAGATATGGGCGTGCCACCGCTTATGGAATATATCACATTCACTTGGCGTTGGTTACGATTATCCCTTCGAAGGTGAATGAGGAATTGATCAATTTTTCCTTCACATGACAAAGCTTCGATATGGTCACGGAGGATGATACAATTCTCGCCATCATGACCATTATATTCGTGGTATCAGCAAAACATGCCCGTGTTCTTCATGGACTTGTAATCCGGCTGCCTCAGCTTTGGCTTCGATATCAAGTGAGTTATACCGGGGTAAATAGTCATGCATGTGGTGTTCAAGGGCGTGTATGTCTCATACCTCGGGGTGGGGTCTGTCTTGACACATGTTTGGCCTACTGCATTGACTGCTTGGGGGCGAGCATTATTGTGGCGATACCCTTGGTTATCACGATAATGCCTCTTACTCTTTTTACTAAAATGAGAGTGGTAAGGATGGAAATCCTTCCTCTTGCCCTAAGATTGATACGTCTGTCGATTTGGCAAAGCATTAAGTAAGGCATGAGGAGTCGCCATCTGCCATTTGGAAGGTTGAGGTCTTTTCATTTGATTGGGTCTAGCTTCCACTCCCTACTTGTTGATAAGGGATGGTTATAGGGGGTTTCTCTTGATATGTCCTTGCCTTGGCGGAGGCATGGTTGTAAGCTTATGCCATCACCTCAGAGTAAGTCTTTCAAGTATTAGCATTGATCATGTACTTGAAGAAACAGTCACGTAAGTCTGTCGTGAAGGCTTTGAGGGCAGTCTTGTCATCTGCCTCGACACAACGAGAATACTCATAGCTGAAACGGCCGACATACTTACGTAGTGACTCGTCTGGCTTTTGACGAATAATGTACAAGTCATCTGCAGAGTGCAAATGATTGGTTTGGAAAATGTGTTGAGAAACAAACAGTTTCCTCAACTCCTCAATTGAGTCTACTGTCTCAGGTGGGACACGGCAATACTAGTTTAAAGCTATGCCAAAGAGGGTGGAAGAGAAGAGAATACATTGTTCTTCGTTAGTATGCATCAGGTATGCCATAGTGGACTCAAAGAGGTTGAGGTGTTCAATCGAGTCTTCCGTTCCAATATAGAGTTGAAAATTGAGCTTCTGCTTTGTCTTCGCTTGGAGGAGGTGTCGAGGATCCTCCTTGTAAGAGGGTTAGGCTTAGGTTGGTTCCAATCAGGTATCTCGACTTGTCGTTCGGCTTTCAACTTATTTATTTCCTAAATGAGCTGTAGGACAAGGGGTTCCTAAGTTGAGTCATGTACCACTGGAGCTTTCTTTCGTAAATCTCCATTGCTTCTTGGAAGTAGGAAAGTTTGATCAAGAGCATGTGATTTTGCCTTGGACTCGCCGCACTAACTTCTAAGGTATGTCTGTCGGAACACCTCTGAGTCCCTTATACCTTCATGTTTCTCTGGGGCCTATCGCTCTTTCCTTAGATTGGTAGCTGACCTGGGCCGTGGTAAGGGACCGAATCTGTCAGAGACCCTTGGGTTATCGATCTTTGAGCTTATGTGGATGGGGTTATCTCGACTTTGCTTTAGGAAGTCTCGAAAGTCGCGATAAACAACTTTTGATCATTCCGCCCCCTCTGCCAGGAAGTGTCTTCCTCCACTTCTCCTGCTTCGTGTTGAAGCAGCTAGGTTGAAAGAAGTCTTATGTTGATCGACACATTGATGGGCAGCTCACTCCTTATCAAGGATATCCATGTTGGATATCGGTGACCCTCTGCGTTGAGGGGCATTCAAATGATTGTTGACTTCAACAGGCGCGATAATCTCGTGTGTTTGAGCATGTTTAACCTCGTGAAACATCTTGAAGAGCTTCTTATACTGCTCCTGGAGGATCTTATTCTTCATTGCTATCTTGTTGTTCTGAGCCTCTAGCTCATCGGCTTTAGCTAGAAGAGAAAATCTCTTTCGTTCATTCTTTCGTTGCTTCGCACTAAATGCAAGAAGAGTGTCGTTCTGTGTGTTATGGCTTCCTTCGCTCCCCATGTTGGAGAGGGATGCCTGGTCAAAAGAGAGTGTACAAATGGTGGAAACCAACTTGACAAAGCTGAACAAAGTAGGAATAAGTGTCGTTCCCATAAAAAGAGCCAAATGTTGATGCACAAAATCGGTAAGGACTATGGTACAACAGAAAGTGTTAGGTTTGTGACCTTCGCTAGATTGCTCCTATCTCCAGTGTGGATAAGTATGTAAAGAGATAAAGGCAAGGAAGTAAACACAAGATGTACGTGGTTCACCTAGATTGGCTATATCCACGGAGTATGAGAGTTCTCATTAATTGTGAACGGTTTACACAAATACATAGGTTCAAGCTCTCCTTTTGTGAGTTCTAGTGAATAGTTCAGTACAAATGACATTAAGGATTATTATGGGAGAATGATCTCTATTTATAGAAGAGAGTTTCTAGCTTCATTCTAACATCGACACGTGTCATGCTGTGATTGGCCTATGATGTTAACACATGTCGCGTTGTGATTAGCCTCTGACATTGACATGTGTCAAGTTGTGATTGGCCTCCTAGTTGGAGGGAAACTCTTGTGGGTACTTGGCGGTATAATATTGACCGGTGCTTAGTAGTTTCAAGATTGGTCAAGTATGGTACAAACAATGATCATGTTCATCTGTACAGAAATGGAAAATTGATAACATAATCAATTTTCAAACATGTTGCAACAGAAAAAAGAAAAAAAGAGTTCTTGATATTCTTACTATTGGAATGAGAAGCCTTGCCCAAAGTCTTGTCCTTGAAGTTTTCTGTCTGTGCCCTAGCCGGTTGGTAGCATGGGGTGTGCATGGGCATGGGATGCTGTCTAATCTCCCAAATTCAAGGGATTGCTGTCTTTACTTTAGTTGTTAGCCTAGTTGCTATTCTTGCTTTAGTTGTTAGGTGATTAGGCGTAAATCAAGGAAGGAAGGAAGGTTGTTTTCCTTTATATATATATGAGCTATCCTTGTACTTGAAAACATATGAAATATACATTTAAACTTCAACATGGTATCAGAGCAGCGATCTTAATCGACCTGCTTCTAATTAGCTCTTGAGAAATCTGTGAGTATCCATCATGGCCGAAGGGAGTTATGTGTTTGGTGAAGATGTTAGCTCGCATGCTACGACAGCTCCACTTCATTTAGATGTTGATGCCAACCCTAATCAACGTCTCAGTTTTGTCCTACTAATGAATTCAATTATCTTCCCTAGGAGAGAGCAATCACTCTTGCCTTGGGAGGACGATCGAAACTGGGCTATGTTAATGGCGTTATCCCAGCACCTAATGTGTCTTCATCAGATTACAATGATTGGTTGTGCAAGGACCAATTGGTCATGTCATGGCTACTCAACTCTATGGATCGAAAGATTGCAGAAATTTTCAGCTATGCCGAATCCTCCTACGTTCTTTGGAAAAATCTCAAGGAAATGTATGGGAATCAGAATAATGCAGCTTGAGTATTCCAGTTAAAGAAGGATGTTGCTGGTCTACAACAGGAAGGTAACACATTTGTGCAACATCTTGGGAAGTTAACCACCTTGTGGAACGAGTTGAATGTCTATAGGCCACATACTATCGACGCTGCTGTGCTAACCAAAAGAGCTGAGGAAGACAAAATATTTCAACTTCTTGCAAGTTTAAGTCCTAAATACGAAGATCTCAGGAGTCATGTTCTCATGAATCCTAATCTTCCCTCTTTCTCGAGTGTATGTGCCACGATTCAAAGGGAAGAAACTCACAGAAAAACCATGACTGTGGAGTTAAAGTCAAATATACCAAAAGCTAAGGTATATTTCTCTAGCCACAAAACTAGCAACGAGAAAAGCTACAAAGGGAAGAAACCTATTGTGAAGTGTAGTCACTGCGATACTGGTGGACATACACGAGATCATTGCTGGATTCTCCATCCCGAACTGAGGCCCAAGTTTCCTAGGGACAACAACAAGGGCTTCTCTAAAGGCTCTCACAACTCACCCTTCAAGGCTCTCACCACCACACATTCTGAGGGAACACAGATGTTCACTTCCAATCTTGCTGCTCTGATAAATGAATTTGCCGCCTTTCTTCACAAAAAGCAAAGTCATGGAAACAATGAAGGATCAACCAGACAAGATGACAACAAACAAGTTGCTCTACTCGGGCATTTTGCCAGTTTTTTGGCTGAAAATGAATGTGTGACACAACAAGATGTTCCAGGTATCTTACAATCTTTTTCAACTGCTCTTCAAGTAGGTAATGTGCATGATTATTGGATTATAGATTCAGGAGCTACTGATCATATGACTAATAAGTCTACAAATCTACATAGTTTTGAAAAACTCTCATACACATCTCAAGTGTCAATTGCTAATGGCAAGGCTGCTATGGTTGTAGGAAGAGGAAAAACACATTTGATTTCTAGTGATGTCGAGTCTGAATTTCTTTATGTTCCCTCATTCCCTTTTAAGCTCTTATCTGTTGGACAAATCACAAACTCATTGAACTGCCTTGTAATTTTTTCTCTGAAAACTGTGGTTTTTCAGGACATCACCACCAAGAAGATGATTGGTGAAGGTTTTTTGTTAAATGGTCTCTACTACCTTTCCAAGCATGTCCAAAATCCCAAGGTCTTCCAAGTCACTTCAAGCCTTGTTCAAGAACAACAACTTTGGCACCGGCGACTTGCACATACTTCTGATAAAGTCTTGTCTGTTTTGTTTCCAAACCTGTGCAAAGTCATAAGTTCCTGTGACGATTGTCATTTCTCCAAGTCCACTAGACTACCTTTTACTTCTTCCCTGTCTAGGGCTAGTAATCCTTTTGAAATCGTACATTCCGATGTTTGGGGACCAGTTCTAGAGTCCTTTGACGGATACAAATACTTTGTAACTTTTGTGGATGATTTCACAAGGATCACTTGGTTGTACCTCTTAAAATTTAAAAGTGAAGTGCTGGAAGTTTTTCAAGATTTTCATAGACTTGTAACCACACAATTTGATTCAATCATTCATGTCTTACGATCAGATAATGGCTCCGAATATATGTCCCATAACATGTCTCATTATCTAAGCACACATGGTATATTACATCAAACTAGTTGTGTTGGGACACCCCAACAAAACGGGGTTGCAGAAAGGAAGAATAGAGATCTACTTGAAAAGACTAGAGCTCTTATGTTTCACTCGAATTTGCCTAAAAAATTCTGGTCCCAAAGTGTCCTTACTGCTGCATATCTCATTAACAGATTGCCAAGTAAGATATTGAATTTTAAATCACCTTATGAAATCTTAAAAGGTAGACAGATCAATCTATCCCATTTGAGAATTTTTGGATGTGCCTGCTTTGTTCATATTCAAGCATCAAGCCGTGACAAACTTGATCCAAGAGCAGCCAAATGTGTCTTCCTAGGCTATTCATCCACTCAAAAGGGTTACAAATGCTACAATCCGATGACTAAGAAATTAGTTGTTTCAAGAGATGTGAAATTTGAAGAAACCATGCCTTACTTCACTCAACCTCTGGACTACTCTAAAGAGGGGGAGACCTTACTTGATTTGTTTCCAACACCATATCCAAATGAAAAGGATACAACAGATATTTCAAGGGACCAGATATTGAATGAGGCCAAGTCTCGAAACCTGGAGAATTTTGTGGTCCCTGAAGAAGAATCACTCTCATCAGAACCCTCAAGTAGTCCTCTCAACCAAGAAACTGATCAATTGCCGACAATCCAATCTCCCACAATTCGTCGAAATCCTTCTCGAGAAAGGAAACTTCCATCCAAGTTACATGATTATGTAACTATCATGTAACTTATAATGCCCGATATCCCTTGACTTCTGCTATTAATTACAACAAAGTCTCATCCTCCTTTGCTGCCTTCCTCAGTGCAATTACTAAAACCTATGAACCTCAAACCTTTGAAGAAGCCAATTGACACAGTGAGTGGATAGCTGCTATGGCTGAAGAGCTTCAAGCTCTTCATGAAAACCATACCTGGACTATAGTGAAACTTCCTAAAGGAAAGAAGGCGGTAGGAAGTCGTTAGGTATACAAGACCAAGTTCCATTCAGATGGCACAATTGAAAGGAACAAGGCTCATTTGGTTGCTCGAGGATTCACTCAAACCTATGGAGTGGATTACAAGGAGACATTCGCTCCCGTGGCCAAGATGAACACTGTGAGGGTGCTACTATCTATTGCCATTAACAATGCTTGGCCCCTTTTTCAAATGGATGTTAAAAATGCCTTTTTGCATGGTGACCTTGAAGAAGAAGTTTTTATGAAACTGCCTCCAGGTCATCCTCAATCAAACAATCCAAAAATGGTGTGCAAACTTCATAAATCCATTTATGGTCTCAAGCAAAGTCCACGTGCATGGTATGCCAAACTCAGTCATGTTCTAGAAAGAGTTGGCTTCTGTCGGAGCAATGCCGATTCTTCTCTATTTGTGCGTTCAAGCACATCGGGAAAACTTGTGGTGCTTATTTATGTTGATGATCTCATTGTGACAGGTGATAACATGTCAGAAATTAGTGCTCTTAAACATTATCTCAATCACAAGTTTGCTATCAAAGATCTCGGCATCCTTAAATACTTTCTAGGGATTGAAATGGCACACTCTCACAAAGGGTGTTTTCTAAACCAGCGCAAGTATGTTATTGATCTCCTTCGTGAGGCCGACATGACAGAGTGTAAACCTGCTCGAACACCCTTGAATAGTAACTTGAAGCTGGAATCTCATGATGATCTCCTTCCCAATATTGAGTACTATCAGAGATTGGTCGGCAAACTCATTTATCTCACTATCACTCGACCTGATATCACCTACGCCGTAAGTCTCGTTAGTCAATTTATGCATGCTCCTCATATGGATCACATGAAGATTGTCCACCGTGTGCTTCGATATCTGAAAGGCTCTATTGGTAGAGGGATCCTCATGCGCAACAACAACCACACTCATATCTCAGGTTATACAGATGCAGATTGGGCAGGAAACGCCCTCGATCGCAAGTCTATCACTGGCTTCTGCACCTTCGTAGGAGGTAATCTTGTTACCTGAAAGAGCAAGAAACAAAGTGTGGTTGCTCGATCTAGCGCAGAAGCAGAATACCGTGCTATGGCTTTGACAGCTTGTGAACTTATTTGGTTAAAAAATCTGTTATCAGACTTAGGGTTTCCTCCCCAACAACCTATGTCTCTATACTGTGATAATCAAGCTGCGATCCACATAGCCTCAAATCCTGTCTTCCATGAGTGCACTAAACACATTGAAGTTGACTGTCACTATGTTCGGAATCAAGTGCAGTCCAAGGTGATCGATACACATTTCATTCGCAGTCATGATCAACTTGCTGATATCTTCACCAAAGGATTGCCTTTTGCCATCTTTCATCATCTTTTGCCCAAGCTTGGATCAATCGACCCGTTTGATCCAGCTTGAGGGGGAGTATGAGAAGCCTTGCCCTAAGTCTTGTCCTTGAAGTTTTCTGTCTGTGCCCTAGCCGGTTGGTAGCATGGGGTGTGCATGGGCATGGGATGCTGTCTAATTCTCCCAAATTAAAGGGATTGCTGTCTTTACTTTAGTTGTTAGCCTAGTTGCTATTCTTGCTTTAGTTGTTAAGTGATTAGGCGTAAATCAAGGAAGGAAGGAAGGTTGTTTTCCTTCTTATATATATGAGTTATCCTTGTACTTGAAAACATATGAAATATATATTCAAACTTCAACACTTACGGTTCTCATTTTGCCAATGCAGTCATGATTTGGAGTTTGTTTGCCAAATAATTGTATGACCTCCTTCCTTGCTTCATCTTGCCAAGTATTAGTGGTTTCTTGTCCAGCAAAGTAAAACGTCTTGCACTCATCAATTAACTCATCCACTAAAATCCTCTGGTTGTCATTGGCACTGTGACGAGCCTTCAAAAGTAATCCAAGAAAGTCACTTCGAAAACTGTCATTTTCTTCGGTCCCTGCCTTGTTTTCTCTTTTCTTGACAATCTCTGTTATGGTGGCATGTACTTCTTTCTCAAGTTTATCTGATTCGATCTCATCGCTGGTTTTGAAGAACTTACTGCATTAAATGAAAAGACTACCCATGAGTACCCAAGTAATTGTTAACAAATCTTGTGGTGAATATTAAGTAGATTACCGTTGCATAGCAGTTGGGCAAACGAAAAAGAATAATGAGGATTACCTGATGCCCTGACCTTGAAAGCATTTTTGAATAATAGGGAGGCTAACTTCATCAGCATCTCAAAAATGTTCTTTCCTTCTATATAGCTGCTGCCAAGGGCTGTTCTAGAAATCACTTCCGAAGTGAACAGTCTAAACTCTTCATACACCTCAATCTCTTTTCCTTCAAAAAACTTCCACCGTTCTAGCATTGCCTCAGCACTAGCTACCATTTCTGGAATCATACTCTAGAGAAACAATGCCATCATGATATTAGCATATTGACCTTCAGTTTATTACACTAAAGTACAAGTAACCTTGAAGACTTACTTTTAAAGTCTCTCCATGGAAGGCATGGTTGGCCAGTTTCCGCAATTTTCCACATTTTTCAGCTTCGGTTGTTGCCGCTAGGCCGTCTCCCACTAGCTTGTCCACAAATTTTGGGCTATCTGCTTTCAGGTAAGCGCTATCTTTGTTATTCAGTATCTCTTTACACAACTCGGGTTCCGTAATGACCAACTGAGCCGTAGAACCATGCCATTGAAGATAATTCTTCCCTGTAATTAGTATGCAAACAATGATCAAAATTTATCGCGGAATTAAGATTAAAAAACAATAGTAGTCAACTAAAATCGCGAGAGTTCGTTTGTCACCATATATCTTGATCCATGAGTGCATGTGAGGTTGAACAACAGAAAGTATGTCGTGTGATAAAATCTGTGGCCTTCCCATGACTTCTTTTCTCATTTCAGAGATTTCTTTTGTGTTTCCATGGATAAGTCGGCAAGGACGGCCTCGGATCCCCTGTGAAGCCATCAATTTCTGAGTGCGAGTCGGAGTCCACCATATCTTGTGAAGGATCTTGATTAGACCTAATATAAGAAACAGACACAGAAAGCTTGCGAAAATGATTACTAAACCTCCGAAAAAACCCATTTTTCCTTCTTTTTTTTCGAGTTGGAGTCCGTCGTTCTAAAGTTTTTTTTGCTCTTTATATAGTGAACACAAATTAACAAGATGCTGCTGATGGTATTTAGCTAGTGAGTGTTGTTGGGAAAAAATTTAGAGTACACAACTCTAACACAAGTGTTGGAGAGACAACACAAGTAAACAAATTACTTGTATTACACTCACAAAATATTACAACACTCAAAACTCTCAAAGACACACTTAGAAGCTATGACACTCACTTTCTAGAGACAAACTCTAGATCACTCACAGTCCTACAAGACTACTCTTGCTTCTCACTCTCACTTGGTTGCTTACTTGCTTGATTACTTGACTTGGTTGGTTGATTTCTTGTTTACAATACCACACCCATATTTATAGGTGTGATCAACCGACCTTCCTAAAATGCCTAATCAACTTGGGCTTTAATAATTAGCCTTCTAGTTGTTTCTATAAACAACCCACCGAAATGTGCTTTGCATGACAACCACATTTGTTATAATAGCTAGACAGTTCTAGCTTGTTCCCACTGACACTCGTGCTTGAATTTTCATGCTTTTTCCTTTGTTTCTTCATCATGGGCCAATCTTCACCAATTGGGCTGGTGTTGATTCTTCAACACTGCCCCTCAACACCAGCTCATCCTTTTCTCCATGCTGAGTTGACGACGAAACTTTTCAAACTTGCCGGTACTCAAACCCTTAGTGAAAAAATCCGCAACTTGTTCATCTGTATTGATTTGTCTCATCTCAATCTCTTATTGCAAGACCTTCTCTCTAATGAAATGATAGTGTACCTCCACATGTTTAGTTCTTCAATGAAAGACTGGATTTTTCGCCAAGCGAATTGTCGATTGGTTATCACAGTACAATGGTACTGGATAATCTACTGGTTGATGTAGATCACTCATCAACTGTACCAACCATGCAATCTCTTGAGTTGCCATTGCTCCTGCTCTATACTCTGCTTCTGTGGTTGACAAAGACACCGTTGGTTGTCTCTTGTTACACCACGAAACTACTCCAGAACCAATTCTGAAGACATACCCAGTGGTCGATCTCCTGGTGTCATGATCTCCTGCAAAGTCTGTGTCACAATAGCCAACCAACTTACCGTTTTCACCTTTCTTGTACAAAAAACCATAATCAATTGTACTTTTTACATATCTTAATATTCGTCGAACCGCTTCTAGATGAGGCTTCTTTGGATTTTGCATGTACCGACTCATCACACCAATTGCATAAGAAATGTCAGGTCGAGTCAGAGTCAAATAGATCAGACTACCTACCAATTGTCGATACATTGTTACATCTTCCAAGTCTCTGCCTTCATGTGCACACATCTTGGCATTAGGTTCCACCGGTGTTGAGATTGGCTTGCATTCAGGCATCCCAAACTTCTGTAACAAGTCTTTTGCATACTTTTGTTGACACAGAAATATCCCTTCTTGTGTGTGATCAACCTCTAATCCAAGAAAGTGCTTAAGTTGTCCAAGTTCTTTCATCTTGAACCAAGCTAACAAATTCTCCTTTGTTCGACGAATTTCGACCTCATCATCGCCAGTGATGATTAGGTCATCCACGTACACCAGCACGATAGTTAATTTTCCTCTATTAGCCTTAACAAATAAGCTGGAATCTACATGCGCCACTAAGTAACCACTTTGTGTTAGAAATTTTGCAATCTTACCGTACCACGCCCTTGGTGCTTGTTTCAGACCGTAGAGTGCTTTCTTCAACTTGCACACGTACTCGGGATGAGCTTTGCTTTCAAAGCCCATTGGCTGCATCATGTAGATTTCCCGATCTAACTCTTTATGCAAGAAAGCATTCTTCACATCCATCTGGTATAGATTCCAATCTTTGTTAGCTGCAAGTGCAAATAGGACTCGTACGGTCGTAAACTTTGCTACTGGACTAAACGTTTCATCATAGTCTAGTCCATACTGTTAAGAAAAGCCTCGAGCCACCAACCGAGCCTTGTACTTTTTAACTGAACCATCAGGACGACGTTTTACCTTGTACACCCATTTGCAGGATATGGGTTTCATATCCCTTAGCTTTAGCACCAAATTCCAAGTCTGATTCTGCTTAAGCGCAGTGATTTCTTCTTCCATAGCTCTTACCCATTCAGAACTCTGTGATGCCTCTTCAAACATCTCAGGTTCTTTTGCTACTCCACCAGCTATGACAACATTGGCATATTTAGGATTTGGCTTTCTTACTCTTGTTGACCTTCTTAGTTGTGATTGTGGAGTTGATACTTCCACTTCACTGGGTCTAACTTCTCCTGGTTGTTGATACAGACCAGTTTGCCAAAGACTTTTAGGTACTTCTTGCTTGACATCGTCGCCATCAAGCAATTCCTCGAGCTCACCTGGACTCAATTGGATTTGGGCAGCTTGGTCTTCCATTTTCTCCTGTAACGAATCTTCAATCTTTTTTTAGTCGGGCGACGCCTCATTTTCTGGGCAACAACAAGAAGATGCTTATGCGTCCCATTCTTCCTCTATAGCTAAAGACGCTACGGTGTCCCAATCATCTTCAATTTTCTCCTTTGCGCTGACGACATTACTCTATGCGGACTTTTTAAACTAGCACTCATTCACCATGTGGCCCTTCTTTCCACAATTGTAACACTTTTCCTCAAACCTTTTATTATTCTGGGACTGACCATGGTTGCCGTGATACGTTGGAGCTCTCCCTGGCCGAGAACTTCATCCTCCTTGAAGACTTTTCGCCTTATCACCATTTGTTTTAGATCCTCCACCAGCATGCTGCTTAAAGCTACCTTTACTTTTGGTGTAGAGCGCTTCCTCTTCACCTCTTAACAAGACCCCTCCCATTTTCTTTGCCAGTGCTTCTTGATTGGCAAGCAAATTCTCAAACTCAACAAGTGATGGTTAGGTCGGCCATCCTTGTATAGCGACAACAAAGCCTCAATATTCGAGTCTTAATCCATGGATAATTATTCTTTTTATTCTGGATTCTACAATGGCAACACTAAGATCTAACTTAGAATTTTCACAGCAAATAGATTTTACCTTGTGGAATATTCGCCAATCATCATGTCCCTCTGAGCCACTGGTAACAGCTCATTCTCGAGAAACTGCAGTCTTGTATCGTTCCTCTTTGAAAAGAGTGTGGCGAAGGTGTCTCAAGCTTCTTTTGGTGTCTTGGCTTTCCGTATGTGCTCCAACATGTCTTCCTCGACTGTGGTTTTTAAGGCAAACATGGCCTTACCTGCCTTGATCTTCCACTTCCGCAGAGTGCCACTGGTGTCTTCTTCCGGCTGCATAACTTCATTACCACCGACGACATCCCAAAGATTTTGGCCTTGTAGATAAGAATCCATACACGTTGCCAGGTGTTGTAATTTTTGTTGTTCAACTTCTTGATTCCTCCAACAACTTGAAGGTCTCCCATCGTGTCGGCAGAGCTTCGATAAGCCGAACAAGATTAACCAATAATCTTGCGAAGTACTAAACTTCTCACAATTCTTAAAAGCTTCAAAAGTGACGGTCCCCGATCCTACTGCTCTGATACCAATTGTTGAGGAAAAAACTTAGAGTACACAACTCTAACACAAGTGTTAGAGAGACAAAACAAGTAAACAAATTACTTGTATTACACTCACAAAATATTACAACACTCAAAACTCTCAAAGACACTTTAGAAGCAATGACACTCTTTCTTACTTTCTAGAGACACACTCTAGACCACTCACACTTTTACAAGACTACTCTTACTTCTCACTCTCACTTGGTTGTTTGCTTGCTTGGTTAATTGATTGGTTGATTGTTTACACCACACCCACATTTATAGGTGTGATTAACCGACCTTCCTAAAATGCCCAACCAACTTGAGCTTTAATAATTAGCCTTCTAGTTGTTTCTACAAATAGCCCACCGACATGGGCTTTGCATGACAACCACATCTATTATAATAGTTAGACAATTCTAGCTTGTTCCCACCGACACTCATGCTAGAATTTTCATACTTTTTCCTTTGTTTCTTCATCATGGGCCAGTATTCACCAATTGAGCTGGGCTTTAAGTTATGGGCTGGTATTGTACATTTAACAAGTGTCACTTACTCATCTTGCTTGTTACTACAATCCAAAAGGCAAACATCATCATCAAAACATTGGCATTGAAACCTTAAGCTGCCATTTGTTGACTTTCGATACGTCACTTGGAATTATCTCCTGGATTTGTCAACAAATACATTACCGTACTATTAATTTTTTTCCCCTACTCTCTCTTTCACCACGTTTTTCTAGTTTCTTTGATGAGTTTTCCCAAGCCTAAAATTTCTTCGTAAAGTTAGTGTCTGTGTCCTTGTCACAGACTGCAGCTGGCATACCAAATTATGTCCATCGTTTTTTACTAGTCTACGACGGATATGGATGTGACTTGTAATAAGTTGGCTTTTTCTAAATTTTGAAAGACATGAACCTTAAGCTGCCATTTGGACTGGTTTTCTAAACCAGTCCAAAGCAGAAACAAATGCAAAAGATACGAAAGACATTGGTGGAACTTGGAAACAAGCGATCAAAGCAGCATTTGAGGCTACCCAGTCTATTTTCCCTGGTGGGGAAGTTATAGCTCATCTTGATCAGTATTTCAGAAGTAAGTTAGGTTTTGTTAACTACAAAAATCACCCAGCCTACGTGGCACGCAGGCCGAGTAATTAGTAAACTAACTACGTCCTTCAAATGTGTGCGGGGCGTGCCAACTCGTCGGCCGGGCTCGGCCGAGGAGTAAAATGTGTTGATGTTGCGTTGAGCGCGCTGCTGACTTCTACGTCTTGCGATTACGGCCGAGGAAGGAACACGTCTCGGCTTTTAGATTCTAAAGCCTAAAGACAAGGCTGCTATTTTTACGAAGTTCAATATCAAATTCGGCTTTCAATGTGCCGAATGTAGTAACTCGGTAACACCTCACTTCGCCGAGAAAGCTAATGAGATGACCTCTGCCAAAAAAGATTCGAAAATTCTTCTTGACCGAGACTTGGATAGATAACCAGTCGACCCTGTCGCAGTGCTGTTTATCCAAACTGAAGGTGCTTCACGGACGGCTGGTTCTACGGCAACAGTGCTGTTTATCCAAACTGAAGATGTTTACCGGTTGCCTTCACAGTGCTGTTTTTCCAAACTGAAGGTGTGAAGGCAAAAAAGAAAATAAAAATCTCAAGGGTGTTGAGAGGTTTCGCGTAGAGTGAGAAATTGCGCAAGGCAGATTTGTGTGTTGAGTTGGAGGTCCTTGCATGCTGCCACTGCTTCTGTATTTATAAGGGCCGAATCCCTTTTTGATCGAATCATAACTCTACTCGGATTGGGACTCTTTACCCCAATCGGACTTTACCTCGGCCACTCATTTTTCCGCTAGGACTCTCACCGAGACTCCTTATCGTACCGGGACTCTATTCGTCTTCACAGATGGATTTCGCCTCTCTTATCTCCATTTAGACAAATCCTTTTCCTGCTAGGACTCGGCAGACTTAATTCAGTCGACCCACAAATCAACTATCCCACAGCATCTCCTTCTGGGCCGAGAAATACTTCACGCGCGGCCCAAACTATCATTTTGGGCCCAAACAGGTTTGTTTTAAGATGTGACTTGCACGTCAAACATTTTATATGCTGAAAATTGTCGTGCGAAACACAAGAAGGTAGAAGGCTAGAACCCTTATGCAAGCCAAGGACCGTTGCTTGCAGGGATTGGATCCTCTTGTAGAAGTATTATTGCCAAGTTATCTTATACGACTTTTTTATTGTTCATTGCAGGAGTTTCAAAAGCTGGCAAAAGAATGCTATAACGGCTTTCCTAGGCGAACAGAACATCAAAATTGGCAAACCCAACGATTTCTACTAAATTTGATGAATCCCATTGATATATAGTTCGATTTTTACCCAATTTTACTACACAGATTATGGCTGTTGCTAAATGGTAAATGAAGCAGGAAGCAAATATGAATTATGAATGAAATATGTATATTTTTTTTCAAATCAGTTTGTCATTGTGATGTATGTAATGTTGGATTTGAGGCTTAAGTAGAGCCAGAAGTTAGTGAAAATTAACCCGAATGCAAGAAGAAACTAAAAGACCAAAGCCCTTGACTTGCTTTCGGAAGAGTTACTTAATACTATTGTCTGTGTGGTGAGATCTCAAGTTAATCATAT
This sequence comes from Crataegus laevigata, assembly GCA_963580275.1. Classification (NCBI taxonomy): domain Eukaryota; kingdom Viridiplantae; phylum Streptophyta; class Magnoliopsida; order Rosales; family Rosaceae; genus Crataegus; species Crataegus laevigata. The sequence goes on from OY756940.1 coordinate 4,011,703, forward strand.
ATTATTATGCATTTTAATTCCTAGACATAGCAATGCGCAAATTGTTTTAAATACTGTTACAGTGACACTCCCGCATGGAGTTCTTCTCACCTTTGAGACCCTAAAATACAGTGAAATAAAGAAGCAGTCATGGCTTTTGTGAATAAATCATTCCTTGATCTGAAGGGCTGAATTAGTCTCCATCAGTGTGGTTACGTGATTAACACATAAAATAATTCTTTTTAATTACTTTAGTCGTTAAATTAAATTTGAACCGTTAGATTTTTTTTTTTTTTTTTTTTTTTTTACCTTTAGATTTGATCATATTATATCTTATCCATTAGATTCAATGAATTTATAAATATAAAACGAAAAAAAAATATGTATGTGGTGGGCCAGCTCCATTAACTCAGTTTGCCCTATAAATGAGTTTTGGGTTAAAGCTCATATTTGCCTCAAGGGTTGGAGCAAGGTAGGATAAATTTAAAACTTAAAATTTGAGTTTTACTTCAAGGATTGGAGTAGTTATTAGGGGTCTAATTTTCACTTAGGCAATAATTTAAGGACTAAATCAGTAAGTTACCTTTAAAATAAAGATTAAATTACAAGTAAAGATGAATACTCTTTGAGTCTTGATATCTTTGTCTTCTAAGCCTACGTATCCTGGGCTTTCTTTTGTTTGATTTCATTTTATTTGGGCCTTGCAATTCTTTTCTATTTCCAAATGTGTTTTATTTGGGCCTACAAATTACTAACAATTTTTTATTGCATGCAACATGCATTTAATTTTTATCCATAATTTTGTTAAATTCGGTCACTTGACTTTCATGATCCAAATTCTTGAGGTTACTTGAATGAAATTGGTGATTTTCCCATCATCATCTAATTTACGTCATATTTATCACAATCGAATTGTTCAAATCGGTTTGGTGAATCATGAACCTAGGTAAGGCATCTTATTTTTGAAGAAAATAAAATACCAACTAATTACTAATTAGCAAATGCCAATTGAGCATTTGCATTCAGTATATGGCCTTAAGACTTGGGATTGAAGGCACCATATTCCAAAGTAAAATATTTATCCAAAGTAATTTTTTTTCGTCCAAAATCTATTTTAAGGAATTGGAAAGAGTCAAGTGAATGAACAAACAGTCAATATCGGTGCAGTTAAATGCACTGCGTTATCTTTCAATCTATATGGATATAGCCATGCACCCTTCAAATAACTTACAAAACCAACCAGTTTAGCTAGCACTTCGGATTATCTGGCCAAACCCGAAACACCTAAAACCAGAAGTTTGGATTAGAAAATGGAAGCCAGAAAAGAATCGAATACTAATATCCCGGTGAAAGAAAATCAAAATGCTGGGGTTGAGGTTAATCCTCCAATGTGGCACCTGATGGTGCTGGAGGAGCTAAAGCAGGAGGGAGTACTGGTACCGAAGACAAAACAACGCCCGAAAGAGATGCTACAATCTCCAAGGACAGCTTTGAGAGCAACCCTACTGCCGATGTCAAATATTTGCGTAAATAAACGACTCCTGCAACTGACCACTCGCTACTGCATGAGATGTTAAAATTTACATAGAATAAATTGTAGTAGTACTAGTCGTTGTTGGATATATATCAACAATCAATAATAATTTATATATGCTAATAAATAATAAATGCGGATATATGAATGAACAATGTACTAACAACAAAATAAAATTATATAGAAACAGTAAAGATCGAGGATTGCGTACCGCAATGTCCTTGAAATAGAAATTTCGTCCTTACTCGGTGCTTGTAGTCCTACAGACGTCTGTTTCACCAGGATTCAACGATCAAGTTAAAAATTCCAACACTGGAAAACTTAACTTCTGGCGAATTTTTATGTGGTACTCTCAGTAAGAATGCTATGGATTGTAGGAGAAGATTTATGTTTTTTCTGTCTTCTAAATGCCATGTAGATGGATGTATATATAGCATAATTATGCATGTTCGCATTAGGTATGGAGAATGGATGTATCTGTTGAGAGACTTCATCTGTAAAGGGTGCTTTGCTCTGTGTTGTTTCTAAACTCTTCAGACTTCATCTGAAAGGATGAGTCTGTTGGTTTAAAATTAAATAAATAATTTAATTTGAATTTAATTTAATTAAAAAATAATTATTTAAATTCAAAAATAATTAATTAAATAATTTAATTATTAGAGCCCGAGCCCATTTTTTGATAATTAATTATATATTAATTACTAATTAATTAGCACACTCCAAAGCTCAACCCCAAATGTGAGCCCAATTTTCTTCTCCAAGACCTATCCTCCAATCACTTTTTATAAGGGACAAAGCCTTATAAAGTAAAGAGATTACTTGGGAATGGCCAATGTGGGACAAAGATGGGACAAAGAAAGTTCAACTCAAACTCAAAATTTCCAACAGTCGTCGCCGTTGTGTCCCTATCTATGTTAAGTTATTAAAATTACCATTGAGATTAAGCTTTCTGTTTCGTTATTTACCCTTGTTTTACTTCGATGATGAGTAAAACTGAAAATTATGGGTTTTAGTTCTCCTTGTTTTATGTCGGTATCCATCCATTCTTCATAAGCAATTCTTGCTCATCTTACGAAGTTAGCATTGTTGGGACAGAAGCTATGGATTATTTAAAAATGCTGCAAACAAAGGAGAACAATCGTCTCGAAAAGCTTAAATGACGACGGATTAACATAGTTGTGTTGAGTCTGTTGACGTTAAATGATAGTAGATGGAAGATTGCTGAGACTAAAAATACCAAATAAGATAAGTGCACAAAAAGCTTGTTCATGCTAGTAACTAGTCTCAGTGCTCGATCGATCCACCTAGTGCAAGATGTTGAATATCAGACTACACGATAACCAATACTACAAAATAATAGAAATTTTATTAAACAAACGAAAATGCCGAAATGACTACAAAATCTCAAGAGGCTACATTGTGACTAGCTTACTTCTCAAACTAAATTACAAGAAATATTTATAAAGAACTAAACCTAAGAAACCCTAACTCGGATGGGCTAGGTCCAAGTCCTAAACTAACAAGCAAAACCCAAGTACTAAAATAACCCTAAATAATAATATTTCCCAAAGCCCCCCATCAAACTCAAGACGGTACACGACATGAGTTTGCCAACAGACGATGTAGATGCAAGCTTTTTATGCTAATTTCCAATGCCAATTCCAATACGAAATTTCATCGGTGCAAAGTGCAAGACTCCAAATTCCAGTGCTAGTGCCAATGCCAATGCCAATACCAATGCCAATGCCAATGCCAATGCAAATTCCAACTTCCGAACAAACAAACCAAAAATCAACTTGCCATGTTCACAACGTCACTCAAGTGGTCACCAGTCCAAGCACTTGAGTGATCATTGGTCCAACAAAACTCTTGCATACGCAACAAATGGCCCAACAAAACAATCCTCCTCACGGGTTAACAAATTTACTTTTCCCTCCTTTTTCTCCTTTGCTTTTCTTTTCTTTTTACCTGGGGTCTTCTCCTCATCACATAAAACAATGCAGCAATTAATTCCATTGTAGAACAATTGATGCGAATATGGTGCGATTGTGGACAGGTGCAGAAAACTGATAGGGTGCTGATGAGACGATGCGGTGCAGATGTGCCGATGGGATTTCGGCTTTAAGGCGGAAAAGACTAATCCAAACCCAAAAAGAAACCAATAACAAACAATTTTGACGAACCTAACTAGAACCCACCCTAACAGATAACGGAGGCGATAGACAAACAAATATCAAACAAGCAGATTAAATCCCGAAGGATCAAACTTGCTCTGATACCATGTTGAATATCAGAGTATGTGATAACCAATACTACAAAATAATAGGAATTTTATTAAACAAACGAAAATGCCGAAACGGCTACAAAATCTCAAGAGGCTATATTGTGACTAACTTACTTCTCAAACTAAATTACAAGCAATATTTATAGAGAACAAAACTTAAGAAACCCTAACTCGGATGGTCTAGGCCCAAGTCCTAAACTAACAAGCAAAACCCAAGTACTAAAATAAACCTAAAAATAAACCTAAATAATAATATTTTCCAACACAAGAATCATGGAAATTCTGGTCTTTGCAGTTCAAAGTGAATGCAGCATTACCTGAACTCCATGTTGTGGACGAACTGTCAGATAATGCAAGGGCGAGTGGATGTAACCTGGAGACAGGGTGAAGGAATAACGCTGGAGAATCATCGACAGCGCAATCTTTGCTTCAGTGATTGCAAAATTCAGGCCCACACACGTTCGAGGTCCCAGTCCAAAGGGTATGAATACGCCTACGTTATTGTTAGTTGCTTTTGCAACCCCTTCCGAGAATCTGTCTGGTTTGAAGAGTTGTACATCTTTCCCCCAGATTTGAGGATCATGGTGAATTGCTATGGTCGAGATAACTAAATCAACATTAGCAGGAACAATGAGCTGTCCAAGTCTAACTTCCCTTTCAACTTTCCTTGTAACTTGAACGGGAGGGGTATATAACCTTAGAGACTCGTTGATGATCATACTCACCTACGTGAAAATTGATATAGATAATGAATCAGGAATTCAAGCTTAATCGAAGACATGATTCTTCCACTTAGATGAACATGTGATTGCATTCTTGATTTTCTTACCGTTTTCATTTTTGCAATACCATCGTGATTCAGAGTGTGTTTGCCAAATAGCTGTATGACTTCCTTTCTTGCTTCCTCTTGCCAATCCGTATGGAGTGCCAGAAGAAACACGGTCCAAGCAAGCAAAGTATTAGCGGCTTCCTGTCCAGCAAAGTAAAAGGTCTTGCACTCGTCGACCAAATCATCCACTGAAATCCTCTGGTCCTCATTGGAATCATGATAAGCCTTTACAAGTAATCCAAGAAAATCACTTCCGAAGCTGTCTTCTCCTCCGGTCATAGCCTTCTCTTCTCTTTTCTTAACAATCTCTACTATGGAGGCATGTACTGCTTTCTCAAGTTTTTCTGCTTCAATCTCATCTCTAGTTTTCAAAAATTGGCTGCATATTGAATGACAGACTACAGATAAGGACAGAAGCAATCATCCGAAAATCAAGTTGTGAGAACAGCTTAGACAAGATTATGTGCTAGTTAACATCGCAAGGAACAGAATGTATTGTCCCATATTCAATTTTTAATGCTGTTCCAGCAGCAGACACTAGCAAATTGAAACTGCCAATTGATCAATCAAAAGATCATTTGATACAATAAACATCGAAGATTTAAAACCCACTAACCAATCAATCAGAGATTCAATAACTAAAGAGAAGTGACAAAATGGATATCCTTTCAATTAAAAGGAAATTACCTGATGCCGGGAATTCTGATTGTGAGAGCATTTTTGAATATCAGGAAGCCGATATTATTCAACATCTCGAAAATATTCTTTCCTTCAATATAGCTGCTTCCAAACGCCGTTCTTGAAATCACTTCTGAACTGAACAGCTTAAACTCTTCAAACACCTCAATCTCTTTTCCATCATAATCTTTCCACCTTTCAAGCATTGTCTCAGCACTCGCTACAATTTCCGAAAACATGCTCTAGTAAAACAATGACATCATACCATCATCAAATTCACCTCAAATCCATTTCCTATTCAAATACTTAACACAAGCATTTACCACAGTACAATTAGCTGCAAAAACTTACTTTTAAGCTCTCTCCATGGAAGGCATGGTTCGCGATCTTTCGCAGTTTCCCCCATTTTTCAGCCTCGGTCGTTGAGGCAAGCCCATCCCCCAACAGCGTCCTCATAAAGCCCTGAACCTCTCTTTTCGGATACGCTCTATCTTTGTTATTCAGTATCTCCTTGCACAACTCAGGCTCCGTTATCACAAACTGAGCCCGAGTACCGTGCCACTGTAGATAATTCTTCCCTGTAAGCAATTCCATACAAATATCACCAAAAATAATCTCGAACCAAAATATTATAAAATAAAAATAAAAAAACAATAGTTTACGAAAATTAAGGTTGTTCTGTTTTTCGTTACCATAAATCATGATCCAAGAGTGCATGTGCGGTTGAACAACGGAAAGTATGTCGTGAGATAAATCCTTCGGCTTGCTCATGGCTTCTTTTTTCATGGTGGCGATTTGTTTGGTGTTTCCATGGATGAATCTGTACGGAGGGCCTCTGATACCCTGAGACGCCATCAACTTGGAGATTCGAGTGGGAGTCCACCATAGCTTGTGAAGGACCTTCACCAGAACGGAGACGAGAACCACACACAGAAGGCTTGAGAGAGTGACTGCCACCCCTCCCACCGCCAGAGTAACCATTTTTGGTACCGACTGGTTTTCTCTTCTCTGAACCTGCTGAGTTTTCACTTCGGCTTTGTTGTTTAACGTGTTGTGTGCAGAAAGGTAATTAAAATGTCCGTTTGACCCTACTGGATTGTTGCTTTGGTTTCTCGTACTACTGCTATTTAATGCGACCTGAAGGGCAAATATCGTCGTCAGTGCTGACGCATTAGAATGTTAGGCTGCCATCTGCCAGCTTTTCAAATTAATACTACCACAACAATTGGATTGTTGCTTTGGTTTCTCGTACTACTGCTATTTAATGCGACCTGAAGGGAAAATATCGTCGTCAGTGCTGACACATTAGAATGTTAGGATAAATTGCAAAAAATTACGTCAATTATTGAGTCGTTAATAATTTCATCTCACATCTTTAAAAAAATTCAATGTCATACATGTTAAATATACAACACTAGCCCATAACTTAAAGCCCGGCCCATTATGAAGTCTTGATGTTCTAGATGGATTATACATGGGATTTTGCTAGAAAGCTCTAGCAAGCATGTCGGTGGTGGATGTGTGTATAATAATATGCTGGAAAATTCTAGCATCATTTAAGTCGGCAAGGCTATTATTCCAAGCCATATGCCGGTGCAATGTGTGCATGAACATGCACTAGAAAGTGCTAGAAGTCGGCAAACATGCCTATAAATAGGTGTGTGTGTGTGCGCGCCCGCGCGCGCATTGTGAAGTAATAAAGTGAGTGATCAAGCAACTAAGTGAGAGTAAGAAGTAAGAGTAAGAAGTAAGACTAGTCTTGTAAGAGTGTGAGTATTCTAGAGTGTCTCTAGAAAGTAAGAGAGAGTGTCATTGCTTCTAAGTGTGTCTTTGAGAGTTTTTGAGTGTTGTAATGTTTTGTGTGTGTAATACAAGTAATTTGTTTACTTGTGTTGTCTCTCCAACACTTGTGTTAGAGTCGTGTACTCTAAAATTTTCCCCAACAATACCTTTGCTTACGAATTTGTTGCAATGTCATACATTTCGTTAGGTCCTCAGTTAAATGCTGATGTGGCACACTTTATATTAAAAAACTAAAAAAAATAATATTAAAAACTAAAAAAATTTATTTAATATTTTTTAAATATTAAAATATTAATTAATTTAAATAAAAATAATAAAAAAACCCATCATAACCTTCCCCCACCCCCACCCCGTCCCCCTCCTTCTTTCCTTCTTCCTTATCCCTATTACTGCAACTCGAAGAATAGAAAAAAAAAAAAAAAAAAAAAACATCCTCCCCCCATGCCCCATGCCCCTACCCCCTCCTCCTTCTCCCTTCTCCTTCCTTCTTCCCCAGATCCCAGTTTCTTAAATATAAAAAAATTACAAAACAGTCACACACATAGGGAAGAAGGAAGGGGAAGGAGGAGGGGGTGGGGGGAGGGTGTGGGGTGGGGTGGCTGGGGGGTGGGGTGGGGAGGGGTGGGATGCGTGTGTGTGTGTAACTGTTTTGTGTTGTGTGTGTGTGTGTGTGTTTTTTTTTTCTTTCCAGAAATTGGGATCTGGAGAAGAAGGAAGGAGGAAAGGGGTATGGCCGGGGGGAAATGAGGGAGGTGGGGGGGGGGGGGTAAGGGGCGTTGGGGTGGAGGATGCTTTTTTTTTTCTTTTCTTTTCTTCGGGTTGCAGGAATAGGGATGGGGAAGAAGGAAGGAGAATGAGGGAGGACGGGGTGGGGGTGGGGGGGGGGGGAAATGTTATGATGGTTTTTTTTTTAAATTAATATTTTAATATTTAAAAAATATTAAATAATTTTTTTTTAGTTTTTAATATTATTTTTTTAGTTTTTTAATATAAAATGTGCCACGTCACACGCCACGTCATCATTTAACTGAAGACTTGACGGAATGTATGACATTGCAACAAATTCGTAAGTAAAGGTATGACATTGAAATTTTTTAAAGATGAGGTATGAAACTGTTAACGACCTAATAGTTAAGGTAGTTTTTTATAATTTATCTAAAGTCTTAACACAACCCCACATGTCCAAGTTTATTTCTTTTGCCGGTTCCCAGCCCAAATAATTAAAAAAAAAAAGAATATAGCGTCAGCTAGTCAACAACTCACTCCATTCTTATGAGAAATTTTTGGGAGTGACGGAAGCACACACCTCAACAAGACAGATGGTGTTTCTAACCAATTAAAGTTTGACTGCTAAATTTTGACTTAGGCTCACTTGGACTGGGAGATTTATTTATTAGTAGTGATTTATTTATTATTTCACGGATAACGAAGCCTTAAGACCACCTGTTTCCTATCACCTGTCTCTCTCTTCGTCTATCTCTTCCTCTCTGGCCTTTCTCACTTCCTTCAAAGTTCTCTTCTCCGTCTATTTTCTGTTATTACCCAATTTTAATTCAATTGTAATCCCCAAATCAGTTAGTTGGTACTCAAAATTAGGGATAAATTTGAATACATGAAGACTGGAATTTGGTCTCAAAAGTATCTGCTGTGAATGATAAAGTTCAAAGCCTTAAGCTTTGTAATGGAGAAATGATGAAGATGGAGGAAGGTTTGGATCTGGAGAGAATTTCAGATGTTGGGTGTGTAATATGTGAAGATTTCAACTAAAAGTTCACATGCAAAAACCAATTTTGAATATGTTGAGTTCCTAAATTTTGAAAATGGATTTTTTTTTTCCTTTTGGGAGTCTCCCATATCTGCCACCCAAATTTTATTTAATTTTTGTTGCTTGGGCTGGTTTCATGAATAAGCCGTTTGATTTCTGGGGACTTGTTGCGTACAAATTTTTTTCAGGCCTTGTTTTTGGTATGGGGTTACAAATTGGGCGAGAGAGTAAGCGAAAGCAGAGAGTGGGTAGAAGAGAGAAGAATTTGCAACTCAAAATTCAACCATCTTGAACGGTTGAATGCAATCTTCAGTGGATGTTCAACAACAACTCCTACATAACCATCAAATTCTAGGATTTTCTCATAAACCAAACACCCTAGACTTTCTCACCATTTTTTTGTAAAAAAACAAAAAAATCAGATGCCTTGCTTGCTTTCAGATCTCGGTTTCAAAAGCTTTTTAAAATTTTACGAAGAAAACTAAAATTCAAAAAAATAATAATAATCTCAGTTTGGCAGTGACCTCACCGTTAAAGGCCACCACCCCGAAACACTCATTTCGTCGCCTCTGCTTCGGTTGTATCGGAAGACATTCAAGGGCATTCTGACTTCAGAGAGGAAGAGATAGACAAAGAGAGAGGCGGATGAGAGGAAACAAGTAGTTGGTGGTCTTAAGCTTCGTTATCTGTGAAATAATAAATAAATCACCATTAATAAATAAATCATCTAGTCCAAGTGAGCCTAAGTCAAAATTTAGCTGTCAAACTTTAATTGGTTGGGAACACCACCTGTTTTACTGATGAGGTGTGTGTTCCCGTCACTCCCAAAATTTTCTCCATTCTCACATCGAATTTTAGTAATATTGATCTAACTTTTAAAATTAATAAATAAAAATATTTCAATTGTTGCTTTGGAAAAAAAAATTTAGCTGAAATAGCCTTTTTAACTAAATTTGCAAAGTAAATGTAATAAATGTTGTAAAATCGACGATTGTGTGCAATGAAATAAATAAACAAAACACAAAATTTACAAGGTTCCTCTACAGTCAATGTGACTGGAGTACATCCTCGGAGCAGCAATAGTACTTTTATTATAATTTGGAATAGTAAGAGTACAAAGATAACTATCTGTATTCTTTCTTCTCTACTTCCTCTCTCTCTTCACTCTTCCTTTCTCTTTTCCTCCTTTTCTCTATCTCTTTACCGTGAACTTCTACCAATTATGTTGTGTTCCATAAGACTTATTTTATAGAAGCAAATCACATGCTAAATAGTGGAAGGAATAGTGGTCATCCACAATGAATGGCTTGTGAATGACTAGTGAATTACAACACTCCCCCTTGGATGGCCACAAGTCTTCAATTGACTTGTTAAAATATTGATCTGTTTTTTGGATGCTCCCCCTGATGAGTGTCTCCCCCTAATTTCAAATCATTTAGGCTAATCATTGATCGCTCAGCTTCGGTCTCTTAACGAGAAGAGTTGCCAACAGAGGTGCTTTACTAATAGTTAACTTTCCACAGGCTTGTTCTTGAACTGGGCTGGAGGGCCTTCTGCTAGACTTCCTCCAAAGGTCTGAATTTACTCATTTTATCTGGAATTAAATTTTATTCAAGAGTGGTGGACACTTGATCTTGAATCGGACTTGTGATTTCTTCAAGGGCCGTCGAAACTTGATCTTGAATGAAATTGGACAATGAGGAGCTTCACACACCAAGTGATCTTCGGCTCTGTTGGGGATAAATCGGCATGTGGTTTGTTGTGCTTGTCTTTACATACTTCAATGTATCATTTTCATTTGCCTTACTTGCTCTCCGTTCAGAAGTGGTATTTTCCCTCGTTTTTTCCCAGGCAGGTTTGGCATCTTCTCTTGCAGTATTTTTCCCTTTGATGCAGGAGTGGAATGCAAACCTTGCATTTGGATGGTCCTTCAGAACATCACTTATCAGCGACTCATCGTGCTTGACAGCTATCATCATATCAACAGTTGAAAATGAGTACTCGAGAGCGATGTTAGGTACGCAATCAGGGAAGGGTTCCAGACAATTAGTCCCAGATCGGAAGCTTGACTCTACGTGGCGACTGATTGCTCTCTTTCTCCTTGTCCTGCAGGTGATAACAAAGACAAAGAAAAGGACATGGAGAAAACATGATATGAGATACTTTTGCTTTCGACCCTGATGATATGAGATACTCTTACTCTTGTGTGACTTGTTTGAAAAGGTATTCTCAGGGAGAAAGAAAACTGAATATTTCGAGATGCTTTGTTGAAGATGCATTCTCGGAGAGGAGGAAGAGTTAGATATTTTTCAGGTCTGCCTTGCTGATAGGAACATATTTATGTGACTTTATTAGTTTCTTTCCTTGCATTTACAATGTTTTAAGCCATTTTCGTGTGTTTGTAGGTTCTAAATAACAAAGTTAGCAAAGAAGTGCATTTTGGTGCAATTTGGAGCTATTTTGGGGTGAAATGGATTGCATGCATGGGGATCATAAAAAATGGATGGTTGTGATTCATTCTCACCAACAAAATGGATTTGACACGCCCCGACCCGGAAAGGTCGACGCATGCTGGCCGTCACCGTGAAGTGACGTAACCATAGGGGTAATGTGATGTAAAAAGTGTATAAATTTAAATCGAACATAGAATTAATTAAAATTTGAAATAGTGACAGAGTGCACAAACGTGGGTGTGGCCCACTATAGTTATTCAGAGCTTAATGAGGAAACGACTACCGAAGAGTAGTCAAGCAACTAAAGTACGCTTATTTCACATAGTGATAAGTTCATACATCAGAAGCTGAAGCTTAATGTCAGAAACGGTCAAGGTTCCTTGAATGCCACGAAGAACAGCTATCTAGGTCCTGGCGGGGCGAAAAAACAAAGTTGAGTGGGTCAGCAAAACAAACTTATACGAAAAACCTTTATTTTTGAATATACTAACCCCTCGCCGTAAAACAAGTATAGTTTCCATAAAATATACTCCGTAAGTATGTAGCAATACTATGATAGCAATATAACCAGAAATATGCCAAGTAACTATGTATCAATGCTACAGTAGTATAATCATGTGATAAACAATATATCTAAGTACTCATCCATTTAATGCTGGCACACAAGTTCGAACAGATAACTCTGACACGAACAGGATTGGGTGTAATCAATACGCTCAAGTACTACGATCACGTGAAGACTGGTGCAAAAGCACATCACATACAAGTCGGATTGCCTAATGCAATCTACCCGACAGGACTGGCACCTAACCTGGATCCAGACGAGCGAACGGTGCGATGTGAACATACACGTGAAGGACTGGCCCTGGCCCTGGGGCGAGTACTAACACCGGTGCCGCAAGATGAGTATGTATATAAATATGTATGAATGTCATGGCAAGTATATCTCAGCCGTATTTCAGCATTTATCACAATTATATCTCAATTATCCAATACTTAGCAAAATATATGTAAAGTGAAGCATTTTATGAAGTTTGGAAACCATAAGTACGTATAGATATAAAAACAAACTACCCACTCACAAATACGTAGTCCAAAAGAAGCCTCCTAGCTTGGCTTAACCACGTACGTCCTCAGAATAAGTTTCCCTATACGTGAAATTTCTAATTAACTTAGTTTAATACACATAAACGGAAACGTAAATAAGTTCTTCATATATTATCCAAATATAGGGTTTAAATATATGAAATCGATCTACTCGACGTCACGAACACACACATATTTTTATAATAATTTTTTGACTTCTCACGCGCCTCCACGCGCCGCCACAAGGTGGCTGCGCTGGTGGCCACGCGCCTGCGAGCACAGTGTACTCGTCTTCTTCGCGGGTTCCAGCCATTTTTTACAGATTTTTCGTCCAACTTCTAGAGCTTCAAACGAGCTCGTTTCTTAACCAAATTTAGTAATTCAAAAGCCAAATTAAAGTTAGGAATGTAGCGAATAGATCTACATTCACAGAAAGTTCATATGTGGTCCGTGTTGTTCAGAAATTGGGCCTGAAAGTAGCCAAATGACCACGGTTACATTTTTCCAGAAAACTTATATTTTCTTCCCAACTTCCAGAGTCGATATCTAACTCGTTACTTAACCAAATTGTATGATTAAAAAGCCCTTATAAATTTAGGAATGTATAGAACAAGTCTATACCTAGTAGGTATTCCGTTTAGGTCGAGGTTAACCAGAAAAATGAGTTGAAAGTGACCTAACAACCACAGTCCTTTATGTTGGAAAACTGCTCTAGATTTAAATGGCCATAACTTTGTCAATACTCAACGAAATCAAGTGAAACAAAAACGAAAGTTGTAGTTCTCGAAGAGACGAAGAGAATGGTACCTCGCACGACGTCTAACTCGCCGTGGTTTGGCCGGAAACTGCCTCGAAAGCCGCCGGACTCGCCGGAAACTGGGCAAGATTCAAATGAGTATAACTTCTTCAATACTCAACGAAATTGGGTGAAATAAAAAGGAAAGTTGTAGTACTCATCGAGACGAAGAGATTGATACCTTACACGCCAGCCAACTCTCCGTGGTTTGGCCGGAAATTGGCTCGAAAGCCGTCGGTGCTCACCGGATTCTGGGTTCGAGTTTGTACGTGAAAACGAACGAGTTCTTACTTGAAACTGATATCTATGGACTCGTGAGGTCCTAAGAAATCCAATGGTAACCTTGGATCTTTCGATCTTCAAGGTTTGAGTGGTCTACGGTGTTTGTCCGTATGAAAATGGTAGAGAGAGTGAAGAGAGAAGAGAGAGGAAGTCTGAGAGAATGAGTTGTATTATTCCATTTTGATAAGGTTATGATTGAATAACAGAAATGGAGATGGGTTTGTGAGCTGTAAGTTGACGGAAAACATGGGGTTTTGGATAAAGAATTCCGAGTGGGTTGGTGTGAGGGAGTAATGGAATAGGGTTGGTGAGGTATAAATCTTACACATATTTTCTACTAATGTAAGTTTATATTATGATAGTTAAATCGAACTAAGCTTAATATAACGTTTTCATATTATTCTACGAGAAGGGTATAGACGTCCATATACACGTACGGGGAGAATTTACACAGAAAATTTGGGACGGGTCGCCACAATGGTGGTGATTCATTCTCACAAAAAAAAAATGGATGGTGGTGATTCATTCTCACCAAGAAAATGGATGGTAGTGATTCATTCTCAAAGCCTATAAATATGCTTATCCATCAAGGCCAAAGACACCAATTCACACAACACTTCCATTCTACACTCCCTAAACTATCCTAGCCGCAACCCCCTTTTCTTTCTTCCAAAAATCTTGTTCTAACCTATCCTAGCCTTACCCATCCCTACCCATCCTAAACACCACCATACATCCCCCTATCCATTCCTCCATACAATCAACCCTTCAACCCACAACCACTCCTTGTGCCGTAGCAAAGGAAGGGAAGGAAAGTGTTTGGACGTGCTTGCCACTTAACGAAGATTGTTTGAGCGTTTAGGTGTTTTCTTTCTTTTATTTTCAATGTATAAATCTATTTACCTTTGTTTTATGATTATGAGGAACTAAACCCCCCCTTTTGCTCGGGGGGATTCAAAGCCATGATTACATTTTCATTATGAATTAATTACTTTTGGTTGTGATTTAATAATTTGTGATTTCAATTTGCTTAACTATTTGATTGATAACTTATTTATGTATGTTGATTAAGAGTGCACGCTTAGTTCTCATGCATAAGTTTGATACTAGAATAGAAGGGAATTTCACCTAATAGTTATGAACTTATATTCATGAGTAGTAAAGGTTGCTATCCACAATCGTGTTAAGTGAATTCTTGGCAAGAGTATCATGCTTTTCATAGTTACGAATGCCTCGTCAATACTTATAGTTCTCATGAATCTTAATGATCTTTGATTGTATCTTTATTGTGCTTTTCACGTATGTAACTTTTGAAGAATGTTTTGAATTGTTATATGCGCTATCTCATTCGATTCATTAACTTAAGGAGAACTTGAAGGTTAAAAAAGTGCTATCACGGTTAACCTGGAGTATTGAGTTTCATAAGTTATCGAAAGAACAACTAAAAATTGGTTTATATACAGTGCATCATGTGTGGAGGAGAATCCTCTAGCTAATCCATCAATCATTCAAACAACCATATTTTGTGCTTAAATCTCTCTAGTTTACAATTTGTTTGTTTTCAAGTTATTCTCATCAAGACCCAATCCATCTTTTACAATTTGTGTCTTTTGATTTGAATCTACCTTATTTGATTTCTTTTGAGTTGTTTGAGTTAATTTAGTTTAGAGTTGGTTAATTTTCATAATTTGAATCTTTTAAATTCAATTCACGTCCTAAAACAACCCTAGAATCTGTTTTAGTTTATTTGTTAGTTTTATTTTGAGTTATTCTAGTTTAGTTGGAATCATTTGAATCTAGTTAAGTGTTTTGATTTTAGATTTGTGTTTTTAAAGTTTTATTTAGTGTTTCTAAGTTTATTTTATATAGATTAGCAATCCCTCCTAATCCTCAGTTTAGAACGATCCCTACTTGCATATATACTACAATTGTCAACAAGAGGGTTTAATTTGTGTGTTTGCATAATCATCGCATCACTTGCAATGGAGGACAGAGGTCGACATATATAGGAATTTCCCAGTAGAAGGTAGTGATGTTGTGCTTTTACTCTTGTCAGCTACTGCAGTGTAATTAGAACAGTAAGATTCACACGTTTTCAACTTTATCAGAGATCTTTTGACAAAGTTGCATGTGATATCCAAAAAGCTGATGTTGTGTCTGAGAAATGTTAACAGACGCCATGCAGGGAAATCTGGTTTTTGAAATTCGAAAATCATTGTCTCTTCGATTTTTGAACATATGACCATGTTGCCTCTTCTTTTATAGAGATATCAATTTAGTTCAGATACACTCAGAAAATTGCTGCTTGCAGAAATTTCCCTTCTTGCACTTCTAAGATTTTATCTAACCTTTTTTTTTCTTCATCATTTCTGAAAATGGCTTGCCCATCTGATCGTCGTCTTGATTTGAATGTTGGGGAAGACGCTGACATGTTTTCTCCAGACAACATATGGCACCCATCATTCTTATCCCCCAATGGTCATCTTACAATTGGGGATTCTGTGACGAAGAACGACATAATGTGCAGGCTCTGTATCAAACATGGGCCAATGCCTTCTTCCTCAGGCTCGTCAAGTTGAGTCACTGATGGCTGAGGTGGCGAGCCTTAAACAAGAGATCTGATGGCTCAAGCATCAAAATAGGGAGTTACACATGATTTCCAATAGTTACACGACGAGCATGAAGAGAAAGCTTGACTAGCTGCAAAAGTCTGAAAGT
The DNA here is from genome assembly GCA_963580275.1 of Crataegus laevigata. NCBI lineage: Eukaryota > Viridiplantae > Streptophyta > Magnoliopsida > Rosales > Rosaceae > Crataegus > Crataegus laevigata. Next base: position 4,027,910 of record OY756940.1, read on the forward strand.
CGAATTCAGAGTGACCATCAGAGGTTTGTGGCTTTATTACAAAGTCAACTTTTGCCTTCGCCATCTGGAGCTTCACCAAGTGTTGAGGCTCCGGATAATCAACCCTGGTGCTTCGTCTTTCTGCAGCTCCGCCGAGTACTGAGGCTCCACGTGAGCAATGAAGGCTTCCTCATGTTTATCTGCACTTTATATATATTCCCTCTTTTTTTTTTTTCATAATTGTAGCTCATGTGTATGCACCTATATGTAATTTCTTTGAGATATCAATAAATAAGCTTTATTTCATTCAGTGTATTGTGCCAAATATAATAAAGTATATTCTTCACTAAGATGTGGTATTTTTGGACCAAATATTAATTTATCTTTACCCTCTCGAAGATAAATGATCATTCTTAGTGTCTAAATAATTTGAGTATTTAACTCATAATCTTCAATCCATATGATTCTTTAATATCATAAACATCATAGATAAAATTCGTGTTGGTTGATTGTTCGATCTGCAGTTCGAGACAATATTCCTCTCAACACTTTATAATTTTTCTTGACTCTTCAGGAGTCCCAATTTAATATCATCAACTCTTCAGGAGTTATATTTTAATGTCATTGACTCTTGCAAGAGATTTTAGTATGATGATAGTACTCACTCAGACAATTTATACCATTCATTGGTATTGAGTATATAATTTATGCTTTATCCTTCCAGGACTTACTTCAAGCAATCTAAATCCTTCAGGGATTTTCTACACTTCATGACACATTTTCTTTGGAATTTATACAGAGCAATTTGCTCCCATGTATACTTGAGGGATTTACTTATGGAGATATGATGTGGGTGACTCACAACCCTTTGTATATAATTCTCCATTCATATGAACTCGTTTACAACCTTGTGTCATATCATGTGAGTGTATTTCACTGTATTACAAATGCTCATATGTAACCTCCTTGGTTCAACATCATTTGGCTATTTGTTTAACAACCCTTACCTAAACTAATACCTAAGTTTATATGGGCCAAGCCCCACTTATTGAATTGTTTTAAACCAAAATCCTTAACTAAAAGACTAGGCCCAAAACCCGGCCCAAGGTGGTTCTTTTACCCAACCCGGTCATCTTTCCTCTTTCTCTCTCATGATTCTACAAATGCAGCTTCTCGAAACTGCTCTGAGCTCCGAGAGCTCCTCCTCCTTGTCAACCATCTCTACGGCGAATCAACCCTCCAAACTTCACCCTCCACCTCTCCACTACCTGAGGAACGCAACCCCGACTTTGCATGCACCTCTCCTAACCTCCTTGAGTATCTCTCATCATCCCCGAGAGCTCCTTCGATTTGAGCATTGGTAAGGATCTTCCTTCCCTCTTAAGATTGTTACAATTTCTCTAACTAATAAGATGTTTGGGGGGTGAAATCGAAGCCTAAACCTTGCGCATGCTCGTTGTGTGTGTTTTCAGTTTCTCGACGAAAACTCCGTCGACATCCGTACACCAACTCGGCCGGTCTTGACCTCCTTCGAGTTGATTTGTGGTAAGACCTCACTTCCTTCATTCTTAACATCATTTTCATCTTGGATTGTACCAAACTGAGAAGAGTAGAGCGTAGAGACCTACGGGTTGGTGCGTATGGGTTGATATGTATATTGATGCATATACATATATACATAGTGAGAAACTGTACAGTGTGTATGTTTCTGAGTGTGTGCTTGAGCTGTACCTATATGTGAGGGTAGGAGGAGTGTCTACTGTGAAGGTGAGTATGTGTGGGGCTGCGGGGGTGTGCGTGTGTGTTCCCATATGTATGAGTCGTGTGTGCAGTCTGTGCATGATACACAGTCTGTGTGTGTGTGTGCGTAAAATATATAACCAGGTGAAGGGTGTGTGTGTGCATGAGGTTATGCGTGAACTGTGTGCATATATGTATGTATGGATATAATGCTGGGAAATGAGAAGTTTTGCGTTAAAGCATGTGTGTGTATCCGAATGTGGTTGTATGCTGTGCAATGATAGAGTTACTCGAGGAATGGGTATGTAAATACTTAGATATGTATGCTTTCCATGGTGTTTATGCGTGAAGGCAAGAAATGCTGCACGGGTGTGTGTGTGGATGTATATATATTAAAAGATTTGTGCGTGAAGGGGGTGCAGGTCAGTATGCATGGGTGTGTGTTGTTTATATATATATATATGTTATACTTGTGTGGTTGCTTGGAAAACATAGAGTATAGGGCTGTGTGTGGTGTGTGTGTTGCTGCCAGTTGAGGGATGGTGGTATCGATGCACATGTGTGCAGTGTGCGTGTGTGTGTGCACAGTTATAGGAAGGCATCTATATGTATATGTGTATGTGTGTACCGTGTGTGTGTGTGTACTGTACAGTGCGTGGGTGTTGTCGTGCAGGTATGTGTGTGTGCAGTATTGAGTATGTATGGTGTGGGCTGTATATGTATGCAGGCTGTATGTGAGTGTGTCCAGTCTGTGTAAATATATGTGTGTAAGTATATGTATGTGCAGCATGTATATATATATACTGTGAATATATGTATATGCACTGTGTATATATATATGTGTGAGGAACTGCATAGGTTGTGTGTGTGTGTGCTGTATACATGTGTGCACAGTGCCGTGTGTGTGAGTGTGCAGCATGTGTATTGTGTGTGTGTGTGTGTGTATATATATATACCGTGTGTGTAGGGTGTATGTGTATATACAGTGTGTGTATGTGTGCATACTTCTATATTCCATATGTTTTGTATATATATATGTATATGTATGGAAGTGTGTAGAGACATTTATATGAATATAGGTTGTTTTTGGGTGACCTTGGGTGCTTGCAGTGTGTGTGGGTAGGGTGTTTAAAAGTGAGCAAAACCCAAACCTATCCTTTTAGACCTTCGTCCTTTAGATCAAGAACCTTAGAAACCCTAAACTCAATCCATTCCAAACCTAAACCAAAAACCCGGGGTCTGAAACCAAAGTTCTTATTCCATTCAATTCAAATCAAATCTCTTATCTATCTATTTCATCTTGTGCTTAGGTGAAGTGGTTAGGGATGACGTGCATAATTCTCGCTTGCATAACGCTACTGCGGCGAAGTACAGTGAGTGGACCACCTTCCAAAAATAAATATATGATTTATGTTGTGATATGAAGTTTTATATATATATAGCATGCCTCGATTATATTTGGAATTTATGTATGTTGAACAGGAAGCATATTTTATGATGGCTATGGATTTTTGTGATATAGAATGTTTTTATCGAAACGGTTTTCTGATATAACCCACATTATGGTAGACTATCTGATGGATGACGATAGGATGCTAAGAATGTGTTTTAAATGATTTTGGAACACCTCTTCGTAGTACGGGGGATGGATGAACTCTTGCTACGAAGTTGTATTTTAGAAATTTGTTTTGTGCAAATTAGTGAACACCATGCCACCGAGGGCGAGGTTTGTAGTTGGCAAAGGCCTGGAGAACTAATCCCTAGCGGAAGGCTGAGGGACCACGGAGTCTGGTATCGGGCCGGGAGGGAGTTATCTCATGGTGATGGCCATAGAGATTCAGGTGCAGGCATTGGGCCGGAAGTGTTACTAATTCGGTGTACTCACTAGCAGCACAACTTGTGATGCTTCCTGGGTTTTAATTGAGATGAGATTTACGAGATTGATACTATAATTGTCTTATGACTTTATTGAGACGAGAATTTGAAGTATGAGTTGATTTGAAACATTGGAATTATTGGATTAATGATTTTAGTGGCATGCTAATTGTTTAGAAACTTATTACGTAGTATATGATGCATATTTTTGGTTTTCAAACTGGTGGGGGAATTATTATGTTCTGGAATGTTTTCATATTATATATGTACATAACTCTGGTCCACTCACCCTTGTTTTGCGCCCCCAGTCAGGTATTAGAAACGAGGCATTACGATCCCGGCATCACGGCACTTCCACAGCGGCACCTTCGAATCTTTTCAATGTAGTACTCATTCTCTTGATCCATTTAACCTTGTCTCAATTCTTTTAGTGATTTGGTGTAGTCGTATGCTCTGGACACGTTCCTAAATTATTAATCCTTTGTAATTGTATTCCTAACCGTTATTTATTTCAAATTATAAATTTTTTCATTTAACGAATGGCTTGCGTCACCTTCGGGTGTCGGCCAGCACGTGCCTATCCTGATATTCGAGGAACATCGGGGTCGGGGCGTGTCAATTTGCATTGTATTCAAATATATATAGGTCCATTTTTTTTTCACGTTCTCACAAGATTGTAATGGAATTGCCTTTCTCCATTTTTGACAAATAATATTTCCTTTCGTCGACGAACAAAAGAATGTGACTCATTATCAACACAGTTTATTGATGAATTTTAGTAGCTACTTATAAAAACTAAATTTACCATTGGTTATCATCAATTCGTGATCCCATATTCTCATGTGCATGCGCATTCATAAAAGCTTTTCATTTCTTTGGATATCCATTGCCTCTTCAAGGGTGTTACACTATCTCTTCCAGGATAGCTATAATTTGGAGAATACGGATCATAAGCTCATCTTGAACGTTATAGAGCTGGGATTTTAATCTCCACTTTTGGGAGTTGAGTCATTGGAACCTATACGTCTATCATGCTTCATGCATGAGACATCAAAATTCCCATGTCCGTGGATTGTCCTTTCTGGGACGTGTATCCATACGGCGACTGTCATGCTTCCGGCATGCAACAGTTATGCTTTGGGAATGCAATAGTTCAGTAATGTCATATTATTCTTCTTTCGAATGACCGAACCTTTTGAGTCTGAGGGTCCGCCACGCTTCAGGTGTGTAACAGATAAATCATTTGCTGCCTCATTATATTGTCCAACAGGGACATTAACTCTTGTAGGCACATTTGCAGAAAGTATATGTGATTTCATCGCTTTCATTGCATCATTCAATTATTCTTACTTTATTTTCTCATTGATTGCTTTGTGAATAAAAATAAGACAAATTATCTTCGTTCTTCTAGAACGGTCTTTTCTCATCATTCTTCTGGAATGATATTTTCTCATCATTCTTCTGGAAAGATATTTTCTCATCGATCTTCTGGAACGATGTTATCTTTTCCCCCTAATGGCGGGAAAACTGTCTTATCAAAATCATAGTCCGCAAATCATGCGGTAATTATATCCCTAGTCAAGGGTTCTAAGTATTGAATGATAAATGGTGAATCAAATCTAACATAAATTTTCAGTTTGCGATGATGCCTCATTTCAATACGTTGTATTAGTGCAACAGGCACATAGATAACACAATCAAAAACTTGTAAATGTGTAATGTTTAGTTAGTGCCCAAACATGAGTTATACTGAGAAGTATTGATGGTTGGCAACTGGTTTCAATCGAACTTTAATAGTGAATTATATAAAATGGCATGTCCACATGTAGAAAACTTGCAATTTCGTTTTCATGGGCAGAGCACGGGTAATCAATTTCATCTACTTAATAAATGCTTTTGCTAAACCATTTTGAGTACAAACATGAGGGACATGGTGTTCAACATCAATGCCCAATGTCATGCAATAATCATCAAAACTTCGAGATGTAAGCTCTCCAGCAAACATGTATTATATTATCATTTATATACATCAAGGAATTTCTTGTTCTTATTTAATAGCCTATGGATTGGGACTCTCATGGCTTTTATTACAATTAAGTTGTGGCACTTCGGCTCTTCAAACTTAAGGTACTCATCAAGGAACTTCAGGTCCTGTTCTTGAGGATCAAGGGACTTCATGCCCGATCTTTTTGTATGATGGAACTTCTAGTCCAATCATTTTATATTTGCATGATGGAACTTCTGGTCCAATCATTTTTATATGATGAGGATCAAGAAACTGCAGGTTTTGATTTGATCAAGGAACTTGAGGTCCTTATTATATACTCATCGTAACAAAAGATAAGTACAATAAATAAATTAAAGCAATAAGCGGTAATTCCAACCATGGTAAATAAATTGCTTTTAAGTAAATAAAACTTGTGACAAGGGCTTTAATTCAGCACCATTCACATAAATCAAAACTTAAAGCAGTAGGCGGTAAAACCGTCCATGCTAAATAAATTGTTTTAAAGTAAATTGAACTTGTGGAAGTGTTTTAAGCCAACACAATTCACATAAATTAAAACTTAAAGCAGTAAAGAGCTTGTAATGTGGTGGTTGGTGGAGCTTGACAATTCCACTTACGGATGTGTTCGAAATTTGTTGCCGTCATAACAACCTTTCTATCCCCTTTTGTTTTATTATTTCTTCCCTTCACTTCTGTCGGGGCACCCATCCAAATTGTCCTTATTTTATTATTATTATTATTATTTAATCTTATCTTTTCAAATGGTACAGATACACCATCTCTCCCTTTTGTTTTGTTATTATTATTTTTCTTACCACATTTTCTTTGTCTGCCACTTGTAGGAAGATCAAACCGTTATATTTAACTTCAAATTTAGTATGTTATGGATAAGAGAATACCAAACAACTTTCGTGAAGAAACAGTTCTGATCTGAGCTGCTGAAAATGGCGTTTTGGTACTCATAAGGTGGCTGTCCAGTTTTCTGCGGAAATGGAAGCTGAGTTGAAGTTTCAGTCATCTGCGACGATCTAACTGTTGAAAATATCTGAAATTTGGATATGTTCTAGGTACTAGGCAGATGAACAACTTTTAAGAAGAAAGTGTTTCAATCGGATGTCAGGAAGTTGGAGTTCAGAGGCTATTTACATGGCTGCCAGATTTTCTGCGGATTTTGAGTCTGTAGTATTATTTCTAAGATCTGGAATGATTTAACCGTTGGATGGTTTTGGAATTTTGGTATGTTATAGGAGAGAGGATAAGGAACAACTTTTATGAAGGAAGGATTTATGTATGAGAACTAGAAGTTGAAGTTTCAAATCTCATATAACTGTCAAATTTTCTGCCAATAATAATGACAATAGTTATATAACCACATGTATATTTACTTTAGGAAAATTAGTCATACAGAGATATGAAGATGAAATGAAAAGATTTGCTTATCTGTGAGATTCCAGCCGATAGAGGTGAGAGCTAGGTAGTGCTTCACCAGATTTATGGCGTTGTGTTTTCCACTGACACGAGAGCTTCTCGTGCTGATAACGTGTTGTAAAATCGACGATTGTGTGCAGTGGAATAAATAAACAAGACACAAAATTTACGAGATTCCTCTACAGTCAGTGTGACTGGAGTACATCCTCAGAGCAGCAGTAGTGCTTTTATTATAATTTGGAATAGTAAGAGTACAAAGATAACTCTCTCTATTCTTTCCTCTCTTCTTCCTCTCTCTTCACTCTTCCTTTCTCTCTTCCTCTTCCTTTTCTCTATCTCTCTACCGTGAACTTCTATCAATTATGTTGTGTTCCATAAGACTTATTTTATAGAAGCAAATCACATGCTAAATAGTAGAAGGAATAATGGCCATCCACAATGAATGGCTTGTGAATGACTAGTGAATTACAACAATAAACCTATTTTCTAAAAGACAATTTGGAATGACCACTAACCGTTGATTAATTGCACATCAACTCATTTCCTTCCTCCTCCCACAAATAAAAAGAGAAAAAAGAAAGAAAAAAGCCTTCTCTTTCTGAAAATGTTGCCTTTATAGCCTATGCAATTCCGGTGACTTCTCCTCCGCTACCTTCCCACTTCCTTTTCATCCCCATCATCCTCAACCCATCAGAATGATGGTGATGGTGCAACTGGGTTGAAAACCCCATCGGGAGGAATGAATCCGAGAGAGAGAATGGTGATGAATTGATCGATTCGATCACTGCAATTTCTGTGCGGAGGAGATTTGCAGATGGTAGCCTTGAATGATTGAATTCAAGCTCAACTTCTGCTATTAAGCCCCCACACCAACTTTTTTTAAAAAAATTGTGAATTTTAATTGTAGGAGGAAGTTGTGGAATCTGTGTGAATTTAAAAAAAAAAATCTGACATTATGATAAGTTAAAGTTAATGAATGACAACATAATATGTAACTTCAATCAGTGGCGAAGCCATGAATTGATAGGGGGATGGGCGAAGTTAAAAGAGTGCAAGATTCAAAAGAACAGAAACAACCAAATCATTTATAGTAGTGTTTTCCATAATTTATCAATACAAACAAATTACAATTGTTGCTGACGAAGTTTCATATCATGAAAACATCGCATAATAGGCTCATTATCAATAAAAGCAAATACATCTCTCTCAATGTAAACAAGCATGCTATCACTCAACTATTGATCTCTTATTTTGTTACGCAATGATGTTTTCACAATCTTCATAGTAGAAAAAACTCTCTCCACCGAAGTGGTTGCAACCAGTAACACCAAAGCCAATGTAAGAAGCTTATACACTAATATATAGCTTGCACACCTCCCGGTCTTCACCAACTCCTTTGCAAGATCACCAATTCCTCTTAATGATGAAAACTCACTATGCATCTTCATATCGTGAATGTAATTGTCAAGTTGAAGTGGAAGATTCATGAGGTCCATACAATCAAAATCTTGAGGATAAAGTTGAGCTGGACAAACAATTTTCGTTTTGTCAAAAGATGCAAATTATTCACCGGACTCAAACATGCCATACAAAGAAGCAACTCGGTGTTTACCTCATCGAAGTGATCATTCAATTCCTTTAATTGCGTATCAAAGACTTGAAAATAGAGGTCCACACGATAGTAATGGAAGTTTGTGAGTCTTGGAGCTTTACGCCTTGATTTTCCAGGTACGAAATGCAAATCTTCCATATTAGGAACGACAATATCATGCTTTTCACAAAACTTTTGTACATCATCAAGCAAGTCCAGTAACGTCGTCGCATTCACAATATCTTGATCATTCAATTCCTTTAACTACCTCTATTGCTTGATTTGAACGATTCATCGTGGCCACGAAAAGGCAAACCTTGTCCCAACAACCATCTTGTACACTCAAGTGAGGCATTCAATAAAGTATGATAATTAATGCGAGCTTCATCGGTTTGCTTAATCACAAATGTTTCAATGTGTTGTTTTTGTGCCGTCAAATCTCTAGTTTATTGTACAACTTTATTATGAAGACTTCCAACACCTCCCTCATGGACTCGAAGATTTTCGGGTCCTTTCTTCCAATTTGTAAACCCTATCTCAATGAAGACATCACTTTATGTGCTACCCATTTGATCAAAATCACATTTGCAAATATAACAACAACGGCAAAATGCAGCATTTTTTGATATAATATACTTCAACCACTTAAACTTATCAAACCAACCGATGATAAAACATTGATTGTCACTAACCTTTCTTGGCATGATGTGGCCTCTAGGTTGACAAAGATCATTTTAGAGATAGTGTATATGAATTGCTTCAAAATAATTAGGTGGATAATCAAGCATTCGACGTCTATGTGCAGGGTCTGCAGGAAGATTAGCCAATATTTCATCCCACTCAGTGGCCTCACTTTGTTGTGACCTACTCGAAATGTTTGAAGGATGAGGACTACTCAGAATATTTGAAAGAGAAAGACTACTCGAAATGTTTGAAGGAGGATTTAAGCATTGTTTCTTATAGTATCGTTCCATTACATAACTGTAAAATTGAAAGAAATTTTTTTTCTTACTCTTAATCCTAGTGTAAACTATACTAATATGCATAATAACTAATCCAACCAACAATTCAATTAATCAATACCAATTAGCATACAAATTATTCAATAAATAAAAATTCAATTCAACTAATCATATGAATAATTGTATACATAATACATTATGTAATAATTCAATTAATTAATCAATAATCGAGAATTCAAATTTTAATTTTTACCCTAAAAATAATTTCATAATTTCATATTAATGATCAATAACCAATAACCATACACACCCCGACCCAGGGGGTCGAAGCGTGCTGGCCGTCACGTGCGAGTGACGTAGCCAAAAACGTCAGCGGAAGGTAATTATGCATGAAATGCAGCAGTGACAATCAAGTTGATAATATACATATGATAGAGAATGATATAGGATGAAAGTGAAATAGACGAGAGTCACAGAGCCAATCCTAGGTGCAGTCACTTAAAACAAAACGATACGACTACAGAAGAAATCCTACATGAGTGGTGGTCTGTCAGAACTGCCTCGGTGCCTCGATAGCCGTCCACGTCGTCGCTACCTAGAACCTGGAGGGGCGCAAAACAGAAAACGTGAGTGGGCAAAAACAAATACTTTCAAAAACCATTTTATAAAATCCATAAATAACCCCTCGCTGTAAATCAGTATAATTTTCCCAGAAAATAGTACGTATATAAACTTATATACGAAAACCCGTCTAAGAATTAAAACTCATTATCAAATCTCAATAATAGGCCATGTCGATATACCAACTCAGAAAATCATCATCATCAGGCAAGTAATGTAAATCAGAAGTGTCCCTAATGTCATGTCAGCCGGAGTCACCTCTAGTGACCTGTACGGCTCAATCTATAGCTCATCCATCATACTCAATCACTATCAATCATTATCCTACACACGAGTCGGAACCACCTATAGTGGTCTGTACGACAGGCTAGGTGTATAAGATTACGCTCAGTGCTACGATCACGTGAAGGCTGTGCGACGAATCGCAGGTCACCTACGAGTTGGAACCACCTATAGTGGTCTGTACGACAGGCTAGGCACCTGCCTTGGATCCAAGGTGAGCGTACGGTGCGTGAGGTGAACGATCACGTGAAGGCTAGGCTCTACTCTGGCGGAGCACAAACACCCGAGGTGCAGGTGATGAGCTAATCACAATCTATCATCGTCTCAAACACTATCTATCGTACTTACCTGACTTACCTGGCCGTCCTCGGCGTCGGAGCGTAACAAGTGCAAACATAATCATATTTATAAAATATAATTGGCATACGACATGGCGATTCAATTATAAAATCCATTTAATTCGTAAATCAATCAAACTACGTTTCTGGGAAAAACGTCAATTATATATATATAGATATACTGAAAACAAAAGCCCACTCACTGGTATGTCGACGGGTCGTATCCCCCGAGCCTAGAATGAATGCGCTCGTCCTCTGGGTACGTCTCACCTATATGTGAAACAACTGCAAAACCGTCATTAACAGCACATAACCGAACTACGAAATTAACTTTTCATACGAAGGTCAATTTTGGTATTTAAATATACCAACGTGACCTACACGACGTCACGATCGTCGTGATAATTTTAGAATAATTTTTTGCTGTGGCACGCGCCCCCACGCGCCAAGGAACACACGGACAGACGCGCCCCCACGCGCAACCAAACCCTAACGGCGTCAGGAATATTCCCTTGGAATATTCCGTTATCTTCTAACGGATTCCGTTAGAATTAACTGACGGCGTGGGGAATATTCCGTCAACTTTGACGGAATATTCCGTCACCCCTAACCTCCAGCTCCGGCAACCGTCGCCGGCGCCGGAAACTGGGTAAAACTTCAAAACGTCCGTTCTAGCTCGTTTTTAACCCAAAATTCATGAAATTTGCACCAAAATGCTCCAAATTCAACGTAGAACACATTTATACCTTCAAATCCTTCGAAGAACGTCTAAAAATTCCACGGGGAATTTCCTCCAAACTCGGCCACTCTCGAATCCGGTGATCCCGACGTCCAAATCGTGTGAACGAGGTACTCCGATGCTCGTGAGGACTCCTAGAACATCCCTGTGATCTCTAAATCAATTAAAAACCTCAAAATAAAAGGTTCATGAACAGTATCTCCAAGAAGTGCTCGGGTTTCCTAAGTTCTACGATGTCCCGAGCCAAACCAAGACTAGTAGGGTACTTACCAAGTCTCAGGGAACACATATATATAGTCTTGGACGTCGATCCGTGCTTCGATCGCGTTCTTGGTATATGTCCGTACGAAAACAGTGAGGAAGGGTGAGAGAGTTCGAGAGAGTTGTAGGAGAGAGAGAGAGAGAGAGAGAGAGAAAACGGAAATGGATGCACGTGTGTGCATGGGTGCGTGTGTGTGTGTTATATAATTGAAGCCCAATTTATTGGGCCCAATAGCTTAGGACCCTATAGCCCAAAACCAAGCCCAAAAACACATCCGTTCCTGCGTAGTCAAGGGCAAAATCGTCATTTCACGTCGAGGATATAAAAAAAATTGGAACGGGATGTCACAACCATATTAGGGTACTGAGTGCTTTACTATATGATTATATACCAATTAAACAAAATTCGTTTTAAATAATTAATTAGGGTTATGGATTATAAATTTAGGAATTAAAAAATTTATCTAAAGAGTGGGTTTGAAGGTTGGAAGCTGGCAGCTGGAGAGTGGCTGACCTATAGTGGCTGGCAGCTGGCACTGCAGAAAAGGCCAAACAGTGTTTGTTGACTGGTTCCGTTCCGTTTTCTACTTCGAATTGAGAATTGAAAAGGGAAAAACGACACAGAGGAGAGAAACTTAGAGATTGAATGAATGGGGGACACGCGGACCACCCCCCCAATATATATATGTATATATTTATATCTTCCAACTTATCAAAACCGCCCATTTCATAATTTTATTTTTCCTTCCAACTTATCAAAACCACCCGTTTTGGCCTTATTGCTTTAAAAATAAATAAATAAATAAATAAGAAAGAAGAAGTTAGCTTTTCGCACAAACTGACCATCGGAGAAGAAGAGCAGCAGCAGCAGAACCAATGGGTTTTCTGGCAAGGGGGCAAAATCAACGCTCCAATCTTATTTTTCCGGCAAGAGGAGTGGCGGCCGCCACTCCTCGCCCTCACGTGACTTCGCCATTGACTCCAATAATTCAATTTTGATATTCCAAATAAAATGAATTCGAAAATGAAGTGGTATTTATTTATATTAATTTGTTTATTCAAGATCAACATCATCAGTTTCGTTCTTCTATGTAAAAGTAAAAAGATATTCAACGTCAATAAGGCTCTTCGTCGTTAGACAAGAAAAAACATAATTTGATTTGAGAGTCAACCTCACTCGTATCAGGTAATCTTGTAGGCCGAGACCAGGACACACCAATTCCGACAAAACCCCCAATGTACGGCCGGCTCAGGCAAACAACCAGCAATTGAAATTAGGTGCGTGCTGAGGACGGAACTCCAATGAAAGAAAAGACATAAGAAAGAGTTAGACGAGTAGTACCATGTAGAATTACGAATCATTGTATTAATAATTGAAAAATATTATAATAAATAGGGTTATATTAATGCCTATTGATAGACAAAACCTACACTAATTATAATTGAAAGTCATTTAGTATTACGGTCTAATAATGTTTTACTTTACTTATAAGTGAGAGGTCTTAGGTACAAAGTTAAGTCACATTATTATGACAAGTCCTTGTAAGGCTTAACCCACTCCTCTACTTCTTTAGTGTAGATTTCATTTGTTAAAAAAAAAAATTGCAATAAAAAATTACATTTCTATATTACATGCTACAATCACATAATATTCAAAATTAATCAATTATTTTCTAACAATCATGCATTAATTGAAACTGAAAATGTTTACAAAATAATAAAAATAAAATTTTTATTGAACAAACGAAAATGCCGAAACGGCTACAAAACCCTAAGAGACTACATTGTGAATAACTTATCATTCTAGAGTTACAAAGTACCATATATATAGAAAAATTAACCTAACCCTAATAGGCAAGGAAACAATACCCTAATACTAACAGACTAAGCCCAAAATACCAAACATTAAAATAAATCTAAATAATAATATTTTTCAACACCTTCCGTCAAACTCATGGCAGTACATGACATGAATTTGCCAACAGACGATGTGGATGCAAGCTTGTTATGCTAATTTCCAATGCGAATTCCAATACGAAATTCCATCGGTGCAAGTGCAAGATTCCAAATTCTAATGCAAGTGCAAATGCCAATTCCAATACCAATACCAATGCCAATACTAATGCCCCAATGCCAATTCCAATGCCAATGCCAATGCCAAAGCAAATTCCAAATGTTGAACAAACAAACAAAAAATCCAATTCACCATGTACACAACGTCACTCAAATGGTCACCAGTCTAAGCATTTGAACGATCGCTGAAGGTAACAACAAGCTTCAAAAACAAGCCCAATAGCAGAATCACATGGGTCCCAAAACATTAAAAAAAACAACAAATGTTTTTCTCCTTGCCTGTGTAGGCATAAAAGTCAAAGCCTAAAAAACAAAGCATTTTCTTCTATTTTCTTTTTGTCTTTTTCCTCTTCTTTTTTTTTTCGTTTTTCTTTTTTTTTTTTTCCTTCTGGATCTTCTTCAAAGTTTCAAACAGCAGCAATATTGCAAAATGGGTTTTGCATCAGCAGCTCGGTGAGACGGCGTGGTTGCAAGGGTGAATCAAAAAGCCTTCAATAGGGCAAACTAAAGATGCGGGTTAGATTCAAGGTGCAGCATTGTGCAGGTTAGAAACAACGGCGGTGGCGAGTGGTGGTCGAGCAGCAGTGGTGGTGGATGGTTCTGCAAATCAGCATGCGTGGATGATGATGCGGGTTCGTGGCGGTTGTTTCGAGTGTGGAAGAAGAATATGGCGTGATGCAACAAATAGATTCAATTTTTTTCTCTCTTTTTTTAAGCAACAAAACCCTAACTAGGGCACAACGAAGAAGAGGAACGTGACAAGACAAAAAAAAAAAAAAAAAAAAAAAAAAAAACTAGCTACCAAGAACAGATTCAACCCTGAAGGATCAAATCTGCTCTGATACCAAGTTGAATATCAGAGTGTGCGACGAAGAAGATTACAAAATAATAAGAATTTTATTGAACAAACGAAAATGCCAAAACGGCTACAAAACCCTAAGAGGCTAAATTATGAATAACTTATCATTCTAGAGTTACAAAGTACTATATATATATATATATATATATATATATATATATAGAAAAATTAATCTAACCCTAATAGGCAAGGAAACAAAACCCTAATACCCACGGGCTAAGCCCAAAATACCAAACATTAAAATAAATCTAAATAATAATATTTTCCAACAATTAGATTATTACAAGCTAGAAGTCATGAGAAACCCTAGGGCTTCCTTTTCCTCTAGCACAGAACCACTCCCCAAAATCACCTGCTTTCACCGTCCACTCCCTCCTATCTGGTTGGGGTCAGCAAGCAACCCCTTATCTTCCTCCTTGTCCTTCTACTTTCTAGCTCAATACCTCTCCCTCAAAACCTCTTCCATCCCTCCAATATGGTCTACCCCCCCCAACTTACTTATTCCTAGCCCCTTTCTCTTCCATTCAATAAGTTTCTTGGTTTTGTTCTATTCCTTGCTTTTTATAACCCTCTTAATATCTAGTTTCATTGAGCTTGTGTCAACCTCCCTGAGCTTGTCACAAATATGGGCTTTTATGCCCATTTCTTCATTCACCACCGACCTTTGCTACTCGACCCATCACATGTCTCCCATTGGCTGCACACTTTGGTGATGGGTGTTAAAGTATTTTAGCACTAATTGGTAGGATTAAGGGAGCGCTTCTTGTGCGGGTGGCTCACTCACCCCCCATTTCCGTTCATCGATCCAGCTTGTTCGTGAGCTTTTCCTCTTGGCAATGGTGGCGGATTGGCGATGGCGGCGCAACTATTGTGGTGGAGGCAACAATCTTTCAGATCTAAAGTTTTTGTTTTTGTGGGCTTGCTCTTTTTGAGCATTTTGTTGTATTTTCTTTTAGGCTATGTTTGTATTTTAACTACCTTTGGACTTTCTATTTCATATAATAGCCTTTTCAACTCATAAAAGTTTCTAATTTTGACCAAAAAAAAAATCCGACTTAAAAGAAACAAAACTTTAAGAAAAGAAACGGATGCCTTTTTTATTGGGGCGTGTGAAAAATTACTTCTCACACACTCCTTATTAATTTCTGTCTGTTGATTTTCTTTAATTTATTCGATTCAATGGCCGAAAATTAGAATGGTGTATGGATATCACACCCCTTTTTATTTAGGTTGCAGTGCTCATATTAGGCTGCTTACAGTCCTGACGCCCTAGTGCAGAATTCATGGGCAGTTCACAAGGGAGTGTACAACTACTTTTATGACGTTCAAGATTTCTTTATTATACTTATTGTATTTATCAAAGGCATCAATGTGTGGGCGCTTCAGATACCCCAAATGCAAGAACCATGAGAAACTCTGCTCTTCGCCGTTCAAAGCGAGTGTAAAATCACCTGAACTCCATGATATGGACGAACAGTAACATAATGCAAGGGCAAGTGGACGTAAGACGGGGAAAGGGTGAAGGAATAGCGTTGTAAAATCATCGACAGAGCAATCTTCGCTTCAGTTGTCGAGAAATTCAAGCCCACACAATTTCGAGGTCCCAGTCCAAAGG
Organism: Crataegus laevigata; assembly: GCA_963580275.1. Taxonomy (NCBI): domain Eukaryota; kingdom Viridiplantae; phylum Streptophyta; class Magnoliopsida; order Rosales; family Rosaceae; genus Crataegus; species Crataegus laevigata. The sequence continues at coordinate 4,044,281 of OY756940.1, forward strand.
GTATGAATGCGCCTACATTATTGTTAGTTGCTTTTAAAACCCCTTCTGAGAATCTGTCTGGTTTGAAAAGGTGGACATCTTTCCCCCAGATTTGAGGATCATGGTGAAGTGCAACGGTCGAGATAACCAATTCAAGATTAGCAGGAACGAGGAGCTTTCCCAGTTTCACTTCCTTTTCAACTTTCCTTGTAAGGTAAACCGGAGGGGTATATAACCTCAGACACTCATTGATGATCATGTTCATCTGTATAGAAATGGAAAATTGATAACATAATCAATTTTCAAACATGTTGTAACAGAAAAAAGAAAAAAAGAGTTCTTGATATTCTTACAGTTCTCATTTTGGCAATGCCGTCATGATTTGGAGTTTGTTTGCCAAATAATTGTATGACCTCCTTCCTTGCTTCCTCTTGCCAATCGGTGTTGAGTGCCAGAAGAAAGACGGTCCAACCAAGCAAAGTATTAGTGGTTTCTTGTCCAGCAAAATAAAACGTCTTGCACTCATCAATTAACTCACCCACCGAAATCCTCTGGTTGTCATTGGCACTGTGACGAGCCTTCAAAAGTAATCCAAGAAAATCACTTCTGTCCTTTTCTTCGGTCCCTGCCTTGTGTTCTCTTTTCTTGACAATCTCTATTATGGTGGCATGTACTTCTTTCTCAAGTTTATCTGATTCGATCTCATCGCGGGTTTTGAAGAACTTACTGCATTAAATGAAAAGACTACCCATGAGGACCAAAGTAATTGGAACAAATCTTGTGGTGAATATTGAGTAGATCACTGTTGCATAGCAGATGGGCAAACGAAAAAGAATAATGGGGATTACCTGATGCCGGGAACCCTGACCTTGAAAGCATTTTTGAATAATAGGGAGGCTAACTTCATCAGCATCTCAAAAATGTTCTTTCCTTCTATATAGCTGCTGCCAAAGGCTGTTCTAGAAATCACTTCCGAAGTGAACAATCTAAACTCTTCATACACCTCAATCTCTTTTCCTTCAAAAAACTTCCACCTTTCTAGCATTGCCTCAGCACTAGCTACCATTTCTGGAATCATACTCTAGAGAAACAATGCCATCATGATATTAGCAGATTGACCTTCAGTTTATTTCACTAAAGTACAAGTAACCTTGAAGACTTACTTTTAAAGTCTCTCCATGGAAGGCATGGTTGGCCAGTTTCCGCAATTTTCCCCATTTTTCAGCTTCGGTTGTTGCCGCTAGGCCGTCTCCTACTAGCTTGTCCACAAATTTTGGGGTATCTGTTTTCAGGTAACCTCTATCTTTGTTATTCAGTATCTCTTTACACAACTCGGGTTCCGTAATGACCAACTGAGCCGTAGAACCATGCCATTGAAGATAATTCTTCCCTGTAATTAGTATGCAAACAATGATCAAAATTTATCGCGGAATTAAGATTAAAAAACAATAGTAGTCAACTAAAATCGCGAGAGTTCGTTTGTCACCATATATCTTGATCCATGAGTGCATGTGAGGTTGAACAACAGAAAGTATGTCGTGTGATAAAATCTGTGGCCTTCCCATGACTTCCTTTCTCATGTCAGAGATTTCTTTAGTGTTTCCATGGATAAGTCGGTAAGGAGGGCCTCGGATCCCCTGTGAAGCCATCAGCTTCTGAATGCGAGTCGGAGTCCACCATATCTTGTGAAGGATCTTGATTAGACCTAATATAAGAAACAGACACAGAAGGCTTGCGAAAATGATTACTAAACCTCCGAAAGAACCCATTTTTCGTTTTTCTTTTCTAGTTGGAGTCCCTCGTTCTGAAGTTTTTTTTGCTCTTTATATTGTAAACACAAATTAACAAGATGCTGCTGATGGTATTTAGCTAGTGAGTGTCACTTACTCATCTTGCTAGTTACTACAATCCGAAGGGCAAACGTCATCATCAAAACATTGGCATTGAAACCTTAAGCTGCCATTTGTTGACATTCGATACGTCACTTTGGAATTATCTCCTGGATTTGTCAACAAATACATTACCGTACTATTAATTTTTCCCTACTCTCTCGTTCACCACGTTTTTCTAGTTTCTTTGATGAGTTTTCCCAAGTCTAAAATTTCTAAGTAAAATTAGTGTCTGTGCCCTTGTCACAGACTGCAGCTGGCATAACAAACTATGTCCATCGTTTTTTACGAGTCTACGATGGATATGGATGTGACTTGTAATAAGTTGGCTTTTTCAAAATTTTGAAATACATGAACCTTAAGCTGCCATTTGTCGACTCCACTGTGAAACTTCAGACAAAAATAGGTCGCTTAGGGTGCGTTTGGTACGCAGACGGGACGGAACGGGACGGGACGGATGTTGTAAATTTTGAAAAAGACAAGGGGCATTTTTGTTCTAAAATGTTAAAAATTTATGTCCCACAGACGTGGAACAACCCCATTCCAGGGGGGAGGTGGAACCAAAAATCATCCAAAACTTGTCCCGTGGAACGCCTCGTCCCACTCGTTTTAGGCGTACCAAACGCGGTACGGAACGCCTCGTCCCACCCTGTTCCGTCCCGTCCCACGTACCAAACGCACCCTTAATGTCATGGGAAGTTAAGGGACCTTGAATGTGATTACAAGGAATCGAGCTAGGGGTGTTCGTCAATTTGAAACTGATAAGATTCTGCAAATCCACATCCGATCTAAACATGGATGTGCATAATATCCAACAAATGAATGGACAAAATAAGAAAGAAATGCAGATAAAATTTCTTAAAAAACAAAGTAAATAGTGGGTTAGGTGGTATTACTTGAAGGAATAGTCAGTAATGACTTACAATATTATCTGTATTCCACGCTTACCTTTGCTGCAATAGCAGCATGGTTTTTATAAGGGTTTACGTACATGTATGTAAGAAACAAAGGCACACTTGTGCAATAAACAATTCAATACAAGTGGCTGTTAATAAAGATTATCTAGTTGTGAAGTATCATGCCATATTCCTTCCATGCTGTGCTGCTTAGTGGGTTTGATCATTTGCTATCTTTATCAGCTTTCCAGGTTGTACAGGAACATGCAATATTCTTTTCTGGTGGGATTGATCAGTTATTGCTTCATCATCCCCCCGCAAGCTCATGAGCGGACTACGAATGAGCTTGGATTTTAAGAAATGAAAACGTTCAGCAGACAAGCCCTTTGTGAAGATATCTGCAATCTGAAAGGTGGTAGACACATGACAGACATTCAATGATTTTGCCACGACAAGCTCACGCACAAAGTGATAATCCACAGCAACATGTTTAGTTCTAGCATGAAACACGGGATTAGATGCCAAAGCAATGGAGCTTGTATTATCACACCAAATTAAAGGAGTCGAAATAGTGATGCAAAGCTCCTGCAGCAGTTGTTGGAGCCAAACAAGTTCAGTTGCTGCGATGGCCAACTGTCGATATTCGGACTCCGTACTTGAACGAGCAACTGTCCGTTGGTTTTTGGAACTCCAGGAAATTAAATTTGGACCAAAATAGATGCAGAAACCACCAGTGGAACGTCTAGTGTCTGGATCCCCGGCATAGTCCGAGTCTGAAAAACCAATCAAAGCAGTACCACCAGGACGAAACTGAAGCCCGTCCGCAGTTGTGCCCTTTAAGTAACGTAGGATGCGTTTAACCGCAATCCAATGAACTGATGTAGGCTGGTGCATATGCTGACATACCTGATTCACGGCGTACGTGATGTCAGGTCTGGTGATGGTTAAATATTGGAGAGCACCGACCACACTGCGGTAGCTGGTAGGATTAGGCAAGGGACCATCGAGAGAACTGAGTGAGGAACTAGGTTTAACTGGAGTGGCACAGGGCTTGGCGTCCAACATATCTACTCGCTGCAACAAATCAATAATGTATTTTGTCTGCTTGAGATGTAACCCATCAACTCCACGAGTTGCTTCAAGACCTAAGAAAAAATGGAGAGAACCCAAATCTTTCATAGAAAAATTTTGACCTAGTGCATGAATAAGTGAGTGAACATGAGAGCTTTGGTTTCCTGTTATAAGGATGTCGTCAACATAGATGAGAAGAAGTAAATACACTCCATTGGTATGAAAGATGAAGAGAGAATGATCTGCTTGTGATGCCACAAAACCCAAACGAAGGAGATATTCAGAGAAGCGATGAAACCAGGCTCTTGGGGCTTGTTTCAATCCGTATAGGGACTTGCGTAGACGACAAACATGATGAGGATAGTTGTGGTCTTCAAACCCACGTGGTTGTTTCATGAAAACAGGTTCAGAGAGATTCCCATGCAAAAACGCATTTTGGACGTCAAGTTGACGTATAGGCCAATTATAAGAAACCGCAAGGGCAAGCACTAGACGAATGGTAACATGCTTGACGACCGGACTAAACGTCTCGGTGTAATCAACACCCATCGTTTGATGGAATCCATTTGCGACGAGACGAGCTTTAAATCTCTCCACTGTCCCATCAGATTTCCGCTTTGTACGATAGACCCATTTGCAAGGAAGAACATGAGTAGCAATGGAGGAAGGTACCAACTCCCAAGTACCAGCATCTTTCAAGGCCTGAAACTCCAAAGTCATTGCATCACGCCAATGAGATAATTGATTTGCCTCACGAAATGAGGTTGGATCCGAATCAGGAGCTTGTAATGGTGCAGAAGTGGTTAATAAAGCATATTTTGGATTTGGTTTTCGAATGCCAGATTGTGAACGAGTAATCATGGGATGGGGAGCAGAAGGGGAAGGAGCCTGATTGGGGGGAATTAAACTAAGTAAGTTATCAGGCTCAGGTTGGGAAGGAGGGGGTGAGGAATGGGGAGGTGATGGTAAAGAAGAACTGGAGGAAGGTTGTAATGTGGAGAAAGGTGCTGCACTAGAAGAGGAAGTCAGATTATGAGATATAGAAAGATTAGATGAAGAAGGTACCTGAGGAAGAAGTGGTATAGGAGAGGGAATGATAACCACGGGAGATGATGCTTCTGACGGCGGAACTGAGGAGGATTGTGTAGGGTTGTCGAATGGAAAAGTTTCCTCATCAAAGATCACATGGCGTGACAAATAAACTCTTCCGTTTGACATGTCATAACAGCGATAACCCTGATGATGAAGTGAGTAACCAATGAAAACACATTTTTTTGAACGAAAATCTAATTTATTTTTATTATAAGGGCGTAAATAGGGAAAACAAGCGCAACCGAAAACACGAAGACTTAAATATGAAGGCTTGCGATGAAACAATTTTTCATAAGGAGAAACATAATTTAGTTGGCGTGCAGGAAGACGATTAATTAAATAAACTGAGGTGTTGAAAGCATCCACCCAAAAGGAAGAAGACATTTTAGCAGTGGCAAGTAAAGTAAGACCCATTTCAACAATATGTCGTTGTTTTCGTTCAGCAGCACCATTTTGTTCAGGAGTATGTGGACATGTTAACCGGTGCTCAATGCCATTAGTAGTTAAAAATTGATGAAATTCCTTACTCATAAATTCACCCCCGCCATCCATTTGGAAAGATTTAATTTTATAAATAGTATGAATAGAGAGAAGATTTTCAACAAGAGATTTAAATTTTTGAAAGTAAGAAAAAGCTTCATGTTTAAATCTCATAGGAAATATCCAAGTATATCGAGAATAGTCATCAAGAAATATGATAAAGTACTTGGAACCCTTAACAGAGGCAATTGGTGAAGTCCAAACATCACAATGAATTAATTGAAGAGGACAAGTGGAAACAGATGGAGACAATGCAAATGGTAATTTAGTGCTTTTGCCCAATGGGCAAGTAGAGCAAAAACTAGGTTGCTTAGAATCCTTTATAGGAATAGAAGACAGAGTTTTCTTAAAAATTGCATGAGATGGATGACCAAAACGCTGATGCCACATAGAGGAAGAGGTTCGTTGTCCAAAGAGTGCCATGTTCTTGAAGGGAAACTTCGACAACCCTTCACGAAATGGATACAATCCATTCTCACTCTTGCCGTGGAAAAGCATCTTCCCCGTGGATAAGTCCTTCACAAAAAAATCAGTAGGAGTGAAAATGAAGTAGCAATGATTATCACAACAAAAACGATGAACGCTCAGTAAGTTAGCGGAAGCAGAAGGACAATGCAATATGGAAGTTAAAGGAAATTGGGACACGAAACCAGAACCAATATGCTTTATGGACAAACCTGCACCATTACCAACAGCTACATGATCATGGCCAGTGTATTCTGTGGAGATGTTTAAATTAGATAAATCATTGGTGATGTGTGATGATGCGCCACTGTCGGTATACCAGGTAGGGGATCGTGCATTTGCCACAAGAGAGGCAGCGAGCATTGCATGAGGTTGTGGATAATGACCTTCGGAGAAAGGAGACTTGAAACAGTTTGCGGTGGAATGACGATGATCACCACAATAGGTACACACATGAGGGGTAGAAGCAACCGCAACATGATTGGTAGGATAGGATGAACGACGAAGAGCAACATCTGGGGTAGGAAGAATTCCTCGATTTTGAGACGAGCCGCGACCGGATCCACCATGAAACGATCTGTTATGTGAGCCACCACGACGGCCAACGAATTGTGGAGCACTGTGACCATGAAGGGAGGCACGACCTTGAAAACCACCACGACGGAATGAGGAAGTACGTCCATTGCCTCGTTGAAATGAGGTTCCACGACCATGGTGTGGAGTGGAGGCATAAGGGGCAAAGAGAGCTGTGGTGGTTTGATCAGGATTGAAAGTAGGGCTATAGTCTTCCATACGACTTTCAGCACTTAAGAGCAAAGCAACCATATCATCAAGACTCATAGGATTTTCCCTTGCTTGAACCGAAGTAACGATACTTTCGAAAGCAGGACCAACACCATTTAAAATCAGCTCCATAAGATCATCATCATCAATAGGCTTTCCCGCAAGGGCCAATTGATCAGCAAACTTTGTTAGTTTATCAACATAATCTGTGATGGACATATTACCTCTTTTAGTGGACTGCATTTGGTGCTTAAGTTGGAGAACACGGGTTCGAGATTGAGAAGCAAAACGTGTTTTCAGAGTATCCCAAACAGCTCGGGATGTGTCACATGTTGCAACAATGGAAAGCACATTAGCTGTCAAAGTTGAGTTAATCCAACTCAACAATTGTTGGTCTTGGCGCTGCCAAAGCACGTACTCGGGATTGAGAGTAGTAGTTTCCTGAAGAAACTGAGGTGGACATGGTTTTGTACCATCAACATAACCAACAAGATCATTACTTTTAAGTAAGGGATTAAACTGGGCAAGCCACAACATGTAATTGGTTCGATCAAGTTTGATGGAAACCAAATAGGAAATATTGGGAAGGGAGCTTGTAAGAGCAGCCATGGAAGCAGAAAAAGAGTTGAGAAGAGGGTAAGGCAGAGAAGGAAAGGAAAGAGGAGAGAAACAAATATAGTTAGGAGCTTACTGGGTTAAGGCAGAAGAAGAAGGAGACAAATGCAGGCAGAGGTTTGTCGTTAGACAAATGGCTCTAGATACCATGAAGGAATAGTCAGTAATGACTTACAATATTATCTGTATTCCACGCTTACCTTTGCTGCAATAGCAGCATGGTTTTTATAAGGGTTTACGTACATGTATGTAAGAAACAAAGGCACACTTGTGCAATAAACAATTCAATACAAGTGGCTGTTAATAAAGATTATCTAGTTGTGAAGTATCATGCCATATTCCTTCCATGCTGTGCTGCTTAGTGGGTTTGATCATTTGCTATCTTTATCAGCTTTCCAGGTTGTACAGGAACATGCAATATTCTTTTCTGGTGGGATTGATCAGTTATTGCTTCATCATTACTAACAACTTAAAGAGAAAAAAGGCGAAAAGCCTTCGACTTTCCATTGTAGCTCCCTTAACAGAAACCTGAAAACTTCCTCCCTTCTAGTCCTGAGAACTGGATCTCTCCAAGTTCAATCTGTCAAATTTTGTGGTGTCTTCGGAGCTGTTTACCAGATTTGGGCTTGTATGGATTTACATTTGGGTTGAGCATCAGTTCGGCTTAGTTGCTGATATTGGTTGGGTGCATAGTTAAGGCACCCATAGGTAATACTCTTAGGGGGTGTTTGTTTGCCTTCACTAACTGTCCCTGGACTAGATTGGACTAATAGTTGGTCCAGTCTGATGTTTGTTATCATGCGGGACTAGTCTTAATGAGACTAGTCCGGACTCGCCTACACTAAGGGTGCGTTTGGTACGCGGGACGGGACGGGACGGGACGGGACGAGGCGTTCCGTCCCGCGTTTGGTACGCCTAAAATGAGTGGGACGAGGCGTTCCACGGGACAAGTTTTGGATGATTTTTGGTTCCACCTCCCCCCCATGGAACGGGGTTGTTCCACGTCTGTGGGACAGAAATTTTTAACATTTTAGGACAACAATGTCCCTTGTTTTTTTCAAAATTTACAACATCCGTCCCGTCCCGTTCCGTCCCGTCCCGTCCCGTTCCGTCCCGTCCCGTCCCGTCCCGTCTGCGTACCAAACGCACCCTAAAGGCTTCACTAAGAGGTCTTAGTGAGGCCACCCAAAAACCACGGGATTGCTAGTCCCGTCTCCCTCTTTTGCAAGCAGCGTCGCTCAAACCTGAATGAGTAGCATCAGCCCACCATCATCCCGTAAACTCAGCGTCGTTTTGGCATCTAGGTCGGTGATTTGGTGTCTTTTTCCATCTGGGTCGACCTAAACGACGGCAAAAACGGGTGTCATGATGACCCAAATTCTTTCGCCGATAGCAAGATTGAAAACTTTAGCATTGGGGCAGTGACTTTGAGTGATTTTTCTTGACCAACTGTGATTTGCCCAGAAAATACAAGAACCAAATTTGAAGAAAAAAGAAAAAATAAGTACAAAGAGAGCGATGGGAGATGTGACATTATACAGAGGTGAAACGAGAGAAAAAAAAAGAGAGGGGAGGAAGACACTAGTAACAAAAAAAAGGGACAAAAATGGGGAGAAAAGGGAAATCGAAGGGAGAGGCAGAGGGACAAAAATGGGAAAAAATGGAAAGGGGCAGAAAACAAAATTTTGAAATACCCATTAAAACTCATGACGGTTTAAGCACAAAATCTAAAATAAAATTGGTAAGAGAATGATTGTGAATTGAAAAGCAAAGAATGATGAACAATTGGGAGTTACCCTCGAGAGAGAAGGCTTTGCGAGATGGACTGTTGCTTTGTTTTCGCAGAGTAGAATGTCAGTTTGCTTATGTGAGTTTATGGACGAGATCTTTCCAAAATGAAGAAGAGGATTCTAAAAATAAAAATAAAAATAAAAAGTAATAATAAAATATTAATTGATATATATTAAATTAATACAAAATAATATAATATTGTGGTCCTGCTTCTTAGTCCGACGCTGCACCAAACACTTCACTAAATCAGTCCAGCTTAATTTAGTCTAAGCCAGTCTAACTTAGTCTCTGAAGCTAATCAAGTTCGAGATAGTCCGGTGCAACAAACGCACCATTAACTAACTGAGTATATTCAAAAAAGGAAATCGAACTGGGTGCATAGGTAAGTACTCTTAACTAATTGAGTCACAAATCCCTGTCCACCATTTCTTATGTTAGGTAAAATGTGTCATTTTTATATAAATAAATGAATCAAGCAAATGTGTACATAAATCATTGTTATGTCATTTGCCATTTATGGGCCCGTTTAGGACTATTTTTTATGAAGCACTTATACTTATAAGCATTTTATCTAGAAGTGCTTTTATAAGAAATGTGTTGATTTTTTTATTAAAAAATTAAGTGCCATCTAAAAATAAAAAAGCAATTTTGAAAACTTTGTAAATAAACACAGCAAAGTACTACTTGAGAAAATGCTTCAATGATTTAAAAACATTTAAGTTTTTCTTTCAATTACAATAGTGTTTTTATTTATCAGATTGCACTTCTAGTCCATCAAAAAGCAGTTCCAAACATTTTTTTTTTTTTGAGATAGTGCTATCAACACACTCATTTTTACTTCTTAAACACTCTTCTCAATTTTCGGCTATCAAATTGAATAATTTAAACAAGATCATGACAAAAAATTAATAAGGGTGTGAGAGATAAAAATAAATGCGTGAGTAGCGCACAATCCTTTTCTTAATTATTGGTAAGAAAAAGGCATTTCAAAGGAGGAGTCATTGTATCACGGGTTCAAGCTTTGTATTATGCATTTCTTGTTGGGAAATGGCGTACTTTAACTTTTAATACTATCATCCTTAATTATCCTTCATTTTCAAGCTTTGTCTTCATGTTCCAACGTACTCTTTAACACTTCCGATGCTTGTATTAATCTTCCCATAATCAAATCTTTAAATTAGTGCATTATATATATAATACAATAGTATTTTTATTTATCAGCTCACACTTTTAGTCCATCCAAAAATAGTCCCGAACGTTTTTTTTTTTTTTGAGGTAGTGCTATCAACACATCAATTTTTACTTTTCACACACTATTTTCAAATTTTGGCAATCAAATTGAATAATTTGAACAAGATCATGACAAAAAAATTAAAGAGCAAAGATTGATGAACAATTGGGATTTACCCACGAGAGAGAAGGCTTTGAAAGATGGACTGCTGCTTTGTTTTCTCAGAGTGGAATGTCAGTTTGCTTATGTGGTTTTATGGACAAGATCTTTCCAAAATGAAGAAGAGGATTCTAGAAATAAAAAGAAAAAGAAAAAGTAATAATAAAATATTAATTGCTATATATTAAATTAATATAATATAATATAATATTGCAGTCCTGCTTCTTAGTCTGATGTTTCACCAAATACTTCACTAAATCAGTCCAGCTTAGTCTAATCTAAGCCAGTCTAGATTAGTCCCTGAAGCTAGTCTGGTGCAACAATCAAACCCTTAACTAATTCAAAAAAGTAAATCGAACTGGGTGCATAGGTAAGTACTCTTAACTAACTATCACAAATCTCTGTCCATCGTTTCTTATGTTAAGTAAAAAGTGTCATTTTTATATAAATAAATGAATCAAGCAAATGTGTACATATATCATTGTTATGTCATTTGCCATCTATGGGCCCGTTTGGGACTATTTTTTGTAAAGCACTTATGCTCATAATCATTTATCTAGAAGTGCTTTTATAAGAAATGCCTTGATTTTTTTTATTAAAAAAATTAAGTGCTTTCTAAAATAAAAAAAGCAATTGTGAAAATTTGTAAATAAACACAGCAAAGTACTACTTGAGAAAATGCTTCAATGATCTAAAAACATTTAAGTTTTTTGTCAAATACACAATAGTGCTTTTATTTATCAAATCGCACTTCTAGTCCATTCAAAAGCAATTCCGAACATTTTTTTTTTGAGATAGTGCTATTAAAACACTCATTTTTACTTCTGACACACTCTTCTCAAATTTCGGGTGTCAAATTAAATAATTTGAACAAGATCATGACAAAAAATTAATAAAGGTGTGGCTGAGGTAAAAATAAGTGTGTGAGTAGCACTATCATTTTCTTAATTATTGGTACGAAAAAAGCATTTCAAAGGAGGAGTCTTTGTATTACGTGTTCAAGCTTTGTATTATGCATTTCTTGTTGGGAAATGGCAGACTTTAACTTTTAATACTACCATCCTTAATTATCCTTCATTTTCGAGCTTTGACTTCGTGTTCCAACGTACTCTTAACACTTCCGATGCTTGTATTAATCTTCCCAGAATCAAATCTTTAAATTAGTGCATTATATATATAGCCATGCACCCTTCATGCAAGTCATAAAATCAACAAAAGGCAAAAGAAAAGTAAAAGCAGCTTGTACCATAAAATGGGAGGCAGCAAGGGCTCTGGAGGGAATCAAAATGCTGGGTCTGGGGGTAATAAGTCCTCCGGTGGAGCAACTGGTGGCGGTGGCGGAGGAGCCAAAGCAGCGGGAGGGACGGGGGCTTCCATGAAAGCGCCCGGAAGAGATTATACAATCTCGAGAGACAGCTTTGAGAATAACCCTGCTGCCTACTTCAAAGATCTGCGCAAATAAAAAACAATCTACTATTTCTCACTAATGGCTGAGACATTAGGACTTATATATGATAAATAAGGAGCTGTAGTAATTAGTACTGTGCTTCTGTTGAACTGCTTATCCATATGTATTCTCCCTACCTATCCTAATGCAGTTACTAGTTACATATTATGTTTAAGCTTTCTGTCTTTAATTAAATTTAGCTTACCACTGATGATGCACTGAGTAGCAAAACCGAAAGGCATCAATTTCCCAGCAATGCCAGCCTTTACAGTTCAAAGTGAATGTAGCATTACCGGAATTCTATGTTGTGGCCGCACTGTCAAATAATGAAAGGGCAAGTGGACAACCTGGGGAAAGAGTGAAGGAGTAGCGTTGTAGAATCATCGACAGAGCAATCTTTGCTTCGATGGTTGCAAAGTTCAACTCCACACAGCTTTGAGGTCCCAGTCGATAGGGTATGAAAGTGCTTATGTTATTGTTAGTAGCTTTAGCGATCCCTTCTGCGAATCTCTTCTCCCCAAATTCGAGCATCGTCCTGAAATGCTAGATTTGACTTGAAAAAACCAATTCCACATTAGGTGGCACAATGACAATCCCCTGTCTAGGCGCACCGACAGTCCCTAGTCTAACTTCCCTATCAACTCTCCTTACTAAGGAATCAAGAGGGGGATATGACCTTTGAGACTAATAGAAAATCATACTCGTCTGCATGAATAAAAAAGAAATTAGAATCTCTAATCTCAACTGAAAACATTCCGCCACTTCGACAAGCAATTGATTGAGTTTTTTACTTTCTAACTATTTTCATTTTGGAAAAGTTATCAGGATTTGGAGTTGTTAGCCAAATAATTCCATCACCCCCTTTCTTGATTCATCTTGCCAATCCGTATGGAGTGCCAGAAGAAACAGAGTCCAAGCAAACAAAGTATTAGTGGTTTCTTGTCCAGCAAAGTAAAACGTCTTGCACTCATCCACCGAAACCATCCGGTTTTCAATTTCACCGTGAGTTCGAAAGTAATCCGAGAAAATCACTCCCGAAACTCTCGCTTTCTCCTGTCATTGCCTTCTTTACCATTGATGATGCACTGAGTAGCAAAACCGAAAGGCATCAATTTCCCAGCAATGCCAGCCTTCACAGTTCAGAGTGAATGTAGCATTACCTTAATTCTATGTTGTGGCCGCACTGTCAAATAATGAAAGGGCAAGTGGACATAACCTGGGGAAAGAGTGAAGGCATCAATTCTCCCTACCTATCCTAATGCAGTTACTAGTTACATATTATGTTTAAGCTTTCTGTCTTTAATTAAATTTAGTTTACCATTGATGATGCGCAGCGGTTACTCACATACCAAAGAGTTCGATAGCTAGAAAAAGTTGAAGCCAATCCATTTATCTTTTTGGTGATAATCTTAGTACCACCTACATGGATGCCAATCCAATTTTTCATGCTCGCACGAAGCATAATGAATTGGATTACCATTTTGTTCGTGAATGTGTTACGTTTGGTACACATAAAGTACAGTTTATTTTATCCTTAGATCACCTACAAATGGATGGACCAAAGGTCTTTCTAAGCCTCGGTTTCTTCTACTCCGGTCCAAACTTGTCTCCTCTAAGCCATCTAGTTTGTGGGAGGATGTTAGAGAATGAGTCTTGTCAAAGTCAACTTTATCTAGAAGTATATGTATAAGAAATGCGTTGATTTTTTAATTAAAAATTTAAGTGCTTTCTTTAAAATAAAAAAAATAAAAAAAGCAATTGTGAAAACTTTGTAAGTTTTTATGTCAAATACAATAGTGTTTTTATTTATCAGCTCGCACTTTTAGTCCATCCAAAAGCAGTCCCGAACTTCTTTTTTTTTTTTTGAGGTAGTGCTATCAACACACCAATTTTTACTTCTCAAACACTATTCTCAAATTTCGGCAATCAAATTGAATAATTTGAACAAGATCATTACAAAAAGATTAAAGAGCAAGGATTGATGAACAATTGGAATTTACCCGCGAGAGAGAAGGCTTTGCAAGATGGACTGCTGTTTTGTTTTCTTAGAGTGGAATGTCAGTTTGCTTATGTGGGTTTATGGACAAGATCTTTCCAAAATGAAGAAGAGGATTTTAGAAATAAAAAAGAAAAAGAAAAAGTAATAATAAAATATTAATTGATATATATTAAATTAATATAAAATAATATAATATTGCAGTCCTGCTTCTTAGTCTGACGTTTCACCAAATACTTCACTAAATCAGTCCAGCTTAGTCTAGTCTAAGCCAGTCTAACTTAATCCCTGAAGCTAGTCTAGTCCGAGATAGTCTGGTGCAACAAACGCACCCTTAACTAACTGAGTATATTCAAAAAAGGAAATCGAACTGGGTGCATAGGTAAGTACTCTTAACCAAGGTCTAAAATATCGATGATATCGGAAATATCGGTAGTCCGAAAACACGGAAATTTCGATGGAAATATCGGGATATTATCGATATCAATAAAAATTGAATAAAAACCACGGAAATTGTAAGAAAAACTTGGAAATTTTTATTAAAACTTTGCAAGATGTTTATTTAGTCAATTATCTATTAGTTTATCACAAAAAATTGGAAGGAAATGCATTGCATGATGGATTTAACTGATTTAAGTTGATTATATAGCGAGCTGGCAAACATTGTGAGTGTAGAAAATATGTAGTAATTAATGAAAGAAGTTTAAACACACCATAATCATTTATATATAATGAATTAGTACAATATTTTACACTTTATACATTGCATGGTAAGATACATGAGTGACTTAGTACCACATAGAGTTCCTATGAGGTTCAAAATTTTCACTATCTTCATCATCTCTATGTGTAGAGTAAGTGTATTTTGAAGAGTAGTCATCAAATGATAGATCTCCAAAATAGTTTTGCATGTAATTGTTAACATTCCTCCCATATGAATCCGAGATTGGTTGACGTTGTCCATAAGCAAAATCATTTGAAGATTGAGTCTCGGATTCTTTCCATGAGTCGCTCAATTCCATCCCAACGAGAATGGGATATGAAGTGTAGGGAAATGGTTGGTTATGAGTCGCTTGATCACATGTACGGGTCCACACAAAAATTTTTGTTGTTGTATAAATTACAATAATATAAATATAAGTTTGTAAACTTACCTTAAATATGGAACCCTTTGTGTAAAGGCCAAATAGAATATGCGTGGAGCCGTGGACCAACAATAAAATAATAATTACATAAATGTAACAAATCTGGAACTTTTGATGTCGTACGTAGCAGCAAAACCTCGACGATCCTCTGCAGCTTGCTGTTTGTGAATAAATGAGAGAGAAATAAGGTATTTAACATTTAATTTGAAGTGGCGCAAGCTGCAGATCCATTTATTCAGTTTGAAGCTCTGAAAGGGCTCTGAAAAGGCTCTGAAAGGGCTAAGGGAAGAAGAAGAAATGAAAAGTGTAATAGAGATTTTTCAATTTTCGAAGGGTCAAAAAAGGTGTGATGATCTGATACTCCACCTCTGGGAATGCGAAAGAGTTGGAAGTGGCATGCGGTTTTGAGTATGAAACCACGGACCACCACTACTTTTTGTCTTTTCAAAAGTTGTCAAAAGTTTGAGATTTATACATACAAAATATATATATATATATATATATATATATATATATATATATATATATATATATAGAGTTTGGCCCGTTTGGGGGATTTATATTATATATATTATATATTATATTATATGTTATATGAATTATTATGTTTTTTTTTCTCGAATAACACACACACATGCTGACACACACACTGAATTATTATGTTTTTTTTTATCTCATCTTGCCTTGACGATATTATCGATAATATCCCGATATATTGACGATAATAAAGTAGATAAGTGTGAAAATATCGCCCTCTTAAAAAAACGATATTATTAGTGATATTTCACCGATAATATTGATATTTTAGATCTTGTTCTTTACTAACTGTCACAAATCTCTGTCCACCGTTTCTTATGTTAGGTAAAAAGTGTCATTCTTACATAAATAAATGAATCAAGCAAATGTGTACATATATCATTGTTATGTCATTTGCCATCTATGGGCCCGTTTGGGACTATTTTTTATGAAGCTCTTAGGCTCATAATTGTTTTATCTAGAAGTGCTTTTATAAGAAATGCGTTGATTTTTTTATTAAAAAATTTAAGTGCTTTCTAAAAACAAAAAAGCAATTGTGAAAACTTTGTAAATAAACACAGCAAATTACTACTTGAGAAAATGCTTCAATGATCTAAAAACATTTAAGTTTTTTGTCAAATACAATACAATAGTGCTTTTATTTATCAAATCGCACTTCTAGTCCATCCAAAAGCAATTCCGAACTTTTTTTTTTTTTTTTTTTTGAGATAGTGCTATCAAAACACTCATTTTTACTTCTCACACACTCTTCTCAAATTTCGGCTGTCAAATTGAATAATTTGAACAAGATCATGACAAAAAATTAATAAAGGTGTGGCTGAGGTCAGTGGCGGAGCTAGAATTTTCGGTGAGGAGGGGCCTCTCATAAAGTTTTTTTTTTTAATTTTTTTTTAAGCGGATGGTATTTACAAAGCTAATATTGTGTATATATATATATATATAAATCAAATGTTCAAAAAACATATGCACATATAATATTACATACTCACAAAAATTATAATTGTCCTTGACGATTTTTCATATTTTAAAATCGTTTTATTATAACCCTGTTGCCTATACTATTAAACTCAATGAGATAAATAAAAACTCTACGGAACCATAACTCTCATATAATGTGTAGAATAGAGCAAAAACAATAGAGAAACAAAAAAAATTAAAACTTATTTGTTGAATAGATTTCGAATTTAGGATTATAAAATGTAAAGAAAAGGAGAATTCTTTTAATTTTCATGATTAAAATTGAATGTTTTATATTTAAAGAAAGGTGAAATGTTGCTGTGATTTTAAATGCTATTAATTTGTGTTAAGGAGATAGAAAAAAATATTAAAGCTAATTGCAAGATGGGGTTATGCTTGAAACTTGGAAAGCAGAACTTGAAGCAATAGAAAGATGCATAATTCCCCCCCCCCCCCAACACACACACACGCACACATATATATTTGTTTTAGAAAGCAAGCAATAATTCCCCCCCCCCCAACACACACACACGCACACATATATATTTGTTTTAGAAAGCAAGCAATAGAAAGATGCACAATTCCCTAATATATATAGGGGTGTGCTATTCACACACCCCAAATTACTTCTCACACACCTTTTGTTAATTTTTATCCCTTGATCTTCTTTAATTCATCCGATCCGACGGTCGAAAATTAAAAAGATATGTGAGAAATAAAATGGGGTGTGTGAATACCACACCCATATATATATATATATATATATATATATATATATATATATATATTTGTTTTAGAATGCCAGGATAGGCACAGGCAATCCCTGGTCCTCTACTCCCTCCGCCAGTGGATGAGGTAAAAATAAGTGTGTGAGCTATCATTTTCTTAATTATTGGTACGAAAAAAGCATTTCAAAGGAGGAGTCTTTGTATTACGTGTTCAAGCTTTGTATTATGCATTTCTTGTTGGGAAATGGCAGACTTTAACTTTTAATACTACCATCCTTAATTATCCTTCATTTTCGAGCTTTGACTTCGTGTTCCAACGTACTCTTAACACTTCCGATGCTTGTATTAATCTTCCCAGAATCAAATCTTTAAATTAGTGCATTATATATATAGCCATGCACCCTTCATGCAAGTCATAAAATCAACAAAAGGCAAAAGAAAAGTAAAAGCAGCTTGTACCATAAAATGGGAGGCAGCAAGGGCTCTGGAGGGAATCAAAATGCTGGGTCTGGGGGTAATAAGTCCTCCGGTGGAGCAACTGGTGGCGGTGGCGGAGGAGCCAAAGCAGCGGGAGGGACGGGGGCTTCTATGAAAGCGCCCGGAAGAGATTATACAATCTCGAGAGACAGCTTTGAGAATAACCCTGCTGCCTACTTCAAAGATCTGCGCAAATAAAAAACAATCTACTATTTCTCACTAATGGCTGAGACATTAGGACTTATATATGATAAATAAGGAGCTGTAGTAATTAGTACTGTGCTTCTGTTGAACTGCTTATCCATATGTATTCTCCCTACCTATCCTAATGCAGTTACTAGTTACATATTATGTTTAAGCTTTCTGTCTTTAATTAAATTTAGCTTACCACTGATGATGCACTGAGTAGCAAAACCGAAAGGCATCAATTTCCCAGCAATGCCAGCCTTTACAGTTCAAAGTGAATGTAGCATTACCGGAATTCTATGTTGTGGCCGCACTGTCAAATAATGAAAGGGCAAGTGGACAACCTGGGGAAAGAGTGAAGGAGTAGCGTTGTAGAATCATCGACAGAGCAATCTTTGCTTCGATGGTTGCAAAGTTCAACTCCACACAGCTTTGAGGTCCCAGTCGATAGGGTATGAAAGTGCTTATGTTATTGTTAGTAGCTTTAGCGATCCCTTCTGCGAATCTCTTCTCCCCAAATTCGAGCATCGTCCTGAAATGCTAGATTTGACTTGAAAAAACCAATTCCACATTAGGTGGCACAATGACAATCCCCTGTCTAGGCGCACCGACAGTCCCTAGTCTAACTTCCCTATCAACTCTCCTTACTAAGGAATCAAGAGGGGGATATGACCTTTGAGACTAATAGAAAATCATACTCGTCTGCATGAATAAAAAAGAAATTAGAATCTCTAATCTCAACTGAAAACATTCCGCCACTTCGACAAGCAATTGATTGAGTTTTTTACTTTCTAACTATTTTCATTTTGGAAAAGTTATCAGGATTTGGAGTTGTTAGCCAAATAATTCCATCACCCCCTTTCTTGATTCATCTTGCCAATCCGTATGGAGTGCCAGAAGAAACAGAGTCCAAGCAAACAAAGTATTAGTGGTTTCTTGTCCAGCAAAGTAAAACGTCTTGCACTCATCCACCGAAACCATCCGGTTTTCAATTTCACCGTGAGTTCGAAAGTAATCCGAGAAAATCACTCCCGAAACTCTCGCTTTCTCCTGTCATTGCCTTCTTTTCTCGTTTCTTGACAATCTCTGTTATGGAGGCATGTACTTCTTTCTCTAGTTTGTCCGATTCGATCTCATCGTTGGTTTTGAAAAGCTTACTGATGCTAGGAACCGACTGGGAAAGAATTTTTTAATTTATACTTTAATCCATCTAATAATTTGTATGTAACTTAGGGATTTTTTATTTGATTTTTGTTGTTTTCATGTTGGTCCCTCATATTTTGAATCCTGGTTCCGCCCCTTACCATAGCTTGTGAAAGATGTTGATGAGAATTAAGACAAGAAGAACACACAAAAAGCTTTAATAAACGACTGCTAGGCCTCCCAAAGAAGCCATTTTCGTGTGCTTCTCTTTGACTATCTCCCTTAATCTACTGAAGGAGGTGTTTCTTGAGAGTGTGAATAACGGTTGTCCAATGCAATACATAATTAGAGGTGGATTTTTTTGCCAAATTGTTGTGTCAACCGAATTGTCAACTGTGCCATACCAATTTTGTGTCAAACGGTAATGGTACGGTATTGTACCGTACCAAAATTTCATGGTACGGTATTGGTAATGGATATCATTACTACGGTATTACCGTACCGTACCAAAAATATAATATAATGTATAATTATATAACACATATTTATAATATTCTAATAATTTGAAAATAAAACCCTACAGACACAGTCACAAACTACTCGCACTCTCTCATTTCAGCCGTTCTACTTATATTCTCTATGCTGGAGAAAAAAATTCACCCACCCATCTCAAATTCTCCCATCGAACACTCTCATCCATCTCATCTTCGTCTCTCCCGCGACTCCGTCTAACAAGGTTAGTTCTTTAGAGTTGGATAAAAAAAAATTAGAAACCCTAAATTGATAAATTGGGGATTTGTAATTGATTTGTTAAATGGAATTAGACTCAATCGATTAGGAATTGCATGACCCTTTGATCGATTTATCACTTGTCAATTATGCATATCTTTTTTTCTTCTATGCTTTTCTGCTTTTGGGTTGCTGGGTTTGTATAATTTGCTTTGTTGGGTTTAGTTTCGAGGTTTTAGGTGTGAAATGTGAAGGGAGGAGGGATTAGCTTTAGTTGGGTGTGACTGTGTGTGACAAAAAGGTGAGAGATTTGGAGCTGTGTGGGATCCATGCAGCATGCCTACTATAATTTCATATATAAAAGTGAGATAAATATAGGGTAAGGGAATTTCCTTTTTTCATAATCCAATTGCTTACTTTGATCATGACTTTTATAAAGGTGATGCATGATTCTGCTTACTTCGAACAACTTTAATTAATTACTTTGATCATGACTTGTTTTGTATTTGCATTTTAATTGATACAATTGGAATGGGTGCTGTTTTTGGTGCGATGTGTATAGGAATTAGCTTCTAATATATTTGGATATGATGTGTATACGATATAATGTTGTGTTTTATTTTTGGTATTGTCTAGGACAAGCCAATCTTTGTGTGGCTCTACTACTAGTACACCTTCCACCACTCAACCCCAACCTAATCCAATTGCTTACTTTGATCATGACTTTTATAAAGGTGATGCATGATTCTGCTTACTTCGAACAACTTTAATTAATTACTTTGATCATGACTTGTTTTGTATTTGCATTTTAATTGATACAATTGGAATGGGTGCTGTTTTTGGTGCGATGTGTATAGGAATTAGCTTCTAATATATTTGGATATGATGTGTATACGATATAATGTTGTGTTTTATTTTTGGTATTGTCTAGGACAAGCCAATCTTTGTGTGGCTCTACTACTAGTACACCTTCCACCACTCAACCCCAACCCCAAACACTTGAAACACAACCTCAACAACAAAATCAAGGAGAAAGAGAAGAAAGTGTGGGAAGTGGTAAGAGAGATGTGCCCGATGAATATGAAGATGAAAGTGGGTTACGATCGGAGTGTTGGTTACATGCTAAGAGACTGAAAAGAACATTGAGTAAAGGGAAATACATTCACCTTGCAATTTGCTCATATTGCAAAAAAGAGGTTCTGACAGATTTTGTCCCAAAACAAAGTAGCAATTACCATTGCAATACCATGTCAACCGCACTATTTGGCAATACCAAACTTTAGTATACCGAAAGTTTGGTATGGTAATGGTAATAGATTTTATCAAACCGACAGTTTAGTATGATAATTGATACGAGGGCTTTGGTACGGTAACCCACCCCTATACATAATCCTAAAATACTAGTTTTTTTTTATTATTTTGTTTCCCGGTCGGCACAGAGGCATCATATTTCAACCAATGTATAATATTCAACAAGGTGCAATAATATTGAACCTAAAATCTATCTATGTTAATGGAACTACCGTCACCTTTAGTTTGTATTGATTTTAGCCGTGCCCGGAAGTAGCATGACCTTGTGCTGCCATGTTATAACTTATCAATTACGTTACATATTACAGTGTACACCAAACAAAAAGAAAAACTTTGCTCGGATTATCCAAAAATTCTGACAAACGAGAGAGAACAATAATTGGAAAAAAATTATAAATAAATTTAAAAAAAAAAAACTGCTTATAACTAAGCCAGCATATAATAGAAACGTGTATGGCTGAATATTTGAAGGGTTTACAATATATAGGCACGCATATCTTATTTCATAAGAAAACTAATTAGAAAAGATGAGAAAACTAATTACAAAGGATTACAATCAATTACAAATCCTAATCTTACCATATATAGAACTCCTAGAATATTAATAATAAAGACTTCACGTCAACACATACCATAAGGCTACAATTTCTAGGTACTCCATACTACCAACCAAGTGCAAGATATTTGGCAATTCTGGTATTTGGAGTTCAAAGTGAGTGTAGCATTACCTGAATTCCATGTTTCGGACGGACTGTAAGATAATGAAAGGGTAAGTGGACATAACCCGGGGAAAGGGTGAAGGAGTAGCGTTGTAGAATCATTGACAAAGCAATCTTTGCTTCTATATTTGTAAAATTCATGCCCACGCAACTTCGAAGACCCATTCCAAACGGTATGAAAGCGCCTACATTGTTGTCAGTTGCTTTAGCAACCCCTTCAGAGAATCTCTCAGGTTTAAAAATTTGCACGTCTTCTCCCCATATTTGATGATCATGGTGAAGTGCTAGATTTGGGACAATCAGTTCAAGATTTGCTGGCACAATGACTTTTCCAAGTTCAACTTCCCTTTCGGTTTTCCTTATAATAGTAGCAACAGGAGAATATAACCTTAGAGACTCATTGATCACCATACTCATCTGCATGAAAATGAAGAGTATATAACAAATCGGATTTTAAAACTTGCCTGACAAGCTAATTATGATTGAGTTCTCGGATTTCTTACCGTTTTCAGTTTGGCAATGCCATCGGCATTCGGAGTTTGTTTGCCAAATAAATGCACAACCTCCTTTCTCACTTCTTCTTGCCAATCCGTGTGGAGCGCCAAAAGAAAGACAGTCCAAGCAAGCAAAGCATTAGTGGTTTCTTGTGCAACAAGGTAAAACTCCTTGCATAGTTCAAATAATTCATCCGCCGATATCCTCTGGTCGTCATTCGTATCATGATAAGCCTTTAAAAGCAATCCAAGAAAATCACTCCCAAAGCTGCCTTCTCCTCCGGTGGCCTTCTCTTCTCTTCTCTTAACAATCTCCATTATGGAGACGCGCAGTCCTTTCTCTAGCTTGTCTGCGTCGATCTCATCACTGGTTTTGAAAAACTTACTGCAACATTAAATGAAAAGAATAAAGTTTAGCTATGTAAGAACGTCTCTAAAGAAGATGTCAAATTTTAAACTTAAAATTTAAATTTAACATCTTATTGGCACTTTGACATCTTTTAAAGTTTTACTCTCCACCCGATATGTTAAATTTAAAACATAAAATAAAATTTCATATTTATTTCTTTTGCATTGATAATGAAAGAAAATGAATTAAAAGGTATAAAATATTTAAACATTGCATTGGTAATGAAAAGAAATTAAAAGGCAAGACTTTTAATTAATATAAAAAAATCAATAAAAAGCATTTAATAGTTAATTAAAAAAATTCGAAGTTGCTGTCAAATTTGGCAGCAAAGGGGAGAAATGTCATTCCATGTCATGCCACATCAGATTTGGCTTCTAGGTTAAAAAACATTGTTGCTGTTTTTTTTACCGTTATTACTTATTAAAACATTTTGATATCTTTTTTAGAGATGCTTTAAGAAAAGGAAGTAATAGTCCATAACTTCACTGCTGCGCCAACAGATGGAAAAAAAAATCATGATAGAGAAGTATGCTTCTATGCATAACAAGCGGAATGAGTCAGCTAATAGTGAAATCTAATTGAGCATGTTTCACATCCCTTCTCGATAAACAAGTGGGATATGTGAGCTTGTGCTCAATTTGAATTTCAATATGCACCGAGATCTCTTCTTGTAATCAGATTTTATTTTTTTTCCTTTTACAGGAAGTTACCTGATTACGGGAACCCTGATTATGAGAGAATTTTTGAACGACAAGACGCCTAACTTCGCCAACATCTCGAAAATGTTCTTTCCTTCGATATAGTTGCTGCCGAATGCTGTTCTGGAGATCACTTCCGAACTGAACAACCTAAACTCTTGAAACACCTCAATCTCTTTTCCTTCATAACTTTTCCAATTCTCCAGCATTGTCTCAGCACTAGCTACCATTGCTGGAGTCATACTCTAGTAAAACAACACAATCATTCTGTTAGCAGATTTACCTTCAACTTGCATGAAAGTGTTGGAATTATTAGATCGACGGGTTCGGGAGCATACTCTAACGACACTAATATTGTCTCTAACTTGATACTTACCACTTGCCTCATCCGTTAGGTATGAGAGTTTATCACAAAAGCCTTAGTATTACTTAGAGTGGGGTAATCCTATTTATAGTCATTATTTTTTAACTTCCCCGGCCGATGCGGGATAGACAACATGCCACCTCATGTGGAATCATATTTAGTGGTTCACACGTAAAGATCCACAAATCGGTAATTGAAACTTAGAGGTTAGCTCCAATAGAGTTCAGACCTGTTTTCAATCATTCCAAGAGGTGCTTCTTAAAAACTCAGAGGTTGACTCTATGTTAAGAGTCTAGGCTTTTTTCCAAGCCCACACTTCCTTGTTACAAGCCTTTTGGCTTGCACAAAACAGTAACCAGAGCTCTGATACCATGTCTAAATTTATAGATCGACGGGCTAGGGGGTCACATTCTAATGATATCTATACTGTCCCCAACTTGGTAATACCACTTGCCAAATTCGTTAAGTGTAGAGTTTTATCACAAAAAGTTTCGATAATAGTTAAAGTGGGATAATTCTATTTATAGTCATTATTTTTTACTTCCCCGACCGATGTAGGATAGCCAACAGAAAGCAGCTGTAACTGTAAAAACTTACTTTTAAACTCTCTCCATGGAAAGCATGGGTAGCCAGCTTTCGCAATTTCGCCCATTTTTCAGCTTTAGTTGTTGTTAGAAGGCCATCTCCGAATAGCTTCTTCTCAAAGTAAGTGGTCTCCATTTTCGGATAAGCTCTATCTTTGTTGTTCAATATCTCTTTGCACAATTCAGGGTCCGTAACGATCAATTGAGACTTAGAACCATGCCATTGAAGATAATTCTTACCTGTAAATTAGCATGCTAAAGATAACCAAATTTATCTTGATCAAAACTACGGTTTAAAAAAGTAAACTAATCGAGATCATTTGTTACCGTATATCTGAGTCCAAGAGTGAATGTGAGGTTGAACTACAGAAAATACGTCGTGTGATAAATTTTTCGGCCTGCTCATTGCTTCCTTGATCATGTTGGTGATTTCTTTCGTGTTTCCATGGATAAGTCTGTAAGGAGGGCCTGTGATCCCCTGCAAAGCCATCAGCTTCTGTAATCGAGTCGGAGTCCACCATAGCTTATGAAAGATCTTGATGAGGAGTAAGACAAGGAACACACACAGAAAGCTTGGAAGAATGACTAATTGTCCTCCCAAAGCACTCATCATCTTTGTTAACTGAGTTTTCAATCAGCAGACCATAGTTGTAAAGTATTCTTGCTCTTTAATCTTTACTGTTAACAAAGATTAATTAACTTAAAACCACTTTTGAACCTTCTAGATCACTTTGCATTATTGTGGAAAACTAATTGCTGGTCGCAAATTAGTGCATGATTGGCGTCTTTTAATTAAAGTCGTAGCCATATTATTAAATTTGCAAAACTTTCTTTATCACCAACTTTGGAAGGTTTTTTGAAGGAAATGACGATTTAATCCAACATTATGGACTTCACCTCGAGTCTTCTAATATCTGCAGCTGGCCACAACAAATTCTGTACACCCTCTTTGTATGATTAGCTATCTTGGATGGATAAGGGTGTGATATGAAAAATGATTAACCCATGTCATTATTAGCTTATCATACATTCTTATTTAATCATATATGTTTTTTTCGTTTGATTCATTTAATCGACTACTAGAAATAAAAATGAGTATGTGAAGATTTAAAATGAACGTGAAAATCACTTAATAGCTACGGAAAATATGTCGTGTGATAAGTTTTTCAGCTTGCTCATGGCTTCCTTGATCATGCCGAATACTTCCTTGGTGTTTCCATGAATAAGTCTGTAAGGATGGCCTTATACTAGTTCAAAATAGCACACTTTAGATCAAAATGGACATAATACATGTAGAAACTATCTCGTTCATTTGGTCGTCTAAGTATCAAATTTGAAAGTGAGTGACGATACATTTATTCTTCATTATAAATGCTCAACTATAACAAGAGTTGAAACATTATTAAAAGCACATCTATTTATTTTCATTCTTAATATCAAATTCAAAAGTGACTGACCGTGACCATGCATTCATTTTCTCATATCGATCAAGAAAACATTTTTCTAAAAACATTAAGACATGAGAGCATTTGAAGGGGTTTTTTTGTACTAATTTGGAAAAAGGAAATATTTTTCTCTTCTTGATTTCATAGACGATATAATAGAGGGAAATGAAAAATTAACCAAAATAATAGTCTGCAGGCAAAGGGAAAAATTGTATATAAGCAAGAAATAGAGAATATGATCAACTAATATTAGTATAGAACTATAGTTTCGAATCTTTAATGTAAAAAATTTAAGGCTTTGTATTTGTTGGATTGAAGTTAATTTGGACTAACCAATACAATTACAAATTCAAGTTGATAGTGGTATTATAAAATTAATTAATATTAGTAGAGGTTTTTAGGAAAAAATTATTTGAGGATAGGCCTGATCCTACCCTAGTCTAAAGGTGGATCTGCCACTGCTCCCTAACCCAATCTAATTTATTCCATATAGATATGAAATTTTGCCAGTAAACCTACCTAACACCCACCCCCAACGTGTACGTGTGACCACTGCAATGAGAAATATTTAGACTTCTCTACCAAATCAAAACAAACCATACAAAGCGAAAAGATATTTGATAGATTATTGGTTTGGTTTTTCATAGTTAGTTAGGAACTTAGGTCGTCTCCAATCGAAGGGTCCAGAGGGCCAAAGGGCCCAAAAATAGCCCAAAAATAGCCCAAAAATTGTCTCCAACCGAGGGCTAGGCTAGAGGGCTGTGGAATCTGGAAGGGCCCCACGAAATCAGAGAGGGTTGGAGGGCTAGAGGTCTGGCCACTTCTAGCCAGCCAGCTAGCCCTGGGCTGGCTATTTTTTTTTAATCTGTCGGAATTCCTGTCGGTTATAATCAATAGAAATTCTTAAGAAAAAATTCAAATGCCTAGCCATTGCATTTGAATTTTTTTTTCTTTTTTTTACAGTTTTATTATTATTTTTTATTTACCAAATTTTCATATAATTTTTATTTTAATAAATTTGTTTCATATTTTTTTAAAATTCCATTTTTTCCTATAACTTCTATTTCACAAAATTTATTTTATTTTATTTTAAATTCTTTTTTTGCTTATAACTTCTATTTCACAAAATTTATTTTATTTTATTTTAAATTCTTTTTTTTCTTATAACTTCTATTTCACAAAATTTGTTTCATTTTATTTTAAATTCTATTTTTTTTTCCTATAACTTCTATTTCACAAAATTTGTTTCATATTTTTTTTAAATTATATTTTTTTCCTATAACTTCCTAAGCCATTATACAACATGAAATTAAATTAAGTAACATGAAACAACATTAAACAATATGAAACAACATTAAATAACATCAACCAACATGAAACTTAAATAATAAAGTTGTAGTTTTTAAATAATAAATTATGTTTGGCCCTCGGTTGGAGACGGTTTTTTGTGACAAGGCTAAAACGAGCCCTTTGGCCCTCGAATGGAGACGGAGGCAAACATGGCCCTGTATTGTTCATTAAAATATTAATATCTTGGAGAATCTTGGAGGGCCAGATGGCTAAAATGAGCCCTTTAACCAGCCATCGATTGGAGATGACCTTAGGAAGTCAGGTTTTGGCCACCTAATTTGCTTTTTAATAATTTAGTAATTAACAGCTAAGCGTACTCAATCATTGCAAGTGTTTTTGTACATGAGAACAGCACCGGCTATGTATACCGAATAGAGCATCTGTTTCAAGGGCATATAAAATATGGCAATCAAAAATTATAGAACTAGTATAGTTAAGACTAGATTTACTACGCGGGGACAAAGAAAGACACATGGATTTATGTTTATTGATTTTTTACTCGAACAATTGTTGTTGCGATTATTACTGCAGAAGGAAGTAATTCTTGATGGGGTAGCCTTCTCCAATAGAACTTATTTCTGGAGCGTTGTTAGTCAATACTTGAATTCACACCATCTGACGGTTCGTATACTTATTTGTTGATTTATGGATTATTCTTATTTTGAACCTATCTTAATCTAGACCTTTGAACGTTATATAATCTAAAGGCTATTAAGAAGTCTAAAAATGTTTATAAAAATATTTGTCCCTTAATTATACTTTTATAATAGACATATATATAGGCCCTTTATGTAAAGGGATTCCCATTTTTTTCAAAAAATAGGAATTAGGTGTGAGACCTACTCTACATCGAAGTTCAACGATCCAAACCATCTATTTTGTAAGTCTCGTTTCATAGATCATCCTTCAAAAATTCAATTCAATCTAAACTCATTTACCTATTTAATTATCAAGATAAAATTTCATTGTTTCTTATATAACAAAGTATTCATTAATTTTTTTAAACTCAATTAGATCTCTTAAATATTTTCGATTTGGCTAATACTTTGTGAATAAGATCTATGGGGTGCAACTTAAAAAATAGATAGTTCAGATTCTTAAAATTTGATGTGACGTGGACTCTACAACTAATTCTCATTTTTATAAAATAAAAAAACAAAGACTCCTTTCCTTTCCAACACACACACATGCACTATTATTATTATATTATTATAAAAAGCCAACAACCTTATTTGGGGTAACGCGATTCACCAAAAAAGAATGGGACAAAAATGCCCCACAAACAAAAAAAGGTCAGAAAAATGAAAAGATGAGTGGAAGTTGCTAGTGCCCACGTGAAGGAGAAAGGAAAATATAATAAAAAACAAGCAAAATCATGAAAATTGTGTGATGGTGTCAAAAGGAAATAAAAGGAAAATACAATAAAAAATGAGGGCCATGCATGAAATTCTAAATTTTACTTTAGAAATCCTATTTTATAGAAATTTCACTTTTTCGTTTTGTGGAAATGAGTATTTTAAGTAGATAGTAGATAAGAGTTAAACAAAAAACCTTCATTTGTGTATGTTGTGGTCTTTTCAAATGTTGCAAAAATGTTTATCACTGTTAACAGTAAAAATACTTCTCTCATACCTCTAACAATGTATTTGGGTGATTGAGTTTTAGATCAAGGAAATTCAAAATGATGGAGTTTTAGATCAAGGAAATTCAAAATGATGGAATCTAAAAAGGAATTTCCAGCATTTTCCTGTTTAACGTTTCAATTTTCATTTTGTTTACATTAGATAGTGATGATGATTGCGTTTCTTTTATGTTCTAATTTGACTCATAAAAAAATAATGAAATAAAAAATTATTGAAGCAATTCACGCATATAAATACATTTTAAATGTGTAAGTTGCGAGTAGCGCCACGTGATTCAAAAAATGTCTTTTTGCAAGCGCTTTAGTGCGTGCATGAAGACTAGTATGTATGTGTGTGTCTATATATATATATATATATTTGTGTGTGTGTGTACATATATGTATATATTTATTTATATATGTCACATATCACATGCCCCATCTCACTCATCCACTGTAGCTCCTCTGCTCGAGTCTGCGCTTGCTACCAATCACCATCCCATGGTCACCCATGCAAAGTCAGGTATCCAGTGTCCTAAAGAACGCTCCGATGGTATGGAACCTACCTGCTACACCCAGGTTGTTCGTTCTCCTGAAGAGCGGGCAGCAATGACTGATGAGTTTAATGCGCTGTTAAAGAATCATAACTAGTCTCTGTCCCCTCCTCATCCGTCCCAAAACCCGGTTGGTTGTAAGTGGATCCTCCAGATTAAGCGACATGCCAATGACACTATCGAGTGTTACAAGGCCCGATTAATTGCTAAAGTCTATTATCAGCAATATAATTTTGACTATGATTAGACTAAGTCCAGTGGTTAAACCCACTACTATTCGTTTGGTACCGAGTCTTATTGTTTCTCAAGAGTGGTCTCTTCTTCAACTTGATGTTAAAAAATACCTTCTTACATGTGGGTTCTTGCGCAAGGATGTCTACATGTATCAACCCCTAGGTTCCATTGATCCCTCTTTTCCTTTGCATTTTTGTAACTTCAAAAGGCTATCTATGGTTTCAAACAGGCGCCTCGAGCTTGGTTTCATGGTTGAGTTCCTTTCTATGGCGCCATGGATTTCAGCAAAGCCAGGCAAACCCTTCCTGATTTATTCTTTCATCAGGGCAAGTGTGTTATGTTTTTGTCACTATATGTGGATGACATAGTCCTTATTGGCAATCTTCCACCATGCTTCCTTGGTATTGAGGTACAACATGCTTCCTCTGGAGTCCAACTAACGCAAACCAAGTATGCTCTTAATATTCTAAAACGCACCAACATGCTTGTCTGCAAGCCGGCTACTACACCTTTTGCCTCCAGGTCACAACTTTCTAATCAGGATGGTGCTCCTCTTTCTGATCCCACTTAGTTATCACCTTCTTGGGCCCTTTCAGTATCTCACTTTGACTCATCCTGATACTGCCTTTATGATCAATCATATTACTCAGTTTATGGCTCGTCCTACTATGACTCATTTGATTGCTGCCAAACGTGTTCTTCACTACGTTACGGGTTCGTTAGACTTGGGCTTGGTGTTTCGGCCTCATTGTGGTCCACTTATTCTTCATGGTTATTCTGGTGCCAATTGGACTGGTTGTCCCAAGACATGTCGGTCAACGTCTAGCTGTCTTCTTTTTCTTAGTCCCAATCACATCTCCTGGAGGTCTACAAAAGCAGCCTACTATCTCATGTTCTAGTGCAGAGTCTGAGTATCATGCTCTTGCTCGTACCTGAGGTGAATCTCTTTGGGTCTCCTACTTGCTTGTGGTCTCTACTCCCATTTATCCTTTTGGTGATAATCTCAGTACCACCTACATGGAAGCCAATTCAATTTTTCATGCTGGCACAAAGCATATTGATTTGGATTACCGTTTTGTTCGTGAATGTGTTACGTTTGGTACACATAAAGTACAGTTTATTTTATCCTTAGATCAACCTACGGATGTACTGACCAAAGGTCTTTCTAAGCTACAGTTTCTTCTACTGTGGTCCAAACTTGTCTCCTCTCGGCCATCTAGTTTGCGGGAGGATGTTAGAGAATGAGTCTTGTCAAAGTCAACTGTATCTCCTAAGAATCAGAAATGAATATTATAATTTGATTTTGTTTATATTTCCTAAATAGGATGCGATTCTTACTTATACACCAAAAATATACTTGTATAAATGCAAGCTTTTGTGCGATGATTAAAATCATTAATTATATATTTTTTATACGTGTGACCGTTGCATGAGAAATATTTAGACTTCTCTAACAAACCAAACAAAACGAAAGATCTTCGACAGACTATCTTACAAAGCGCTGCCAACTGAAATGGAACAGCTTGAAAAGGTTCAAATGATAACTGAGCGCCACAATCAGTTTATCCATTGCACTGTTTATAAGGTAGCAAGCACCATCCAAAGGCATCTATGTCCAGCTACTCGACACTACGGAGTGCAAGATTTATGAGCAATTCCGGCCTTCGCAGTTCAAAGTGGGTGTAGCATTACGTGAACTCCAAATTTCGGGTGAATCGTCACATATTGGACAGGCAAGTGCACGTAACCTGGGGACAGTGTGAAGGAGTATCGTTGTAGAATCATGGACAAAACAATCTTTGCTTCAGTGTTTGCAAAGTTTAATCCGACACAACTTCGAGGTCCTATTCCAAAGGGTATGAAAGCACCTACGTTATTGTTAGTTGCTTTAGCAACCCCTTCTGAGAATCTATCCGGTTTGAAAAGAAGCGCGTCTTCTCCCCAGATCTGAGGATCACGGTGAAGTGCTAGATTTGGGACAAACAACTCACAATTAGCAGGAACAATGAGCTTTCCAAGTTTAACTTCCCTTTTAACTTCCCTCACAAAACCAACAACTGGGGAATATAACCTTAGAGACTCGTTGAGGATCATACTGATCTGCATGAACCCGAAAAATAGATAACAGATCAGGATATCCAATCTTAATTGAGAACATATTTCTGACATTTAAACAAGAAATTGACTGAGCTGTTGACTTTCTTACCTTTTTCAGTTTGGCAATGCCATCATGATTTGGAGTTTGTTTGCCGAATAATTCCACCACCTCCTTTCTTGCTTCCTCTTGCCAATCTGTATGGTGCGCGAGAAGAAAGATTGTCCAAGCAAGCGAAGTATTAGTGGTTTCTTGTCCTGCAAAGTAAAACGTCTTGCACTCGTCAACCAAATCATCCACCGAAATCCTCTGGTTGTCATTGGCATCATGGTGAGCCTTCAAAAGCAATCCAAGAAAATCACTCCCAAAGCTGTCTCGTCCTTCGGTCATTGACTTTTTTTCTCTTTTCTTAACAATCTCTGTTATGGAGGCATGTATTCCTTTCTCAAGTTTCTCTGCTTCGATCTCATCACTGCTTTTGAAAAACTGACTGCAATATTAAACGGAAAGACTAAATGCGAGAACAGAAGTAATCTTCAAAAAACTTGTTGTGAATGGTTGACTGCAAACAATCAACTTTGTTTCATGTCCCTTCTTGAGAAACAAGTTGCCTAAGGAAGTTTGTGTCAATTCAAGTTTTGTATTTGCACTGAGATCTTTTATTTTGTCCGTAGTAGAGGAATGGACAGAAATTACAGGTCTATCAATAAGTTCCCCAATTCAAGATTTAGTTGAACAACAACAACAACAAAGCCTCTTCCCACTAAGTTGGGTCGGCTATATGAATCCTAGAACGCCATTGCGCTCGGTCCATTTAGTTGAACGAAAAAAAAAATGGTCACCTGATGCCGGGAAGCCTGATTGTGTAAAAATTTTTGAAAAGTAAGAGGGTTAACTTCGTCAACATCTCAAAAATGTTTTGTCCTTCTAAATAGCTGCTGCCAAATGCAGTTCTAGAAATCACTTCTGATGTGAATAACCTGAACTCTTCAAACACCTCAATTTCTTTTCCTTCATAACTTTTCCACCTTTCAAGCATTGTCTCCGCACTCGCTACCATTTCCGTAAACATACTCTAGAAAAACAATACCACGATGCTGTTAACAAATTTGGCTTCAATAGTCTTTGCAAAAAGAGTAAGTACCGGTAGCTGTAAAAACTTACTTTTAAGCTCTCTCCGTGGAAGGCATGGGTGCCGAGCTTTCGCATTTTTTTCCATTTTTCACCTTCAGCTGTTGTTGTAAGGCCATCTCCTAACAGTTTTCTCAAAAAGCCGGTGGGCTCACTTTTCGGATAAGCTCTATCTTTGTTATTCAGTATCTCTCTGCACAACTCAAGTTCCGTTATGACCAACTGAGGCTGAGAGCCTTGCCACTGAAGATAATTCTTTCCTGTCGATAAAGATGACCAAAATTTACCTTAAAATTAAGACTAATAGACCATAGTTAACATGATCAGAGATCGTTAGTTACCATATATCCGAGTCCAAGAGTGCATGTGAGGTTGAACGACGGAAAATATGTCGTGTGATAAATTTTTCGGCTTGCTCATAGCTTCCTTGATCATGTTGAATATTTCCTTGGTGTTTCCATGAATAAGTCTGTAAGGAGGGCCTTTGATCCCCAGCAAAGCCATCTGCTTCTGAATGTGATGCGGAGTCCACCATAGCTTGTGAAGGATCTTGATGAGAACTAGGACAAAGAACACACACACAAGGCTTGCCGAAATGATCACTACCCTTCCCAAGGTAATCATTTTTCGTATATTTTACTTTTATATATCTTTGGCTATGTCTATGAACCTACTGAGTTTTCACCAGAAGTCCATACTTATAAGGTTCTAGTTGCTGTTCATTGTTAACACAGATGAACAAGATGCCATTTTTGTCCCAAGGTCCGAATACTTGCTACAATCCAAAGAAAAATTGTCCCCGGTGACATTGCACGATTATCAAATTTGCTAAACTTTCTCTATCACGGCCTTTTCTTTGTTATAATCATAACCCAACCATGCAATCCGGACCGTGGCAACTCCTAAGCTACTCATTACATGAGACAGTGTATGATTAAAATAATCTCCCAATAATGTGTTGACAAATTGGTAGGGTTAGTAGCGGGTGTATAAAACAATGGTCCTTAAACATAAACATAAAGTTCAGTCCCGTCTAGGATTACTTTGGAAGGCTGAAAGTGATTTCTAACAATTAAGAGCATGTCCAATTGAAAAGTTAAATTTAGATTGTCAAATTTTAATTGAGGGTGTTAGGTACTCAAGCCAAAGGGAAGAGCCAAACCCAAAAAACTAGTCCAATAGGTGGGAGGACCCCAAGGACTTAAGAACCCCTACACTTCCATAAGTGTAGTCAATGTGGGATCATAACATTACACCACCCTTCGGAAAACCTGACGCCCACGGCGGTAATCACGTCGCCCAATCCCTCGTCACCAAGTCCCTTGGAGCCCATACTCCCAAGGCAGTAATCACAAGGCGGCACGTCACGTCACCAAGACCCGCAGCGTCGAGCACCTAGGCTCTGATACCATTGTTAGAACTTAGAACCCAAATCTCAAACCCTAACTCAAACCTTAACTATTGCACATAGAAGAGAAGGAAGAAGGAAGATAGAAGGAGCAGAGCTCCAATATTTTTGTATTGATTTGTTTTGTAAATTTATGTTCTAATACATTTGAGGGAGCTAGGCTCCTTTTATACAGCCTCTACATTTTTTAACTGTCAGCTGGCATATTAACAATTCCTCACAGTAATAAAGTATAAAACCTCAGTAATAATTTAGGTCATAACAGAGGGCTGATATAGCACTTTGAAGTTAGATGCTAAATTTTCATTTTTTTCATAGGATGAGTCAAATTATTTTTTATTATATATTGTGGGTTCTACTGTTATATAAATTGTCAAAAAATGTGTAAATTGATTTGGGTACATCGTGTGGTTGGTGGATTGTGAGGGACCTGGATCCTCTTCTGAGCCTAAGGAGAGGATCCTCCTGATCAAGGATCCAAGGGCGTTGGATGAAAATCCAACGGCTACAAACAGGGGGGTCCATTTAAAGTTATAATAATTATAGCCGTTGGATTTTCATCCAACGGTCTTGGATCCTTAGTCGGGAGAGGATCCTCTCCTTGGGCTCAGGAGAGGATCCTCTCCTTGGGCTCAGGAGAGGATCCAGGTCCAATTGTGAGAGGCATTTGTTAAATAATTCAAGGTTAATGCTAATTTTAATCTAAATTTGGTTTAAAAAATTTAGTCTCCTTATCATTATTCATAATTCAAATAAAAGGGATTTGATGTTTTGGGCTATGCGGTCAAAACAAACATCTAGGATGGTAGGCGTCAAATCTAGATCGGATAAAACTCATCGGTTGGAAAAATTTGTTGTACTTTTATCCCATTTGGCACACTTATAATATCCCCTCTGAAGATGGTCTAAAATATCACTTTTAACTATATTAGTCACGAAAAGCACTTGGATTTTTATACAAAATGTTTCAACTCATTTGTAATAGAAACACTTCTAACATAAGCACAATTATTAATTTTTTTTGCTTGCATCAAATTCTTTTAATATGACTTTGCACTTGACTACAGTAATATATGACTTTAACTTGTATAAAGCTTTGGAGATAAATTGAGTTAAGTTTAAAATAAAAAGTTACAATTTTTCATGTGCATTGGAGGAGAGATTTTTCTAAGTCACTGAAACACCGGAACATAGCTGTGTAATAATATATGTGGAGCAAAGATTTGTTTTTTGTTAAGTGTCCATATACTTGTATTATGATGCGTGATGTACTAACCCGTGCTTCGAATATACTGAAAATTCTCTCTTAAGAGCATCTCCACCAATTGGTGGAAGGCAAGGGCAAAGGTAACAATTTTGCCCTCCAACCCAAAAAAACCTCTCCAACAGTATAATAAACCAAAGGCAAATGGTGGGCCAGCCACTCTCATCTTAAGTCAGCCTACTACTTTCGGGCAAGTTAACTTCATCATGACGTCAGCACATTTATTTATTTTTTAATCAGGCGCATGAACAGAGAGAGTGAGAGACAAAACCTGCAGTGGTTGGCCCTGCTGCAGTAGATATCCCAGCCCACTCCGACGGCTAGATGACGTGACCAAATGTGGACCGGTGGATTTCTAATGGTCAGAGGGTCTGACCCGTTAGATTTCTAACAGTAAAAAATTTAAAAATCTTACTGTTGCACCACATGGCACAATCTGGTTCCTTCGATTTTAAATCAATTTGAAAACCAACAGGCAGGATTAATCCAACATTAAAAATTATAATATATATGTATATAACCATAAAAATAGGAAAAAAATCAGAAAAATGGAAAAAAAATATTGAAAATTAGAATTTTTTAGATTGTTTTAATTTCGTAGTTGGTTATATGATTATGAGAGTTTTTTGCTTTTTTTTAATTAATCATGTTTGTTGCAATGCTATGTTTTTGCATTATATTTGAAATAATTTATTAATATTAAACAATTATTTTATTTTCAAAGCATAAAAGAATATAAAAAAAATACTTGGCCTTAACCTTTTTTTTAGTACATCGATAATTTTTTGTAACAACTTGTCCCGATTTTATTTACGAATTTTGGAACAAGGGCATTTTGGTCTTTTCACACTTGAAAGGTATTTTGGGACGTAGCTTTTGGGCCTTAAATGGTGAGCCGGGTGGGACTGTAAGATCCCACATCGCCCGGGAGAAAGGAGGTGATATGTCTTATATGTACATGCCCACCTCTCTATAGTAAGACATGTTTTGGGTGGAAGCCCAAGAACAAATTCGTGAGGGCGTGGCCAAAGCAGACAACTATACGAATTGGGATGTGACAATTTGGTATCAGAGCCACTCCCTGGCCAAAAGTGTGCCGAAGAGGACGTTAGGCCTCTAAAGAGGGTGGATTGTAAGATCCCACATTGCCTGGGGAGAGGAGGTGATATGCCTTATATGTACATGCACACCTCCCTATAGTGAGACGCGTTTTGGGTGGAAGCCCAAGAATAAATCTGTGAGGGTGTGGACCAAAGTGGACAATATCTTACTATGCGGACTGGAATGTGACAATTTGGTATCAGAGCCACTCTCCGGGCGAAAATGTGCCGATAAGGACATCGGGCCCCTAAGGGGGGTGAATTGTAAGATCCCACATCGCCCGAGGGAGAGGAGGTGATGTGTCTTATATATACAAGCCCACCTCCTTATAGTGAGACACGTTTTGGGTGGAAGACTAAGAACAAATCCGTGAGGGCGTGGCCTAAAGCATACAATATCTTACTATGCAGAGAGACATGGTTGTTGGTTGCGGGCCGGGAGAAATATACTCTAACTTTGGGCCAAAAGACATGTTTGTTGGCTTCAGGCCGAGAGATATAGTTATTGGCTACCACGGATGACTAGGATACCACTATTTAGCACACTATATGATATATGTTTTATGAAAGGTTTTATGGCATGCTAGAGTTTTCGGAGAAACCTATCAAATATTATGCTATTAGCTTTCATAAAACTTTGGGGGTTAGTATGTTGATAACTGTTTCAGTATTATATATATATATATATATATATATATATATATATATATATATATATATATATATATATATATTGCTTAAGGGGAGGGATCCCCATTTTTTTGAAAAAATAGGGACATGCTCCCCACCGTTGGATTTAACTTTAATGAAATTGTGTGGCCTATGTTTTAATCTCAACCACACAATTTCATTAAAGTCAATCTAACGGTAGGGAGCGTGTCCCCATTTTTTTTGAAAAAATGGAGATTCCTCAGGACTTAGAATCTAGGCGTATAATTCCGGCATCAAGACACTTCCACATCGGCATCTTCGAGCCTTCTCGGTGTAGGACCCACTCCTTTGTTCATTCAATTTTATATTATTTCCTTTAAATGTTCTAAATTCATTGTATACTCTGAACGCATTCCTCAATTGCATATTAATTATATTTAAATTTATAAGTCTTATTTATATTCGTTGTTCTCATGCATCCTAATATGGCTTCGTCACCTTCGGGTGTTGACTAGCACATGCCTACCCAGGTGTTTAGGGAATATCGGGGTCGGGTATGTCATTTTTACACTAAGATGATGGAGAGTTCGGCAAAGCCACGTAATGGGCAGCCTAATTTGGTATCGAATTCGCTATCCACTAGATTCGAATCTAAACCTCTCACTTCCAAATGAATAGGAATACCACCAAATCATAGTAAACTAGTGGAGTTGCACAAAAGCAAGTACTATTCAGGAGGGCAACTCGCATGCCCTTGCCTAATATGCCATTCAAATTCAAAACCTTAATGAGCATGCAAAGAGTCCCCGTATGCTAGGAAATTGGACAAGTCAAGTTTGAATGAACAAACAAACGCACAATGCTGTGCAATCAATATTAATATGGCAGTTTCCGGTGCTTGTATTAATCTTTTGCCCGACTCTTGAAATTCCTGAATTCATTAGTGAATCAAAATAATGCATATATAATATGTGTGTCACAAATTAAACATATATGCATATATACGAAAATCAGAGCGAATGAAAGCAGGGAAAGCTCAAGCTCAAACTCAAGCTCAAGCCCTACGAACGAGAATAAGGAGGGAAATGAGAACACTGTGGCAGGTTTGGTTGGAACCGTTGCAGTTTTAGCTCTCGCTGCGTACGGTCTATATTGTTATGATCAATCAAATTAACAGGTATACAAATATATAACAATTGTATGAATTATTTCGAATGAAAGTTTCACACTAGATACAATATATCTAAAATATGAACAAGTAACGAAATTGAATAATAAATCACAAAACACTTACTTGTTTTAGGAAGATAGAGACTTGCAGAGCAGTCTCCTAAGACATAATTTTGCCCCTACAGTAGTGCAGTAGTTCAACGGATGTCTATCTTGCAGGATACAACTATCTAATCCAAGTTCTTGCACTTAAACTTGGATTCTTGGCGAATTTACTGAGTGTTTCTCTGTAGAAGTTGGCGTTGGAATTGATTGAGTGGTTTCTGATCTGACTCCCACATATATAATGGTTTAATTGGGCAGTTATGTCGTTCAAGTTTATCCTTAAGAAGTCATAACTGTTCACGTGATCAGTTTTATCCTTTTGGAAAAAACTGAATGCAAAATTCAAAAACCAAAAACGTAAAATTGATACTCCAAGTTGGGTGTAGCATTACCTGAACTCCAAGTTGTGGGTGTAGCATTACCTGAACTCCAAGTTGTGGGTGAATCGTCACATAGGGAAAGTGCAAGTGCACGTAACCTGGGAACAGCGTGAAGGAGTAGCGTTGTAGAATCATGGACAGAACAATCTTTACTTCAGTGTTAGCAAAGTTCAATCCCACACAACTTCGAGGTCCAATTCCGTGTGAAGATTGCTGTAGAAATGCAGAAAAAAAACAGAGAGAGAGAGAGAGAGAGAGAGAGAGAGAGAGAGATTTGTAGCTGACAATGTTTTCTTGATTAATTGATGAAATGGATTACAATGATCACCTTTATAGGTATTGCAATTACAAGACTTGTAAAGCAAGTTACTCTAACCTCCTCCTTATACCAACTAACTATATTTCTAACAAATCTTATCAACCAACAGATTCCAACTAACTACATATAACAACCTATTTAATCTCTTGACAAGTGGCACTGATCTGACATTGATTACCTTCTCACTTGGATCACAGTTTTACATTTCATTCTTCTTACATCCCTCCTCAATCTGATGCTCGAGGGAATTGAGCATGAGATTGCTACAATGCTGTTGGAACAATAGTGCAAATAAGCCCTTTGTAAGAATGTCTACTGATTGGTCTGCAGATGACCATGTTGAACTTGAAGATCTCCTGGAGTAACTCTCTCACGTACAAAGTGGTAGTCTATTTCAATATGCTTTGACTTAGAATGAAACACAGGGTTTGTTGAGATGGCAATGGCTGAAACATTATCACAGTATATCATTGGGGATGAAAATAAGGGAATATGAACATCACCGAAGAGTTGTCGAATCCAGGCAAGTTTAGCAGCAGTGATTGCTAGAGTCCTTTACTCAGCTTCTGTGGAAGATCGCAAAACTATATGTCGTTTCTTAGATGCCCATGAAATAGGAATCGCATATAATGAAAAATATTTTGCTTCTTGAATTTCCTGCGTTTACTAGAACATGGTCATCAAAATTAAACCAATTTGCGGGACGTTGATCGCATGCTCATTCCTTCTTTCCCTTCCCAAGCTCTCTGTTTTCCTAGTTTCAAAATAAGCAAGCATGCCAAAAAGTACATGGTATACAAGTTTTGTTAATATGTTAGCGTTACTTCGATGAATTAAAATGTTGAACACTGATGATACAAGATTCGGGATGAATTTCTAATCATCAAGCAACAGATATAGTCCCAACCAAAACTGGATACAAAATTTTACTATGAATACATTTATAATAAACTAAACGTTGCACAAATTTTGCACCATAGAAACTGGCATCATCTTTTCTGTCTTCTTTAACATCCGCGATACAAGGCCGCCATACCTGCAATCAGTGAGTGAGCGAGTGAATTCCCGAAGCACCAACATGAGTAATTTATTACCCAAAAAATGGTAACGGAAAACATGTCAGAAATGCTGCTAATGTTGCCTTTATTACCTAAACCTCGAAGGCAGTAGTCATCAGAAGGTAATAATACGCAACTGAAACAAGAAAAACCAAACTCATCGCCTCCTCTTCTTGCCTTTGCCTTTTCCTAATTGCCCAGACTTCATAGCGTGTTCTTGCTCTTGTAGGAAAAGTCGTACTTTTC
Source organism: Crataegus laevigata (assembly GCA_963580275.1). NCBI lineage: Eukaryota > Viridiplantae > Streptophyta > Magnoliopsida > Rosales > Rosaceae > Crataegus > Crataegus laevigata. Next base: position 4,084,847 of record OY756940.1, read on the forward strand.
CATATTTCTCAGCTTTCTCTTCTTCCATCAGCGCCTTATCCCTTGCCTTCACCTCGTAAAGGAAAGAATTATCCTTACGCAGTTCACGAATAGCCCCTTTAGCTTCTTGCTTCAAAAGTTTCTTCATCTTTCTTCGCTCGGCTCGTTCCCGGTCTGGATCATAGTCTCTGCCTTTAACAAAGCTGCACAACAAAATATCATTCAGTGGTGAATCCAGCAATACGTACAAGCACTAACCAACATAATAACATTAAGACAATTGGGGGACGGGTGGTAATGATAAATTACTTCTCCTCAAATTTCGGATTGAGCATTTTGATAGCCACTGGCTTTTGCTTCCGCATTTGAAGTGGTTGCCGCAGAATGTGATGTTTATCTGCTTTTGTCTTAATCAGTTCAGCAACATCTTTCAATTTGTCTGTTAATACTTGTGGCATATTATCCTGTTCCGCCACTTCAAACAACAACACTGAAATTGGCGAAAAAATTTCGGGAAAAGAACTGAATCCTTCATAAATGATGACAAACTCACGTAGAGTTTCAATCACCGTCACCAGCACACTAGCCCTGAAAATTAAAAGTTCAATTTTTAAATGCAGAATACCATATGCAAACTTTACAGTATTGATACACAAACTTAGAATTACAAAAGCAATAATCTGATGGTGGCAAAAATCCAGTTAGACCAATTTTGAGGATCATTTATAAACAGCAAAACTGAACAGTCCGCATAAACCCTAAACAACATGCATTGTGTGGGCACTTCCACAATGTATCATTGAGTACAGTAACAATTTCCCAACCTGAAATCGTCAGAGCTGAAAAAAGAGGAGTCCTCCGGCAGGTCCATTATTGTGAGAAAATTCAGAGAATCGACCTGAGCTATGGATTCATGTATACATAAAAGAGGCCTGATTGCTTTTAATTCCATAAGATGACAAAACTGCAAGAAAACAAAACGAGGATTGTTACTTCATCATATAACTGTAAACGAATTTCCTTACAAGGACAACGAAACCATAAGGTGCCGCCTAATATATAAAAAATTACATTACAAGGCAGTCATACATGAGAATTTTGACTTGGCATTGGCTTTCTGTCTTTAGCTGCCATCAACAATGTTGTGAGAAACATGACTGCTTCAGGACAGAACTTCCGAGATTGTTTGGTTATCTACAGAATGCATTAATTTTAAAAGAAAGAACTGGGAATTGAAACTGTTGGACAGAACAGTAAATCGACCAATTCATATAACTATAAAATACATACAGAGAGAAGCACGGAGCACAAGAAAGAACCAACTGCAGTATCACGACCAGACAAGATAGGACTACGCGCCAGATATTCACACATCAACAGTGTTGCTGGAGTCATGACCACATGACGAAAATCAGAGCATGGAAATATCAGGGACCAAAGCCTCAGAAGAAATAATGTCTTTGAAGAAGGCCAACAACTCTGTTCTGTAAAAACAAAACAATGACAATAAGTCAGCACCTCAGCAAGAGCAAGCTTGTAACTATGCTTCCAAACAAACAAAAAGCTATAGATTCCATTAGGGATTACCTGGGTTCTTAACAGTCTCACTAAATTCTGTCCGTGCCCGTAAAATTCTCTCACGAGCACAAATTGCAGCGAAGTATGGGGTCTCCATACTCATCTCAATCAATGGCTTAACCAGAAAATTTAACAACTCCATATTCAACGGCTTTCTATTTGCTAATATGGCAAAATACTGCAGGAGTACACCATAAAATACCTGGAAAAATGGCAGAAACACTCATGAGTACTTGGCAAATATAATGAAAACCGAAGATGTATATCTTCACTGACTTTTTGCTTGGATCAAGTCAAATATTAAATGACAGTACAGAATTGTTCCACATTTGACACATAATTTCAATACTCGTTTACATAGAAGCAACAAACAGTTTCATACTTGCATTTTCTTCCGGTTTTCTGCTGCAAGCTTGATTGCATTGCTTTTCCGAATTCGATTGATAATCAAGACAATGTCAGCATTAGAAAGATTATCCACCAATGCACGTAATTCTTCAAAGCTTTTTGGAGCTTCGATTAGGTACGGGAGGTCTAACTGAGTAGAAGGTTGTTTACCGTCCTGAGATACCTCCTTTTTACTGGCTTCAGAAGCATCAATTTTTTTTATTTTTTTCAGCTTTCTTGGTTCCACCTCTTCTTCATCAGCATCAGCATCATCATCATCATCATCCTCTTCATGTGCTTCAGACCCATCTTCTTCTTCTTCCTCCTCATCCAAATCCGTTCCAAGATTATCATCATCACTTTGTTCCCAGTCCTTCATAAATAGATTATTTTCACCCAGATTAATATCTTTATCAGATCCTTCACTGTCATCTTCAGGACTTTCTGAATCCTCAGAAGCATCGCCTTCTTCACTCTCAGAATTGCTAGCATCTTTTCTTTCTAGAATCTCATCAACCCAACCCTTTTTAATCCGTGGCTCTTCGTCAAGAGAGAAGGAATCGCCAAGATCATCTCCAGATATGGGTCTTGGCTTATTATGGTTAGATGGTGTCTCAGCATCTTCATTGTCATCGTCACTATTGATATCAGTGGCAAGCATCCTCTTCTGTCTCTCTTCCTGAATTGTGAAACAAACTCGAATGAGCATTCCCTTCATACTAAAAAAGTACAAATGAGATACAACATCCAATTTCTCAAAGTTATTTGTTCCACTAAATAAAGGGCATGTTTACTTATCAAAAATGGACATCCAAGGTATGGGTATCATTCCCGACATATCCTGCGTATACTAACACACGACGAATGAAAAAAAAAACACGTCAACCATGTATGGAATCATCAAAGAGGGTAACAAGGTATCATTCCCATTCATGACTTCTTCCCATTAAGCATGTTCAAAAGGAAATTGAAAGCCTAACTTTCAAAAAGTTGAATATAATGCATTTTCTTGTTACATCCTCAAAACGTCATGCCACTTGCATCACACCAGAATCAAATTAAACAAATTGTATAAGAGATGACACCAGTTACCATATATATATATTCATAACAAACAAAGGATATATCTTAGTGGCCAAAAGCATATAAACTGCACTTGCCAACATTCTACTACTATTTACTAATATGGACTGCTAATATTGCAAATAACTTCAAAAGTTTGCACTATTCCTTGATTATGAGGAAGGAGCTACAATCATGTATATACCAGTGCTTCTTAATTTGGACATATATTGGCACCAGAACATTGAACTTATTAGCAACAATAAAAATCCCCAACATAAAGCAAAGACAGGCATTGGCACATCAAATTAGCATGCACATGACATGCGTGAATGCAAAAACACTCATAAATTGTAACAAAAGAAGATACCTCCAAATGCTCAAGCTGCTCTCTCTCCTCTTGTGCTATCTCTTCAGGTGTCTTTGTCCTGTCAGAGGGTTGAGCACGGCTTACCATGACTAAGTTGCCAAAAGTTTTGAAATAAGAACGGGATTTTTCCTGTGAAATTGTAAATATCAAGGAATAAAAAAAAATAAAAAACTCTTATACTAAAGAAAAAAATACAGAACCGTAAGAAGTTAGAATCCAATAAAGGACCTTCATGAAAATACCTGTTCAGAAAGCTCATCCTTCTTTGAATGCTCATTTAGAATGTTCTTGTCTGGTTCAGTAATCTGTAACAGTTTAGAGGGCACTATGGATGTGAAGGATTTGTCCAATTCTTGCCTAAAATCTTCTAGTTCTTCCTTATCTTTTGCTCTTTCAGCCTAGAATGGGTCAAAGGAAAACGAAGGAAATCATAAATAAAGAAAAAGAAAAGTTTCAAGGAACACATGTAACCATTATCACCAAACAAGTTAATGCCATAAATGATTAGAAACCCACCCTATAATATTTGTCTTTTGCCATGACCTCCTTCATTACTTCCTTCTTGCTTTTAGGTTTCTGTAGTATGAAAACAATGAAACTGATTAGGATCATTTATAAGGAGGGAGAGAGAGCAAGATAAAGAATAGATTATAGTGGGAGAAATAAGAAACAGATTTCCTTTAAAACTACAATGAATTTCTAAATTCGAAAGGGAGTTAACTCTTAAATATCATACAAAGATGCAAGCAGCGAAGCAATCAAGTAATGTCAATTAAAATCCTAATACAAGTACAATACCTAAAATCTAACAAACACTTATTTTACTGATGTGCATATCTTAAACAATCTTGAATTGGAATATCACAGAGCAAAACTCAGATAGCAGAAGGGCTCACATTTTCCTCTCCTTCCATTAGATCACCATCCATTTGATCTGTCATGGCTAACCTTTCTGCAGAGAACAAAGTAGGCACCATTACTGCTATTAGAATAGTCCTAACAATCAATCACCAAATCATAGGGAGATGCACGTGTTTCGAACAACATAAAATCACTATAAAAAAATTGGTTAGCATCAAAGATCTGCTATCGTTTTGTGGGTTTTTATTTTCCTTTACTCCATATGAGCAAGAGTTCCTTCGGATACTTGTGATAAAGCCTGGTCCAGAAAATGATACTAAGTAGAAGCCAGAATTGTACAACTCAACCATCAAGTCAACCACGGTACTTCTATCCAAACATTACAGTTAAAAACCATGGACATGTCAATAACCAAATTTCACATGGTAAGTGGTAACTGAACCCTGAATGATGCATTCAAAAATCAAGTTGCACAAATGAAAACTGAAACCCTACTGGATAAACAAACAACGCAGATAGAAGTATCTCCACACATACTCTTAGTTTGAGTGGTTTCTGTGCCATCGTCGTCATCATCAGCTAGCACATCATCCTCAAAATCATCCCTTTCAGATAATGCACCAAGACTTTGAAATTCAAAGTCGTCTTCTTCTCCATCTGATAAGTTATATTTGCTTTTCTTGTTCGTCTTTAACTATTCATGAAAATGAAGAGAAAAAAAATTGAGAAACAAAACACAATAATAATAAATTACCCATGATTCCATAAATTAACTGAATATAGTTCTGAAATAGAGTTTATAGTTGCGTAGAAAGCTTGACAAAAAGAAAGGAAATTTAGATATCATGTGTTAGATATGTACATTTTAATGAGGTAAGCTTTGTGCGACGAACTACAACTGTTTACCATTTCCCTATATTTTCCTGGGAACCAAACAGAAAACAAAGCTGACCCCAAACAATGGGCAGAAATTCAGAAAATGAGCTTACTTTATGCTCGTGCTGCGCACGCCGAATGGCCTTATCGAACTCATTGAGCTCGTCATTATGCTCCCCAATTCGCTTATCGACAAAGACCGAAGCTTTATTGCTCTGCTCGTACTCCTTCAGCAGCGTGTTCTTCCTCTGAGCCACCAAAACAAAAATAAATCAATAAAATTACAAAATTTGAAGTAAATTCAGAAAGGGAGTGACGCAATTCAGCACCTTTTCAATGGCGCGAGAGCGGGAGAGGCCAACTCGGCGCTCTTCGCCTTTGCGCTTTTTGCCGAGAATGTCGAATTTCCTCCGGGACCAAATGGTCTCGAACGGGTTGGGTTTTAGGGGGGCCTGGTGCTTCATGGCGACAGCGTTCGGGCCTAACTTATTCTTTTTCTTCTTCGCCGTCTCATGGTTGTGATTGGCGTCAGCTCTGCCGGGTTTTGGTGATTTGGTCTCGAAGGGGTTGGGTTTTGAAACGGACTTCTGGTGGTGCTTCTCCTTGTGTTTCGCCATTGGAGACTGGTGTGAGCAGAGAGGTGACGCCGGTTGTTTAGGGTTTAAACATTCGAGGAAGAAAGCGGGGCTTAGGGTTTTGCGGGAAGTTTTGTTTGTTGGTGAAGATAGGACTTAGAGAGTGACGGGCCGGGTTGGGAACAAATCGGATCTGAGTCGGGTGTGGATTGCTTGTTAGAGTCTAATCTTGTCTAAAGGGGATTTTTTAAAAATTTAAAAGACTTTTTTTAAGTAATAGATTTCAAAAGATTTTAATAGATTTTATAATTCTATATAGATTTTGACAGATTTGTTAGGATTTTCATTATAAATTTGTATGGACTTGACACACCCCGACCCGAAAGTGAGGCGTGATGGCCGTCACGCCTCATTTTCGGGTCGGGATGTGTCAGTTTGGTATCAGAGAATAGGTTTAGCAGTCCTATATAGCTTGTGAATATTCGAATCATCTTGGTGTTTCTATCAGAACTATGTCGCCTCGTAGAGAGCCACATCGTTCAGATGAACCTAGTTTCCCTCATATAGCTTAGTTTGGGGAAGCTATTGTTAGTGTTATTCAGTCCATAATTCGCCTCCTCAACAGACTCCTTGGAGTCAGAGTATAATCTAAAGTTGCATACCTTTAAGGGTAATGAAGGCCATGAGGGGTTTGAGCGTTGGCTCAATCAGATTGAGAATACTTTTAGGCTGATGTAGAGCCAGGGAAGTTTTTCTAATGATGAGTGGATAGAGACCACTGTTTGGCTTTTGGACGCAGAATCGGCATCCTAGTGGAAACAGGAAACTTACGGGTGGAAGCCCGAGGATATTGTAGACTGATAGAATTTTAAACGGTCATTCTATAAGAGATTCATATCCCAGCATATCTAGATCGTAAGAAGCAAGAGTTCACAGATTCGAAACAGGAGAAGTTGTCTTCTAACGAGTATTAAAGGAAGTTTACTAAATTGTCTCGTTATGACTTAGAAATTGCTACTATTTCAGTTGAGATGCTTAGACGCTTTAAGCTGGGTACTAAGAAGAAATGGCGTTCGATGGCGACCATTTGTCCCTGTGACACTTATCAGGAATTCTACGAGACTTTGTTGAGGATTGCGAACTCTGAGAACATGCCTAGTAATAGTGAGAAAGAAGAAGGAAAAGATAGTAATCAGAATAAGGATAAATATAAGAGTATTGGGTAATCATCTCAGAGATATCGCTAGACTCAAGATTTTAAGAGATGCAGAGCCAGTTCTAGTTCTTCTAGCAGAGGTTTTAGCTCCACAGGTCAAAGAAGACTTGGTAGGCTTTTTGAAGGTGTCAGATTCCAGAGGCAGGGAAATTCTGATAGTAGAAATGCACCCTTGTGTCGTAGGTGCAACAATCGACTTTTTGGAGTGTGTCGAAAATGGTAGTACTAGGTATTATACCTATGGTCAGGACGGGGGCGTAGTTCTCAAGGACGAGGAGTTCACGCCATCAGAGTTAGAAGAAAATAGCAAGCCCAGGAACGTGTTAACCACATATCACTGCAAGATGGTAATATTACACCTTCGGGAATTATTACTTACTTATCGATACAACAGTGAGTTATCAGTATTGCGGGTTGCAGACCGTAATATTAATAACTTATTCGTTGGATTCCACGCCTCTCTTTCGGGTCGGGGTGTGTCAGGACTTCTTTCATGGATTTTTTAAGTTTTTTAAGGATTTCAAAAGATTAACAATATTTGTATCTGAAACTCTTGTCAACTGTTGTTGCAGTCACTTTATTTGTTTCTCCACATGTCCATAGTAATAATCTTGGCTTTCAGATGATAGTTAGAGATTAGTTTTTTAAAACACGTCCTATTGTACAGGTCTCTATACATTTTTTTACATGAACTTGGAGCAATTTGCATACGTTTTCATAGCCTTTTTCTTTCTTTGGGGTTCAAGTAATCCATTATTTGGGGTAAATTTGTCTTATTTCACTATAATTCACTGCTCTATACAAATCAAAATTACCAAATCACAGTACCAAATCAAAATTATCTATTAATTGTACAAATCGAAACGAAAGAAATAAGAATCCAATTGTGTAACAGGAAAATGAGTAATTTCTAAAAGAGCCAAATTCACCTTAGTAGCCAAGCAAAACTCCAAATTCCACCGGTTAGTTATTGGAAAAGCCACCAAATTAACAAAGGGAACTTTAACGAAAAACTCCCGGTACTGTTCACTTTAACGAAAAATCACATTTTTACACTAAAAAGCTTCCAGCCTTCTTACATTTTTGTCGATAAATTCAACTTTTGGCAACTGGGTTTTGCTAATTTCGTCACCAAAAACCAAGCAAAACCCACAATATAAACGCTGACTCAAAGAACCAAAATTATATATATAAATTGTTTAGAAACGAATTGTGAAATATTAGAAATTTATATATAATTTCTTTGCTCTTTTGTGAAAAATGATTATGGTGTGGGGGGGGGGGGGGGGGGGGGGAATTATAATAATCGAGAAATTGGGACATACAATGGGTGAAGGCACTCCATTAATTACTTGGCTTGCTGTCGGCATTGCCAAACAACAGATATGGTTTTCCTCAAAGCTTGGGTTTATCTCAGTCTCGGAGGTTTTAGCACTAGGTTTGCAGACTGAGTACAACTACACAGAAGAGAAAAGCAATACCTTGAGGGATTGAGGAAGACTGCTCTTCTTCTAACTGAGAGAGGAAGTCTGATGAATGTGAAAAGAAATCTGAGGGTGGAGGGTTGGATTCTTGATGGCATTGGTATTTATACAACCCACTCTCAACTCCATCAAAATCCTTCATTCATTAAAATCCTAGTAAATTTTTTATGTTCTCACTACACTTAGATTTGGTGAACTTTTTTTAAAACGTAATTGACTATTCATGGATTTGATTGTATTCTTTAAAATCTTCTTAAATCATAATTTGACTAAACTATGATTTCAAACTCGTTTAAAATCCTCTTTAAAAATCCTAATTTACTACACCCTGATTTTAAAATCTATTAAAATCCCATCAAATCCTAATTTAACTACACCATGACTACAAATTTTTCAATAATTAGTTGGAATGATCAATTTTTGGCATTTCATTGTAGAAATGATTAGTTTTTGTCATATCGCCATTATACCATCGTTGTCATTATGTCGTCGATATGTTAGATATTTAATCAAAATGTCATTGTTACTACAAACTAATCATTGCAAGCCCTAAATTTTTAAACAAATTTATGATACTAAATTGTAAATTCTAATACCAAGGTCAAAAAATATGTACATTTTTAAATTAAATTGATTTTCAACTCACTTATGAATTATTATTTTGTGATTAGTAAGTGATGAGGTTCATGATCCAAGTAATTGTGCCCTTGTAACTAAAAGCATTGTGTCTTTATAAATTGTAACAATAGCTTTTTTCATAAACAATTGTTGTCTATGAGATTAAACTTAGGGCTTCCAAGTAGTGATTAGTGGCAATCACATGGTGATTGTGTATTACTAAAATCTACATAATATAGGAGACTGTTTTTTCAGATCATATTTTATAAATCCCACACTATATTCATCGATAGTTGAATTCTATCAATTGATGGTTGAATTCCATTTTTAGGATTTATATATCTAAACTACGTGATATCGAAATCCTTCCTAAACCCTGACAAAGCGTTGGGAAGGCGCAGCAGATGAAGGGCCCCTTGTCTTAGAACTGACCTGCTGCATATATTTCAGGCCAAGGGACTGAAATGAGTGGCTTCTCTTCAAAGAAAAGATCTAGGGCCTAGCAGTTAGCTTCTTTAATTTATGTCCTTTCCATTTTCTAAGCATGACAGTTTGTTAGGCTTTATCTGAAGAAGGAGAAATTCCGGGTGCCGCACCCAAGACTTCCTCCTACAGAAGGGCAACCATTCTTTCCATTAACTCTGTCAAAATTTCTGATAAATATTGCTAACGCAAAATGAGAAATTTCACCTCCAATTTCCACGTTCATTTTAATATTGGCTTTTACCTCATCTATATATAACATGTCCCGAACCACGCCCTGAGTAAGGGAATCTGTCCCAAAGATGCTTTGGTGTGAGGTTAGCTAGGCCTTTACGAACGAGGGTCTTCTCCGGATCCTCTTTGTAAGAATCTCGAGATCTTCCAATCATATTAGTTCATCGTATATCGTTCCAATTATATGCGTTTATCGTACATCGTGCGGTTAGTTTTCGTCAAGTACTGTTTATATTTAATTTTAAATAAAAAAATTTATAATAATTTTTATTGCACGACATACGATAAACAAATGTAATTTAAAGATTTTTGAAATTATGATAAAAAGGATTCGGAGAGAGGCATTCGGCCTTTACATATATTGGAGATAAGACACTTGATAAAAGGAGTCAAGGAAGGGACCCCATTGTCTCTCCAAAGAAATAATAGACCATTGACCTGAATAATTACAGTCACACTTTTTCCATTCACAACCACCCTTTTATTTACAAACAGATGCAGAAACAATCATAATTTTCATGCAGTGAGATTACACTATCATATATATATGCTCTTGTCTTGGACTCTTAATTACTTAATTAGGCCAATAGCCAGAAATCTTTCTGGCGCTTTGTAGTAATCAAATACCCTCCAACCTTCCTGCTTTTTCTTCTCACAGCAACTGCCATGCAACTGGCATTTTGTATACAGTACTCCACCACACCGCGGCGACCGCCGCTGATCCGGTTGCCGGTCCACATCACCAGCAGACGCCATGTAGTAGACCTCTTTTTCTGCCCCAGTACAAGTAATCCCACTTCTTGTTTCTTTGCCTCTTCCAGTATTTTTGGACCTTTCTCCTTATTCCCTTCCACCACCACTGCAACCTCAATTTCTACCTCTGGCCTCTTCAACTGACACATGTTCCTCAAAGAGTGGACAAGTGCATAAGCCTTTGGAGATGGAGCTATCTCCTTGCTGGTCTCCTCACCCGCAGCTGTAACAAAATAAGTCATAAATCATAGATCTTTCAACAGAAGTGTTTCTTACAAAATCAATCTCAAATCGCCCTAAGTCATATATATTCAGTTTTTCTATAACTTCACCTCAGAAAGTTAACGTAGAGTTACACAAAAGAGACCTACTATTGGCTCTTTAAAATAGTCATACACTTCGTAATAAAAATAAATATATAAATAAACAAACGAAAGACGAGTACAATATGACTATTCTATTGTAGAGTAAAAAACATTAATTCCCTATGAAAACCGACAAAATAAAATGTCCAACCTTGTTTTGAGTTTGCAGATTTGGTGACATGAAGCAGCACAATTTTATCCTGGCTCTGCACGGTGTGAGAGAGAGCCCATTGGATAGCTCCTTTGGCTTCAAGGCTGGAATCAACCACAATCATGATTTTCCTGGCAATTGCCAACGCAGCTTTTTTAGGGTTTTCATCAACACCACCACCAGCTGCTTTCACTTTCTCTTCTTCTCCAACATTCCCAGAATCCTCAAATTTTCCATCACTACTTTTTGTAGCGACATCTGAAGCATCTGGCTTGGACTGTATCTGTGGCGACCGAACCCTAACGTGTGGCCTAATCCTGTTTAGACAGAAATTGGGCAATTTAGTGCCTATTTTCCCCATTTCCTGATATGAAACTCGATAGACTTTGAGATGCCTGTAATTCTTATATATAAACTGGAGTACTGAAGCTGAACAAATTTCTAGATGTGGCATGGGGGCCACGGTGTTAAGTTATTTCTGCTTTGCATTTGCTTTATTCGTTTTCTTTGTTTTTGCCGTCCAATCATGTTTGTTTCTTTTATTTTTGCCCTTTGTGCGGTGCTATTTCTGCTATCGTGCTTCTCATGAAGCTGTAGGGCCATGCAAGGCTATCTGGCATGTTAGGATGATCATTTTATATTTCAAAGCAAAAACAAAATTACTTGACAAAAATAACAATATATTGATCACATATCCAAATAAACATCTATACATTAACTCAACTATCGACGGTTTGGTGCCAAATAACATATAATGATGAATTACGTATTTATTAAATATATAGATGATTAAACGATGCAATTTTTCTGTAGTTAGCCGAAAATTGTAAAACCTGTTATTCATCATGATTCATACATATGTGTATCCGTTGTAATAGTTTATATGGAGTTTCCTAGATAATGAAGTCTGGGAAGGTAGAGTAGAAATTAGTATGATAAAATATGGTAAAGTCATCAAAATGAAGAACAACGTTAAACAAAAAATATGTATTCCTCTTCTCGCATTTTTTTTCTTACGACAGGACATTTCGATTTTACGATTTTTGGAACAGAAAAAAAAAACATCAATCCACATTTGAGTTTGGATTGGAATTTTATATTGATTCAATTCAATTGAAGAGTCAACCTATTTATTTTTTTCTAGTTCTAAGACCAGCAACTCTAGCAGTTGACTCGTTTCTTTCAAATTGTTTCTCATTATTTAGAAAATGTAACGGAGATCAAATACGAGCTTGTTACACACACACACACACAGGGAAAAACCAAAAAGGGTGAAGTTTTCGTAATATCCAAATTCATGTCGTTTCCGTGTCATATTCGTTATCTTAATGGATCGCATCGTGTCAAACCTGATATCTTAATGGTTCTTAACAGGTGACTCGCAACCTGATTCGCTAAAGAGTCATGTAGTTTCGTGGGTTAATAGGTCATACAAAAAAATTTCAAGCCAAATGTCTTGGCAAAGGATATCTTAATGAGTCTTAACGGATAACCGGATAACGACCCAATTTGTTATTAGGTTCCTAATGGATGACCCGATAACAACTCGAATCGTTAGCATGTGGATTCAAAACTTGTTATTTTCATGTTGTGTTAACGGATCGTGTAATGTATTACAAAATCTCCATATGCGTGTGGCAAGAGGCTAGTGAGTCATATAGTTCTATACATGCATGTGATTTATAGCCGGCAGCAAATAAATATGTGCCAACCTCAAAGAAATCCGACTGTAATTTGTGAATTTTTTTATGCTAAAGTATGAATTGCAGTTGAGCTTTTATGCTCAATGATTTTTAAACCGTTTTTTAATGGTGAAAAATTATTGGATTTGTCTGTACATTTTGATCTCTCTGACAGCGATACGATGATTTTGGTTGCGTTTGAGCCACGCTAACGCTAAAGTAGTGGCGTAGCCAGGATTTTTAAATAATGGGATCATAATATCAACAAAAAAGTTTCATTGGACCATTTCGTCGAGCACATAGTAGGCACTTATGAACTACGGCCAACATATGCCGAAATTTTATGTCAACATATGTCGACGACTACTATTACTTGTATAGGCTTGTCGAGGATGGATGTAGGATACTGTGGAGTAATGTTTAAGACTTTCAAGGCTTTTCAACTAAAACATTTCATAAAAGAAGAGAGAAAATGAAGACAAATATGATAGAAGAAAATAGAAGAAGTAGGATGAGGAGGTTGTAATTTAGTTTGCCTTAGTTGTTTTGTTGGGGTCAAATACAATATACAAGCAAATATACATAGAGTTTTTAAAGTTATTAGGGTCAAGAACAAAGAATGACTCCATGCTGGCTCCGCCATTAATTAAAAGTCTTTCTACAAATATAAAGTTATAATTTGCTTATCTGGATTTTCAATCTTGCATTAATAATTGCTCTAAGAGGATGCCAGCACAATTAGGAATACAAAAATGAAAACTAAACCCCACAAAAGTTATATAAATAAAATCTTACCTAGTACATTAGATTCATTGAACTGCAATTCAAGTAAATCGAGTGTTAGGATGAGATTATTAGACGGAAAATACTTTCATCCATTCCATGCATGGTGTGCACCACTTTCTCCATTAATTTGTTATTAGCATGTCGCATAAACTTTATAATTAGAATTGTACAATTTTTTTTTGCGAACGGTTTATTTTGTTAAATATTCTATAATGATATTTATCTACAAAAAAATCAATTAAATCAACATTAATCAGAAGTATTAGTTATAGGAAGATCATACCCGGTACGTAATGAATGTCGAATTTAGACATGATGAAACAAGTTAAAGGTTGTGCTTGGAAACAAATTTTGTTTGTTAAAGAGCTAAAACTTTCGTTGATTAGGATGCTAAACTACTTTACACAAGAAAAGGACGTGCCAACCTCCATTTAGACTTCCAATCTTAAAAAGCAGAAACAGTCGATTTGTTAAAGAAAAAGGGATTTCTGCATGTCTTATCAAAAGAAAGTGGCCAAACATGATATATAAATTATAGACGTGGATTCTCTCCTCATTTTTTTTCATTCACTTCTATATTTTATTTATTTTTTGTGGTCACGGTTAAGCCACGTCAACATTTTATATTTATTTTTAATAGAGATAATAAGACAAAAAAACATGGTTTAACCGTGACTACACAAACAAAGAAAAGATGGAGTTGCAGCTACAGGCAATTAAACAAACAAGGTTGACTTGTTACTTCATTAATTGATTCAAATTTTTAGTGAGGATAACTCGTTACGTAGTATTACAAGTTCACTCATATTTATGATACGTAACATTTTGTGAGAAAAGTGTCAGTCACACAAAAGTTTCTCGTCATTAGAGATTCGGACACGGGAGCCTGGAGTAGATGTCATCCTACTGTGTGCATTTGGGCTTTCCTCGGTGGCAAGTAGCGCATATATTAACATGCTTCAAAGTAGGGTCGCAAAAGTAGTTGGGTTCAGCCCGAACTAAAACTAGAATAAAAGGGAATGAAACTTGCAAAAGAAGATTCCGTGTCAGCAAAGATAGCCCACAAGAATTAGGCCCCATGAAATATTACCTCCTTTGTATTTTAGTAGGATTATCTTCTTTTTAAATTCTTTTTTTGTATTTTTTTTCTATTTGAACTATTACAATTAGATCACATCAACATTTTAAGTTTCTCTTTATAGAGAAAAAAAAAGGCAAAGAAGAAGGCGGGTGTATTTAATTGGGATTTTGAGGAATTTTAATTCTTTTAATGAATCTAGGGGTATTCAATCAGGAATTTAAGTGATTCTCTGAAATTCAGTATGTATTCAATTAGGATTTTTAAGATAGTTTATTAAAATCCTTAGAAATCCAGTGTATTCAATTAGGATTTTAAAGAAGTTTATAACATTCAAGGTGTATTCAATTAGAATTTGATTTTAATGAATTTGAAAAAGTTGAGGAATTAGAGAGAATTAGAGAGATTTTGTAGTGTATTTTAAGCATCCACAAATCTCACCTCTTCTCAAGAGATTTTGAGGGAATTGAATCAAAATTTTACATAGAATCTCTACAAATCAATTAGATTCCATAAAAATTTATGGATTTATAAATCCATTAAAACCTCTCAAATTCTTAATTGAATACACCCCAAAGTGGGAGGGAGGAAAGAAACGAAGAGAAGGGCAAAAGATTTGAAGAGAGTTTAGTAAAAAAAAAATTAGAAGAGAGAATTCTCTGTGACTTTTTTTTTGGGTCAAAGTTTTGGATCTTAACCTTTTAAGTTGTAATTAAGCAGAAGACCCTACTTTGTTAAAAAAAAGGACTACAGAACTAGAAGTAGAACTATAAACAAACACGACTTTAGAAATTCAGTTGACTCAAAATTCAGTGCCTTAATATTATCTCTTAAAACCCTTTTTGCCGCTTCTTTATCTTGTTTTCTGTTTGGTTATCTGGAATTTTTTTTATTGCGGAGTGTGAGAGTGGAGAATGCACTTTCGCCATTGAAGTATGCTGCCTCTCTACTGCCTTATAGTCTTTAAACTCTTCATCAATACTATATTTCTTTTAAATAAATTATGTGATTTTTTAAGAGCAATTTAATCTTTCAGTGGCGTTTCTTTTCTACTTTTATGCCTCTTAAATATTTAATGTTTGATTTTGTAATTTTTGTGGCGTTTCTTTTCTCTACTCTTATTGTTGCAATCATCATCACTCATCATCTTGACATTTTTTTTATAGCTTTTTTTGTTATGGTCAATGCAGGGTGGGGACTGATTAAGCTGAGTAAAAAAACTGAAGGTGTGAGACATGGGTTCGGCCTGTTCTTGCTTCCGGTCAAAAGATCCTATAGAAGATAATAACGGTGACATTGCCATTAATGATGATGTTGGCTTCACTCAAAACTTGTACAATAATGTATGTTTTTCAGATTTTGACTATCACTTTCTTAAATTCGTTAATTCTGTTTGCAACTTTTAGCTTTATGACATAATCGATCAAAAGTTCAAAGGTCAATAGGTCTTAAGTTCAACTAACAACTTCATATTTTTGTGTTTCTATGGGTCTTATCTCGATTGAATCGATTAAATTGAAATCTGATGATCATCTAATATCTATTTTTAGATTGAGAAATATAGAGCATCAATCAGCAATTGGAGAAGAGATAATTTAGTCAATTCATCTAATGAGGTTGCAGACACATCTTCAATACCCGACGGGGCACCTCAGGTTGCACAATCTGGCACTACTACTGTTGAAGTTCAAGTTATCCAACCCTCTCCACAAGAGGGACTAAATGAGGGGTTAATATATCAGAACCCTAATGAGTCCTTAAAGAAGTCATCATCTGGAAAAGAAGCCACAGGGCTTATGTATATCTATGATTTATTAGAACGTGGCGAAGAATGTCCCACATGCCTGGAAGGTGATCATTAATTTAGCGAAATCTTTTTCCTTCTGCCAGAATATTAGTGGATTATATGTGTTATTATTTTACAAACTGACTTTAGGGTATAATTATCTTATGCTGAGGGTTCCTCTATTTCTTGTAACGACTGCAGAATACACGACTGAAAATCCAAAGATAACAGTGGAGTGTTCTCACCATTACCACCTTTCTTGTATTTTTGAATGGATGGAGAGAAGCCCAACCTGCCCAATTTGCAGCCGGGTAATCAATTTCTTCCTTGCCTTTTTTAACTTGTATATATGGACATAGCAAATATCACGTTTTCCGAGAGGCACTTTCTGAATTAGGGTTACTCTTAACGTGCAAATTGAGTTTAGACTCCAATTTGTTTTCTAGCTGATGAGGCAAAACTTGCATAACATTGGCACCGGCTGTACACAACTTTCTGCGAATATCACGTGACTAAAGGCAAGGCTAGTACACAGCTGGTGTAGTGGTAGAATCTCCTTGTCAATGACTGATGACGTGAAGTTCATCCTGAAAATTATTGGCCAAAACATAACTGAAATATTTGGATTTTGTAACTTCTTCCAACTAAATTTAATCATATCGGCAAACTTCGTGTTGCATCTGACCGTTGTTAATTAAATTGATTTTCTAGGTGATGTTATTTAGTGAAACGTCTTGAGACTCAACCCAAATTGTTTGGCATGCAATGATCAGTGAAGAGATACCAAAACCAACAGAAAAGTAGAGCTTTTTCTCGTCATCAAATCGAAAAGGCTGGTCACCGTTGTGTGCTGGATTCTTGTATTTTGATATGCTCCTTGAACTAATTTCAATTGTTCGATTCCTTTTTTGCAATTCTTTCTTCTTGAAAGGGTGAGGCTGTAAGTAGTCTAGAACTTTCCGGCTTAAAGTATTTGTACGATTTGAGCAATGAATTATTCTATCAGTTACTGTTTCTCATGTCTCTTTTTTATTTTTTTCCTTTCTTGTGCATACTTACATTGTATCTTAATCAAGCATTAAACTGTAAACCCTAAATGAAGAAGAAAAATTCTAAATTCCTCCAAAGTCATCTCAGTTATAGATACCAAAATCCTAATTAATTTAATAATTAAACTAACATTATAGAGAGAAAATACAGTCAAATAGAGTTTAGCTCACACATTTACTCAATATTTCTCAGGTCTTTGGAAATATAAATAGAATTACAGGACAGTTTCAAAGTTCAGTTCCTCATTGCCATCGTCTGATAATCTTCCTTTCAATAACTTACACATGGTACCAAAATATGGATTGCTACAAAAGCAGTACGTTTAGGGTTGGTCCAAAATTTACCAAGAAACCAGACATTTAATACAGAAATAGCACACATATAATAGTTTTGTTTTCTTTCCTTTTAATTCTTCCATTCTTTTTCTACCGATTGATGATCAAGCAGCAAAGCATCCGAGATGGCATGAATAAAATGGTTCCAGAGTAAGGTCCAGCTGGTTCCTCCTCACTTGAAGGAATTCATCTTGCTGCGTCCCCCTGCATATCATAGCATATCGTATTGTATCAGACTACGCATTGCATATAAACAAGTTAATTAGGGTCGTTGATACCAAGTTAATTAATTTCTTAACTGATTCATCATTACCATGTGGTCAATCAGATTTTCTATAAAACAATATTAGCATATATACTAAGAGCATCTCTTGATGTGTAGCACATATGCATCTCTTATTGGCCAGAAAGCTCTCCAATTATAATTTTGAGGGGATTTAAATACTCATCTTGACCAGAAGATGAAAATTTCATCTTCTTCGGTTTTTTTTTTATTTTTTTATAACTCTAAGTGAAATTTACATCTTCGCATTGGAGCAACAACCACATTTAGATTTCCCAAAATTATATGAAATGAAAATGTGATTTTACATCTCAAAGCTGCATCTTTTCCATGGAAATTGCTCTAATAAAACATGACAAATTAACAGGCCCTAGAATTAAGAATTTTATGAGGGAAGAAGAATCACCCAATGTTAAGACATGGAAGGGGCTGTGGAAGCAGGTCAAGGCCATGGTTCTGCTGCTCCCAGTTTTGAACCTGGGGCTGAGCTGCAGCCTTCTCCTTCTCCTTTATCTATTTCCAAAATTTATAGGAAAAACAGAAAACCGAAAAGAAGAATTATCACATAAAAAACCATCCAAGTTAAAGGCAAATATAAACCCTAGACCACAACCCTATCTGACTTTGTGATAAAATAGTATAAGCATATTATTACCTTCTTTGCTAGCAAGTTATTCTGCTCCTGTATCGCCTTTTCCTGCACGACACAAAAAAATTAAAAAAAATAAAAATGAGCTACGTAAATATATGCTACAGAATACCCTTTCTCTTTTTTCTCGTAGAGTCTAAACATATTTACAACGGAAAAAACATGCTATAGGTGTCCTAACCTTTCTCTGAAGCTCAGTGAGGGATTCATGCATGAGTTGGTTCTGAAAGAAGTTAAGAGAACACTTTAGTGTCATCAAACTCAAAATTAGTCTAGTGTAAGTACAAATGCACCATTAAGAGAAAGCGATCCTCGTTAGCAAGCATAATAAGTATGTACTTTTCTTAATCGAATTTGTTTATGAGCAGTGTCAAGCTTTTGCTCCAAACTTTGGATTTCCTTGAGAGTCAAGGAATCCAGGTCTTCTCCCAAATAGTGCCTATGGTTTCTTTGCAAAACCTCAACTTTAGCCTTTAGTCTGGAATATTCAAAGGTCCAGTTTCCCTGCGCATCAAGAAATTGTATGAGTAATTATAACTCAATCAAAATAAGGCGTACCAGTTAATTAGTATTCGGAGATTGATGGCATGGCAAACCTGCGACTCAAAATCTGGTTCAACTAGCTGTCTTTCTGCGTAAGAGTATCTTTCATAGCGTTCAAGGATTTGCTCCATGCTATAACATCCATGATCAGCAATATCAAACACATGAAAAATTAGCAATTAGCATCTAGCTAGAAGAATCAACCTGTATCGAAAACCCCATCTTAATGAATTGATTGATTAATAATATGATAGAAATTTTGAAACACTTCCAAGGGAGTGTATTCATATGATTACGAAAATTAGTCATGATCATCATCGCATGAAATAATGTTGATTATTATATAATGAATGCCAGGCAATACAAACTTTTGAGTTGCAACAGTCTTGCACTTTTTATTCTTGTTTGCGGTTTACCGTCGAGCAAGCAAGTCACGTTTCACCTCTTAGAAGTTCCAGTACTACTACAGATCTGAATGTGTGTGTAAATATGATCAATACATATGATTACAAAGAGACTGTTACATATAGCACAAGTTAAGCATTTTAATGGTCTCCTAGCTTCAAATAATTGAGCTCCTGTTGAAGACTGTACTATTTAAATAAACATCTGAGATTTACTGCACCAGGATTCACGTTTTCTGGGCTTCCTTCCATTTAACTGGAGGAGAATTCCCCCCTCCTTTTTTTCCATATACTTTCATCATCCTTTTATTTGTGTGGTCACGGTTAAGTCATGTCTTTTTATTCTATTATTTTTATAAAAAATTAATATAAAATATTAACGTAGCTTAATCGCGACCTCAAAAAAAAAAAAAAAAAAGAAGAAGAAGATAGTAGTGTATGAAAAAAATCCTCCCATTTCAGTTCATATATTCTTTAGTTAAAAACACAATATTCAAACTGTATTATGTACTTCGTCTGTGCTGTCAGCCTGTCGCCTTCCCTTTCTCTAAGGGGTATTATATATCGGAGGCAGATTGGCTACCCTTCTAAATCCTTTTCCTTCCCTTCATTTAGCACGCTAAGCCGCGTTAATATTTTATATAAATATTTTTATAAAGATAATAAGATTAAAAGTAATAGTAATATAAAATATTGACGTGATTTAACCGTGACCGCACAAATAAAAAGAGATGGAAATTGTGTGGTAAAAGGAGAGCAGACAATCAGCCTCCTTATATATCATATAGGGGTGTGATATCTACACATTCCATTTTACTTCTTACACACCTTTCTAATTTTTAGCCGTCGGATAGAATGAATTGAAAAAGATCAACGAACAGAAATTAACAAGGGTGTGTGAAAAGTAATTTAGAGTGTGTGGATAGCACACCCCTATCATATATGGTAGTGGAATTTTCTCCTGCTAGGATTCTACTGGCAGCTGCTTCCACTCCTTGTTTGATTAGTAATCAAGCCGGCAAGTTTAGTCTCGTCACAATTGGTGGGTTCAATTTATTACGGAAAGATATAAAACAAGTACCGATGCAACATGTTTCTTTTTTCAGAGGCAACCACTAATTAAGACCTTGATACCCTAATTAATTTTGAGTTCTAAATTTTAAACACTCATTAAGTAATTTGGCCAACAAAAGAAGTACATCTAGCTTTTTTGGTCAATAGAAGTACATCTAGCTAATTTAATATTATTTCCTACTGCTTTCATCGATCTTCTAATTACTTTGCAGAAAACCACATCTCAGTTAAGCAGAATCAGATTATTACAAATTAACAACTCTAGTTACTTCATCTATAATAAATTATAGTTAACAGAGTACTACTTTAGGACAACTCAGGGTTAACCATTGACGAAAACATAAAATCACATGTTTATAGTACAACCTTAATTACAAATCTGTAGTGAAAGAAAACAAAACAAAAATATGCAAAAAGAGGAAACAAAACAGCATCTCCAACAGCCTAAATAAATAAAGCCTTTTTGATTACTTTGAAAAAATATAGAAAACCCGAACTAAAACAGGCTAGTTATTTTAATTCGGTAAACAATAACTAGCTATAGATTTAGATTGAAGAAAAGATAAAGTTAATTTTTTGTTAAACATTAAAAACTATAAAATTGCAATTGTTTTTGGGCTTCAAGAGAAGAAAAAGGGATTCGAGTGTAAAGTTTAGGAAAAAATAATAATAAAATATTTTAACTTAAGCTAAAGTAGCTAGTATTGTTGAGAGTGGTGGGTAACCAAATTAACATTTGGTCATTTGGCTAGCTACAGTAACAAAAATTTAGCTAGTATTGTTGGAGATGCTCTATCAAAGCAAGGAATATGAAATTTTTTAGCTAGGTTGAGCTCGATCTCTCAGACGGCGTTTCTAAATCCATTTACTTTATTACAAATACAAATTTCTAGGTTTCTCGAAAAGAGAAGTTAGGTTTTTTCTTTGGTAGAAATTTTAGCTAGGTTTCAGTAAGTAAAATTTGAGATGAGGAGTTATAATTTATTAAGAAAATAGTATACCATGAATCTGTGGCGTACTCAGAGAGCTTCCCCTTGTTGGAGAAGACAATCAAAGCAACCTGAGCATCACACAAGACAGAGATCTCATGAGCCTTCTTCAGCAGCCCAGTGCTTCTTTTGGAAAAAGTCACCTGCCTGTTGATCTTGTTCTCTATGCGCTTCAGCTGAACTCTACCTCTCCCCATGATTAAATATTTATAGACTCTCAGTTACCACTCACTCTTTCAACTGCTTGTTCTTTGATTTTCTTTCTCAAAAAAACCAAACAACCGAAGCCCCCAGAAAGAGAAAGACAGACCAGAAAATGAACTGGTAGGCTGTCTATTTATATACAAAAAAGAAAGAAATACAGTTACGATTTAATGGGAATATTAATTTATGCAAAGTTAATTCTTATAGCCAAATATGTGAAGGTGCCTGAGAAAGTATATGTGCGAATAGCTAGCTCTACAGACTTTTGATTTGATGAAAGATAAAGCGGTTTTTGTGAATACAAGTGGTTTTGGGAAAACCGGTAGGATGTGTTGTCGACTTCTGATTAGCTGAGGTGTACTATGTAGTCGTTTTATCTCTTTCCAACGGGACCAGGAAAAGAAACCTCGATTTTATCTCTCTTACGTACCCGTGTAGCTCACTAGTTACCCGCTTCTAGCCGGACTCAAGACTCTCAGGTTTGCATTGTACGGACCTTCAGCTTCACCGTCGCTTTTTTTTCTCGACGCGTCACCAGTTGACGTACGTATGCACAGTGCCACTTTTTGGGTAGTGAAAATTACCGTGATTTGACCCCAATAGTCTCTGGTTGGTCGAAAGCTTGCTAGTTTTTGTTGCATCTTTTTGGCTGCTATTCGGTGTTCCACATTCCAACATGTGTTCATGATCAGTTTGACAATAAAGCAATATTTAGTTGTTTATCACTATCTCTTGGCGCTTTGTATTATTCAATTACAAGATGAAGGGTACACATTGTTGTTAAAGAGATTTTAGAAATGCCTCTTTCAATTGATGAGGACAAGGACGTGTTAGTTTGGAAAGCTTCTACATTTAGATTTTTTTTGTTTTCTAATGGTTATGAAATTGTTCGTTATTGATTTTCTGTTACAAGTTAGGCTTCCATTATTTGGCGTCTTTTCATTCCATCTCGCTAGTCTATTTTAGTTTGAAAGATTCTTTCAAAAACCTTCTAACGGAGGATCAACTTTAGCAACAGGGTATTCTTCTGGTTCTAATATGCCATTATGTTACAAAAATTTTGAATCTATTGAGCAGTTATTTTTTAGATGTGAATTCGCACAATGGCCTTGGTGTTGGCTAGCTAGCCAATTTGGAACTATTCTTCTGCTTATGGGTTCTCTATCAAATTTCTCGCTTGCTTTTGTGTCAAGGCTGTTTTCTCCACAACTTTGCAATGTTTGGCTAGCTTCATAGTTTTTCTTGCTAATAGTTATTTGGAAGATGCGTAATAAAGTGAAGTTTAAAAATATGCCTTCTTCCTTCTCACGTCTTCGCCATTCATTTGGATCTGGATTAGGCAAGTTGGAGTTTTCACCCTGGTCATGGACTGGGTATTTTGGGTAAGCAACTTTTAGTCTCTCTTGCAATCTCGGCTAAGTCTTGTAAAGCTCCATTTATAGTATCTACTCTTTGACATCCTTCACCATTTTCTTGGTACTAATGACCTTGCTAAAGGTATGCGGCGTTTGCTGGGGTTTTTCGAGATTATGCGGAGCTTCATGCTGTCATCCTTACTGTGGAGTTGGCCCACACATGGGGTTGGAAAAATTTATGGCTTGAAAGTGACTCTTCTAGTGTGTTATCTTGTTTTGCTTATGGATCTTTCTATCCTCCTTGGTCGCTCCAGACACATTGGAACAATTGTATTTTCTGATTGCAGAACATGATATTTCGTTGCTCTTATACATTTCGAGAAGGGAATGCAGTTGCTGACAAATTAGCCAATTTAAAGTTTATATCATCTTCACTTGTTTGACATGTCACTCCTCCTATAGAGATTTTTTTTCTATTCTGCACTTATATTTCTTGGGCATGCCAACCTACAAGTTTGTCCCCCTTCTTAATGTGTGATTTTTTTTTACCTAATCCTTTTGGTTTTGCAGCTTGTCTAGCAAATTCTTACCTTATAGGTTTATAAGGCCAATGTCCACCCATTATTTTTTTTTGTATTTTCTTTTTCAAGAGGTGTAAGGTCTATGTCGCCCCCCTCTTTTTCTAGTATTTTCTTATTCAAGAGAGGTAAGGTGCACGTGCCCCCCTTTTTTCTTGTATTTTGTTTTTCTTGCTCTATGAGGGGTAAGGTTTATGTTCCCCTAACTAGGTGTAACTAGGACTGGGCACGGGCCGGGCTGGGCCCAATTTTGAAGGAACTGGACCTGACCTGTTTTAAACAGTAACGGGGCGAGCCAGATCGGGTATAAGGTTTTTGAGTTTAGAAACCGGCTCTAACCTGGCCTATTTCAAACGGGTTGGTTCGAGACGAGTCCACCGGTCTAATTAACTTTTTTTTTCTTTTCCGGTTTTGATACAGAGCTCTAGAATGTTCCATGATTCTAGATTGCTCCCACTGCCAATGAAATCGACGGGTTGGAACCTACTCACACCAGCAGCTGAACAACCGGTGGTGAATCGGTGAAGGTGGTGGTCCCCGTCTCTCTTGCTCATATCTCCCAATTCCAAATCAAGGTCTCTGTCTCTCGACTCTAATCAACAACGATGGCGCAAGGTTCCAATCTGACTCAGATCGGCGATGGCAGTCTTCTGTATGTACTCCGTGAACTAAACCCTGTTGGCTGACACGCCGCTGGTTGTGATGAGCTTTTGGGTGTCGAGCACTATGATTCTGTATGCTTTGCACGACGACGAAGCCATCGCCTACAAAACCGAAGATGAAATCCATATCCTTCTGATAAAGTGCAAAAAGTCATAATTTTTAACTATATTTTCCACTAAGATGAAAGCTTTTGTCAAAGATGTGCACGTGGGGGCAATGCCTTTGTGTTCTTTGAATGGGTATTTCAGAATCTGATTAATCTCCTAGGTTTTTTGAGTTTCGATGCTCCATCCAAATCAGTTCAGCAGAGATCTCGAAGCAATCGGCGCAATCGATTCAAGGGTGGGAGAGACAAGAGAATGAGGAATATGTGGTGCCGTCGAGAGAGCTAAGCTGTCGTGGTGGTGGAGGAGATGACTCGAGTGGGAGTCTGGTTTTAAGTCTAGGAATGAAATGGACGATGGGATGTAATGGATAATGGATTAGGGTTAAAGAATTAGTAAATGGGTTATAGTTAGAAAGGGGCCATTCGGGGCCCCGTTATTCCAATCCTAGGACTCGGCCCGCCCCTTAAATACTATGGAGCCGCCCCTGCCCTGCCCCATTTCTATCCTAAAAAAATTAGAACCGGCCCGTACTCGCCCTAATCCGCGGTTCCTATACCCGTTTGCCCACCCCTAGGTGTAACTTTTTTTTTCATGTCAATAAATTTCTCTTGTGTGACATCCCACATCGCCCAGGGGAGTGATCCTTAAATGTATATTCCCATCCCTACCTAGCACGAGGCCTTTTGGGAGCTCACTGGCTTCGGGTTCCGTTGGAACTCCGAAGTTAAGCGAGAAGGGGGCTAGAGCACTCCCATGATGGGTGACCCACTGTGAAGTTGCTCGTGAGTTCCCAGAAACAAAACCGTGAGGGCGTGGTTGGGGCCCAAAGTGGACAATATCGTGCTACGGTGGTGAAGCAGGCTCGGGAGGTGGCTGCGCCCGGGCCGAGATGTGACAATTGGTATCAGAGCCTAACCCTGGCCGTGGTGTGCCGACGAGGACGTTGAGCCCCTAAGGGGGATGGATTGTGACATCCCACATCGCCCAGGGGAGTGATCCTTAAATGTATATTCTCATCCCTACCTAGCACGAGGCATTTTGGGAGCTCACTGGCTTCGGGTTCCGTTGGAACTCCGAAGTTAAGGGAGAAGTGGGCTAGAGCACTCCCATGATGGGTGACCCACTGGGAAGTTGCTCGTGAGTTCCCAGAAACAAAACCGTGAGGGCATGGTTGGGGCCCAAAGCGGACAATATCGTGCTACGATGGTGGAGCGGGCCCGGGAGGTGGCTGCGCCGGGGCCGGGATGTGATATCTTGTGCCATTGAGGTTTTCCAAAAATAAATAACTGTGTAAATATAAATAATAAAAAATTTAATAGAAAAAAAGTAATTTTCACTTTACTATTCTGAAGTATATAGTTTGATGATAACAAAAATTTAACATGTAGAAAATGAAATTTTTTATAGTTATTGAAATTTTGTATATGATGAAAGTTTAATATATTTTTTTTCAAGTAAATCTCGCAAACATTGAGTTAATTTGTGCTTACTAAGGATTGAAGAAACCTCCTTATAAACTTGTAAGTAAATTAGTTTCTCCTTAAACCAATTTTAAGGACATGAAATCGGGTTGGCCAAGTCAGCTTCTAGTGTCACATTAGGTGCACCAAGAGAAGTTTTTTTGGTTTCTTATAACTTGATTGGATTTGCAAGATACTTTAGTAATTTGATTGTTTGGTTTCTGAAGTTCGTGTGATGTATCATTTGATTCTATGAAAGCCCTCAGTTATGGCAGTTATCCATCTTGTGTTGTAAATCGTATTGTGTAGAGATTACTATTCTGTTTCGAGCTGCTTATTCTTATCATGTGATGATACATACATGTAATTATATTATGCTTGCAATATGCATATGATCTTTCTTGATTGAAATGTAATGTTTCTGTTTTCAGGATGCTTTGGAGCCGTATATGAGTCAGAGAACATTGGAAATTCGAGTTAAATAAGTAAGCTAGTTTTCTCACAGAACCTTGAGTTGTAGTTTGTTTCTAAATGGTTTGAATTCATGCATTTGTCTTATTGTTAGTTGTTTTCGTCTAGTTTTAATTACATGTCTTGTTTGGTGAATATATCTATATCTGCACTTGATGAAATTACAGTTAACCATCTTAGTAAAAGGTTCCTCTTTTAAATTGCACTTGTAATTACCGTACCAAAATCTTACAGTGAAATCTCGACATAAAAAACTGAGATAAGTTGATTATCCCAGCGGTTGGAAATGAGTTCTTTAGTTGGCCATGTAGCATCGGGCTTTGGGTTTCTTCTCATTGGATTATGGCACCCCTTTAATCACATCAAACTCCATCTTAACCAACCTCCCACACAGCTCCAACTTGGTTCCCACCTCCAAATTAAAGTATTTGGAGCTCTTCTTTATCATGGGAAACTCATCTGCCTCCATTGCCATGGAACTCTTCATAGGTCCAGAGAAACACCAACCGTTTGATGACAATGGAACCATCCCCACCAACCATCTCCATAACTTTGAACAATCTTCAATCTCCATGGCTTTCTTTGTCTATGCAACTTTCGCCATCGTTCTTGACACAATTGCCCCAAAAGCACAACATGGTTTGACCCAACTCCTTGGAGCCATGGCCTTTGGGCAACAACTTCTTCTCTTTCACCTTCACTCTACTGTTCACATGGGACCTGAAGGCCAATACCACATGCTTCTACAGCGTATGGTTCTTGTTTCTTTGACCACAACCATTATGGGAATTATTTTGCCTAAGCTTTTTTTGGTCAGCTTCGTGAGGTCACATACATATTTTTCCAAGGTGTTTGGCTTATGGTCATGGTGTTCATGCTTTGGACACCTGACTTAATTCCAAAAGGTTGTTCCATGAACTTAGAGAATGGTCACAAAGTGGTTAGATGCCATGGAGATGAGGCCCTTCACAGAGCTAAGTCCTTAGTGAACCTTAAATTTAGTTGGTTCTTGGTGGGAGTAGCCATTTTTAGGGTGTCCTTCTATTGGGTTTGGTTAAGGTTTATGGCGAAAAGGTTGAGTATTTTTCGATGACAAGGGTACGCGAAGAAGATGAAGAGGATCCGAATCATGATGTTGATTCTCAAAAGAAAAGTACGCTTGAAGACTCAAAGAGTTTTGTTAATCATATGGGAAAAAACAGCCTTTGCATCCATAGACATGGACAGGTAGTAGGAAAAAGTGCAAGCTATAATATGTAGATATGGGATTTTGTGTGCATGTACAAATTAATTAGGTTGTGGGATATATGCCATTTTATATTTTATTAAACCAACCATAATGTTGGCCTATTAATTAAAAGAGAGATTTGTTTACTGTGAAAGTAACTCATTTATAAGTGTTTTTAAAATAATTGAAAATATTTTTGATGAAAGTACTCCAAACGCCCTCCCCACTCCCACCGCCTCTTTTGCCCTCCTTTGGCTCTTTTTTGCTCCTTTGGCTCTTTTTTGGTTGTTTTATCTCTTCATAATTTGGTCATGTATTCATATATTTCTGGTACACTGTTGTAGGTGAATACACACCTCACGCCCCGCCCAATATTACTTACTAGGCATGGAGAAAGTAAGGTTAATGTTAGAGGTAGAATTGGAGGAGACAATCCTTTGAGGTTTGCCTTTGCTGTTGATTATCTTGATTAATAATATTGGTTTATTCATGTTAAAATATACAAAGTATAGTAACCGCTCAAATTTATCTGATCTTCAATCCTTTTCTCCTTTTTTTACACCTAAGTATGATGCTATTCATGTTTCTATTTACTAACATACAATACTGTTGCTCTCGCCACAGTTTCATTTCAGTCTATTATACAATTTAGTTTTGTCTCATTATAAGACCTGTTCCTTTGATTTTTTTTTCTACTTTCATCATAACGCATTTTAAATTCCACATAAATTTTGTTTTTTTATGGTAGTCAGTAAAATGATATTCTTAATTGTTTCAACAGTGATACTGGAGAAATTTATGCAAAGAAACTTGCTAACTTTGTTGAAAAGCGACTGAAATCAAAACAGGCTGCTTCTGTAAGCTTCAACAATATCTAATGTTCAGTTTTAATTTTGTTGCTTTCCATATGAAGTAAATGCTTGTTGTGGGTTGATTCTTGTTTCTCATGTAGTCTACATATATATGTTGAAGGCCTATGATGGGCACTTGAGAGACCTTGTATGAGCCATACAGATGTCCAGCCTCCAAATCTCGCTACCAGTACCTGATCTTTCTACACATTCGACCTTCGAGCCACTTCACCTTACCGATACCCAGTAGCCTGATGTATCAAACCTAAAAGACTACTTATAGTTTTTTCTTTTTTGTTCGGACATCTTGTATGTACATTTTCATATATTTTATAATTAAATATTTTTTTGGTTAATTAATTATTGTTTAGAATTTAATTATAATATTATTAAAAATTAAAAAAAACATATTTTTTGACCAAAATCAAAAAAAGGGTTTGACCAAAACCAAAGCCACTTTGCGCGACTCGGCCTACTTCGCGCAAAGCCGTTTTGTGCGACGTAGGCTGCGTCGCGCAAAGTGGCTTTGCGCGACACATGTTTCTTCTTCTTCGTTGGGCTAAGTTTTGCGCGACATTTTTTTGACTTTGTGCGATGAAGGACCTGCGTCGCACAAAGTGTTTTTTGTATTGTGGTTTTCAAAACTTTCATACATTAAGTTTTTTTTTCATCCGAGTATCATTCCTAAAGTTAGGTTGAAAGTTTGTTACTCCGCTAAAACGTAATGTAACTCTTATGTAGACGATGATTGTGCATTCACATATCACTTTTTGTTGTCTTCCTCCTAGAAGGAAGAAGTTCGATCCTACTCAAAAGCCCAAATCAATCAATTGATTCAAAACTCAAATCAACAACTAATTAATTGATTCAAAACTCAACCCAAACACCCAAATCAATCAATTTTACCTCTTTGTCATTTCCTATAATAGCAATACTGGAGTAGAATTGATTTAGGGTTTTACCGAATAAAAAAAAACCAATTTCAATTAAGTTTTAAGTTGATTTGTTTAGCAATCTCAAACAGATTTTAAGATGTGTTGTCTCTTTTTAACTGAGCATCACTTAGTTTTTAGTATTTATCATATTTTATTTTCTTACGTAATTCATCTAGCATGACTAGAACTTTATGCTTATGATTAGAACGTTCATCTTTTGAA
Source organism: Crataegus laevigata (assembly GCA_963580275.1). NCBI lineage: Eukaryota > Viridiplantae > Streptophyta > Magnoliopsida > Rosales > Rosaceae > Crataegus > Crataegus laevigata. The sequence continues at coordinate 4,114,572 of OY756940.1, forward strand.
TCACTCGATAAACTCATATCTGCAAAACATGAATTAAAAATAAGGTCATTTAATCAATGTATTATAGCACTCATAATATTTTTACCAATTTCATTCATTTGTCTTTATACAATTTGATGACTAAAGACCTTAGTTTTAATTAATTTTTTGCAAAAGTAATTTTATTAAGTGATTTATAATATAAACGGTTTAAATCATAAACACGAAGTACTATAATCAACAAGGAACAATTTCGAGTAAAACTAATACTCATCTTTTAATAGAAATAGAACTTTTTTTAAAATACTGATAATATGAAAGTGAAATGTTTTAAAGATGTTGTATGGGGTTGTAATAGACCTCAAATATGAGGGGTTTCTATGTAATTTACCCATTACTTTTTTATTTTATTTAAAATATGTCATTTAATTAACGTGTAGAAGGGGATTGACGAAATTAAATTCCTATATTATAAGCAATTAGTTACTAAGCTACCTTATGCCTCTATATAAATGCATTTAAATTAATGACATGGAAATTAAATAAATAGAAAGTTATTGAGGTGGCAATTGATCAAAGCACCTTAATCAAATCTTTAAAAGGAATGAATGTTTAATCTAACAACTATAGAAAAGATGTAGGGCATTCTAATTTTCCCTATTTTTTATTTTGGTTTTTAAAATGGAATAAGAGAGTAAGAGAGTGAGAGACAAAGAGAACGTGGGAGTGAGGACAAAGGGAGAGAGGTTTATTTTTATTTTTTAATATTAGAGATGTTAAAACCACATGTGGGTGATGCTTTATAAAAAAAATAGCAAATTTTGTGTTCTTGTAATTACTAAATTGCCCATAATTTTTATTAATATGCAGATTGAATAAGCAAAGAAGCCATGGCACACGGCAGCAATTAGATGTAGCCATGCGTTTGCTCATTTGGTAATACAGAGGAATTTCCAAGGCACAACAATCTTGATGAATTAGGGTAAGTGTTCAACTGTGTGATCGGCCTCATAAAAATCACAAAAGCATTTCATACCTGATGAATTAGGGTAAAAGGTAAAGTGAAAAGACAAAAGGAAATTTTTAGGGCACAACTTTCCTGATGAAATCTAATGAATTAGGGCAAGTGTTCAATTGTGTGATCTGTCTCACAAACATCATACAAGCGTTTTATACTACTCACTGGTAAAGTTAAAATCCAAATGAAATATTTTAGGGCACAACAATCGCGATGAATTCTTGGGCATTAGTCTCATGAATGAACGAACCCTTCTATAACATTAAAAGATACTAGGCGGCAAATTATTAACGTTCTTATTCTTTTGGACAAGAATTAATAATAAGTGAAACAACACATGTGGTCACCACTGCGCTTTGGTTACCATGCATGATTCGAAATTCAGAGCATCCAACCGGGGAAGAATCCCGTACCACTTTGTACCGAGGACGTTGCTACATTCGCCTCATCATTTGTTACTACTGGAGTACTGTTGCAGTAATAGTAAATGGATACTTTAGATGACAGCTTAAAAAATTAAGGCAACTTAATTCTTTAATTAACGTTGCACAAAAATTCACGAGATTGACAGAATCCCTATAAGATATATGGTTATACCCGATCTGCAATGCAGTGTTGGATTGCAAATGCTCAGAGAAACCTTCTAATTGAGCAGCCTGGTGATTGCTATTCCATGATCGTTGAAGGCCAGCAGTAATTTCTTCCAACTGCAAAACACGAAGTTATTTATCTGAAAAACTTATTAAATGGAACAACTAACAAGATTCAAGAATCCATGTGAAGAAACAATTAGATGACAATGTACGGTTGTTAAAAGGAAGGCCTCGATCATTTGTTGTTAGCATTGGATTGAAATGAATAACTTACTATACTCAAGGCACGTTGAAGGAAGAATGAAAAGATAGTGTCCAACATGAAGATAGAATATGAATCGTAAAGAAAACTTTTATATTTCAATCCCCCGAATGGTAGGGTTAGAAAAGATATATGTCATTCATATCTAATCCCCATCTGAACCCCGGCCCTTAGAATAAAAATTCATTCATCTTTACTTTCAATATCCCTTGAATTTTATGTTACCCAATCCATTTCAATCCTAAGCACCAAACAAGCCCAATAGTGTTTTGCATTACTATAGTTATACAATTAAGGATAGGAAACCTATATGATGAGGACTAATTGATTTGGCCTTGAAATATTGTAATCATTTAATGAATAAGTAATTAAGATGTATTATACGACATGATGAATTTCCATTGCATGGAAAACAGAAATGAATAATGGTCAAACAGCTGAGAATACAGCAGGAATTTAGTATTACGTACCTTCCTTCTCAGTCCAGTGTTTGCTTCCAGTAGCATTTCTTCCTGCACAGTTAATACTTGAAAGATTCGGTAACTTACATACATACATTTATATTCTGTGTGTGTGTGTATATATATATATATATATATATATATATTATGTTGTTCGCAAAATACTTACTTTCTTTTGAAGCTCAGAAATCTGAACATGCATAAATTGGGTCTGCGAACAAATGAAATGGTAAATCGAGATTCTCTGTTAAAATTTCTTTTAAATAACTAGCCATCTTTTTCACGCTTATGGAACAAATTATGAATACCTTCGTTGACCTGATTTTCTTCACCGACATATCTAGTTGATTCTCAAGCTGCTGAAGCTCCTTCGTGCCTAAATGAACCAAATCTTCCCCAAGAAGATGTCTAAAAACATGCCAAGTAAAATTTTTCATGAGCAATATTCCAATTGTGTCGACTCTTTGCATTTTTCATGCGTTCATTGGACAAAATTTCATATGTGTATGTATATATATGATCGATATACGTATACCTCTGCGCGCGTTGTAGGGCCTCTACTTTCGTTTTTAGCTTCAAGTATTCTTGGTATCTGCTCTGCTTGTTAACATGCATGGCACAAGTTCAGCTTATGTCAAAAGTCCATAGGGCAGAATTTTGTGGAAGAAATTCCATTACCAACATACAACTTAACCCAACCCCTCAAATTGGTCCCTAACAACAGATTGAAAATAATTGTAACACCGTGTGGTAGTGTTCTAAACGTACTGAAAATTTTCTCCAAGCAACAAATTGAGAATTTAAGAATAACAGATAATATAGGTTGCTTTAGCCAATATTTTTTTTTTTTGGTAACTGTTGCTTTACCCAACTTATGTAATGCAGGTAATTGATGTTATGCATCTTAAAGCTAATTACAAATGACAAACTATCGGTAACCTGTTCGTCCTCAGCAGATTGACTTGCTCCCAGTTCTCCATAAGTGCATCTTTGATACCTCTCAAGCGTCTTCGCTATGCTGAAATGAAAGCAAAGCAACAATTGTAGGACAGTGATAAGAAAGCAAATTCAAAAGAGAAAAGAGCGCCTGCATTTTGCACTGATTCAAATGCCAGTAAAGTAAGAGCCAAAAAGCATGCCACAAAATCTGGGAGCAAGATATAATTGATTATACAGTTCCAATTTTTTTAATCACAAGTGATATTACTACTATAAACTATAAAAATAATAGGAAAATGTTTAAACTTGAAACACAGTGAGTCAAAAGGCATATCCACCAATACGATCCACCCTTTGCAATTTTATGGTTCCAAACTTAAGAACGAATCAAAGCGATAAAACTAAGCAACATTATATATATAGGGTTAGGATCGGACAACACAATTTGGCACACTTTATTGTGGTTCTCATTCTGTAACTTTTTTCAAGGATCTAAACGGTTTGTATTTCAATTTATTATTCATAGATCATCATTGCAAAAAAAAAAAAAAGACAAATCCAACACTATTAAGAGACATTCTTTGTAATGGAAAAAATGGACAAATACGGTTCTACAAAGAAACACTATAAAATGACTACCACTTAATAAAATGGTTATATGATTTCAGATTGGGTGATTTTGACAAAGATAATCCTTGAGGGACGAACTAAAATATAGACGGTAAGATCGTTGAAGTACATTATGAAGTGACTCTAAGAAAGTGTGTCAAAAAATGTGTCCCCAATCTTGACCCACACACACACTCAAATAAACGATCTCCAAATGTACCAAATAAATGAACGGTTTACCATGTATATGTTGTTTAGTACTCACATTGTCAATTTGTTCCATACATTTGGATGCATAAATGATTTCCAATTCAAATGATTTTATGTATTGATGTTCTTCAAATGGAGCTTAAGAAATTAAACAGTATCAATTATTAAATTTTATACGGTGAAGATAGATTATTCGCAAAAGGTGAGATATGTGTGGGAATGCATGTATTGGTGCAAGGTGCGTCTACACCTATATATTTATTCATTTGAGTTATGCTTTGGTGAAGGATTTATAAGGACCAAGACATAAATAATGGATTTGCAAATGACCCTTCTTAATGCATTTTATTCACTCATTTAAAATCCCACAATCTAGTTTTTTATAGTGCATTTCTAACTATATGTAGCCTAAATTTATAATCCTCTTCTAATATAGCCTTCAGGTCTTAGAGCATCTTTAAATGAGATGTTAAAAACTCCACATTCACAATAATAGTAAAAAGAGATAACAAAAGTGTAGTCAATTCTTATGTGACATGACATGAATTGGCAGCAAGGAGGATTGCTGTCAAATTTGATAGCAGCTTCAAATAATTTGTAATTAATTGTTAAATGCTTTTTATTAATTTTGTATTGTTTTAAACATTTATTATAAATTTATAAGTGGTTGATTGACCATGGTTTTTATTGGTTTAAAGCATTTAGTTTAAAATTCATGTTTAAAATTTGACATATAGTGCATTTCTAACTATATGTAGCCGAAATTCCTAATCCTTGTCTAAACATAGCTTTCAGATTTTGGAGCATCTCTGAAGGAGATGTAAAAAACTCCACATCCACAATAATAGTAAATAGGGATAACACAAGTGTTTTCCAATCGAAATGTCAATTCTTATGTGACATGACATGGATTGGCATCAAGGGGGGGGGGGGGGTTGCTGTCAAATTTGATACCAGCTTCAAATAATTTTAAATTAATTGTTAAATGCTTTTTATTATTATTATTTTATTGTTTTAAACATTTATTATAAATTTATAAGTGGTTGATTGACTATGATTTTTATTGGTTTAAAGCATTTAGTTTAAAATTCATGTTTAAAATTTGACATATGGGTTGGAGAGAAAAACTTTAAAAGATGTCAAAATACCACGTAGGCTGTCAAATTTAAAATTTACGTTTAAAATTTGACTCCTTTGAAGACAATCTTAGAATTATTGCCAATTATAGATAAGACCAAAGACAAAATATATGGAGTGCAAATGAGAGATATCGACCACGGACGACGACAAAGGAGAGCAAAGGTTGGTGAGGGAGAAAGAAGGATGTTTGGATACTAGAATATTGAATGTTTGACAACCAATTTTAGTTAAGTTTAAATAAGACACGAGTCACTATTTGATTATTCCACATAGGATGGTCAGTACTATGACCTTGATTCTGAGCACTTGCAGCTTACATGCTTATTAAAGGGCTATGTTTCTTGAACCAAAAAGAGGGCTACGTTTCTATTTTCTAACTCTCCAATCGCTCATCAATTCTATCAAACATACCGTTAAACAATTTGAATTGATCATATCAAGCCTATCATACGTTTAGTTTAGCACCTTCTAAAGTACCGATTTAAAGATATGATAACACATCTAACGTACATTTATATTACAAATTTGCAAGCCTTCCCCTATAATTGTATGACTTAAAGTTAATGGCTGGTTTGGTATTGCTATGCTTTGAAAAAAAAAACTGCTTCTACTGTGCTGTAAAATAAGCAGTTGTGAAATAAAGCAACAGAGTGTTTGGTAAACTTTTTTGTAAAAGTGTTTTAAAAAAAAATAGTATTATAGTGTTTGATAAGCTTTTACTTAAAACATACGTGAAAAAAAAATAGTTTTTCAAAGCTGGGTTTTGCAGCTTTTTGTTTTTGTTTTTTTTTTTCACTCAAAATTGTGAAAAAAAAAGTTGAAGTTGAATATTTACCAAACATAAAAAGCTCCCAGTTTTTTTATATACCCACTTTTTTTCAGAATCACTTCAGTACCAAACCAGGACTAAATCTCATGAAAAATGAACTCATCTCAAATTCGACAATGAAATGAATAGAAGCAAACAATTCCTCCATTCTAAGTTACCCTTTTACCTCCCCAAATATGCATCCGAATCCCCTAAAATTTAATTACGGAGGAAATTTTTGTTAGTATTAAAAAGGGCTGGACTCCAAATAAGAACAGACGAACAGAATCCCACAAAAATTCCTATAAAAATAGGATAGGATAAAGGACAAACATTTTATCAAATATTTTTATACTTTTTATAAGCTCTTGGATCTAACACTTCTAAGTAAAAATTGATTAAGATGACTACTAAGACGTGGCAAAGACACGAAAACAAAAATAAGCTTCAAATGAAATATTTAGATAAATTTGTGAAGTTAAAATAGATCCAGCCTAATCTTCCTCCTTTAGCGTTTAGATTTGCAACTCTCTAACAACAATAAAAATGTCTGCAATATTGAAGAAATTCATCTCTGGCCTTTGATGCAGTGAATACTTCTTAACATGGCTATATAATACTGTTAACAGGGGCTAACAGGAAATCCAAACAATAATACATCCCTTCCAAAAATTTCTTTTAACTGGATCTGACTTAAGTTTCTCATATATATTGTAGATATTCAGAAAACAGAGATATATATAAAGGGTGCGTACATACCTAGGGCCGCTGCAGAACTCATAGAGCTTTCCACTGGTGGAGAAGACGATGAGAGCAACCTCAGCATCACAGAGAACTGAGAGCTCGTACGCCTTCTTTAGCAGCCCATTCCTTCTTTTTGCAAATGTTACCTGTCGATTTATCTTATTCTCGATCCTCTTCAACTCCACCTTCCCTCTTCCCATTCTTCTTTTAACTTATTATATTATAAAAATATATTTCAGTGATTACATACATATCAAATTATTATATTATGTTACTAGGTTTTGTTTTCCTTTTTGATATTCGTGTTCTCTAGGGTAAGCAAAGTTATGCTTTTGAGAGAGAGAGAGAGAGAGAGAGAGAGAGAGAGAGAGAGAGAGAGAACTTTTGAGGAACTTTTGTTATCTCCTTGTTGGGTGTTCCTTTAGCGCAACAGAGGAAAGAATAAGCAGGAGTTCAGTATTTTCTATTGGGTGTTGTTTTCCCTTCTCAGTTACGAGTTACGTACGACGGACTGAGTGTTGTTTTCTTTCTTTTTCAGTTTTCTTTTGAAGATGTAGACTATTCACAATTTTCAGTTTATTACATAAAAATGTGACAGCAATGTCGACTCCATCTTAGACATTTTCAACTTTAGGGTTTTTACGTGTCGATGATAGAATGTCTTGGGCCCCCAGTCAAACTAAAGCTAACTCCAGCTTGACTCACAAAACCTTACTTACCCAACCGTCGTCTCTTATAATTTAATTCGAGTCACTTATTTATGTCTTGAAATTTAGTTTGTGTCTCACTAATCGCTATGCTTTTATCATCAAAGTCCGTCAACAAATTCATTAAAATTGTAATTATGTGGCCAAACTGAAACTGATTGTTGTTCAGCGTGTCACTATTTTTTCTTTTTGGTTCATAGTGTTTTTTTTTCTTCTTCTTATTTTGAATAAAAATTCTACTTGTTAGTAATTTTTCAGCCTCACGGTAGTTAAGCAGCGGGTCTTATTTGTACCACAAAAACAGTTTTGATGGGTTTATTTATGGATTTTAATGGTTGGAGACAAAGTGAGATATTAGTTGGGTTGTAGTCTTGTAAACAATAATTGGCAAAATTTAAGTTTCTAGGATTAAGTTTCAAGAAGTGATTAAATAAAATAAAATCAAACTCTATCTAGTTATTTTCATTGCCGCAATTGGCCCATTGCATGCCCACCGCATTGGAATATGTATGGCTCAAAAAGTCACACATTTCACCAATCAATACTTGAGATTCATAACTTGATAACTAAAAGTTAAAATCAAACTTAGGAAGGACTTTCTCCGTGAGAAATTATTTCACTTAAATAAAATAGAAAGAAAAGGCTTCTCAAAACCTACTTTATTTAGATCAGGAAAATTCTATGATTTTTTTAAATCATATGTTATGGCTCAAATTCATAGTCAATCTTATTGCCGATTCTAATAAGAATAGTTGACATTTGAATTCAATTTTTTTTCATTATTTTTGTATCCGTAATAGTGCGAAAGGGACTACAAGTTGTCCAAGAATAGCGGTGTTGAGTTTCTCGACCCTTTGCCTTAGCTAAGATTACAAATGAGGCTTCGAGTCATTGAATATATTTAGTAGGGATAATATGAGGGAAACTAAAATTTTAAACTAAATGATGTGCCACCAATAAGAAACAAGCATGTTAATCGACACATAGTTAATAATCCAATTATCTACAACCACATCATTTAGTTTTTAAATTTTATTTAAAAAATTTAGTCTGCCTAACAATACCCATATAACATTTTCTTAAAATAAATGAGCTAAAGTGAGACACAACTTATGAGTATGTACATAGAGTAAAGTAACCAAACAAAATGCAAGAAATAAGTGAAATTTCGTATATTATACTATAGACAAAAACAATCCTAATTAAAGGCTCGTTTGGAAGTAGTTTTAAAATGACTGAAAACGCTTTTGGTGAAATTGGTTTTAACTTTTAGGTTCCAAAAACACTTTTAACTGTTTTTTTAAAAAAGCCCCGAATCTGTGCTTCTTGTGGGAAGCACTTCAAGTGTTTTTTAAGATCCACTTGGATTTTTACTAAAGATTAGTTTCAAAAATAATTTTCCCAAAAACGTTTTCAGTCATTTTAAAAAACATTTCAAAACGAGCCATGACTTTAATTATGTTTCACTGTAGTTCTAGAAGACTAAAAACTCCACTAAAGCACTTGTTCTCCACGAGATTAATCCAATGTTGTAAGTCGCCGAATATTGAGTTTGGTCTATTATCTTGTGATGTATTTGTTGACCATGGTTATGGTGGATTCTAAAATGCTACTTAGTGATATATCAATGGTTAATTTGCAGTTCAACAGAAAGCCGCATGTGTTATTTTCAAATTTGCTTCAGCTTATAAAGTTCAAGGAAATGGAAAACTTGCTTTTTGGGATCTCAATGGTGACGGCCAAATTCGAACTTATAGACTTTATATAATTAAACATATGAAAATATGATCTCGAATTGTTATTTGATCAAAAGGTCCCTTTAGTCCAAACGGCGTTGGCTTTTATTTTTCCTATGACGAATCTACTATTGAAACTTTGATATGGCAGCTTTCAAATATGATCAAAATACACAATTTTCTTTTAGGCTTATTTAAGGAAATGCATCTTGAAATTCGAAGTCAATCTCACTAATTTGTTACATGAGATTTGAATTGTGTCACTTAACCTCGTAAAACTCAAATCTAGTCTCACTTTGCTTCATAGCGTCCAAGTCCATCAACATATCAATCAAAATTGCAGATATGGCATAAGCGAGACCCACTTATGTTGATGGTAAGCCACGCGGACCAAAAATTTTAAATAATTTTTTTTATTTAAAAAAATGAGATTTTAAGTTCGATTCTCACTACATGCGTATTTGAACCATATTATCACTAGCATATTGTGAGGCTTAGTCTACTCTATCACTCTTTTAATATGGATAATATCATTTGGAAAAAAAAAGGTTGAACATTTGATAGTTTCAATAATAAAACTAAAACTATTTTAATAATAAGAAAATTTAAATGACCCATTGCTTCTTATGTGTTCTGTCAACCGCCTTATTATTTTCACACACACATGTTGTGCACAACTGCAAGTTCATCAACATCAAGCAAATGGACCATCAACACCAAGCACCCACGGCAGAGAGCTCAGTGGATGGCGGTGGCCTTTCCAACCTTAGATCCAAGGTCACCCACCTAGACCTCGTCGTCAACGCGCGCCTTGGGTCTCCCTGCCACATGAGAGTGAAAGAAAGAGATAGAGGAAGTTAAGGAGAAAAAAAAGAAAAAAAAAAAGGAGGAAAAGATGGGGGATGGATGCAGGGGTTGTCGGGGGACATTGAGGGGGTTCGGTTGTAGATGGGTGTACCAGTGCAGAGTCGTTTCTAAGATTTTGGAGTCTTCCTCGAAATTTACAAATGGGTTTGTTTTTTATGAAAAAAGAAAGTAGGACAATATATTGATATTAGAAAACAATAACTTAAATCAAAATAAATTTTAGGACTCAGTAATTGTAAGTTTTCAAATATTATTAAATAATAAATAAAAGAACTAAAAACATAACTTTCACTAAATAATAAAAAGCAGTTCAATCTCAAACAACCAAACAAGAAAAAAAGAGTATAAAACTCTAATTTTAAAATTTCACTTGAATATGTTAGGAATTATTTTGAATTTAAGAGGTATTGCCTTCAAGTTAATCTTTCTTTTATTATAGCTAATTCTTGTAACATAAGAATATAAAAAAGAAATTATTATTGACATTTAAAAAATTTAATTTTACACTGTTCGCAAATGTATTATTATTATTTTTTAAATATAAAAAATTTGTAGTACAAACTTAAAATTTTAAGTAAACTTATTTACCAAGATATATCTTAAAGAGTACTCTATATGACACGGTCGAACATTCCAAATGAAATAAACGAGAAACGCTTAAAGAGTACTCTATATGACACGTCAGCACACGGAGTTATGGACTGGCCTTTTCCTCCCAGGCCCAAGAAAAGACACAATGACTGATGGTAACAGAAGTAAATGGACCACCTTAACACGTGTCAGACGCTAAAACCCAAAGGTACAGAATTTTAAAGAATTTGTGGTCGTATACCACTAAAGAATTGAAATTTGCCAACAGAATTCTCTTTGGATTCTTTTGGTGGGAATCACGAAAATTTGTAAATCATGTCTATTTATCGTACATCATACAGTTTATCAGGTACTGTTTGTATTTAATTTTGAATAAGAATATTTAAAATAATTTTTGAAATTTGAACTAAATTGAGCCCCATAAACGTTCACAGTTTTTAAGTGATTTAAGCTCATAAGAGAGGCCGGCCCAAAGGGCCAAAAACATTTGGAATACCTATTAAATGCAATTGGGCTGAACCCATTTATCCCATGTCAGCCCAATGTCTGTCTCCAATCAATAGAACTCGAGTCACTAATAAAAGGTTTATTCAATCACAAATGGTCCTTTATTATTGTAAAAACATAATTTTGGTACTTTATGTTTTTAATCATTCAATTTCGGCTGTCTCCGTTCTAAAAACTAAAAAAGACATGATTCATGGGAAGAAATAGAAATCACAGGGATATCCGATAATTTGTTATAAAAACTGGGGTAAGTTAGATAGAAACTCTTCATATTTGAGGTCTATTACAACCCCATAAAACATCTTTAAAACATTTCACTTTCATACCTCACGTACCATTTTATTTCAAAATAATACCTCCATTACATTTCACATCCATTGATCCGTTAAGTGCCACATGTCATATATGTGGCAGCCATGTCAGCACTTAACAAATTAATGGATGGAAAATGTAACGGATGTATTATTTTGAAATAAAATAGTACGTGAGGTATGAAAATGAAATGTTATATAAGGTTGTAATAAACCTCAAAGTTAAGGAGTTTTTATGTAATTTACTCTAAAAACTGTTATTAACATTCTAAAATTTTTTCCTTAGCAAAAAAAAAAAAAAAAAAAAGAGTGGAGTATGACTACTTGATATCTGCTAATACAATTTTTTTTGGGTCTATCATACACCTAATTTTCTCACTTATAGTGGAATTTATCACATCTTTAGTCAACATTTTTTTATTAAAACGATTTCAAACGATAGAGAAATCGACCTCAGAACATTAGATGAAGATATGAATATTCTTAACAAGTTGAACTATAAATTCTCTGCGATTTTAATCATCGATAAATAGTATTAACTTGTGCATATATACAACATAAGAAAAAGGACCAAAAATTCAAGTTTATCTATAATTCTTATATGGCCGACACCATTTTAAGTGATTCGAAATGAAACGATATAACACAAGGGGACACCAAGTGCTTGTCTAAGTCATGTTGCTCAAAACAAGCTAGGAGACACGAGCGACGTCTTTGTTGGGAATAGTAAGCAATTTTGTTTTTCAAAGTGACATTGGAGCGATGTCTTTCCAAGAGACAAGAGGGTTGGAATTTGGATAACATAATGCAGATACTTTTAGGTGGTAGAGCACTATGTATGTAGCTAGTTTGGCCACGTTTTGATTCAAGCATGGCTTATATATCATTCTTTAAGATCTCTTGAACAATTTCATTTGAGCGATATTTTGTAAATATTTTAATGGTTCAAATAATTTATATATAATTTTTTAAACATATGCTATTTTGTCTACATTAAGAGGGAAGAATGAGTTGAGTCTTACAATGATCTAATCAATAATAATTTGCTTTGAATTTGCCTTTAGTAATAATCGAACCTTAAGAGCTCTCACTTATAAATAAAAAGAAATATCACTAGATGTAAAAAATTAGCCAACCATACTAAGTAGCCGACCAACTTATATTTTAGTATACCATTCATTAATTATCCTTGTAAAATATTAAATAAATTCAAAATCATTAAGACATTCAATTGTAGTGGATATAATGAGAAAACAGTTTTCAAAGAAACACTAAATGTCTTCGATTAATCTAACAATCATATGATTTCAAATTTGGATTACTGTTGTTATAAAAAAAATTCAAGAGAACATAAAAAATATACAATTAGATCGTTGAAGTAAATTGTAGAGTAAGCCTTAAAAAATCTCTCTATATTTGTGCACTTAGTTCTTGTAGTTCAAATGTTCAGACAAAGTTATTAAAAATAAAAGAAAATATTATAAAGGATTTTTTCACATATATTTCATAAAAATACAAGTAGTTGGGTTCCATGCACTCCAACAATTCTTATCTTTTCTTTTTTTCTTTTCTGACAATACTTTTGGGTAATTGCGTAAAGCCGAGGTTGATTGAGATTTTGAGATGAGAATATTGCTTGCCAGCAATGAGACTTGTGGACACAGTGGCGGTATGGCCTATGGGGTGAGAATGGGGGACATTTTAGGGTTCTGTCCCATACTGTCTTAGCAACTTAACGCAAGGTTTTTTTTAGTGGGGACTTCAATTGGGCCTTTGTTCCCTATAATCTTAGGACTCTAAACCTTTATAATCGGTATTTTATCTTAAGAAAGCCTTAATATTTGCATTAGCTTTGAATTTTGAGGTTTTTCCACCATATTGTATATGAGATATGATCCCGTGTTTGAATTTTGAGGTTCTTTTACTATAGATTGTCAAACTTTAGCTGTGTAAATCTAATCATCCATTGCATCAGTGCGTCATAACAATTTACAATTTTGTGAAGTTTGATCAACGTGCAAGACTGCAAGTCACTCACACCATATGAAATTAAGGTAAGTTTTAGAATGCATGGTGCAAAGACTTGCCATATGAAATTAAGGCAAGTCACACACACCGAATGATAGGGTCTCAAGAGACAATTTTTTGAGGATTTTAGAGAAGAAATGAGTACGAGTAGCATATATTCAAGCTATAAAGAATATGTATGATGGAGCAAAGACTGCCGTAATAACTCATGAAGAACAAACCAAAAGCTTCCCCATAACTGTATGGTTACATCAAGGCTCATCTTTAAGTCCTTACCTTTTTGTATTGATAATGGATGACTTAACGAGATATATTCAAGATGATATTCCTTGGTGTATGCTTTTCGCAGATGATATAGTGTTGATAAATGAAACTCAGGAAGGGGTAAATGCAAAGCTTAACCTTTGGAGAGAAGTGTTGAAATCTAAAGGTCTTCGCCTAAGCCGGTTAAAGATAGAATAGATGGAGTGCAAGTTTAGTGCAAATGGAGGCCTAAACGAGTTAGGGGTGAGAATCGGAGACTAGGAAATACCAAAGAGCGACCGCTTTCGTTACCTATGACTAGTGGCGGAGTCAGAAATTCATGTTAGGAATGGCACACTTTAGATCAAAATGGACATAATACATGTAGAAACTATCTCGTTCATTTGGTCGCCTTGGTATCAAATTTGAAAGTGAGTGACGATGCATTTATTCTTCATTATAAATGGTCAACTATAACAAGAGTTGAAACATTATTAAAAGCACATCCATTTATTTTTCATTCTTGAACTTGATATCAAATTCAAAGGTGACTGACCGACTGACCATGCATTCATTTTCTCATAGCGATCAATAAAACATTTTTCTAAAAACATTAAGACATGAGAGCATCTGAAGGGTTTTTTTTGTACTAATTTGGAAAAAGGAAATATTTTTCTCTTCTTGATTTCATAGACGATATAATAGAAGGAAATGAAAAATTAACCAAAATAATAGTCTGCAAGCAAAGGGAAAAATTGTATATAGGCAAGAAATAGAGAATATGATCAACTAATATTAGTATAGAACTATAGTTTCGAATTTTTAATGTAAAAAAATTTAAGACTTTGTATTTGTTGGATTGAAGTTAATTGGACTAACCAATACAATTACAAATTCAAGTTGATAGTGGTATTATAAAATTAATTAATGTTAGTAGAAGTTGTTAGGAAATAATTATTTGAGGATAGGCCCGATCCTACCCTAGTCTAAAGGTGGCTCCGCCACTGGCTATGACCTATCTTGCAAAAGAACGGAGAATTAGATGGAGACCTCAACCATAGAATACAAGCTGGATGGATGAAGTGGAAAAGTGCATCTGGCGTGTTGTGTGACCATCGTATGCCACTGAATCTCAAGAGAAAATTTTATAGAACGGCAATAAGGCCGGCGATGCTGTATGGCACGGAATGTTGGGCAATGAAGCATCAACACGTACATAAAATGGGTGTAGCGGATATGAGGATGTTTCGTTGGATGTGTGGGCACACGAGAAATGATAAGATTAGGAATGAGGATATCCGAGGTAAAGTAAGAGTAGCCGAAATTGAGGGAAAAAAGAGAGAAAATCAGTTACGGTGATTTGGACATGTGCAACGAAGGCCTAATGACACTCCGGTTAGAAGATGCAACTACGGGACGGAGGTCTAGGGCTAAAGGGATAGAGGAAGACCTAGGAAGACTTTGGAAGAGACTCTAAGAAAAGACTAAGAGTATTTGAATCTAACGGAAGACAAGGCACAGAACCGAATGCAATGACGTTCTAGGATTTATATAGCCGACCCTACTTAGTAGAAAAAAAGTTTTGTTGTTTTTTAGAATGCATGGTGCACAATAAAGAAAGCTACAAAACATGCTGAGAATGAATCTATTAGAGATTATGCAGGATTGGCTAGGAGACAATACAGACGGAAAATTGTGAGTCACGACAAGCATATTGTCTCCTCTCTCTGACCCATTAGGCAGTACTGCATAATTCAGATCCTAACAGTCGGCCTAACACGCCATATTTTTGTTGGCTAGACCAATCAAATTTGAGTTTTTCTTGGTGTGGGACAATAACGGACCGCAGATAAGAGGCAAATATAAGTTACAAGTCCTCCTGGAAAATGCGATTGAGCTGATTGCTGGCAAATGCAGAAATTGAGCTTATCTGGTAGTGGGAAATGACGGTAGATTTATCATGCATGGCGAGATAAGTGAATTCATTGGTATTGGGCATATTTGGTTCGTAAACATGCACGTGCACACTGCCGGAATGCCCCAAACACCAAGGAATGGGAGAGACTACATTTTTATATTTCAGTGGGCGGGCCAAATCAATTGACTAGACCAAGGAGTTCCAAAAGAGAAAAGTAAAAGATGAAAGCCGTGCTGCATGTCTACTTCTTTAGCATTAAAATTTAAAAGGCCTCTCCCACAATACTCCTTTTTGGATAAGAGATTATCCCTTCTTTTTTCTCTGGTGGGGCGTGGACAATAGTGATTTTTCAATGAGTTGAAAATACGGTATGGTACATCAAGTGTATTTATATAATTTTTTTTTAAATTTCCAACTAATTGTGTATTATTACACGCAATATATTACTTCTTTGAATACTTCCCTTCTTTTTCCATAGAAATCCAAAGAAAAGTTTGTCTAGCCATTTTAAGTTACAAGGTGATCCACTGAGATGATTATATGTGTGCCAGAAATTAGAGTAAGATCATATCACCCCTAGTGCATTGGATTGTCATTGTGCATGCATGCTTTCTAGGAAGAGTAGTGGTAATTCACACATGTGATTTATAAGAAGAGTATTGTAACGGTTATTCACGCATCAATATATATGCACATGCGTGATTAATTGTGTGTAATATTTTTCTTATCGTTACAAGTTTGAGGCTGGTAAACCAACTAATCTTTAGTTGATTACTGACACTGTTTAGTATAGTTTTCTAAACCAACTTCTATTAGGATGCAGTAGTGTTCAAATTCCAATTCTTGTACCTACTTTCTCTGAAAGTAAAACCAGGACTTCAAATGAGAGGAGGCAGCAAGATACTACTGTGCCATAGAAAAGTCTAAGCCAGTAAAAAATTACTTGGCCAACAATAAACTTTGATTTTATTTTATTAAAGAGTGACTTCCAAGCTCAGAAAAGTTTGGTAGCATCTACCAAATTCTCCAAACCTGTAATGATATTCACAAAAAAGTCAGCAAAACACCACATGCCTATAGCCCCATAGGCCATAGCCAACACCCCACTTGAGAGCCAATTCCCCATCTCCTCATCCTAAAGATTAGAAGCCCTAGAATCCAAGGAAACACATGTCCTTTGCCCTTCCCCACCATCCCCAGCACAAACTCCTCTGGTTTTAATTAACTCAGTGCTGACTCATTGCAAGGATAAATGTGAAAGCTTTTTCCTACCGTAGTAGTACTAGTATATGCCCCACTCAAGGAGAATGACTTGTTATACCATTGAAAACACATTTGGCATTTCAGACCAATAATACGATATCATGTGTTTTAAGTTTCTCACATCGTATCGCATTATTAATTTGAAAGATAGCAGCAATTCAACGTCTTCGTTTCATAATAGTCTTTCTCCTTTAAAAAACCTCCAAAAACACCCCCATCATATAGAGTTGAAATGCATACTTATATAGACTAAAAAGCACATGAGTTGATTATTTTAAAGCCAGCTTCCCCAGTACTAGCAATCATTTCAAAACCATCAGTTCTCTCCACAATCTCACAAAACCCTCCTTTTATCTCACAACTCTTCCCTTCCCTTTAATACCGTCAGCACCAGTCACAAATTCAAACAAGCTTTACCTGCACACCAAAAAAAAACCCACATATTCTTATCACACAAATTCAATTTGAAATTTTCAGACCTCAAACATGTCCATGATTAGTACAGGGGTGCTTTCAGCAGACCCCGGAGCTGATAAGATACACAAGAAATTATTCCACCACAGGAACGACTCTGGCGAGCTCGATGTTTTTGAAGCTGCAAGGTACTTCTCAGGATACAATGAAGCTCCCAGCAGCCATAAAAACAACAAGACATTGGCATTTTCACAGAGGATGATGAAAGAAGACAGATCGTCATGGAGAGGAGGCAGAATCAGCCTTGACATGCCTGTCAGACACATGCTCCATCATCCTCAGCAAAACCCTAATCACCATAACCACGTGGCGATGGAAAAGCAAAGCAACATCAAAGACAAGAAGTACAAGCAACCAAGTTCTCCAGGCGGGAGGCTGGCCAACTTCCTGAATTCTCTATTCAACCAATCAGCGTCCAAGAAGAAGAAATCGAAATCCAGCGCCACACAGTCCATGAAAGACGAGGAGGATAGCCCGGGTGGGAGAAGGAGGAGGAGGAGCAGCATTAGTCATTTTCGAAGCTCTAGCACCACGGATGCCAAGTCCGTGTATTCCTCATCGAGTTCAGGATTTCGAACACCTCCTCCTTGTAGCCATGCACAAAGGGCAGCATCCAATAGCTACAAAGATTTGAGAAGCTATTCGGATAATCACAAGCAGCAATATCAACAGCAGCAGCAGCAAACGGTTTCTTTATCAAAGTACAATACGAACTTCGATGAGAAAAGATCATCAAACAAAGAACTGACTTGGTTGGATCATGAGAAGTTCAAATTATCGGAGAAGTATAAGATTAGTTCCGACCAGGACCACAAGGGTTTGCTCAAGAGGCTCAGTGAGGTTGTTGATGACGAGCAGGAAGATGAAGGTGCAGAGAGTGATTCGAGCTCTGATCTTTTCGAGCTGCAGAATTATGACTTGGGTTATTACTCGAGCGGCTTGCCTGTGTACGAAACTACAAATGTAGACAACATCAAGATCAGATCAGTAACACCAATTTCCAATGCCTCGTCCTAAACCCTACATTTGTGTTAGATATTATTGGATTATGCATATGTGGTTGAGAAAGGAAATAAAATTTCCTACATTTTTTCTTTTTAAGTTCTCTTATCTTAAACTTCCATTGGCCTTTTTTCTATGTATATGTACAGTTGAGAATGTTTGTTTTCTGCTTTTACTTTGCTTTTCGAGATATATATGTATGTTAAGATTTTTAGTATACTTGTATCTTATATTTCTTGATTTTTTAACAGTTAGATTCTTAAATTTCATGACTAGTATCTAATGGCTAAAACAACATGTAAGAGAGACCAAACATACAAAAAAATTTGGCATACATCAGCGTTGCTATATATGTTTTTGTGGAGATATATATGATACACCAAACATACTAAAAATTTTGGCATACATCAGCGTTGCTATATATGTTTTTGTGGAGTGCTGGAAAATAAGAAGCGTCAGAAGTGCAACAGTTTTGGTGGGCTTGACTAGATTAGACTGTGCCGTGCCGATCGATTTCGATGATCAGAATTTTATGCGATGTTCCACTACCAGATTCATGGAGAAACAACGCATCATAACTCACACCATGTGAAACTCATTCCTGTTACTTTTCATGATCACTTTGTACGACAAGCGCAATTATGTTATATGTTAATTATTTTCATGTGGGTTCTCAGCTGTGAATGTTTGATATGTGCATGTAAATGTTTTAGTTTTGTTTTCCAAAATTTAGAAATATAGTCACTCTCAAGCAGTTCTCAATGCTCGAATCTTCTTCAAGTGGTCAAAATGATATGTGAACCAAAGTCTTTATATTTTTAAAATTTGAAATTTGATTAGAATACTTAATTATATGTAAATGATATAATCACTATCTCAACCGTAAAACGATAATTATAATTAATAATATATTCACATGAATTATATTTGACAGTCAAATAATAATTATACAAAGTTTCATATATATAGTATGTTTAAAATTCGGGAGCACTTTTAAAGGTTCCTCAAGCAAAAGCTCGAACCACCCTCAATCACCTTCGGGTTGTTGAAATTCTAAAACTCTATAAAAGTGGACTAAAAGTCTTCTACATGTCAAGAGTTTAGCTAGCTAGGTTTCAAAATTCTCCACAAATATATTTGGTATATATATTGTTTAGTGTAAGTGTACACTCACTATATATGTTTAAAAACTAATAGCTTTACACGAAATTTGTTTTATATCACGATCTATTTACACTAAAGAGAGGAAAAAATTGAGAATTTAATAAGAGAAGATTAAATAGTGACACTCCCATTTAGTAGGAAAAAATTGAGAATTTAATAAGAGGAGATTAAATAGTGACACTCCCATTTAGTATGCATATGTCACGTGTTAACTTTCACATACATGCTGTTTTATATCACAATTTATTTACACTAAAGAGATAAAAAAATTAAGAATTTAATAAGAGGGGATTAAATAGTGACACTCCCATTTAGTATGCATATGTCACGTATTTCAATTTCACATACATGCAGGGACATAGAATGGATAGTAAATTGTGTTTGATTCGTGGAGGTATGTGTGAAAAGGCATCAAAGTTTAATAAGATCTTTACTGGGTCTGGGGGCAGATTTTCTTCAGAAAAGAATTCTCGCAAGATTTTTTTTCTTTTTGAAATTCTACTGATACTATGATCGTAACTGTTTATTATACATTATGTGATTAAGTTTTGTTAGGTACTATTTATATTTAATTTTAAATTTTGAAATGATTTCTGAACTCATAATGTATGATAAACAGTCACGATCACGGAAAGAATCCGTCTGAGGACCCTTTTCCATTTTCTTCTACCTTTTGTTAGGCTTCTGTCTAATCAAATGATCAACAGTAAAATGCAATTAATTAAGCCTTACTCTATTTTCTCAGCATTAGAAACAACATATAGATTCTAGACAAAGCCAAATTAACGTCCCTTTTAAGATCAGATGATGACAATTATTCAACACCAATGGAGTCCAAAGCACCTTCCCATATTTTTCCTTTATTATTCCTCTTGGTGCTGTGGCAACATCCACAGATTTTATGATCCAAATGGTTTGCAATTGAGATACAAGAGCGGCTCCTACAACAGGTTAAAATTAAGGAAACTTTAGGTACCGTTTGGTATGCAGACGAGATGGGACGAAACGAAATGGGACAGGACGAGACAGGATGGGGTGGAACAGAGAGGGAGCAAAGATGCCCTCGGATGAAAACGAGGAGGAAGAAGAATATGGAGAGGTTATAATTTTGTGTTCCACGGATGTAGAACGAGTCGTTCCATGGGGTGAGGCGGAACGAAAATTCACCCAAAATTCGTTCCACCTGTTTTAGGCGCACCAAACGTGGGACGAAACACCTCGTCCCATTCCGTTCCGTCCCGTCCCACGTACCAAACGGTACCTTAACGAAAAACTATTGGTACTATTTATTTTAACGAAAAATCACATTTTCACACTAAATTTTAGTGTAAAAATATAATTTTTCGTTAAAGTGAATAGTACTGGAAGCTTTTCGTTAAAGTTCCCTGATTGAATTTTTAGTGTAAAAATGTGATTTTTCGTTAAAATAAATAGTATCGGGAGCTTTTCGTTAAAGTTCCCTAAAATTAAACCATGAGCCATGTGACTAGTTGGGGACAAGGTATTGTCAATTTGGAGAAGGATAAGTGTCCATCTACCTACCCACCGAAACAGGTGAACCGGTGAATTGGCCTTTCACTGTCTCATCTACTTAAGGGTGCGTTTGGTACGCAGACGGGACGGAACGGGACGAGACGGGACGGGACAGGACGGAACAAGACGGGACGAATGTTGTAAATTTTGAAAAAGACAAGGGGCATTTTTGTCCTAAAATGTTAAAATTTTATGTCTCACATACGTGGAACAACCCCGTTCCAGGGGGGAGGTGGAACCAAAAATCATCCAAAACTTGTCTCGTGGAACGCCTCGTCCCACTCGTTTTAGGTGTATCAAACGCGGGACGGAACGCCTCGTCCCACCCTGTTCCGTCCCGTCCTGCGTACCAAACGCACCCTTGACAATTAATCAAGCCATGATTTGCCAAATTCGAAGGCTGCATCACATACTCAAGGAGAGAAACTCTGGCACGACAACTAAGGTATTAACATAAGGTTGAGTAAAATCAAAATACAAGGTCTTATATGATGTGAGAAATATTCTATACGAATGACATGATCTGACATCCTTACTCGAGTTTAAAAAATTATATTTGTCTTAGTAAGATATTTTTTTATTGTAGAGCATGATTGACATAAGTACAATATACACAAAAAGATATATAGTCAGTTGTAAGACAGATTCTCTCATACTTTTATCCGTATATATGTGTGAACACAATGTATGTTGAAGAAAGTAATGAATTGCTTGGTTAGAAGTGCTTTTAAAATGCTTAAAAGTTATAGAAAATGTTTTTGGATTCCAAAAACATTTGAAGTACTTCTTGCAAGAACGACAGTTAAGTGCTTTTTGAAAAAAAATACTTCAAGTATTTTTTCAAAATTCACTTACATTTTTATTAAAAATTAATTCTAAAATCATTTTCACCAAAAAAAACGCTTTTAAATTAAGAACCCCAAAATTAGAGTTTGAATTATTCATAAATCTTGGCCCTCGTGGATATAGCCTTATAGAAAGACGAGGACTGTTAACATTTGATGCATGGGGCACCAAAAGGTCCCAACCAAAGCGTGTAACTGTAACTACCAGAGTGAGTAGGAAGAGGGTCCAAACTTATTGCTCAAATAAATCAAGGGAGGTCTTATTGACACTTTAAAAATAAAATTCTACACTCCTCAAAAGTGTATTTTTCTTTTCTAATATAGAAAGTTTGCAATGTAGAATGAAAATTTTAAAATGCTAATAACAATTCCATAAATCAAATGTTACACTAATAATAAACATCTTGCTTTCCCTCTTTCAAAAAAAAAAAAACATCTTGCTTTCCCTTGTACCCAATTAAATTCTCCTTTCTTTTCTGAAAGGCATCTGCAAAGTAAGAACTCAAGCTCCCTTAACCACTTCACAATAATGGCATTATCTCAGTATCAAATGCATGCTGGCTCCACTTTTTGAACCTTCTTATACACAGATATATATATTAAATGTGAAAGAAATTTACATGTAACTTGTAACTTACACTTTTTTTCTTCTCGATCTCTCTCATCACGTGTTGACTTTTTATCTCCCTCATCACGAATGGTTAGCAGATAAGATATTGCCCAAAATGACACAAAGAAATAATGTAGAGGTATGAACAGAAGACCAATCACATGAGCCCTCCAGAAAACTTAACCTAACTAGCTCTATATCCCATTAGAAGTTTCAAGACGCATTTGAATCTTCTGATCTTTCTGTTTTTTTCCAAGCACTTCTGGTAAACTAAAGCAGAGACAGACAACAACATCGTTACTCATGTGGGAGGTTCTTCAAGGCTCCGGACAGCTACAAATGTTACAAGCACACATGCAATATCGTGAGTGCTCAAATGATGGTTCATGTTTCTTCTGCAAGGTTGAAGGTTGAAGGTTGTAGCTTAGTAATTTAATTCAAAGATGGTTCATGTTCTCATTAAGTTTATGCTTAGTAACCTCTTCTTGGAAGGTAGAAGGTTGTTCCATGCCTAGCTATTTAAACCCACTACTCATGTATGAAAATAATTTAGAAATTAAGGTTTACTTTTAAACTTGGTTTAGTGAAGAGTGTTTTTCTTTCTATCCGTAAACTCTTATCTCTTTGGTGGATTCCTTAGAGTGGCGAGTTGTTTATCTTTGAGTGTTCACTTGTGGTTTCTCTTTGATCTCCATTATCCGGTGTCAAATTGGTATCAGAGCTCTATTCGATCATGGTTAGGAGGCGTGGGCATCGTGGAGGCCGACAAGCTCGCCAGGACTCACCATATCGTGAGAGATATCTGCGTGACATTGAGATGGATGACCTAAAGAGACAAGTGCAGCAGCTCCAGTGGTGTCTTGAGTGCTACGAACCTCTGGAACATGATGATCCCCATTATGAAACAAAGTGCATCCGATGATGAGGAGGAGAATCCTTTTGATTGTGACAATGATCGAGTCTTGGATAATGACAAAATCAATAAATTAGTCGATTGGAATTCTCTGCCAATTTATGATGAGTATGATGAAGAATACATGCTTGTGATTAAGGTAACTAATAAAATTCAGTTTCTTTTGCAACTTAATGTCGATTGGGATTTTCCCAATATTTATTTTATGAACTTTGTAGAGATGAAGAAATCATCATAGTGGTTGAAGAATGTTATGTGCATAATCACAAAGAGGTAAAATCTGCCATTGATCCCTTTTATAATTGTGACTTCATTTGGAGAGCATTCATTGCTTGCGACAACCAACGAATATACTTGGAGCAAATCATTTTTCAAGTCATCAATATCAAGAAGTAATCTGGAAATGTTCAATGGATTATGCAAATACAGTTGCTGCTAACATGAAAAGATTAAGGTGTGCATGGAACATGAGAAAGTGGCAAGACAAAAATCATTTGGAACATTCTGCTCTTTGGACATGCTCAGAAATTTGGAAAACTTTGGTGCTAAATTTATGTTAGTTAGGCATCCGAAAAATCGAGGAAGAACAAACAAAACTTGAGGATGAGTTGTTGTGCAGTGGAAGCGTACGACACCAAATAGAATCTGGAAGGTTGAAGGTTGTAGCTTAGTAATTTAATTCAAAGATGGTTCATGTTCTTATTAAGTTAGGTTCATGTTCTCAACTAAGTTTATGCTTAGTAACCTCTTCTTGGAAGGTAGAAGGTTGTTACATGCCTAGCTATTTAAACCCACTACTCATGTATGAAAATAATTCAGAAATTAAGATTTACTTTTAAACTTGGTTTAGTGAAGAGTGTTTTTCTTCCTATCCGTAAACTCTTATCTCTTCGGTGGATTCCTTAGAGTGGCGAGTTGTTTATCTTTGAGTGTTCACTTGTGGTTTCTCTTTGATCTCCATTATATGTCATATGACTTCTTTTGGAACTATGTAGATCAGAAGAGTTAAAAGAGTTTGATAGTTTGTCTAGCTATGTTCTGACTGAGACGTCTCAACTGCAAACATAATATCAGGTGTGAATTTAAACACGAAGACCCACTGTAAATTTTTCTTTTTGCCCCCAACTCAAATTATGTACAATAAGAGTATCAATTATTGCAAACAAGATAGAATGATCATTAAAAACCCAACCTAACGTGATGAATGAGATATTACTCACATCACATGACTGGAAAAAAATAGTATTATTTTCTCATTTATACTTATCTTTCACACAACTTTATTAATTTTTATTATTAATCTGCTTTAATTTATTTGATCTAATAGTCAAAAAATTAAGAAGAGTGTGAGAAATAAAAATGAATTTGCCGATGACACTATCCATGTATTGCTGAGAAATCTGAATGTACTAGATAGTATATGTCGAATGATTCCAATCAAAATCTGATCATCATCTAACCGAATATAAGCCCAGAAAATTTCATATAGATTAAGTTGGCAAGGCATTTATATGTGATACAATCACAACCCATTATCTGAAACTAAAGAGAAAAACTTTTAAAGCCTTCACTGACCTGGATCCTGGCCAATCACAGCCTTGGTGCATTCCAGATAGCATCAACTGCTCTCCTCAACTGATCTTCCTCGTATCCCAAATATTGGAGATATATCAATAATTTATGACAAGTTTATATATGCTAATAAATAATAAATGTGAATAAATAAATTAACAGAGTATGAACAACGAAATAATATTAAGCAGAAAAATTGAAGATTGAGGCTTGTATACCGCAATGTCCTTGAAACAGAAATTTCGTCCATACTCAGTGCTTGTAGTTCTACAGACGTCTACTTCATCAAGATTCAACAAACTAAGTCAGGAATTCCAGTTAAAAACCATACAGATGGATGTATATATAGTAGATGGATGCTTGTTCGCAACATGCATGAGAATGGGATGTGTCTGTTAGGAGACATCTTCTCCATAAGGGTGCTTTGCTCTGCGTTGTTTCTGAACTCTTCAAACTAGGTATGAGAATGGGATGTCTCTTTTAGGAGACATCTTCTCCAGACGGGTGCTATGCTCTGCGTTCTTTCTGAACTCTTTAGACTTCATCTAAAATGATGAGTTTGTTGATAAAAATAATTAATTAATTAAATAATTTAATTATTATAGCCCGAGCCCGAACCCAAGCCCAAGGCTCATCTTTTGATAATTATATATCAATTAATTAGCACATTCCAAAAGCCCTAATTCAAGGTTGAGTTGTTCTTCATGGTCCATCACTCCAATAACTTTTTATAAGAAATAAAGTCTTATAAAGTGTGGGAATCTTTTGGTGATGAGCAATGTGGGACAATAAAATTCTACTTAAAATTTCCAACACCAAATTGCCCCACAATATACGGTCATTCCCTTTGTTCCAACACATCATACTTATCCATGAAGGTAAGGCACGGCCACCTATCAGTTCAAATGTTCCTTGACAAAATTAGGGTTTTACCAAACTTAGGGTTTGATAAAAAAAGAAAGGTTCGATTTTGTTTTTATCCTTTTCACAGGGGATTATCACACGCCAAAGAGAGATCAATGTATGTTGCGACCCAATGTTCCATTTCGAAAGAAAAAAAAAACAAGCTATGTTACATGAGCTTTTGGGCACCAGTACGGTGTAAGAGCAAGTTTATCCACAATTTCGTATCAAAATATCGTGATAAGTACGCAAAAATAGAGTCAGTAACCTTAAGGACTGCATCCAGATTCGTATAGGAAGTTTCAAACATATATTCGTTTTTCACTATAGACTAAATTTCTTAGGGTTAACACTTCTTTTTAATGTGAAAGTGATTGTGTTGTGTGTGTCGAGTACGAAGGCACATTGGATGAAAGCCTGCAACTATGCATTCGAGTTATCACTTTTTCATGCAGGCTGGTTGTCTTTCTCGATTGGGTTTTGGGTGAAGTCCAAGTGTCCATGGATGTAAGCTTTTAGTCACAGAAGTTGGGCTGAGTCATTCTGTCTGGCCTTGGCCCGTGCGACTGCGCACTCCCCACAATGTTCACTACTACCTCTCTCTCCGTAATATTCAGGAAACTTTAACGAAAAAAATTTCAGTACTGTTTACTTTAATGAAAAACTACATTTTTATGCTAAAAATTCAATCCTAATACTATTCACTTTACTCTTTATTTTGTCCTTATCGTTAAAACTCAAAGTTTTCAAGTCATTTTCATTAATTTTCCTTAAAATGAAACCGGCCTCTCTTCATAAAAGAAACATCACCTTTTTGCCACAATGTTCAAATCAAATGTTCCAACTCAAAAATAAATAAATAAAAAATGTTAATTATAAAATTCATATTTTCAAAAATGTAAGTTAAATATAAATTTTTGCATCTTATACGTGCGTCTTTTTTTGTTAGATACTTTTTATAATGTATTTAAATATTTAATCTTTGAAACGTTTAATCGGTTGATTTGTAGTCAAATCTACAATAACTACGATCTAACAATTAAGATTCATGAGTACTACATGATTTTTACTCATAACCGTTTTAAGATACATGAGTACTACATAATTTTTACTCATGACTGCTTAAATTTTTAGCAGAAAGTTGGTCCAAATTTGAGAGTTTTTAAATGACGTGTGTAATGAATTTGCATTGGACTTTAGAGTATCGAATGAGTTATTTTAAAAATACAAATTCAAAATTTAACAATAAATGAAGAAAAAAAATAGCTGAGGTTTAGTCATTTTCAAAGTTTTGTTCACATTCGTTTTGACTGTTTGAGAAGCAGGCAATGAAAAGTGGTAGGACCTGGATCCTCTCCTAAGCCCAAGGAGATGATCTTCCTGACCAAGGATCCAAGACCGTTGGATGAAAATCCAACAGCTATAATTATTATAACTTTAAATAGACCCCCCCTGTTTGTAGCCGTTGGATTTTCATCCAACGGCCTTGGATCTTTAGTCAGGAGGATCCTCTCCTTGGGCTCAGGAGAGGATCCAAGTCCAAAGTGGTAAACTCCAAAAGACTAACCAACTGTAGCTGCAGGATGCAGCTTTTCCAAACTGACAGCGACACGCGTCATTCATCAACAGCATACACATGGCACAATGGGTTCTTTGCCATATTGATAAATCTCAGTTTACTACTCTCATGTTTTGTGGTTTTTAACATTTAGTACATCAAGTTTTTTTCATTACAGAGTCATACTTAAAGTGTTAATTTTGGGACAGTCTCATACATTCGTTAGTCAAACTGTTAAGTCTGCCGTTAACTGATGACGTGGCACCTATGTAGACAATGACTAGGCGCCATGTGTCATTAAGGGTCCACGTGGATTTTTTTTAGAAGGGGTTAAAAAAAAAACCCCCGTCTTTTACCCCCGCACCCTCTCTCTTTACCTCTCGCTCATCTCTCCTCTTTGCTCTTGCTTCACTAGGCTTCCAATCCCACTCGAAGATCTGAACTCCCAAGATTTCAATTGCATTCATATGGGTCGCCAAGCTTTGATTCCAATCTAGCAAGATTCAATTTTTTTTCCCAATTTCGAATATGGAGGAGAGAAAGCATTTTTCCCTATTTCTTTGCAATTTATATGGTTTCCATGGCAGCATTGTCCTACCAGTGCTACACATGTAGCCGATCGATTCAAGTTTGGGTTCGAACCCAAGATTTGATCCTCTGCCCCGATCGCGAAGCTCGGTTTATTAAAAAGATCCCGACAGCGCCCTGGTTTCTCAGAGCCCAAGCCCGCCTAGACCTCGTCGGAATCAGAGCCCAAGCTCGCCTTGGAGAAACCCTGCAAGAAGATCTTTCTGTCTGCCAATTGATCTTTCACTTCGACATCTGAAATGAAGCCTTCCATTTGTGCCACTAAACAAACATCTTTACTGCTTTGTCCGAGTCCATTGATATCGCAATCAAGAACCTCATGAGAGTTGGGTCTCCAAACTTTTACCAACAAAACAACCATGGATTCATATGAAGTACAAAAGTGAATGATTAATATTATACACTTTATGAGAAAGCATTGCAATGTCATACCAGTGCTACACATGTAGCCGATCGATTCAAGTTCGGGTTTGAACCCAAGATTTGATCCTCTGCCCCGATTGCGAAGCTCGGTTTATTAAAAAGACCCCGACAGCGCCCTAGTTTCTCAGAGCCCGAGCCCACCTAGACTTCGTCGGAATCAGAGCCCAAGCCCGCCTTGGAGAAACCCTGCAAGAAGATCTTTTTGTCTGCCAATTGATCTTTCACTTCGGCATCTGAAACGAAGCCTTCCATTTGTGCCACTAAACAAACATCTTTACTGCTTTGTTCGAGTCCATTGATATCGCAATCAAGAACCTCATAAGGGTTGGGTCTCCAAACTTTTACCAACAAAACAACCATGGATTCATATGAAGTACAAAAGTGAATGATTAATATTATACACTTTATGAGAAAGCATTGCAGTGTGCTCTTACCTAAGTGGAAGGTCCAAGCTTTTGCACTGATTTCTTCATATTACCCAGAGCAAAATCTTGGGTTTTCTCCATTTTTTCGTTTATGGGTCTTGAGAGTTACTTTGTTTCTAGGATTTTACGAGGAAGAAGAAGTGAGAAGGGAATGAGAGAGGAAGAAGAAGAGAATGGAGGGTGGTGCAGGTTGTAGAAGAGAGAAGAGAGGGAAGGGGTGCGAGTTGCAGAAGAGAGAAGGGAGGGAGAGGGTGCAGGGGGTTGGGGGAGGTAGAAGACGGTTTTTTTTTTTTTTTTTTTTTTTTTTTTGGAATCGCTTCTAAAAAAAATTTCATGTGGACAACGTAACGCCCAATCATTGTCTACATAGGTGCCGCGTCATCAATTAACGGCAGACTTAATAGTTTGACCAACGAATGTATGAGACTATCCCAAAATTAACACTTTAGGTATGAGTCTGGAACGAAAAAAACTTAATGTACTAAATGTTGAAAACCACGAATAGTAAACTGAGATTTACCCTATCTTTTTTATCCTAATTTCATCACAGTTACACAATCTCACAGTAAATATCAACATTGGTAAGCCATACAGTAAAAAAATTCATATGATAGTTCATATACAACAATCATAATTTAATTAACTAGATTTTCTTAATTATTGGTTCATTAAATTTAAAACTCTAATTAATTTAAATAATATGGTTGTCCACATCAAATGCCACCTAAAATGGTATAGAAATATGATACAAAAATATAGTATGAATAACATTACTCCTATTCAAATTGAGTATGACCGTACTTATTAGTTGATTATGCTGACATACTACACACAAACTAAAAACTCGAATCTTTTTTGGCTCTCTTGAACAGTTTGAATTTTTTAGTCTGGCTTTGGACTATGAGGTTCGGTGAGGATCCAAATTAAAAAAAAAATAAAAATTAACCCAAAAGAAAAAAAAAGTCAATTGACATGGAGAATAATTTTGGATTTTATTAGTTTCCAATGCAGTTATAATCTTTGATTTTTTTTTAAATTTAATTAAACAATCTAATCAGAAAACTTTGATTTATGATTGAAGGAATTTGATTGTGTGACGACATTGTCCAATCATGCTATAATATGCGACCTTTCGGATTGGCCTTTCGGAGTGGTTGCACACAAAACCATTAAATATGTCACACAAAATGTCCACTGTGAAATGGACAAAGAGGCACCAATTGCAGAGAAATAGAGAGGCATGCTTGGCCATGTCAGAAAGTGCCCATCAAATTGTTCACCAAATATGAAATGGGCCACATCCCCACATGCCAACAAGTATGTTACATGTGTTCTAAATTATAATTCATATATCAATTGGGCCACATCCCATAGCATTTACCAATAACATTTGTATTTATATATCTTTTGTTGTCACCATCACTTGTGGTTGTTGATATTCGAGTTTAAAGTAGATATGTATTGTAGTGAGTTCAATACTAGATTGTTGATATTTTTTTGTAGTAACGTAATTTTATTGTATGTGATCAAAATTTTATAGTAACATAACTTTGTTGTATGCGAACCAGTTGTCAAAATAAACTTGTGATTAAAACATGACAAACTAAAAGATATGGTCCCTTGTATCTACAAAGGACGAGAGAGGGCAGAGACCTTTGGACAATCTCCGCTCTGAACTTCGAGCAAACAGGCGTTGAGGCTGCCCCCACAGACTTGGATCCTCTCCGGATCCCCTCCATGGGGATCCTAGGGATCAAGTCACATGGGCCGTTCATAAAAAATTGTGCGGCTAAAATTAAATGATTTTTATATTTTTAAAAATAAAGCAGTTTTGTTTTGCGTAAAAATCATTTAATTGTAACCGCACGATTTTTTATGAACGGCCCATGTGATTTGATCCCTAAAATCTTCATGGAGGGAATCCGGAGAGGATCCAAGTCCTGCCCCCACTAGCCAGGTATCGGATAATCTTCAATTGTTAGACAAACAATATAAGGATTTAAGATAAATATCTGTGTTCATGCAATTATCAACAAATTATTATTAATTTGGACAATTGATTGGTTGATTGTTTACAGATTTCACAAAATAACATTCAAAAAGTAGAATTGGATACAAACACAAGTCAAAATTCAAACACAAAGATTGTAGTGGACACTGGACACACAATTAAACGAATTGATTACCTTAATTAAGTTTAACCCCATTTGTTTGGAGGGAAAGGAACAGAGGAGCTAATCCTCCACTTTGTCCCTGTAATTAAAGGGCTTGGATTGTGTGCCCTCCTACTTTTTATCTTATTTTATTTGGACGGTTACATTTAAATTACGTTAACATTTTATATTTTTATTACTTTTTGTCTTATTATTTTTATAAAAAAAATTAATATAAAATATTGACGTGATTTAACCGTGACTACTCAATAGAAAAAGTGAAAAGATAGACAATCCAAGTCCGTGATTAAATGCAAATAGGTGTACTAAAACGGGATTTCATAATTTCTCAAAAGCTACAAAAGACCTCGAGGCATATGGTCGTGGAAAATCTTGTTGACTCACAGTCACGGTGTATCTGCTTCGACCTCACCAAAACCTGAGAATTATTCTCTCTCTCTCTCTCTCTCTCTCTCTCTCTCTCCCCTCTTCCACGCCTTCATTGTTGGCTTCATCTGGTATGCAAAAACCATACTTTTCAGCTGTCTTTTTCCATTTTATATTCTGTTTGGTTCCCGAGAAAATGTAGGAAAACGGGCAGAAATTTTGTTGGGAATCTTTGAACAGCCATTTTGTTTACCATATATAATTTTGTAGTATCGAAAACCCACATACGTGAAATGGGTTTTAAGTTGTTTCTTGAAATGGATGTTCTGTATTATTTTCTCTGCTTCCTAAAAAAAAAATTGAAAAAAATATGATCTTTTCACTGCCTCTTCTTCCTCCAAGTTTTTTCACAGAAAAATTTGAGCTTGGAACACATTTCATTTTCTTTCTGTGATTTCAAATGTGTAAGTCGGTGGAATATGTGATTCTGTAATCTGGGTATATTTTGGTTTGAGTTTTGAGGCTCTGTTTGGCTGCTGAGAAAATCGATGGAGGGAAACTCTGGAGCTAAGCTATGCATTTTCCTGTGCTCACTGTTTTTGAAGCATTAAACTTTCTTTTTGTATCACATTAAAACAAAAAACTTTCCCTTTTTCTACTTTGTTCATCTGATTGCTCTGCAGCCAAAAGAGCATGATTTTTCTTTTCTAGTTTTGGGACTGCTTAGTCAGTGAAGCAACGGTTTCATCTTTTTGCTTGATGGGTTTGTTTAATTCCATGCAGAATTCTGTTTGTGGGTTTTGGGGGATTTCTAGATATGTTTAATTAATTGATGCTATTGCTTTGATTGTTATTGATATTATTTGCTTGCATTTCCCATTCCCTATGATTTATTTGGAAATATAAATTTACCTTTTGCTTCTGTGAATTTTGGTAGGAATCAATTAACATTACTGCAGATACTGCTTGAATTAGATTCTGCTTCTACTTATGGAGTCTTGGAGTTTTGGTTCAGAAGGGAAAGGGTTTTTGTTTCCGGACGAAATGGATATACCAACTGATGCATTTTCAAGGAGTACTAGGAAGGCATTGCTAGAATTGGATAACAAAACTTGCTTTAATTTTGGTAAGGAATCAGTTGATAGCGTGGGGTTCATGGATTTGGGATTCCCTGATATTAACGAAGGAGTGGAAATCTTGAATGGTGTGATTGGTAATGATTCTCGTTATAATTCTGTAGCTTCACCTTCTTGTTTGATTAGTTCAAGTTCATCTTTTGGTGATGGGGAATCTGGGTCGAAGTTCTCGAGCCCTGTGACTGAATCTAATAGCATGGATTCATCAATGATTGCTTTGAAGCTAGGGGGGTTTGCTGATAGCGGAGGTGGGCAGAACAGTCAGCATTCGATTTGTAGAGAGAGGTCGAAAAGAGCTGGCAATGGCATGAGGAGTTCATACTATCATGCTCCAACCTGCCAAGTCCATGGTTGTAACATGGATCTTACCTTTTCAAAGGATTACCACAAGAGGCATAGGGTTTGTGATGCGCACTCGAAGACTGCCGTAGTGATTGTTAATGGAATCGAACAGCGGTTTTGCCAGCAGTGCAGCAGGTTTGGTTTTGTTTTTTTTGTTTTTTTTTTTTTTTTTTTGAAATTTGCTTCTGCATTCACTTTCACTTTGCTTGTTCTTATTTATAGTAACTTATCCTGGCGTATATCATAGGAAGATTAGTATTAGTTCGTTTCATAATTTTGTATCCGAATACCAACGAGTCCCAATTGTTTATTTTCGAGGTTAAGTGATGAATGACTATGCTTTATGAGGAGTAAAAAATGGCAAGAAGCATATATGAAATGTGAAAAAGAGTCAAGGGAAATTATGTTGCAGATTCACCATTCCACCACAGTATTGCTCTTAGGATTTGGCACATAGTAGGATCTCATGCGCATGGTGAGGGATCGATTCCCAGACACTCCATCTGATAGTTGAAAATCGAAGAGATACAAATTTCCTCCTCTTTTCGATTCAACTTCAGCTTCAACCTCGACCTTGAGATTCCATGCTTTTTCTTTTTCTTTTTCTAATGCCTTAGTCATACTCAAATACATCCTAAGACATTGATTGGACAGTAATATGATCTTCTCCCAGTCCAAATATGAATCTCTCTAACCTCCACTCATCTAAGATTCCGAGTGATATGAACTAGATGAGGTTTTGGGCTATAGAAAGTTGCAAGTTTATCTTCTTCTTCAACTTTGTCACGGTTTTTATTTACATGTGAGTCATGTGACATTGAATACCAAAGTGCTTAATTGTTACAAGAGGTTTGAAGTATTGAACAATGTCATTTTTCTGTGATTAGGTTTCATCTTCTTGCTGAATTTGATGATGTGAAGCGCAGTTGTCGTAGACGCCTAGCTGGCCACAACCTTCGCCGAAGGAAGCCTCAACTAGATACCCTTGATCGTAAACCGCATAAGTTGATTCGGTCGAGTGAAGGTATGAACACCCCCATATATTCAATGTGCTTGTGAAACGCGTCAACCTAACCCACCTAAATTTTTATTTTCTGTTAAAATATACCCCGTTGTTCTGTAAATCAGCCAAAATGCTTACGAAGCTAGAACTTTGACGATTTTTTTCACCGAATGTAACTTTCAGTAAGAAGGAAAAAGAAGACGAAAAGGATCCGTATTACTTTTTTTTAGAAGGGGACTAAAGAGCTTTAGCATTTTCCTAAGATTGCAAGATTCTAGAACCATGTTTGATGCATATATTTTGATAAAAATTGGGATGGAAAGACCTTCATGTCTAAGCATGCCTGCGGCTAGAATTTAGAGATAAGAGAAGATAACATTTATGCTATTCTTTTCTCCCACTATGTTTCCATCTTTTGACCAGGCCATGTCTTTACCTGTAATATGCTATTTTAAAAAACCAACTTTTGAGCTATCAAGGCTAAAAGGGTGTGGCCACATCAGCCACCCACAGAGGTTCTCTCAGTTCTTTCTGTCCCCAGATTTCTGTAAAGTTTAATTTGGAAGAGAAGCAATACAAACCCACTTAGAATCCAATCCACTAAGCACTTACTAATTGGCATTAAGGATTAAGGCGTGTGCAAACAATATCCTTCTTAAAACATTCGGTAAGAACAAACAAAAGGCACTTGTTATTCAGGTGAATATATGTTTTCTGTCTAAGAATCCACATTCATGGTAAAGGAATCATTCATAAAATCACTCAAAGTAATATGTGATGTGTAGAACTAATTCCATGATAGGATTACTTCATGAACTATGTTTTTTACATTCAGCTTTTATGTCGTATTTGCAGGAAACGGGTATATGGGAACTTCCTTTTCGAAGGGAACACCCTTTGTTTTTTCGGATATACTTCCAGATGGCTGCATTCTGTATCCAGAATATGAAGAACCTGCTAACATATATGGACATGTCAAATCTGAAGACAGGTCAACCTACGGCCAGTCTGTAACACCTATACCAAACAGGCAGTTTATTCCAAAATCATTCCGCCATCTGCCTGGCCTTGGAGAACAGCATGCTCCGGGAATTCCCTCGTCGGGAAATGAATACTCTGTCTTTGATACTGCATCAACCGCTGAGAAAGCATGTGAGACTTCATACTCGAGCTGTGCTCTCTCTCTTCTGTCAGCTCAATCACATAACTTATCAAGCAATTCAGCTGGAGTTCAAGTGCCTAGCCCCCTGATAAATCAAAGAGCCCATCGCAGTTTTGGTCAACTTAATGAAAAGACTTCGAGGGTAAACTCCATGGAAAATTGTGGACGAAACAGGTCCTACCCGTTTAGTATGAAATCTATGGGAGCCGACCATATGGAATCAATCAAAATTTCTGATTCTAGTCATGCTGCTGACTTCCAACTTCACACAGACAGGGCTTTGCAAGTGTCAGATTGCTTAAGTGACAAGTATTGTGTTTCTCCTGAACGCGGAACAACTTTTGATTTGCGGCAATTGTCATCACACCTTCAAAGAGTGGAGCATGAGAGAAACTTTTTTCAAGTAAAGCAGGAAAATGGAGAATTCTACTGTTTCCCGACGGGCGTGCAAGCAACAATGTGATTATGTGAGTGTTTCCACTAATTAAAATCTGTCCTTGTTTCTTTTATCCCACCCTGTGAAAGTGGGAGTGCATTCCCAGCTTGAAAAGGTCGTCCGAAAGCGAGTAGCAGCTTAATGGAGATAACTGTTGCATATATTAGGGATGAAATAAAAACCATGAAATTGCTGGCTATATCTCCGCGTTTATATAAACTTTATGCGCAGGATATTCGAGCGGATTTGATTAAAAACGGTGTTCGCGATTGTGCAGGTTGCTGGAGGCTGGAGGCAAGTTTGGATCTTCAGCAGAATTCTAAGATTTCCATACACGGGCTGGTAGAAACTTTACATACCATTGGCAGTAACACTCCATTCCGAAAGGAAAAATATAGCTATCTTGTTTTGATGTGGTAAAAGCTCTGTAAGCTGGATTTTTTGTAAGTTGCTATAGACACCTTTTTGTTACGTTAGTTATCTGCAAACTTTATGGTAATCCAATGATTTAAGATATTAAATTACACTATCATTGGTATTGGTTCAATTTTCTGGGATGGTGTTCAAATTACACGTGCTCTCTCTTGGGCCATATGGATGAGTATGATTGATGTTTTGGAAGATATCATGCCTGCCCAACGACAATTCTCAGCTGCAACCGGGATATAATCGCACATTAGTATCCCCTTGATCACTTAATATGAAATAGAGAAAATTTTCATTGTGATGGGAACACGGGGTACAACACGTGTTTTTATGCAAGTGCTAGGAAATTTTATTAAGTTATTAACCATTTAACACACGTATCACACTATTTGTATAGTGACACATCGTGTACCATCCCGAGTTCCGGTCTCACCAAAAAAATCTCTCCATGAAATGGGGGTATAATCTAGTTACATAAAAAGAATTACCCTTATCAATGTGAGGTTTTTTTTTTCTGTGATGAAAGGAGAGGTTCTTTCGTGCAACTAAGATGCAATCTCAATTATGTCATCGTCTAATAAATATTGTCGTGTGTTTAAAAAGTGCACTATCCATCTAGTAAACACTGCTACACGATGAATTGGTGACATGTGAATCTTAATCTCAAGTTGATTAACTTCTTTATTGTTGGTGTTGAAATTATGAGTCACACATAAGGAAAACAAAAGACTTTGCATGTGCTTAAGATATTGCTAATTAGCTTTATGATGCAACTAGGGATGGCAACGGTTTGGTTTGGGGACGCAAATGCTATATCCATTCCCATAACCAAGAAAATTAACCATGTTCATAACCGTAAATTAACCATCGGGTAGTATCCATAAACATACCCATCGGGTAACGGATTTCCTCTCGGGTAACAGTTATATCCATATTCGTCAATACAAAAAAATCTAATAGTTTAGTTGACGCATTATAATTTAGTAAATATTAATTTTGTCATTAAATATTTGATATATAATTAAATGATTCAATGAACAGATCTTGTGGAATATAAAAATTAAAGCTAAACATTAATGATGTTGGCTAACTTTGATATATTTCATAAGTACTATTGAATTCTTATTGATTTTGACTCAAAACTTTTGAACTTTCTCACAAAATGCAACTCACACAATATAACTTTCTATTATATGGATTCAATAAATAATGAATATACATACATTTATTATATTATATATATATATAATATAATATAGAAAGTTGTTATTAATACACAAAAAATCTCATTTGTCACTCCAAACTTTCTATAATTAGAAAGAAAAATACACTTGTGAGGAGTGTAGAATGAGATTTTTAGAGTGCTAATAACAATTTCCTATAATATATTACATATTATGCGGGTGGAATTCTAGGTCGGATACGGACCTCTATAACCATATCCAAAACCATAACCGAATAATAAATTCACGATTTTTTCCATATCCAAAATATATCTAAACTTTCATACCAAAATTCAATCCATTCTGGTGGTTATCTATGGTTATCGGATTTAACAGTTAGATTTGCCATCCCTAGGTGCAACCTCAATTTTCTTCGTAGTTTTAGAGTAAGTTAACTCATACGTAAAGTCCAACGATTGCACATATTCTAAGTCATTCATTTTGTGTTATCTACATACTAAACTTGAAAATTCACTGTATATACTACTTCTGATATTTAATTAGTATTATTGTTTAATAGTTGAATAGTCAATACAGTTCTGCTGCAGCAGCATGCATGAATGTTTTAGTGAATTGAATGATTATTTTGATGTCCACTAAAGTCAACTTTTTTACATTATCCCAAATCCCTAGAATTTGTGATCACAGAAATGAAAGGGAAATTTACAAAAAAAAACTCCACTATTGGTGTTTTCCAGTGAACCTTAATCATTTCCAATTAAAGCCAAAAAGGGGGAATGGCCGACGCTCTTATCCACCTTTCAAAGTTGAAGACTTGAAACCCACCAACAATTAGTGCTCACTATTCCTTAATCACTACTTTTAATTAATTATATTTATGCATT
This sequence comes from Crataegus laevigata, assembly GCA_963580275.1. NCBI lineage: Eukaryota > Viridiplantae > Streptophyta > Magnoliopsida > Rosales > Rosaceae > Crataegus > Crataegus laevigata. The sequence continues at coordinate 4,152,629 of OY756940.1, forward strand.
AATCATGAGATTTGGAATGCAGTCATCCTTGAAAGTCACAAAATACTGCTGCCATCAGACGCCACCATGAGCCTGCTTATTTTATGCAGCAATATATGTGTATATATAATCCATACGTACAACTTGGAGATAAAAGTATGAAGGCCTTTGTCTTTGCATTGGACATGATTAAATCATTAATATTTAGATTGAGGAGGAAGATTAGTGTGTATGTTTGTCTGCACGTGTCAAATCAAGCACCTAACCTAAATGTCATGTCAATGTTGTAGCAATCATTTGACATCAGGAATGACGTCGTTTAAAGCCACTTCCACCTTGGTGAACTCTTTTTAATTAATCGAACCTTGAGGGATGTTTAAAGTTCGAATATCTAATCTCTAGTTGATATAAGTGATTTTGAATCCAAAAGAAAGCCGAAGTACTAGAATCCCTGCCTGCGAAGGAGATTGAGTTGAAGCTATTGAAAAGCCCACTATAACCAACCTATAAATGGTGAGGCCTTTTTGCCAAACGATCAATTTAAAAAGAAAAGTACTTGTACTCATTAAGGAAGTGCTTTTACTCTCACAAAAGCACTTTCAATTACACTTGTTTCTCAATAATGTTGAATAAGAGGGTTACAAGCTGAAATCTTATAAACAACAATTGTTGTATAGCAGAGTAATTATAAGAAAATAATTCATCGGTCTTGCACATCACATATCTTTTCTAGGATTTGGTATTGGGGTTTCATGAAAATATTACAAGAGATTTGAAAAAGCTATATATAAATATATAACAATCGGAAGCTATATAAAATCAGAAACTAATGGTGAAACTCAAAACGTTAAGTTAATAAAAGCATCAAATAATACAAAATTAGAACACTGATCAGTCATTCTAATTTAATACAAATTACCAAACACCAATCAAAGTACTCTTAGCACGGAAATTAAGTTCTTTAACAAAAGAAACGAAAAGTAAGGAGAGTCAAAGTTCTAAACACGAACTAAACGAGAGTACTTAATTAATTGCACGCACGCTGAACTGCTAATGAGAGATGAAGTAGGTAGGAAGCAGCTGCGGATATGGTTGTTTAAGATCTCCATGATACCCATGTAGTCGTGGCGTTTTAGGGTTTTGGCAGCACGTAGCTAGCATGTTCATTCCTGCAAAATCTGAGCCCTTGAAAGCATCAATCAGAGAGGCAAATTAAACCCAACTTTCTTCATGCCGCGAAAAATAGAAAGTGAAAAAAAAATCTAAGATGAACAATGTTCAAAATATAAACAGAAAAACAAGGTATTGTCTCTTACGTTGTTGCTGCAGCTCCCAGAACCTGATCCTGCAGACGACTGACTGGGAATGTACCTAGCCCACTATAATACAATATTATATATTGATACAGCAAAGTTAGAATATTTTTTAAATTATAAACACGACTTTTGGCAAAAAATCTATATATATGTGTACTTGAAACCCTAGACAGCAGAAAAAAGGAACCTTACATTTTTTGCTGCAGCACTAAAGGCCTCACGATGTGGAACCTCTGGGTTGGCTGCTTTGATTCGCTTGATCTCTTCTCTATCAAAAAAACAAAGATCGATGCATTAATTTGGTTATTTGTGATATCGATCTGCGTAATTTTCTTAGAGTTTTCGATTATGGTGAAATGTATGATACTTAATGATTAATTTCACGCTTTAGATTCATCTTTGATTCACGAATAAAGCCTCCCTCGAGGTTACTTCAAAATGTCAATGTGAAAGAACAAAAAATGTAAATTAACAGCACAATATAATATTTAATTAATCAAGATGGCTTAGCATGGATCTCCTTACTTCATGAACCGATTGTAAGCAGATGGAAGTCTGTGTTTCTTCTCAGGTGCTGCAAAACAAAACACATATCGACATGTAATTTATAAGCACATTGACCATAAATCCATAGAAGAGTAACAACTTGTTTAATTATATTTAAATCTAGCTATCATTACATTAATTAAGGGATTGACTAATTAATTAAGGCTCGTGAAATGTGGTTGTAAACTTGTACGTACGTTTGACAACAAAGGGTGCTTTGGGGGATGGTGGGTTGCTTGATACAGCTGACGACGATGATGAGGAGGGTTGGCCCTTCCTGAAGTCATTGCAACAGCCCGCCTGCTTCTCATTCAGATATTGATCACTTTCCTTAGTTAGCAACACACACAAATAGAGATATGGTTTCTTAATTAATTTCTTCTGGTTTCTTATGCATAGATATATATATAGGTGGCTATATATCACTAGGGCTTTACTATACTGTAGGAAAACCCTAGAGAGATATATCACTAGCTAGGAACATATGTATAAGAAAACTTTTACCCCAACGCAGGTTTGGCGTTCACATATTGTAGTAGCCTACATATATGCATACATTTATATAGTACTGATTATGTATATGTTATGTCAACGGATATGACTACCATCTATGGTTTTGTGTATATATATATGATTGAGAGAAACTAGCTAGCAGAGTAATTAGTAATATTTACCTGAAGAGTCAAGGAGGTGGGGTGATCAGGAAGGCATTGCCCTTCGAGTGGGGGTCTGGTGCTGAGAAAGGAAAGGTTACTGCAATGGCCACATTTCACAGTTATTGTGTCCATCAACCTTTTGCATGGAAGCCCAACCTACAGAAACATCCAATTAATTAGTTAACAACAAGTTTCTTTTTCTTTCCAAAACTATATATATATATATATATTTACAAACAACAATCAGCAGCTGGCAGATTAGAGAAGAGAGAACAGTAAATAATGTTAGGGCATGATTCTGAAAGTGATACTTGTTGATAGAGAGTGAATATGGGTTTTATTTTAATTGGAGCTCGTCAACATATATATAAAGGTGCACAACCCATATATATCATGCATATACATACACACACACACACACACACACACACAGAGGTTTGATTACCGCAAGGACAGTGTTGCAGAAGTTGCACCGAACATAGCAAAGGTTCTCAGATGGCTGATTAATGAAGTCCATGGTAACTTTCTCTTCCATGCTCATGTGGGAAAGAAAAAGAAAAGGCTACAGTTCGAAGATGAAGAAGAAGAAGAAGTAGAGGAGGTTGTAAGATGAAAGTTTGGGGTTTGTGATGATATGAAGGGCCGAGTAGGAGGCACTTATAGATTAGGACAAGTGGCTAGGTGGATAGCGTCAAAAGGAAATCTAAAGTTACTAGTCATCAACATTGTACTTCTGCTAGCTGCACTTAATTGCAATGCAGAGCTCAGTTAGACGTACGTACGAACCATTAACTTTGCTAAAAAGACATTGACTCAACATCTCGCCATTTTCTCGAGAAAAGATCCCATTTGTGCTCCTATTTTCTTTTACCTTCTTCCCAAGTAAATTTGGTTGGAAAAAATTAAGTAGCAATTTGGTTTCTTTTTAAGCTAGAGTATTTTTGGTAGGATAATGCTTTTGTCCGGGACTTATTTGTCCTTCCACTTAAGATTATTCAATTTGGAGATATTTTAGCCACTAAACAAATTGACCATTCATCATTGGAATGCTTATTGTTACTAAAATCGTTGATTGGTTAAACACGTATGGATGACTAAAACAATTTCAAAATTGAATGATTTTTTTACAGATATGATATTTAGAAATGATAACTAGAATGAACGGTTTCGATTATGATATTTAGACGGTAAAAGTTTGTCAATGATAAGTGGGCGACACATAATTAAGTCCCCCATGGGCGGTCGGTCACAAGCATTATCCTAGTAGGTATTTATGTATGATGTATTACGTTAGAGTATTATGGTTTTCTAGTGAGATATGATTCTTTCCCTATTTTTATATTTCTTGTTTGTTTAAGAATTAGGTCTTTATAAACACAGCTCGTGTAACTCAATATATAGAATTAAGTATGTCAAGATACAGACAACTTGAGTTATGGAGAGACAAATAGTAGCGTTCTTCTTTCTTTTTAGCCAATGGAATAATAATTTGAGTTTCTAATCGATTTTTCCTTCTTTGTCTTGTTGTTCGATTCTTTTAACAAAATAGTGGTGATGTTCAAAACTTCAAATCTATGGCAGAGATTTTGGTATCCCGTTTATTGTCTTCATACTTTCAGTTTAAGTTCAATTACTCGTTGTAGACTTGAGAGATTAGTAAGCTAGTTAGGACAATTTGCTACTCTATATGCACTTAATTAAGTTCAAATCTATTTTCTTGTGGTTAATTTACATAAACTTAATGAAGATTACCAGTCAAAAATCAGTATATTTGTCTAATTTTTCTTTTTTATTTCCTCAAGCCGTCAACTAATCATCTATTGACTGATGCCTTAGCCAAAGAAAAAAAACATGAATGAATGCATACATGTAGACGGACGAATTAACGTAATAAAGATTCTGGATATTGATATGAATATATAATTTGATTATATATCATCATAACAAAGAAAAAAACATTAGTGCAGGGTATTGATATTGATATTGATTATATATATTATATATATATATATATAGGGGTGTGATATCTACACACCCCTTTTTACTTCTCTTACACCTTTTTGGATTTCGGCCGTCAGATCAGATGAATTAAAGAAGATCTAACGGACAGAAATTAACAGGGATGTGTGAGAAGTAAAAAGGGGTGTGTGGATAGCACACCCCTATACATAATTTACCCTGCATAGTGCAGGATCCCACAGTAAACATGTCAATATATATATATATATATATATATATATATATATATATATATATATAAAATTTACCTGCATAGTGCAGGATCCCACAGTAAACATGTCCCATCCAAAATATTGTTACACACCAAGACCACCAGAGAAACAATTTGCAATAGAACATTTAGACACTTTTTGTGATATACCCTATCGCCTATTAACATCTATAGGAGCTAGGACAATTCAAAAAATGAAAATCTTGAAGGGAAGTTTTCTTTTTCAATTTGGGGTTTGTAGTAGCCTTAGTAGGAATTCAAATTATAACATTTTTCAACAAACATAAAAAAATTTCACAAGGGGGATAGATAATTCTTTCCGATAAGAGAGTGATAGCTAGTTGATGAAGATTAAACATAGTATATATAGAGGGTTAAGATTAGGGTCCACACATTATTGTCATATATTTTCACACACTTTTTTTATGGGGAGTTACTCCGTAATGTATTTTAATTATCCAACCGTTTATTTTTTGTATCTTACCTCAAAGATCATGTCTATAAAAATTCACCAAATCCGAAACTATATAACCATTAGATTAAATTTAGTGTTTCTTTGTATAACCGTATTCATCCATTTTCTTCACTACAAATAAATGTATTAATGTTTTTGAATTTATCTAATTTTTTAAAGTGATGATCTACGAATGATATACTAAAATATAGACGGTTCAAATTCTGAAACACATTAGGGAGTGGGTCCACAAAATGGATGTCAAAGATGTGTGTTCCCGTATCCTCACACACACACACATATATAAACTGTTATTGACACTCTAAAAATTTCATTTTGCACTCCTTACCGGTGTATTTTGTTAGAATCCTAATTGGACTTAACTAATAAGGATAAAGGAAAATATTATGTTTTAAAATACAAAACAAATTGCCACTTATTACTACGGTATAGTGGTATTCCTCTTTACTTGTAAGTGAGAGGTCTTAGGTTCGATTCTTGCCAAAGGCGAATTTGAACCACATTATTGCTAACTCATTGTGATGCTAAGCTGTAAAACAACATCCTATAATTGAGTGCTTGAAAGCAAGTACTACAAACCACGTTTGCGATTTCAGTCATTTTAAAAGCATATCCAAACGAGCTCATAGTCGTGGTCTCGGGATCATGGTAACAACAATTAGGTTATATATATATATATATATGGACCCTTTTTTTACATCATGTACTTCTAGTAAGTAACAAGTAAGATACTAAGGTAATATATTTCACATTGTAAATAAATTTGGTGTTCAACGGCGACCTAGCTAGCCTGTAGTAATTATATGAATCGGAATTTGGAGCCAACCAGTAACCAGGCGGTTAGAAGTTTAATGAGTTGAATGAAAGAAAAGTTAGAAGTGAATGAAAGTGAACGAACTGAATCAATGAAAAAATTGAAGAAAAATTTGAAAAAGTAATAAACATAGCATAGCTTAGTAGTACTGTAGTAGTGAAGAGAAGAGGTTCTGTTATCCCTTCCTTCTTTTGTGGGTGCAATGCCAAAGTTGGAAACCTGAAGGAGACCAGTGCTAAAATCACATGTCACTTTCCTCACTCACCAGTCCACAGTGTGAATATATTGAATTTAGGAGATAGCAAAAGGCAAATGGCTTGCCAGGACATAAGTTGTTTATATTTATATTTGCGACTTTTTTTGTGATGGGACGATTCCCTGACTTTCCCAAACAGGAAATAAAGCCATTTTTACACTTGAATCTCCACCTTTCTTTGCTCGTGTATACAACTATTTTCCCAAAGTCTCCTTTTCCTTTCAATTTTTTGCATGCCTGGTAAATTTCATGCCTGCCTCTGCAGCCCTCTCTCTTCTGCGTCTTTCTGCTTCTCCATGATACGTTTTGTATGTGGATTGGACGCCCCACGAGATTCCCGTGTCTTTACCAAAGTTACTAGTTCCCCCACTTATTACCAGACCAAACCCTTCCGGCGTTGGTTTTAAGATTCTCTCGTGCAACTAAGACTTAGTTTTAATATCGTCATCGTCAAATAAATATTTGTCGTGTGTTCAAAAGTACATTATCCGTCTAATAGACGATTGACAATATGTCATGAGATGAGAATCTCTTATTCACTCATGAGTATGAACGATCTTGTTCCAATCGGATTTGTGGTTCCCCTCCTTAACATATTTGGACACAATCATTGGATGCATGTTCACCTCCACTTTCTATCTCTATCGGGAAATTAAGATTAGACCCATCTCAGTACCATATCTTTTTAGGCTCTAGCTACCTAGATGTGCTCATTGTACACTTTCCTAACCTTTAGGGTGCTTTCTCTCTCATCCTAGCTGTTAGGTTAATTCATTTATATGCACTTATAATTAGAAAAAGGGGTTTTTGAACTTTAATCCTTCAAAAAGATTAAAATTTAAAAAAAACCTGGTGTTAGATTGAATATTGATTTTTAGTCCCTAATGTGTCCTTAATTCAAAATAATTAATGTGTATTTTATTTAATATCTCCCATTAAATATTTAAATTTATTAATACACAAATTTAATTTATTTTTTGACCAAAAAAGAGTTTTTTAATTTATTAATTTTATTTAACATTCTTCAAATTTGAAAGACTCAATTAATGTACCTAAATGTTAGTACCGAAATGTGTGTACTGAAATATATTATATTGAACTAATATATTTAAATGTTAGTACCGAAATGTATTAATATTAAATTAATGTACCTAAATGTGTATACCGAAATGTATGCACCGAAATGTGTGTACCTAAATATATGTACCGAAATGCATATACCTAAATATATGCACTGAAATGTATGTATCTAAATATATGCACCGAAATGTATGTACCTAAATATATGCACTGAAATGTATTAATATTAAATTAATGTACCTAAATGTGTGTACCTAAATGTATGCACCAAAATGTTAGTACCGAAATGTATGTACCTAAATGTATGCACCGAAATGTGTGTACCGAAATGTATGCACCGAAATGTTAGTACCAAAATGTGTATACCTAAATGTATGCACCGAAATGTATTATAATGAATTTAATATACCTAAATAAAGAAGTTACAGTACATCGAAATATATTGCATAAAAAAAATTAGTTTATCTAAATGTTCACAACAAAAATATATTAAAATGAATGAAATGAAAATAAAAAATATAATGAAATAAAATTAATACATTAAAAATTAGAAAAGAAAAAGATAAATAATTTAAAAATCAAAATATAATTAATAAATGAGGTTATTAATGTATCAAGGGACTAAAATTAGATTTTGATCTTACTCATGGTTTTAATCAAAAAGTAATCTTTGCCAAGGACTAAAATGAAGTTTTCTATTAGAAATTTAGTTTTTCTTACACCCTTCTTTATTTTTAACTGTTGATTGGACTGAATAAATAAAAAGCAATCACATTATTACTAGTTTATTGTGAAGCTTAGCACACTCCTCCACCCTCTTAGTGTAGATAATATGATTCAAATTCGCCTTTGGCGATAATCGAACATAAGACCTTTCACTTACAAGCAAGGTTCTAAAAAACGCTAAGCACTAGTCAGACGGCAGATAGGGACCTAGTGCCTAAGTGGTTAGGCGGGGCCTAGGCAGACACCTAGACGGATTTATATATATTTATTACATATATATATATATTATAAAATATGAGTATATTTGTAAAATTATAGGGCTTTTTATGTTAGTTTAATTACATTTACTCAGCCTACATATTTTAATTATTATTGGGCTTTCCTTCTCATTTAATAAACAACCTTGTTTCTTTATATAAAAATAAATTTCTTATTCTTGAAGACATAGACAAAAAAAATGACAAAAAACGGTATAGACGTGGCAAATAGACAGTCGCATCTCTCTTCCCACAACTCTCTTCCCACTTTAATTTCTTATCAGCCTGTGAACCACACAAAATCCCAGAAATCTCTCTCTCTCATTCTTTTTCCAGAAACCTCTAGTAAAGCAACCATGGTTATATTCAGATGTAGACACATATGCGAGAGTTAGAGTTGCAGATCCAATGAGAGTTCAAGGCGGCAAGAGTTGCAGAGCCTTCAATGCTTGCAAGAGTGGAGATCGTGGAAACTGGGAGAGACGATCGACGACGATGGCCCAAAAAACCTCTCGAAATCGCAGCGGGTGAGTGCACTGCAATTGAGGAAGAAAAGACGAAGTGGTTGTCGACGAGACTTGGTTTCTAAAATTAGGGTAGCTGCATGGCACGGGAAGTTAGAAGTTAGAAAGTTAGAATAAAGATAGGATTTTTTTATTTTTTAATTTCAAAAAAAAAAATTGTCCAGCTCCTTCTAGCCGCCTAACATCGCCTAGAGCCCAGCCGATTTTTCCAGCCAATTTGCAAGAAAGCGTCTCGGATGGTGACCGCCCAGCGCCTAGACCGTTTTTTAGAACACTGCTTACAAGTGAAGATGAATACTATTAAATGACATGAGTGTGTAATTAAGAAACTAAACAAAATGTTTGTTTATCATTTCCCTATAATTATTACTCCATTCTCTAACAATTTACAAGTTTTTTTAGGATTTTGTTAACCGATAGAGTTGTAGCTACATGATTACCCATACTAGGGTTTTCGATTTGAGAAAGAAAAAAAAAACTAGGGTTTCGGAAATCTTCAATCCGCGTTCCCCGTGCCTTTTAGTTAGATAGTACGATTTGGGTGTGGAGTTTTATATGATTGACAAGTTTACATGTTAGTGAGTGTGCCCTAAATTTTAGACCCTAAACCGTGATATATACCAAGGATGCCCCAACAACTTAGTTGTAAAAGTAAATCATGTATCAATGTTCATTACTATACTAACTATCATGCAAGTTACATGTATGAGGTCATTTGTGTTTTTGTCAAAATAAAGGCTTTCGGCGAACTAACAAATATATGAAATATAAATATTCAATTGAAAAGATAAGGAAATCTATATATGTTAACTACACTTTCCCCATATATTTTTTGAAATTTATTGTTATTAAGGGCCACTACAAAAAATATGAGTACTGCACACAATAAATTATATGTGCCCTTTGAGGCCAAAAAGCATCAACAATTGTGCCCATAGACCAATAACAACAGTGCAGCAACTATATTTCTATTTGTGCCCTCAGCCTTTGATGATATCACACAATAGGATGTTTTGTGCCCAAAGGCTAAGCACAAATAGGGGTTCTTTTGTGTCTCAATTCTGACAGTTCTTACAACACTGACTTTTCCAAGCCATGTTAGCACAATTTTGTTTTTGTGCCCAATAGGTAAAATATTTATAAAAAAAAAATCCAAATATTACAAACAAGCTTTTACAATTTAGTTCTACAAACAATCAATTCATATGAATAATGAAAACAATAATTCCTAATACATATTTTCTTCTATGAAAGTAAAGCCAATTCCTAGTACTTATTGTCAATTTATGTTTTCTTCTTGAATAAGCAACTAAATACATGAAGTTGGCAGAGCTTATAACAAACTAGCCAAAAAGGAGAGCAAAACTGCCTCTGTTCTGATCCGCTTGACTATTGTAACAAGTTGGAATAATAGTAAGCTCCAAGATTATAACAATAATAACTATTCAAAAAATTGACAATAGGTCAAAAGTTAATATAAATACCAAGAGACGTGCACGTATGAAAAGCACAATTAAGAATGCAATAAAAGATCTCTGAGGAAGGACAGTTAGCAGCTTTGTTTACCTGGTCTTTGCCAGATCTTCCTCTAGACATTTCACTTGTTCTACAGCCTGGTCTTGAGTCCTTCTTGTGGCTTCCTACATTAGTTCATATTTTCTATCATATTTTATGGCAGTACAAATTACCAAGTAACAACAATACCGAACATGCACTTCCTCAGATAATATCCAATGATCACAATACCTAAGAACTCTCGAGGAGAAGCTTGACGTCAGTTCTTTCTTTTGCAAAAAATAATTAAGTTGTACCACAATAATTTTTTGCATTGAAGAATAATACTTTAATACCTCTCAATCTAAAGTACTACTTCATCTACTCGCGAAGAGCTTACAAAGGTGTGAAGGGATAATCAAGCACCCTTGTTCTTCATCTCTTTGTAACACTGCCGCAACTCTAGAGGCAGCTTCATCAGTGTGTTTCCTGATCTCCGTTTCAAAATTCTCCTGTAGTTCAAGATTCACAAAAACTCATCAAATAGTTTTCACAGGCAAAGCTGGTAGCACTAACTACTAAGCTAAACAAACAAGCTCCATACTGACTAACATTGAAACTCACACCAACCTTGAACTCTATTTCCCTATTTTCAAGCTGATCAGAAAGATTCTGAGCAAGGTTCCTGAGCTGTGGATTCTATCAACTAGTCCATTTATGTCCTTGAAGGTCAACTGTTTGCATTTTTATACCCAAAATAAATTAGATACAATTAGCCATACACAAAAAAGATAAAGCATATGTTTGAAGTGATATTAAAGAAAATGAGCATCAAGCTCATGAGAAGTTCAGACATGACTCTCTCAGCATCAGATTCAGTGTTCATCTCGACAACAGCAACATTGCCATAGTCATTGTATATCACGGCATTTCTGTTAAAAGTAATGCATTTTCCCTATAAGCTGTATCAGTTGATAAGTAGAGTTGTGTCTCTTGAGAAGAGTTATGTTTAGGAAAAGTTGTATCTCTTTAGAAGTCTAGGGTTGTGTCTGTAACTTTTGGAACTAATCCAAGAGTTATATCTGTTATGAAAAGGTCTAAATGTTATTATAAATAGACAATAAGATGACCTAGTGTTGTAATCAATTTTAAATCAATAAAGCTTCAGTTTTCTGTTTAAAACTCTCTTCCATATTCTCTCATATCCATCTTCCTCCAACAAATTTGGTATCTCAGAGCCAATCGATCCATCCGCTGTGTTAATCATGGCATCAAGTTCAAATTCCTCAACCATTGGAAATATTCAAAATTTAATGTCTATTTTCGATGGAGAGAATTATGAATATTGGAGCCTACAAATGAAGACCTTGTTCATCTCTCAAGATCTTTGGGATCTTGTAGAAGATGGTTACGAGGAACCGGAAAAAAAAACATCGATGGAAAAAGCGACACCAGAATCGCAGCAAGCACTTAAAGAAAATAGGAAAAGAGATGCCAAGGCTTTATTCCTAATTCAACAGGGAGTAAGCAAAAATCTCTTTCCAAGATTACTTTCTGCAACTACATCAAAGAATGCTTGGGAAATACTCAAAATTGAGTTCCAAGGTTCACAGAAAGTGATCTCCATCAAACTCCAATCCTTGTGGCGAGAGTTTGATAATTTACTAATGAAGGAGAATGAATTCATTCAGGTTTTCTTCACAAAAGTTTCTGGAATTGTTAACCAAATTAGAAGTTATGGGGATGCAATTCCAGACAAGAAAATTGTAGAGAAAACTCTACGTAATCTATCGCCGAAGTTCGATCATGTTGTTGCAGCAATAGAGGAGTCAAAAGATCTCGCTGTACTTTCACTCCATGAACTAATTGGTTCTTTGGAAGCACATGAAAAAAGGATTAATAACTCTACAGACCAATCCTTGGAGCAAGCCTTTCAATCTAAATTGGATTCAAAGGAGAAAGAAGACAAACAAAAAGGAGAATATCAAAAGTCTCAAAACAGAAAAAGAAAATTTCATTGGCGGAAGAATTACAACAAAGGCAACTATAACAACAACAATCAGCAAGGACGCAGCCATCAAAACAACCAAAATGGTAACTTTGTCCCTGAATGTTATGTTTGTAAAAAGACTGGGCACAAAAGTGCAGATTGTCGGTATAAGTGTACCCAATGCAGAATACCCAACCATTCTCAAAGAGATTGCAGATATCAGAAAAATAATGAAGCCAATTTCACAGAAAATAATGATTCTCCAGAGTAACTATTTTCTACATGTCTCAGCGCTCGTCAAGAACCACAAGATATATGGTACGTGGATATCGGATGCAGTAACCATATGACGGGAAACAAACAATGTTTTGTCAAATTTGAAGAAAATATGAATTCACAAGTCAAGCTCGGAGATGGAAAGCTTCACAACGTGGAAGGAAAGGGTATTATCTTTGTTCAAACTCAAGATGGTACACCAAAACTAATCTATGATGTGCTATATGTTCCTAATTTGGCACAAAAAGGCTTCTCTGTTAAATTTGATGATGATCACTGTGTTATTTCTGATAAAAAGAAGAGCATTGTAGTGGTTAAGATAAAAATGACGGCAAACAAAGTCTTTCCGCTGATCATGACATCAAAAGAAAACTATGTTTTGGAAGCCGAAAATGTAGAAGAATCTCTATTATGGCATATGAGGTACGAACATCTAAATCAAGGAAGTCTACACCTCTTACACCAGAAAGATATGGTGGTTGGCCTTCCTTCCATTCAGTCTGAGAAAGAAATATGTGAAGGTTGGATTTTTGGAAAATTCCACCACTTACCATTTTCACAATCAACATGGAAAGCAAGAGCCTCTCTTGAGTTAGTACATGCAGATATATGCGGACCGAATCGAACACCATCTTTTAATGGCAAGAAATACTTTCTTCTCTTTGTTGATGACTATAGCAGGATGATGTGGGTTTATTTTCTAGAACAAAAGTCAGAAGCCTTCTCTTTTTTCAAGCAATTTAAGGCCTATGGAGAGAAGCAAAGTGGATACAATCTGAAGACGTTGAGAACTGATCGTGGTGGAGAGTTCACATCAAATGAATTTTTAGAATTTTGCAAAAGCAATGGAATTAAAAGAGAATTGACAGCAAGCTACACTCCACAGCAAAACGATGTTGTGGAACTAAGAAATCGAACCATTGTTAAAATGGCAAGACGCATGTTAAAAGCAAAAGGTCTACCAAATTTCTTTTGGGCTGAAGCAATTCATACCTCAGTGTTTATTCTTAACAGGTCACCTACCAAATCTGTCAAAGACATGACTCCTTTCGAAGCATGGCATGGGTTTAAGCCAAAAGTTGATTTCTTTAAGATTTTTGGTTGCATAGCCTATGCACATGTTCCTTCTCAAAAGAGAGAAAAGTTTGATGAAAAGGGTGAAAAATATATTTTTGTGGGCTATAGTGACAAGTCCAAGGCATACAGATTGATTGATCCAAGAACTAATAAGTTGGTAATTTCTAGAGATGTTATTTTTTATGAATTCAAGGTATGGAGATGGGAAAACAAACAAGGTGAAATACCAAGATTTTTCGAGGAACCAGAAACATCAAATTTAGAAGAAACTCTGCTGCCTCAAAGTCCAATTTCAAGGGCAAGAAGTCCAGTTCCAAGTGCAAGAACATCTGATCCTAGTTCACCAGATTCAACTCCTAGACTAAACGTAAGAACACGTTCATTGGCGGACATATATGAGTCGTGTGATCTTGCTTTGAGTGCTTTGGAGCCTCAAAAATTTGAGGAAGCAGTGAAAGAAAAAATTTGGCAAGACGCAATGGAAGAAGAAATTAGAGTTATCAAGAAAAATTATACATGGGAACTTGTTAATCGGCCTAAATCAAAGGACATAATTGGACTTAAATGGATCTACAAGACAAAATACAATGAAGATGGCTCAATCCAAAAGCATAAGGCTCGGTTGGTTGCCAAAGGCTACTCTCAACAACCTGGAGTAGATTTCAATGAAACGTTTGCTCCAGTTGTACGAATGGAAACTATACGAATTGTGTTGGCTTTGGCAACACAATTGAAAACTCAAGTTTTTCAATTGGATGTCAAGTCCGCATTTTTGAATGGAGAACTTGAAGAAGAAGTTTATGTGGAGCAGCCACAAGGATATATTGAAAAGGGCAATGAAGACAAAGTTTGTCGACTTCGGAAAGCACTATACGGCTTAAAGCAAGCGCCAAGAGCCTGGAATAGCAAAATTGATCTATATTTCCGTCATAGTGGATTTGTAAGAAGTCCAAGTGAGCCATCACTTTATCTCAAGAAAGAAGGTACACATGATTTTCTTATTGTGTGTCTTTATGTTGATGACTTGATTTATACGAGTACCAAACCAAGGATGATAGAAGCATTCAAGAAGGATATGATGAAAGAATATGAGATGACTGATTTGGGTTCTATGAAGTATTTTCTAGGAATTCAAGTCCAACAATTGCCATGACAAAGAACCCGGTCTTTCATAGCAGGTCAAAGCACATAGAACTTCGTCATCATTTTATTAGAAAATTGGTTGAAGACGGAGAGATTGAATTGAAATTTTGTGGTACTGATGATTAGTATGCAGACGTTTTCACAAAAGCAATTCCAAGAGAGAACTTCTACTATTTCAGAGAAAAGCTAAATGTCGCAGGACAAATGCATTAAGAGGGAGTGTTAAAAGTAATGCATTTTCCCTATAAGTTGTATCAGTTGATAAGTAGAGTTGTGTCTCTTGAGAAGAATTATGTTTAGGAAGAGTTGTATCTCTTTAGAAGTCTAGGGTTGTGTCTGTAACTTTTGGAACTAATCCAAGAGTTATATTTGTTATGAAAAGGTCTAAATGTTATTATAAATAGACAATAAGATGACCTAGTGTTGTAATCAATTTTAAATCAATAAAGCTTCAGTTTTCTGTTTAAAACTCTCTTCCATATTCTCTCATATCCATCTTCCTCCAACAATTTCAAGCTCCAAATATTTAGTGGGAAAAAAATGAATCACTCACCAGGTTCACCGAGGAGACGTTGAGTTTCCTGGGGGATCAAATACAGAAAAGCAAAAATTGTTAAAAAGAATCACACCAACAAAAAAAAGCAAAATTTGTTATAAAAAAAATACACAAAAAAGCTAAAAAGAAAAAGACAATTACCCAGTTGAAAAAAGATAAGGACCACAAAATCAATGAGGACGGCAGGAACAAGGGTTTGAAATTATTACAATAATTTAGAGGATGAGAGAGTTTCGAACTCTGGACGACATGCGCCACATATTACACTATAATATTCAACATCCTTCAAGTTGGAGCATGAATACAAGATGCATAGCCAGTGATGATAATAAGGATTACATTGTCCACACTAGTCCAGGTCAAACATTAACGACCAATGTTTATCGAAACAAAGCAATACTTTCAGTTACACACTTGACATCCATCCTAGATTAAGCATGAGCGATCAATGGTTATCCAAACCAAGAAGAGCACAAAGAAAGTAGCGATCGACAATTTCCTATAAGCTGGCACAATGGTAATCGACAATTACAGTACGACGACGACCGGCAATTACTTGATCCAAGGACAATCTGCCTTCTGTTTTCTCTCTTTCCGTCTCTTTTTAATAATTCAAAAATAGTACTAGATGGGGAGGAACACCTTCCTACCATGTCCATTTGGACCATTTCTGATCTTTGTCTTCATTTCGTGGCCCGTTTACCTCTAGGAAACGCAGGAACTATGGTGAGAATTAAGCTATGGTAACGGATTTCAGAGTAAATTTCAGAATATATAGTTTATGACTCCACGCAAATAGATCTTTACAAGAAAACATGGGAGATACCTTAAAAAAGACATTGGAAATAATGTGACTAAACCAACAACCTCATCAAACAACATTAACAAACAAAAGAGAGAAAAACTCTTCATGTGTCCCGGATTTGAAACTCTTCCATCTCCTAAATTATTGTAATAATTTTTATTTCTCCCCCTTAATAATAATATTAAGAGAGAGAGAGAGAGAGAAACTCCAAATTGTTAAAGCTGGTCAATTGGATGACGATGTCTCATTTTGATCCCAAGTTTGGTGTTTTTTTTAATGATTTCCTACTCTATGGGGTAGAGTATTTAGGGTACTCAATCTCGTATCTAAGCAAGTTGAATTTGAAACATCTCACTTATAAGAAGAGATAAATATGAATGTATTATGGTGCTAGTGGCTATCTTATTTTGGGGTTAACAAAACTAAGATTTTTTGGCTAGAGAGGCACAATTTTAAGTTCATTGAGCAAAGCAAGTGGTTAAGAGTGTTGATAGTTACTGATTTATTACTGGCTTTGGAGTTCGTAATTTGGTTTGTTTTTGCATCGTTGATTAGGATTTCCATCAATTTTCCTTCATTTATTAGTTTTGAAATTAATTGTAGGATTTGGATCGTTTGAACTTGTTTCTTACTGTTGCTCTTTAATTCTTGTATAAACGATATACAAGAGAATGCAATTCTTGTACAAACTATTGGTCTTTAATTCTTATAAAAAGATCTGTTAAAGGTTTCACCAAGGTCGTTGTAGTATAGTGGTAAGTATTCCCGCCTGTCACGCGGGTGACCCGGGTTCGATCCCCGGCAACGGCGATTTTTTTTCATTTCCCCCCAATTTTTGTGATCCGGCCTTCTCTTACCGACTGGTAATTATAATTTCTCCCATCTCAAAAGCCTCTCTCGTTTTCGTTCCCGTCACAAATTGATTTAATTTTTTGTTAATGGAACAGCAGAAAGGAGTTCGTTACCTTTTGAGTTACTGTATCGGGTCCTCTGGAACAGATGTAGATAATCATTCGCCAGAGGCATTGGCATGTTCAATCTTGGAAATACGACGAATCACAGGGAAGAGAAGTAGGAGAGGTTTACAAGTCATTCAGTTTGGCAATGAAGAAAATGACATGTTTAAATATCCGAAAGTAATGCTACGTACCATTTCCTGCTCATCAAGGAGAGAGTGACTTTCAGCCGAAGATAGTTTGCCCTAGATTCTGTTGGCGCCTCCAATCATCTTAGGAAGGATGATGCTGTTCATGAAGACGCAAGGCTTTTTACAAGTTCTTGAGATTGTAAATCTACTGCGGTGGCCAGCAACTTGCCTGCAGATGAAGATAAACGTGTGAGCACATTTTCCTTTCTTATTCATCTTCCCCACAAACCCCAGAGGAAGCTGAAAATACGAATTTGAATACCCATGCAGATCATGTGTTACTTCCTCTCGGACAGTTTATGATAAGATGAAACCCCTAAGACCAGCAAATTCAACTGTGCAGGTAAAAATGTCATCCAGTACATTCAGGCTTATTGCATGCCTGTGCACTGTCCAGAAGTTGTTCTTTCGATCGAGGTTTATCATAACCTGTGAAAACCGATGAAGATCCAAGAGTTGTTGGTTCTTGGACAACAAACCTTAACCCAACTGAGGGAGACCTACTGCTTAACGACAGTGTGATGCGGATTGAGGTTTATGGCGAACCCGTACTCGATTGGCTTAGAAATTCGAATGACGAGCTCTCAGGAAATGGGCATGCCTTGTAGCTGGAATGTCACAAAAGGAGCTAAAAGCAATTAAGTGATGTCACGAACTCTGAATTGCCTAGTTGACACGCGCAAGACTCGATTTTGTGATATTGTCGCCAGGGAGATTAAAAACAAACAATACCCATTAATTGGGAATGTTGAGAGTCATGCTCATGTACAATTATGAATAATGATTAGTCAATAAAACAAAAATTTGCTACAATGAAGATGAAAGACACATGTTGGAACAAAAATTGGTTATACGAAAATGAACTGGATATCCAATTGCTTGCGCTATAAGAATATCCCAATGAAAAATCTGTTTATATAGTTGGTCTTGATTCGTGAGCCATTTAGCCTCCAACTGTATCAATTTGGAGTGCAGGCGACTAAACAAGAATGTTGTATGGTAAGGAATAAGGATAATGAGTTTAAAATTTTGCTCTCCTCGGCATTTTCCATATAATAATTACGATCAAATACATTAAAGTAAGCAAAATAAACTACAAAAATGTTATTCTTACCATCTATTTGTACTATTATTGCCTATAAAATGTTATGATCAGATGCATTAAAGTAAGCAAATACCGTCTATTTGTACTATTATTGCCCATAAAAAGTTATGATCAGATGCATTAAAGTAAGCAAAATAAACAATAAAAACTATTTGTATCATCTCTTTAATAAAAATATAATCCACATGTATTTGCAGCTTTTACTTATTAGAAAAATAATACAAATAGATAATCAGCGTAGAGTTTCTTTTGGTTGTTGTTGCATATAGGGTTTGGGCTTAGCCGAAATCGTATGAAAGTAACAACAACCTCCTTTGCACGCAACGCAACGCAAAGTCATATTGCTTTCTCTCTTTGTACCTACGTGGCAATCAATCATTGGGCCCTCATAGCATTTAAAGCCCAGCGGAAGGAGAGATTCAACCAACGGAGAGGGAGAGAGAGTATATCCGGCGGTTGGGGTATCCAATCCAAGGAGCCGAAGGTTGAAGAACGACCAGCAACGAGAATCTCTGAAGTTGGTTTGACCAAAATCACCCGCGACGATGCCGACGTTGACGAAGCTGTTCACAATGCAAGAGGCGTCGCAGCACAACACCAAAGACAACTGCTGGGTCGTCATCGATGGCAAGGTAATTGTTTCCCCATGAATTCAAATATTCAAT
This sequence comes from Crataegus laevigata, assembly GCA_963580275.1. Taxonomy (NCBI): domain Eukaryota; kingdom Viridiplantae; phylum Streptophyta; class Magnoliopsida; order Rosales; family Rosaceae; genus Crataegus; species Crataegus laevigata. The sequence continues at coordinate 4,171,746 of OY756940.1, forward strand.
TCAACCCAAAAACGAAGATGCCATGAGTTTTTCCTTTCGGCTATTTGTATTTTCAGATCTGTATGTTGCCTCTGGTAGCTAATCTTTGCACTGCATCCTGGGATTGACACAAAGGGAACACTTTGAATATTCCAACTTTTAGGGTTGTTCGTGTTCAGGAGGATTCAGTGTGCCCTTAATCTTTAGGTCATAAAAAAGTCAAAGAATGAGACTTTGGATTACTACCTGCAAAACCCATGTTCTATTTTCATTTTGTTTAGTATTTACTGCTGTAATTCCTCTGTGTTTCTCTGTTTCTAGGCCAAGTTTCCTCCCTTCCAATCATAAATTTTGACCTATATAGATAATACGATTTGGTTGAATTTGTTGTCGGGAGTAATCTTTATGTGTGTGTGGCTTTGCTATTCATAATCCTGTTTAAATTACATATGAGTAGTCCGATGGAATTTGATCGCGATTCGTGAGGCCTGTTGTATTCTGTTAAAATTATTACCGGCTTTTGCACTCGGGAATTTGGCGTAATCAATTTTCTTTTCCATCAAATGAGCTGGTTACTGGTTTAAGTACACGTCTTGCGGTATTCGTGTTGCCTGCAGCCTTGCAGTGCTTGTGGCATTTATGAACTAATATTCGTCTGAGTTTACCTGCAAATTTGGTCAGTAATCTTGGCATCCTTCCTCTCTTAATTATCGAAAAAAAAATTTCAGTGTGCAGAATGAGGAATCCCATGACTGGTGGAAGCTCTTAATCATCCAAATTGTTGTCTTGATTTAAGAATTTGAATTCTGATTTTAAGGGATCGAGTTGATTGTATATGTCATAACGAATTTCAAATGTAGTTTTCCATTGCTGGTTCGGCTTCTCTGTTTTATTTTGATTTGGAGAACTATAATTTGACATCAAACTCAATGGTCTGATCATAGTGCCTTGGTTAATCCCAGGTGTACGATGTGTCAACCTATTTGGACGACCACCCTGGTGGAGACGATGTACTCCTGGCTGCAACTGGTACATTTATAAGCTTCCAATCTCCATAACTTACTCAACTTATTAGACTGCAATCAAGATTTTGTTTCAGTTCAGATAATGATCTCAAACAACAATGTAGATGTGTCGTGATCTGAATTTTTGAGATTCAATTTCATTAGGAAGAGATGCCACCGAAGATTTTGAAGATGCCGGGCACAGCAAAACTGCGAGGGAGGAAATGGAAGCCTTCTGCATTGGAGAGCTTGACACCACTTCCTCGGATATTCCAGAGCTTGAGGTTTTCTCCAAGAATCAGCCAACCGATTATCCAAAGAAGCTCGTGGACTTGACAAAGCAATACTGGGCTGTTCCTGCGGCTGTTGTTGGCATCTCCGTGGTTGTTGCGGTCTTGCACTTGCGCAAGAAGTAACCATCGGATACAATTTGCCCTTGTTATACGACTCAAAGGGAGAGTTCTTCACAATTTTGAATAATTAGGAGAAAACAGCAACTGAGAGAACTGCCCCATGATTATCTAGATTTTCTTGATTATATTATTGTTACAAATTATATGGAGATTGTATGTCATTGAAGTTAGGGGAAATCCATGGATTGTGTTCTTGCGAGTCTCCATTGTTGAAAGATGGAAATTTACACCAAAACGTGCTTTATTGAATGTTTAGTGTCCCTTTAGTGATAAAGCTTTTACTAAGTTATAACTTGGCGCTATTTCTTTAGCAAAGTTGTCGACTAATACACGTACGTATTTGATTGAAGTTAAAAACACTAACCATTTAGCAAAGTTGGCAACTAAATAAATTGTAGAACAATACATGTACATTTGATCGGGTTTTTTTTTTTTTTTGGTTTTTTTATACAATAATATTTTTACAATAAAAGGTGAGGAATAAATTAATTTTGAACTCGTTACTCACGCCATTTAAACTTAAAACCTCGTTTACAACTTATCTCTACTAATTAGTAAAACACTCAGTATCAACCAAAATCTTATGAAATTACCAGTTTAACCCTCTAGTTAAAATAGAACATTGATAAGAAATATGGGGTAGAAATGTAATTTTACACAACCAAATTTTGCTAGTTTTTTTTTTCAAAGCATCACCTACATATAATCCTAACATATCTCTAATTAAAAAAATAATAAAAAATAATAAATAACTACTTCTGACTCTCACATTCTCTATCACTCTCTTCCACTCTCCTTCTAATCCTTAAGTGACGCATATTTGCTTGAAGTTCAAATACACTAAAATGTGATTCAACTAAAAGTTTAAACATGCTTTAAGGGAAAAGATCTTACCTTTTATTAAAAAAATGAAAATTAAATTGTAGAGCCTAAACGATATCGAACTTCAACGATCTGTGTTCTACACGTCCTAAAGTTTAGGAAGCAAAACAAAGGTATTATAGAATACCTTATATTCTCAAAGCACAGCAATACACAAACAAACAACAACAACTTCCGCCGGGTTCGAACCCATGACCTATTGGATTTGAAAATCGCTCAAACCCAACAATGTACAAGGGTACTGGCGACAAAGTTCTAAAATGTGAATATATTTATCCAGAGTTTTGAGAATGTTGATTGAATTTCTGAGAGCTTGGGTGGGCATTGTGAGCAAAGCCGAACTCCCTTTGCTCATCTGGTTCAATTACATGTACAACTAGCACACTAAACATTTTTTTTAATATAACGATATATTTACATTAATGGATAAGTAAATGAACTGATATCTTCTTCTATTTTTTTTTTGTCAGACAATAGATTTTTTAGACTGGATGTTAGATTAGGAAGCTGACGGGGTTCAAACTCATGCCGTGATGCAAGGGCAACACTCATCTCCACCACTGTGATAGAGGGCCACTTGCAAATGAACTAGTATCAAACTCTTCATCTGTGAGATTTGGACATGAGACATCTCACTCTCAAGTGAAAACTAATACCTCTAAACAATAATACTAAATAATCATTGACCTTGTTTTGAATACAATAAAAGCGAAGCCTAGAATGTACACATAACAAAGTTTTGTAGTTGGAGAAAATCAATAACGACCAACTTGAATTTGAAGAAGCTTAGGTCTTGTTCGTTAACGCTTTGCAAAACTGTTTTTCCGTTTTGCATATACAATAACGGGTGAAAAATGTGTTCGGCAAACTGCTTTGTGAAAATAAATTCAGAAAACAATATTTAGCCTGAGTTTTGTAGAACAACAAATTGACGTTTCCTTTATTTTTCAAGAATAGTTTTCAAAATAATGAAAAATAAAAGGTACATTATAAAACAAAATTAGAGTTTAATTAAAAAATAAAATCTTGTATGTCACCACTACTATCACTATTGCCACCACGACCACCACAACTGTCACATCCCGGCCCGGGGCGGACCACTTCCCGGGCTCGCTTCACCACCGTAGCACGATATTGTCCGCTTTGGGCCCCAACCACGCCCTCACGGTTTTGTTTCTGGAAACTTACAAGCAACTTCCCAGGAGGTCACCCATCCTGGGATTGCTTTAGCCCCCTTCACGCTTAACTCGAAGTTCCTACGGAACCCGAAGCCAGTGAACTCCCAAAAGGCCTCGTGCTAGGTAGGGATGGGAATATACATTTAAGGATCACTCTCCTGGACGATGTGGGATGTCACAACAACATTCTCCACCATCTCACCGCCATTGCCACCATTTTTGACACTATCACCTCCCACCACCGTCACTATTGCCACCATATATATATTAGGCCTTTAGTGATATTGATTAAAGATTTGCAAAAATTCTGTCTACGTGTGCGTTTCCAACTTTTCAAATATTTTTTTTATTTGAAAACGTTTAAATTAAAACTGCATCTTAAAAGATATGCTCCTTGAAAATAGTATCACGTTTTAACTATTAAAAAAAAACACACTATCATGTTTTGTCCTATAACTAGAATACAAAACCCTTCAAAACGTTGATAGCCATATAAGCCCTTCAAAATATTGATAGCAACACTCCCCAAGCATTACCCATTTGTTAAATTGGGAATGAGAGACGGAAAGACAGAGAACGTGAGAATTTCTTTATTTAATATTAGAAATATGCTAGAATCACATGTGAAAAAGTCAAATTTGGTTTATGTGAAATTACATTACTGTTCATGATTATTTTGTGATAGAAGATTAAATTATCTTCTAACCACGCAGTTGATATGATCACTCTTACAAAAGCATGAGATTATTTATGTTTTGGTCTCAACGACTTCGTACTGGTTTCACAAGGTGTGAGAGCTACTACTCTACTAAGAAATCAGCACCAGATATTGAAAAAAGCATGTAACTCAAGTGGTTTTTAAATTAACTTCATTATTATAAACCAAGTTATTGAATATTTCAAACAAATCCCGAAATTCGAAACTACCTGTTATCCAATAAAAACCCAAAATTCTCACATGCGCTCGAAATCTTGTACTCGAATCACCTACGCTCGAAATCTTGTACTCGAATCACCTCCCAATAGTACTTTTATTAAAAGAATACAAAGGCATATAACTCAAGTAGTAATTATACGCATCTCGTATTTTATGAACTATGAAAAAAAAAATAAGCTCACTAAAATGTGCTTTAGTGCATGTTTAATATCATTTTGTTGATGCGAGTTTTTATTTTGATTGAAGTTAAATATGAACACACCAAAAACTTATAAAAAGCAAAAACAAAGGTATTTTAGAATACCTATACTTTCACACTGGTAAGACCATCTCCAACCGATGGCTGGCCAGAGGGCTCGTTTTAGCCCTCTGGCCCTCCAAGATTCTCCAAGATATTAATATTTTAATGAACAGTACAGGGCCATATTTGCCTCTGTCTCCAACCGAGGGCCAGAGGGCTCGTTTTAGCCCTGTCACAAAAAACCGTCTCCAACCGAGGGCCAAAGGGCTATAGGGCAAAACATAATTTATTATTTAAAAACTACAACTTAAATGTTGTTTAAGTTTCATGTTGTTATATGTTTTTTTTATGTTGTATAATTTTTATGTTGGTTAATGTTATTTAATGTTGTTTCATGTTACTTAATTTAATTTAATGTTGTAAATGGCTTAGGAAGTTATAGGAAAAAATAGAAGAAAAAAAAAACGAAACACATTTTGTGAAATAGAAGTTATATGAAAAAAATAGAATTTAAAATAAAATGAAACAAATTTTGTGAAATAGAAGTTATAGGAAAAAATGGAACTTAAAAAAAATATGAAACAAATTTTGTAAAATCAAAGTTATAGGAAAAATAAATAAAATTTTAAAAAAATATGAAAAATAGAAGCTATAGAAAAATTTTTGTAAATAAAATAATAATAATAAAATTGTAAAAAAAAATTAAATAATTCCTGTCGGTTATAACCGACAGGAATTCCGACAGTTTTAAAACAAAATAGCGAGCCCTCTAGCCCTCTCCGATTCTGTGGGGCCCTCCCAAATTCCACAGCCCTCTGGCCTAGCCCTCGGTTGGAGACCGTTTTTGAGATATTTTCGGCCCTCTGGACCCTTCGGTTGGAAATGGTCTAATTTCCCGCAGACATTGTTAGCCTGAACCCCTAAACTTCAAACCCTGCGATCGATCTTTAGTCTATCCGTCAGTTCCGATCCCAAGACCTATTGGATTCGAACATCATTCAAACCCAACAGTGTACAAGGGAACCTGCCACTTTAACTTAAAAATTATAGTATTTAAATGTAAACCACATTTCTAAGGGCTTGCACGGGGCTTTGTTATCAATGGCCAACTGGCCAAACTCCCTTTTATTCTGAAACTCCATTCACTCTTTTATGAGTTGATCCTGGCAAATGGATAGTGTTTTTGTTGTATTTGTCACACCCATTATTTTAATAAATCATGCTGTGTCAAATTCATTATTTTAACGGGTTCTTAATAGTTGATTTGAAAACGATCTGAATTGGTAGAGGATCGACTCAGAACCTGTTATTTTCGTGTTGTTTCGTGTTGGCTTAAAGATTCATGTAAGAAATTGTCATGCCTAATGTCTAGACTTGCCAAATAGGTCGTGTCGTGTCGTGTTCTTTATATGTCGTACATGTTATCTTGGCAGGTGATCTGATAATGACTTGAAACTTATTATATTCCACCACTATTAACACCTCTATTCTCACCACTACCACTACTCCAACCACCATTGTTACTCACACCACTCTCGTCTCAACCACCATCTTCACCATTATTATCAAACACAAATTTGTATTTTTGTTGACATTTGGTACCAGACGTGTTTTCTATGTTTTCATTCTAACAAATTGTTATCGGATGATACTAGAAAACACATTCTCAAATCTTAAAAATACAAAATTTTATTTTTCGTTTTTGTATTGCAAGACAATTTTTCAAACATCTTTTTGCAAAACATTATGAATCCTTATAGTACAGTAAAATCTCTGCAAAACAGAGTTTTATGAAGGTTGTTGCATTTTGCAAAACCAATCAAACTTTGTAAGCTTCTTTTATTTGACTATGACTGTTGAGTATTTATATATTTTTGCGAGCGCTAAAAACAAAATAGTCATTTCGAAGCGGTTTTACCATTTAATATGCACATAAGCGTTTATATATATAAATATATATGTATATATATATATTTATTTATTTATATAAGGCCTTTATTGCTATTGATTAAAGATTTACATAAATTTTATCTATGTGTCCGTTTCCAACTTTTTAAAGAGGAATACTTTGGATGCAGTCCCTAACTATCAATATTTTTTTATTGAAACTCTGTTTGTTTTTAGTTATTGATCAAAGTTCCTGACATTAATGTAATAGTGTAAGTTACTATATATTTTAATTAAAAATTAAAATTTGTATTTGCTTATATTAATGAGATTTTAAATAAAATTCATAATCTGTGGGATTAAAAATAATAAATATAAATTATACTCTCTATTATATTGGGTGTGTGTGTAGGTACATTCATCAAAATTAACAACAAAAAAAAAAATATTGTACCAAAACATGGGTACATTCTTCAAAACACAAAAAAAGAAGAAGAAGACATTAGGCTTAATAACATTAGTACATTTCTTCGATTAAACATGACATGGATACATTCTCAAATCAAAGAAAAAAAATGTACCCATATAAGTTTAAAAATAGATTTTATATTAAAAAAATTGGGTACTTTTTATTAAAAAAAAATTGTACATTTTATATTTAAAAAGGGTACATTTTACATATAGCAAATTGGTATATTTAAGAATGGATACATGTAAGATTAAAAAAATTGAAAATTATATGAATGGGTACATTTCAGATTTAAAAAAAATGAGAATACTTTTATAAAAAACTAATGGGTACAAACTTATTCTAATTTAATTTTTTATTTATTTTGGAAATGTATGAATTGAAAATTAATTAGGAGTTTAATAGAGGTGTAAGTAGGGCTGGGCACGGGCCCGACCGGGCCCAATTTTGAAGGGACCAGACCAGACCTGGGTTTAAGAAACGGGCCAGGCCAAGCCTAGTACAACAAATTCTACTACAAGAACTGGACCTAACTCGGCCTGTTTTAAACGGGCCGGGTCCACGGGTCCCTTTTTTTTTCTCTCTTCTTCTTTAGCACTCTCAAATCTCGATCTCCGCCATTGCTGCATCTTGAAAGTACAGGTCCCCAACACTGCCAGTGGAGTGCAGAATGTCAGCAAACTTAGGTCTTTGACTTATATAACTTCTATGTAATGGATATGAGCCTCACAACTCAGGTCTGTTTGCCCTTGATGGCTGCTGGATCCGAATATACCATGGGCTTGCAAACACAAACATGGCACATGAGATGCAAACTTCACAGATTCAATTTATTCAAGAATTTAATTAGGATTTGAAGATTTTTCTTGTATGGTATACCTGAGCATGAATCGACAAGAAAGGGTGAGAAGTTTACCTCTGAGTACGTTGGCACAAAGATCAGTGCAGCTACCCTTTTGGTGTTACAGTAAATCCATGGTTGCGAGGTCTTATGGGGGAAAGAAGATGGTTTCGCCGGAGAAGATTGGGTTTGGGGTCTCCGTTGCCTTCAAACTCTCATTCCAAAACCACTGCCATGTTGCCTTCGTCACCTCACCACAGCTTCTCTGACTCGCTAATAGAAGAGAACATCGAAATCGCTGAGGCCAAGATAGTGACGAAGATCAAGAACTGGTTTACCCAGCTAGGATTAAGAACTTGAAGAAGAAGAAGGTTCGAGGAGAGATGGGAGAGAGAGATTGTGGGAGATAGAGATGCAGCTGAGATAGAAAGTGAATTTTGGAACTTCGACTCGAGTAGAAACTAGGGTTGAAACCAACGGTTGAGATTGGATGATAGGTTATCATTCAATCTCGGCCGTTCATTATAAGTAGAAATAGAAACGGGTCGGTCCGGGTACCCGTTTTTCTAAGTATATGGACTCGGCCCGGCCCGGCCAGTTTGTTCTTTAAAATATTAGGAACCAGCCTGTACCCGCCCCGAGTCGTGATTACTCACCCCAACCCACGGTTCCTATACCCTTTTGCCCACCCCTAAGTGTGAGTATTAAAACCCTAAATTAATTACTAGCTTTTATTTTAAAAATTTATGTAATAAACATGTAAATTCATTATCACATTAATGCTAGGGACTTCAATCAAAATTTGAAAACTAATAAGGTCTTAGTCAATGAACATTAGTAACTAGGGACCGAATACTAATTTTTCCTTTTCTTTTTATTGGAAAATATTACTCATAACATCATAAGATAGTACAATATTCAAACGTGAATTTCAAAAACTAAAATTGGATCTTAAAAAGACATACTGCTGAAAAACTATTATGGGGCATAACTAAAACAAAAGCATACACTTCCGTCTTTTGTCCTATAACTAGAATACAAAGCCTTTCAAAATATTGATAGCCAAAACTATAATGTTGCACATTATTAACGTGTGTTTCTCAAGATGAAAGAGTTACGAATTGCTTAAATTTGAGCGCAGGGTTGGAAAAAACAAGAAGCAAAACAAAGGTATTTTAGAATACCTCATATTTTATACTAGAGAAATATTAAGGAAACTATTCATGGAATGTCTCTATCAAAAAATTAAAAAGGTGTGGAAGAAGTAATTTGGGGTGTGTGAATTGAATATAATATCTCCCAAACTAAACAAGTCCATTCTCTTTGCCAGTTTCGATCCCAGGACCTATTGGATTCGACATCCTCAACTCCAACGATGTACCTGGGAACCGGCGACATGGAACCTCCAAATTGTTTATTTAAGATGCGTGAGAATGTGGACTGGATGGCATTGTGGGTAAAAGTCGCAAAACACAACTCCCTTTGCTCTTTTGTAGTCACGTTTACAACTAGGACATTACCCTGTTTACATTATAAACTTAATCAAGTAGTTTCTTACTCTATTTATTTATTTTATTTCCATTCTGCAATTTTAATCTACAAAAATAAAGTTTTCAATTCTTTAACTATTCTTAACCTATGGTGAATTTTGGCAAGAATTCTAACCACGCGATTGATATGGTCACTCTTAAAAAAGTGTGAAATTATTTATGTTTTGGTATTCAACTACTTCGCACTGTTCTCACATGGTGTAAAAGAGAGCTACTCTAGTTACAACTCTATTGAAATTTATGTACCTACCACACAATAATTTAATTTCAACACCCAATATTGAAAAGGACATTCAACTTTAACGTGCTCGAAATTTTGTATGCGATGGACATTCAACTCAAGTAGTTTAACGTGCTCGAAATTTTGTATGCGAGTCACTCTCTCCATAGTGCTTGTATTAAGAAGTACAAAGGTGTGTAACTAAAATATTATTTTTACACATCTCCTATTTTTTCAATTATTGAAAAAAAAAATACACTAAAATGAGCTTTATTGCATATTTAATGTCCCTTTGACGATTAAGAGTTTTTATTTTGATTGAAGTTAAATATGAACACAACAAAAAGTTTAAAAAACAAAACAAGGGTATTTTAAAATACCTCATATTTTCACACTGAAAAATCTCTCATTACAAAGGTAAAAGTCTAAACCTGCCTAAATCCTGCCAGTTCCGATCCCAAGACTAATTGGATTTGAAACTCCTCAAACCAACAACGTACAAGGGTACCAGCGACGTAAAATTCAAAATTATTATCTTTATTAATATATTACATTGAGAATGCGGACTATATTTGTTATCAAAGCCCAGCTCCATTTACTTGTGTGGTTTAATCCTGACAAACGGATTGTCGTGTTCGTAGCATATACTTTATTTAATATAACAACATATTTACATTAAAAGATGACTAAATGAATTGGTATCTTTTTTTTCTTTTCTTTGTTTGTCAGCCAATAGATTTAGATGTTAAATTAGGAAGACAATGAGATTCGAGCTCACGATGTGGTGCAAAGGCAACACTCATCTTCACTATTGTAATAGAGGGCCACTTGCAAATGAACTAGTATCAAACTCTTCATCTCCGAGATTTTGACCTGAGATATCTCACTCTCAAGTAAAAAACTAATACCACTAAACCTTAATACTAAATAATCATTGACCTTGTTTTGAATACAATAAAAGCGAAGCCTAGCATGTACACATAACAGAGTTTTGTAGTTGGAGAAAATCCATAATGACCTACTTGAATTTTAAGAAACTTAGGTTATGTTCGTTAACGTTTTGCAAAACTATTTTTTGTTTTGCATTATACAATAACAGGTGAAAAATGTGTTTGGCAGACTGTTTTGTGAAAATAAATTTAGAAAACAATATTTAGCATGAGTTTTGTAGAACATCAAATTGACGTTTCCTTTATTTTTCAAGAATAGTTTTCAAAATAATGAAAAATAAAAGATACATTATAAAACAAAATTAGAGTTTAATAAATAAAAAATTATGTATGTCGCCGCTACCGTCACTATTGCCACCATGACAACCACAACATTCTCCACTATCGCACCACCATTTCCACCATCTTGGACACTATTACCTTCCACTACCCTCATCTTCACCACCACCTCACCATGACCACCACCATATGCACCTCATTTGCCACCATTGCCATCCCACCACCACCATGACCACCACCACCGTTACTATTGCCACCATATATATATATATATATATATATATATATATATATATATATATATATATATTAGGCCTTTAGTGATATTGATTAAAGATTTGCAAAAATTATGTCTATGTGTGCGTTTCCAACTTACCAAATATATATATATTTTAATTTGAAAACGTTTAAATTAAAACTGCTTCTTAAAAGATATGCTCCTTTGAATTAGTATCGCAGGGTAACTAAACAAAAAAAAATACACTATCATGTTTTGTCCTATAACTAGAATACAAAACCCTTCAAAACATTGATAGCCATAGAAGCCCTTCAAAATATTGATAGCAACACTCCACAAGCATTACCCATTTGTTAAATTGGGAATGAGAGAGGGAAAAGAGAGAGAACGTGAGAATTTATTTATTTAATATTAGAAATATGCTAGAATTACATGTGAAAAAGTCAAATTTGATTTATGTGAAATTACATTACTGTTCATGATTTTATTTAGTGATAGAAGATTAAATTATCTTCTAACCACACAATTGATATGATCACTCTTACAAAAGCATGCGATTATTTATGTTTTGGTCTCAACGACTTTATACTGGTTTCACAAGGTGTGAGAGCTACTACTCTACTAAGAAATCAGCACTAGATATTGAAAAAATCATGTAACTCAAGTGGTTTCACTTGTGCTCGAAATCCTGTACTCGAATCACTTCCCAATTGTACTTGTATTAAAAGAATACAAAGGCATATAACTCAAGTAGTAATTATACACATCTCTTATTTTATTAACTACGAAAAAAAGCTGACTAAAATGTGCTTTAGTGCATGATTAATGTTCTTTTGTTGATGAGAGTTTTTATTTTGATTGAAGTTAAATATGAACGCAACAAAAATTTATAAAAAAGCAAAACAAAGGTATTTTAGAATGGACATAACTTGGTTGCTGAAAAAATGCTGCTGATTTATCAGCAGCCAAGCTCTATTCTTTTAGAATACCTTATACTTTCACACTGGTAATTTCTCGCGGACATCGTTAGCCTGCTATCCCTGCGATCGATCTTTAGTCTATCTGTCTGTTCCGACCCCAAGACCTATTGGATTCGAACATCACTCAAACCCAACAGCGTACAAGGGAATCAGCCACTTCAACTCAAAAATTATAATATTTAAATGTAAACCACATTTCTAGGGGCTTGGACGGGGCTTTGTTATCAATGGCCAACTGGGCGAACTCCCTTTTATTCCGAAACTCCATTCACTCTTTTATGAGTTGATCCTGGCAAATGGATTGTGTTTTTGTTGTTTTTGTCATACCCATTATTTTAATAGATTGTGACGTATCAAATTTATTATCTTAACGGGTTCTTAACAGTTGACCCAAGAACAATTCGACTTGGTAGTGAATTGACTTAAAACCTACTATTTTTGTGTCATTTCGTGTTGGCTTAAAGACTCGTGTAAGAAATTATCATGCATAATATCTAGACTTGGAAAATGAGTCGTATCGTGTCGTTTATTTGTTGTACCTGTTATCTTGATAAGTGATCTGATAATGACTCGAAACTTGTTATATTCCACCACTATTAACACCTCTATTCTCACCACTACTACTACTCCAACCACCATTGCTACTCACACCACTCTCGTCTCAACCAGCATCGTCACCATTATTATCAAATTGCTTAAATTTGAGCGCAGGGTTGGAAAAAAAAAGAAAGAAAGAAGCAAAACAAAGGTATTTTGGAATACCTCATATTTTATATGAGAGAAGGGAAAGGGATCCCTCCCACCAAGTTTTACTAATCCAAACCCTTAAATTTTGATCTAACGACGACGGAATGACTGGAGTTTCCAAACTAAACAAGTCCATTCCCTCTGCCAGTGTCGATCCCAGGACCTATTGAATTCGACATCCTCAAATCCAACGGTGTACCAGGGAACCGGCGACATGGAACCTCCAAATTGTCAATTTAAGATGCATGAGAATGTGGACTGGAGGGCATTGTGGGCAAAAGTCGCAAAACACAACTCCCTTTGCTCTTTTGTAGTTACGTTTAGGAGAAATTAGAATCTTCTACATTTTTTTAATATTTTTTAGATTAAACATTGGTTTTTTTCTAAAATTTAATTAAGAGGCTTTGACCAATTGCCACATCATATTTTTCTATTTTTTAAATTACATATAATTAGTTTAAATGCACTTTCACTTCACCTTGTAACTAATTGCCTACAATCTAAAAAATATAATTTTTCCCTTTTAAACTCCTACGATTTAATGACTCTTTCTATAAAATAAAAAAAAGAATTAATTAAAGTAATTTAAACTCTTATATTTTAATGACTCTTTCTATAAAAAAAATAAAGGAAAACTAATGAAAATGACTTGAAAATTTTGAGTTTTAACGATAAGGAAAAAATAAAGAGTAAAGTGAATAGGGCTTGAAAAAAATTAAGTAATTTAATGACTCTTTCTATAAAAAAAAAATAAGGGAAAACTAATGAAAATGGTTTGAAATTTTTTAGTTTTAATAATAAAGACAAAATAAAGGGTAAAGTGAATAGTACTTTTTAGTGTAAAAATGTGGTTTTTCTTAAAATGAACAGTACTGTGAGTTTTTCGTTAAAGTTCCCAAAAAATAATTTATTAAACTATTAAAGTAGTTTCTCATTATTAGTAAAAAAAAGTACTAAAACTTATGGTTTGAAAACAAACGTACCAAAAATTCAAATGTATCAAAACTTAAATGTACCAAAAATTCAAATGTACCAAAAACTAAATGTACCCAAACTTTTAAATGTACCAAGAAACCAAATGTATCAAAAATTCAAGTGTACCCAGAAGCCACATGTACCAAAAATTTAAATATACTATAAACCAAATCATCTTATAAGTAACCAAACGTACCAATATAATTAAACGTACCTAGCAACGACTTTTTTACATTCTATTTTAATTTACTAAAAAAAATATTTTAGTAAAAAAAAATATCATCATAATAAGAGATGCATAAAAATAGGAGAAAAAAAGGGAATGCTGTGACAACCCGTCCTTGGATTATTTATGTAATTTCTTTCCGAATTAGGTGAAATGACTTTTATGCCCTTATTGGCAAGTGACGTGGACGTATTCATTTTCCTTCTTATCTATTTTCTCGCCCTGTATTTAGATTATGTGCGTTATTTCGAGTGTACGTAAATTTTTATATGAGTGAAAACACTATTTCAGATAGATTTTGATTTCCTTTTCTGTAGGAAATCTAAAACCGTATCCCTAGTTCTTTAAAACCTACCCGTGCACCTCCCCCATTATTTTACTCACACACCAATCCCATCCCTTTCCCACTTTGCTGCACCCAATCAGAAAATCCTAAAAGATATCATTTCACTCTCTTCTCTCTCTCTCCCGCAAGCTTTATCTTCTCTGCAACTTCCATAACTAAACCCAAACCTCACAGATCGAACCCAAAAGTACCACCATTGTACCCCTCTCATCACCACAATCATAACCATACCAACCAAACCAAGAATGGACAAGTTTCGACTCGCCAACATGAAAGGTTCGAACTTGGACGAGTTGAGTTCGACGTGTTTTCAACCGAGTCACGGTGTTTAAGGACTTGGGAAAGCCTCTACACAACTCCCTAGAGTCCCTAGTCAAAGTTTGAGGAAGCTTTGACGTGAAACAACTCGGTTTCGAGAAGTTCAAGTTTGACCCGTGCCTTTCGAGCTAATTTCCGGCCAAACCACAGCGAGTTGGTCGGCATGTAAGGTATCAATCTCTTTGTCTCGCTGTACTACAACTTTCCTTTTTTGTTTCACCCAATTTCATTGAGTATTGAAGAAGTTATACGCATATGAATCTTACCCAATTTCCAGCGAGTCCGGTGTATTTCGTGGCATTTTCCGGCCAAAAAATGGTGAGTTAGATGTCGTACGAGATACCATTCTATTCGTATCTTCAAGAACTACAACTTTCGTTTTTGTTTCACTTGATTTTGTTGAGTATTGACAAAGTTATGGATGTTTGAAGTTAGTACAGTTTTCTGGCCGAATTCTGGCCTTCCCTTCCGTTTAGCTCCGACGAGCAGCAACCACACCAGGCCTTTGGGCCTTTCTTGCCGAGCCCAACCCAACCCTTTTAGGTTTCTGTTTTAAAGGCCTTTGGGCTTTGTAGGTTAAAACCCAAAACCAAATTTAACTTGGTTTTATTTTTGTTTTTATTTCTTTACCTACTTGGGGTCTTTCTTCCCCCAACCTCTACCCATTCCCCCGGCGCTCGCCTACCTACCGGGCTGACTTCTCTCTCATACACCACTCCCCTTCCTTTTTTTACTCAGGTGCCGGGTTGAGCCTCTACTTCTTGGTACCACCCCCACCCATATCGACTTGCCTTCCATTCCCTACCTTGACCCATGAACCCTACACCGCCCACCCATATCATCTTTCTTCTCCCACTTCCTCGGGGCCGAAGCACTTAAAGATCGAGCTTTCCCGTTTCTTTAGGGAGGATCCTTATGGCTGGGTAACTATGACAAAAGATTTCCTGGAGTATCACGAGGTCGACGATAGCTGCCAGGTGACCGTGGTTAGCCTTCACTTCAGCGGGGATGCAGCTCACTAGCTCCACTGGTTCAAGATGAGATTTCCCCATTCCTCTTGGGCCACATTCATAACCCAGTTGCTACAACGGTTTGGGCCAACTGATGCCTTAAACTTCAATATGACTTTGTCACACATCATTCAAACGGGCCCGATTGAAGCTTACGTGGACCACTTTATCAAACTCTCTTGTAGAACCTTGGATTAGATAGAAGTCCAGCTACTAGGGGCTTTCTTAGGGGGCCCTCAAAGATGAAATCCAAGATAATGTCTTGGCTCAAGGGCCCTTTTCCCTTGCATGGGCCATGGAACTTGCTCAGATCTACCAACCAATTAGTCTTACGCTTGATGCAAACGAAGATGCGAGCTCGCAGAGAACAGAGGTTGTGCTTTAATTGTGATGATCAATATCGTCTGGGACACCGGTGCTGTCAGTCACATGTACTCATGCTCCTCGCTAATGATGATGGCCATGACTCAGACCCAGCCTCTGACGATCAAGTGCCCTAGAACCCTGTGATAATGGAACAAACCGAGATGCATATTGCCATCCATGCTATCTCGGCACCAGAGTGTTCTAAGGGCCACGCTATGAGATTAAAAGGCCTTATTCTTCAGGCCTCTATTCAAGTATTCATCGACTCGGGTGCAGACCAAAGCTTCATCAACCCCAAGTGGCGCTACGCTTGAGATTGGAGGTTGATACCTCACGCACAGAGGCGGTCATGGTAGCCACGGGACGTTATTTTCGCACCAAGGGAGTAGCTCTCCAGGTCTTGGTGAACCTTCAAGGCTATGTGTTCCAAAGTGACTTCCACCTCTTAGCCGTCGCCTGGTGAGACATAGTCCTCGGTGTAGACTGGCTCAGAACTTTAGGCTTCATTGGCTGGAATTTCCTACTTCGGGTCATGGAATTTTCGATTAGGGGTACCAACTACCGGTTAGTGGGCTTGTCCCTTAAACCTACCCGGTCTCCTACCATCGAAAGACCTTCGGGGAAGATGGTAAGCATTCTCTTGCAACTCTCCAGTCTACCTCCAGCCCCGAGCCTTTCGTCATTTCCACCAGTCATCATCCAGGCTGTGCTACATCACTATGATGATCTGTTTCAACCACCGTCATCTTTGCCACCTCACCGTGATATCGATCATTGGATTCCCCTACTTCTGGGCACTGGTCCTATTAATGTCCGACTCTACCGTTATGGTCATGCCCAAAAGACGGAGCTCGAATGACAAGTTGATGAGATGCTGGCAGCAGGCATTATCTGCCTCAGTTTAAGTCCTTTCTCGTCGCCCGCTCTACTAGTAGCCAAGGGCAACACCTTTTGGCGTTTTTGTGTCGGCTATCGCGTGGTCAATTCGGTCACTATTAAGGACTATTTTTCAGTTCCCATAATTGATGAACTCCTAATCGAACTCCACGGGGCTATCATTTTTTCCAAATTAGACTTCTGGTTAGCGTATCATCAAATTCAGATACATGAGAATGAAATTCACAAGACTGTTTTTCGCACATACGAAGGCCACTATGAGTTCATTGTGATGCCATTCGGGCTTACGAATGTGCCGGCTCATTTTCAGGCATTGATGAATACTATCTTGAAACCCATGTTGCGAACGTCCATTATCGTCTTCTTTGACGACATTTTAGTGTTCAGTGGCTTGGTTGAACAACATGTCACTCACTTGGCTGCTGTGTTTGACATCCTCATGACCCATTCCTTTAAGTTAAAGCCTTCTAAATGTATTTTTTGGCAGGATTCCAAAGCATATTTAGGCCACATTATCTCAACAGCGGTGGTGACAGTGGATCCTTCCAAAATTACAGCAATTGTGGATTGGCCGACCACCCTAACATTCGTGTTCTTCAAGGATTTCTCAGACTTGCAGGGTATTACCGTAAGTTCGTTCGTCATTTTGGCATTATTGCCAAACCTCTCACGGACTTACTAAAAAAAGACGGGTTTCTGTGGGCTACGAATGCCGACACGGCCTTCGCTACCCTCAAGGTGGCTTTATCCACCACACCAGTTCTAGCACTCCCAGATTTTTCCAAATCATTTACTCTTGAGTGTGATGCCTCAAATGTTGGCATTGAGGCGATGTTATCCCAAGACAGTTATCCAATTAAGTTCATCAGCAAGCCCCTAGCACCTAAACACCAATCACTCTCAGTCTATGATAAAGAAATGTTAGCAGTGGTGTTTGCAGTACAGAAATCGCTTCCGTATTTAATCGACCACCACTTTAAGACCCTCACATACTGTCAGGCCTTGAAGTATTTCCTCGACCAACGGATTACCACACCTGCACAACAGAAATGGCTCATCAAGTTACTCGGCTACAATTACACATTAGAGTATCGTCCAGGGTCCTATAATGTCGCCACAGACGTGTTATCTCGTTGTCCAAAACTTCTCTCATTAATGGGTCTCTCTCAGCCTATCTTTGAGTGTGTAACTAAAATTCAAGCTACATATGTTGATGACTCGCACACAACGGCCATCCTCACAGATTTGACACAAAATCCCGCTAATATGTGCTCTTATACACTCCAAGGGGATCTCATCTATTACAAATCTGGAATTTTTGTGCCAGCCTCTTCCTTGTGGCGTGCTCAACTCCTCCAAAAGTTTCACTATTCCCATTTTGCAGGTCACTTTCGGTCTCCAAAACTCATTGCCTCAAGCTTGCTCCTCGCTACTATGGTCCCTTTCAGGTGTTGGCCCGGGTTGGACATGTTGCCTACACCCTGGACCTGCCCCCTCACTCTGCATACACCCCACTTTTCATGTCTCGCTGAGCACCATACAATGGCATTGTTCACTCTGCCGTCAGTTTCTGCGGATGGTGCCTTCACCTAGTTCCCATAAGCAGTCTTACAAGACAGCATGTTCAAGCGTGCAAATAAAGCGGTTACTTGTTGGCCCATCAAATGGAAAGGTCTGCCATAACATGATGCAACTTGGGAGGATGCGGATTCAATCTTGACTCGTTTTCCGGAGTTTGTCGCCTGAGGACAAGCTCGTTTTAAGGGGCGTGCCCTGTTATGATTTTACCATGACTTAGTTATTTTTACTTATATTGTAATGGGGTAACAGTTAAAGGGTGACTCACCACTAGCCAAGTCGTTTGTCTGTAGTGATGGTGTGGGCTATCTACAAGTCTCTGTAATTCTTGTTTGGATTATAAATCAAAACTAAACTTTATCTTTCCTTTTGCAATTTCCCTTTTCTCTGTCATTTCCCCTCTTGGGGGCGGCTGGAAGTTACCAAGTCAGGGTGGCAATAGGGGAATGGCTTGTGGGTTTGATTGGGAAGGGAGGGGGACCGGCTGAGAGGGGAATGAGGGGCACATACAACAAATGAGGATGGATGGGTTGGTGAGGCCCATTATGTTTTCTATTATATAATTTTTTTTATTTACATAGTACAAAATTGGCAGCCACGTCATCATAAATGTAGACCTCAGATATGCCACATCATCACTTAACGGTTAAATTAACAGATATTTTAACGAAATATATGATATTGAAATAAAATAATAAGTAATGTATGAAATTGAAATGTTTTAAAGACGTTGTATGAGGTTGTAATTACACTCAAACCTAATAGGGTAAAATGTAATTTACCCTTATTTATTTTATGGGATAATTTGAAATAGGTCCAATTTTATAGCCCACTTTTTGAAATAGGTCCAATTTTTAGTGACTTTGGACCCATATCAAAAGACCTCTTAAATTTCCATTCCGCAATTTTAACCTAAGAAAATAAAGTTTTCAATTCTTATAACTATTCTTAATGTACGGTAAATTTTCGAAAAAAATTTAACCAGGCGATTGATATGGTCACTCTTACAA
The DNA here is from genome assembly GCA_963580275.1 of Crataegus laevigata. Lineage (NCBI taxonomy): Eukaryota > Viridiplantae > Streptophyta > Magnoliopsida > Rosales > Rosaceae > Crataegus > Crataegus laevigata. The sequence continues at coordinate 4,191,267 of OY756940.1, forward strand.
AAGTATGAGATTATTTATATTTTGGTGGTCAACTACTTTGCACTTTTCTCACATCGGTGTAAGAGAGAGCTACTCTAGTTACAACTCTATTGAAATTTATGTACCACACAAGAATTTAATTTCAGCACCCAATATTGAAAAGGGCATTCAACTCAAGTAGTTTAACGTGCTCGAAATTTTGTATGTGAGTCAATCTCTTTGTAGTGCTTGTATTAAGAAATACAAAGACGTGTAACTGAAATTGTAATTTTACACATCTCTTATTTTATTATTATTGAAAAAAATACACTAAAATGAGCTTTATTGCATATTTACTATCCCTTTGACGATTGAGAGTTTTTATTTTGATTGAAGTTCAATACAAACACAATAGAAAGTTTAAAAACCAAAACAAAGGTATTTTAGTCTCGACAAAAAAAAAACAAAGGTATTTTAGAATACCTCATATTTTCACACTAAAAAATCTCTCTAGAGAGGATCCCTTTCCGTTAAGTCTAAACCCTAAACCTTAAACTCTTGGGATCTTTGAGAGGTCCGCCAGTTTCAATCCCAAGACTAATTGGATTTGAACCCCCCTCAAACCCAACAACGTACATGGGAACTAGCGACGTAAAGTTCAAAATTATTATTTTTACTAATTATATTACATTGAGAATGCGGACTATATTTCTAAGGGCTTGGACGGGGCATTGTTATCAACGCCCAGCTCCATTTACTGGTGTGGTTTAATCCTGACATACGGGTTGTGGTTTTCGTTGTATATATGTTATTTTAAGAGATCATATCGTGTTAAACTTATTATTTTAACAAATTTTTAGCAGATGATTTGATAACGACCTAACTCGCGAGCAGGTTGACCCAAAGCTTGTTTATGTTGTTGTTTCATGTCGTGTTAACATGTCATGTAAAAAATTTCCATACCTAATGTCTAGACCTGGCAAAGGGGGCGTTCGTGCCGTTTAAATGTCATACCTGTTATCTTAACGACTGATCCGCTAACGGCTCAATTCATTAATAGGTTGACCCGAATATTTTTTTTTAGCGTAGTTTTATGTCGAATTAACGAATCGTACAAGAAATTGCTAGACCTTAGTTACATGTATAACTACGACACTAAACTTGTTTTGAGTCGGAACACAAGCGGAAAACCAGAATATACCAGAATAAATAAATGTAAAACTGGGCCTGAAGCCCAGAACAGCACATCCATATAGACGCGGCCCATCTCAAAAGAAGAGGAAGAAATAGCAGAAGAAACAATAACGAAAAAGGGGAAGGGGGAGAGAGTGGTGAATCCCAAAAATCTCAAGCAGTGCGAAGGTCGGAGGAATGGCGCAGCAAGCAGTGCAGAAGAACACGCTGTACGTCGGAGGACTGGCGGAGGAGGTGAACGAGTCGATACTCCACGCGGCGTTCATACCCTTCGGGGACATCAAGGACGTCAAGACGCCGCTGGATCAGGCCACCCAGAAGCACCGCTCTTTTGGATTCGTCACGTTCTTGGAGAGAGAGGACGCCGCCGCCGCCATGGACAACATGGACGGCGCCGAGCTCTACGGCCGCGTCCTCACTGTTAATTATGCCCTCCCTGAGAAAATCAAGGGCGGTGAACAGGGTTGGGCCGCTCAGCCCAGTAAGTCCTTCTTCCCTTTGACTCCTACTCCTCAATCCTCCTTCCATTGTTATTACTTTTGTGTGGATTTGAATGTTAGCTTGATCTGTTTAGATGGGTTTGGTTATTTATCTGGGATGTTTCGATTTTTGGGTTTTGTTGTGAAATTTGGTTCTAGGGTTCGTGATTGATGCTCTTTGCGGTTTACTTCTTGTTGTTATTAAGTGTGTATGTTAGTGTAGCTGTTTCGACTTTGGGGGTTTAGGTTTTAGGATTCAATCTTTTTTTTTGTCAAAGTTTTAGGATTCAATCTGGGTATGCTCGTATTTAGATGCTTTTTTGGTGATCCGCCTCATTTCACCCAGATTCGAATCCTCACCCTCGTAGATTAGATTCATTAGAATGTATACATTGTTTTGTGGAAAAGAAAAGGGGTTAAAAGAAGATAGAAGGATGACATCGAATTAGAAACAGTTGAATAGCATTTTGAGGTTAATGATCGTCGTTGAACTAAAATTACTTGCTCTTGTGTTCAACTCAAATTGCTTAAATTGTTTTTCCGTTGAGATTAATGTTCATTCCGAATCAAGCTTGAAATTTTAGGTATGCTTACTTAGCATCTTTCGTTGCTTTGTTATTACAGTTTGGGCAGATGCAGACACATGGTTTGAGAGACAGCAACAAGAAGAGGAAATGCAGCGTATTCAGGCAGAGAACAAGGCTGCCATGCAGGCTGCGGAAGAGTTGCACAGGAAAAAATTGACGCAAGAACGAGAAGGGGAAAAGGAAGAGGAGATCGAGATGAAGGACGATCCCATGGCAAGGGCGGAAGCAGAGGTTTTGCAACAGAGTGACTAGTGTTCTACTGCTTCCAAGTGGAAATTATGTGAGGAGTATGCAGTTTTGTTCTATCGAATCCTTGTAACTTGTCGAAGCTCGCTTGTATAACTTTGCTAACGAAACAAACCCTTGATTCCGAATAGAGGTTGATCTTTATGTTGTTGAAAGATTATTTTGTGCACTTATTCTATCCAATCCAATCCAAGGTTAATGAATATATCCCAAAGTTCGGAGACCCGATTTCTGAATCTATCTAGTGTGCACCACCTTCAGGTTGGTTGCTCAACCGTTCGTTCAGAGAAATGATATCTGCACACCCTTTTACGACAACTTCCGGTTGGTTTACCACAGAATGCAAAAGCAAAGATTTTACCAAGGCGGACAAAATCATCCAATTTTCTTATTTCCCAAGTTTGAATCCCCAACTGTAATAACGAAGATTGTACGAAGACCGGCAAATCCTTCAAGTTCTCAAGTTCGAATCCCCCACCCCCATTAAGCAAAAAACAAAGATTCTACGAAGTTCAAATTCCAAACCTTTCCAAGCGATATAATTCAACAAGGATGATGCTATTCAGTATTCACATACCTAATTTTTACCTCAAACACGCTTCTCTCAATTGAAGAAAAATTGATAAAAATTAACAATTTAAAATTAGTGTGTGAATAACACTCTCATTCCAACAATACTTTACCGTTCTTAACTACACGCCTTATGCACGTGCAAAAGCTCTCATCCTACTTCCCCCTCCCGCTAAGCTAAGCTGCTGTTACTGAAAAGTGATAAATCTCACGCTTATCGCTTCTATATCATGGCTTAATAGTAAAACACCCAATTGTTGAATTTACTCGGGCGACGAACAGGTTGAGCTCTTGGCGCACCTCCGTCCATGGCGTCTCTTCCTTTCACTCACTTTCTCCTCCTACCCAGGTTCCTCTCTCTCTTAAATTTTCAGTTTTTAATTCAAAACCGTGTGTTTCCATTTGCTCCTTATCCAAATGGCAATCCAAACCTGAGCAGAAATGAGAATTAATAAATAATTAAATGAAAAATGTGGAAACTTTCCTGGGTTTGGATAATTGTAGATTTTTGTTGGTGGGTTTTAACTTCTAAGATAAACCCATGAAAAAACAACAGAATTTGCTTAAACCCTTAAAACCCTACAATTAATTGCACCTCACTGTCTCCTTCCCAAGAAAAATTAGTAAACTTGTTCACTGAAATTTCCAGGTGCCATTCGGTTTGGCCCAATAGCCGGTCGATGAGTTTCGTGCAGCTTCAGGGTCTTAGATTGCGTGGTAAAAAACGGGGACTTGCAGCTCTCCCTAAAAAGATAAACTCAGAGAACTCAGCTCTGGAGGGTTCCGTTGAAGATGAGGAGCTGGTTGTGAAGAAAAAGACATCTAGGACTCCTAGAAGAACCCGAAAGAAAGCAACATCCGATAATGAGTCTTCGGATGAGGAAACTGTCATTTCTGCATCTAGTGAAGAGACCAAGAAACCGCGTGGAAGAACTCGTAAGAAAGGTACTATTCCTACTTATTGCTCATTTGGTATTGATACATGAATGTTTATCTTGTATGTGCTAACAAACTTGTAATTTGATATATCTAGTTGCATCCGCTTCCACAAGCGTGGAGGAAGAACAAACTGAGAAGAAGGTGAGGAAGAGAAGAACTAAGAAGAAAGACGATGCGATTGAGCAGCAGGTTAGTGACGGTGAACTTAGTGAGACTGAGGATTTTACATTCGTTATGGATATGAAGGATGAGAATGAGGAAGACCTGGAATTGAAAATTGATGAGGGAGAGGATATTAGCGAAACTTACGATTGGCCTCCTCTTGTTTGTTGCTTTGGTGCCGCACAACATGCTTTTGTGCCCTCAGGAAGGCCAGCCAACAGACTTGTAGATTATGAAATACATGAAAGAAAGAAAGATGCGTTATGGGCCCCTGAGAAATTTGTTAGGTCTCCTGGGGGATCTGCAGGCAGCGTCGCAATTGCTCTTGCAAGCTTGGGAGGCAAGGTTGCTTTCATGGGAAAACTTGGAGATGATCAGTTTGGTCAGGCCATGCTGTATTATATGAATGTTAAAAATGTTCAAACCCGTTCTGTTCGCATGGATACTAAAAGGGCAACTGCAGTATCACAAATGAAGATTGGTAAAAGAGGTCGCATGAAATTGAGTTGTGTCAAACCATGTGCTGAGGATTCTTTAACAAAGTCAGAGATCAACGTTGATGTGCTGAAGGAGGTAAAATATTTGGGTCCTTTGGAAGATATTTAAATTGTATCGTAGATCCTACTTGTTAGGTGGTATATCTTTGTTGTGTTTCTTTGGAGAGGAGAGGGTGAATATTAAATGCTGACATTCTATATCATACACAGTTTTCGGCAAATATACTTCCATCCGTGATTCCCATTATATTTGGTCAATTTGAGTGTCTACACATTAGATCTTTTAGCTGCTTCTGTGGTTAGAGTGCTCTTAATTGTGGATAGCTTTTAACAACCTGTGGTGCAGGCAAAGATGTTTTACTTCAGCACAAACTCTCTGCTTGATCGAAACATGAGGTCAACTACACTGCAAGCAATCAAGATTTCAAAGAAACTTGGTGGAGTTATTTTCTACGATGTAAACCTTCCATTACCATTATGGCAGTCTTGTGAAGAAACAAAGTTGTTCGTACAGCAAGTGTGGAATCTTGCTGATATTATTGAAGTTACTAAGCAAGAGCTTGAGTTTCTCTGCGGGATCCAGCCCTCTGAGGAATTTGACACTAAAAATAATGACAGGTCAAAGTTTGTCCATCATTCACCAGAAGTGGTTGAACAGCTTTGGCATGACAATCTTAAGGTTTTGTTTGTGACAAATGGGACTTCGAAGATACACTACTACACAAAGGACCACCAAGGTGCTGTTAATGGAATGGAAGATCCCCCCATTAGTCCTTTCACTTCTGATATGTCAGCATCTGGAGACGGGATTGTGGCGGGTACACTCCTATGATCTGCAAATCTATCAAATTTTAGTTTCTTTAATGATCGAGCATATCTACAAATGCTTTCACTATGAGAGTAGGTCCTGCTTAGCTCTTGCATTTGGGTGTTTGGGTCAAGAAATGCAGATACAAGCCTCTAGTTTATATTCCCTGCTATTAGTTTGGTGCACTTCGTGTCAACTTTCACTCGCACACAGGATTACGTCGAAATTCATTGATGCATATAATTCTATTCTTGTCGATGAGTATTGCTTCACGTCTTACTTTAGTTCATGAAAACTTACAAGATATCGTTGGGCACGGTTCGTCATAGACAAAACTTGCTCACGAACTGGTGTGGTGAAATTATCAATGGGTTGGAAAACAGCATAAAACCGTGAGTTAACTCACAATTTCAAACTTATGCATATAATTACATCAGCAGTAGGTTAGATGATCGCAAAGACAATAAACTTGGATAAAGTTCTGCATTACAAGCTAAATTTTTTGTATTTCCTAACTTCTGCGTGACTTGTTTTCAGCTCTCATGAGAATGTTGACAGTTCAACCACATCTTATTACTGATAAAGAATATCTGGAGCACTCAATCAACTATGCAATCGATTGCGGGGTGATTGATCAATGGCTGCTTGGACAAGAACGCGGCTTCCCTCCGAAGGAAGACATGGAAGAAGTGGTTCCTGATTCAGACGGTATAAGGTCTATAACAGAAACGGAATATCGCACTCTCACACCAGAGACTGTAAGTTGATAATCCTGGAGGTGTTGTAACTGAGATAGCATTACAAGTCAGTCACCAATTTTGTATGCGATTGATAGCATTTATAAGCAGATTCAGAGCTAAAGATTTGAAACCATGTGTTATAACTCGATAGGTACTACGATTGCTTCCAACTAGCTTATAACATTTTTCGTTATTTCGCCCGAACAAGCGCATTTTTCGATCAAAATGTGCGCAGGGCTATCAGAATTTGGAGGACATTGATAACATTCTGCTTGCTTGTTTAATTAATGTGTGTTTAGTCACAAATGTAATGTTTTAAGTAGGCCTGGTAAACGGGTCGTGTCTGTCGTGTTCGTGTCGTTTTCGTGTAACACCTGTTATCTTAACAGGTCGTGTCGTGTCACACCCGTTAAGAAATTTTTTTTTTTTTTTTTTTGAATTTGCACATACCACACATTGCCACATAAATATTACTTCAAAACATTAAAACATTTGTCGTTTAAGTACTATATCTACACTTGAAAATAAGAGCCTAATAAAAAAAATAATACATACACTACTAATCTATTACAAATATTAAATGTGCAAGGATATGCAAAATGAAAGAGTTTTTGTTTTCAAGATTGTAAGTCTTTCTCAAAAGTTTGAACCTCAATTTACAAAATCTTCAATTTACATCGATCATCGTGAAATTGTATTGGAACTTTGGCTTGATCTATTGCCTTCAACTTCAAGAGTTATTTTAAATTGAAGATCGAATTCATTCATTGTATTCATATAGGGTCAAGGAGTGTAGCTGTAAAAAATCATCAAAATTGGAGTTAAAATAATCTTTAAATCATGATTTTTCGTTTATAACCGACGAAAAACTTTGTCCCGTTACTTGATCTCTGAATGTTTGTTTTTTGTAATTTTTTACTAATGTGATCTCGAAGCATATACAAACAAGTTTAACGGTTGGGATCGTTGAAATTAGTTTCGGAGAATTCGTATCCCATTAAAACGATAGATTCACTAACACTTAGAGTTTATTTATACTTTCATTAAGTATAACATAAGATTTTGTGGTATCCACTTGTGTAAATATTTTAAATTGAATATCGAATTCATTCATTGTATTCATATAGGGTTAAGGAGTGTGGCTGTAAAAAATCATCAAAATCAGATTTTAAATCGTGATTTTCGTTTATAACCGTCGAAAAACTTTGTCCCGTTACTTGATCTCTGAATGTTTATTTTTTGTGATTTTTTTGCTGATGTGATCTCGAAGCATATACAAACAAATTTGACGTTGGGATCGTTGAAATTAGTTTCGGAGAATTTGTATCTCATCAAGTTCAACGGTGTATATATATATATATATTAAGTATATTTAAATCTATTTATTTTGTACGTATAATTAACCAGTACACGGAGTAGTACATCACGTCACATGTCATTATAAAAATAGTGGGATGTGTCATATGTATGATAAAAAGTTAATAACTTAAAAAAAAAAATTTCTCACCACTTTTATTAATTTTCATTTGTCCCTCTCTTTTTTGTTTCATTTTCAAATTTTCTTATAATTTTCACTTTTTCCTCCTGTAGCCTACTCATCTTTCACTAATTCTCTCTCTTTTTTGTTTCCTTTTCAACTTGTCTTATCATTTTCATTTTGCCTCCTTTTTTTCTTCAAAAAGGGTGGCATTGGGAATGAAATGGAATCAAATTAATGGATTATGGATACATATTATTAATTAATAATTATTATAGTTTTTATAAAATGTAATTCAAAATTTAATATATATATATATATATATAATTATTATAGATAGTTAATATTTTGGGGGTATAATTATTATAGTTAATTTAACACACACACACACACACACACATATATATATATATATTATAGTTTTTTGGAGTATAAAATTGTTAAATTAATATATATAATTATTATTTAGGGTTATAAAATTATAAAATTAATATTATGCTTATCGTGTATCGTGTTAACCGCATGTATATCCGAATCAACCCGTTATCTTAACAAGTGCTTATCGGGTTACCCGATAACGACCTGATTCGTTATCGTGTCGACCTGAACACCTGTTAATTTCGTGTCGTGTCGTGTCGCATCGAGTTATCAGACCGTGTCAGGAATTGACAGACCTAGTTTTAAGGACAATGAGAACAAGTTGAATCGTCTTAATCTTATCCAACTACAAAGAGTGAATCCCACACGCTTTAATGTCGCTTGATAGAAAAAGATTGGATATGCCAAGTAGTTTTCATTTTATTAATTAGGAGTTGTTGGGGGTAGGTGTACAAGAGTGACGTCAAAACCTTTTAGACCCCGAGGGTTAAGATTGAACGATGGTGACCGCAATTTTCTTGAACGACGGTGTCTGAGAACGATAATGTATTTAAACCGGCTCGGTCTTTGAAGAGGTAAATTTGCTTTCAGTGTACTCAGAACACAAGCGGTACATGATGGGTGACGCATAATTTCAGTAGAGGGACAAATGGAAATATTCAAGATGCCAATGGGAAGGAAGCACCCTTGAGAAAAATACCATGCAACCTTCGAGTCTTTCCTATTAGCAAAGTAGAACCAGAAAAATGGCTTTTGGATTAAAGTCCCCAACTTTATTGACCTCTACCCCACTAAGCATGAGGGAAGGCAAGGCAAAACAGGGGAAATTAACCCAAAGATTGTACAAAAGGTGACTAATGACGAAAGATATCGAATCGCAGGCATCGAATCCCTCTGGTAAACACAAAACATACACTTAAACACGAAAGGATTCGACCCTATGCGGAAAATTGAGTACCGGCATCAAGTTTTGAGGCAGCTGCCTTGTCCAAAAACCACACCAGCTTCCCTTTCAGTGGCTGGACAATTCCAGCAGGCACTGGAGGGAGGTCGGATCCCATGTCGTCGACTGCCAGGTGCGCAGCCTCTGCCTTGCTTTCACCTGTTGCGACTATAGCTACATTGGATGCCGAGTTGATGACCGGCAGAGTGAATGTGATTCGCTCAGGTGGAGGCTTGGGGGAATCAGTTATAAAAGTTACCCATTCATCTTTCTCCTCCAGGACCGAGTGGTTGGGGAATAGCGAGGCGACGTGCCCATCAGGACCCATTCCCAGGAGGATCAGGTCAAACTTGGGGCAGTCACTTATATCAGACACGCTGATCACACGAGATTTCACTAGCTGGCGAATGACAAACCCGTAGTCATCAGCAGCGGCCTCTGCTGACACTGAATCATTAATAGAATGCACATGACTGGGAATTATAGGTACCTGAAAACATGAAACAAAAATGAGCATGGGAATACCGAATACAGATGGGCGATAAAGTTTACCAGAACCAGAACAAATATTGCAATCGCATAGCCATCGTTCTCAACTAAAAGCTTTCGATCTGTTCTTGGGTACTAAAACGATACCATGTGCACAAACTAGCATATTTTACATCCGGTAACAATACTGATAGCCATGAAAAAATATCAGGTTGCAAGTTATAGCTTGATTAACTAGTCACTGATTGCATATTAGAAGATCTTCACGCTGTTGTGAAGAGATGTACAAGAGATAGCCATACGTGAAGTCAAGAAGTTGAAATAGAAAAATTCATTACCGGCAATGGCAGACCGCTTCGCATCATATAATTAAATTATGGAAAATCCTTTAAAAATGGAAAATTATGAAAAATAGAAGATCATAACTCGAAGAGGAACAAAAAAAAGCCCTACATCTCAGTAAATACTTTGTTTAAAAGGAAAGTTCACTGAAGTGGCTATGAGATAGCTTCACGGTGTTTAGGATGCAACAAATGACCGAGGAACAACCAACATAATCTGCAGCAGTGATCTTCTTTTCACTAAAAGCCAACTTTATCCGCAATTGTTAAAGTTGAAAATATGCACCAGAAGATGGCTGCAATATACAAGTTGGTTCCGATGATGACACGGAGATTTAGTGAAACTACAGAAATCAGCAACAGCTAGCAAACTTCTTATACAAGAAACTTGACTCTTTAATTTGATAAGCAGTTTAGATCCAGTACACGATTGTCGGGTACTAAATCACAGCCACCTCGTCGTGATATAAAGAGTTAAAACACATGAAGTGTCATAATTGAACACACAGAACAGATCAAACTAAGCGTGGTACTATCTATCCTTTCATTCGAAGTTCATCATGTCATTTGGTTTTCCGGAAGAGAGAAAGACTGGAAAGAAGAAAGCATCATGTTCAAAGCAAGACAAACAATCTCTAGGACATTTCTTCGACTCAGTTACTTAAAGAACAAAATACAGCCTACAACAGGCTGGGAAGGTAAAAAAGTCGGAGAATTTCATACAAACCTTAGACAAAAAGCGATCTTTCGCAAGCTTGTAATTGCTATCAACATGACTTTTGGCCACAACACGCTCGTCTGCCCAAAATATATACCATTTGGCCCAATCTACAGTCTTGTTATAAGGAGCTTCACAGAGTTTTCTGTTTTTTCCATCATAAGTGACACATTAACACAAAAATCATAAGGTATACAAAAACCGGATGTGGAAAGGAAAGCATGGTACCCCATTAAGCCAATGAGAGAACCACCAGATAATGCAATTGCAAAGACGCCGCGCTCCTTCACGGATGCCTCTGATATCTCAGCAATGTAGTCTGCCAAATCAGTGCTAAGATCATCCAAACTTTCATGAATCCTCGACTCTCTATCTTTTCGAACACCGGAAAGTGCCATGCTTCTAACAAGTTCAACAGCACTATTTCCACACACACACAAAAAAGATCAAATTTAGAAGAAAAATAGAAAGAACAACACAATGTTACCTTTGAATTATTTTTTTGGTCAAATAGGAAAACCAGGCAAAATTGCAGCTCATGAAATTTGGATTGTATAAGGGGATTAAAATCTGTATCACTCAAATTCCACAAAAATTAATAATTCCACTGGATTTTATACAAAATCAAGACTCATCAAACATGATTACTGATGATTAATTAAAAACTAATTACTGTGCTGCTGGAGTCTCTAAATTGAGTTCAACACTGCGATAAAACCAAAGGGTATCCTGATCATAATCCAAGGATTAAACCCAACAAATAAAGTAACTAAATTTATAACTTTTACAGCAAAAGCAAACAAACCCAGATCATAAAACAATCAAAACTGAAATCCCATTACAGCAAACAACTCAGAAAACACAAAAAATAAATAATGCCATGCAATCTGAGATTACTGAAACTGCAGAAAAAAAGCAGTACAGAAAGAAGAAACAGATGCTTACAGAGAGGAGGAAGAAGAAGGAAAGAAAGGGAGAGAGGTGGCAGAGAAGCAAGAAAACGAAGGTGGAAGATGGGAATTAACACGAAATTGTTTATATATAATATCTATAGTATTCCATAACATTACTCAAAAAAATTATTTTACTGATTATAATAATTAAAATAAAAAATAAAAAACTTCAGTAGAAGGAATTATTTTCCTTCTGGGCTTCCACGTGCATCCAATGATTTTCACAAAACACACATGCGAAAACAACTCTCTCTTCAAACAAAGTAAACGGATAAAATCACGGAGACTGAAGATAAAAAGTTAAGAAAAAAAACCTTTCTTCTCTCTCTCTCTGTTCTTTTACAGAGGAACAGAAAATCCCTCTACCCTATATTCTCTGCTGAATGGAAGGGAGAAACCCAAAAAAAAAAAGCTGTATAAATACCCGAACACGTTATTTATAAGGTATCTGTCACAAAAACACAGAATTTTTTATATTTTGATCTCACTATGCCTTATGTAACTTTACTCGATATTATAATCAGACGGTTCTATTGAATATTTTCTCCTTACTACGACGAAGTTACTACTAGTAACTTTGTCTTCCAAAGCTAATAGGATTTAAGTTTATCTATACCAACAGTTCCAACCTTAATATGTAATTACCAAACTATCTTTGGCTTTTAAACCCAATTACCAAACTATCTTGGCTTTTAAACCCATTGCTAAAAACCATTTTAGATAAGAACCATAAATTTGAAATTTGTAATATGATTGCATAATCTTCCCCTTTTCATAGATCTTTTTTTTTTCTTGATTCCCTTTCTGTTTGCTCGCATGCCTTTGAATTTCTTTTTGTTTGTCTCTCCAAAAGTTGCTATTTGTACAGCTTTTATATGTTTGTATCATTAACCTGTGCCCATCACCTCCATGATCCCCACATATTGATCATCCACCACTAAGTGGGGGGTTGTACTTGGGAAAATTATGCATTGTGAGAATACAAATGTGTCCTATTTCTATGGGCACCCATGGTGACAAACTAAATCAAATCACACTCATTGATCAACTATTGAGATGTTAGAAAACCAACCTAAGATCAATGAGGGGTGCTCTTTAACTTGCCACTCCTTTTCATAGCTTGAATTCTTATTCACTTCACAGTCTAATCACGTAACTGATTAGGTCACTTTTATAAACACATTAGATTTTACTTGATTTGACGTTAGTGTTAACCTATATAAGATCTGTCATGATCAGAAAATCCTTAATCATATAAAGTTGAAAGCTTTTAGTCATGTTTGTCTAATTAGGTCGGTCAGTCTGATTAGGTCGCTTTCACAAACACATTAGATTTTACTTAATCTCATGTTAGTCTCATCCTATACAAGATCTATTATGACCAGTCAATCCTTAATCATATAAAGATTGAAGCTTTAAGTCATGTTTGTTTCGTTAGGTCGATCTGATTAGGTTGCTTTCACAAACACATTCAAACACATTAGATTTTACTATATTTTGATTTTACTTAATCTCACTTTAGTCTCATCCTATATACGATATATTATGACCAGTCAATCCTTAATCATATAAAGATGAAAGCTTTAAGTCATGTTTGTTTCGTTAGGTCGATCTGATTAGGTCGGTTTCACAAACACATTAGATTTTACTGTATTTTGATTTTACTTAATCTCACTTTAATCTCATCCTATATAAGATCTATTATGATCAGTCAATCCTTAATCATATAAAGATGAAAGCTTTAAGTCATGTAATCCTTAATCATATAAAGATGAAAGCTTTAAGTCATGTTTGTTTCGTCAGGTCGGTTTGATTAGGTTACTTTTGCAAACACATTAAATTTTAGTGTATTTTAATTTTAACTTAACGTTATTCTCATCCTATATAAAATTTGTCATGATCAGACAATCCTTAATAATGCATATGAAAGCTTTAAATATGTTTCATACTGTTTCTCCATTTTTCTCCAACCTCCACCATCACCACCACATCCACATATATTAGCGGCACAAAACATACAATAGAAAAGATGAGACAAATCAAAGAGTAGTTTGGAATCTCTCTAATTCAATAAAAATCAGAAAAATAAGTGGCAAACGAGGGTGCTCAAGTAAAAAGTGTAAAAAGCCCCCACATCATGACAAATCAAAGACTCCCTCCCTCTTTTGGAATTGGATTCGCTTTGAATCTTAATTTCTGAATCTAAAGAATCAATACATTTAGGTCGATGATTGGTGTGTAAAAAAATCAGAGCTGTTAATTTGTATGTAGTAAGCTAGCGAAATAAGTAAATAGAGACCATCATATTCAATTTGTGAGGTCCAAATATGTTGATATCTAAACTCCAAATATAAAGGTCCAGAGCAAATCCGATTCCTCTCCTCCAGTAGTAGTTTCAGAGAATCTTAGCATTATCAAAGCCTGACAGACTGATGGGGTCCTTACATTGTTTACTGCTTTTGGGGAGAAGCAGGCAACCATGAACCATGGCTTGGCTGACATCACTCCATTCGCCCTCTCTTGAATCTCCTCCTTCCATTGATTCTCAATCTGACTGTTTGATAAAGAAACAAACCCACCGATCGTAAATTCGTAATGGAGAAGGACTTAGACGGATTGAATATATTATCACGATAGTATCTCGAGTTGAGTAATATAATATTTTGTAGAGTAGAATTAATACATAATATTTTTTTATTAAATTATAACACTACAATAACAGTGTATTCATTTACGTAAATTAATATTTTATTTTAGCACTTACCCTTTTAATTATTAGAAAAAATGGGGGCATTTTTTAAATTGATAAAGTTGCCTCCGAGTTGATCAAGTTTCCTTCTTTGATGGAAATTCATCATCCTTAATTAGAGCTCATTAGACTTCCTCCATTTTGTACTTCTCCTTGACAATTATTGAACCATTGAATATGGCTGTGACAAAATTGGCCATACAATATTGACCAGCCATCCATGTGTTGCAATGGATCTATTACAAAGTTCCGTAGACCAAATGTAACAATATAATTGATTGGAAACTTTTTTAAAAAAAAAATCAACCGATTATATTATTACATTTTGTGTACCCAACCGTGTTTCAGGCACATTAATTTTTTTCGCTTCAAAACATGCGTGTATTAATAATTGCCTCAAACATTTCAGCCTAGTTAGGGTTTTCAAGTTCACAGAACTATAAGAGAAAATAGATTTATTTATTTATTTAACGAACATTGGGCGTGTGTGTGTGTATATATATATATTAAATATATCTAAACTATGATAAGAGAGATTTGAACATGGGTGCAAACAATAAACTATAAAATGCTATTGTCGACTCGAAGAGGGTTGAAATTTTGCAATTTATCAAAAAGCCAACAAAACACTAGTTAATGTGGTTATGGGTGAAAGCAACCGTAGCACAAATTCACTTAAAATGTCATAAGAAGCCTTTTATGTAGGAAAATTTAAGATAAAGTAGTAACGTGTTGGGATGTAATCACCTTCACCAAAATTTTGCTCTTCCACCTTTGAAACTAATCTTTCATATTGCATATTGGCCACCAGTATACAACCATTAAATCAGAAATAATAATAATAATCTAACAACTTGTATCAAGTGGTATATGTTATATATAATCAATGTATATTAAATTATTCTAACTTGGATTTGTTCAAATTTCAACCAAAATCTCTAGTTAAAATGCTAAAATAAAATTAGGCAAAATTTAATGTTGAGCCAAAGGAACTTGAGCTAACTATATGAGTAATCTGAATTACGGAGAAGATATTCAAACTCAAGTGTATAGAGGGAGCAAATCTGCTATAATTAATATAACTACGCCCACATCTGCATATTTGTTACTTTAATTGTTAGATTATGTTTGACACATATGTTTGGTTTGGTCTTAGCTAAGAACCCATCAATCTGAAAATAGTTAGTTTGCCAATTTCTCAGTGTTGAAGTAAATGAGTGCATTTACGCGCACCATCCTCAAGTGGTGGTAACACTCACTCTCCTATTTAATCATCGTTTGATAAGTTTAAATTTTGAGATTTGTGTATATCCGCTACACATATCTTGAAATTCAAACTTATTTAGTGACGATAAATAAGGTGGTAAACATCACCGTCACTTAAGAGTTGTGAGCAAAATATTACTGAAGTAACAGGGTATTTGGTTTATTATTATATTTAGACAGAGTTTTCGTCTGGGGACTCTTTCTTTCGTTTTGTTGATTTATTTCAGTGTTTTAGGGCAATAATGCTCATCTACTTTTGGCACAGCAGGTTATCAAGGATACTTTGGTTTCTTCTGCATTATATATGTATAGTCTAGTCTCTCTGATCGTTTGGTTGGCAATGTTAGCAGAATATACATACATATATAAATATATATGTATCTATATATTATATATGGGATCAAATAATTCCCCACAGATTGGAGGATGGATACTTGTGCATGGGGATCAGTAGCTGGTTTCAGGTTGAATGGCCATGCTTCTTTGGATGTTTCAATACGTTAAAGTTTCCCACATGCTAGATCGAGTTAACGAGCTTTGAACTTTTTCATGTTTGTACGTATGCATGTTTATGAGAGTTGGATTCTCTCCCCTCCCTCCCTTTCTCTTTTGGTTTCCTCTTCTTCTTCTCTCTACATAAAAAGTAAAACAAAATGATGTTATGATTTAATCTTGAGTGTTTTCAAATAGGAGGGGAGGGGAAAATGGGAGGAGAGCCTGAATTTTTAAGTATTTCCCTTTATTCTCTCCTCATGTGATGAACACTTACGTGACGAGAGTGATAGAAAGGAGAAAAATATGAGCATGAATAACTAAAGCTTTTTCTTTAATCTCTCTTCTTATGTGACGATGAGGTGAACTATTAGCCTAAATTACTAGATTGTTCTTCATATTTCTTTTCAGTGACAAATTACGTGCTGAAAAAAAAGACGGAAAACAAATAAATATAAGTTGAGATAAAGAAATTTTTGTCCTTAATGATTAGCCTCGTCAAGTAACATAATTAGGTGTCAATGAAAGGGGAAATTGAAGAGAGGTCTAAATCAGATGATGCAAAGATGGAGGCCACTTGATTTGTTAATTTGGTCCACTTGTCTAGTATTTTGGGGGCCTCCCAATTTGGTCCACATATGCTCTCTTTTCAATTGACGTACAAGTTTTTGCACTATCATTATTATTAATATTTTTATTTGATTTAATGACATGAATTCATCCTCCTCCATTGCACCACTCTTCCCACTCAATTTCAATCTTCATCATTTCTAAGGGCATATTCCATATCTTTCCATCTCCAATCACCATGACTGTCACTTTGCGATTCTTAATTTTTAATTGGCTTGTTTTTTCTGACGAACTTCCGAATCAATCATTCACTGAGTTGTGTTTTAATTTATTTTTTATATGACAGCGCTTAAAATATTATCACAGTAACATCCGTGCTACGAAAAAACAAAAAAAAAAATTCTTTTCGTACCTAAGAGATGAAACGTGATTCGATCACACTCATGGTTCGTATTTGTAATTAGTTTAAGATATCGGTACAGTGATATTCAGCCCATATAAGGTTCTGTCTCGTAAGAAATTGATTACTGATCAACAGCTTTATTCTGAACAGAGTATTTTAGTGGGGAGCATTTTCTTGACCTTTGAATTAAACATAAAATTAAGGAGTGTGTTATCCACACACCCTAAATTACTTTTCACACCCCTTGTTAATTTCTGTCCGTTGATCTTCTTCAATTCATTCAATCCAACGACCGAAAATTAGAAAATTGTGTGAGAAGTAAAATGGTGTGTGTGGATATCACACTCCAAAACTAACGGATCCAACCAAAATTAGTGGACAGCAACCGAAAACCAACAAGAAGCAACTACCTCGCCCTCCCTCCTCCCTCCTCCCACCTCCCATCTCCCACAGGGACAGCCGGAAAGGGCCACGAGGACCAACAGAATCTATCAATTCCTGCTGGCAATTTTAACTGTTTTAACTCTCTTTTCTTTCTTGTTTTTCTTCCATCTGCTTTATGAAAACAGTGACCTTTTTCTCTCTCCCTTTCTTTCAAATATTCCCATAGATTCTCTTCAACTCAATCCAGTTGCTCACTTCAGAATTCAGATTCACCTTACTCCTTTTCTCACTGCCATGGTATAAGTAACTTTCCCAGATGACAATCTGACCGTCCTGAATATTAACTCTGACGTTCATTTGTATTATAACTCGTGAATTAGTAATATCGCAAGTTAGTCAAACCGTTGCCATAAAACATTTGTGTTGTATTATTACCATGCAAAAACAAGTTGAAAGCTTATAATAGCACCTTGGAAGCAATGAGATCTTAAAAATGTAATGATTTTGATTCTCATTTTCTCCAGATAGGGTATAGTTTTAATCTCACGGGTCAACTATTGTTGCCTGTACCAATCCCACCAAGAGTTTGCCTACCCTAACTAGGCATGGCAGAGGATGGAAAGCAAAGTGGAACCCTAAAGATCTGAAACTCAGTCTCACTCATGTCTTGAAAAATTATGATGGTAAATACTTCACCCGAGTTAAATTCTCGAAACAAAATTCCAGGCAGGATACGAAGTGCAAGGACACAGGAGTTCTGCTAAAATATGTGTTTCCTACCAACATTTTCGCCTCAAACATCACGAAGCTCTAGAAACTCGAGTTCTAAGATACAATTAGATTGGCGATTTTCAGTACTCTAGATACAGAAGTACCTTTTTATGCTCTGAAAATGGCAATTTTAATCTCCAATCCCGCTGTTTACGTGTTAACGGTCTGCCTTTGCTATTCGGGTCCCTGTTTTCCTTCACATTTGCCAACTTCCACACACAGCTCTCTGACTCTGCCTCAATGGACTCCAGATTGAACACTCCGTCCTTTTCTCGGTATTTAGAATCCACTTCTTCTGCATAGCATACCCTCATAGGCATGTCTTCAAACCGTTGTAGATCATCTGGTACCTTTAGCAACCTCTCCGCACCAGGAGATGACACCTTCAGAACAAGACATAGTTTTATATATTAAACATGTTTGTATGGATCAAATTTACTTCCATTCACTAACACGTGATAAATCCAGCCACTTAATACCTCAAGAGCCAAATTTTCAGGTATTTCTCCAAGTTCTCCAGCTTCATCTAGTCTTTTCTTGTATTCTTGATTGTAGCGTTCAAGTTCCTCCATGCCGGGACACCCGTATCTGATAAAAGTATAATATCATGTCAGAATCTAACACATCGAAGGGTTGCATATGAAGAAAAATTTCATTTATAACTCAATAGATAATATTCATATTCATATTTTTCCAATCTTCCCTACAAACACAAATTATGCCAAATAAAAGAAATGCCTTGATCAAGCCTTTTCCTTTCATCTCTTTTTTGTATAAATTGTAAAACATAAGTTCATTGATATTATGTCATATCGTTAACATATAGAAGCGTTGAATGTAAAGAAAACGCTCATCATTGTTCAATCTATAGAATCCGTTTTCTCCATCTGCAAAACAAACACAAATTATGCTGAAACGAAAAGAAGGCCTTGATCAAAGCCTATTTTTTGTGGTAAGTAGCTTGCATCAAACGATCAATCAACTGAAAATCTATAGTATTCATCTTAAGCATGCACTATTCTCCTATTTGCAGTCTATGAGAAAACTAGTTGATTGAAATTGCAAAATGTAAATTCGTTTAGCTGCCAAAGCTTGTATGTTAAGCTGGTTTAATGTTTATAGCTAAAAAGAGCAGAAGAGTTACTCATTTGACAGTTTGTCCAGTCTCACATATACATATCCTCGAGGAGTAGTCTTGAAAGAGAAGAGCTTCACATTATCTTCGAATTGTGTTAAGACCTCATGAGCAATGGACAGAGCCCGCTCGCCCCAAGGGACACCCTGAAACACCACCCCACCACCATCGCCTCCATCCCCAATCTGTCCAAATCGATAACTAGCATCAATGACAACATAAACTTTAAAGCTAAAATGATGGAGAACCAAAATGTCAAAGCCAAAACATTGTACCTCAGGCTCGCCGGCATCCTCTTCCTCCCAGCCATCAGTGGTGTCTCCCTCTTCAATTTCGTCACCTGAAAATGCGAAACTTGTACACCCTTGATAAACAACAATAGAAAAACCACATACAGTTTAGGTACAAACATACGAAAAAAAGTGTATGTGAATACTTTGTCCTATTAACTGCCAAAAAAAGTGACTGAAAATAGTAAATTTAGAAGGAAGATAGCATAAATAATAAAAACACAATGCTATTAATTGGGTCTAATGCAGTCCATTTAGTGCCCTGTTTGGTTACTGAGAAAATGCAGTGGAAAGCAGTAGCATTTGCTTCTTGAGACAATGGAGCTACTTAATTAGTTAAAATATCAATTTAGAGCTTCCCAACTAATTATAATTAATGAAGAGCAATATATATACACACAATTGACAGAAAAATAGATAGAAAAGAAAAGAAAAAAAAACGATGAAATAAAAGGAGTACCAGGAAAACGATCATCTAGGATGTCCTCCTCAACATCCTCGGAGGATTTGGTGCTTACGAAACGAAGAGCAGCGGGAGGAAATATATTGGGATTTGGATTAAGAGAAATAGAGGGCAAAGAAGAAGGATGAGGAGGAAGACGTTTAGGGTTTAGGAGGAGAGAGGGTTTTTGAAGTTTAGGGTGGGATGTTAGGAAAGAGAGGCTTCTGAACGACGGAGAAGAAGAGGAGGCGACGCAGCTGCGAGCACTGTGCCACCGTACAAGGCCGAGGCTCCTCCTCCGAATCATTCTTCTCTCTCTTTTGCCTTCTGGGTTTTGGCAACCGAATTTTTCTACTTCCTAGTATTTGCTTGCCGCTGCCCGCTCTGTTTCGTTATTTTCCGGTCGGACCGCTCCCTGCACAGTTTATATTTTAGTTTATGCCTTCTTTTGTAATGTAATTACACTTTACACCCTTCATGTTCAGTTTTCTTTTCAAAAGACCTACGGTGGTATTATTTTCTTACATTGCTCCATAAGATTTTAAAATCGTAACAATTTATGTTCATCTGTTTGACCATTTGATCCTCTGATGCAATTTCACATCAAGGTGCAATGATTGAAGGAAATTCATTCGAGTTGAGTTCGCGTTGCATTTTTTTTCGCTTAAAGGTATTTGAACTGACCAAATTACAAACATTTTTCAAAATTTCAATTATTTGACACTTTACAATGTGAATAATGTCAATAACCAACTGCAAACGGTAAATAATGAGCCTGAGAACAATCGTTACTTTACGTTGCACTCGTACTTACGCTTTGACATTTAATGCATTGTTAATTAGGTCCTCACCCACACATTGCGCACTCTTCACTTTATAACCTCATCACCTTTCAGCTGTCAACCAGCACACTTCGATTTGAGTGTCCACGTTGAATATCCGGGTCGGGGTGTGTTAGTTATGATAATTATGGCAGATTAAGCCATAAAATCTCCATTGAAGAGCAAGAACGAAGAACAATGAATATCATAGTAGAGAGAGAGTGATATCTTGCAAATGTTGTTGTATTTACTGAATGAATCAATTGCTTACATTTACAGTAATATATATACCTATTTAAAGAAGCTAACAAAACAAACTTATAGTTGTCAAAACTTAATAACTAAGACAGCTAAACACCTTAACCGCCTAGCTAACTTATACAAAATATGACTAAAATACCTATGCACATATATCCTTGGTTAATACTCCCCCTCAATCTCAACTGGGATATCCCAGTCTGAGATTGGTACAATGATGAACAAACAAAGGACTGTGTAAACCTTTGGTCAAGACATCTGCAACCTGAGCTTCTGTAGGAATATATTGAACCTCTAGATCTCCCTTTTGGACCCTTTCACGAACAAAATGAAAATCAGTATCCAAGTGTTTAATCCGAGTATGAAAAACTGGATTAGAACATAAGGCTAACGTTGAAAGATTATCACAATGTAACAACGGTGCAGATGGAAGAAAAACATGAAGATCTTTGAGAACTGATCTAACCCAAGCTACATCTGCAGCAGCATGAGCTAATGCCTTATACTCTGCCTCAGTAGAGCTGCAAGACACACTTCCTTGTTTCTTGGACTGCCATGATACAGGATTTGAACCAATAAAGACAATGTATCCTGTGGTGGACCTTCTGGTATTTATATCAGCAGCCCAGTCGGCATCACTATAAGCAAGCAATTCCATTTTTCCTTGAGCAGAATATGTCAATCCACACTGCAATGTACCTTTAAGATATCGAAGAATTCTTTTAATCAAACAAAAATGTTCTTCAGTCGGAGTTGTCATTAATTGGCATGCATAATTGACTGCATAGGCAATATCAGGCCTAGTGAAGGTCAGATACTGTAATGCACCAACCAAACTTCGGTACACTGTTGGATCAGCCATTGGTTGTCCTTCATCCTTCAATAACTGAGTGTGTGGCTTGCTCGGAGTTGAACAGGGTCTACAATGCATCATTCCAGCCTTATTGAGAAGATCAGTAACATATTTAGACTGATTAATGAAAATGTCTCCATTGTCTCGGTAGGCAATCTGCAAACCCAAAAAATAGGTTAACCTCCCCATGTCTTTCATATCAAATACACTGGCTAAATCATCAATGACTTGCTGTATTAACTTGGAAAAAGACCCTGTGATGATAATATCATCAACATACAATAGCAAGATCACTACATCAGAACCACTGATCTTCACAAACAAACTAGGATCAGAATGAGAAGATTGAAACCCCAAAGTAGGTAAATAGCTTGTAAACTTGGCATTCCATGCTCTGGGAGCCTGTTTAAGTCCATATAGAGACTTAAGTAACTTGCAGACATGAGTAGGACATAGAGAATCTTGAAAACCTTGAGGTTGTTTCATAAACACCTCTTCTTGTAATTCTCCATGAAGAAAGGCATTCTTCACATCTAATTGCCTTAAATCCCATTTGTTCATTGCTGCAAGTGACAAGACTAGCCTTACTGTTGTGTGTCTGACCACTGGACTAAATGTTTCTTCATAGTCCAGACCATGTTCTTGGCTAAAACCCTGAGCTACAAGCCTTGCCTTGTATCCGGACACCTTTCCATCTTGATCCTTCTTAAGCTTGTACACCCACTTGCCGCCTATAACATTTCTATTTTGTGGAACTGGTACTAATTCCCAAGTACCTTGTTTCTGCAAAGCTTCAAATTCTTCCTTCATTGCATTTCTCCAGTGCACAGAGGTAACAACTTGCTTGTAATGAGTTGGTTCTGAAGACTCATGAATATCCAATATAGTAGTAAAACCACTAAACACAATATCATCATCAGATGATAAAGAAGAACCTGGAGTCATGGATACAGAAGCACAATAACCAGAATAATCTTTCCTTTGTAGAACTCCACTTTTTAACCTTGTAATCATACTATGCTCAGAAGACACATTAATTACATCAGTATGAATCACAGGATCATTTACATCATGAAGAGAAACTAAAGATGTACCAGCCACAACATCAGGAGAAACAGATGAAATATCAACCATATTGTCAGATGTAGAACAATCATTTGGAGATAGATCTTCAGAGTTAGAAGTTACCTGAATTTGGGAAGGGTTATGGACAGGCAACCTTGGAGAGGAATGAGTTTGATGTAGAGTAGTAGCTTGTAATGGTAACAATCCTGAACCTGATGCTGTACCAGAAGACTGAGAAGAAACAGAATGCAGATCCATGTGTGGATTATTGACCACATCATTCACCCCATGTTGCTCAGATTCATTTGACAATACAACAGAAACAACTCTAGGTAACTCTCCTTGTGTTGTTGAAGTAGACACAGATTGAGTAACATGTATGGATTGGGATGTCTTAAAAGGAAAAACATGTTCATCATGAATGACATGCCTAGACAACAATAACCTTTTTGTAGGTATATGAAAACACAATACTCCTTTGTAACCTACTGAATATCCCAAAAATACACATTCATCACTTCGTGCTTGTAGCTTATTTACATTATAAGGTCTCAAATAAGGACAAACTGCAGAACCAAAGACCTTTAATGACCCTAAAGAAGGTGATTGTCCAAACAACTTCATATAGGGTGATATCATTTCTAAATTCTGACAAGGCATTCTATTTATCAAGAATACTGCATGACTACACGCATGAAACCAGAACTGTTGAGGTAAATAAGCTGCACTCAGTAATGTCACAGTAGTTTCAACAATATGTCTATTTTTCCTCTCAGCAAGACCATTCTGCTGAGGTGTATATAGACAAGAAACAAGATGTAAAATGCCATTGGTATCCAAGAAGGTCTTAAACACTTTACTCATGTACTCTCCTCCTCCGTCAGATTGTAAAGTCTTAATATTTGTTTTGAAATGATTCAAAACAAAGGCATGAAATTTCACAAATACAGTGTACACATCAGACTTATTAACAAGTAGGAAGATCCAAGTAAACCTTGTGCATTCATCAACAAAAATTACATAATATCGGTAACCTTCCACATAAACAGTAGGTGAAGGTCCCCAGACATCAGTATGCACCTTTTCAAAAGGAATACTTGACTTATTACACTTTGAAGGAAATGGTTGTCTAGACATCTTACCCCTAATACAAGCTGAGCACAACTGAGGACATTTATCTAAAGAAACAGAAATCTGAGAGTCTTGAAGCATTTTTAGTTGAACCTCATTGGTAGGATGCCCAAGTCTATGATGCCAGATAGATGTCTTGACAAGTTGCCCCAACAAAGCTTGAGGTGTATTATTCATTAGCCGAGAATATTTGTAGAAATGCTGCTGAGGAATGTAATACAAGCCACTATTACTACTCCTTCCTTTCATGAGGATTTTCTTGGTTGCCTTGTCCTGCACCCAAAAACCAAATTCATCAAGTATAACATAGCAATGATTATCCTTGCATAGTCTATAAACTGATAATAAACTAGCTGCTAACTGTGGAACATGTAACACCATTTGAAGAGTTAAAGATTTAGAAGAGGTTAAAAGATAACCCAAACCAGTGTTAGCAACGAGAAGTCCCTCTCCATTGCCAACTGTAATCCTGTCATTGCCCTCAAAATGTGTCACAAGTGTCAAATTATCAAGGTCAGCAGTTATATGGTGAGTAGCTCCTGTATCTAACACCCAATTTGGCTGTGAAGAAGACACGAAATTCTGCTGAGCTTGAGCAGTAAGTGCAGTCAAAGAAGGAGATGGTTGAGCACCTTGGTATGCATAATTGCCTCTGTGATAGCAGTTGAGAGCAGTATGGCCTTTCTTTCCACAAATTTGACATGCCATAACTGGAGGAGCGGAACTGGAACTTGCATCATACCTTGAGTAACAATTAGGAGCAATATGGCCTCGTTTATTACAAATCTGACATTCAGGAATCAATGTTGTTTTGGAACCAGTATTGCCATTCCAATTCTGCCAAGTTGAACCACCTTTAGATCCAAAATTAGAGCTTCCATTATTACTTGTGCTTCCAGCAAAGAAATTTGAATTCCCTGAGAACCTGCCATTATTGTTCCCATTATACCTAGGCCTGTTGTTAAACCTTCCATTGTTACCTCCATAATTCTGATAGCTCCTGTTATTCTGAGAGTTTGCATTATTTTGTTGATGAAACTGAGGAAGATAAGCCTGAGACACAATTTCCCCAGTTGACCTTTGAGTATTATTCTGAGAATTAGCATTAGCACCACTAACAAAGCCATAACCACCAGAAAATTGTTGAGCCGATCTTTGACTCTGTGATGAATTAACATTTGAAGATTCACCATGGCAATACATGCCTGACATAGGAAAATTCATTGTAGATTGTGAATCTTCAGCAGTCCTCTCTGCGGCCAATAATTGAGCTCGAAACTCTTTAACAGAAATAGGAGTTTCACGAGCCACAATCACAGTACGGATCATGTTAAATTCTGCTGGCAATCCAGCCAAAGCAGCAACAATAAGATCATTTTCAGATACAACTTCTCCAGCAGCAAGAAGTTGATCCTTAAGAACCTTGATTCGCAACATATATTTCTCAACACTATCCGAACCTTTCTTAATTGTCAGTAACTCAGTCTTGAGATGATTCACTCTTGCTCTCGAAACAGTAGCATACCGATCTTGCAAATTCATCCAAGCTTCATGTGCAGTTTGACAACCAACAACATATTCAACTGCTTCATCTCCTAAAGTAGCAAGCAATAGACTCAGAAGAGCCCTATCTCTTTTAATCCACTCTTTATAAGCTGCTGTAACTTCAGTAGTGATACCACCGTCTTCAGTAAAGACAAACTTTGGTGGACAGACAGAGGTACCATAAAAATGATCAAACATATCATTTCCTTCAAGAACAGATCTAAACTGAAATGACCACTTCACAAAATTATCCTCCTGAAGTCTAATGGTTAACATTCCAAGTAAACTTTCAACCTTCACCATATTCATCGCCATTACTCCAAAATTGGAAGAACACAGTAATTTCAACTACAAAATCAACCGCAACAATCAAGAAGCAACAAGGAGCTTCGTGCTCAAATCAATCACCAGTAATCAAGGAGCTTCGTGCTCAAGAAACAACCAATACTGTGCAAATTGATAAAATCAAACAATTATAGGCTTCGTGCCCTAGAAATCAACAACAATCAAGAAACAACAAGGAGCTTCGTGCTCAAGAAACAATCAATACTTTGCAAATTGATAAAATCAAACAATTATAGGCTTCGTGCCCTAGAAATCATCACATCAAGCCACACATCCATAATTCTTCGTGACAGCGAAGTAAGAATTCCACAATTATACTAAGAAACAGCTCAATTTTGAAGATCAAAACACAAAAAAACCTGATATTGCAACAACGATCAAAGATCCCAATCTGAGCAGATCAAGATTCAGGGCACAACCAGCTCAGAGACGCCGCAGAAAAACCGTAAGCCGGATGAGCTAACCAGGATCCTCTTCACCGGTTTACTGAACCTCAGCTCTTGATACCATGATAATTATGGCAGATTAAGCCATAAAATCTCCATTGAAGAGCAAGAACGAAGAACAATGAATATCATAGTAGAGAGAGAGAGTGATATCTTGCAAATGTTGTTGTATTTACTGAATGAATCAATTGCTTACATTTACAGTAATATATATACCTATTTAAAGAAGCTAACAAAACAAACTTACAGCTGTCAAAACTTAATAACTAAGACAGCTAAACACCTTAACCGCCTAGCTAACTTATACAAAATATGACTAAAATACCCATGCACATATATCCTTGGTTAATAAGCTAAAGAAAAGCAAGAACTCAAAACCACTTGCAAAAATGATTCATCTGGGTGTAATGTACAAGGTAGAGCACAATTTACAAACTCACAAAAAACTACCAACTGATAATTTATATACTTGATGGAATTTAAACCGGGGCGTACCCATCGGAACCGGCATTGCAGTAGGTAGACCGCAACTAGACCAACCTCCCGTTAACCGGGCACAACTCCTTCCTCGGCCTTAAAAAATATGCCATTGCGACGGTGACATAGATTATTGAAAGTAAACAAAATTACACTTTGGCAGCTACATTTTCCACCTACAATCTAAGAATGGTTCTTAGTGTATCACAAAGATTTTGAATAGTCTGTTGTTCCTGAGTTGCTTGCAATTCTTGGAGCGGCATATCTTCGTAGCACCTGAAAGCAAATGAAATCTCTCGAGTAAATAACAAGCAATGCAAGCAAGGGCTGCGGCATGCAGGACATGCTTACCGCAGCAGAGATGATCTGGTGTGCTCGCATATTACACACAAAACACAACAATTTTCTTTTAATTTTTTACCGAGCCAAAGTAGAAGTTTGATAAATATAACTTAGTTGACGTACATCTTGTGGTAGGCTAATGCTTGTGCCAGATTCATTAGAGTTGGACTTGTAAAGAGCCTTTTGTAAACACTCGGAGGGAGGGGCATCTGCAGCACACCAGTATCAAAATGCTTAGAGAGAGAGAGGGAGGGAATACAGAGAGACAGAGAGATTTGACCTCGTTTTGCCCTCTTCGTCCCTTTTTAGACTGTCCATCACCAGTAAAAAGCTCCTGTAGCGCCTCCATGGCTACAGTTTCACTATTATCCTGATGCATGCCTCCAAGAACATTGTCTGATAAGAGAGCAATGGGGGATATATCGGTTGCCCTCAAAAATGGTATAGGCACTGTATTACCAGCAGCATATATGGACCAAAGCTGCCATGAACATGAAAATAAGCAATTATATACCAGTGTTGAGCCTGTTGACGCATTTTTATAGGAAGGGCAGGTTTTTAAGTCAAAAGGTTGGGATGTGAGAGGAAAGGGAAATAGAGATGCCCCATGAGGGAGAAGAAATGAGGAAGGCATGTCCGACTGTGATAGGGACCTATCAACTGGCAAGCATAGACCTCAGTACGAATATTACCTTATCTTGCATTGCAAAAGCTTTCCGGCTGACAGTTTCATTCTTCACTGTGCCACTGCTTATACTGCTTGGGCCTCCAACCTGGACTTGAGATATGCTTTTTGTCTTTAGGCTCTGCTCAGATGCCCGTAGAGTGTGCGCAACTGGAATGCTGATACCACTTGAATTTTCCCCCCTGATAGAAGCATCATTGTAAATTCAGAGCACTCTTGTGGAACTATAGTTTATCTTTTGACGAGGCAATTGATATTACATAAACCAATCTTATCAACCTTTTTTTTTGGGGGGGGTAGAGGGAATCTAAAAACAAGATTTCTAAAAAGAATTCACGAATAAAAAGTGAGGGCAGTACCTGGGTTCGGGCAATTTGCCTCCTGCACCAGTATTGGAAGAGCTCTCAGGAAGTCCAGGAGCAGGTGAAGGTTCTTTGGCACTAAAACTCTCTGTCTCGCTAGAGATCTCATCTTTTTCATCCCCCTCATGAATAATAAAAGTGCCAAAGTTACCTGTTAAACATAGGTTTCACATACATCAGATGGATCGTATCCTACCCAAAGAGCAAATAGATTGTCAAATAAAGGAGTTAACAATTATGTGGCTGCAGAATTATTTCACTAAGATACATTCAACCAACAATCCCATAATTTCGAACATCAAGTGATGTCATGTCCCTCAGAGAGAGAGAGAGAGCACTAAATGATGTCACTATCATTAATAGCTACACCATTCTGCCCTTGAAAGTTTGATACCGTGACAACATAAGGTCAGGCCCACAAGTGAGTTTATCGCCGTATTTCATGCAATTGAAAATGAAATAACAATAAATGTGTAACGGAAAAAAAAAATCAATGGAATAACTAGTACATCCCTTCTCAGAATTCAATATCCAAGCACAAATTAGCCCATTTGAACTAAAGTTCCCAAAGATAAGTATCTATCATGTACGCACAAGAAGTCAATCACAAGCATACCTTCCCCAGCCATTCCCACATCACCAGATATGTGATGCTTCCTCAATGTGCTACCTGAAGATACTTCATTTTCCCCTTGAAGTGGCCTTGAAGGGACAGTATCTCCATAATCCTCATTGACTTTGGGAGCTTCAATTGTCTGTTTCAAGTTATAAACAACATTTAAGATGAGAGTGATTTGACAGGAGTTGCAAGGAGAGACAAAATGAGAATTCGTACATTGTCCCGTTCAGGTGGAGCAATATTTTGTGCTTGCAAAGCCATTGAAGCCCTTGCTTGCCTTGCCTTTTCAATCTTTGCCAACATTGCAGAGGGACCACATTTGCATTTTTCAATGAACTTGTGCTGCATTTAATTAAAATATTAATAAAGATACAAAATATCCAAGATTGTGAGCACTAGGCAAAGATGAAGATATGTTTAATATTATAGGTATCCAAATCTGCTTCAAGGTAAATATAATTACTCTACACATCAAAGTTTCTGTATAAATTATTTAAGTGATTATTTCACAAAAGAATTTAATTTTGAAGAAAAATGGTTTATCATGACATAAAAGATTTTAAACAGGGGTTCTTCTTCATAATCCCATTTTGTCAATATAACATATTGCCATTGACTATTAGCACTACCTTCAGCATCTCAGATGCAATAGGACGTAGACGAGGTTCTTTAGTTAGGCACTTTGCCACAAAATCATGAAACACAAGAGACCTGCAAAAGAACGCAGTATTATTTGAGCACAATGCTGCACAATAAAAAGCGAAAGACAATGGACTTATACATAAAAAAGAGGTTAGGACTATCGTGGACATAATAATTTGCACCGGTAAGAATAAATATCAGAACTCTTTTAAGGTTTGATGAGAGCTTCTATAGTTCTATTGCAACTCCTCTCAAAAGAAGAACAGATTAAACTCAAATCGTATAAGTCCCAGGCAAAGAATCACATTCCATAGTAGTGGTTATAGTAATAAAGAATTTTCGGTTGAGCGCAAATCCCATAACAATAAAATCATAAAACCTATACTGCTTTAAGATACAGCATAAAGTTATTTAACAATGTCATACAGGCTACTGTCCTCAATAATGCTAGAGAAAGATCGGATATACAAAAGTATGAAAACGGACCATTTTTCTTTATCCTCAAGCATCGGGGCTGGCTCAAGGGATATCATGAATAAAACCTATAATAGACAATCAATAAGTTACTTATCCCCTCAACAAACAATAACTTGAAAGGGACAAAAAGGAGGAATTTTTTTTAACAAATTAACATTCAACCACACAACCATTGAGCCATGAACACACATCACATCACAGGATCCCTACTTATGCTTGGTTATAACAATTTTGCTACTTGTGTGTATCAGGGGCCACAAGGCATAGTTCTCTTGAAACATCCAATTTTTCTTACAAGCAATAATAGGGAGGGGGGAATTGAGATCAGTAACTCGGGTGCAGGGGTGCATACTCTTAAGCAATTCAGCTACGAGCCCCTTGAGAAACATAAAATCTTTACTAATGCTATCTCATAACCTATTGTCAATAAAAGCAATGAAGGAAAGATTATGTAACATAGAAAGTGACGTCTGTGTTCCAATTGAACGTGCAACCTTCTGCGATTGAAAAATATGTAATTTAACTTTTGAGTAATTAGAAACTAAAAAGTTAAAGTACTAACCCTCATTGGATGAACTGAAGATCTTGGAGGGAGGCCCTGCAAATAATTACAAGGAGAACATGACAAGACAATGATCAATGATCATTACTATGAATGGCATGATCTCGTGAAGAAATATGAGTAATTAATTGGTGCTAAGACATAAACAACTATTTCATCATGAGAGCTAATAATACCAGTGTTCTCTACATAGGATACAATAGTCATAAGTCCCAATTCAGTTTTGAAAAGAACATGCTGAACATATATTACCTCTGCCATTTCAATTGCAGAAACACCAAGAGCCCATACATCCACCTGGAATTATACCAAGAAGTCAGTACTGATAAGGGTAGCACATATAGAAGAAACAAGCAAGACAAAGGAAATAAAATTGTTTAGAATAGAAATGAATCACATAATACCTTTCCATCATAACGACTTTCCTGAATAACCTCTGGAGCCATCCAATGTGGAGTGCCAATGAACTGAGAACAAAATAAATAAAACTTTCATGTATCAAGCACAAACAGAGTATCACCAAAAAGCCAAGGTTTGTAAACGTCCATCCTATAAAACCATTATGTGTTAGTAATTGTCTAAGTCCAAGGAATCGGATTCCCTTGATTATTACTTTTAAGATACCCACTATTAAAAAAAAAATAAAAAAAAAACAATAAGCATTTGGCCTTCACAGCAAACTAATAGTACTTTTAAAAGTCCCGGAGAGATACCCGGTATTATAAATAAATAATTTTTTAAAAAAACAATAGGCATTTGACCTTTAGAGCAAACTACTAGCAATTTTGGGACCCTTAAGGGAAAATTTTGGGAAATAAAACAAATTAAGTCAAATTAAACAGAATTGTGCAGCTGCTATTACATACATCTTATCAAAACGATTAACATACCGTGTTGCGCTTTGACATGGTTCTGGTAAGTTGAGCGGCAACACCAAAATCACCTGGCAATATTGTCATACACCAAAGTTGAGTAAAAGTGTTGTTAAAAGTACAAGAAAAATGAACTTCACAAGAAAAACTAAAACAGAACAGAGTAGTACAGAAAATTTTATTATACTTCGTTTCCATTGTCAACTTGGAATGTTGAAAAATTAATTGAAGGGAAAAAGCCCCTTGGCACTTTCTTTGATGATACAAAAATGTCACTAAGGTTTTGAAGGGTTACAAAAGAGTATGAATATCATCAGCTGTGAAATAACTGCATAATTTGGATGTAAAGAACATCCAAAATTTTAGATAGTACTGCATATAAATGAATGATAATTGCACTCACCCAACTTGACATCTCCTTGTTCAGTTAACAGAATATTACCACCCTTAATATCTCTGTGGACCTTGAAAATCGAGTGCAGATAAGCAAGGCCCTGTACAAAACAAATATTGTTCAAATACAGCAGACACTTTACACTGAAAAATATAAACGGAATAGAAAATGAATGTATGTAAAGGGGCATCAGCACTGAATAATTTTTTGAGATAGTTCACTTTACTTTGACATATAGAATTGGGAGAACATATATGAAGCATTTTATAGGCACGTCATGACAAAATTTAGGCATAAAAAAATCAGGGGAGAACCCCTTAATGAGATGCAATTGTTTGCTTTGAACTCAAATATCCAATCAAAATTGATCTTACCTTTAACGCCTCCCTACAAATGAAGGCTATTTGATACTCCTCCAGAGCATCCTCGGTAACATTCATCAAGTCGGCAACACTGCCACCACCACAGTACTCCATCACAATCTAACAAGACACAACAACAGAGCAGTCTACAGTCTCAGAACTTGCACTAACCTACTTACCAAAAATAAAAATTTAAAATAAAAATAAAAAACAATAACAGCTTTAATTTAGCAATTTCACCAGTAATCAAAGCAAATGCCATTCATTACCCAAAGATACTCTTCTCCTTGGTAGCTCCCCAGGTACCGAACCACATTCGGATGATTACATTGTTGCAGCATCTCGATTTCACCGCAAATTTCTTCATAGCCCTCCTCCTAAAACCAATCAAAACAAAAGTTCAAACTGAAACCAAGTACAAATCAAATGCACGAAAAACCGATAAGAAGATAACCAAAACATACCCCTTGAGACAATGAAATAACTTTGATGGCCACCAGCTCCGACGTCTTAATATCCCTAGCTTTATAAACCGCGCCATAAGACCCCTTTCCTGCCATTCAATTCACTCGGTTAAATTTCACAGAAAATTAAACATAAGTCAATGCAGGAGCAGCTGAAATGCATAGAAGTTGAAAATACAAGAAACCCACCAAGCTCGTTGAGCAGGTCGTACTTCACAGTTGGGTCTTCTCGGGTAATGCTATCGGGTATTGAACTCGACGACATTTTAGTAGTTTGGCGATACTCTTCGCCCTGCGACGACCCACTGCCCCTCCTCTGCTTCCCAAAGCCTGACTCCGACGAGGCCTGCATGCTTGCCACTGCCCTACTCATCGTCGAACCAACGCCGCTGCTTGTCCTCCTCACCACGGTCCCGCTAACAGACTCTCTCTCACTCGACGGCCTCACTACAAAGGTCGAGAACCCATCGCCGTCTCCGCCATCGCCGAAAGACGCCCGCTTGAAGTCGCGCGACCTCCTCGTGGCCCGATTCCGATCGGGCTTGACGATCATTGTGCCGAAATCGCCGCCATTTTCGTCTTCCTCCTCGTCATCAAAGTAATCGATGGGGGCTCCGCCGCCGAAGTCCTTGGGGAGGCGCATGAGGAGCGGAGGAAGAGAGGCGTCGTCATCGTCTTCGTCTTCGTCGGCATTACCCTTGTAGACCATTGTGGCGTAGAGGTCAGTTTCCGGGTCGGAGCTCTTGGGTTTGCTCCGACGATCGGATTCGGAGTTGGAGCCATCGTCGTCATGGATGACTACGGTTGAGTAATCGGGTTTGGGTGGAATTTTCCGGGTCCGGCGGGTGGTGGCGGTCGGATCCATTTCGGGATTGGGAGTGAGAGAGAGGGAGATAGAAGGAGAGAGTGTGTTAGCTGTTGGAGAACACAGTTACGCCATAGCTCGGAGTGGATGCAAACCAGTTGGAACTTGGAACCAGCTGTTGAGCACGATGACGTAATTTTCGGGCTCTTGGGCTCATTAGTGTTTCCCATTTGGGCCCAAAGTAATTTGATTTTAAAGGACATTAATTACCCATGTTTTTGTAACGGGCCTTGCTACCCATCCCCGTAGGCACTACACCAAGTTTATTTTATCAAAACAAGTACGGACAATACTTGTGTCGCTTCATGTGTGCATTTCATTGTCCACTTAATTGTGATCATATTTTTATCATAAAAATTTTATAATTAGAACAATTTACTTTTTAATAGATATTAAAAAATTATCGCTACATATATCAATTAGTAGAAAATTATTTAGTTTTGGGTTGTTATAACTTAAAAGTTTAGGGAGAGGGGTTACTTGGTATTACAGTTTAGTAGTATTTCTTTTCACTTGTTAGTGAGAGGTTTTATATGAGATTCTCGCAAAAGGTGAAGTTAAACCGTATTATTATGGCAAACCCGTTGTAAGGTTTAGCCATTTCCCCCAATCCATTAGTGTAGATACTATCATTTGTTTAAAAAAAAATGAGGGAGAGGGGAGTCTACCCCATCTCAGGACCAGGGAATACGGCATACCACTAGCCTCTTTGAGGACTTACATGGAAGGTCTTAGCTCTTCTTTTGGTTTTAGATCGCCAATAATGATTGCCGATAGTCACTTAGTACTACAATCTAATAGTATTTCTCTTTACTTATAAGTGATAGGTTTTTTCGATTCTCACCAAAAATGAATTTGAACCATATTATTGCTAGACCATTGTGAGGCTAAGCCCACCCCCTCTTCTTTAGTGTAGATAATATCGTTTGTTCAACAACAAAAAATGATTGCCGATAGCAAGACTCGAAGAGATGTTATTGAGAATTATTGATTCATCAATATGAACCAAAGATGGTTAGTATTATTAAGGGTAATTAAGACTTTTTATTTGGATTTTTTAGTTAGAATTATAAGAAGTTACTAAACGAACCATATATATATATATATATATGATGTATATGAACCACTAACAATCTCCAGATTTTACAAAGATGCCTTTAAATGATTATATTAAAACATATTTTGACAATAAAACTACGTTAATCAGAATTGAGTTAGTAATACTTGTAACCCAATCAATTATATTATAATATCTTTATGATATTAAATAATTTCTCGTCACTACATGTGACGTGGTGAGAAATTTTGAAAAGTTAATGTTACAAACTATTACTCAAATTTACCACTCGAACAAGATTTTAGCATAGCATTGTCGCCAAAAGAGATTTTGAGAGGGGCTCGACTGGCTATATTTCTAAAGGAGACACACTCTCTCTGCCCTCCCGCTTTCCATACACTCTCATTTCCTTCTATTTGTGCAGTCACGGTTAAGACACGTCAACATATATAAGGGAATGACAGTGTATGGGAAGTGGGAGGACAGATAATCTGCCTCCATTTCTAAAAACATGAAAAGAAAAAAGAAAGTAGCTAGCTGTCCTCAATTTTAGATGGAAAAGATGAACAATGATCCCCTCTGGATTCTCTTTGTGGGAATCCGAAGAATCAATTAATCGTATCCGTTTATCGTACATCATGCGATCAGTTTTCGTTATGTACTATTTATATTCAATTTAAAATTTAAAATGATTTCTAACCGCATAATATACGATAAATAGACACGATCGATTAATCTCTAGATCCACACAAAGAGGATCCTATTCCGGAAAAGATTATCATCGGAACAAGTATATTGCATCTCCTTTACAAGATGAAAAGGAGTTGTGTCTATTTATAGCCATGCTCCATCATATCCAGATATATATTCTTTCTCTATCTTCTAAAAAGGTAAAGGAATATGAATCTCACCCGATCCATACAAGCAAATCAAGCCATCGAATCAAACCTTTGCTTCTTATTCTTCAATCTTCATGCATGCTGCTCGATTATGATTAATCACGTACACACCGACATAAACTTACTGCAACGAAGATGTCATTGTCACTACACATATGCCTAAAAGACGATAAGATGCAGAAACTATAACCCACTAGAACAAGAGACGAACCTCATTCCTCTCAACATCGTGAATCAGTCTTTGGTATGCAGGAATTGCCCCCCATACGCCCTCCATCTCAAGTTAAGTTTGGCGTATCTATTTTCGTATGGTCCCTCAACTATGTCAAAAATGTCTCTTTCTCGTCTTTCGTTCTTTTCATTTCCCGTCTCAAGTTACTTTCTGTTAAGCTAGTTTAGAAAAGAAAAATGTTACTAAGACTAAAGTTTTAAACCAAATCATGACACTAATAGAAAATAAGTCTGTTAATAATCACTTAAAGTAATAATTCAATTATCAATATTCACATTATTTGGCTTACAAAATTTGATTGGCATTTTTTATTAGCATCCCACAATATGTTGAATACACCCCTCGTTAAAATTTAATATTAAATGACTTACATACTTAATATGTAATGACAATTTTGACTATATAAGGTTTAAAAAAATAAAAATCCAAATTACTTTTCACATGTATATCCCAAGTTTATTTATCTTCTTCAACTTTGAAAACCACTCTTGTAAGATCTCACATCACCCAGGGGTGAGGATCCTGTAAGCCTAATATGTACATGCCCATCTCCAATTAGCACGAGGCCTTTTGGGAGCTCACTAGCTTCAGAGTTCATCGGACCTTTGAAGTTAAGCAAGTTTGGAAGAAAGCATTCCTAGGATGGGTGACCCACTGGAAAGCTCTCGTGTGAGTTCCTAGAAACAAAATCGTGAGGGTGTGGTCGGGGCCCAAAGCGGACAAAATCGTGCTATGGCAGAGTCGAGCCTGGGAAATGGTCGAGCCGGGGCGGGGATGTGACAGAATGGTATCAAAGCCACTCTGCTGTGTAGTGTGAGTGTGTTGGGGAGGGCATCAGGTCCCTAAGGGGGTGGATTGTAAGATCCTACATTGCCCAGGGTGAGGATCATGTAAGCCTTATATGTACATGCCCACCTCCAATTAGTATGAGGCCTTTTAAGAGCCACTGGCTTCGGAGTTAATTGGAACTCTGAAGCTAAGCGAATTCGGACGAGAGCATTCCTAGGATGGGTGGCCTACTGAAAAGTTCTCGTGTGAGTTCCCATAAACAAAACCGTGAGGACGTGGCCCAAAGCGGACAATATCGTGCTACAGTGGAGCCGGTCTGGGATATGACAACTCTCATCCTCCGTTGTAGAATTAATGAAACTACAAACACATTTATTGAAAAAATTATTCTTGTCGAATGAATCGTGAAATCAACGTTTTGAAAACTTTACATGAGGTAAAACTTCGTATTTTCATTTTTTTGGTAATTCCAAAGACATTAGCATGCATATAGCTACGTTATGAATGATATCTATTAAAAACAAATATGATTGATGATGAGAATCACACACCTAATAAACCTTGAGCCACATTAGATCACAAAGCTCCCTTGGTTTTAAAAGCAGCGTAACAACCTAATCTCTTCTTCTAATTCAATGATTCAATAACTAAATCCATTCTCATGATTCAATTAAAGGAAAAGAAGAAGAATCATCATCATCATCAACCCTAATATTTATTTAATCCTCATTACCCAGTGCCACTGCTCCTACTATATATAAAGCTCTACACTTCTATAGCTGCCATATTATTTTTTTAGATTTTTATCTTCCTCATCTTCCTCATCCACTGTTGCGAAAACTATCTTCCTTATCTACTGGTACAGAATACCAACAACCTTCCACCTCTTTCCATGGAAAGGGTAGAGAAACATGAAGGGATATAAACACATGCAAATAATCAAACAATTGTTGGCACCACTCCAATAGAAAAATTTTAAAAAAAAATCGAAATCACACCAACTTCAGCTTTACACCGAAGGTACTTTTGAATGACCTTATGTATTTGCACCCAAGATTTGAAGGGTATGGGATGTATGTAAAACATGTAAGGTAGATGGTAAGAATGTGAAGTGTGAGAGTATTATAGAAAAGTAAACGAGGTGTATTAAGATAAGTTTTAATTAAAAAAGAAAATGTGGATTGTATTAAATATGTGAGATGTATTCAACAATATGTAGAATTTCAATATAATAAGCCAATTTGATTTAGAAATTTAATCTCCCTAGCATTAGCTTTTAAAAAACATTAAATTGGCTCGTGTGGGTCGAACTTTTCCTCATCGGCCAAGTTAACAATCTTCCTAATCAACTTAGACAGAGTGAAGAACTTACAACTCACAAGAAATAATATCAACTTTGCAAATTAGAATGAGCAGATATAAAACACAATAACTATATATAGAATCAGCAAAGTTGATATATTCCAAACAGTATTATACAGTCAATAAGCTGCCCATGCATTACACAAACACGATTTAATTAACATAAACTACCAATATATACTTAAACAAAAGATAAACCCAAACTTCTTGTAGTTCATGAGATTCCCCAACTGTGGCAAGCTAACATATCCAAAACTTGCACCTAATCATGATTTACTCCTTTAATTAAACAAGAGTCTACCCTAACTTGTTAACCAAGCTAATTAAACCACGCAAGGGTTGGTTTAACAACTCAATAAAGCTTCATCAAACAAACCTAGGAACCGCCCTGCAAACCAACGGGCTCTTCATCTCCATCGAAAGCTTCAAACACTCCGACAAGTCCGCGTCACCATTCTCCGAACCAATCCAGTTGAAGTTCTGTAGCAGCTGCGCAAGCCAGAGCTGGACGGTGGCCAATCCCAACGCCTTCCCAGGACAAACCCTCCTCCCGGAACCAAAAGGCGCCAGCCTCAAATCAGTCCCCATGATGCTCACATCCTCTGCCATGAATCGCTCCGGACTGAACTTCTCCGGCTCAGTCCAGACCT
This sequence comes from Crataegus laevigata, assembly GCA_963580275.1. Lineage (NCBI taxonomy): Eukaryota > Viridiplantae > Streptophyta > Magnoliopsida > Rosales > Rosaceae > Crataegus > Crataegus laevigata. The sequence goes on from OY756940.1 coordinate 4,229,824, forward strand.
TCGCGTCGTGTGTGATTGCCCACATGTTCACCACGGCCGAAGTTCCAGCCGGGACAAAGTTGTCTCCCACGTAGACATCATGGATGGCAATGCGAGCCCAGGAGAGGAGAGGGCCCGGCGGGTGCACCCTCAGGCACTCCTTCACAATGGCTTGGAGGTAAGGCAGGTTGGCAATGTCGGAGCCCTGGACGGTTCTCGTGGAGCCCACCACGGCTTCGATTTCAGACTGAGCTTTGGACTGGATTTCTGGGTGCAACACCATCCTTGCAAGAATCCATTCTAGTAGTATGGCAACTGTGTCGGTTCCTCTGAAAATCATCTCCTGTAATTTAAATATTTTAGATTCTAATTTCCAAAAATAAAGTGAAACTTGTGCAGCATTTCAGAAAAACATAACTAGAAAATTTTCACAACCGGCAGATTAAATAAACAATTAGAAGGTTTTTAAGCCACTTAAGTGTTGTTTAATTGTGATTAATCATGCAGTAAATCGCTCTTTAATATGATTAAATAGGCAATGAAAAAAGGCTTTTAAGCCACTTCAAGTGTTGTTTAATTGTTATTAATCATGCAGTATAACGATTTTTACTATGATTTTGTTGTCTGTATTTTGTCGTTTTAGTGCAAATGGGGTATAATTTTTATTTAAAAACAATCTACTCGTGCACAATTCCTAAACAAAAAACAACTAGGGTAAGTGAAATGGTACTGAACTAACTAAAAATTAGAGAGATAAGTAAATAAATTAGTACCCAAAGCACAGCAATCATATCAGAATCGCTGAGTTTGTCGTCTTCCTCCAAATCAAGCAAAACATCAACAAAATCTCCAACCCTTTCCTTCTCAAAGCTGCCACCTTTCACTCTCTCAAGCCTATGTTCTTCGATGATTTTTCCAACAAAACAATTCACCTTCGAAACCAACTTTCTGCACCTCTTCCTTACACCCTGCAAATCCAGCCAACTCAGAAACGGAAAATGGTTGCCCCAGTTGAACACCCCCAGCAGCTCATACCCTTCAGTCACCAGTTTCTCGAGCTCCAGCCCATCGCCGCTTTCGTCGAACTCGTAGCACCGCCCGAAAACCGTCATCATAACGTTGTTCAGAGAACCGAAATGAAGCACCTTTTTCACCTGAACTTGGCCGTTCTTCGACATCAAACGCCTTAACTCCTCGACCATTTTCAGCCCCACTTCGCGTCGGAAAACCTCAGAGCCAGCGATTCTCTTTGGACTGAACAAATGGGTCGCTGCAATCCTTCTCAGATTCCTCCAGTACTCACCGTACGGCGCAAACCCCATCGCTCTGTTGAAGAGAAGCTCGTAGGCCGTCTCATTCACGGGACGGTTAGCGAAAGCTGTGCTGTTCAGCATCTCTTTCGCCGTTTCCGGTTGGCTGGCGATCACAAACCGGCTGAGACCGACGGAGAAAGACATCAAAGCCTCGGCCTTGAAGCTCCTGGCGAGCTTGGCCAGCACTCTGTGGCGAGTCGACCCGATGAAAACGGTGAGCGACCCAATGAGGGGGTAGCCAGGTGGACTCGGAATAGCCCGGAAAGCTCGATCCTTGCACAGCGCCCAGGCGAGGCCTCCGGGAGCAAAGCAGAAGGCGCAGACCGCCGTGAGAAGAACAAAACAGGCAAATGTCTCGAAACCCAGAACGGAGGAGTGAAGAATCGACCTAGGTATGAACATGAGGTGATTTTCGACAGACATTTTGATTAGGGTCCAGGGAGAGAGCGGTTTTTTTCAGAGTGGGAAAGTGGAAGACGAAGCAAGCACGGACGACGAAGAAGGTGAAGCGGGGGCAATTTTATAGACAAAGTTGGTGGGATGAATTAAACCGTGGTAGAAAGATAACTGGACTTGGGTTTAAAAGAGGACGGTCGGATCGACGATGAATCAATTTCAATGTCGTAGCCGTGTCCTGTCCATCCGATTATGATTCGAAGAAATGGAGCCCACCACGGGGAGGTCCCACGTCTTTGGAAACGCAGTTTTGTTATAGTAACGAGAAAAGGAGGGGTAACGGTTGGGGACATGTGTAAATAAATATTCGAAAGCGAGTTAAGAACAGTATTTATGTTGTGAATTAAGGACATGTCTAATTTGATTACGGTATACGTGCTTAGTAGAATAACTGCCAACGTGACATTATTTTATTGACCGGACAAATTGTCTTACTAATGTTTTTATTTATCTCGAAGGGGCAAGGACCAAGGAGAGTGAGATTGTTACGAAGAGGAAGGGCTGGTTCTCGGCGAGGTGGATTCCAACTTTGAAAAAAAAAAAAAAAAAGAGTATCGGAAAAAAAAGAAGAACATTCTCATTTAAGAAAATGTTAAACACATATCTATACATACGTTAAAGAATATTGTGTTTTGAAGTGAGAGAAGTGGAAGAGCCACACCACCTATATGCCAAAAGACACACACAAAGAGTAGACCCCCTTAAATTTTCGTGGACTTAAAAGCAATGAGTTCACTTATGTGCATTTTCATGGACTTAAAAACAGTAAGGTTTCTTTATGTGCATTTTGAGCAAACAGATAACGTGACGTAATACTTGTCCTCAAGGAGACCAACCAGAGTACATTTTTATCGCCAATAAACATCCTGGTCCACTTACTTAATGTTATATACGAAGATAAATTTATATATAATATTATATTATTAAACTAAAATGTCACGTAAAACTAAACATGTTCTATGCTAAGTTCTTGTTATCAAGATGTTTGTAGGACCATGGACCAACTTGATATTTTGATGCGTAAAAATGAGATGAAATGACCCTATAATCCTACCCACTGATTTAAATTGGTGGTGTAATGGACTCATAGTTTTGAACCAGTTGGATTTGTAAACTCATGGCTTTTGGTCCAAGTTTGTTAGTTTATAATAGAGAACTTTAAAGAAAAGTTTCTGGTACTATTTACTCTAACGAAAAAATACATTTTTACACTAAAAAGTCAATACTGATACTATTCATTTTACCCTTTATTTTATCTTTCTCGTTAAAACACAAAATTTTCAAATTTCTTTCATTAATTTTTCTTTTATAATATGGATAATACTTGAGTAGTGACAAGTCAGTACCCATTTTACACACCACTCTATGGCCCAATAAAAATATAACAGATGTCATCTCCTTATTCTTTTCTATCTTTGCAACCAAACACAACCTCACCCTTAAAACTGTTACCAAACAGAAATCTTCTTCGCCACTTGGTCTTCCTTCTGCTCGAACAAGTTGATGACGATACTCATAACCGGCCACCGCGGCCTTGTCGGCTCTGCCATTATTCTGCAAGCTCCATATTCTAAGATTCAACAACCTCGCCCCGCGACGGTCTGGACCTTACTCGCAAAGCCGGCGTCGAGTCCATGTTCACTACCAAGCGAGAAGGCCCAACTCGTCATCCTCACCGCCGCAGAAGACGGTGGCATTCACTGCTGTGTGGAGTCGACGATTGGAGGAGCGTTTGTCGCTGGGATCGACGGAGAAAGCTTAGTGCAACTAATAAACTCGGGTTTTTTTCTGTCTCGAACTCCCACTTGTTGAATTTTATCATTTTGGTTTGGGTGGTCTGTCATGGTAGATAGGCCCCGGTAAGAAAGGAACAAGAAAAGATGAATGCTTGGTTATTTGAGGCTGTTTGGTTACTAAGATAGCAGGGGTGTGGTGAGGAAAATTTTTTAGTTGTAACGAAAATACAAATGATACACTGCGTATTTTTATTCAAGTGATGAAAATTATTAATTTTTTAACATACATGACCTACCATTTAGATATGACACGTACCGTGACGATCACATTAAAAAAAAGATTATATTCACACACCTCAAATTACTTCTCCTACACTTTTTTAATTTTTTAATATTTTTCTATCAAGTGTTAGTGTTGTGTAAAAAATATTAAAAAAATTAAAAGGGTGTGGGAGAAGTAATTTTGGGTGTGTGAATATAATCTCTTTAAAAAAATTCATGCGAGAGAATTTCAATTGACAGATGTTGTATTCCTGTTGGACCACATAGCCAGGTGAGTGAAAAGAGTACTACCCAGACAGTACCATGCAAAACTCTGGTTTGGTTTCAAGTGGTGACGTGTAAACGAAGGACAGAGAGCTCCATGCAAATATATAAATGTTTTCGATTTGCTTTGATTTTTCAAGTGTTGAACAAGCAAAGGCAGCAGAGATTGCAGTCCATGGCAGTAAAGCAGTGGCGCATGCTGTCCACCTCCAACGCCAACACTAGTCTGTCTACAGTTTACTATATACATAAAACGAGTTGGTTATTACGGAGTATTTAAATTTAATGATGTATATTTTCTTTTAAATATTTTAGTTTATATCGAGAATGCAAAGAATTTGAGCTCGAGAAGCCTAATTACCTGAATAATATGCTTTGCTAACAATGTGCGATGAAATTTACATAATAATGCATTATTAGCAAGGTTTTAAATTACGATAGGCGCTAGTCGGATGGTGAGTTAAAGCATAACGGCTAGGCGGCTAGGTGGCTAGGCCAGACTTATGTATTAATAGGGGCGGTGACCAGCTTTCTAGCAGCTAGACTGACCTAGACGGTGCTAAACGGGAATTTTTAGAACAGTAATTATTAGTCTACATTGTCACGTGACGATAAATTCGTCTATTTGCAACAGAGAGGGTGAGAAAGTATGAGTATGATTCTCTACCCTCATAATCTCTATACCCTTCTTACTCTCATTTTTGAATGGTCACGATTAAACCACGTTAATATCTTATATATATATATTTTTTTTATAGAAATAATAAGACAAAAAAGGAGATAAGAATAAAAGGTTAAAGAATCCGACTCCGAGAAAGTAAATGAGTCATCGGCGTGATCAGTTAGTAAAACGATTTTCTGTGATTTTTCTGTCTCTACTTTCTCTTTGAGTAAAGAGGAGTAGTGTGGAGTATGTACGATCGTTTTTATGGTACCGTCCTGCTTTGTCGATCAGGTCCCAGTAAACCAACGGCCTCCTCTTCTCCAGCTGTCCCTCCCTCTCTCTCTCTCTCTCTCTCTCTCTCTCTCATTCCCTCAACAACCTTGGCATTTTTGGTCCGTTTGGGAATTTGGGGACTGTTCATTTCCTTAATTCCAATAAAATAAAATAAATAGCCATCAAGTGCAGGTGCCTTTTTTTTTTGGGTCGAGACTTGCTCTTGTCTTACGTCATTTAGACCGATTCCAATTCTTGAAATAAGTCTTCCTTCTATTTTCTTCTCATTTCTCTCTAATTCTTGTTCTAAAATTAGGTTAAGTGCTAATACCTAAACAAAACTCAAATTCTCCTTAAGATTTAGCTCAAAATTAGTGGTGGAGCCCACATGTAAGAGTGGAAAACTTGATGTGAAGCCCAAACGCACAAAAATCACTCTCGGACATGCCAAACGCTCCAACCCATCACCAGCCGGACCCCACCCACGTGGGCGTGTCCCCCTCTTGTTGACCACAACAATGAGCTCAACGACTCTTTTTTCTGATCCAACGGCCACAATTCAAATGGACCAACAGTCCAGATTTATATTTGTTTTATATTTAGAAATTTCCTTGAATCAAATATGATCAAATCCAACGGCATAAAAAAAAATCTAACAGCCCAAATTTAAATCTAACAGCTAAAATAATTAAAAATTATTTAACTCAAAATTCATCCAAATTTAGTGATTTTTCAATATTTATCTGAATCTAAATATTTTTTAAGTTAAATATTCATAAAATTAAATTAGGATAGTGTACATAATTTTTTTTTAAATTACTTTAAAAAAATTAGCCTATATTTATTCTTTAATAACTTCGGGCTAAAAAATTTAACCCAGAAAAATTGTTTCTGGGTTAAAAACTTAAAAATTTTAGGTTTTACGATCTTATAATGTAACACTAACACCAATTTCAATTTAAATCATGAAGAAGAATTGAACCGTTTTTATTTAGGGTTTAGGCTTTTGAAGGAATTAAAAACAATTACTTATAGGTCGAGATAATTTGTTGGGAACCGGGTCCCTTCCTGATCCATATACAATGAGCTTGCTGAGCAAGCGATCTAAGCCGTTGAAATTTGATCAAACGGCTACAATTATTATAACTTTAGAGGGTCCCTCTGTTTGTAGCTGTTGGATCAAATTTCAACGGCTTCGATTATTTGCTCAGCAAGCTCAGTTTTATTGGATCTGGAGGGATCCGGTTCCAATTTATTGTCCCCTTTATCATGTTGTTTATCACTTGATTGGCCACGTGGTCAGAAACTTGTATGCATAATTTTATAAAATTGTCGAATCTAAAAAAAAATTCTCATTATTCGCGTCATGGTTCGTGCCTATATTGGTATCAGCGGTCACTTTTAAACAAGTTATTTCAAAACATATATTTATAAAAGACTGATTCGATTAAAGAAGACAAAGTGCCATGCTAAGGTCAAGAAATTCAACTCCTAGAGGTAGAGATGAAACCTAAGGAGTCATTTTTTAGTGTCTCACGGTCAAGTATATCAAATGTAATACAAGAATTTGTTAGAAGATTGAAAATAAAAATTTCAGCAAAATAAACACGTTAATTGATAATTAATTAATAATCTAATCATCTACAATCACATTATTCGATTTGTAAATTTGATTTAAAATTTTTAATTTATTTAGTATTACCCATTATTTTATTACACTTAATCTTTAATTCAATACTTAATGTATTTGACCGTGTTCTTGATAGACATCGCCGCCGGGCAATAAAACCACCTTCTTTATGGCAAGGATGAATTTCATTGAACTGGTGCATATAAATGGCATTGGCACGTAGTTTTACATCCCACCCCCACCCCCCCCCCCCCCCCCCCCCACCGTATCTCATAAATACCGCATTTAATTTTCTACTTGCATTACAAAACAAGCCACTTAATTACTACTTTTTTTTAATTATTATTTTTTATTTTTATATATTAGCTATCCAACCATGGAGAATCCTGCTGACCCAAGGGCTTAGGAGCACGTTTTGTGTGATTTCACCCACGATGAACAGATCAAGACCACCATAACCTCACATGGTTAGGTTTTATATAGGCAACTACTCACTTTAATGTTTTGCCAATTTACAAACTCACGCTACTAGGCTCGGTATATAAGTTACATGACTATGTTAGCGCCTTTTGTATTCTTATTTTTTTAGATGACGAGTTTGATATTTGTTTGGACCCGATTTTACACCATCGGTCCGAGTAATCGAGGCCGTTGAGTGAGCATGGTTCTTAACCGTCGAATAAGTGAGTTAAGATAATTTTGTTATGGTTAAGAGATAATATTATAGTTTTTAATCATAATGATTATCTTTTAATAATGAATTATCTTGACGCATTTAGACATATGGATTGAAGCATCAGAGCATTATGCGAAGAGTCCTAACACGTGATGGCTGACAATTTTTATTGATTTGTGATTATTCATCCAAATCATATTGCAATCTTTATTGCATGAAGATAAGGGGGAGTCCAACGTGAAGAATTAGCCATGTTTTTGGTTAATTTGGTGCCTGCTGTATTGGTTGAAAAAAAGAGTTTTAATTGGATTGTGTTTGGGCCACATGCTCCCTTATTTAATTGTAAAGGTTGACGGATGAAGTTTGACAAGATGTTTAGTAGAAGACCACCTTCCATGCATGCATACACGTGGACTTTTTGGATGGTGACGATGATAGTGTAGCATGAAATCGTTGGAGGATAATGCACGGCTAGGAGTGGGCACGGTCCAGTTCGGTCCCGTTTCTACCCTCAAAACGGAATCGAAATCGGAAAATTTCAACAGTTTGGTTCGGTCCGGTTTCACTTAAATTTTTTACTAAAACCGTACGGTTCGGTTGATAACGGTTTCGGTTCGGTTCATGCCGGTTTACAGTTTTAACTAAAATTATATATATATATATATTTTTTTTTTTCTTCTAATTTTTCTACTTCTAATACCAAACACATATTTCAACCACAAATTCAAGCAAATTTGAATTCTCACTACTAGATCAATAAGATTTGTGACCGGTTGATAGTAAGTGTGCATATAAATATAAATTAAAAGATAAAAAGGTTCATATCAAGACCAAAGTGTAGATCTTAAACTAAAACTAAAGTGTACATAATGCATAACATACTAAAAAAAATAGAGAAAAATAATGGAGGGGGAGAAAAGTGATAAAACAACAAAGGAGGGGAAGAGAAGTGAAGAAAAATATTGGGCCTATGCACATGATCTTCTTGAAAAAATGTCTTATTTATATAAAAATAATAATAATACAATAATTTATATTAAAAACGGTTCGGTTCGGTTTGGTTCCTCCAGCTCTTAATATTTTCAAACCGGAACCAAAACCATTTAAAACAGTTCGATTCGGTTTTTGTTCCGGTTTTGACTTTTTTGGTCAACGCGATTTTTTACGATTTTTTTTGTCACGGTTCGATTCGGTTTTCCGGTTCGGCGGTTTTTATGCCCACCCCTAGGCACGGCTGTTTTTATCAGGAGGTTGTCAAGTAAGAATATTATTGGCAAAATGATTAGTCTGCTGTTTCCAAGGCGAAGGGATTAATATGCATAAGAATATTATTGGCAAAAGGATTAGTATGCGGTTTGCACGGTGAAGAGTTTTGAAAGCCATCAGCCATACTTCACTGCTATAAATACGAGAGCATCAGGAGCATGGATGACGTCCAATTCAACACACAAATCTGCTATGCGCAATTTATCGCTCTACAGGAAACTTCTCAACAACCTTGAGATTTTTATTTTCTTTTTTGCCGACACATCTTCAGTTTGGATTCTTTTTTGCCGACACATCTTCAGTTTGGATAAACAGCACTGTGAGGGCAACCAGTGGTATCTTCAGTTTGGATAAATAGCACTACCGCCGTAGAATCAGCCGACCTCGGAGCACCTTAAGTTTGGATAAACAGCAATTCGTCGAGGCCGACTGATTATCTATCTAAGTCTCGGTCAAGAAGGATTTTCGAATCTTTTTTGGCATAGGTCATCTTATTTTCCTTCTCGGCAAAGTGAGGTGTTATCAGGTTACTACATTCGGCACATTGAAAGCCGAATTTGATATTGAACTTCGTAAAAATAGCAGCCTTGTCTTCAGGCTCTAGAACCCAAAGGCCGAGATGTGTTCCTTCCTCGGTCGCAATCGCAAGACGTAGAAATCAGCAGCGCGCATCAACGCAACATGAACACATTTTACTCCTCGGCCGAGCCCGGCCGACGAGTTGACACGCTCTGCACACATTTGAAGGACATAGTTAGTTTATTAATTACTTAGCCTGTGCGCCGTGTAGACTAGGTGATTTTTATAGTCAACAATATTAAATTATTGTGAACTCATTTCGTTGATTAAGATATAGCGTGCCCATCCTCACAATTCGAGTTTGAATTTCCTATTGTATCCGGATGACCGGATCATGTGGTTGTCAAGCACTAGATGCAAAAACAATCCACCCAACTTCATCCGCTGTATTTTGACCTCACACCCGAGGCTAGAAATCACCACCCGAGGCTAGAAAGCAGATGGTGCACAGTGGCTCAAAGTAATAATATCTATTCATATTGGAGCAGGTTTGATTTTCACAGATTTTTCTCGCTCTAACATTTAACAATTTAACTCAGTAACTTTATTGTTTGTTCTAAAAAAATAAAAAAAAAACCAGAGTTAAGACTAAAGAAGAGGCCCATTGGTCAGAGTGGAAAAAGAAAACAGACAGATTAAAACCAGAGTTAAGACTAAAGAAGAGGCCCGTGTTTATCTGGCCCAACCCTTATCTCTTCCGTGTTGCTACCAAAACCAACGGCCACTCACAGAGACAACCGCCTTATTCCGCCCCAGCAACAAAGATTGAAAGCGCCGATCTTCCCGTGCCAAACTCAGGGAGTCAGGTAAACAAAAATTTCTTCAAATTTTGTTTGGTTTACGAGAAAATTTTAATGTTTTCCCCCTTAATTCTAAATACCCATTTTTTTGAGGTAAAAAAGGAAGAAATTTTTATAGTAATCGTCGGGGATATTGCCCAATGGCAATCGTCAGAGACCTGTTAGATAAGCTTTTCTTAATTTCCTAATCTTAATGTTATTAAAACTGTTAATGATTCATAAATTGGGTGCTTCAGTTCTTTGTTTGATGATTATAAAGTTAATTACGCATCATTGGATACAATAATCAGTAATTTGCCCAGAAACTATTTGTGAAAATGCTTCAAAGGCAATGCTTGTAAAAAAAAATTATTGTGTAAAGGTTAAATTGTTGCGAAAATTTGCATGTAATGATTAGGATTGCAAGAAAACCGCTGAGTTACCATGTTAGGAAGTGCGCGTGTTCGGCTGAACCGGTGGCAGCAGGCGGCTGTTGCGGTTGGTTCGGCTGTGGGCGCATTGCTGGACCCAAGAAGAGCTGATCTCATAGCAGCTCTTGGAGAGACAACTGGGAAACCTGCGTTTGAAAGAGTTCTTGAAAGAATGACGAGGAGCCCTGAAGGCAGGGTAAGCCTCTTCTGTCCTCACCCTTCTTGTTTGGTGATTACAATTCTTAATCAAATAACATGTTATGCGTGTAAGTAGTGGTTCGTCAATAAAACTTTCTCGTAATTATGCACGGTGTTTCTGCTTAGCTATCTGCGTTATGTTTTGTTAATGAAGGTGTTGGGAGTTTCGGGTTATTTGAGTCCATAGCATGTTCTTTGAAAGTCTGCTTGAGGGAATCGTGAAAATTGCTACCTGGGTTAAATATCCATTCTGGTCAGTTGAAGTCATTTATCAGTCTTTTGTGTAAAACTGGCAAAATGTTGTTCTTCTTGTTGCCGAGTATTGAGTGCTCCTGCTCGTAATTTAGATAACCTAATGCAAACTGAAGTCATATATTCTTCTTCCACTACAGTAATTAAATGGTGTTCTTTGTAGTGTTACTTATAATGTGCTTCTAATTGAACTTATTCTTCTCATGTAAACTGTTTTGCGTTGTTTTTGCCACCCGTATAACGAACTAAGAATGGCTATTGCTCGAGATATCTAAATTTTATGGAATCAGTACTTGAAAGCCATTTGATTGCTGGTATGCAATGAAATCATATTTTGTCAACGGTTTTACTTTTGTTATTCTAAGACCAATGCATATCTTTCTTTACCAGGCCATACTGTTGGAGAAACCCCGTGTAATATCTGTAAACGTGGGTCATGCATGGGATCTACCAGCAAACACATTTGGTGCTGCCTATGCAAAGTTCATGGGATCTAGGAACTTCTCCCCAGATGATCGACCACCAGTGCGGTTCATGGAGACAGATGAGCTTGCATATGTGGCCATGAGGGCTCGCGAGGTGCACGACTTCTGGCACACCCTTTTTGGCCTTCCAACGAACTTGATGGGGGAGTCAGCCCTCAAGGTAATAGAGTTCGAGCAAATGTACCTTCCCATGTGCCTGATGTCCGTCATAGGGGGCTCAGCGAGATTCAACGAGAAGCAAAGGAAATTGTTCTTTCAACACTACTTCCCTTGGGCCATCCAAGCTGGAATGCGGTGCACAGATCTCATGTGCGTGTATTACGAGCGGCACTTCCACGAGGATTTGGAGGACGTTCGGAGAAAGTGGGGTATAATTCCTGCCCCTGCTCCTCCTAAACAAGCCTGATCATCAGCAGCTTCAGCTTGTTCGGTGGAGAAACTGTAAATTTCTCGAGCATAATGTACCCATTAACTTGTGTTTTTCTTGTCAACCCAAATAAGTTTCTGTTTGAACACATTAATATTTACAGGTTGATTTCAATTTACCTTCGCAAATTGAATCTTCGTGTGCACAATATGTTAACTAACGTATCAACGCCTCCATTTTCCTCTTAATTTAAGCATTTCTTTTGGGAAAAATGCAACCGAGGAATGTAAATACAAACTCCGTAGGCGTGTCCCCGGCCAGGCTCGGCGTTTCCGATCAATATCCAACTTAGAAAACAACAGAAATGACCATGTAAAGATGGAGAAGAGAAATTAATCACTGCGAAAATAACGAGAAACAAGAAATATGCACGAGGAAATGTTTGGTTTGTCCATGAAAACGAAATCTGTGTCAGATGGTTTATCCCAACAACCACAAGACCTATATTACATCACAGAATCCATAGAGACTTCCATTGTTTATACAACGGATGAAGGCATTGCCTCGTCCAGAATAGAGGTTTCACAAAACTCAACGATACCAAGGGCATGTCCGTCTCAGTTACCACCTGGTCCACCAAAGAGGTAACCCAGCGAAGAACCACCGCCTGGGGCAGCATGGACCTTGGTCGAGGGTCGATCCTGCGTGCAGGGAGAATCAATATGAACATCAAAATAACACAAATTGCGCATAAAATAGAACGAAAACACTATATCAAAAACTGATGAAGGATAAGCCAATTCCAGCAGCTATATAAACCGTTTCAGTGTACAAACATTTGGAAGATTCATAGGGGTGTAGCCGTGTAAGTAAACTAGGTTTTGTCTAACCCCCAAACAATGAGGAGAATCATACCGTTATGAAGTTTCCGGTGTTCTGGCCATCTGCACGCATGTAGTTGTTTGTGGAGGTGCTATGGATACCAGCAGGAATGGCCTTGGTGATATCAACTGGTTCAGGAGCAGGAGCAGGAGCAGGAGCAACAGGCTTGGAAGCAGGCTCATCTGGAACTGGTGCAGCTTGAGCATTGTTGGCAGCCGGTTTTGGAGCCTCTCCACTCCCAAAAAGATAGTTCAAAGAACTCTGTCCCCCACCGCTGCTAACTCCACGACCCATGTTCTGCAACTTCTTCACAGATAACCCTACACCCTTACATTACAAACAGATGTTTAGAGTGGAATTCCGGAATAAAGAACAAAATTGCAAGAAACTATACCGATGATTCCTAATTGACGCCTCAAACAGTAAAGGATATACCTACAGGAACAATTATCACAATAACTTTGTCACTACTTGCCTCGGTGTCACGGAATGCTTTGAAATCAAACACCATAACATGCTCTAAACCATTGATCCATTTTATAAATCGAACCATTCACAAGAAACCCGAACGAGAAGGAAAAAACAAAAATCTTCGAATCTGCACCATGAACTTCAAGGTAGGGTTCTGCCTTCATCACAAAATGGCTCAACTTTTCGATGTTTCATAGGCCAAACTAATTCAATTTCTCATTATTTTCGAATGGTTTCTTCACAATTTTTAAAATCCAACTGATCATTTCAGCTAAATTACATAAACAGAAGCTCAATTTAGCAAAATGCAGGCTCACACGCCGAAACTTTTTCGGTATACAAATCGAAAACAGACAGATCCATGATCAACAGTACATCCTACAAATCTCAGAAACCAGAAGCAAAAGAAACGCCTCAATCAAACACCACCACAAATCAAAACACACACACACATATATATAGATCTACAAAATGAAATGCACCCCATCACCCATCATTCTAATCATTCCATAAAATAATTTGACCCCAAAAATCCAACGATTAAACATCAAAATTATCCACTAGGACAAGCATCAAATCACACAGAGTAAATTTGGGTTATAAAAAAGCGAGAAATTGAAAGCGAAACGCAGCGATTGAATCATGGAAGTCAAAATCCGAGAAGGGAGGCAGAGATCTAGGGTTAGAGAGAGGGGCGCGTAGGGTACCTGGTTGTTAGGATCAGATCTGGAAGTGAGAGCTCTGGAAGCAGAGAGTGTTGAGAGACTGGAGACAAAAAGCGAAACCGTACGCCACTTCTTTGCGTTATATAAATATATTAGGGTAAATGACAAAAAACTACCTCAACTATTGGTGTCACGATACTTTCATACCTCATCTTTAAAACGTGACAATGTCATACTGCATCTTACGAATTTGTGACAATGTCATACCTCCGTCAATTTTTCTGTTAGTTTTTCTGTTAAGTGCTGACGTGGCAAGATATGGGGACCACTCACTAATACAGCTAGATTAAAAAAAAATTAAATATATTTTTAATAATTAAAAATTAAAAAAAAATATTTTTATATTAAATCTCTCTCTCTTAAAAAAAATTAATTTTTAAAATTTTTAATTATTAAAAATATATTTAATTATTTTTTAATCCAGCTGTATTAGTGAGTGGTCCCCATATCTTGCCACGTCAGCACTTAACAGAAAAACTAACAGAAAAATTGACGGAGGTATGACATTGTCACAAATTCGTAAGATGCGGTATGACATTGTCACGTTTTAAAGATGAGGTATGAAAGTGTCGTGACACTAATAGTTGAGGTAGTTTTTTGTAATTTACCCAATATATTATTGTAGATATACTGTCACCGTTTTCAAATTTTTATTTTTGAAATTTTCAGATTTTATTTATTAAATTAATTTGTTTTTTTAATGAACATTAATTTGTTTTTTTGTTCAAACGATATATTTTGTTAAATTAGCTACCGACATGATTTGAACGAATTTAAATTCTATCATAAAAAATTAAATTGGTCAAGATTTGGTGGAAATTTGCATTATTAATCTTACTGAAATTGCATCAACTATTTTGGTATTTTTTTACTTTTTCAAATATTGTGTTTTTTTTATAGGAAAAGACTCCGAATTTCTTCTACAAAATTCTATCAATCAACAAATTCGGACTCTTAAAATTTAATTCAACGGTTAAAATTATTATAATTTGTAAAAGGTCCTCGTTTTTTAGCCATTAAATCAAATTTCAAGAATCCAAATTTATTGATTGGTAGGATTTAATGAAAGGAATCCGAAAAAGAATCCCTTTCTTTTTCTTTAAAATAAATAGGATATGATGCGGAAAACATTAATTAAATTATGAGATTTACCGTTAGTTGCAAGTTTATTTATCTTTTACTGCTTCTGACACACCCCGACCCAGAAAGTCCACTAGGACACCGAAGTCGAGCTGTGCTGGACGACACCTGAAAGGTGACGAAACCATAAAGTGTAGTGATGTGGGAATGTGAATAAATTTAAACCTAAAAGTGCCTAAACACTAGAGTGTGCTCGTGAGCGGGAGCGAATCCACCTCACACGTGACTTCAGAGCATAAGTAAATACAGTAGAGCGGGTAATAAGTATACCCTCAGAAGTAGCCACCAATCCAGAGATTCACCAATAATCCTCATTGATACGAACCTTAACAGTTAAACCTGGAGGGGCGCCAAACAGAAAACGTGAGTGGGCAAAAACAAAATTTTTAAAACCATTTCACTATCAAAAGTACTAACCCCTCTCCGTAAAACCCGTATACTTTCTCAGAAAATAATACGTATATACTCATATACCAAAATAGGCTGTAAAACGATAAAACTCGAATATGCCATGTCAGAAATATGCCATGCCAAAATATCCAGTCAAGAAATATATGCATCAATTAGGTGAGATAAAACTAATAATTACAATATGCCAACAATATAAATATGTCAGCCGGAGTCACCTAACGTAACCTGTACGGCTGAATCTATAGCTCTTCAACCACTATCCTGCACACGAGTCGGAACCACCTATAGCGGTCTATACGACAGGCTAGGTGTATAAAATACGCTCAGTGCTACGATCATATGAAGGCTGTATGACGAATCGCGGGTCACCTACGAGTCGGAACCACCTATAGTGGTCTGTACGACAGGCTGGCACCTGCCTTGGATCCAAGGTGAGCGTACGGTGCGGGAGGTGAACGATCACGTGAAGGCTAGGCCCTACTCTGGCGGAGCACAAACACCCGAGGTGCAGGAATATGAGCTATATCACAATCTCATCATCATCACTATCACTAACAAACATACTCACCTGACTTACCTGAGCGTCCATAGCGCCGAAGCACGACCAACACAATCATAATCATAATAAACAAATATAAATGGCATTCGACATGACATTTCAATCATAAAACCAATTCGATTCTAAACCATTTAAAATGAAGTTTCTAGGAAAATATTAACTATATATATATATATATATACTGAAAACAAAAGCCCACTCACTTGGAGTCCACGCTACAGCCCCCCTAGCACGACAATCAAGATATCCCAAATGATTCCAAATGATCACCGCCTAGCACAAATTTCAATCACGTCTCAGAATCCGTACTGAGAAAATATGCAATTTACATAAAACACATCCCTACGAATTTGATCCGGAAGATCCGTATTACGAATCTTTGATCCGTCACTTCCAATAATACACATTATACTTCTAGAACAATACCCCAAAGTTTCGTTACGATCCAACGGTCAGATCTTCGCCAATTGCCAAAACCAAGTGGCGGTTAACGTTTTAATTACTAACTTACAATTCCAATTCGGGAAGATTCGTACGATGGATTCCGGATCCGTAAATTCCTACATTCATCAAATATTATGTACTATAACATACTAAAGTTTGGTGACAATCCAACGGTTAGATCGTCGATTCATACTTTGACCTATTACTGAATCGTAACGAATTTAGGTCCTAACGATCAATCTACATCAATCCATCATCAAAACTAAATTCAAGGCATTGAATGATGCCTAAAAACATCATTGGCGGCCCTTGGGCCACGTGCCACCGCACGCGCTGCCGCGGGTGGTGGTTGGCCACCCCGAGTCGCCGGAAAATTCAACTTTCACTAAAAATTACCAAAATTTGCAGAATTAAAGATCTCAATGAGTAGAACAACTTTCATACCTTCAACCAAGTCCAATTTGACCTCGAAGACCTCTAATTTCACCAAAACCCGTATGAACCCTAGAAATGGGGTGTGCTCCAATTCGACCTCCAAAGAAATTCCAACGCCTCAACCATTGCTTGGGATTTGTTCTAGGCCTCAAGAGGTTGCTATGGGTGGTAATTTAATGGAATCGCTTCAGGTTTGGTGGATTTTGGAACATGGGTGTCGCGGCACCCACCTTCGGTTTTGGAACAATTTACCACCAAATTCCTCCTAATTTTGGATGAAAATGGAAGAGAAATGGTAGTGGAGAGGTTCCCAAGTGGTTGTGTGAAGAAATTCGCCGGAAAAATGATGAATTTTGTTCGGAAATGGAGGTAGAAAAAGACCAGGTCGGGTTTAGGACCCGGGTTGCGGGGATCCCCCGTGCCTCCCCTTCTCTCCTTTTCCTTCATTCTTCTCTTTCTGATTGGCTCCTATTCCTCTCTATCCTCTCCTTATTCCTTCACTTCTCTCCCGTGTTCATCCTTTCCTTTTAATCTCCACCACACAAAATTTATTTCTTTTAATCTGGGCCATACATTTGGCCGTCCAAATTTTCTGAAATTTTCCAAATAATTGGGAAATTATCAATTTTACTCTTGACTTCAAACGTTAATAACTTCTTCGTTATAACTCCAAATTTGAATCCGTTTGCACACACGCGTCCATAGTGACGAATACTATAAAAATATGCCAAAAAATGAACCTTACATGTCACTACAAGGCGTCAACATCAATTGAAGTATGTGCCTCGAAGGGCATTCTCGTAAACTCGCTTATTAAAATTATAAAAATCATAATTTTTAGGGACGGGTTGTCACAGGTTGATTGTGGCACTGCAACTCTAAAATGAGATATTACTAGGAATTACTACTTTCAAGGATTTTTTTGCGTTTTATTAATTTTTATTTCTCTTAATTGCTTTTTTTATCCAATACGGAAAAACTTAAAACAGATTTCATTTGCATTTATTATTAGTTTAATATTTAGCCAGTAATTGTGGATAAAACGTTAAGCCAGTTTGGCATCCGATGTAACCTACTAGCCTCCTTGGTTTGTACCTTCCGTTGGTCGGCCATGCAAGCAGCAAAGAGATTTTTCAACGCGTGTGAACAAGCTCGGTACATTAATCACTTATATTATGACACTTGGTGCACTGTTATATTTTCGGCGCACTAAAAAATTTATCTGTGCATCAAGTGTGATAATTACCAAATTACCATTCAAGTGGCAAAGTATCAAAAATACACATGATGTTACCTTGCCATTTTTCACATGTCATATATTTACAAATATTTTCTCTCAGACGACAGTTGTTGAATAAATTTAAATAAAGTTTTATTTTTTATACATTCCCTTCTACTATGTGTACTGAAGCCTATGTGATTTGGCAGCTCAGCTCATGTCTGCACTGGAGGAAGTTGTGATATATCAACTAATATCCTATGCAAAGCCTGTGGCCTTGAGAAAAAGGGTGCATGATCGGAGCCCTTAAGCCGGAAAACCCGTTCCGGCGGGTTGGATTCGATCATGGCTTCTTGTAATGGAACGGTTATGGCATGATCTTCTTGAGTCACTACGAAAAACCGCCTGACAGCGCCGTAGTTCGAGTCGGAAAGAGAGAGCTTCTCTGTTACTGGTGCAAAAGGGATTGGCCTCATTGAGACTGATGCCAATGCAACATCCTGGTTTGGATTAAGGAAAGCGAAAATTAGCTTCGAAATCAAACGTAAAAAACTAACTGGTTAGCGCCTGAGCTCAGTTGTAGTTTATACAACGTACCTTTGCGGGACTTTGATTGAACAACAAGTCTTCAGACAGTTTTTTGTCAAGAGTAATGGCACTTGGAGGCTGATCCTTCCCATTGGCATACAAGAATCTCTGAGCCTGTCGCATGAGATCGTTGGATTCGGTCTGCATTAAGATTAACAGGATTAATTAGTCTGGTTTATGAAGATTAGCAAAAAATTATCTGTAGAAATATGATGCTAATTGTGTGAATTGGAGGGCAAACCTGTTGAGCAAAGAGATTAAGAGTGGTCTGCCCACTGGTTAACATTGCTGCAGAAATGAATATGGCTTTTGCAATTTTAGATGGAAACAACTCCATTGCATATGAGATACACGTGCCACCGAAATCATGTCCAACCAAAATCACCTGCATTTTAGAGGAAAATAAAAGAATTAAGCGTCCGGCTACAATATAAACACGTACTAAAAACAAACACCAGAAAATACTATCGTCGTGGCCTACAAATTGAGTGGTGCAGCACCACTTCAACGCTCTACTACATCATTTGATTAGTCGACGTGACCATCTAATGCGTTATTTGCCCGTACGTAATATGTGTATGCACCCTAACCCGCGAGAGAGAGAGAGAGAGAGAGAGAGAGAGAGAGAGGAGCAAACCTTCTTCCCAACCCCAAGATTCTCAAGCATGTCAGTGAGTGGCTTGACATATTGTGCAAGACTTGTAATGTTGTTTGTATCAAATGAGTGAACTCCAGAACCGGTCAGGTCAACTGCATCAACTTTGAACCCACTTTCTTCCAAGAGCGTCATGGTTTTGTACCAGCACCAAGCACCAAACCCACCTCCATGAACTAGGATGAAATGATTGGTTTCAAGTTCATCGGTCTTCACATCCTACAAACACATAAATTGTTGAAGCACAAAAGGACTAATTAGCAAACCAAATTAACTAGTCCATCACATTAAAGTCATCATGTACTAAGCCACATATAAGTTTTTTCGCTTTTCGGAATCTGCTCGAATAAAAAATAACTTATTTTTTGCACTGCCGACAATTATCTTCATTATATTTTAAACATGATTAACCCTGACCTATCTCGAATGTTTGACGCGAAGCTTTAAATTAATCAAACCTATATTTTTATGAGCTGAAATATTCACCCTCCTTCAAAACCTTGATGCAGCCGGCCAAAAATGAAAAATCATTCCATAGAATAGAAGGTGATATTCATATAACGTCCTTTAATTGTAGTTGACCAAAGATTAAAAAAAGAAGAAGAAGAAAACTATTGTTTTCAATTTTGCCCTCGTATGAAAAGGCAATAGACCGTCAAGGTTGTTTGTCCCGCACGGTGTCCGCGTCAAAGAGGAATACTCGACCCAAAAAAAAAAGAGCAATAAAAGGGCTAACTATTGTTCTTTTAAAGTTACTGAAAGCGTTTTTTATGAAAATATTTTAGAGCAAATCCTTAAAAAAAAAACGCAAGTGAATTCTAGAAAAGCAAAAACATTTTATCTAAATGCTTTCAGTCATTTCAAAAGAACTTCCAAACGAATCCTATGTATTTTCGCTCTTAAAAATTAAATTGTGGGTTTGTGTTTTGTTCGGCACACCAACGCCAAACACAACCTGAAGGGTCCGGTAGTACACAACCGAACGCAATGTTTGACTTTTGTTTTCAAAATCCATTCGGCATATTCATGCCCAACTTTAAACGAACAATCGTCCGTTTTCAACCCAAAAAGTGATTAATTTCGGCAGTTCTTACCGAACAAAAATGAGAACGTTGGGATTACTAAAAACAGAGATTAAAAAAAAATTGATGAACATGTAAACCTGCTTATCAACAAGCTCAAGAGGCTGAAATCCGAGAGTATCCGACCGCAAACGCTGCCTAGAGCTCGAGCTCTTCACGAACCGCTGATTCTTAGGAGCCGGAGAGGGATACACAACGGAAGTGGACCGGTTAAACAGTTGCGAAGAACCGCTATTCTTCTGGACGTTCTGGAACAGCAGAACAGCATCTATAGCTTGTTGCTGAAGCAACAAGTCACCAGCATCAGAAAGCCGCTCTTTCTTCTTGGTCGAACCGTTTGCCGATCTTCTAGTACTACCAGCGGAAGCCAAGAACGGCGAAGGGTACGTTGGCCGCTTCGAGGGGTTTCGGGTCAAGTTTCCGGGCTTGCGCGCCGGCGAGAAGCATGCCATTGAGTTCCCCATTGGTGCAGCAGTCTTCAGATGTGAGAGAGAATTAGAAAGTGGTTGTGTGATTTATGTGTGTTGTTGACGATGTAGGAGGAGAATGTAAAGAGGGGAACACAAGGTTTGACCGAATTGTAAAGTATTAAAATACTAATCTGAGAGGTGTGCCAAAATATTTGCATTATTTGAAGGTTCATGGAAGGGAAGAGGCTCCTCCTCGTATTTACTTTGTGGGAATCTTATATTATGTGGCCAGTTTTCGTTAAGTATTACTTGTGTTTAATTTTAAATAAAAAAATTAATTAATTTTTGACTACATGATGAATGATGAATGATGAATGATGAATGATTAAAATATGAGGATCCCTAAAATCATCACAATTTGAATCCGGATAGGATTCAAATCCCATGGAAGGTAATTAATATTTTGAATTTTTTAACAAATAGGACATTTTTTCTGGCAATTTATGTCCTTTTCTCTATTTTCATATACTTTTAATTGTTTTCACACAAGCTTAATGTGGAAAATGAGAAAAATTAAGAAAAATTTCTGTGGTACTGAAGGGAAGACTAAACTTGTATCTAGAAAGAGAAATTTGAGTACTCGTCTAAGAATTTTGGTTCAATTTGAACTTTTCCTTAAAACCTTGTATTTCGAATGAAAGTTTTAACAAAAATTTTCAAAATGATCATTACCCCACATTGTGACTTGTTCAGAACTAATACTCACAATTTTTTCAAAAATGCTAGTTTTACCACATATTTGTACTATCATTCATACAATTTTTCTAATAGAGATGAAATTCATACATGTTGGCGAGCCCTTCCTGATTTAAAAAAAAAAAAAAAAAACTAGAGAATTTAAGTATTCATTTTTCCAAGCCATTTATTTTGACCAAATATGTAGGTTAGATTAGGAGGGAATGCCTTAATAGTTGCTCTGGCTTTCTCAGATGTACCAGAATTCGTAGCATCATGACTGAATTGAATGAGTCGAACGATGACTGTTTAATTTTCTTTTGACTTTATATGCTTAGCTTACGAAATTTCTCTGATTTAAACAAGTGTAACAGACTGGGAGATTTGACTCCGATATGCCTGTAGGGGGCCGGCAATATCATTGCCCCAGCTGACAGGCCTAACTCCGTTTGCAAGTCAAACTTTCATATTGGATATCCAAAAGTTAAAACTAGAGTCACCCTCATTGTTGAGAGCATGAATCTCACATCGAAAAAAATCTCGAAATCATTGACCTATTGTTGCATCGTAACTGCAACACAAGAAAGTAAAGGGGATCCGACACGTATTTAGTTCAGCTTTAGATGCTGAGCATCAACAGCATGTTCTCCGAACGCTACGACAGCACTTCTCGTCATTTTCGCAATTGTGAAGCCGTTGCAGGGGGCTGCTTGGCTGGACAGGATTAAGTTCTTCATGAAGGCTCTAGTTCATAAGTAGGCCGGTCAGCATCTGACGTCCAAGCCACCGATTCTGCAATCCTCCTTACTCTGTTTGCACGCCAGGATCAGGCATGAAGAAAAGCGAATGGCGATAGAGCTTTCAAACAAATCGTCTGAGATTCTGAGCCATGCCTGCATGTAATATGGTACTAAGTAAGAACTTAATAAAAACAAAGAAAAAATTCCCTGCAGATTGTGCAGCCAACAATGGGATCTCCGAATAATCCAATAAGCATACCTCTTCGCGCTACATTCAGTTCTGCATGGCATAGAATTGAGGAGCAAGCTCAGTTAACCGTCGATTCTAGTTGTGTTGCGGATGAATTTCCTACTAGTTTCGACCAGTTCATTGTAAATTAGGCACTCTGGTCTATTCCTTATTACGGAAGACGGGTGGATAGAAACCACCTCACCATTTGCTAAAGCCCTGTCATTTGATTAATTAACTGTGAGAGGTCGTACATGAATCCAAGAGGGAATTAAAAATACAGATATAAGGGTACAAGCTTCGGAATGTAAAAGAAACCAGCCAAAAGAATTGCAAAACATGTCAAGGTAAGTTCAAGACCTGTATGTTCCATCAGGCTGCTTTAAAGCTGCATTGAGGAAGAAGGAAGCGGCAAGACATCTGCAAAACTGAAGCACATCATCCCTACAAGAGGTGATACGAAGACGCATTTGTTCAACATGTACTCGAATTTGTCTGCAAACAAACATCTATTAAATTTAGAGAAGCTAATTACTTCAATCTACACCGTAATAGACACACCAAACTTCCAAAACAGGGGCACAAAATCCAGACTGATTGTGTGAGACCAGCAGAAATGTGTCTACTGTATAGCTTAAGAAGGAAGAGAAATAACCGACCTGTGAATGTCACGAACATTTGTCAAGGAGCGACTATGAATGAAATTATCCTTGCACCATTTCTGGAAAGCCCTTTCACGCTTCTCTTTACTAAGACCTGATCTCTTCTCCAAGAACTCATTGGATGCTCAAAATACATTAACCAAAGTGAGGTGACCTCCGCACCGGATATATCCTACAACCCTTTTAGTGTTTTGATTGAACATAATAGAACATTCATATTACCCTCTGAAAGAAATAGAACTTTTAAAGGAATTATTTTGATTCAACCCTTGTTTTTTGACTTGCCTACTTGAATTTTATATTTTGAATATCAACTAATCACATAATATCCCCCCAGTTTTTATCTCTTTTGTACTATTCAAGAATAGCAACCGATGCAATAAATCTAATCTATGGAGTTCCCCCAAAAATTTACTTATCTTATTATTAATCAAGAATTTCGTATACAGCTAGAAGGATTTCTGCGCAGTTCTCACCTGACAACAGGAAGGAATGTATAGCAAGTTAGAGTAGTACTGTAAAAGACAACAGTTCACCGTATTGTGAGATCATGAAAGAGAAGTATAACTACATTATATAATCTATGAGAACTAACAGGAGACAAATAGGTAATGCTTCATACACAAATACCTCTTCTATTTTGTCACGGGGATTAAAAAATATTGATTCCACAGAGAGCATTGCAACACTTATCGACATCTCTTCCAGGCACTTGAATTCATTTGCTACGATTAGAGCCTTTGAATAAACAGGGTCCAAGGGAAGGCGAGCCATTTGGATTCCAACTGGATTTGACAATTTGCAGTCATCTGTCAAAGCACCCAGTACGAACAATTGCTCCAGTGATTTGACAATAGCCGACCTGTTCAAATAAGATTCATGTATGATAAAATTCTCTGGGAGATGAGAAAGCAATATTTATTAGAAGAACTAACTGCTTGACATAAAAACAAATATTGCTTTCTACCATCAACATCAAGCCACAAAAGGCATCATAAGAAACAAACAAGTAACAAAACCTATCCGAGATTTTACCTTGACGATCTTCTATGAAGTCAAACCCAGTGATATCATCAACACCCAGTGCCTTAAGTTGCAAAATGACATTAGAGAGGTTGCATCGCTTGATCTCTGCCCTTATCGAATCCTCAAGTTTCCCAACTTGGTCTTCTGGGTAGAGGCGGAAGCATTTCCCTGGTCCTTCTCTCCCTGCACGCCCACTGCAGAGTGAAGTTATTTGTCATACAAAGTTATAGTTCTTAATCATCAGTTCAAATATCCACAGGTCATAAACTAAATTTAACGATATGATATTGCAGTGTATAAAAGTGTTCAATGAGCTGCCAAGAAATCTAACAACTCATATAACATAAATATAAATAAATTACTTTAATTATCCTCGAAACTGATAATTTTATTTTTATGAATTCTTGTTAGATCCCCCAGACCAGCTATGCTTACCTCCTTTGAAGAGCCTGTGCTTTTGAACTTGGGACAACAACCAAAGATTCCAACCCTTTGTTCGGATCATAGTAACGTGCTTTTACAAACCCAGGATCTACAACATACTTGATTCCAGATATTGTCAAGTCATTCACCAAGTTTACCTCAGTAGCAATCCATCTGCCATGTACTTTATCCTTGTCGAACTAGACGTCACATCCTCAAATCTGATGGAGTAACCAACCTTTTGACCCAAATTAACACCACATTCCTCAGCAACCCGTTTTGCCACAGTCATCGCAGCCACACGCCTCGGTTGAGTTACCCCAATGACTTTTCCGTCCCCGGAAAACCCAGCATTGAACAAAAACTGAGGTAATTCTAATTCTAGAGAAACAAAAAAAGAGATTATAGCACAGGAAACAACAACATCAAGCTGAAAGTTCAGAACTACAAAATCCAAACAAATACAGAAATTCGAAACAAAACAATCTGCACATAAATACATATTCAATGATGCATTCGTAACATTTATACAAAATATATAAAAGAATTACGTACGTGTCGTTTTTCCGCTTCCAGTTTCGCCAACAATAATCAAAGTATCGTGCTTCCGAACCTCCACGATTAGCCTTTTTTCAACTAGTAATCAAGCAGCACCAGTAATTATACTCCTAAGATAATCACTAAACAGAAACAAAAACGATTAAATAAAGTAATTAGTCTCAGATAATACCAGAAGCGATTGGGAGGGACTTCCTGTGCTGCACGAGCGCTTTCCTCCTAGAATTTAAAAATCAAAGACCTTTTCACATTTTCTGATTTTCTGAGCAGCCAAACAGAAAGTAAGGAGACTAAAGGTGCTTACTTGGCGAAGTCATCGACGTTTCCGTTGCCGGCGGAGAATTTGCGGTTAGGGCTTTTCATGGAGTGTTCGGCCGTACCTGACCTTGAGCCATGGCGGCGGTTTAGGGCTTTGGCGCAAACGGCAGTCAAAATTTGAAACACGTGCGAGGTTAAGTAGTGAAGTTGTGTTTTGTTTGCTGGGGTTGTGAACTTGTGAGCCCATTTCCGACCGAATGACGGTTAAAGGGCTCTCTTTAATCTTACCGTTCTGAAAGAAATTATATTTTAATAAATAGTGTTAAGTCATATTTTATACCATATCCAACTGAGGGGCCAAAGGGTCATAGGTCAAATATAATCATTTGACAAAAAACCATCTCTAACCGAGATGGCTAAATAGTCATAGGCCAAACATAATTTATTATTTTAATTAAATTAATATGGTTAATTAAATTAAACTTCTATATTTAAATAAGGTATTCAGACATATTTTGAGTGCCACTTGTAGCCAAATGAATAAGCCTCATGATTTCTTATCTTTATATAATCTCAATATTTTTTTGGATAAGATTTCGGGTAACACGTCTCGCTAACGTGAGTAACTCTCCAGATTTCTTATCTTTATGTAATCTCAATAATTTTTCGGCATGTGTCGCTAAAGTGAGTAACTCTCCAGATTTATTTATCTTTATGTAATCTTAATAATTTTTCGGATAGGATTTCGAGTGCCAAGTATCGAGATGTAATTGGTTGTGCAAATTTTAGATAGGATTCTTATTGACGTGACACTTCTTATCTTCAACTTTCAATGTTGTAGGAATGATGTAGGTATGTATAGGGAAAAAAATTAGATTTTTTTTTAATTCATAAAAAAAAAAATCAAATTCCAACAGTAATCTAATGACAGTATGACGCTAGCTAGTTGTTGGCATTCAAATGAGTTGAGCTGGCAAAATGT
The DNA here is from genome assembly GCA_963580275.1 of Crataegus laevigata. NCBI lineage: Eukaryota > Viridiplantae > Streptophyta > Magnoliopsida > Rosales > Rosaceae > Crataegus > Crataegus laevigata. The sequence goes on from OY756940.1 coordinate 4,256,088, forward strand.
CAAGCTTGACATTCTAGAGCTGGAAGGCTGGCAAAATGTCAAGCTTGACATTCTGGCGCTGAAGGGCTGGCTAGCCTTCTGAAAATGGCCAATCCGCCAGCCTGACTTGGGGGTTTGGACCCTACCCTTTGGCCTAGCTCCTAGTTAGAGACGATTTTCGTGTTATTCCAAACTATTTTTAGCCATGTGACCTTTTGGTCGGGTCAGTTGAAGATGGCCTGAACTCGTGAGGAAGCGAAATGGAGTTGAAAGTTGAAAGCATGTATGAAACGTGTAAAGCCAATAATGCCCTTACTTTTCAACAATCTATAAGGGCAAAAAAGACTATCTATTTAACCTTATACACATCATACTAAACCAATTCTCGTGGTTTGGTTCCAATTCATCCTTCGTTACCATGATTGGAAGAAGAGAAGAGAAGAGAAGAAAAGAAAAGCAAAGAAAAGGGGGGAAAGAAAAAACCGTCTCACAAACAAGAAAGTGCATGGGGAGCGGTTAGTCTCAGCCAGAAAATAAGAATACACGTCAAAATTTGAGCTTCTCTGTGAAGGAACCTCTCACAGAGTTATGACATTACACATAACTACAGGCTCAAAACTTGAAAATCACATCAAAACAGGCCTCTCGTTCAAACGAAAACTGCTGCAAAACTACAAATCTAACTCTTTCAGGTACTGCCTATGTTGCATAAGAAATCCTTTTGCGCTTACTGTTCTTGGCACTCGATTTTAAGCGACACCAAAAGCCAAATATGAATCCGCGTCTGATTTGGTTAATGCTGGCTTTAACGAATCTTTTGCAGTCCGGAAATGACGATTACACACAGCGGTGGCAGATATGTCTTCCCTCAGAGCTACTATTCCAGCTTCCCTGCACAGACCCTCTAGCTCTGCTCCTGTGAAGAGCTCAGTGCCTTTTGTTATCCGTTCCAGATCAACATCGTCTCCTATTCTCATGTTTCGAGTATGAACCTGCAGTATCTCATATCGACCTTCTAAATCTGGAGGTGGTACACAGAGCACCTAGAATTTCATAAAAATAAGAGTTATGCCATCTCTTTGACATACTCCTGAGTTTTGGTTTGTAGCAACTTTCCACTAGACATCGGTAACCATTCATGTGATAAACAAAATCCTTACCAAATCAAAGCGTCCTGGGCGAACTAGTGCAGCATCAATTGCATGAGGACGGTTTGTAGCAGCCAAAACAAAGACTCCCTAATAACAAATGAGAATACAATTTAAAAGCCACAAGGAAATGAGAGAACTGATGCAGCATTAAAACCTCTCACATATTAATTTTGAAATTACGGCATAAGTAAAAGAATTTAATGGGATATAGTGTTACCTTAGCTTCTTCTAAACCATCCATTTCGGTCAGCAAAGTAGACAGAAGCCTTTCTCCAACAGTACTGCTGTTGCTTGAACTCCCACCTCTGCCCATTTAAGGAAAACGAAAAACATTATCAAACTTGTATGCACAACATGGAAATTCTTCGTTAGATCATTAAGAAAACTTGTTCTAGTTTACCCAAAATAACAAATCATCATGTTAATAGTTAATCCCACAAAGAAGGCTATTGGATAATTGCAACATACCAAGTTACTAACCTTTTGGCAGCAACAACATCCGCTTCATCAAAGAATATTATGCTGGGTGCTGCAAGGCGAGCTCTTCGAAAGGTATTGCGCAGCAAAGCTTCACCCTCTCCAACGTACATTGAAAACAATTCTGCACCACTGATTCAAACTTTATGAATTTCAGGCATGCAATTCTTCTAGTTTGTCAAATAAACAAATAATAATTGTAAAAATTTCAATGGACTTCCAGGTGAGAGCAGCTTCTTGCTAAATAAGTAAAAAGAATATGTCAATCTATGGAATAAGTTCAAACCTCAAAGAAATAAACGAAGCTTGGGCAGCATGTGCAGCGGCTTTAGCTAGCGTTGTTTTCGAGCATCCCGGAGGACCATAAAGAAGAATTCCACGCATGGGTGAGATTCCCAGCCTTGAAAACACAGAAGAATATTTAATGGGCCACTCAACAGCTTGCTGGATCTTTTTCTGTCAACAAGAACGATGAAGTATAATTAGTACCATGAGACTTCAGCCTGAGATGAAACAAACAAGCAATAACTTACCTTTAAATCGTTCAACCCTCCTATTTCGTCCCAAGTCACCTTGGGAATTTCCACCGTGACACCTCTTGTTATACTTGGACCAACCACAAACCTTGCATGCTTCCAGTCTTCTATTGTTAAGCTAAACAAACCAGCATCTTTATTTGCATCTGGATGTCTTTTAATTGCAGACATAGCAGCCTCACGACATAAAGCTTCCAGGTCCGCCCCAACAAATCCATTGCAAGATGCAGCTATGCCTTGTAGATCAACGTTGGGATCCAAAGGAACTTTTCTTGTGTAAAGCTGAACATTCATTAACACTGTTATACTTGGAATTTAGTGAACAGTAGGAGGAAATTTGATTAGGTGATTGACATTACTGAAAAAAGTAAGCCCACAATATTGCTTGCAAAATTTTGAAAGCATCACTCTAACCTTGAGAATTTGAAAGCGTTCTTCTTCAGTAGGCGTAGTAACTTCAATTTCAATGTCAAAACGCCCAGACCTTCTGAGTGCTGGATCAATTGCTTCAGCTCTTTGTACGTAGAAACGAGATAGTAATACATTTTGAAAATAAGACGAAATAATAGACAAGAAATCTATATCTGTGAAAATAAGACATTAATCACAATGCAAAAGCCATAAGTTCTTCTGCAATTGGCTTACTGGCAATGCGATAAACAGAATGCATAGAAAATTTACAATGACAGGGCACCGTTTAAAACCATGTTCAAATAACAGATCATAGACCTCATGAAAACATCAGATTGCGTAGACATACTTCCACATTACCAACTATTCAACTGGTTGATAGCCAGATATAATCACATCATACATTCTAGAAAAGAGACAATACCTGTTAGTGGATGCAACAACCACAACATGTGGTACGGATGCTGAGGACATCTTGGTTGAGTCCATCAGCGTAAAGAGTTGAGAGGCTATACGAACATCTTGCTCTCTTCTGCAATTCAAACATAACTTAACCATGTTAACCGAGGCATGCCCAAATATTCATTACAGTTCACTCTAGCATCATTTGGCTGTTACCTAGAATCACGGCGAGGACAGAGTGCATCTATTTCATCTATAAAGATAACAGATGGCTTGCCTGACAATGTAAGCGATAAAGCCTCAGCAAAAGCCTCCCGTAAAAATTTCTCACTTTCTCCGGCATGTGATTTGTGGACAGAATGTGGACTACAGAAAAATAAACGAAATTAAAACCATGACAACAAAATATCATAATCATAACTTAGTCAAGAGCAGCATTGCAACTGGCATCATTTCATTTGTACTAAAAAGATTAAGATTAACGCAAAGATTAAGGAATAATAGGGTACCTAATGACAATCAAATGCGCACCACATTCCCTGACCACTGCTCTTACCAAGCTTGTCTAGAAAGAAGAAAAATAAGAACGCCATTTCATAAAAACCAAATAAGCAAACAAATTTAATAAAAAGACCCAATTAGCAACGACTGTTAATTACAACTTAAAACAATATGATCAAGCAAATTAACAAGTAAAAACCTTGGGAAAATTGATGATTCAATCAATATTTAGTTATTTACCTTTCCGGTCCCGGGAGGGCCGTAGAGAAGCAAACCCCGAGGCCACTGAAGAAAAACCCAGAAACCCAAAATTAATTAGCATAAGAGAAACGGAAGCGTAAGAGATATGGAGTGTGTATGTGGGGGTTTTAAGCTGTTTACTTTGAGACCGAGCTTTTGGGCTTGACGAGAGTAGAGGAGAGGGTAGACGATGAGTTCTCTGAGAGCTCGGAGAGCTTCGGCGTTTCCGGCTATGGCGTCTTCGGCTCTCCATTGCTCCTTGTTGTTGTTGTTGCCGTTGTTCATGCTGCTGCTACGCGAGCTGCTGCTATCATCTCTACGCAAAGAGTAGAGAGGGCAACCGAGAGAGAACTTCTGTCACTGCTTTAATTTGAGCACGGGCCGGCCCGGGCCAAAATAGGAGGGACCGGATTAAACCCGTTTGGAAATACAACTGGACCGGACGGGGCAGAGCGGGTCGGGTCATACGAACCTGACCTATTTCGTGCTGCCTAACCTATCGGGACCCCTCCTCCGTAAAGCTTCTCTGAGGCCGTCAATGTCGAATGCAAGCTGCTCAGTACCAACAAAGTCAGTCAGCTAAATTGTGAAGCCAAAAAGCTTTGATTTTTCATGGAAAAACAGAAGAAGAAGGTGACTTGGTCGGAGTTGAGGACTGGAAGTGTGGAATTGAGAAATAGGGACGACAGATGAAAACGAATGCCACAAATGATCAAAGCAATTCCGCACATTCTGTTGGTGTATGATTTCCACCCACACTAAACCCTAATTTTTTAAATTTTGGGGGTTTATACATTTCCTCCCAGCAACATGGCATAAAGCACGAATCATAGCCGTCAGATCATAAACATTTCCATTATCTTAAACAAATCAAGGCCGTCAAGTTTAAATCTTTGTACAATATTAATTTATATGGATGGAAAGGGGTTGAGGAGTTGCGCGAAGACGTAAATTCAATCCCGTCGACGAGTATTTATCAAATATAGTCAAAAATTAATTTTTAATTTTAAAAATATCATTTTTTATAATTTTTTTAAATATATTCAATATTTTACTTAAATAGACGTAAATACTTTCAAATTTAACAATTGAATAAATTAAAAGTTTTTAGCCACTATCGCTTCAAGCTCCAGTCCAACTTCACCTTCTCTTCTACACTCCACTACAACAACCATATCCCTTTCGACCCCTCATCACCGACATTGAGCGCGGCCGTCAATAGCTAATCTAATATTTAATATATCAAATTCAATGTTTGACAAAAAAAAAAAAAAACAGAAAAAATCTCTCCGAACCGTAAAAATACGAAAAATTCCCTCCAACTCCAGGAAAAGGCAATTGGCGAGAGAGGAGAACAAATCGTAGGAAAACCCAAACGAATCGCCTACAATAAATCTCAACCTTCACATCTCCAGATTCTCCACACCAATTACTACTCTCTCTCTCTAATTTTCTCTCTCCTCTCTGGAGTTGGAACCCCGCAGCGCTTCTTTGGCCCGCACACTCCGACCCGCTGCCGTCATCTGGTGCATTTCGATTCCTCTCTTCTGAGTCGTTGAGTTTTTTAATTGACTGCATTGTATTGTGAACGGACGTGTGATTGTTTGAATCCGATTCTGCTGCGTCTTGCTGTTCATAGTTTTCGGATCCGACTTTTGTTTTCTTTGCTATTTGATTTAAATACTTGTTTGTTTTTGTAAGGGTTTCTGATTCGTGATCGTGACGTAAAGTCTGTAGATTTGGAAAAGATTGTAAATTTGGATCATATCAGTACTATCGGTTTCCTTTGTATTTTGGATCCTCAATTTTGTTTTAGCTGCAGAGATGGCAAATCAATCAGAAAACCGACCTACAGCAACGGACGTGGGCAATATTTTCATAAACCAATATTATGATTTCTTTCAAAACGATTCTCAGGTGCTCCATAAATTTTACCAGGAGTCGAGTGTGGTATCTCGTCCTGGACCAGATGGTTCGACGACGACAGTGACAACTATGGAAGTATGTCTTGTAAAAAGTTTAATAGTTTCTTTACAGATTCTCATTACCTTGTGATTTTAAGATAACCGGTATGACATGAAACGACATGAACACGACAAACTCAACCCGTTTGGCAGCCCTAATGGGAATTGGTTGGGGGATTGGATTGTTAATATGGTGGCCTTTAGCTGTTCTCTCTTGCTTCTTTTGCCTGCATTGGTCTTTGTCAGCTTTAGTTGTTAAAAAATTTCATGTTGGCATTCATTCCGGTTATCCGCTTTCCCTTGTTCTTCTATTAGCTCAAAATTTTCATGTTGGCATTCATGTTGGTATTCTGATGATGTAATCGGTCTTTGTTTTGAAATAGGGCATTGAGAGCATGCTACTGTCCTTGGGCTACCAGAATTATGGTGATTTAGAGATATCGACGACTGATTCTCAGTTTTCATTCCATGGTGGAGTGATTGTTTTAGTGACTGGGTATTTAACTGGGGATGACAACGTGCGAAGAAATTTTACTCAAACTTTCTTTCTAGCCCCGCAACACAACGGATACTTTGTCTTGAACGATATCTTTAAATATGTGGATGTTGTGCCAAGTAGTGTCGATGAAAATACACCAGAAGCTTCTGTGCCCTCGAACCATGGTATGTTATATGATATAGGTGTTGGTTTGCTGGTTTGCGGGTTGGTTGTTGCTTCACTTTTTGGTAAACAAATTATTCATGGATATTATGTTATCAGTTGTTACAGAGCCCGCTGCCGTTGCTGATCAGCCCGTGGTCAGTCAAACTACATCTGTGGAGGTTCAAAATACTAATGGAAAGAGAGGGAATGATGTGATGGATAATGTTCCGGAACCTGTTACTAAATATAGTGTTGGTGCTGATGATCCCATTGAATCAAGACGGAGTGTTGCCCCGAAAGAAACGGAAGCCACAGCTTCTAACACCCAGAATGATGCTCCGAAGAAGTCTTTTGCCGCAGTGGTGAGTTATTGTTTGGGATATCTTGTAGTTGGTGCTTGGCATCACTAGGCTTGTACTTATATATATTATCTGATTGTTTCTTGGTTCAGGTGACTGCTTTGAGTGAGAATAAAGCTCCATTTGTTGTGAGGACACCTGCACGAAAACCTGTTGAGCAACCGCGTGCACCTGTAACGCCTGAAGCTTTAACTCCCCGAAACAACACTGCTGTGGAAAAGAATAATGTCCCTGCAGGTTGATATTCCTTTTACGTTGTAGTATTAACATTCACCTGTTTTGTCTCTGCCAATTTACGAGGTGTTATATAACTTTCTCGCTGTTGGGAAAAAGTATTCATAATTTGTACCCTTCTTATTTACTGTTGCAGTTAAGTCTCATGCCATTTTCGTCGCCAAGTTGCCCATGGATGCGACTCGTGAAGAACTGGAGAAGATATTCAAGCCTTACGGACCCATCAAGCGCAACGGGATTCAAGTTAGAAGCAATTGGGTATGCTTTACGTTTTGTGTGTGTTCTTCTTGGATTAACCCTTTTGGTTTATTGCTACTTAGTACTTATCCCCCGCGCATTACCCGTTGCGTATCCAGAATCAGGGAAACTGTTTCGGGTTTGTGGAATTTGAATCTGCTGACTCCATGCAACGTGCGCTGAAGGCATCTCCGATCAAATGCGGCGAATATGAGCTACACGTTGAAGAAAGACGAGGCAAGTTGAAACGTTATTCATTGTGCATTTCTCTTGTACAAAATTCAAATATTCTCACGGTCTATTTTATTCATACAGCCGGCGACAAAGGAAGGTTCTCATCAGGAAGGGGTGGCTACCGAAATGACAACTTTAGGGGCCGCGAGAACTATGGGCGTGATAATTACACAGAAGGCCGCGGGAACTATAATGTAGGCCGCGGGAACTACAGCGGAGGCCGTGGTTATGGAAGAGACGATCAGGAGAAGAGGGGTGAATACCGTGAATTCTCTGGTCCAGCAGCTAGGGGGAATGCCGGGCGCAATGCAGAAGGTTATCAGAACCAGAAGTCTTACCAGAATGGAGGAAAAGCTCCTCGTCAAACGGCGAAATCTGCTGCTGCTTAAATTAGACTAAGGAACTTAAAACATAAGAAGCTTATTTACATGAGAGATTTCATGCAAAAGGCATTTTTGGTAGGCACAAGTTAGAGAGCGGCCATGTTACTTAGGAGGAGGTCTTCGACCTTACTCAGTTTTCCCGAGTTTTATTATTATTCTCTATCTGTTGTTTTTTGGTCTTAAAAAATGTTTGAACAAGCAATGGCCCTGAAAGAATCGCTAATGAAATACTGCATTTAGAAGCCCATTTACTATGCAATGTAGACAAAAATGGAATTGTGAGGCTGGGAGAAACTATATTTTGGTGGAATAATTATTGTTGCAAGTTTCATATTTATGCTACTTATTTTCCATTATATGTTTCTTGGTCTAAAAGTTTACGTTGAGCAGATTTGTGTCTTGTTAGCCAAGTTATCGTACACAATATAATTCTAATTATATTAGATTATTTGTGGTGCACTAAAAAATGTTACCTTTTATAGCTAAAAGATTACAGATTCAAATGGGGCGAAGAGCCTCTTTATAATGGAACCGGATCCCCCTCCTGAGCACAGAGATCAAAGTCTGCTGAGCAGACCATCTGGACTCTTGAAATTTAATTCAATGGCTGTAACTATTATAACTTTAGAGTACTCTTTATTTGTAACCGTTGAATTAAATTTCAAAAGTTTAGATGACTTACTCAGCAAACTCCTGTCCCCATGCTTAAGAGAGAATCCGATTTCCTTTATAAAATAAAAGCAAAACTGTGTACCTTACACGATTTTTCGACACAAGTCTTTTTAGTTTGACGTGGCCCTTATTTTTGTCCCCCCGAATAGAAGATACGAGTGCTCGTGGGTTGTGGCCTTTGTTGGTGCCACGCTTTCCTTCAACTTGTGGGGATACAAGACCTTTTCAGACGGTGCAAGTGGCAGCAGGGGTATTTTAGTCCTTTCGGAGACGGTGCAAGACACACCTGTATGTTACTGTGGATTGCGAACACGTGGCGACCAGAAGTGTCGGGAATCTTTCGTCACTCCACTTCAACATCAAGTACGTGTCGTATCAGATCATCATCTCTACGAGATCCCCCCTCTTTATTGTCCCTTTTTTCTCTCTCTAGCTTGACAATTTTTCTCTCTTTTCTCTTTTCCTTTTTGCTTACTATTATCTGTTTCATGGCATTTCTTTTGGGTTTTTTTATTTTTATTTTTAATCAAGATTTAATAATTGAAAAAGCATAAATTTTCTTATAATTAATTCAAGAAACTGATTATTAGAAGAAAATTAGTATTATCATTTCAAAAAATTTATTTTCACCTCAAAATTTTTAAAATTAAAAAAAAATTCGTAAAGAGTGCAGAATAATTCTTAAAGTGCTAGTCTTATTTCGCATTAATTTGTTTACTCTATTTATTAAAAAATGAATAAATTAATACTTTAAATTTTTATTGTACACCAGTGATAGTTTTTTTAATTTTTTTTTCATAAACGATCTCTTATCCATTAAGGAGTGAAAAGTAGATTATATGATTCAAATTTGACTTTAGTGAGTATCGAACTTAAAATATTTCACTTACAAGTGAATAGAAATACTACTAAAATATAGTAGTAAGTGACAACTATATTTTAATTTTTAAATACTAATTTAAAGTGCAAATTTTTGTAAAAGAGAGCACGATTAGGCTCTTAAAGCGCAAAATAACTCCTTTTATTTTTCAGTTGATTAAATAGAAATTCTTTTTGACAAAAGAAAAATGAAAAAGGTTAGCTTAAAAATACGGAAAAAAGATGTACGATAAACGGACATGTAACTTTAGAGATTTTATAATTGTATTCGTTTATCGTACATTATGTGGTCAGAAATTATTTAAAATTAAAAATTTAAATATAAATAGTACCTAACGAAAACTGATCACATAATATACGATGAACTGACAAGTTTTTTTTTAAAAATACAGAGAATGGAGGGGGACCACCCATGACCCATCCACTTCGACACGTTGATACCACGTAGCACCGCCTAGTTCTTTTACTATGTCTAAGGTAGGAAACTGCAACTTGCCACTGCGGGTCCCGCTTCGTTATTCATGAATAATATGATGACGACATGTTTCTTGTTTGGAAGCACGTGCATCACACTCTACTCGCCCCGATCTCTCCTTTCTTCCTCGTTGACTTTTTTGGTAAAAATGTTGACTACACCGTCATACTTCCTTGTGAAATTGGTAGAAACTTCAAATTTCGCCCGTCAACTCGTGTGCTATTTCTTTTACTAGAAGATAAAAATGCGGAAGCATATATCGTTATCTAACATAGATGAATCCCTCACAATGTAAATTTAAAAAGTTTGAAAAAATATATACAAAAACAGAGAAATTAGAGTGAAATGCGAGAAAGAAAATTAAAAAAAAGAACAAAAAATGTGGATTAAAAAAAATAGAAATGCTATGGTGATATGTAACTCACGATTTTTTTATATAATTGCTCAAGATTTTAATGCATAATTAACCTTTTTTTCAAATTTATATGTATTAGTAGACTCGAGAAGTAGGAATTTGATGCCTCTCTTCATTTATAAATTGTATTTTTATTTTTCATGTCTCCATAATTTATAATGAGATTTTAACATTCTGGAACGCTAATTATCCCATATTTTAACAAGCACGCGTGCTTTCTTGTTATTTAATAGTCTACTTGGTAGACTCAGGAAAAGACACTAGTGAAACGACGAATTAGAAAAACAACAAGATTTATTATTTCGTGGTGGCAATCGTATCTTGGTAGGAGTTGTAAGATAATTTACCTTTAAAGTACGACTATAGTAACTTAACCTAAAAAGCTATAATAAAAAAATGGTTCCATGCTATACAGGTTCGGATTTGAAAAATAATATCTTACAAGTTATAACCTTAATTAATAATATAAAAACTCACAACAAATTAAATTATCAGATTTAAATCTGTTTAGTTAAGAAGATGATAGAGAGAAGAGTAATCTCCTGCTGTTAGTCAAATAATTGAAACGACAGCTATGGCCTAAGCACGATCAACAATAAACAAACACAACTGGACAAGTAGCAGAAGGGATATGTTCGATTCTATAATTTTATGGCGTGTTGAAACCATAACTATAAAACGTTATTATTTCACTCAAATTATATCATACATTAACTACAGACTGTTTCCGAATAACAACACGTAAAATATAACAACACATGACGGTGTTGTTCTGTTCATCCTCAAAATATTATCCACCAGCAGCAGCAGCAGAAGAGTTGAACTAGACCCAAAACCTACGCCGAGGAACTTTACGAGGCCAAACCAGTCCCGCCCACGTGTCTCGTAAGCGCTGTCCATGTTAGACCGACACGTGGTTCTATCCCCCTACTTCATTCTCCTCCCGAAACGTGTCTCTGGAAGGACGCCAAAAAGACAATGCTGTCAGGATACGTGTCGTCGCAGCATTCCTCAAATCAGCCACTTGGCTCCGCCCAAGTAGTCTTCCTTGTCAAAACGCCAAGGGCATTTTCGGAAATCCAACAGAAAATCGCCCCACAATCTCCCTCTCCAGTCTCTGCTTTTCTTTCTTTCCTCTTTCGTCTTCTCTCTTTTGTTTTTCTCTCGATTTTCTTTTTTGTTTTTCTGAGCCAATTTTCTGTGAGTTTTCAGTATCCGTAATCTCGGATATCTCTCAACTCGGCCGAGTTGAAAACGGACGACTCATAAAGAAGCAGAGAGAGATAGAGAGAAACGGCTTTCTTTGGTGGGTCGTTTCTGAATCGGATTTTGAACTGAAAGCTGCGAGCGTTGTCGTTCTGCCATCTTAAACAAGTTTCTGCTCATGGGTTCTGCTGATTCAGATCAAAGCTTCAACCTTTCGAATCTGCAGATACACATATATAGCTTCTGAAGCATATACACACTCACATATATATATATATATATCTGTTTTTTCCATGGGGGAAGCTAATGAAAGGAGAAGGAGAGCAATGGAAAATCTCTCTCTGCAAATGGATAAGTACCCGAGAGATTTGCTGCAGAGATTAATGTGCAGAAGCACCGACGCAACGACGCAGTTGCAATATGCAGAGGCTAACGAAGAAGAAGAGTCGGATGAGCTGGAGTTGAATCTCGGGCTTTCGTTGGGCGGCCGATTCGGGGTCGACAAGAGTGCAAAAAACAAGCTAATCCGATCTTCGTCGATTGCCGGGACGATGCCGTTTGTGAGGGACGACAACGACGCGACTGCGTCGTCGTACACGGCGGGGCTGAAGAGGACGTCTTCGCTTCCGGCGGAGTCGGAGGAGGAGTGGAGGAAGAGGAAGGAGTTGCAGACGCTGAGGCGGTTGGAGGCGAAAAGGAGGAGGTCGGAGAAGCAGAGGAACTCAAAGGCCGAGAAAGAAGGGGGTTCTGTGGAGGAGGAAAAGCGCGAACTTGAGGGTTCAGTTGGGCCCAATTCGGCGGGTGGTAGGGGTAATCGGACGGCGGGGCCGCCTTTCGGGTTGCCTAGTTGGGTTGCGGCAGCAATTGCTAGGCAAGCTGCTAGTGGCAGTGGTGGCGGTGGCGGAGTGGAAAAAAATGCATTCACGAAATTCAATGGTGAGATTTTGAGTGGGTTGCAAGGATTTGGAGGACAACCCATTTCGCAGGCCTCGGCGGAGTCGCAAGGCGGAAGCTCATCGGGGATGTCGGAATTGGAGAGTAAACCTCTTCAAGGTATTTCAATTTTTCTTAATTCTGTTTTTTAATCTGAATTTTGATGAATTTTTTTATTTATTGAAAGTCATTTGTTAAGTGATTGGTTTTGCTGCTACTAAGGACTATAGTCTGGTGTATTCCTCTTCGCTTAAAGGGAAGAGTTCTTAGGTTCGAACGGCGAATTCAGTACCAAATTAAACTAGCTATTGTATGGCTTAACCGAACTCCCTTTCTCAAACTCAAAAAAAAAAACAAAAAAAAACATTAGAAGATAGCGTATTAAGTTGTTAAAAAAAATACATTAGAAGATGGCGTCTTAAGTTGTTTTCCCATGTGGTCTCTCTTTTGTTCTTTGTTGTAGGTTGGGGTGTTTTAATCACGTGTGTGCTCGCTCTTTTTAGTTAATGGAGTGCGATGCAAAGTTGGTTGCTTTTAAAATTTGGGAACAAGAAAGGGGACGTGAGTTTCTCAGCTTAACTCACCTAAACAGTTGTTTTCTGTTCGTTACGGTTTAGTTTCCAGAAAGTGATTGATCACACAGGCTCAATTCGATATGAAACAGAGACAGCTTTTGGTGGAAGCTCCTTTTGGAAAGGACGTGTCACCAACGTCAAGTTGATCCGGAAGTTTAGGTTTAGCACAAAACTACAAACACGAAATGGTGGACATGGGTAGGATGGTACCCGAAAGTTCAGTTTATAACATGTAATGGTTGCTGGTTGTTAGCGAAAAGGCCAACAATGCATATCAAGCTAAACTTTCTTAGAGCGAAACTCTTGTTAGAGCTGAAGTCTCTCCTTAGCATTGTTTTGAATTTGAAAAGGATGCGTCTTGTGGCTGCATTTTTGTAAGACGCAGGTAGGGATCGCTTTCGTTTCCAAGTGAGATTCAAGATGTAGCTGATCGGCGTTCACCTTCCACCCTCATGCATGACAGATTTTATCTGAGAATTTCCCAAGGGGAGCGGAAAATGATGTAGTAGTTATACAAGAATGTCGTTGCAGCACATGCTGCAGCAGCTGCGCTGATCTCTAGAGAAGTAAATATCAAAGTTTGTAGTGCTCTATGGAAGTTGTTTTCCGTTTGACATTGCAGCCTAAACCGAGATGCAGAGCATTCTGACCAAAATGAAATATTGATTAGCTTGTCCTAGGAACTGTACGCTTATGATGTAGTCAGGTAGTCTATGGAAGTAGCTTTCTTGTCTAAGGCTGGCTTCTTTCTATCTGTCTTCGTCGATGTGAAAACCTTGTTGGGATGGACTGATATGTAGTTCAAGAGGCTCTTACCTGCAGTGTCTTCTAATTTCGAAATTTGCTAATGTGAATTTGAATGTTGAAATCATAGATTCCACAAACAGGTGAAGGAGAAGAAACAAAAGAGGTAACACCGCTGCTTCTAACCTCATAGTTTTCCCCTCACATCACAGGAACCAGCAGTTGCGGTGAAGCAAGAAACCCTACGCCCGCTAGCAACCAGTCGCTCCAAGAAGGAAGTAATAACGCCATTGGCTCTTCAGGCACGGGAACAACAGACGACGCATCCAGAACTCCCAAACCCGACATAGAGAACCCGTCTAGGAAGCCAAATCCGCAAGAAAACAGCAAAAGGGAAACGAGCAGGAACGGGATGGAGGACATGCCTTGTGTTTTCACGATAGGGGACGGCCCAAATGGTAGAAAAGTTGAGGGAATTCTGTACCGATATGCGAAGGGAGAGGAAGTGAGAATAATGTGTATATGCCATGGAAGCTTTCTGTCTCCGGCAGAGTTCGTGAAGCATGCAGGAGGGAGCGATGTCACTAACCCACTTAAGCATATTGTTGTAAACACAGCTGCCACTTCCTTTTTGTAAACAAAAAGGAGAGAGATTTAAATTTGATATATATTTTTTTTGTTTGTTTATTTATTTTTATTTTTGGTGAGTTCTAGATATGGAATTTAAATAAATTAATATCTCTGCATGATAGCAGTGTGTTGCGTGTTCATGGCGTTTGAATTCAGAATTTCCTCCAACAAAGTGAAGACTGAATCACTTTCTTTATGATCCTCTGCATGCTTGCGCTGTTTTTATTTTTAAGGTTTAAAAAATAGTGTGCAACCTTTCTTCAGGCATGCAAAGAAAAAAAGTAGGTACGTGAAAATCATTTCTTCAAGTGAAAATAGCGCGTCGAAGCAATTGTATAAGTTGTATCAGTTGTTGCCTCTTACACACAGGAAAAAGTAAATGACTAGAGATAGCATGACAACCAACTGCTACCGATTTTTCACCAAGGAACAACTAGTCTGGCTCTAGCGACACTAAAGTAGTCATCGGAAAGTCTGAACTAAACAGGGAGGAGATTCCACAAGTACTAGAAAATCTTCGCTATTTAAACCCAATTTGGCTAACCCGTCAGCTGCAAAATTACACTCTATGAACATGCTACAAATTGCAGCAACTACTACCCATTTTTCAGTTAAGATCATAGATGATCAATTGCAAATGAACTGAGACATCTACTTGTATAACCGCAGGGTTGAAAAAATTTCTCAGCTCAGCAGAATATGCTTGTTGCAGTAAAAACAACAAACTGGAAACCAAAATTCGACCACGCAGAAATGTACAAACTACAAGAATGTCATACCTTCTACACTTCTAGGTTATGATCGCTAGCTCTATGCTTTGCTCGTTATCCGCCTTCCTTGAAATAGGTTGGATTCGCTTTAATCTTTCGACGACTTGCTTCATTGTTGGCCTAGAGGCGAGGGTCTTGACCGTGCACGCGACAGCCAAATTCAACATCTCGACTAGATCATTCTGGGGTCCTGCATCCCATAGCCCTTCTATGAAGACCTCCTTATCCCGACCCTTTTCTAACAGCATGTCCACCCAAGAGACAATGTTGAAACCATAGCCATGTGATGAAAACGAAGGGTCCAAGGGTTTTTTGTACGACATCAATTCAAGCAGCACCACACCGTAACTGTAAACATCGGACTTTTCAGACACATGGCAAGTCATAGCATACTCTGGTGCTACGTACCCAAAAGTCCCTGCCGGACCAGTTGTTGCGTGTGTTTCTGAAGTTCCCAAAAGCCTAGATAATCCAAAGTCAGACAAGTAAGCATTGAACTCATCATCCAATAGTATGTTACTTGGCTTGACATCACGGTGTAGGACACGCGGAATACACTCGCCATGCAGATAAGCAAGTGCATGGGCTATATGCAAAGCAATCTTGTGGAGAATTTGCCAATTAAAGGGCCTCCGAGATCTCTCCTTGATAAAGTTTTCCAAATTCCCTCCTGGTAAATAATTATATATGAGCAACATCTCAGTTTCACTGGCATGGTAACCTATTAAAGTCACCAGGTTTGGGTGTCTCACCCTACCAAGGGTTTTAATCTCAGCATGAAACTGTTGAACACCGTGAAACCTTCCAACAGCTAGCCTTTTCACAGCTACAGTGATTCCTGGAGCAATTTCGGCTTTGTAAGTGGCCCCAAATCCTCCGCTGCCAATGTGGTAGCTGCCATTAAAATTCCCTGTTGCTTGAACAATATTCTCAAATGTCAACGGAGCCCCAATGTCTGCAAACAGAGTCATTTCTTTATATTCAAAACCCTGAACCCTGGAATCTGGTATCCACTTTCTCATATAAAAGAACAGGATAACAAGAGAGAGCAGAACCAAAACAACAGCTGATGCAGCTGCTATGGATGCGATCTCGATTGTGCCTAATCCACTATTATCATCACCACCAGTAGTTGCTGATAGAGAATCAGGGTTATGTTGTGAACTCCCATAACTATCTGGCTGATCTGAAGATGGAGCAGCTAGCGAAACAATATGGCATGGAATAAGGAAAGGGTTCCCAAGGACACCGCTGCAGTTCATCACACTATTGTTCAATGGAAATGAACCGGACAGGTTATTGAAGGAGGCATTGAATGTAGATAGGGATTTCAGATTAGTCAAGCCTGAAGGGATGTGCCCAGAGAGTTTATTGTTGTCGAGCAGAAAAACAGTTATATTTTTCAAGTTCACAAGACCTTGCGGAATATCCCCAGAAAGAGAATTTGAAGACAGCTTTAGAACTTCAAGGGAGTGCAACCGCACAAAGCTAGCAGGAATAGCACCAGCGAGGTTGTTGTTATCCAGGGACAGATACTTAAGATACTTCAAATGACTGATACCTGCAGGAATTTGACCCTGCAGCTGGTTCCTGCTCAAGTCAAGAAAGACGAGAGATTCCAAATCCCCAATATCTGAAGGTATTGACCCGGATAAAAGATTGCCAGAGGCATCCAGGAATCTAAGAGATCTGCACATTGCACCAATCTGAAAGGGAATTTGACCTGACAACTTATTGTCGCTAACATCAATAATCATTCCATCTAATCCGTCACACTTTCCTAGTAAGGTTTCAGGAAATGATCCTGTGAGCTTGTTCCCACCAGCAAGAAATGCATAAACAGTCTGCTTCCCCAGTCTCCCAGTTGCAAGAGGGAGGTGTTGGATTGGACCAGTGAAGTTGTTACCGCTAAAATCATGAACCACAGTGAAACTACCACCTGAAAGAGGCAAATGGCTATCAAGCTGAGTTTGGCAAGTAAAGAGCACTTGATATGGAAATGATGGATTGTTGACTCGGACAAGATCTGAATTTGAGGGCACCTGGGGGCACAATCTGTACAGAAACTCGGGGACCGGTCCAGACATGAAGTTCCCATTGACACTGAAAACAGTCATACATGGAACTGGAAGCTTCTCGTCGATCTTCCCACTTAGCTCATTTGATCCCAAATTTAGATAATGCAGCTTCTTGCATCTTTCAAATACTCCAGTGACTTCTCCGCTGAAAAGGTTCTGAGCTAAGTTCAACATTTCCAAGTTCTCACAACCACCCCAATTGCCTGGAAGCTTTCCTTCAAGGGTTGCCCTTGGAGCCCAAACTATTTTCAAATTTGGAAGGGTTGTAATTTCCTCTGGAATGGAGCCTTCATAATAATTGTAATCATCCTCCAAACCACTAGATAAATCAATTGATGTATCTCGATTTGTATTCTGATTGGTTGTCAATGGATTGAAAAGATTCGATAGGACAAGAACAGATAAATAGACACATTGTCCAAGCTCAGCGGGGATTGGCCCACTAAGGCTATTTCTTGAAACATCTAGAACCTCAAGCATTCGAATCGAACCAAGTTCTAGAGGAATGCCACCATCCAATATATTTGAAAACAACAAAAGAGTCCTTAACCGCCAACAATTCCCCAAACTAACAGGAATCTTCCCAGCAAGGAAATTTCCCGACAGATCAAGATATTCAAGATTTCGACAATAGCTTCCAAATGTGGCTGGTATAGACCCATTTAACCTATTTTGAGCCATATAAAGCCCCTGCAACTTTGCAAAACTACCAACAAACCCAGGAATGGTTCCACTCACTTCATTACCTACCAAATTCAGCACCTCCAAATCCACACATTTTGAAAGCGAAAAAGGAATCTCCCCACCAATTCTATTAAACCCAAGATTCAAAACCCTCAACCTCCTCAAACCCAAAAACCGGGTTGGCAAATTTCCGTTCAACAAATTCCCCTCAAGATCAAGCACTTCAAGCTTCTCCAACCCCCAAATTTGCTTCGGAATTTCGCCACTAAGTTCATTGAAAGGCAGCGATAAAACTCTCAGCTCACTGAGCTTTCCCACCCAAGGCGAAACCTTTCCACCCAATTTTCCACTAACCAAACTTTTCCTCCAAACACCGAACCCATCATACGGAAATTGAAATTTCAAACTCTGAGAGCAAGGGAGAGCTCGAAAATTACCTCCTTTGGCACCGCTGCCGCCGAGACTGAGCGAAACGACCCTCGATTTGGTGTCGCATGAGACCCCGACCCACGAACAGTGGTGATCCAAGCTGTTGTATCTCCAGCCGAAGAGAACCCCATACGGGTCGGAAACCGAGCTCTTGATCTCGAGCAAAATCGATTTCTCGGAAAACAGCGCCTCCCCAGAAACGCTACTCAATAAGCAGAAGACGTTGAGAAAAAGCGCGGTTTTAAAAAGCAGATGGCATTTCATCTTCTCGGGAACGAAGGGTAAGACCGCGGTTGGCTTTTGGCTTTTGCCTTCTCCTTGTTTCTTCGTCTTCTGTAATCTGCCACTTCTGCTCTTCTGCTTCTTGGAGAAAACGAAGACCCCCGGGGGGCTTTGGTGTTTCTGTGAATTATTTAAATTTATTGGGCTTCTTTTTCTTCTGGTTGACCAATGGGGAGAGACCGAGGGTGGGGCCCGATAGGACTTTAAGGATGTGGGACCCCTGCATGTCTGTCCAGGTGGCGGTGTGTATCTGCCACCCATCCTACCGGAAGTGTTTTGAAATAGGCGCTCAATTTTGAATTTTCAATTAAACATTTATAATTGTCAAACTTTTGATCCCACATTCTTTATTTTAATTTTTAATAAACTTTAACGAAAAGTTTTTTGTATTATTTATTTTAATGAAAAATTATATTTACACTAAAAAGTCAATTATGATACTATTTATTTTATTTTTTATTTTATTTTTATCGTTAAAACTTAAAGTTTTCAATTTAAATTACAATTTTGTTCTTATATGTGATTTACCAATTAAACAATAAATTAATATCATCAAAATTCTACAGTTTAGAAATATCATATCATGATTTGTTTCAAACGACACATTTTATATTCGATAAAAAAAAACGACACGTTTTATTACCCAAATAAAATATATTATTAAAATTCTAAAAAAAATACAGCTAAGATCACGTTCAAAGGAGATGTCAAATTTTGAACATCAAAATTCGAATTTGACAACCTATGTAGCATTTTGACATCTTTTAAAATTTTGCTCTCCAACCGGTATATCAAATTAAATATTATTTTATTACACTATTTTCTTTTCTTTTTATCTTATTAAACTATTATTTTATGCTCCTTCTTTCTAGACTTCTCCTATCATCTTCGTTCTCTATTTTTTGAATCTTTGTATACCTGCTCTGCTTCTCTTCTCCATCAACAACGCATCGCCCTTTACCATCACATCGATATACTTGAACTCACCTGAAATCCAAAGGCCACAACCAAATTTTTTTTAACCCTTTAATTTCAATTTTTTTTTATAAAATATGTTTGGATGCTGAGAAAGTGTGGGATTTTAAATTACCGATAGGGAAAGACGACGACTTCTCCAATTTCGATATGCAGGCGGAGGAATTGTAGCCGAGGGATTGCAATTCGTCGGCGATGATCTTCCTCGAATCGTAGCCGAGGCATTGCAGCGGGGATTCGAGAGCTCTTGTTTGAGCAACGGTGCGAAATGGAGTCTTACATTTGGGTTTTAGGTTGAGATCGTGAGGTTAGTTTCTAGGTTTGGTTCTGAGAAAATGGAAGAAAGAGGACGAGCGGTGCTTCTCAGGTTCGAGTGAGAGAGGAGAGTTGCAAATGTGATAAAAAAAATTAATAAAATAACATTTAAAAAATAATTACACAAATATTTGAAGCTGCTGTCAAATTTGATAGCAAAGGGGAGAGCTGCTATTCCGTGTTATGCCACGTCAGATTTGACTTCACAGTTGAAAAATATTACAGCTGTCTTTTTTTACTGTTATTACTGATTTGGACATTTTAACATTTCTTTTGGAAATGCTCTAACAGTTTGACGTTTCATTAACCATAATGTGCCAATTATGGGACATGATTGGTTTGTTATGCAATCTTAATTTCTGTACGTTAGGAATTACTAATTCTTGTTTTGCTTCGCACCAAGTTAATGTGTTAGCGTTAATCTAGTTTTAGTATGTACAAGCAAATAGTAGGTTATAATCCCTAGAACAAGATAAATTTTCATATTGGAACTTTGTAGTTAAAAAATTATTATATCAATTTTAACAGGTAAGGGTTCTTTAGATATAGACCATTGCAACTTTTATTTCTTAGATAAAAACCCACCTAATTCTAAACATCTAAATAAAACTCAAATTTGAAAAATACTGTTAAATAGAAAGTAATTGACCTATTATTACAAAATATTTACAACTTGTGCCACAATATTCAAATCAAATAAATAAATATTATTACTTACCTTAAATATAATGAACAAATAATTATTGCACATACTAATACCCCTAACACACACACGCGCGCGCGCGCGTTCAAAATCATATCATACTACTAAAAGTTCAATATATTTAATTTACCTATATGTATATAGTACTACTATACATTCAAATATATATATATGCTTAGTACTAACATATGTGTTAAAAATTATTATAATGTAATTAATTTACATATATGTAAAATTATGATTAGCAAATAATATATTTTGTAGGTAAATTAATAATATTTTGTAGGTAAATTCGTATTAAATAAAATAATATTGTGAATATTATGTAGGTAAATTAATAATATTTTGTAGGTAAATTCGTATTAAATAAAATAATAATATTGCATCATTGGAAATGGTAGGTAAATTAATTTGTTCTAATTATATAAAAAAATTACACTACACCTAGTTATATTTAATTTTTCCAATTATTAAAAAAATTTATACTACACCCAACCAAATAACATTTCTCTAACTTGTAGGTAAATTATTTTCCATGTATTGTTAGATATGTTAGGCACGTTTTATTGTTGTATAAACATGGGTGTAACATAGTATTTTTAATACTATGCATCGAACTATATTTCTTCTTAATATAGGTAAATTATAATGTACATTTGTTAGGCACGTTTTGTTGTTGGTATAAACATTATTTTGCATCATTGTAAAAAGGGATACTATATTACACCCATGGTATAATTGTTGTAGGTAAATTAATGTGCACGTCGATAATGAAATACAGTGTTCTAATATATTAATAAAAAAAAGGATAAATTCAAAAGCATTCAAGAGTATGGTGAAAAAATTGAATCGAATAGTTTTATGAAAATTCAAAGCCTTCCTAAAAAATTAATATGCAATAAATTTTTAACATTAATGTCTTTTTTTTTCTTGTTGCAAAATCATTTACTCTCTTCTTACAATTAATTGTCTACATCAAATATGTAATAGGGGTATTTTAGGTATGTGAAAAATGTAAAATGTGTGAAATAATATGAAATTAATGAATTCACTTATGTGGATCCTAGTCACTGGATTTTCTTTGAGTAAAAAAGTTATGTAGGGTTTTATATGAAGAAAATTGAGTTTGAAGGGCTAAAGTTATATTTTCAGTTTTTTTAATCAAGGAAAATAGAGAACTTATCTTAATGATAGAAAAAAAATATCATTAGATAAATAATGTTATCATGCTGTACAATGAATTATAATTTCTCTTTAAAAATCACTTAAGCATCACATCCCAATAATTTAGAATTTTTAAAATAAAAAAAAACACCTCCCTCTCTATTTTGTATGTGAAATGTCAACGGAACTCTCAATGAATGCACTCTCACTTCACAGTTTAACATCAATTCTCGTGCCGACATTTATAAAACATTGTATCAAAAGCTTGAAGTGTCAGAGAGTTCATAGAAAGTCCCGTTTTTGAGGGAGTCCCTTAGCATTTCTTACTTTGTATTTCTGGCTCTGGTAGCACACAGCCACTGCCTTGAGGTCTCAATGTCATCACCTGTGGTTGTTGGCACATGCCACTTCCCATCCTCTGCTTCCTGTTAAGTAGTTATCAATAACGCATTATTTAACTAAACCAAAAGGTTATGATTAAACTAAACAACCGGATGAACGGAAAACATGGGATTATCGGGCTGATTATCGCACCTGAATTACAATCGAGGACGGTGGTGGCATGTGAAGCTTAAGTCCCCGCCTTGAGACGGACAATCGGACCTGCAACGTTCGAACAAATGTAACTGCACAGTTCTTTTTCGAATTGCTTGTTACCGGCATTGCCATGCTAATGTAAGAAAGAAAGAAAGCCGATAGCGGCTAAGATCCTATTTCAAATTCTTCCCCCTGTCATCTTTGAGAAATTTGAGGGTAGTTTTGAAAACGGATCCAAGCGAAATCACTTTGAGCTCTTTGCATATGGACACAAACGCCTACATACAAAAGATTCTTGCAAAACACGAAACCATTAATCAGCAGACGCATGATACCTGATGTTTTTCCTTCCATCTTTGGAAAAAACTAGTTCCCAGAAGTTGGAACAAGTGGTCTCTCATCTCATCGTTTGTCACCAGCAAACACTTGCAATTAACAGCAGCGTACAACCAGGGCCACTGGAGTACCCTTACAATGTTCTAATGGCAGTCTTAATTTCTAAGTCGGATTCAAGCTCTAATCATCGGGAAGTTTATTATTCGGTTAAGTACAGAAATAGTGGCAACACAATCTATATAACTTCTGCATAACTCCCAGGGCCCTCCGAAACGAGATTTTCTCACCAATGTAAAGATATTAATACAAAGATTCATATCAAGCAAGTTAAATTGTTTCACGAAATCTGAAAAGTCAATGCAATCATTCGGCTTTCAAATTTTTGAGTTGGGATGTGCCAAACTTTAAATCTCAGAAACTGAAGTTAACAAACAAGGAATGCAGAGTCACACACCTGGAATCGAACGAAATCACCCCGAACCTCCCTTTGGCTAGCCAATTTACTCAAAGAGGTAGCAAAATTCTCAGTCTCTTTCGGATCAATGTCGATAGAGACGAGCTTTTCACCGCAACAAGAGCATATCCCTGCTTCATCCATTTGAGTCCTCTCCACCCTCCAATTCCCACTCCCAAGCCACCCTTGCCGATGCCACCCTCCACCTCCTCTCACAACTCCTTCCCGCACCTTATTCACATCCCAACTCTCGCCGCCTCCTCAGACTTAAACCACTCCTCCACCACCCCATAAGTTGACTCCGAGACCTGCCTCACCGTGGTCCTCAACCGGTGCAACATCTCATAAACCTTGTCACCTCTGTTCGAATCAGAACTAACTTTTATCAAAGCGGAAATCTCAGGCTCCTCAGCCGTGACCCCGGATTCAACCATGTGGGCATCGACCTCATAAGCTCTATCAGCCTCTCCCTTCTTACAGAACTCAAACAATGCCGGACCGTAAGACCTCAATTTCGGCGGAATCCCTAAACCCTTCATCTGCTTCACCAAATGAAACGCCATTTCCGGGTCCTCCGCCGCGATTGCCAGCCTCGCCGCGCTGGTAAAAGTGGCCTCATTGGAGACAACCTTATCCTCAACCATCTGGCGAAAAATCTCAAACCCACATCACCGTCATCACCGCCGCCATTGGAGGAGCAAAGGTAGAGCAGAACATTGTAATGGTGCAGGCCAAGCGGCACCCCATAGCTCATGGCCTCGTCGTAAAGGCTCAGAGCTTGGATCAGCTGGCCGTGCCTGGAACAAAAGTCTAGTTTGTGCTTCAGTACCCCCTCGGGCGATTCCCGCCGCCCTTTCCTTTTGGCTTTGTTGGAAACCGCCGGAGACGACGGCGACGCCGAGTCGTTGGAGAGTACAAAGGTCGAGTCTTTTGTCCATGGAGAAGCTGCCGGTGCCGGTCGGTTTAGATTTAGGGAAGCGGAAAATTGGGCGGAAGAAACAGCGGGGACGTTCGGGAGATTAGGGGGAGTGGGATTTTGATGAAGAAGGAGAAGGGCGGCGAGGTTCTTAGCAGAGCGCCGCCGTGCAACATTTTTATTCATTTATTTTTTATTTTTTGGTGAATTGGGTTATGGAGAATAAGTCGGAGAATTTCATGTGGTATTCATATCAGGTCAGACATGAACCGAATTCTGCAGAGGTTTTGGAAATCTCTGCACCTAAAACCCCAGCTGCCAATACTTGAGCGGGGAAACGACGCGTCGTATATGTTACTCTTCTTTTGATTTTATCATCGATTTATTTGTTTTGGTAAAAGGAGGAAGAATCGTACAACCCAAGAAAGTTAACTTTTATTAATGCCCTTGGCTTATCTGGATGTCCAGTTTCAATGAGATAACAAAGCAGCTAACTTATACACGTATAAATCCAGTTCTATCTTTCCTGTTCTCAATGTGTTCAACTAAGCATTCTCTACCTGTTAATTTGCTCTTCAAACAAGACGATCCACAGCCAAGAAATAGCTTCCGACCATGACGAATGATGCGATCCCGCTGCGAGTCATCCGTAACCCAAGTCCGCGGAACAGGAGATTCCTGTCTGAAGGGTGGATCCCTGTAACTCTCTCAAACCTATTGCCTGGTCTTCCCCATTTCAGAAGCTTCCTCTCCATTGAGACATACTGCCCACCACAAAACACAAACGACATTCACAATCAAAGCAAACCTTATAACAGATAACACGCATTGATCAACATGCTAGCAAGTGTTGTCTAAGTATAAATCATGATACGTGCATCAATGGTGTATCGTGCTCAAACTAGACTAAACTTTGGCCAAGTAACATACCTTGGGCAGCACAGTACATTCTGATCGAGATTTGGCAGTGTCAAAACAATGAGAAGCAGCTGCAGCAACAGAACCAGAAATTCCAGCCGCAATACTAACAGCCAAAGGAGAAAGTGGACCGATTTCATCATCCGACCTATGAGAAAACAAGTTCACTTCAACAACATGGAAAAAGGAAAACATAAAACAATGCATCTTTGTTCAACAGGTGCTCCTTTTAGCAGTGAAAAAAAAAATGGTACTCGACGGTGTGATTCAACTAAGATACAGGTTAGTCAATAGTAAGATGCATTGATACCTGGGTTCAGGATCCATCCCCACTGCCTTCCAGTCAAGCATTGCACGGTGTAGAGATTGCCAAGTAGAAAAGAATATGCCACCAAAAACTGAATCCCGAACAACTCCAGGCCGTAGACCTCTCCATAATGCACCCCATCCTTCCAAAGAGATGATTTCAGATGGTTTCCTGACACTGAACACTGATGGTGGCTTCCCAGATCCTGTCATCATCCATGGGTACTCTTGTAAAGCACTCATCATATTGGGATGCTTGGTTGTTAGGGTGGATAAAAGGGCAACGGAAGAATTTAATGCCTTCATGTCTGGACTACACCCACGTAGCAATCTTTGAATCAAAGGTGCAACAGCTTCCTTTCCTGGGAGAGAGGCCGAGTTTGGAATGCGAGAAGCAGAGGTCACCTGGGCACGAAGTTTTATAAGTTCAAAGGGGGAGCTTATCAGTGATTCTACAACACCAGAAACAAGTCCAGCCAGGAGGGCCTCAGAGACGTAGACGTAGTTATCTTCTCGACCATCTGCAAAAAAAGTATTTGCAACCACAAAAGGCGTCGGAAGCTGTAAATCAATGTATAATAACGATGAATTTTGGTACCATGTGTATGCACATGCTCATTATCAGTTATCCAAAAATGAAGAGAAAATACCTTTATAGAAGGCAGTCAAAATTTCATAGGTTCCAAAACGAGCTCCCAACCCCAAAGTTCTTCCCGCTGCTAACCATAGAAAACCATTGTACAAACCTACAACATGCATCACAGGCCAAACTTAACAATCATCAGTAAGCACAGCACTGGGGAGGAGAGGAACCCTGTAAGCACAAACAGAAAGCAGTGGAGAAAACAAAAGGACTTGAAAAAACTAATGAAAATCAGGGAAGCACCTGAATTTCCTGAAAAATATCGAACTCGCTTTAAAACCTGAGTAGTTGTCAATTGCTTACTAGAACCTGAACCAACCTGTTTTCACAATAAAAACAAATGAGGATTCAGGCTAGAAGCAGATTAAGACATGGCTCTTCACAAAGCAAAAACTTGTAAAGCATCAGAAATCTAGGCAATGATGCCGAGGAGCAAACCTGAATCAGGGTTTTGATTGTATCTAGAGGGAAAATAAGAGCTGTGCCTAATGCCACTGAACCTACCCCAGAAAGTGCATGGATTGCAAATATCTGGTTCTTTAACAACTCCTCCATCTAAACATTCAGCAAACCAAACACCAAAAAAAAGTAACATTTACAATCAGAAATTGAGAAATAGATTTATACGCCATTCAATTTTTACTAAACAAAGATTTCTCCATAACGCTTTTCCGCACATGTACTCGACAATTTTCGGAACAAATTCATGGGATTATGATGTTATCAACCAATTAGAGAACGTAAAGGCACAAAATTTTCAAACGAGATTCTACTTTATCAAATACATAAGCAAACAACAAGAGCAGATAGAAGATGCATAAACATTGGTCCCTTTCAGGCATTTCAACAAACACCTTGTCTGCAATATATATACTAAATAAAGGGGCAACCCAAGCCAAGAAGGCTCTCAGTCGGGGGAACATCTATGCAGCCTTACCTTTGCTTTGCAAAGAGGCTATTTCCAGGACTCGAACCCGTCACAAAGGAGCAACCTTTCTGCTGCGCCAAGCTGGCCCTCTCTGCAATATATATACTACAAAGATGAAAACCCGATAAACAGAACGGAAAATGACGTAAACATATAAAAGAAATGCTTAAAACGAGCGTTTAGCAATTAGCATTTGATGTTTGAAATCTCATCGGAGAATACTTTACCGGCACCGGCGCTGTTCAAGTCACTTTCTTTTTCGTTCGCCTTCTTCAAACTGTCCGACGGATTCCAGCTCCCAAAATTTTTATACGAAGACGGAAATGCAGGATTGTCGAAAGAATTTCAACTGCGATCGCAAAACGTTTTATTGCATTTTTATTTCTGAGACTCAAAAAGTAGGATCAAAACTCTGGAGCAGTGAGCAGCACACCAGCAATGGAGAAGCTGAGGAGGGAATGGATGATTGGTTTTTGGGCCTGGGACCTTTCAGTCGAAACCCAATTGAATTTTACAGAGTAATTTATAACAGTAGCCACTCTGGTTATAAATACAAAATTTTGTAAATCATGTAATGTCTGCTAGGCATATTTCGGCATCACTTGACATGTTGCGTCGAGATCACGCAACAAATTCTCTCGATATCACTTAACAGATTGCTTTGGCATGTATTGATATCTGTTTAACTGTCAACTTCTGTTGACGACAAGCCTACCAAATGTTCAACGAAATATCTCAACAGATAAACTGAAATTTATTTTGTTCACTTCGCGCTCTTTTCCTATTAAAAAAAATATAGACTTTTTAACACTAAGGATCCCACAACGTTCTAATCCTGAATCCACTATTGAAAGTGAGTAGCCGAGTATTGTTGTTTACACCGTCTTATTGCGAGTGTGAAATGAGAGAATGATGTTAGAGTTTTTCTATCAAAGTTCATACAAAACATGCTTTTTGAACGCATACCGTTGCAAATTTCGGGTAGTATTAGGTATGATAATTTTTTGCACGACTTGTAGACTGCACGAAACGATACGAACATAACAGGTTTAGGGTTAACTAGACAACGAGTTGAGTCGTTACAAGATCACCCGTTAATTAATAGGATCGTTATTAGATCACCCATTAAGAACCACATAAGATATCGTTTGATAGTATATACATTAGACATGAGAAATTTCTTGCATGACTAACCTGACACAAAACAACACAACCCGTTAATGAATCGAGACGTTACGTGTCACTTGTTTAATAACCTATTAAGAAAACGGTTTAACAAGATATAATCCGTTAAGACAACGGACATAACACGAAAATGATAAAAACACGACTCACACTTTCCGTTTGCCAAATTTAGGTAGTATTCAGAAAAGGGAGCGCACAATTTTCCCTGTTGTATGCATTACAAAATGCATTTAACCTACTGATACTACAGTTACACGGTACACCGAAGAGAAAAATCTGAACCTGAAACTAAAGCATTAGAAGTTCTTGCAACTAGGTTATCTGACATAGAAGACACCGCTAACTATCGATCAGCGACTGAATTCGCTAACAATCTCGTGTAAACTATACATTCTTTTCCCAGTACAAGTATATGAAGGGAAGGTTAGGCATTCATTATATGGACAAGGAGGAGGCTTACATAATCCATAGCGCTTACATTTCTCAACAACAGCAACAACAAGAAAAACATCGACATCGACGCCGGCGACAAGAACAACCCCACTTGCACCAAGAAAAGCAACAAAGCCAATAGGAGGCTTTTGATTTGGCTTTTTTAGGCGGTAAGAGGACTGGTGGCGGCGGCGGCTCCATACACGGCTCTTCGGCAAATTGTGTAGCCTTCACAGAACTTTTCATCCTATCTGTCATCCCATCTAACAATCTGCATAACATAATGTACATAACATTCATAGACCATGGATTTCAGGAGAAACGGAAAGATGACAGATGCATTAATGATGCTGAGTAAAGGAAAATATTTTGTTGAAGAAAAGTTATGTTTTCACTTAAAGCCCGACGAAGGGCCACCATAGTTAAAGAGGCATGCATACATGGTTGAAGAAACACAACACGCTCTCTTTTGGCAACAGTTCCAAGAATAGCAGAACGCCCAGCTACAGTTCGAACAATAGCAGCTTGGCCATGTAACATAGCAGAACGCCAGGCTACAGTTAGAACAGCAGCGCAATGGCCACGCACGCTTCTTTGTTCTGCAATAAACAAAGGGTGCACTCTTCATGGACTAAGTTCGGGCTTTTGAATCTTAGCCGATAAATTCTGTAGGCATGCATAATATATGCCTGAATTTTGTGTGTGCACGGTCATGTATAATACTAGAAATTGTTGCGAACGCCAATTCTGTAGTACATATGAAACTGCATGTATGCTCAGCCTAAAATAACAATGCATTACATCCATGTGAAAAGTAGGGTACAACCATGCATAATTCACCTTAGAAAATGTATATGGACGTACATTGGGAAGGCAAAAGAGCGTGTGCTAGTTCCACTCGCATCAGAACGGCGAGAGAGGGTAGGAGATTTTACAGGTCCAGTTGGTGGAGGCACCCTTCCCTGGCTATGATCTTCAGAATTTGCTCTTGCAGTGTTCTTAATGGTCTCATCTGCCACTTCAACTCCAAATTCCCTCACTTCTTCAATCCTATCGCTTTCAATTTCTACCACTGGAACATGAGGGGCTGGACTGAGTGCAAACAACTCGCCTGATTTGTTCAGTTCCCCAGACTTACCCAAATCACCGAGCAAAAGTATGTGGTCTCTTGAAAAGCTGTTGTTTCCTAAATGAATGCTAAAAAGCGACTCATTTGATGCAACACTCCATTCCAATTCTTTGTTGGATTTACTTCTTGAAAACACAGAAGACGGGATCCTGTAAGGATCATATCCTCCTCCACACCGATCCATCGTTTGGATTGAAGGGGATTCTGTTGGTGACAAACCTGGCACCATGGACCCATGGGTGACATCAGAAGCTCGGGACGTTGATGCAGGACCTACCGAGCCAGAGTCATGATGCTGAGGGAGAGAAGAAGTAAGTGTTGAAGTGGTAGTTCTGTTTGTATCCATTTGGAAGAGATCTTCCAGTGACGAGTCTGATGCCAAAGAAGACAAAGAGGATACGGAGACCAGCTTTCTGGTCGGGACACGACCACCTTCATTAGTCGTGGCCTCTGGAAGTCTTGTTAAATGGCTACTGTCATCACGAACCTTCGCTCTTTCCGAACGCTTACTGCCTCCACTTCCATCAACAACTCTTTCCGAGCCCTTACTGTTTCTGCCGCTTCCGGGTTCCAAGTCCATAACTGAAACATGCACGAAACAAATTTCGAAACAGAAATACTTGATAAAGTTTGCCTTCAAATGCCAATATAATTTCAATAAAACCTAACTATGATTTGCAATTTTGGAAATGCTTCGCGAAACAGGACTACCTAAATAATAGGTCATTATCAATTTTATAACTTTTCCGACGTGACTTCTTCCATTCCGAGCAAGTAAACATGTCCATGACATGAACGCGTAATGTAACCAAAAGCTTAAGACCATAAAATATTGTACATTTTATGAGTTCATCGTGTCAACAAATACCAGTTTACCTGCATTGCTTATCATCTGCAGACATTTTCATCATTTCACGCCAACAAAAAATAAATAAATAACTGAGAAAAAAATGTCCTTCCCCAGAAAGATTATTATAAAATGTTATTTTCAAATAAAAGATATGAATTTGATAGCTAAATTCAAATTGATTACAAAACGAAGACAATAAGCTCACCTGAATCATAAGAAATAAGCCCTTAAATTTCTGAATTTCCCAATGATCCTACCAGGGATCAGCATTCCGCTGTCTCCTCCTCACCTCGATAATTATATATATTTTTGGTAGAATAAAACCTCCCCTCGCCCGCAATTGAATTACTAAATTCCCAAGAAAT
Organism: Crataegus laevigata; assembly: GCA_963580275.1. Taxonomy (NCBI): domain Eukaryota; kingdom Viridiplantae; phylum Streptophyta; class Magnoliopsida; order Rosales; family Rosaceae; genus Crataegus; species Crataegus laevigata. The sequence continues at coordinate 4,286,767 of OY756940.1, forward strand.
ATAAATTAAAACTTTTAGAAAGAAAAAAATCAAAAAAAAAAAAAACAAATTGAATATGTGGGAGAGGAGAAGACCACTTTGATTGCTAAACCCTAATTTTGAAAAAATAAATAAAAATTAAACAAAATTAGGGCTGAAAGTTGTCGCCCTTTGAATATCAGAATTTGTGGTTTTGGAATTAGGGTTTGTGAGTGGGAAAATCTGGTGGTGGAAGGCGTAGCGAAACTTTCGGCGTTTCTTTGGGTTCTATCTGCATCTGTAAACCTTTCGCGCCATCTTTAACTTTTCCTTACCTTCTTTGGGAACTGGAAGGCCTATCATATGCTAGGCTTTAATTCCTATCGCCGTGTTCATCTAATATCGTGAGGCCAAGTAAAGTAATACAAGGACGTAACAATTTGTTTAGATTAGGATCAACGTGATTATTTTGTATATTTCGCTCAATGATAAAATGCTTTATGCAAGTCTTGGGTTTTTACTATTCCAGAATGTGTTACTAGCAACGATCAATCGGTGAAAATGTTTTAGAGCTGTGACTACACTTAATAATAGTATTTATTTATTTTTTTGTTAAAAAAGTTGTCATTTAATGAAATAAAATTAAGAATTTGTTATAAGCACTCTAAAAATTTTATTTGAAACTCCAAACTTTATATAATTAGAAAGAAAAATGTACTTGTGAAAGGTGTAGAATGAAATTTTTAGAATGCTAATAACAGTTTCCTAAAAGCATACACTTTTTATATATTTTGTAGGTAAGTTTTTTACATCAGCACTCGAAACTTTTCATTCTTAAATTACTGTAACAACTTCAAATCATTTCCTCCTCTTAATAATAGTTTTTTTTTTGTTAAAAAAGTTGTCTTTTAATGAAATATATACATTTATATATTTTTTATATATTTTGTCAACAAGTTTTTTGACATGTCCCGACCCAAAATATCGAGGCGTGCTGGCCGTCACGTGAGAGTGACGTAGCCAAAAGCGCAAGGCGGAAGAACGGATATGAATGAAGTGCAGAAATAAAAGTCAAACAAGATAATTTACAATACGATAAAAGAGTAAGTGAAAGGCAAAGCAGAAGTAAAGCAACACGACATCACAAAGCAAATTCTAGATGCAGTCCGGATTAAACAAATGCTAAAAAGATAACTGAAGAAATCCTACATGGATGGTGTTCTGTCAGAATAGCATTGATGTCTCGTTCGCCGCCGACGTCACCGCTACCTAGAACCTAGAGGGGCGCAAAACAGAAAACGTGAGTGGGCAAAAACAAATCTTTTCCAAAACCATTTCATAAACCAGTATAATAATCCCTCACTGTAAATCAAGTATAGTTCCTAGAAAATATCATATATTCGTATACGAAAAGTCATACTGGAAACAATAAACTTAAATATCGAAATCCAGATATACGCCATGTCGAAGTACCCAACTCGAATGGATGTAAACATCAAGCAGGTGAGATAAATCACAACATGCCATCGATAATATCACGTCAGCCGGAGTCACCTAATGTGACATGTACGCCTGAATCTATAGCTGCTTAATCGAATCCTGCACACGAGTCGGAACCACCTATAGTGGTCTGTACGACAGGCTAGGTGTATAATATGATGCTCAGTGCTACGATCATGTGAAGGTTTGGGGACGAATCGCGAGTCACCTACGAGTCGGAACCACCTATACTGGTCTGTACGACAAGCCGACACCTGCCTTGGATCCAAGGTGAGCGTACGGTGCGGAGAGGTGAACGATCACGTGAAGGCTAGGCCCTACTCTGGCGGCGCACAAACACCTGAGATGCAGGAATATGAGCTATATCACTATCTCAACATCAACGTTATTACTAACAATTATACTCACTTGACTTACCTGAGCGTCCACAGTGCCAAAACACAACCAGCACAATCATAATCATAATATAAAGGATATTCGACATGGCATTTCAATCATAAAGTCAATCTATTCTAAAATCATTCAAAACTAAGTTTCTGGGAAAACGTCAATCATATATATATATATATATACTGAAAACGAAAGCCCACTCACTGATAAGTAGCCAGGTCGTATCCCCCGAGCCTGGGGGGGCTGCGCTCGTCCTCTGGGTACGTCTCACCTATATGCGAAACAACTATAAAACCGTTAATTATACGTACATAATCGAATTTAGGTAATAACTTATTATACATTGCTCAATTGGGGTGTTTGAATATACCAACATGCTCTACTCAAATCCCACGAACACCCCCATATTTTTAGAAAAAAAATTTCGGTCACTCACGCGCCCGCCAAGGCACGGCCAGACGCACCCCTATGCGCAGGCACGTGCCAGGCACACGGACGGCGCAGTTAACGCCGTCAGGGAATATTCCACGGAATATTCTGTTAAATCCTAACGGAATCAGTTAACTTTAACTGACACCGTTAGAATATTCCGTTAGACTTAACAGAATATTCCCTGTCCCTAACCTTGGTTCACCGGAGACCGACGCTGGCGCGGCTGCGATCGCCGGAAAACTGGGGAAATTTCAAACTCGGTTTTCTCTCTCGTTTCTCAACCAAATTTTATGAAATCACCACCAAAATGAAGCTTAGGAGGTAAGGACCAGAATTATACCACTTTTAAGCCTTTAAAATGTCGGAATCACGCCTGAGAATTCCCACAAATTCCGGCCAAAGTTCGAACTTCGTCCTCCAACGTCCAAAACGTGCAAACGAGGTACCCCGAGCTTCGTGAGGATGTCTAGAGTCTCCTTGTGATCTCCAAATTTGTTAAAAAATCTCACGTTAACAACTTCATGAACAGTACCTTAAAGATCGAACTCGGGTTCCTAGGGTTTCTCTACGTTTTAGGTCAAATAAACACTACCACTACTCTTACCAGGTCTCAAGAAGTCCAAAGATGTCAATATTTCCCTCGATTCGTGCCTCGTTTGTGTTCTAAGTGTTCGTCCGTACAAAATAATGAAGGAAGAGAGAAAAGAGTTCGAGAGAATGAGAGAGAAGACAAAATCAGAAAAATGCAGTGCGCGTGTGCATGTGATGTGCATGTGTGTGTTTTATCCCACCAAAACCAAATGAACCCAATTCTTATTAGGTCCAAATAGATAGGAGCCCAAATGGCTCCAAGCCCGGCCCAATTGCACACACGTTCACGCATGAGTCGAGAATAAAACATCATTCTACGTCGAAAATATTTAAAATTCGGAACAAGATGTTACATTTTTTTACATTATCACTCGAAAAAATATATTGTTCACTCTAATTTTTTAAACTGTTATTAAAGTGAACTTAGTAACAACTGCCTAAATATATTAAGATAATTTTTCAATTGCAGATAATGTCGATTATTAAAAAAAAAATATATATATATATATATATATATATTAAAATAATTTTCTTTCCAAAAAAAAATATTAAAATAATTTAGAAAATTTAAAATCAAAATTAAGCACACGTGTACACTGTTGATCTGATTAGCAAATTGATAGCAGCCATTAAAATTCTCCAATTATTATTATTTAGATAAAATAAAAAAGACAAAAAAAAAAGTAAACGGGGGCGGGTACGGAAGTTGGATGCCACTGAGACCAGGAACCACACCCTTCGGCTTTCGCGGAGTACTGTCATCGGCCTCCTCTGTTCACTGAGACCAGGAAGCACATCCTTCGCTTCTCTCAATCTTGAGCTACTGAGCATTTCCAATCGCTCTTTCCTCTAGGTAATTTCCGTTAATTCTTCGATTTTCCCATCTGGGATTTCTCAGATTCTGTCATTTTCTGATTTCCTTCTGTGCATTACTCTGATTGCTTAGTAAACTGTATATTTGAGCTAATGATGGATTGGATTGAATTGGTTTGGTTTGGATTGGTCTGGTTGGATTGGACTGGATTGGATTTAGCTGTTTCTTGAGACTATTTGAGCTTTATTATTTTTTGTTTTTGTAGAAACTGAATCAACTCAAGAAGATTTTAAAGTTCCGTTCTTTTCTTCTTTGTATTGAGTAGATTTCATCCACTGATACTTTCCACACTCAAAGTTGCTTGCTTTTATTTGTATTTTTTATGAAATTATACAGTTGAATTTACAATTTTCAGATTCGACTTTAGACATGTGCCAAGAACATGAATGCGAATAGATATGGTGGTTGCCCTTTCATACATAGAAATCTTCTTATAACTAGGCTGCTCAGACATGAATGTGGTTGCTTTGGCTTGCATTTTAGTACCGATTGATATGCACCAACGTGGAAGTTTCCGTCTTCCAGATTTTGGATTAGAACCCAAAGCAGGGTGAATAAAATCCAATGGAAAGATCGCGATCTCGAACCCCTTTACTTCCTTCTGATCTTCCAGAATCCACCTCCTCTGACAATACCGGAAGCGCTCAGTTAAGTGCACATGGAGTTCGTGGGCTGTCTGGTATTCAGGGACTGAAGAAGAGAGGTCACGGAAGTCGTTCTTGGATAAAGATTGATCCGCTTGGGAATATAAGCATTTTGGAGCTTGACAAGGCTACTATAATGAGACATTGTTCATTGCCTGGAAGAGATCTCCGACTTTTGGATCCCTTGTTCATTTACCCTTCTACAATATTAGGAAGGGAGAGAGCTATTGTTGTTAGTCTTGAACAGATCAGGTGTATAATCACCGCTGACGAGGTTATCCTGATGAATTCCCTGGATGGATGTGTTGTTCAGTACAAGTCTGAATTGTGCAAACGCCTAGAGTCAAACAAAGATCAATCTGGTATGGAATTGGAAACTAATCTACCTGATATCTGACATCTTTTACTGCCTTGGGGTTTACTCGTACTTTTCCAATGTATGTGAGTGATAACCTTTTTATACCATTTCTATTAACATCTTATCTGATAGCGAAATAGGTTTCCACAAAAAGTAAGCGACCACTTATTTCTCCACCCAAATTTAAGCCTTTATTTTCCTTTGTATTTTTTTTTATTGCCAAAGTAAAAATTCAATGTCGAATGCATTTCTGACAAGTCTAATTTGATTCAGATGACTTGCCTTTCGAGTTTAGAGCATTGGAGCTGGCTCTGGAACTAACCTGCATGTCTCTAGATGCTCAGGTATCAATCTGTTTGCAGCACAACCTATCAACTAATTTTGGTACATGCTTCATTTATCCCCAGGAAGTTCTTTGTTCACTACATTCTGGTGGTATAGCTCTCCCTAAATTTGGTAGAGTCCCTAGTCGTGTATTTGTTGTCATTCAGAACTCTATATGTAATTTTATTGTGAACTTGTATATCAGATGAAGTAAAAATTGACAAAAACTAGAAAAATGAAGCAGGAATCGTTATCTGCACAAGCCCATTACATGAATGAAGTTCATCAATGTGATAGGTAAAGGAACTGCAAATGGAGATGTACCCTGTGCTGGATGAACTAGCATCATCAATAAACACTGTTAATCTGGAGCGTGTGCGTAGACTCAAAGGTCACCTTCTTGCATTGACTCAACGAGTTCAAAAGGTAAGGTGATTCTATTGGCACCCAAAAATTTGCTCTCTGAACCTCAAGTGGAGTAGTAGCATCTTCTTTTTTCTCTCATTCATTTCTACTTTAGAGAGCAAATTTTTCATAATATACATGTTCTCTGCTCTTCATCTCCTCAGTTCAATTGCTTTTAATTCATTCCAGGTCCATGACGAAATAGAACATCTCATGGATGATGACGGCGACATGGCTGAGATGTACCTTACTGAGAAGAAACAAAGGTCAGAGGGTTATCCCTTAAGTGACCTTTGTTTTCAAACTGACACATCATGCGAGGAAACAGTTGTTTCAAAATCTGCTCCTGTTTCTCCAGTGGGCTCACTCAGTGGAGCACATAAATTGCAAAGGGCTTTTACCAGTTTTGTGAGTTCAAGCCGGAATGGAAGCTTATTGAGTTCATCTGATTTCGGAGAAAACATTGATAAACTGGAAATGCTGCTTGAAGCATACTTTGTTGTCATCGACCATACTCTCAGCAAGTTGTTATCGGTAGGAGATGTTTTATGCTCAGTGAATATATATAATTATTGATGATGCAGCTTGAAAGCATGCATTGATGATACGAAGATTTGATTAAATATTAAACTGGCAATAAGTGATTGACACAAGCTTATATCTTGTTTTGGTGATGCAGCTGAAAGAATACATAGATGATACCGAAGACTTGATTAACTTTAAACTGGTAAGGAGTGATTAACTGCTTCCACTTTCTTAATTACTACAATGCATGCACAAGTGAATTCTAATATTGCGCTTTATATGGGACAGGGCAATGTTCAGAACCATCTGATACAGTTTGAGTTGCTCCTTACAGCGGCTACCTTCTTGGCTACTGTTTTTGCCGCTGTTACAGCAGTATTTGGAATGAATTTTCCCGCCACTGTTTTCGACAATCCATCTACATTCAATTGGGTTTTGGTTATCAGTGGCGTTGCCTGTGGGTTCCTGTACTTCTCTTTTCTGCTTTATTTTAGGTATAAAAGGATCTTTCCCTTGTAATGTATGAAATTGACGATTCACATTCTAATGGTGAAACTGAATGTTGTTTATCAGCGAGAAGAAAAATCCAATTGATTTTACATGTATTGATTGTAATGAACATGTTATATCGCGCTAAAATAGCGTCAACAACGAACAATTAGAACCTGTTTGTTTCGTGGAATTGGGTTTAGAAATCCCAACTCCAGGAAGAAATGGGGTTTGGAGGAATATGTGGAATCTATTCATTACTACTTCAGAGTTCAGAGTTTGAAATTGCTGGGAACGAAAAGTACTTTCAGCATCTATAAATCAGTCAGTGATATTTTTCATTTCCAAATCCATTAAACGCACCTTCTTTTCACTGGCTTCAAGTGCTGCCTCAAGCTCCATGATTCGTGCTTCCAGCCTCGACTCAGTCACTTCATGCAGACGCAAACTCAGCTCGGAGGCGACACGCCTTTGTTAATTTCTTCCTGAGCGTTCATTTCCAAAAGCTCTGGTTCGGCTAGGAGCTCTGCCTCAATTTTTCTCATTGTTTCAGCATCATCCTCCGTTTGATCATCGAGCCTTCTCGCAACACATTTGTTCGATTTCTCCAGTTCTTGTACGTTGAAGGAGGTGATTATCTGCTTCTCAGTTCCCTGGAATCCAAAACCCTCCTCCTCGGGTAGGTTTTGGACCAACTTCTGAGTCTGCTTCAATAACTCATTCAACTTGTCAACTTCTCTTGTACTTGCACTAATACTATATATTACTCCAACAGTGAATCCGACAAAGAAAAGAACCATTCCATTTCTTGAACCTTGAAAAGTAAAAAAATTTAAGCCAAATATGTATGCAGAATAAACAAAAAACTTCATGTGGATAGAACGGAATTGTTATTACTACTCCAAAATAGCGCATGATAACTTTTTTTTAGGTATCGATAACAGATTCCTAATAAGAATAACGTAAAACCTTGTGAACCAGACGGGCCGCCAGCCACTGGTTTAGTTGAGCCGCTGCATCTCCTCTTCCTCCTCCTCCCCAGCCGCTACCGCGCCTTTTCCTCACTCTCTAACCACACGTCATTGACTTTACTCCCACTGTTAACCAAAAATGGCCTCATTGCCAAAATACAAGGTGATGCACATGATGAGCTGTACACATACTCTTCCACTCTAGCATTTTCCCAGTACAACACCACCTGAGCCAATAGGCAGCTTTCTGTAGAATCAAGTGCTTTTAGAGAAAGCCCTTTTGATTTAACTCCAAGAAATCTGCCTTTCTTTAGTCTTTGATGAATAGAAAACCCAGCTTTTTCTGCCACAACATAATCAGAAACCAACTCACCATCATGAACTGAATGATCTGCTACACCTTCCGTTGCTCTGGAAAGCCATTTGTGCCAATAGCACTTCGCCATGTAACCGGCCCCAGTGACTGTTGCTGCTGCCACAATCCATATAATCCATGTAAAAGCCTATATTTCTGGCCAATTCTGATCTTCAAAACCCAAATGCGAAAAGGGTTTTTGGTGAATTTTCTGTCTTGATCGAAAAGAAGAAGAAAAGGGAGATTCAATTTTACTCTTCCTTCAACAATGGTTGGTAATGTTGTCTAAGGAAACACAATGAAAGCGAATCCACAACGGTTATATTAACAGTTGGTCATGTAAGGTGTCGTTCTTCTTTGCACGCGTATGAGAATTTAAAACGGTTTTAGCGAGATATTTTTCCATACTTGTTAGACTATAATTGACAATTAAGGAAGAATAATTCCTTAATACGTGAGGAGCCGAGCAGTGTTCTAATTGGGAAGTTGGTCATCCTGCTGGATTGTACAGTGTTCTTACCTGTTTTCTAATCTCAAAATTTTTATCCTTAAGTATTGGTATTGCACTTTGAAGTTTAGGTATTAAATATTGAACGAAATCTAGAAAATATGAAAAAATAACGTAATATATAGCAGGTGCACTGAACTAACACATAAACGTACACCGCACGTTCTAATTGGATAGGAAATTAAAACAGGTTAATTAGCATGATTAGTCACTAATATTCCTGATTAATTAGCATAATCTCTCGCTATTTTAAAAATTTTGATGAACTGTTTAGAATATCACTATTCTGTTGCAGTTGTGGTAATGAACTATAAAAACAGATATTCTAAACAGTTGTGGTAATCAAATCTAACGACTAAAACACTTATAGTCACATCTAATATAAAATACAATTAAAATTCAATCACATGTAAGCCCTTAATAACATCACATTTTAGTGAAGAAAAAAAAAACTGCAAACTTAATACAAATATGGACCACAAGCGACTCCGTGCTTTTCATTTTCTTTGTGAATCATTACAAAACTTTAGTTATTTCCAGCAGCCGTGACATTTGAAGAACGGAGTGCACTTATACTCTTGAACTTGGTCGGAGCTTGCCTTAACCAATATCTGCCACCAATGAAGTCACTCGTCATAAGAGGCGCAGCCTCTTGGAACGTAAGTTCCCGGGCCCACTTAACTCTCTGCGACGTATCGGCTCCCGGTCCCCAACATCTGTACTGTCCGAAGTAGACAGTACTCAGTTCGTCGGGCGACCGACCCCAGTCGTCCCAACCTTGCGGCGCCACCACATTCGACATGTGCGTAAGGGCAAAGATAACCCTGGAATAGGGGCTCCATGGCCGTCCTAGGGTTGTCTTTGATAAGCCGCTTATCTTGCACCCCACGAAACTGAAACCCAAGTTCTCTGAAGGGTTGTCCCTCCGGTGGGCGGTTATGAATCCGACCTCATCCGCAGTCGAGTGCAAGTGGCAGTTCTGGAAAAGGGCGGCTGAGCTTCCAAATATGAAGTCGACCGCTCCTTCGATGTAGCAGTTGCTGTAGTACTGCTTACCGTTTTCCGAAAGTAGGGTGTCTTGATACGACTTGATACTGCAATCGTAGAATGCTGCCCTATCTCCGGAAGCCCTAAGTGCCACTGCTCGAGCTCCTTTTCCGTACGTGTTCTGAATTGTGAGGGATCGTCCTATAAAATCAGAAGCCAGGACGGTGAACGTTGGAGTGTCGTATATCTCCCCGCCCTGACTCCATGTTATTATCGTCTCGCCCGGCCCCGCGCCGGCTATCGTAATAAATGTCTTATCTGCTGGCACCCGAACTTTTTCAGTGTATGTTCCAGGTTTAACTGCAATGTACACATTCTCCGCATTATTCGACTGCACGGCATCAATGGCGTCTTGTATTTTCCAGTAATCTCCTTTGCCGGACCGGTCCACGGTTATGAGAATGGCTTCGTCAGACGCATAGTTATTTGTGGTTGCAACTTGAGAGGTAACGGCGGTGAAAGTAGAGAGTAAAAGAGCAATGACAAAGAACTTCGTAGAAGTAACACCGTTGGCCATCGTGGTAAGAGAGAAGCACTTTGTGTCTGAATTAGGAGCTTTGTTTTGGATTGATCGACAACGATGATTAGTGATGCGAATGTTGACGATAGCTGATGTCGTTATTATATAGTGTTCGCGTGCATGCAGGTGGAAGTAGGAAATTAGGTATTGCGTGAGGAATTAGGACAACCAATTGCAGGTAGTATCTAACTTTTTCTTGATGAATTTGGATTCCAAATTCAGATGGGAATGTTTAAGATCCCAAATTAGGGAGGAATATTTCAAGATTCCATTTTCATGTAGGAATATTGCAAAGATGAAAGAGGAACGGTTTGTGTAATTTCAAGGTGATTTGCTAATCGCATGCCGGGGCAGAATTTTTCCGATTAACGCGAGGGCATAAGACGTACTTAATTAGAAGCTTATGGTAAGCCATTATGAACCTTTCACTCACTTATCTTCCAATTAGCTATGTTAATGCCCTGCATTGCAAGCAAAGCTCAGACTTGATAGGTGCGCTTTCTACCTACTACTCTCCAAACGTGATTGGAGGACATAAAAAACATTTAAAATACAACAGATTTATTTCTACTCTCTTTTTATTTAATGCAATTGTCTCTCCGTCTTTCTCGGAGGCAGATTGTCTGCCCTCCTTTTACCATACTCTTCTCATCTCTTCCTATTTGTGCGGTCACGGTTAAGTCACGTCAATATTTTATATTCTTATTACTTTTTGTCTTATTATCTCTATAAAAAATATAAAATGTTGACGTGACCGCACAAAGAGAGAATGAAAATAGTATGGTATTAGAAGGACAGACAATCTGCCGAGCGGCAGTCGGACTCGGACGGTGATGGGCCGGGGACGGTTGGATGGATGATGTGATATAGTCAGATCCAGGACATACTTTCTTCGAAGGAAGAGTAAACGAACCACTGAAAGCGTAATGGATTTGAAGTATGCATTTTTTGGTCAAATTCCTTCGTAGGAACTAAGAAGGACGTGAGATTACATCAATTCAATATCTAGACGATGAACAAATAAATTGCATATGTAAATAACTATTGCAGGTGCCATCCGTATCCTTACTGCGTTCCCCAAAAGTAACTACAGCGGCAGGTCTTGAAGCTCTATCTGCTGATTATATATAAATAGCAACGCCCACGAGAGCAAAAGTCCTGCAACCAAAAATTGAGGTAAAGTTCTCACATATAACGGTTGTATACAATTCTGTCGTCGTCGCCTCTAACATGACCATGACCGTGAGCTGTGACGAGTTATTGTGATAAGAATATAAAATGTTGACGTGGCTTAACCGTGACCGTTCAAATAAGAGGGGATGAGAAATACGCGGTGAGCGAAGGACAGAGAATCCCCATCCTATATAATTACGAGAGATGCTGACAGTAATGGTAAATGCTTTGCCAAAAGAGAGACTTTTTGTGAGGAAAGGTGACAAGCATCAAACAAAGAAAGTCAAAAAAGGTACCTCCAATAATGGTGTTAACTTGAAAATCCAGTTCCGCTGCCCCACTCCAAGCATACCCTAATCATATCAGAAGTTCAAAAGCATTAATCAGAGATAATTAATTAATTTAATTAAACTAAATCTCCTAATAATTGCAATAATTAATTACTGACCTCGCCCAAAGCAACTTGTGGTGGTGTTAACACCACTCCTGCAAATACAAGCAAATGACTGATCCAAACCAGCAAATCCACAAATCCCTCCACTTGTTTCACAATCCTTGCATTTATTTGTGTGGTAAGAATCATTGTATTGCAAAGAAATCCCAAATTTCCATTTCGTCGGATCGCCTTCGTCTCCAAACTCATAAACTGATGTATAAGAAGAGCACTGGAGCTTTGGAAGATCCAATGCATAACCTGAGCCAACCACGATTTCAGAATCATAAACACAACAGGTGGAAATTGGCGCATTCTGTGGCAGTCCAATGCCGGCCACGCCCTTGCAAGAGTACAACCCTCTACACACCCGGGTACCGGATCCAGTGTCACACAAGTCTTCGTTTGGATCAAACACCGGGGATGTCGTTGAGCAGCCGAGCAAAACGAAGATGTTTTGCTCTCCTATAGTGAAAGGACTGGACTTGTCCAAGCTAAAACTACCTGAATTTTGCATGGAGGAGCATGTTGACATGAGTGGATCTGTGACAATGATGGTGCTGCTATTGTAGTCTATGGAGGAAATGGTGTAGATGCCGGTTCCGGTGGAGAAGTGAAGTGCTCCTGAGCTGCATTTGATGTATCTGACAAATTCAGGGTGGCCGCAACCAAATCCGGTACCAAATGGGAACTTTACTGGGATTGCACCGCATGCGTCCTCACACATACCAGTGATGGGGATGGCATGGCCTGCGTGGATGACGGATGAGAGGGTGTTGAGAGGAAGCAAGAAGAAAATGGTGATGAGAAGTAGGGTTTCTGAGGCCGACGGCGGCATAGGAGAAGAAGGGTTTTTGGAGGAGTTGGAGATCTTCAAATGAAGAAATGAGAGAACAGTAATGCATGAAGAGTTTCAACTTTCACATGATAAGTCTTATTTGTAAAAGAGGACAGAAGAAAGTGCTCTTTTCGGTGCCCTTCCTAATTTTTCTTCCTAAAAAGCAGAGCCTCTGTTTTCTTGTGGGTTCTAGCTCTCTAAGGCAATGGAATAAATTTAAAATTTTGAATTATTAAAATTTAATTCAACAACTATCAATAAAAATTTATTTTAAAAGTTATAATAACTTTAACTGTTGGATTAAATTTTAATGCATTTTTAAAAGGATGTAGACAAGGAGGGAAATCAACTCCAGAATAGTACAAGAAAAGGTGCTCGAGTGTGTGAACAAGTTTCTGCTTCGGCTTACCAATCTAACGCGGTATGTCAGCACGAAGGACGACGCTGTTTGCTTTCACGGCCTTTTACACTGCTACCAGCACATGCAAATGCAATATGAAAATGAACAGAGGACTGAAGGTGATCCCCACTGCAATAAATCGGGGCAAGTGGGCATCTGAACTGCTCGTCGATTGCTTAAAATCATATTATTATTCAGCCATTATTTTGCAAAGAATTACACAGAAACTAAGATGATTTGTAAAAAAAAGGCAGTAAAATTTATGTACCAAAACTCGACTCATCGGGCCCAACCCCCAAAACCGCAATCGTTTCAACAGCTTTTTCGGCATCACTCAACGATTCAAGCTCACGACAACACCCCTCCAACGCCGGATTACAAGCAGCCAAACCGGTTTCATAAACTCCAACTTCTCATCCAAAGCAATCCTACAATTCTCTTCAAAAACCAGTAAAAACGCGACAAAGTTACCATTTTTCCTACTGATCTCAACCAGAACACTGCCCCACACACTGAACAGCAAGAAAAAACGGTTCTTGAACATGCATTTAACCAAAGCAAAAGCAGGGGCGGCAGTATTGGCGTATTTCATAGCATCCAGCACAAACACAACAGTTTTAAAACTCCAAAAATCCTGGGTTTTTCTCCACGATATAAACAGTGGTGGAAAAAGCCCTCTTGAGATTGTGAATGTCCCCGAGCGAGGACAAATGGGTAATTAGAGAATTGGTGAGCGACTCACTGGGGAAGGCGGAGGTGCCGGTGAAGGTCTTGAAGGACTTCCAGGCCTCATCATTGTTGTGGGTTATGAGGGACTTGTGGAGAGCGGTCTCGAGGGCGGCGGGGTTGGGAGGTCGCTGTGGGATTAGAGGGAGGAGGAGGGAGGTGGGCCCTCTTGAGGGCAAAGATTGAAGGTTGGAGGAAGGAGTAGGGGGTTGGGATTTCAGGTGTTGAGGAGAAGGCTCTTCCTCTTCTGTGTGGAAGGAGGAGAAGGAGAGCGAGAGCTAATTTTCTCCACATTCTCTCATCCAAATTCCAAAGAATCAAGCCTTCTCTTCTTCCTCGTGCTGTGGTTTAGTAGAGAGCTCATAATCTCTGGGAAACAGTTCCTCTATAATGTCTACGTCACTTTAAAATAAGTAAATATTAGTATGTGTGACTGTCAACTGCTGGAATAGCTCAGCTGGTTAGAGCGTGTGGCTGTTAACCACAAGGTCGGAGGTTCGAACCCTCCTTCTAGCGCTATTTTTATTATTCTACTCCCGCCCTACTTAGGATTTAAAACGCCTTCTTTAGTATTCTACTCACGGCTTGCTTCACGTCCTCTTTAATATTCTACTCAAGGTCTGTTTAGGATTAAAAGCGTTGTCTAACAACTACAAATGTTTTGATGGTTGCTTCACGTCCTCTTTTAGTATTCTTTTTACTCACGGTTTGCTTAGGATTAAAAGCGTTGTCTAACAACTAAAAATGTTTTGATGGTTTTTTATATAAAAATTTGGCTTTATTACTTAAAACGCTTTCTGACTCATGTCCTCTTTAGTATTCTACTCATGGCCTGCTTAGGATTAAAAGTGTTGTCTAACAACTAAAAACGTTTTGACGGTTTCTGATATAAAAATTTGGCTTTATTACTTAAAACGCTTTCTGACTCACGCCCTCTTTAGTATTCTACTCATGGCCTGCTTCAGATTAAAAGAATTGTCTAACAACTAAAAACGTTTTGACGGGTTTTTATATAAAAATTTGACTTGTGGAAGCATTTTCTAGAGAAGTACTTGCCACATGCTTCTTCGTGAATCGCGCATAAGTAATTTATAGATTTAATTAAACATTTATGCGCCCGTCCATCTTCGTCTCAATCTCTCTCTCTCATCAGCAATTCCACTTCAACTCATCAATTTTGCAGATCAAAAACATGTTTGATCCTCCTCCCACTCCTCTCTAATTCTATTATACATCATTTTCCATTTTTGCTAAATTATGACCGGAAAATCCAAACATATCCATTTCCCAACCCCATTTCTTATAATCCAAATCATGTCATCGGTAATTGACATCATCATAAAAAAGTAAGTTTTTTTTTTCGTTTCAGATTTTTTTTTCTTTTTCGTTTCAAACTTTTTCATCTGGGTTGTCATCTAGGTTCTATCATATCTTGTATCAAACAACAAACCACCGTCCTCTTCCAAGGCGCCAAATCCAGCCAACCCAAACTATTCTCTGAGTTGGAGCCCAGCGATTTGAGACCCGTTGGGAAAGTTGGTGAGCAAAGCAGACGAACGAAGAAGACAAGCGAAGCAGATGAACAAAGCCGGTCTCAGCAGTCCTGTTGTTTTTGGGGGGTCTCGCCAAGACCACCTAAGAGCAAGTCCACGTGAGGGCAATTTGCCTAGCACCCAGTCCAAATATCAAACTAAGGGTCAAAGAATTAACTCCAGCCCGTTTAGTTGCCTGGCACCCAGCCCAAGCCAGGCAACAGCCCAGCCCAATTTTTACAGACCCAAGAGTCACCCTATTTGGCTGGCGCGTGGGCGCGAGTAGGAGACAAGTTTATGCGCGCTATCAGCCCACTTGGGCTTCATTGGCGTGGCTCGCTCAGAGCCGTTGGATTTCCAACGGTAAAAAAAATTTAAATTTTACTTTTAATCTGGACCGTTCGATCAAAGATCAACGATCCACGTTTTTTCCTCCCAAAAAATTAAGAATTTCACTTTTAAAAAAATACATAAATTTTTTAATAAATTTAGATATTATTATTAGTATTTTATTTTTTATAAATTCAGAAATTAAAAATAATAATATTTTAATAAAATGGACTAGGCTAATTTTTGTTAGGAGTAGAGATGTTTTGGCCTATTACTGTTCACTGGAGTATATTACTGTTCACTTGAATGGATAAATACGCTGGGTGCTGCCACAAAGTCGTTAGGGGAGGACTTGCTCTAAAGAGGTTGCTAGTCGAGGCGAGTCCCTCGTAGTACCACTAAAAGTAGTCCGTGTTTCAAACAAACACTGGACTATACTCCAATCTAGTCCGGTAAGACTTAGAGAAGCCGAACAAACGGGCCCATGGTGTATAAAGCATCGCTTTCGACAGTTACAAAAAAGTAATAACATTTTACACGTCGCCAGTACGTATCATGCTACATCTTCACAAAAGTTCATATTAACACCTGCATTCTGCATGCACTTCGTCATTATGCGTCAATTCCGTATCCAAATTGGAACTTTCCATTCACAAAAAATATCACTGACATGTTTCTGTATGAACTGTAACACTTGAAAAATACAAGTTCACGAGATACAGTGTTCCACTTCCGTGGATGACCGAGTTTTGCTTACTTTAATATTCAAATTCCATTCGACCCGCTCACATGACATACATCGACGTACCATAGGCGAAATTTCAATAAATGTCACTTCAATGGATTACTAAATTTGTACGCTTTGATCTGACTTTTCACCATGGCCATCATCGTCATTCCATATTTTTTAATTTATACTATTAAGGAAGTACGAGTGCGAAACTATAACAACAATTTTAAAAAGAAGAATTTTGAACCAATAACACATAAGTGAAAACTAACATGTTCTATACTATAATTTTCGATACTATTACTATAATTTAGAGGATGAGAGTTTAGAACCAGTAACGCATGAATAGAAATTCAACACCCTCTATACTATTATTTTCAAAACTATTACAATAATTTAAAAGATGAGAGTTTCAAACCAATAATGCATGAGTGAAAACCAACACGCTCTACACTATCATTTTTGAAACTATTACAATAATTTAGAGGAAGAGGAGAGTTTAGAACTAGTAACGCATAAGTAAAAACTCAACATCCTCTACACTATTATTTTCAAAACTATCACAATAATTTATAAAAGAGTTTCGAACCAATAACGCATGAGCAAAAACTCAATGCCCTGTACACTATCATTTTCACTCATACGTTACCTTGTTAAGTATACTAATAAGGTACCATGTGAGTGGCGCCTCATGGTCAGGCCAACGCACCAAACGAGGCCTAAGAAGCAAATAAAGAATCAAATGCGGACGTTTAACCACAGAGAAAAAATCGAAACAAATTTTGCTGCAAAAGTCTAGTTTCTTTCACACTATTGTGTTATGTGTGTTATGTGCCTATCCAAACTCGAGGAATAGGAATTACATCAAAACGTTTGGACTTCTGGATTGTCCTCTCCAGCTTCTGAGTTAGCTTCCACGGACACTTTTTTTGATACCTCTGTCGGAACCTGTAAGAAGTTCCCCAGCAACCTCTGATCCAGAATCATATTGGGAACCTGCACAGCAAACTCACTACTGAGTACTGTTTTGTACAAACACGCAAATACAAGTAACAAATGCGCACATAAAAGATATATATAGAAAGAGAGACAGAGACAGAGCAACCTTGTCTCCGAAGAAAATCTTAGTATTATCGGCAATGGCGTCGATGAATTTAAGCTCAAGAAACTGTGGAGTAAGCTTCAACTTGTTTGCTTCAGCTTCCTTCATGACTTTATAGAAATCAGCATCCGCAAGGCTCATTTCCCGAGCTGTGTACATCTGATTTTCAATCTCCTGCTGCCTCCTGGCACTGTCCTTCTCCGTCAACTTTTGTTCCATGAGAATCTTACTGACATTGGCGTTCTTCTCAGCCTCACTGATAGCCATCTTCTTCTTGGTTTCTGCCTCTTTCTCCACTACTCTCTGTCTCTCTATAGCAATTAAGACCTACAGAGTAGCCCCAACAGTCATGATATAACAAAGAATGCTGTAACACTAAAGAAAGGGTAGCCTAAAACTCTTATGACACTTTTTGTTCCAAAGCCTATCCGATGTTTGGGCAAGTACTTGAAAGAATATCTAAGCACGACGTAAAAATCAGAATATATAGTTTAAAGCATTTAATGTTTGCATCAGAATTACGGATAATACAATGAACTCTTTTTTATCTTTTACCTTGGTGCGCTCCTCCTCCATTTGCTCAAAGTTACGTCTTATACTCTCCGGGATGGTTGGCTTTGTAACACGGACATTGATGATTTCAATGCCTGGAGCATAGCGGGTACAGTCACCTTGAAGGGCTTCTTTCATCTGTTCATCAATCTGAAAGAGTATGTTTTGTTGACAGACGATTGAGACTTTGGATATAACTAAAAAAAGAATTCAAGTCACAAATATAATACAACAAACTAGCTCATTAAAACAATTTTTCAAAACATATGCGACAACCCTCAGTTTACATTACAAAGAGAAGAAAAAAATGTATGCTACTCATGTATGTATCGGGCAGGATGCACATAGTCTACAGATACTAAAGATGAAAAAATGAGAACTCATTTGCATTCCACCTACCTGATCGAACACATCAATATACACTTCTTGAAGAGAATGTGAGCTGCAGAACTGATTGATCTCATGATGAATTTTGTCATATATCCATGTATTGTCATATTGCACGCCATAATTGAGAAGCGTCTCGTACACAAATTCCTTACGAAGCCGATTTACGACCTGAAAAATGCATCCTAATTAGTGCATGCACATTGGGGATATTAGATATCCGACTTCACGCAATACTAAAGAATAATATCGCATAGCCTTACCTCAATCTTCTCAAAATTGATCATGACACCCCCTTTTGTACCACATGGAATATCCCTTACCTACAATGTTGCTAACAGAAGCTTTCAAAACTATAATGAATGGAAAGACAGAATCTTCAATCTTCCAAACATGGATTACCAAAGTTACCTGATCAGTCTGCAGGGTCACTTGAACGGGTTCAAAATGGGTAACCAGAGGCAGCTTGAGATGAAAACCTGAAATTTGAAATAGTGAGAAGCAAGCAAAGTTAAGGCCCTATGCAAGTAATTTCTCAATGCACATCACCTGGATCTGTAATTGTCTTCAGAAGAGCGCCTCCTCTCCAATATACCCCAACATGACCTTCTGGGACTTGGTGCAGAATGGATATAGTTGATGATGTTGGAAGAACCGTCTGTAAACATCAAGATGTCCCAGTTTTAAGAATTTAGCATACTAATCGAAGTTCCCCAGCTAGCATATCATTATATTTAGCAAAATTACTATCCAAGTCTATTGCAACTATCATTACAGAGGGTTTCCCCATGATTCATCCATTAATCTGAACAAATTGTTATGAACACGTGTATTAAGCCAATGCTACAACTACAATCATAATTGTTTGAGGTAGTTGCTTCTACAAGTCAATACCATGAATGAAACAATCTTAGTTTCCACATTAGACAATTGAGGTAGCTGAACACGAAAAATTCCGAGAAAAAACCTTCAATTCAATGCATTATTGGGATATCGCCTAACTCTAATTCTCAATCAACTAATACAAATATTAGACAGAGGATTAATGAAGCCACCAGATGCATTTTAAGGCACACAATCATGCTTAGAAAACAGATAACCATTAACGACATGACAAAAGAATGCATTACGAAACTGTAAAAAACCGAAAATTCAGTGGAAATCAAGAACAGATACATTATACTCGAAATTGAGGAATTACTTAACCATAATAAACCTAAAAGTGAAACAAATTGATGAACAATTGAGTCAGTACTGCATATCAAGTGATTGATTAAGCTCGAAGAAAGACCCTAAAATGCGATGAAACAAACGAATATCGAAGAAATATAAAGCAAATTAGCAGTAAAAAAAGAAGACCTAGTACTTCTGAGTTGGAGAGCAAAGTATAAAGTGTGAGAGGGGTTACCACGGCGAAAACGGCGAGGAAAGCGAAGAGGACAAAGAGGATGGCCGAGGAGTCGCCGCCGCCGCCGCCTTGAGGTGGTGGCTGAGGGCGATTTGGTGGAATTCCTGGTCTCTGCTGGTTTGGATCCATGGCTCTCTCTCTCTCTCGCTCGCACCGTCTGTGATCTCACGCTTTCTTTCTCTCCTCTTTGTCTCTGTTTTTGGGCATTTCAAGCGTGAATTGAGTCGGTATTGGAAATGTGAATCGACTTGATGAATAATGGCCGTCTGATGAATCGTGAATACACGTGGAGCATCGTTAAGTGGTCGAGTTGTTTCCGCGAAAATTCGTGTTTACGTTTGGCGCGATTTCGCCGTAGCAACGGCTTTCTTGCGGTCTCGGCTAACCGGCAAAAAGTAAAAGGACGTTTAATTTTAGTTTAATTTTATATTTTTTTATAATTTAGTTTTTTTAATAGAAAAAATTATATTTTTCATCTTGATTACTTTTATATTTGTTATAATTTTATCAAATAGTTGGGCAATGCTAATTTGAAAACTAAATAATGTGTCAGTATTATAAATGATTATATTTATCAACGCTTAAATGCAAATTCAATTACAACTTTCATATCATTTAGTTTATGTGACATCCCACATTGGCCATGGGAGTGATCCTTAAATGTATATTCTCATCCCTACCTAACATGAGGCTTTTTGGGAGCTCACTGGCTTCGAGTTCTGTAGGAACTCTGAAGTTAAGCGAGAAATGGGCTAGAGCAATCCCAGGATGGGTGGCCTTTTGGGAAGTTGCTCGTGAGTTCCTAGAAACAAAACCGTGAGGGCGTGACCGGGACCCAAAGCGAACAACTATTCATACCGAACCGAATCGTACCAAAATTTTCCTACGAGTTCGATTTCGGTACGATCTCGGTACCGAACCGTGCCCAGGCCCAATCACTTTACAAGACATAAAAATGTACCTGCATTTTGAAGTATTAGTTGTCGAGTCTTGTAATGTTGCTTTCTAGATAAGCAAAGTGACTGTTGTATAAAGAATTAAGTTAAGGGGCTGAAAGATTTATCATCATGCCAATGTCACATTAAGTACACCTCACGCCCTCAAATTAATGACAGACTCATTTCTAATAGGTGCATAACAAACCACAATTATTGTCTCATAAAAAAACCTTAGTTGAAACTAAATTAAAGCATTTATTTTATGTTATTTACTTTGGGCTGACGAAAAAAAAAAGTAATGTTATTCATACTATGTTTTTGTACCACATTTTATACCACTTTAGGTGTCATTTGATGTGGACAGACACATCATTTGAATTAATCAAAATTTAAAATTTAGTTCATTATTTAATAAACTAATAATTAAGAAAAACTAGTTAATTAAATGATGATTGCGGTATGATGAGTCTTTCTCATTTCTTTCATTGAGTTTTGTAAATTTTTCAAATGATGTGGCTGTCCACATCAAATGACACCTAAAGTGGTATAGAAATATAGTATGATTAACATTACTAAAAAAAATTAGAGTTATTGTAGCCCACTCTGAATTAAAATCTTAACTGTCACTTTATGCAATGCTAGTATACGGTTGAACTTTTGATGTTGTAGGTCAGCATTCATTTGTACTTTTATTTCTAAGACATATTCTGCTTGGTTTTGAGATTGTTTTGAGGTCATTTCGTCAAAATTGAGAAATATATGGCACATTATTCTCTCTCTTTAGGTTGATATGGAATGTTACATCAAAATTAAAAAACATTACTACAATTTCCTCGTCATTTTAATAAGGATTTTTTAATTAATAAATTCTCATTGTAATTTCCAAACGAGACGAGCTCGAAACGCACCGTATTCGCAAGATGCTCCCGCCACACAAACACAAAAGAGACCACCCAGATCATCATCTTTCTCGGGATAAAGAGTATCGATACTATAGCCAAACAAACCACTGGAAGCGGCGTTCTTCCTCCGCCGGATGTTAAACTCACCCGCAGGTGACACAACATGCTAACTCTTACAGGCGGCTCCACACCCATTGCCGCGAAATGCACAATCCAAATCCAAAGGCGGTTCAGGGTTCGCTCCGCCGCTGCCGGGTTCCCTTCTTTCCTCCCCAAAGAGGTCGAAAAGATCAAAGACCCGTGTGCCCGCAAGCTCGCCGCCCGAATTGAAAGGCTACCCGTAAGCTAACCCTAGCTCTCCCTTCAATTTCTTCAGTTTTCTGTTATCAATGTAGTATTTAATTTAGCCACTTTATTTTGGGTAATAATGTTTAATTTCAATGGGTTAGGCCAGTTGTTAAGCAGTGTGGCCGTCCCCTTGCACCCAAGTTTCAATCTCACTTCTCGTAGATTCGAGTAATTTAAAACTTCGCCTTGTTAAAAATGTAAGCTTTAATATCTATGGATGCCTTGCCAATATCAATGCAGGTGAGTTTTGGAGAGAATAGTGTGATGAGTAGTTGTGTGAAGCCATTAGTGCAGTGCGAGACGAGTCCCGTGGTTCTTCTCCATGGTTTTGACAGGTCTTTTACCATAACTCTCATTGTTAAAGTAAATTAAATTTCTGTTTTTGATATTTGTGGTTTTTCTCTTATAAACCTTTGGAGTTCATTGCCTCTTATTATTCAGCTCCTGTTTAGAATGGAGATATACTTATCCATTGCTCGAGGAAGCGGGATTGGAGACTTGGGCTGTGGACATTCTTGGTTGGGGTTTCTCCGATTTAGGTTTGCTCCTTCAATTGCTTGAGACCCCAAAGGGATTTGTTGAATTGCTTTCACGTTTATGTTTTATACCTTTTTAATAACTTTCATTCCTTTTTTGCAATTTTTGCTTCGCATGTGATAGAAAGACTTCCCTCCTGCAATGTGGTCTCTAAGCGTGAGCATTTTTTTCAGGTACATTTTATGATTTCTTACTACATTTTGTCATTGATGTTAATTTTTGTACGAAGATAATTTTGTGAATTGTTGATCAGACTAGCAATGCTTTGTTTAAATTTCGCGACAGCTTTGGAAATCCTACATTAAGAGGCCAATGATATTGGTTGGACCAAGCCTTGGTGCTGCTGTTGCAATTGACTTTGCAGTCAGCCATCCAGAAGCTGCAAGTGCTCTCTCCTTTTTTATCTTAGAATTATGCAGTATAGATTCATCTGGAAAGAAATTACAACTGATGCATCGGACAGGGTTGTTAGCGTCTGCAGTGTTCCATGAAAGTTTGAAAATTTCAGCTTACGTTTTCAGGTCGAAAGGCTGGTGTTGGTTGATGCAAGTGTGTATACAGAAGGCACAGGAAATCTAGCAACCATGCCTAAAATGTTAGCTTATGCTGGAGTGAGTGTTTAGCTCAACTCACTAATTTCTCAAATTTCTTGTTGTCTACATGTTACTTTCACCATGTTTCTGTTAAGACCATGTCCTCTTCGAGGGTATAATATCTGTGACTCTGTGCTCGTTGCAAAAGCCATTTATGATCTTATTTATTTGGGGCCTCCCTTTTTTATGTGATGTTCAGTTGAACTACATCCGTGATATCTAATTCAGTCACGATTAAGTCGGACCTAATTAAGTTGCTATTTCCATTGAACATCTTTGTATTGGTCATGCCTTTGAACTTTATGAACCAGTTGAACCATCCCTATCAAAATCAACCAAATGAGTGCTTATTATCTCATAATCCTTTTGCTTTAGCATAGGAATATTTTTCTTGATACATTCTTGTGACTCTTTATATGAGCATGTGCATGTGATGTCATTATTACAATGACGACAGGCACTTTTCTGGCCCAGGTGTATATACTGAAGAGTCTCCCGCTGCGCATCTATGCAAACTTTTTATGCTTCAGTGGCATAGCACTTGCTACCAGTTTAGATTGGACTAATGTAAGGGGTTCTATTTCGAAACTTATGCAATATTTATATAGATGAATGTTACAGTTAAATATTCCCGTACTTGTAGGATCTTCTAAGGGTGGAGAGATCTTACTCTGGTGTTTCTTGCGATTTATTTAGATTGGCCGCTTGCATTGTCTGTTTCCTTGGTGGGAGGATGCAGCTGTGGATTTCATGATGAGTGGGGGTTACAATGTTAGTGCCCAGATAGACCGGGTACGTCTGAAATTTTTTATTTTTTATTTTCCATTAGATTTGAGAAGTTTCTGGAAAACAATCATGCATATAGGAAAGAGGTTCTCTTCTGCCAAGATGAATAGGCGTTCACATGATTGAAAAAGGAAAATGAGAAAGAGATTGTGGTTTAAATTCTTTACTCACATAAGTCCTTAATCTCTTGCTAAGGGGAATAAAGTCAATTAATCTTTCGTTAGTTTGAGTCAGCTGGGTGTTCGCTCTACTCATAGAATGTCCAAAACCCATGAATTGTTTAATAATGTTATCCACATTTTGTTTGACAGGTAAAGCAAAGGACGCTTATCATATGGGGTGAGGATGACCGGATTATTAGCAGCAAGCTTGGAGTGGTAATACTTTAATTCTTTCTATAGGGATAAATAGAGATCATGACACGAAAACAACTACCATCTAAGATCAAAATTACCTTGAAACAATCCGTTCAGGTAAAGGAAACGTTGGTAGAACACAATGTTCCTTTTCCCTTTTTTTGTTGTTGATCTTTTGAGTATATTCTATACAGTTGATAATCGTGTGGTTTGTTATACTCTATGCTGCAGAGATTGCACTGCGAATTGCCAAATGCTATTTTACGACAAATACCAGAATGCGGACACCTTCCTCACGTGGAAAAGCCAAGCTCTGCTGCTAAGTTGATTGTGGAATTTGTTCAACAAGATCAGTACAAAGAAGTCCAATTTATTTCTCACGTTTGAAGGTTTGCTTTCCATCTCCTCTTAAATGATATTCAAAATTTCATATCCTGCCATACATATTTTACAAACTGGGGGAGTTGGCACCTTTCTAGACATAAATTCGGGTTCCCGGGATCCGAATTGTGTCATCTCTTTACAGCTCAGGTCACTAGCAGGATATAGAAACGAATCCTTCACAACAAACCCCAGATGCAAACATGGATGTAAAAGCATCCGTTTTACTGGCAGTAATTGTAACTTTGTATCAGGATTTATCTTCAATTACCGTCTGCTGTATATGTAACTAGAAGTAGTTGCGTGTGTATGCCTGGTGGTTAAGAATCATCCGTAAGTAGCTGAGTGGAATTTGTTGACCTCAGCGTTAGCGACACACATATGTTTAAATCTGTATGGACGGCCTTCAGATTCCTTTCAGAACTAACCATCCAGAGACATCTGTACAAAGTTTTTTTTCTTAATTTGTAATTATGATATTTTTTTTCTTTTAGGACTCGTTTGAAAATGTTTTTAAAATGACTGAAAGCGATTTTGGTAAAAATATTTTTGGGACCAATTTTTTGTAAAAGTGTAAGTGAATCTTGAAAAAGCACGAAAGCACTTCAAATACTTTTGGAACTCAAAAACATTTTTTTCAAAAACTCTTTCGATTATTTTAAAAACACGTCCAAACGAGTCTTTAATCCTTGATTGCTCATTCTTTTTCTGCCTCAATAGTTGCATAATTCAACATCAATGGCAAAAAATTAAAAACAATGTTAGAGAAGGATTGGCAAAGTGGTGAATGTAATAGCAATAGCATAATAGAGTTTAACGGAGGAGAATTCGAAATTAAGTGTCGAGTAAGAGCACACTGCTCCGCCAACTTGACTTAACCTTAAACTCGTAGAATTTAAGAGTTTTGTGGCTTATATTGTTTGGTGGGTAGTTCACGAGTCTTCATCTATCAAAGGTCCAACTTCTGTAGCCTGAAAAACATGTGACATACTTTATTTTAATTGGATTGTTTTCCATTTTTTCGGCCGTGCACGTCAAAATCAATAATTCTAGTCCGATGGTTTTTTGTAGTTTTGACAAGCTGGTGGATCCTAACCATGTTTCCAACAAATCTGCTGCTGTGCTGTACCAAATATAATACAACACAATGATTTTACCTCTCATTTTTCTATTTATGTATACTCTTGCTTATTTCCGACTCATAATTCTTATGTAACTTAATCTTTCTGTATACTCTTGCTTATTTCCGACTCATAATTCTTAGGTAACTTAATCTAAAAACGAAAATGAAACGTTATCAAACGGGTCCTTAAAATTGACATGAAACGTAAGTTTAAACACTATGTTCAGGCTCCATTAGGATACCTAAATTGGTTGTTAACAAGTGATAGGGGCTTCAAAGAAAATGAACCTCAAACGATAGGGGCTTCAAAGAAAGAAACAAAACCTCAAATGACGGACTGACGGAAAAATTGTAAATCGCAACAAAATCCGGCATGTAAGGTGAATCGAATTGGTGTAATAATAGTAGGGGTAGAGCATAGTTCCACTAAATTAAAAAATAGTGCCTCTTATACATGTACAAAAGGGAAAATCTAAAAAGAAAGAGAAGATCAGATTCCTACCCCAATCAGCACTAGCAGCGGCACCACTCAAAATGGAATCGAGTTCCCCAGCTTTTTCACATTGGAGCAAAGGAAAACAAAACACAGAAACCAGAAAATTTAAAAACCCTAATGGGATTTTTATGCCTCTGCGGATGTTTCCCTACATACACAACCGCCCCCTAAAATGTCGAAACTTTACACGCCTACCCCCACCAATTACACCCCCACCTTCAGCTCTTCACATCAGTAAAAACGCTGTGAAGCACAGAGCCGAAGCTAGAGAGAAGAAGAGGCGGTTTGCGGCTTCCAAGGTAGCCGTGCCGCCACTATTGTCAATTCCAGTGCCACTCCCGGTGGGGCTTATTCCGAACACTGATGCCGGAGAGCCTGGAGTTGTGATGCCGGTGCCGGTGGTCGGAGTTGTGCCCGTGGTTGGGGTGGTGGGTGTGCCGGTGGGTGTGACCGTGGTTGGGGTGGTTGGTGTGCCCGTGGTTGGGGTGGTGGGCGTGCCGTTGGTGGGTGTACCCGTTGGCGTGCCTGTGGTTGGCGTGCCAGTTCCTGCTTGACTGAACAAAAGAGAACAAAATCATGTCAATATAATGCACTTAAATTTTGAAGTTCATAGGAAAATAGTCGGGTTTTTTTTTTT
Organism: Crataegus laevigata; assembly: GCA_963580275.1. Taxonomy (NCBI): domain Eukaryota; kingdom Viridiplantae; phylum Streptophyta; class Magnoliopsida; order Rosales; family Rosaceae; genus Crataegus; species Crataegus laevigata. The sequence continues at coordinate 4,313,366 of OY756940.1, forward strand.
GAAACAAAGGTACGATATTCATTAATGAATATAGTCGGTTACAAACTTCTGAAAAAATGAAACACTATGAACACTAAACCAATATAAAAACTACGGTTTAGTATTCCTTTATTGATTTCTTAGTATGTCTCTCGTCTTCCAATTATAATTAAAAGTTTGTAACCAGTTCCATAGATATTCCCGAGTTCGAAACCCCTAAAGATTAACCGTGGTTTAAATCAATGAGATGAAATGAAGACGAAGGGGGACACCGAACTTTTAGATAATCTATTTAATGACAGCTCGCTGTTGTGACTTAATACAACAGATCAAGCTAATACAGTATTAACTTAAGGGTGGAGAGGTAGATCTACTATTCTTAATCACTTTCCAAATAAGCTACTTATGAACCCTAATAACCAAAATTACTTTTGCAGCTGTTGTCGCTTATTCAAGAAACCCTTTTCAAATCTACCATTTAAGAGAAAAATTAACGTATAAATAAATTCTGGGGAAAATTGCATTTAAATATATTGATAAAATGCTCATAAATTTGCAAAAGATATCAGAAATAAAACTCAGCCACCTACCTGGAACTTGCAGGATAAACACAAGTCGAACTTGCGGCTGGAAAATCACCAGAAAAATTAAAATCAGTGATTGTTATTATAAATAAATAAATAAAAAAAATTTGAAAAAAAAATGGTAAAAATAAAGATTCAGAAGGAATGAACTTACTACTGGGAGCAGTTGGGGTCTGAGTAGCAGCACCTGAAAAATCACAGCTCTGTGCAGTTTGACCCTTCCTCTGGAAATAACTGTTGACAGCATAGCTGCAGTGATCTTTGATCGTGTTGGGCTGGTAACACGCACCGTTTTGTTGGATTGGACTGCAGTCAGCTCCAGCTCCACAGGCATAGTCCAGTGCCTTCTGAAGTGCTGCATCACCGATTCCATCTTTGCATACGCAATAAGTAGCACCTAAAAATCCCAGAAAAAAAAACCCCCAGAAAATCAGTCACTTCACACTAAAACCATTTTAATTCAGGACCTTTTTCCCTCGGGTTTGTGATGGTCCTACTCCGAGGAGCTAACATCGCCTAATCCTTAATTATCATTGAATAACATAAAAAAACAGAGAAAGAAGAAAGATTGAAACTTTATGATTTGGGAGGAGTTTTTGCTTGATTGGAAAAAAGGGGTTGCCATGACTTGTAGTTTTCTCATGTCAGATTGGGAAAATTAAGAAAAAAAAATAACAGAGGTCAAAGAAGCTTACTTGAATGGCCAGTGAGGGCCAATAAGATCACAATATACACTAAAGCAGCCATGATTGATGCTCGATTTTACAGAGAGCTGGTTGAACTTGAGAGAGTTAGATAGAGAGAGGGGGGGGGGGTGTATAGAGAGAGAGAGAGAGAGCTGCGGAGATTGGAGATTTCTAGCAGGCAAAGCGATAATATGAGAGGGACGGTGGGTGTGTGTATATGATATAGATTTTTAATAATTAAGATTTGTTTTTTTACATTATGTGGCGAAATGCTATTCAATTAGTACTGTAATATACATTTATATTTATATTTATTTGTATAAGAGTGTTCTGGGGAGATGAGCAAATAGAAGCTTGTGTCATGTACAGAGACTGTTCTGTAAGACCAGACCATCCGAACGGTCTTAAACTAACCTGGGTGATCAAAACTTAACCCCAACATAATCATCTCCGGATTCCTTGATGAGGATTTTAAAAATCTGTAACTTATGTTCGTTTATTATACATTATGCGATCAATTTTAATCTAGGTGATCAAAACTTAACCCCAACAGAATCATCTTCGGATTCCTTGATAAGGATCTTAAAAATCTGTAAATTATGTTCGTTTATTATACATTATGCAATTAATTTTTATCAAATATTATTATATTTAGTTTTAAATAAAAATATTTAAAATAATTTCTAACTGTATGATGTACAATAAATAAACACGATTAACAGATTTCTAGAATTCTCAAAAAAAAAACGGAGAGAATCCGAATTCAACTTAACCCAACCCGGAGTTGGATTTGGTTAGTACTTAAAACTACGTGGGGGGCCGGACCATAGAGGTTTCTTGAAGGGATAGATGGTTCTTTAGCTGTGTGTTTGTCACAATGCCTAGCACTGGGCGGGCCCACCATTTGAGGTTCCATAGAGGGATAGATGGTTCTTTAGCTGTGTGTTGTCAAGTGAGCTAGCACCGGGGCATGAGGCATCAGCATCTCATATTTGGGCACATTGCATTATCATCTCTGTTGTGAGAGAGATGGCTCTTCCACACTGGTGACTTTTTTTTTTTTTTTTTGAAGTTAACCGTGACATCTTAGATCAATAATATTATGTTAAATGTTTTTTGTTATTATGCATTATATAATGTTATTAGTTTGAGGCACCACAATGACGTTAAAAAACATGTAAATTTCTCTAGTACATACTGTTGAATTCAATTTGCTACTTTAATTTTCCATCTTTGATTCAAAGTTTGTTGAGAAAGTTTTCATCTACAAACCTTAAAAAGGTGGGCATATATTTGTCGTGTTGGATCATCCCAGCTTCCAAAGCCAAAACCTTTTCTCTTTTCCTTTCCCATCTAAAACCCTGGCATGCTGAAATTATGACCAATATATGTTTAAGTTGTGACAAATATGCACATGTCATATTGAAATTTCCATCAAACACATCCTTGTAGAGTTAAAAGTCGAATAGGGGATTTAGGGTACGCCTAGCGCATAAGGCAACACGATAATAATAGTCGGAACATGTTAAGATTCAAAGCAAGGGTGACAATTTATGGTCTGTGTGTTGCGCTATGCGGTAGGCGACGCAATCAAGACTTTCTCTATATTTATTCTTGGGAAGAATGTAAATGGCAATTGCTTACTTATAACTTATAAGTAAGTGACTCTCAACCGTTAATTTATATAAAATTCAAATATTAGAAGTTACTAAGCATCGTTGGTTTGTGCAATGACAACTCATACAAAATGAGTTAGGCATGTGATATGTACATGAAATGTGCCGTAAGTCTAATAATTTACTAGTTCTCAATTTGGTTAAGCCCCTCTCTCTGTCCTTAAGTATGTGATACGTCTTATATGAAATGTGCAGAAAAAAGTTACTTAGTACTACAGTTTAGTAATTTTTTTATTTATTTGTAAGTTATAAGTCTTAGGTTTGATTCTTATTAAATGCAAATTTAAATTACATTATTAATAGTCCATTGTGAACATAACTCGTCTTTTTTTCCTTAATGTAAATAATATTATTTATTAAAAAAAATTGCAGAAAAAATGGCTTTTGGTCGACATAAGCTTGAACAAGAAGGCATGCACCTCCCCTATTCACCACAAACTCAATACACATGTCAGCATGCTAATTATTTCAAATAAAATATCAATATAGCCAATGGGTTGGTGCCACGACACTCGAGTCATGACACATTCCTAAATAAAGTGGACCTGAATCCTCTCCTGAGCCCAAGGAGAGAATCCTCCTGACCAAGGATCCAATAACATTTTATGAAAATCCAACGGCTATAATTATTATAACTTTAAATGGACCCCCCTGTTTATAACCGTTGAATTTTCATCCAACGGCCTTGGATCTTTGGTCAGGAGGATCATCTCGTTGAGCTCAAGAGAGAATCCAGGTCCAAATAAAGTGTACAATAAACAAACAGCACAGAAGCCAATAGCCACATGCTTCCTATGTCATCAATGCAAATGCAAATATTATTTGAAACATTCTAACGCTATCACTATGTCGGTGCTTTGCAACTCAACATTAACACGTAACATTAACCGATATGGAATGCTTTAACTCGGTCATCTAATAAAAGGCTTAAGCAAAGTCAATTTTGATCTTGTACTGGGGGTCATGCAAATGCAAGCCTACATAATAGGCGGACAGTTACTTTGAATTAAAGGCGGATTCAGGAAATAATTTTTGAAGTGTTAATAAGAACAACATGTATAGTGACTTAAATTTTCATCACGGAACAATATGTGGTTTGATATTTCAAAAAGTTTTAGTAGACATGAGGTCATTTGCATTCCTATCATCAGATGTTAACAATTCTTGAGTGAACATGTCAACTGATGATAATAGTTTTTGAACGAGCATGCTGACAGATGTTAACTATTGACAGATGCACATAACACTACGTACAAAGACATGAGGCTATCAACCAACCAATCAGTGTCCATAAAGACAATTCATCGAGGAGTTGGAAGACAGCTTTCAAGGGTATCTCAGATTTTCATAAGGCAACATCTAACTCTTCCACGAAGAGTTTTTTAGCTTGGTAGAGTCAGCTGACCCACCTTGGTTCAAGGTGAATCGGCCTTGCATTTTTATTTTTTTTGTTGATAACAAAAATTTAGAATTTGCTCACCATGGGAATCGCCCTGCTTAGAATGAACTAAACTTTACAATATCACTCAGTTAATAGTATACCGCTTTATCATTAAGCAACCGAAAAACAACAAGAGATTAGATCTTATAAAGTCCAATTTATGTTTTATGTGTACATATTAAAGTCTGATACACGTGCATGAAACTTTCATTTTGTGATTTCATCGAGTTAATCTTTCTTATGTTCAGATTATGATTTTGATGTGTGATAAGACGACTCCTTATTTTATACTAACCTTCATGCACGTGCTCATGCGCGTGCAGAGGACATTTTTTGAACTATAGCATACTACGCGCGACTTATACGTTTTAAATGTATTTATATGCATAAATTGACATATGAAAAGTCAAGTATTTGAAGTAAATGAATAATTTTAGATTATGCTATAAGAAACTCCTCATAAACCAACGAAAGCAGCTGAATCCACATAATAAAATCGGTCTCTATAGAATTTACATTAAGAATAAAGAAAATAATATTTAATAAACAACGGATTGAATCACATTATTAGTAGCCTATTATGAGGCTAAGCTCACTCTCTCTCTCTTAGTGTAGATAATATCGTTTGTTAAAAAGAAAAATCATTTGACAACTAATTTAATCACATTATTATTCGCGTGCGAAAGATTTTTTTTATAACCGGCATTACACACTTCTTAAATTTTTTTGAACATGTTTAAAAATAGAGAAAATAATATTTAATTAACAACTGATTGACTCACATCATTGCAAGCCTATTGTGAGATACTAATTAAAAAAAACTTTACAAAAATATTAATTATTAAAAACACTATTAAAATGACGAAACTACCCCTATTCATTTGATACATTTTTTTTGAGTTGCTTCTCAGTTTTTTGTTTGAAGGGCATTTTTGTCAAATTATTTTTTATGAAGCTTATGACACCAATACATGTATATATATATATATATATATATATATATATATATATATATATATATATATATATATATATATATATATTCATTGGACTTGTTGATTCTATGTATAAGAAGACGTGAACTGCATTCTATTACGTGGAACCAAAACCAAAAGGAAAAACACTGACAAGGTATTCTTTGAAATTCTGTGGTTGGTTTTAGACGACTTTAGTGAATTGAGTCCCAAAAGTTGTTGATCAGGGGCTTGAAATTCCTACCGGACCTAATGAGAATAACTGGACCACACAAAAACAAAGGTAAGATGCTCCATCTTTTCTTTCTTACAAATTGAATAGAACCTTCAACTATAAAAGGTTCATAATTAATCAAATATTACCTCATACTTTTTTTTATAATAATATTGTATATATGCTTTATAAAACAAATACAAATGTGTGTATATATAGCCCTCTGTGCAAAGGGATTCTCATTAAAAAAAATATAGAGATTATGTGTGGAGTCCACTTCACATCGAATTTCAATGATCTGAACATCTATGCAAAGGAATTTCAGATCGTTGAAATTCGATGTGGAGTAGACCCCACACCTAATCTCTATATTTTTTTTAATAAGAAACCCTTTGCACAGAGGGCCTATATATATACACATTTGTATTTGTTTTATAAAGCATATATACAATATTATTATAAAAAAAGTATGAGGTAATATTTGATGGCCTCGCTAAAGGTAATATATTTGATGGCCCTGTATTTTGTTTTTCAAGAAGGGTACGGTCTATGTCCCCCCCTCTTTTTCCTGTATTTCCTTTCTCAAAAGGGGTAAGATGTTTGTCACATCCCGGCCCGGGCGAGACCACTTCCCGGGCCCACTCCACCACCGTAGCACGATATTGTCTGCTTTGGGCCCCGACCACGCCCTCACGATTTTTTTTTTGGGAACTCACGAGCAACTTCCCAGGAGGTCACCCATCCTGGGATTGCTCTAGCCCCCTTCTCCCTTAACTTCGGAGTTCCTACGGAACCCGAAGCCAGTGAGCTCCCAAAAGGCCTCGTGCTAGGTAGGGATGGGAATATACATTTAAGGATCACTCCCTGGGGGATGTGGGATGTCACAATCCACCCCCCTTAGGGGCCCGACGTCCTCGTCGGCACACTTCCGGCCATGGATAGACTCTGATACCAATTGTCACATCCCGGCCCGGGCGCAGCCACCTCCCGGGCCCGTTCCACCACCGTAGCACGATATTGTCCGCTTTGGGCCCCGACCACGCCCTCACGGTTTTGTTTCTGGGAACTCACGAGCAACTTCCCAGGAGGTCACCCATCCTGGGAGTGCTCTAGCCTCCTTCTCGCTTAACTTCGGAGTTCCTACGGAACCCGAAGCCAGTGAGCTCCCAAAAGGCCTCGTGCTAGGTAGGGATGGGAATATACATTTAAGGATCACTCCCTGGGCGATGTGGGATGTCACATGTTTGTCCCCCCTCTTTGTATTTCGTTTTTCTTGTTCTATGATGGGTAAGGTTTTTGTCCCCCCTGACTAGGTGTAACTTCATTTTTCTTATCAATATATTTACCTCGTGCCGCCGAGGTTTTCCAAAAAAATAAATAAAATTTGCCTATTTAATTATCCAAATAAATTTTCATTGTTTCTTATATAACAAAGTATTCGTTAATTTCTTTGAACCCAATTAGATGTCTTAAATATTATGATTTGGTTAATATTTTGTAAGGATGATCTCTGAGGTGAAATTTGAAAAGTAGACGATTCAGATCGTTAAAGTTCAATATGGTGTGAACGTCACAACCAATCTATATTTTTATAATAAAAAGTAGATATCCCTTTCCTTAAAGATTTTCTATATATATACATATATATATATATATATTATTGAATTAAGAGAACAAAAGAAAAACAAAAACAAAAAGTGTGATCATATATATATATATATATATATATATTATATTGAATTAAGAGAACAAAAGAAAAACAAAAATAAAAAGTGTGATCATATATATATATATATATATATATATATATATATTATATTGAATTAAGAGAACAAAAGAAAAACAAAAATAAAAAGTGTGATCATTTGATCTTTTTACCAACATCCAAATCCAACCATGTGATGATGTTCCCATCTAAGTTGTTTGTTAATCATGTCGGTTTGATCTGTTTGGCCCTACCTCAGTACCTCTTGTTTTGTTTAAACACTGTAATTTACTTGCAAAATTCCATTACGCATGCAACATACAAGTCACACCATCTGGCTTCATATCTTAACTCGTGCAATGGATTGAATCAAAACGTGGGATCCATATTTTTATTTTATTTTTTGTTATTCGGAGTCTCGAGACCACATCATTGCGGTCGTTGATGCAAATCGCGAAGCGAAAAAATTATGTATAATTCCGGTTACAGGGTTTGTGATAAACGACTAGGATGGATTGATTCCGACGGGATTCAAAGAGGATCTGATCCCACAAGTTGACGCGCCAGCTAAAGTAACATTTTGGGCTTGTAAATAAAAAATGGGCCTAAGGTTGGAGCGTCTTCTGTCATTTGGGCTTTTAAGAACTTGAAACCAGGCAATCCATCTAAACTGGGCTTTCCGCTGTTGGAAACCCAGCACCAGACGTTTTGGACTCTCACACATGTAAAACTGTTACAAGCCCAAAGAATATGCTGCTGACATCACTCATCAGAAATTTTGAAATTACCATACAACCCTCCCTCCCGAAATGGACTGTACCACGATAACCAATCCCTGAGGCCGAAGCTTCAAAACCCTAACTTACCACACAGCTCACTCTCGCTGTGCCTGAGCTCCATCAATGGCGTCCCAAATGGCGATCCTCGCGCGGACCCGAGCGCTGGCAAAAACCCTAAACCCGAACCCGGGGTTCAAGTCCATCACGACCTTCTCATTTCTCTCGCAGGAGCCCCAACTCGCCGTCGAGCCGACTCACCCCATCGCCTCCACCCCGCTCCCTCCGAACCCCGCCTCCGGCAGCCCCATGTACAACGAGAATTGGCGGAATCCGGCCCCCAACTCGCCCATGGGTCAGTCCCTGCTACCCCTCGGGTTCCTCAACCAGTCCCCTAGCGCCCGATTCCAAGTCATCTCGCAAAACCTAGACGCGCAGAGCCTGATGAACGAGTTTGCCGATTGGATGACGTCGCAGCGATGGCCGGACATGAAGCAGCTGTTCGAGTTCTGGGTTCGGTCGTTGGATAAGAACGGGAAGCCGAATAAGCCGGATGTGAGCTTGTATAACCATTACTTGAGGGCCAATTTGATGATGGGAGCCTCGCCGGGGGAGATGCTGGATCTGGTGGCGCATATGGAGGACTACGGTATCACGCCCAACACGGCGTCGTTTAATCTCGTCCTGAAGGCCATGCACCAGGCCAGAGAGACCGAGGCCGCCGATAAATTGCTCGAAAGGTTAGCTCTTTGGTCGATTTGATTATGATTCTCGCATGCTTTCTGTATGTGTTTTTGTTACATTAATGAAATGATTTGCATTTAGTTATAACTTGTACAATTCAATTAACGTTACATCCGTGGTTTCTATTATCGGTAGTAATGAAATGAATTTTTCGTGTTGAAGTGCCGATTAAAGGCTTTTGTTTTCTTCACTCGTCTTTCGGAAGGGTCTGCTAGAAAGACATGTTGGCATGAATCAATTTCACTTCAATGTATCAGGATGTTGCAGACAGGGAAGGAATCTCGGCCTGACGAAGAGTCATATGACTTGGTTGTTGGCATGCTGTTACAAATGGACCAGATTGACGCCGCCTTGAAATATATAGATTTGACTTTAAAATCTGGTTACATGCTGTCAATGCCGGTGTTTAGGGAATGTGTACGAGGCTGTGTCAATAAGGGAAAGCTAGATATTTTGGTTTCTATTATTGACAAGTGCAAGGTACATGATTCATACCATAGATATTTAGATCGAGGAGTGGAAAATTTTGCACAATGTTCACTTATGTAAGGTTTGTTTTTGGGTGTTATCAGTCAATGGATCAGAACAAAGCTCTTTGCCCACCGTGGAACTTGTGCAACTATATTGCAGAAGTTGCTCTGCAAGAGGATAATAGCAAATTAGCATTTCATGCCCTGGAGTTTATGGCCAAATGGATTGCTAGGGGTGAGCAAGCAAGACCTGTTGTTTTTCTTTCCGCAGATGAAGGGCTACTTGTGTCTGCACTTGCAACTGCCGGCAGGACACACAGTACTACTTTACTTGATGCATCATGGGCAATCTTAGCACGCTCGTTGCGCCAAAAGAAGGTCCCTAATCCAGAATCTTATCATGCGAAGATATGTGCCCTTGCGTCGCTGGGGAGTCTACAAAGAGCTTTTAGTACTCTTCGTGAATATGAGTCTGCTTATGATAATTCCGATAAAGAAGCAGCAGAGGAACTATTCTCCCCATTTACTTCATTATATCCGCTGGTTGTTGCCTGCTCCAAGGGAGGTTTTGGAACTTTGGACTCGGTATGTAGTTCTTCTTTATTCCTATTTGATTTAGACACATAATCTATTAAAAACCTTGCCTCTATTTGTTTCTGAGATATCTAGAGGCTAGTAAAGATTTTAACCTTTGTTTATCTCAAAATTAAGCAAATTTATGTGTTTTTGTGCATTTTTAAATTTTGCATATGCACAGCTGCCAAATTTTCAATTCTCATTATGCATCAGTGATGTAATTGCTAGTCCCGGTGAAGTAAATCTCTCAGGTTTCTGTAGGTCACTGTTTAACAAACTGAAACTTGTTATAATAAGAGCAATCCAAATAAGAAGAACTAGTAAATGAATATATATCTTGCAATTGTCTGTCAAGGGAAAATGGGGCCAAGGAAAGTGCTTCAGTTCGGTCCATTACTCCATCGTCTATTTACCTTTGTGAATTTTCTTTTGCAGCTTTTTAACTTGAAATATATTAATATTCCCCAGGTGTATTATCAATTAGAAAATTTGAGCCGTGCAGACCCTCCATACAAATCTGTTGCTGCATTGAATTGCATAATATTAGGTTGTGCAAATACCTGGCAGATTGAGCGTGCTTACCAGACCTTTGAGGCCATTAGTTCCACATTTTTATTGACCCCTGATATACATTCTTACAACGCTCTCATGTATGCTTTTGGAAAGCACAAGCAGGTAAGTTTCTCTCTCTTTCTCTCTGAGGCCCCTGGAGTGATTCCAGTGATCTTTAATTATTGTCAAGTTTTCTGTGTCTTCGCTTCTGCTAAGCTATCTAATTTTTGCTGCCCAACTCTGTCCTACAGCATAACATCGTGCTGAACTAGTCGTATGGTTTTTTGGCAGACTTTTGAAGCTTCAAGAGTATTTGAGCACTTGGTTAGTGTGGGCGTCAAACCCAATGCAAAGTCGTACTCGTTACTTGTAGACGCTCATCTCATCAACAGAGATCCAAAAGCTGCAGTCTCGGCGATTGATGACATGGTAACTTCATTCTTTTTGTCATTGATGGCATAACCTTTTCCATAATACATAGTACACAGTTTGCTGCCTCTATAAAGAATATGTAAATGTTTGGACAGGTAAATGCTGGTTTTGAACCAACGAAAGACCTGCTGAAAAGGGTCAGAAGAAGATGTAGGCGAGAGCTTGACTACGAGAGTGACGATCATGTGGATACCTTGGCTAAAAGGTTCAAAATTGTGATGGGTTCAGAGAATCGCAGGGACTGGCTGTTTAATCTCAATTACAGCACCGGATATGCCTAAGTGGTAAGTAAATGTTTCTTTCTGAAATGAAAGATATCCGTTCTGTTTCCTTTTAACTTGCATCACCTCTCTTGCAACAATCGCGTTTCTGATTGATGATTGTTTTTCTGCCTGTATGATTTGATGAAGCTGATTGGATATGAGATCCGGCTCGCACACTCGTATCTTCCAGTGTAAACTTTCATCCGAATTTGTAAATTACCTCGGATTCTTCCTCGAGTCTTGGCAGGATCTTTGCTACGGCAATAGCCTCCTAGTTCCTCATTGAGTTTTTTTTCCTTCATATGTAATCCTTTTTGTGCTTTTTGAGGGAAAATGAAAGAGTAGTAAATTGTTGCCAATAATTGTAGGGAAAATGTTTCTTTCTTGTTTTGTGCTCAATGGTTTAGTCTCAATTTTTTTCTACAAGATGTCTCAGCCATTTCTTTTTGCCGTCATTTTTAGCGTATTCGTAACCTTCAGAATTGTTGAAAGGTGCTTGTAGCTCGGTTGGTTAAAAATATTTATCCTTGCACCTTGATGTCCAGAGCTCGAAAACCCTTTCGCCCAATATTGCTTGTTGAATTGTTAATTCAGAATTTAAGCGCGCCAAGTGCCGGGCTACTATTACAACAGTGATAAAAAAATCTCTTCGGAGATCACTTGAAATTTTGGTAATACAAGAAGTGAAAATACCAACAAATTCAAAAATCTCCCGATGCTTTCAACTCGTTTCGATGTTATTTCTCAGAGCATTTATTTTCTCACTCAAGCGTTCTCCACAGAGCCTCCAATGGCTATAAATCTATGATGTAGAAACTGCAGCAGCCTTCTGAAGTGCAGGATAGTATGCGATACATGTGAGTTCAAGCAAAAATGGCTGCTTCGAATCGAAGAAGTCCATCACAGAAAAATAAAATGGAAATATGATAGTTAAGGTGTCGAAAAATCTTTACCCGTTTTTGCTCTTCCAAGTTTGCTTTGATCAAGGAGTAGATGGCAACACCAGCAATTGCAATTGCAGTTCCGACTGCGTCCCAGTTTGTGTAATTTATCATGTGTGCATATGGTTTGAATGAGGTAAAGTATAAATTACCAAACACAACAATGGAGAACCCGATCACGAAAACACGCTTCAAAACATTTCCGACTGCGTGCGTTAGTGGGGCAACCCGTTCCAATGTGTTAGTGTGGCAAGCTGCAAATGTAATCCCAGAAGTAGTCAATCATACAAAGGGGGCAACGGTGCAGGTGAATATAAACATCATGTTTCCGTATGGTATGTGCATAGCCTACCTGATTGTAGAGATGATATAACATTCCAATCCAGAATAAATCAGACACGAATTTGTAGAGGCCGACTTTCGCTATAGCATCCTTAAATCCATATTGCAGCAGCTGGGGTCCTTCAATCTGACATCAAAGGAAAGCATTCTGAATATCTTCGGCGAATAAGAACAATGCCTATGCTTAGAATCAAAATTTCAGTAAAAAGATCAACTTATGAGTAATGCTGGTGGGATGCAAACCAAGAGAGCAATGATTGAAATGTAAGCATACACATTTGTACTGTCTGTTCTTGTCTGTTGAAGTTCAAACACATTTTAGGTGATCGAAATTAGTCTGCAGCACGAAGAAAGGTACAGAAGCTCTGCTCACCATTGCTTTTTTTTGAGTAGATACTTCTGTAGGTGAATGCAATGTTTAATATCATCGCGCTACTGAAGCCAAGCCAGTTGAAAGAGAGTTCGGTCAATGATGCCATGGACACACCTAAAACAGAAGTCAACTTCAGTAAATACACAAGAAGACTCTATGCTACGAACGAATGTATGTGAGCGCTGTGTGCGTGTAAGAGTAATAAAACAGAAGATTAAAGAGTAAAGAGTTACCGATCACAACAGGGGCTAATGATAGCCACAGGGATATGGGAATGTGATGCCCCAGAACAAACTGTGAGGCGGATGCATTGAAGAACAGCTCCAGTGCTGTCGACAAAGATAACAAAAATCACTGTAAACTCGATTGTCTCTCATCTTTACTAAGGAACTGGTTTTCAAACGGCCCCTAAAGATAGTACCTTTAATAGTGTGCGTGAAAGACACAGCAACAGCTGCAAATGAAACATTGGACATGACATGTCCGAGGGCGTGACAGAATGCAACCGGGGTCAGTAGCGCCAACTGCTCCTTGTCAATCGGCTGGATGAACAAAAAATTTACACAGTTCAGTGGAAGCCACATTGCGGATTGAAAACAGAAGATAAACAATTGCAGAAACGGTACTTACTGCGCGCCTTGGCAAGCCAGCGGACCAAGACACAAGACAGTACACCACTCCAACAAGGAGATGTATAACAGAAACAAAACTGCACAAGGGGTGAAAGAAAATCCTACAAATTGTAAGTACAAATAAAATTAAACGAAAATCGAAATAAGTTTGAGACTGAAGGATGAACATACTATGGATATGGGAAATAATTGTAGACCATCTTGTTGAGTATGTTGAAGATGACATTTAATAAATACCTGATAAAAAAGCAGAAAAATAAAATTATGAACATCTGCATTGATTTATTGGAAATAAATAATTATCATCAGAAATTAATAAAAATTAAATATGAATGCTTACCACATGAAGAAAAAGAAACCGGTGATCAGGAAAGGAAATTTCTCAGAAAAACTCTTTGCAGGCTTCCCATACCTGCACAATCACATAAACCATCTCTAACTTGATTAACTTTTTACAGAGATATCTTAAATGATGATTAAGAAAATAAACTGTTCTTAATTATCGTTAATACCGTTAAAATACATCATTGTCCAAAAAAATTGACCACTAAAACTCAGCTAAGTCAATTTTTTGACCTTTCTCAAAAGAAAAAAGCAGCTGAAATCATGAAATTATATATTTTCTTTCTTTCAGATTTTTACTTTTTAACGTTTTTTCCCCACCATTTTCTCAGCAACCAATCATATGATTAAAAAGTTGAAAGTTCCAAACTTTAATATTAAAAGAGGAAGAAAGATTAAAGGGTTTAGCAAAATCCAACCCATCAGCAATTTCAATCTCAGCACCATCAGCATCCGCAGCTGCAGCCTTAGCAACCGGCAGCAACTCAACAGAGCCCCGCCGTCTCAGCTGCTGACTCCACCCTGAAAACTTCAACCCCTTGCCGGAAAATCCAATTTCCGGTAAAGGCTTTGCAGCTTCCGGCAACGGCGAAAAGGCCAAGCTTGAAGCTCTGGAAGAAAGCGAGCGAACTTTGAGCAAAGCAAAAGAAGGCGAAATCTTATTGGACGATAAATAAAGCGAAGAAAATTGAGAAGTCCGGATTGGAGAGTGAACTTGGTTGATCACTAAAGCCATTTTTCAGACCCCAGAAAAAATCTGATGAAAAAAATTGACCCCAAAAAAAGATTGTCAACGAATTGCAGTTGGATTTTTTGAGGAGTTGGGCAAAACAAATGGGTGCGTGTGCAATGATATTAAAGCATATATGAACTTTGGAAACGAGGAGATGAGGATGTTTATATTATTATATAAATTTGATGCGGAGAAAACAGAGAAAATGATTTCTTTTTGCTTTCGTTTTCTGGAAACACCAGAGAACCAGAGAGATTTTGACAGCAGATGTCACATAATCCAAAATTATAAAACCCAGATACCCAAAGAGCTTGATTAAGTGAGGGGCAGATATGGGATTAAAAAAGTTGAAAGCTTTTTAGAGAGAGAGAGAGAGAGAGAGAGAGAGAGAGATCATAGTGCAAACACTAATGGAGATAAAGACTGTTAACTGAGAAACTGGATGGTGAAAGAAGAGACCGTTATAGGGTCGTTATTCAATTTTTGCACTTCTTTTGTTTTGTTTTTTTTAAATTTTGGTTTATTCTTTTTTATATTGCAGCATATAAACTTCTCCTCTAAACTCAAATACTCTTTGTTTGTTTCTATATATGTTTATATCAAAGACGATCACATTTTACTTTCTGAAATTCATTTTGCATCGCTTTATTCTCTGAATTAATGTTCATGTTTTATTTTGCTTAAATTTCACTAGGTTTGATAAAATTTACGTTAAGATTGCTGAAAAGGATAAGTGGATCGAAATTTTTACTTATGTTTGAGCTAAATTGATGTATGTTTTTCACCAAAGTATGTGGTGTTCGGATCAAACGAACTTATCCCAGCTTAAAATAATAGAAAAATTAAAGAGGCAAGGATGAAATTGATTAATACAAATCAAATACCAGCCAACATTAACGTTTTATTACTTAGATCTAGTCGTTCGTTATCTTATTAGAAAAATTAAAAAGTTATTTAATTATACATATATATGGCCAACAAAAGTAATGAATTATTCTTGATAAAAAAAAGAAATGAATTATTTGACCTTTTTCTATTTCCTAAAATGTAATAAGAAGAAGAAAGAAAGTAAAAAATAAAGGCGCGTGATGTTGGACTTGTACAAATGGAAGCTGTTGCAAATTAAATAGTGACATATTAACTTTTTATTTGTCATTAATGTCCCTAACATTATTGGCATCATGATCCTAATATTAAGTCAGTTAATTGAACAAAGTCACACCACACATACATACATTATCATAAATTAGAGCGGTTTAAAATGTCGCATTATCTAATAATTTACTTATTTTGGGCCTAAGTTCAAATCAATAACTCAAACGAACAAAGTCAACAAAAAGACCAGGACAAACTTGGGCTTTACTACAAAAGCCCAAAAACAAGGCCACTTCAATTTCCAGAGATCGTTTTGGATCGAAAGGGAAAACCTAGCCAAGAAAAAGTGAAAAAACACAAGGTAATTTGCTTTCGCTTTCACTTTCACTTTCCAAATTCAGCATTCCTCTTGAATATTTCAAAATTTGTTATATTTCTTCCTTTTCAAAAAATAATTATATAAAATCGATTGAACTAAAATGGAAAGGAGTGGTGGCAAAGGCAGAGAAGAAGAGGAGCAAGACGGCATGTCCGTACACTCTCCTTGCAAACCTCCCCCTTCCTCTGCTTCTTCTCTCCCAAAGGTCCCTCTCTCTCTCCTCTCTCTCTCTCTCTCTCTCTCTCTCTGTAGATTATACACACACCACATATACATGTTGATTTTATTTTGTTTTAAATTTGATGGTGAATGTAATAGGAGCAATCACAGGTTGAATTGGAGCTCAGACTGTTAGAAGCTCTTGAAATTTACCCTCCCGGAAAATTACAAGGCAGGTTTTCTCTAATTAATGCTCATAGTTCAGTTTATTATCTTTGGATTTCCAGTTTTGGTTTGTTATGTAGGTGACAATTTTATGTGAATTTCCAATTTTGATTGTAAAAACGGGTGGTTAATTAGCATCTTTAATCTTCGTATGGAGAATTTTTCACCCAGAAAATGCTATGAAGTCATCATTTTTTGTGGTGGTAGGAAAAATTCAGAAGTGTAGTTGTAATTTTTTACCAAATCCAAATTTCGAATATCGTTCAAGTCAATATAAGGGGAGTTATAATAAATCAACTTTCACATTGGACCAAAAATTATGAGCATGAGTTAATGCACGACGAGTAAGCCACACAATGGGCTACCTAATTTGGTATCGAATTCGCCATCCACGAGATTCGAACCTAAGACCTCTCACTTCCAACTGAAGAGGAATATCACCTGACCGTAGTACTAAGTGGCGCACGACGGGTGATTAATTAGGCAATAATACAATACCGTTTCCATTTTGGGGAATACTAGGATTAGTCGCCCACACACCCGCGAGTGACTGTTTGAGGAATACTAGGATTAGTCACCCACACCTGTGAGTGACTGTGAGCCTAGCATAATTCTTGCATTTTTGTTCTTACATTACCACGTTATTTGTAAATGTACAAGCAAGTAAAGTACATATATGAGCATTGAGCAGTCAGCTACTTGTTTGGGTGCAGGCATACACCGTCATTTCGTTCTTTATGGCTTAATGGAATTTCTGCGTAGAAGGTTTGTCCCACTTCGCGTTTCTTTTTGTGGGTTCAAAATACTTATTCTAGAAAGCTTCCGTTTTCTGATGCATAGCCGTACTCATTGTTTTGTTGTTTTCACAGCTTTGATCGACACTTCTCTGCCGACGAGGTTCTGCAATTGCTAGAGAGGTTCTACAACTTGGAGATGCTGGTATCTAATTTTGTTTATTTCACTCAGTTTTTCCATATTTCTATGCTCTTTATCTCATGATGGAACTGTTAAACTTAATATCCATGTTCATCAGTAATCAACACTGAACGTTCACAGTGCCGCGTGCAGAAAGTGGATTTAAAATAACTAGAAGCTTCATATTTAGGTAAAACAACTCTAGAAATACAAAATATACGCTCATCTCTGCACTGCATTATAGGTGAATATGTTATGATCCCACATCGGCTACACCAGAAATGGTGTAGTGGCACTTAAGTCCTTGGGGTCCTCCCACCTATTGGACTAGTCTTTTGGGTTGGGCTCTTTCCTTGGGCTTGAGTACCTAACAAAATAGGTACTAAATAGCTGCATTATTCGGGTTCTAGGCATACGTCAGGTGAAAGGGTAGGCTCGAGGAAACATTTGAAAATGGGATCTCGTATGCAGAAGTTTGATGTGAGACTTGAGATGAACAACTACTGCAATTATTTCTAATGAAACATTGTCCCAATGGACTAATTATGTGTTTATCTTTTTTCCTCTTTAGACTTGCTGAAATCTACATATTTTACCATTTTTTTCCTTGAATTTCAGAAACCAGACGACGAGGAGATGGATTTCCTGAATCGCGAGGAAGAGTTTTGCCTGCCTCAAAATTTCTTCGTCAAGGAAGAACCATAACTGACTATTTTTGTATAGAATTGTATCTCGTTCGAACGTATTTTGTTTGCTCCAATGTTATACGATGCCGGTCATCCAGTCTTTTTTCCGTGAATATACAATGTCAGGGTGGTTTTTGCTAATATGTATGAACTTGCTTGAAAATCTTAATTAGCATTTGAGGGTTATAGTTATACCTCAGCAGTGGATGTTGATGTTGCTTCACAGTTATGAAAGGGTGTATAAACGGAATTGTTGTTGGCACTCTAAAAATCTGATTTTGCACTCCAATTTTTTTGTAATTAGAAAGAAAAATACATTTTTGAGGAGCGTAAATTGAAATTTTTGGAGTGCTAATAACGTCCTCTTGGCTTGAAGTGCATAAAATTCCTCCATTTTTTTGCCACCTTTTGTTGAGAGGGATGTCAGTTTTTTTACATTATTTTATCTTTGCCAGCTTTGGCGAAAATATATTTACTTGCTTTTGTTATTGATAGTGAGCATCGCCACCACAATAATTCAAGTTTCAACGAGCTTAAAAAATTCAAATAGCGGATAAATTAAATCAGACTTATTCAATCTCAAATAATAAAGTGGCAAAGCTCACCATCGTTAACAAAATAGATATTATATTGGAAAAGTCAAGTTTATCTCAAACTTGCAAGACAAGCAAGCGGACTATAAAAGGAAAAAGAAGATAAAACGTCTATTGCTTAACATAAGAAGCTTATATTAAAGAACATGTAGCAAAACCATCAATCCAGAAACAAAAATAAGACCAGAAAATTGATCAAATCCTAATCTTCTTTGGAACCTAGAAGGATCAATATCGTAAAAAAATTATGTCTACGTCCTTGAGTCAAATCCCCTCGCGAAAACTGAGTGAGAAATGCTAAGGGGTCGCGTTTTGCAGAAGTCATTCTACTTGCTGTTTTCCGGGCTAATTCAGGTAACCCGATCAATGCTGCAAGATTTACTGTGTTTTATCCAAAGTAACAGTTAGTTGGTAGGGATTGATCATTACCGATTAAGCCCCAAAGAAAAAGATAATAAGCACTTACCTTAGCAGTTGCAGATTCGGCGGCAGGCTTGGTTTCTTCACCTTTGAAGTTGTCATCACCTGCACAAAAGCACTTTCACATTAAGTCTCTTCCATTTGAATTGTGATTCAGAACAGAAACTTCTACCATGCCTGTGCCTGCACAGAGAAACAGGCACCTTTGTATGTGTACCTACGCATGCTTTCGGTCACATACTACCCTAAAAGTTCATACAGTTTTTGATACCTGTATCCATTCACCAACAGCATGCCCGTTGTTGTTTCACATTCATACAAAGAGGAGCTGAAGATAAACAGAAGTCTTTCGAAGTCTTTCTAAGTGTACAGAAAGTTGAAAAGGAAAGTTCCTTTATATTGTTTGGAATTAGGAAGGATTGATATTGTAAACGTGTGTTACTTGGCAATTTTGACTAGGGTTTTTCTGAAAACGGTAAATGCATGTTAATCAGGCGTCGAGGTATGCTGTACCTCCATCTTCAGGCAAATCAGAGGTCCAGAGAGTGAGGTTGTCTCTCAACAATTGCATGATAAGGGTGCTGTCCTTGTATGACTCCTCACTCAAGGTGTCCAACTCTGCAATTGCCTCGTCAAATGCTTGTTTAGCCAAATGGCAAGCCCTACAAGTTTCCGATAACAATAAACATCTCAGGAGTTACTTCAATGAAAATAAACAGATAACAGATGTACATTGATACCTCTCGGGAGAATTCATAATCTCATAGTAGAAGACAGAGAAGTTGAGGGCTAGACCAAGACGGATTGGGTGGGTTGATGGGAGATCTGTGTTTGCAGTGGCTGATGCGGCCTGAGAAAGGACGGGGAATAATAGAGCTCATCAAATGATAGGCAGTGTAAAGAATGAAATATCCGTAAGCACTGATTAACATCCATTCGTGTTAAAAGTGGTTAACTTAAAACATGCCTCATATCCCTTGAGTGACTGCTCAGCTGCCTCTTTTTTGTCCTGATCGGTCTTGAACTCAGAAAGGTACCGGTAATAGTCACCTTTCCTGTGACATGCACGTAATTATTGGTCACAAAAACATATTAATTCCAAATACAGTATGATGAATGTCAGTACAAACAGGGAGGAAAATAAGCACAACAAATCGCAGTAGAAAACAGCAATCGGAGTAAACAATTAGGGCAAAATGTGACTCACATCTTGTAGTAGAAAACAGTGGCCTCTCCAGTGTTGGAAGAGGGAATCAGGTGCTTGTCTATGATTGACAGAATGTCATTGCAAATCTTGGAGAGTTCCTCCTCCACCTTCACCCGGTAACCCTTGATCAGTTTCACATTGTGCTCATTTCCCTTAGACTCTTCCTTTTGCTCAATGGAGGACATGATGCGCCAAGAGGCCCGTCGAGCACCTATGACATTTTTGTATCCCACAGAAAGAAGATTCCTCTCCTCTACAGTCAGCTCAAGGTCAAGTTTCGCAACTTTCTTCATGCACTCAACCATTTCTGCATCATCAAGTAAACATAACAATTCAGAGAGAAACTATCTTGACATACAGATAGTGACTCATTTCCACTAGTTTCAACATTACGCATAAAACTGTATATCCTTCACCCATTTAAAACCAAACCAAACTTGCAAGCAACCCCACCCACACAGCAAAACACACATTCAATTTCGAACGCCATTCCATTTTTCAATATTAATCCAAACAAAATATTCCATAATATTTAACAAATTGATCCAATCTAACAAATAATAAAAATCATTCAGAATTTTATACACCAAATTCTTTAATTTCGATAAAAATGCTGAAACGTACACAATCTGATCAATGCCAGATTTGACATATATAAATACAAATATTTATCTGTATAGCATAATCCATTAGACTTAATTTCCTCCAAGTGCAAACCAACACAACGATAAAATCTACAGACGCAACGGTCGAATAATAAGAAGTTTGAAATCCCCCGATGCAACAAAAATCGAACAAAAACAAAGGCATTCCATTCGTAATTTCATACAAAATTCTG
The DNA here is from genome assembly GCA_963580275.1 of Crataegus laevigata. Lineage (NCBI taxonomy): Eukaryota > Viridiplantae > Streptophyta > Magnoliopsida > Rosales > Rosaceae > Crataegus > Crataegus laevigata. Next base: position 4,334,318 of record OY756940.1, read on the forward strand.
TAAGATCCAATACAATGCTGAAACACTCACAATCCTACATATACATATGTCAGTATACGTAATTAGAGTGAGGTGTGATTGAGAGACCTTCGTAACGCTCGGCCTGCTCGGCGAGCTTGGCCATGTAAACCTGGGACTCTCTCTCCTTCTCGGGCGACGGCATCGTTTCGTTTCAGAGAGAGAATGGTCGTTCGAAGATGATGATCAAAGCGAAGACGATGGTGAATTCAACTGACTGAAATTATAATAATAGGATTATGTTGGGGTTGGAGAGATGCGAGGAAATTGGGAATGGCGGGTTTAAATAAGGAACGGGCCTGTGCTGTTAAACATCGAGCAACTTGCGGGGTGCCCCTGACCAGATCTGGACCGTCCGTTCGGAATGTTTGGAAGCGCGCAATGAACGCCTTTGAATACTTGCCCTTCTCCCAGAGTGGCGTTTTCGAGATTTTCGACATCTACCAATGGACGCCTTTCCAGCCAACAAAATGCAATGATCCGTAATATTAATAGCGGTGTTGGTAATTTTTTTTTTTATACAACGATATATTTACATTAAGAAATAGAATTCTCAAGCACTTGCTTTTAGTAATACCATCTTTGGTTGGCTTATAAAGTTTCCCAACATATAATAAATCTAAATTCGTCAGTTCTACAAGATAGGCCTTTTGTTCTTGGTAGGCTAAATTCCAAGGCGTAAGTATTGTTGAGTTGAGAGTAGCAATCTCACGTCAAAAAAAAGACATTGTGTGTGCTTATATATAGTTGAGTTACTCTCTATATTATCAATCGATTTTACGGTAAAACCTCCACTTCTAAATGGTATCAAAATAGGTTACCACGTCCACGAAAGAAACGAATTTTTCTCGCTTCATGCTCATTTCAGTTCCTTCTTATTCTGGTTCCAACTGCGTAAACAGCTTCTATTTCAAGGACCAAATTGAAACTTGAATCATTATTCAGTGACCAAAACTCCAAATTCCACTAAATCATTACCAAATCGCTTCCAGTATTTCCCAACTCATCACCGTTTATGATCACACGAAAATGTGTCCAAACTCTTAGATTTTTTGGACACAGCAAGGATTTGTTCTTACAAATATTAAAATGAATAAACAAATAAGAAAAGAAAAAAATTGCACGAAGGAAAAAAAATGGATGAATGAATTGCTACAAACGCCTTAACAAAAAAAACATGAGTTGCAGCTACTTCTGTGCGAAATATTCTAATCTACAGCTTCCACATGCTCACTCCAGTAATGACTCATGAGCGCCTTCGACGTCGTTCGGATTCTGATCACGAGTTACATTTCCTTGCCAGATCATAATCCGCTGATGAACAGACAAATGACAGTTAATTCATGATTTACCCGAACCCCACATCGCTCCTCGCAAGTCAAGGCTCAGTGAAAAATACCCTGCAACCGTTCTAAATCAGGAGACTGGACTGCCGTGCACAGAAATTACCAGAGCAAAATAGGAAAAACAATTGTACATGTCCGCAAAGATGGCTCCTGAGGTAAAAATGATCATTTTTTTACGAACGGCTTTTGGCAAACAAGTAGTCGTTGGTCACTTCCATTCTGAAGGTCAATCACCCTTGCTTCCCAACGTATTTGTGTAGCAAACACGCGCGCCATCTCTATAGCTCCCACTTTATCACTGAGAACAACCCATCCCTGCCAAACGGTCAAAAATTCATGTCCCAGTATGATCAATTTCACGCATAACACAGAAATATTAAAGGTTACCAATATAAGCAAAACAGGAAAATAAAAATACCTCAGGTCGCAGAATCCGGTCCATCTCCAAGAATAAGTCCATCATGCTGCACCTCTCTGAAGAGAGATGTGAGAGCAGCCCATTTGCATGCAATAAATCATATGTTCGAGGATATGTAGGGAATGGTTCACACCTGTACAGATAGATAGATCACAACTACAACTCTACTCAAGAAATTTATATTGCAGGCACAATTTTATAGAAAGGGGAAGAGCATAGGATATAAAGAGCACAAATGAGTCCTAGTTTTTTTACATTCAAAGTTTGTCCGCCTTAATTAGAGTTAACCATTCTCAAATTTCTTTTTCCTCGTAAAAACAGTGCATTTGTGCCACACAGAAAAATCTTCTAGTATCAAGTTAGTCAGAGTTTTTGAAGAGACTGAAACCGACTTACCAGTCATGCAAAACACCAGCAAAACCTTGATCTAGAATGAGAGGAAGTGTGTCGGGAGCATTGACAGGCACGACATTCATCACCCACACTGATTTTCTTTCCTCCAGAAAAGCAGCATTTAAACCCCCATAGTGAGCACTCATGTCCATCGCATTGCGTAGCATGTTGAATGGAGGTAATGGGTCTTCATCGCCTGGTCTCTTCGGATGGTCGGAAAATATCAAGGGTGTAAGCAAAGACCAATAGTTCTTCAGAGCTGATCTCCAGACCTGTAAGTCTTCAAAGAAATCTTCAGGTTGAACTCCTGCAAGGGTAGAAGGGTATCAATACGCTGGCAGAGCACATGAAGCGCAGAACTGAATGATAATGGAACAATACTTTCCATGAACTTCAATCTCAGCTGAGCTCAATCGATGAGGACTAGAGGACCTATTTCGGATTGGAGCCCAACGTTTGCTGGTGGTCCCACTTATACAAGATACGAGAGGCTTATAATATGGTCGAACGTCGTGCCCTTCATTACAAACTGGTAGAGCACCCTGCTTGCTACAATAACGCACAGAAAGAAAAGCATCACTAATGTTTTTTTCAGTGGAAGACAAATGAGCGGAGCTCTTGGAATACACTAGCTCAATAGTGCAATTCAATGCCAAAGCTTTAAACAGTACTGAATTTTCAAATGTCAAACTAACAATTATCCACAAGAGATCCTCACCGAGATGTATAGCAATCAGAATCCACAGTTTTCTGCCAGATATAAGTTTCATATTGCTGAGCTTTTAGAGTCCAACAGACTTTCGGGGTCAATTCGTCCATTGTTGTGACCATGCTATTCTTCATGCTCAATGAACTTCCATATGGTTGGCTTGTCGATGAGGTTAAAACAAAGTAGCCTCCGGGCTTGAGTACCCGGTCAACTTCTAAAAGCAACATCCAATCTGATTCAAGAATTAATTAAGGATCCATGAGAGGAATGGTATTCGGAAAAAGCAAAGGGCAACTACAAAGGAGAAATATGCGCAATGAAAATTCCAGTTACCTTTTTTGTCCCAAACAATACCGCATTGAGCACAATGAACCATTTCAAATGACAATGCTGGATATGGGAGCTGTCTTGTAATGAAGTTGCCAATCATTGCCGGAAGACCTCTCTCAAGGGTCAACTGAACTTGACTGCCAGTTGCCTCATATGCCGCAATACAAATAGCCATTACATTCAGTGATACTAAATGAGCTCCAAAACTACCAAAACCACAACCAATATCCAGTACAGTTTGCACCTGTAGTTTAACGTAGATATAATTAAAATAAATCTTGCACAAGTCAGACTTTACATGTGTCACAAACAAGAAGCAAAAGTAGCATGGTTTGTTTTGCTTCAGGCATAATCTTAAATTTTGGGCTATGAGACAACAGCAGAGACATGTGTTAACTAATTCTAGCCTCTTTGAAATCTAAGAGTCACGCTGCCCAAGAGAAGTAAAAATTGATAATTACGACTGTAATTCACAAAGAAGACTTACACCGGCTTGAAGAAAGTCAGAGTCACTTTTCAAACCTAGCATCTTCGCAATTTGAAGAGAATAATCCTTGACACCATCAAAAATCAGACCATCCTCAGAGTGAAAGGCTATTTGATTTTCTTCTAGCAGCATCAACCTGAACATTTTGTCAAGAAGTTAAAAAATAATTATGTACAGAAATAAATATTCACTTGCAACAAAAAATACGAAAACAGCATAAAAACTAATTCAATTTGCAAAGAGTTGAGAAATGTAAAAGTTATAATTCACTGTTGAGACATCACTATTTAAAAGCGGCCAAATTATATAGCTTTAACTGGGAAGCACCTTTTGGTCATGCTTCCAGATGAAAGAAATTGGTCTTTGGTTATCTTCACATTTGCACTCCATATCACATCCCTACCAGCTGGCCACCTCAAGGGGATCTTATAATCCTTAGGAGGGCGAACCAGACACCGTTCTCTGTTTCTTGATACTTCACAATGCCGATCAAACTCCTCCCCATCTTTAAACCCAGCTAAAACGTTTGCTGAAACATTGTAACAAGGCACATGATTTTCTCTTTCTTTGCCACAAAGGCCAAGCTCTCTTTGTCGACTAGCCCCCAGTGAGAGAGACCTCAGCTCCAGATAATCAACCGCCGCTTGCTCCTTTAGCCTCCTATAGTTTGTATATATGTTGGGTACTGAAGTGGGAGTTAAAGAGTCAAATGTATTTGAAGACGATGATCCCAGAACTGCAATTAGTGCGAGTACAATAACACCACACAAGAGTAACCAATTGAGTGGCGGTCTAGGGCCAAAAATGAGGGAGAGTTTGCTGAACCAGGAGCTTCTCATGTCCAAATCGTGAAACCCCGACTCTAGAATTCCAAAATAACCCCCGCTAAATTACGAAGCACTTCAGCTTAAATCTCCAAGAACAGCGAAAACCATAACATACAAGCTGGTATATATATATTGCCGTGAATCCGGACAATTCCTACAAGCATTGAAACAATAAATTCCACTTCTTCCACAACAATATATGCAATTCTTCGCCTTCTGATCGTGCCATCAGACTCATAAATCAGTCTGTAAATCCATCGGTGATCCTTACTTACAAACAAAGTCGAGATCACAACCCAACACAATTCAGTACTCAATTATGAACCAGAAAATTCTAAACCTTCCCACGGCGAATTTAACACCAAATTCGTAAAGAAACGGACAATGACAAGTGTTGAGCTAAAGATCAACCTGCAACAAAATCCAAAGATCCACAAAATCAAATTCCTAACAATAAATGTCCCAAAAACATAAATTCCCATTTGGGTGCTGAGAAAATTACAAGTAAATCCCACAACAGAATCTACTGAAAAGATTCCAAATTCACTTCTCAAATTTCCACCCTTTTCCCAGCAACCAAACAGAGCATTAGCTCAAAAATAAATGCCATGACTTTCCATTTTCACAGATCACTGACCAATCCCAGATCCCGAAATGGAAAACCCAAAAACTTTCAACTCAGATCCAATCAAAAGCAAAATCAAACCAATCATCCAACATAGAACAAAAAGGAATGAAATCCAAAAAAAGATTTCGAATTTAATAACGAAAACAGAAACCCATTCCCCAAAACTGATAATTATTAGGGTTTTGGGGAAATGCTTACCGGTTTTGGGTTCGTTGAAGGGTGGAGATTCAAAGCCTCAAAACAGAGAAAGAGTCTAGCTTTTAACGTGAGTCCAAATTTATAGGAATTCTAGTTTTTTTTTTTTTTTTTTTTTTAGCGTGTTCGTGTTGGAGTTTAATTTATAACTCGATCCTTAATCAGATCCAGTGGCTAGCTGATTTAGACAGAAAAACAATCATTAAATTAATTAATTTATAACGAAATTGAATTAATGGGAAATCATTGTTATTTATTGTGTCTCGCACTTTTTATTTACTTTTTTATTTTAAATTAACTTTGGTTGTGGGTTGTTTTATTCCTACACCATGACGTAAGCAAACGCTAGAACTAAGCGGCGAGATATAAAAATAATATAATTGACGGCTGCGTTCAGCCGTCACGGTAACTGGATTAATTAGTTTTAATCACTATTTTTTATTGCTAATCATATTCCATTTGGCTAATAACTATCCCAGCAGAAGATTATCCTCTACAGTAATTCCAATTTGTATTTCCTATTTATTTCAAACATGTCGTTGTCAAAATGTTTCCAGACTTTCCTTTTTCTTTTTCTTTTCATTTCCGGTGGAAAAAGAAAATTACTCGTCACATCTATTTGGTGCAGTGCAAATGTAGAAAGAGTAATGATATAGAAATCAAATTTACAAACTAAATAATGTGGTTATAGATGATTGAATTATTAATTGAATATCGATTAACGTGTTTATTTTTTTATTGATGACACATCATTTGGTTTAAAAAATTTGGTCTCTCACTCAAATGGAAATGGTTGTGTTTTGGAACCAACCAACCCCAAATAGCCAAACCAAAAGAATCCCATCTCTCAACCATTTGGGATTGATTGTGCTTGAGTTATTCGTTTCGGTTATGTTTGACAGAAAAATTTATAGTGATAATGAATGTAAGAAGCCTTTATTAAAAAATATCACTTCAAACCACAGTAAGTGGTCCATTGGTAAGTAAGGTTGTGGATTGCGGTCTCCAATAAACAAAAAATTGTGAGAGGTTGGGTTCAATGTTCAGAGTTGATAAGTTTACTTGACTATAGCTATGGATATACTTAAACTCCTCATAACTTTTCTGAGCCCAAAATAAGTAGATAATCGTAATTTAGTACTATTATCTAATTTTTTAAGAAAAAGGAAAAATATCACTTACTACGTAATTGGGATTGCTTAAGTAAAAATACTTGAGATTGTTTCTAGAAAAGGTAAAAATACTTTAGGGCATCCTTTGGAGATTTACTTGGGGCGTATTTGAGATTGTATCTAGGAAAGGTAAAAATACTTTGACTACCGAAAGCGTTTTTTTCAATGGTTGGTAGAAAAATTTAACAATGCTCAACTACTTATGGGTCAATGAAACTTTTTTTTTTCAAAGAATCACTAGGAAAAGCACATGAATTTTATAGTTTCTAATTCTTCTTGAAAAAGGGACATGTTAGTGTCCATATTTTCAAATGTCGGAAATACTCTGGGGAATTTTAACTTCTCTTTGTGCATCATTATACGATTCATTAACGTCAGAAATCGAACTCAAAACATGCGACGTAGAATACGGATCGTCTATATTTCGTCCCAATAACCCGGGTTTTTAATTAGATTAAAGGTATCTGAATTGGGGTTTTTCCAAAACTAACATAAAATAAGGAATTGGGTAGGTGTTAGCTGGTAACCAACTTTAATGGTTACCATCAATTTACTTGATAAAATAAAAGATACGAGTTGTGGAGCTACTTTTGCAAATTTGGAGCCTTTTCAGTTAAGAAATATTATTTTTTTGCCAAATCTGCAGATCCAGAGTGGTGCAGGTAGAATATTAGCTGTGACAATCGTAGTGGGTAAGGTAAGCCCACGGTTTTTGTTTTTTATATTTTATGCCCAAAGATTTGCAGTACTAGGGATTAGAGAGAAGATTCTTGCTCAAGAAAAAAATGACAGCTTTAATTCCATGTGGCTCTCAGGCTTATTCTCTGACTCTATAAATAATGCACCAGAAAAAAACAGAACAAAATCGATCTGCTCACGTTCGAGGCGGACTAAGAATCCATAGCAGATTTCAGAGCCGTGCCGTTTCCATCAAGTTATTAACTACGAAGCACAACGTGTGAAAACTAAGAACGAAATTGCAAGTACCAAAAAGAAGAGCTTCCAAGTTATGCATTGTCGGATTTGCAGTTCAGTGTGGTGAATAAGTGACAATGGTATAAGTTTAGGCAAAAGCACAGTACCAGTTCCCGTCGGTTGAAGCAGGTGTAAAACTTAAGAATGCCTCAAGAGTTCACTTCAATTGCATGCCTTTTCAAAGAGAGGCTGCATGTATTTACATTCCATTTCAGATTACACCAGGGAAAGCAATCCCTATTTACAAGGCTATTTAAAATTCAAAAATTACAACAAACTGTACAAAAGAAACATATTACAGAAACAACAAACATTTAAAAGAGTTGTAACCTAAGCTAACTCTTTGTGGATAAGAGTTCAGAGTGATCACAACATCCTGAAGTTGCGGGAGCAGGAATTACACACTGACTTGGTCTAACATCCCCCCACAAGCTGACAGGTGGAGGAACAACTGGAAGCATGGAAACAAGAAGCTTGAACCTTGTTGATGACAAACCTTTTGTGAACATATCAGCAACTTGATCTTGAGAACAAATGAAATTGGCAAGTAACTCATGTCGAACCACCTTCTCTCGAACATAATTGGTTGGGCAAAAATTGTACATAATATGTAAACAAATAATTCACTTAACACAATTTCACCCCCGTTCATTTTTATGAAGAGGGTTTTATTAATTTTGAGTTCGACACATTCTAGGCTATGCGCCTATTAATTACGACCTTTTTTTTATAGAAAGGAATACCTTTTGATTCTAACACGAACAAATCGTAACTTGGGGATTTGGTTGTTTATTTGATTTTGTAACTGCACCTAGGTAGAGCCTTCAGTTGCCTACGTAACCTCGTTGAGGGATCAAGTCACTCGTAGTTCTGTGAATTGGTGCCTTGTGCAGTTTTAGCTCGTGTGGGCGATGACTTTAAACCATTGGAGCATAATACGGCTTTGTGCCATTTGAATTTTGACATGGCTTCATGCCATTTGAGACTTTCCTTCGGTTTCGTGCCATTTGAATTTTGACATGGCGTCATGCCATTTGAGTTTTTGACGCAACTTTGTGCTGTTCAAAATTTGATATGGCTTCATGCCTTTTGGAGTGGCAATGAGGCTGAGAGCGGTGCTATTGTATAGCATTTGGACGCTTCTTTTTGGTTTACATCCACAGGGTTCCAAGTATTTTCTTCTTTTTTGGTCAATTCTTTGAGGACATAGCAGCATCAATATTGCCTTCCTTTGTAGCGCCTCACCTAACAAAGTTTGAGAAGAGTTAGGATCACATGGCTTTCCAAAGCTCTATTATCTTTTTTTGGTGAATTGAGTTTTCCAAGTTCAAATGGAACTTTCTCCTTCTCTACATGAGCAACATGCCTATGTGAGATACAAACTTCTATTTTACTTTTTGTAGTAGTATAAGTGAATTTAGTTTATATAAATCAGGGATTCGTTCCTGTTTCACGGTTGCGTCTAAAATTTGATATCAGACTGCCTACGTATCCTTAACGGAATCAAACCAGCGTAGTTCGTAAAATATTTGATTTGGATTTGTAGACTTGCATTCAGACTTGGCAAAATGAGAAGCCAATTGGATTTATTTAAAACCCATACATATGACCTTTGGTAATCGCCTAATAGACTTTGTGCAATAGGAAGCCATAAAATGAGACTTCCACAAAGGATAAAGCCACCCCCTCTTTTTATTTTCTTCCCTTTGAACTTTCAACTCTTTTAACATGGGATTTTAAACCCATGTTGACAGCAAGTCTCTTTCCAATTTGACCCAAATCTCTTCCTCTCCACGTGAGAGACACAGTTCAAAGTGAAATAGAACTTTGTCTTTTCTTTAAGTAGAAAGTGGGACTCCAAGTTCCATGTGAGATACACAAATCAAAAACCCATTTAGAGAACTTCCCCCTTTTTTATATATTTTTCTTTTGATTTTTCAACCCCATGTAACATGGGATTTTGAACCCATTTAATCCAAGCCTTCTGACAGCAAACCTTACTCCTTTTTTTATATGCCTTTAAGGCTTCTCAGCTCAACACCCATGTGGGGTGTGGACTGGATTTCCAATTTCAATACCCTCTCTTATTCTCCACGTGAGTAGACTTAGACTTTATTCACCTTTTTTTTTGTTTGGTGTCGATGAGATGGGGTAATGACTTTCCTTCCTCCATGTGAGCCAATTCCCACGTGAGGTGCCAAGTTTATTAACATTCAGACCCCCTATGAGATGGCTTCAAAGGTCTTTTTCCTTGGCTCTAACCAAACGGTGGTCTTCCTCCAGAAGCAAAAGGCAGTTCCACAATACTTGGGCTCCCGTTGACTTCGCAATGTTTTGAAATTCCTTTTGGGTTTAGCTGTTGATTTCCAGATGAAGATGGGTAAGACTGGAGTTCCATCCCTTTTTGTGCAGGTCACGGAACTTTCATTTTTTTTTTTGCTGCATCATTCTTTTGTTTCTTGCCACTTTACTTGTTTTTTCTTTTTGTGGATCGAAGACTCGAAACGAAGAAGGCAGGGGGTGTGCTTTATTTTTCCACTGTAGCTTCCATCCTTCTTTTATTTCTCGTACAAAAGACATAGAGGCAGCAATTGACATATTTGAGAGGTTTTTGTCTTGTTTCTTTGTGGGATTACGTTTAATTAGCCTCATTATTTTAAATATGCTTTTGCTGAGACTTTTCTAATTGTAGGAATGGATCCTTTCCCTTTTTCTTTTTTCTTTTTTTTTATTTCATTCTTGAAACTTGCTGCCAAACCTATGCGATGAACAAAATGTTTTATTTCTTCTTTCTTTCTCCATTTTCCAGTCTCTACTGTAGCTTTCTTTGTTGTTTTGATATCCCAAATTTAATGGGATCTTTAGAAAAGACATACAATCACAGTGGAGATTGCTTTGTTCATCTGTATCACTCTTTCACTTCTCATATTTGTACGAGAAGAAAATAAAAAAACGACAATCAGTAGAGGTTGCCCTCCTCTCATTTACTGCAATCATCAAAGTTAATGGTTTATTTCCCGAAGTGAGTACTCAAAACAAAAAGGGCAAGATGACTTTCTTTTCTGCTATTTGTAAAGAACTCGCAGTTGTTGGCTAGGCTTTCTCCAGGACTTGTTACCAAGGAAAGAGCATAACACTCTATATTGCAATAATAGAGGAATGTTATAGTCATCGCTGCTTGGCAGCTGCGTTGTCGCTCTGCATGGACTGTTGCATCTCCGCTGCTTTTAGCTTTTTCTTTCTTCATACTCACGCCATTTGTGGGAGCGATGACGAAGCGATGGAAACACCACATCTGTCCGCTGTCTTATAACCATCGTTTACGACTTGGTGCTCAGAACTTTTGAAGTTGTCCCTTGCGTACTTTTTTACGAAATAGGACTGCACTTCTTTGGCTACTCGAACGACGACTCGACGATCTTCTTCCTTACTGGGATCGAGTCGCTTCTTCCACTTTGAGTCTCCTTTCTCCAAATGGTGACTGCAGTCTTCTTCGTTTTTTTACGCTATGGTTGCGTCTTTGTCCCTCGCGATTTGCTTGTGCTTGCTACTTTGTGTCGCTTCGTCAAACTACTGTCCGTTGTTGTTTCAAGGCTTCTATCGGCAACTATTCTCGCTGCTTCTTTTGCACCATTGTTCGGCGGTTGTTGCAACGGAAGCGGATGATCACTTGGTTAGAATTTCAGGGGTGGTTTAGACCACCCATAAGAAATTCATAGAGTTGACGACGCTTTCTCCAGGCAGAGAGGGAAAGACGTAACGGCTAGTTGGGTAGAGATTCTTGGTGGCGCTCTCGTACGTCCATAGATGTTATTACTTCATTCGGAAACCGCATTTGCGTCATTGACAAATTTCGGAACCATCGTTGGGCACGGAGTAGGTGGCTAGGCAATGACAGTATCACAACCGGGAGAGAGGAAGTCGGCGACCATCTGAACAAAGGTCCTTGGCGGTTGCTGTGTGTGTATTCATCACTGTTGTTGCCTTGTTTGAAACCATCATTACATTGTCGGCGAACTTCAAACCATCACTGAGCATGATGGGTAAACGTTGTCCCTCAATGCAAATTAGAGTTCCAAACTTCTTTGGGCACCCATGCAACTGTTTTTTTTCTTTTTGAAATTAGGTTGAATCCAATCAGCGCGTTTTGTTGAAATCTCCATTGTATATTGCTGCGGCGAAAGAGGGATGTGGTGGTTTTGTTACGGTTTGTTAGGCTGCAACTTGGGAGGACGTTAGGGAATGAGAGAGGTTGGATAAGCAAATTGCTTCTTTATTTCCTGCAAAACCGAGAGAAACCAAACAAAGAAAAATTTAGAAGGATGCATTTGTACCTTTAAATGCTTTGTTGCTTTCCTTTACTGTGTATCCTCTTCTCTGTTTGCTTTTTGTCTCCCTGAATTTCTGTAGCAATTCGCCTCTTTGATTTCTCTTTTAATTTCTGCAGAGTCTCTTCTCTCTTTTTTTTCTTTTTTTGTCTCTCGTTTGCTTTGGTTCGATGCCTTTTTATAGGTGAACGGTGGGCATGGCTGTTGAAGTTAGTAGGATGCTACTTTCCTGGGGGTATGAGGATGCTAGGAGAAAACCATTGCTTGAGTGGAGAACGTGGGAGTTTTGGAGAGTTCTAGACACACACGACCTCTATATTTGGTTGCCATATAAACTCCATTAGACTTGTCATACATTGAGGTCCACGTTTGCGGGTGTAAAGGTTTATTTATTTATTATTTTTTAAGTCTCCCCATTTTTAATAAAACTTGCCAATATATTTTGTTTGTGAAAATATATAGCTCAACAATAATGATAATCAACCTCCAAGTGCTTTGTCCGTGAGTGAATCACGGGATTAAAAGCAAAAGCAATTGAAGAAATATTGTCGCACCAAATGGTGGGTCTGTGAACGTGCAAGTACAAGTCTCAAAATAGAGACCTGAGCCACGAAATTTTTGCAGCTGTGTAAGCAAGCTGCCTATATTCAGCTTCTGAACTGGACCTACTAACAGTCTTTTGCTTCTTAGAACTCTATGACACGAGATTAGACCCAAAATAAATACAAAAACCACCGGTTGAATGTCCGGTATCTGAATTTCCAGCATAATCAACATTAGAACAAGCCGTGAGATTAGTAGAACTAGGTTTATAGACAAGGCCATGATTGTATGTGGCCTTTACATACTGAAGAATCCTCTTGACTACCTGCCAATGTGTATTCTTTGGAGAATGCATGAACTGACATGCCTGGTTCACAGTATAGGAAAGATTCGGTCTCGTGATTGTTAAATATTGTAGGGCACCCATAACATTACGGTATATCTTTGGATTGTTGTGTGGTTCACCATTGTATACACTAAGCTTGTGGCCACTAAGAACTGGAGTAGAAATCGGTTTGACATCCAAAAATTTTGTTTTCTTGATCAATCTCGACATTTAGCGAGGACTATTTCTTGTCAATAGGATGTCATCCACATAGATCAATAAAATCAAATAGACCCCAAAGTGGTTGAAAACAAATAAACTATAGTCACAAGTTGAAGCGTGAAACCCTAATTGAAGAAGAAACTCTGAAAGACGGTGGAACTACTCTCTGAGGGCTTCTTTCAAGCCATATATATTGCGTTGCAATTTACACACATGATTTGGATATTGCTGATCAATAAAGCTAGCAGGTTGTCGCATATATACATCCTCCTTTAGAAATCCATGCAAAAAAACGTTATGTACATCCAGTTGTCTTATGTGCCATCTTTTTTATACTGCTAAACTAAGGACAAGTCTGATGGTGTTGTGCTTGACCACAGGACTAAAGGTCTATGTGTAATCAATTCGAGGTTGTTAATGAAATCCATTGGAAACCAATCTAGCCTTGTGCCTCTCCACTAAGCCATCTGCCTTTTTTAATCTTGAACACCCATTTGTTTGGCAACAAATTCATTTTAAGATGATAAGGAACAAGTTTCCACGTACCACAACATTGCAAAGCATTAAACTCTTGAACCATGGCATTCCTCCATGCTTGATTCTTGACTACCTGACTAAAACACGTTGGTTCAACAGAAGAAAAGTCAATAGAAACATGCAACGTATATTTAGGATTAGGTTTGAGTATTCCAGACTGCGAACGAGTTGTCATTCTACAATGGCGCAAAGGGCTGACTCATCTAAGTAGTGGCATGATTTGAAGATGGTATGGGCTGATGTATGTTTGGCTCAAGAACTACTGCTTGCTCATTTAAATTGAGATTAGTAGAGATAGGGTTAAGTAAAGATATAGTAGCTAGCGGACTCATTTGGAAATAGGGTTAAGTGCAGATATATCTCTACTACCAATGCCTCAAATGAGATAGTCCGCTAGCTATATCTCTACTACTCATTTGGAAATAAGGTTAAGTGCAGATATAGTCCGCTAGCTATATCTCTACTACCAATGCCTCAAATGAGATAGGGTTAAGTGCAGATGTGAGTTCCTTAAATGGAAATGAGTCCTCATCGAATAGAACATGGCAAGACAAATAAATTCGTCTCGTGGACAAGTCCAGACATTTGTACCCTTGATGATTGAGTGAGTAACCTAAAAACACACACGATTTGGACTTAGGTTGAAGTTTATTTTGTGCATAAGGCACAAGCCAAGGAAAACACTTACAACCAACTACCTTCAACATCTCATATTTTGGAAGTTTGGCAAATAGTTTTTCACATGGTGATTTATATGACAAAATCCAAGTTGGCAGTCTATTGATTAAATAAGTTGCCATTAAACAAATGACAATACCAGTTTCGACAATATGTCGATGTTTTCTCTCTACAATACCATTTTGCTCAGAATGTTTTGGGTAGGAAAACCTTTGAGAAATTCCATGTTTTGCAAGAAAATTTTGAAAAACACGACTCTTGTACTCTCCTCCTTCATCACATTGAAGAATTTTAATGGAGTATGGAACATATTTTCCACTTTAGATTTAAATGTGACAAATATTTCAAACACTTCGGACTTATTTTTCATGGCAAGACATAATATTTAAAACCTTCAATTGAAACAATTGGAGAACACCAAACATCTGAATGTAAAATTTGCAAAGAAAATTGGGAAATAGATTCAGAAAAACTAAATGGGAGTTTAGTACTCTTTCCTAATGGGCACGACTGACAAAACATTACATCCGAAGTACCATGAATTGGTACTCGCTTATTTGAAACTAAATACTTGATAATAAACAACGCAGGATGACCAAGACGTGAATGCCATTTTTGGGCCGAGACTTGAATGCCTACGCACACTGAAATAGGGTAATTGAACTGTCCACCGCCACCAAAAAATGGGTATAAGCCATTCTCACATCTCTTGTGGAAAAGCGTCTTCCGGGTCTTAAGGTCCTTAACAAGGAAAAATAAAGAAAGGTAAGTAAATAACAGTTGTTATCTAACGTAAACCTATAGGCAGAAATAATATTGGTTGAGGCAGTGGGACATTTTAGTATATTTTTCAATTCAGATGAGCAAGACTGAGTTTGAATTTTATTTGAACCGAGATGAGAGATAGAAAGATTAGTATCATTACCTATACAACCAACATTCTCATTACCATCATACTATTTTGGATTGATCAAATTCTAAAGATCTGGAGTCACATATGCATTAGCACCTGTGTCAAGCAGCCGCTATCATTAGGTTGCTTGTTGATGGTGACCGGAGAGGTGGCCATAACAGTAAGTCTCTTTGCTGGAATTTGCCTTTCATATGCTACATTCATTCTTTGGTAACAATATAGGGTAGGATGCCCTTATTTTCCACAGATTTGACAAGTGAGTCTTTCACCTGTAGACGTGAACTTCTCACATTACAGGCCAAGTTTGGCCTCTGATTGTTGCTGCGAGGAAAAAACCCTATCTAGTTGATAGCACCAGCACCATGTGCAGACGGAGACACATCGCGTCCATTACCTCGAAGTCGTCCACCACAACCTCTTGTAGTCACAAATGCATTCACAGGAGCAGCCTCTACAATAAGAGCAGTTTGCTTAGCCATCCACATCTCCATTGTCAGTGTGAGAGCCTCAAGTGTAGGGTACGTGATTGGAGTGTTACGTGTTTGTGCAGCATTCATAGTCATTTCATAGGCAGGACCCAGATTGCTCAGGATAATCTGGACAAGCTCATCATCATTCACTAGTTGCCCATCTAGGGCAAGGTTGTCATAAATCAAGTTCATTTGATCAAGATAATCAACAATAAACATATCTTTTTTCTTGGTCTGCATCAGTTCATTATGAAGAAACAAGATGCGATTTTGGGACGAGGAAGCATACCTTTGCTCGAGAGCCTCTCAGGTATCACGAGAGGATCTCTTGCTTACCACGATACACAGCACAAATGGCCTGATGGAGCCATTTATCCAACTTAGTATCATTTGATTATGATGAACCCAGGTAGCACAGCGGCATCAAGAAGCTGTTTGGGAAGGCATGCGATGGACCCATCTACATAACCCATCAGGTCACAACTCTTGAGGATTGGTAGGATCTGAGCCAACCATAGAGGATAGTTGGTTCGATCCAGTTTGATGTTGACAATTGTAGTCATGGACGAGAATCATAGCATGTATTGCTGGGTTGGGAGGGTTGGGAATGGAATTGTTTGGGGTTGCAGCACCATTGGAGCTATCAGCCATTGGAAAAAAAAATTGGATCCGTGTCGTTGGATTGCTAGGGCTCGTATACCATGAAAAACTTAAGAATGCTCAAGAGTTCACTTCAATTGCACGCCTTTTCAAAGAAAGGCTGCATATATTTATATTCCATTTAATATTACATCAGGGAAAGCAATCCCTATTGACAAGGCTATTCAAAATTCAAAAATTACAACAACCTGTACAAAAGAAACATATTACAGAAACAACAAACATTTAAAAGAGTTGTAACCTAAGCTAACTCTTCGTGGATAAGAGTTTAGGGTGATCACAACGTCCTGAAGTCGCGGGAGCAGGAACCACACACTGACTTAGTCTAATAGCAGGAATGATTCATCTATGTTTGCTAGCAGAAGAAGCTGCCACAACAACCTAGACTGGTAGTACAAAGATAGCTGAAGAAAAAGTCCCGAAAACTTTACATCATCCTTGCTTTCCGCCTTCAAGCAGTTTCCAGTTCCGTGTTCAAGTAATCAACAAACATCTTCTTTGCACTG
Organism: Crataegus laevigata; assembly: GCA_963580275.1. Lineage (NCBI taxonomy): Eukaryota > Viridiplantae > Streptophyta > Magnoliopsida > Rosales > Rosaceae > Crataegus > Crataegus laevigata. Next base: position 4,350,998 of record OY756940.1, read on the forward strand.
TCTGCATCAGAAGGTGGCGGTCGCCCACTTAAACTAGTCTGCCCTGTCAACTTGATGAAAGTTCGTCACAGCCTACGAAGTTTTGGAAGGCCAACTGATCTTGAAATGTTGATAGGTGGCAACCCCGCAACAGAAACTCCATTTAAAGGCCCTCCTAGTGCCTACAATTGTGCTTCCACTATAGCATTGATCACCTCCTGCGTTGCTCTGTCCAACTCATACAGAGAATTTGCCTCAGAAAAAAGGTGTGTTCTGTGTTGCTATAGTTGGCTGCAAAGTTTTAACATCCCGTGACTTTGAGTCTGCCTTCTTTGTCAAATAAGAAATAGCATCCAGAATGGTAGCTGAAGTTTTTTCTATTCCCTCTTTATGTGGCCATAACTCAAACAACAGGGAGTCCCACCGATTTCTTCTCTCCGGTGTCTCAAACCTTCTCACCAAATCTTCAAATATCTTATCATTATAAGCAGCTTCTATCTTCTCCCTACGCTCTTCATTCCATTTTCTACAATGGGCTTCATCAGCATCGCAAAATAATACACAGTATCTGATTCCCGCTGCACGAGCCAAACACCACAACTCGTACCTGTAACCCTTGATGCTATTCAAAGAATCTACAATTATAATACTATCTTTTGACACTGATCTATCGACTTCAGATCTTAGCACTCCTCTTAAATTCTTCTCCGCAGGCACATTGGCGTAGCTCTCATTGCGATCAAGATGAAAGGAAGTCTCATCAATAACCCTAGCGATTTGATTTGATCCCGATTCTTTGAGAGCCTCAGCCAAGCAGAGCGCAGCCTTTGACTTCCTGCTGCAGGGTTGTCCACAAATCACAACCAATGCCATTTGCAGAAGAATATACCTTCGTCTAAGTAGACAAAATAAATCCCAACTTCTCGAAATTCAGAAGCAACTCTCCAATAGCTGCTGGTTCACATACACATTGTTAACGATAAGTGCGAATTGACCAGAATCACCATCGTTCTATAATCATATTCCAACAACCAAAGCTAAAAACCATATCTGAAAGGGAAATCAAATTCAAATGTGAGGCGATTTTCGTTACAATATTTCCGTTGTAGTGAAATTACGATTCAATCGGCACTCTCGGAGCCGGTAACGAATTCGAAATCAGAAAATGAGATGAATTCAAAAACAAAACTATGAATTATCAATTCTCAACCAGTATTCAAACAAAGCCTCCCACTTTCCACCTTCCAGACTGAAAACCTTAACTAACGATTAGATCGAACATACTGTTGGAAGTAGTGGTTTTATCCACTACGTAAGTTTAGGGTTAATTATGTTAGCAGTTTCAACTGCATGGTGAAATAAGCCCTAGAATTTAGGGTTCAGTTTTTCTTTTAGACTTAGTCTTCTACCATGTTTAGGTTTATGTTTAACGTGGGCTGCACATTTTCATTCAGTTATTGTGTAAGGCTTATATAAAGCCTGGTTATTCTTCATTCAATGATAAGGTTATTTTCTCATAGCTTGCAAAAGATCTCAGTCGACAAAACTCAGATTTAACATTTGGTATCAGAGCCCCCACCTGGGGCTCTTGGTTGAAGCTTGAGAGATAGCAATCTTTTGAGTGAAGAAGCACGAGAAAATGGCAGGCGAAGGAAGTGGTTTTGTGCAAGCATCCATTCCGAAACTGGATGGGCATTATGACCATTGGGCGATGCTCATGGAGAATTTTCTACGTTCAAAGGAGTATTGGAGCATTGTAGAGCATGGAATCACTGCAGCAGCAGAAGGAGCCTCACTCGCGGAGGGGCAAAGGAAGGTGCTTGAGGATCAAAAGCTGAAAGATCTAAAGGCTAAGAATTATTTGTTTCAAGCAATTGATCGAGCTGTTTTGGAAACAATCTTGAACAAGGATACGGCTAAGGAGATTTGGGATTCATTGAAGCAAAAGTATAAAGGGACTGCTCGTGTCAAGCGAGCACAGTTGCAGGCACTTCGAAAGGAGTTTGAGATGCTTCACATGAAGACAGGAGAGACTGTGAATGAGTTTTTTGGTCGAACTCTGACCATAGCCAACAAGAGAAGAATCAACGGTGACAAATTGACATATGTAGAAGTTATTGAGAAGATTCTGAGATCGATGATTCCTAAGTATGATTATGTGGTTTGTTCAATTGAGGAATCCAAAGATTTAGATCTTCTCTCAATTGATGAACTGCAAAGCAGTTTGTTGGTACATGAACAGCGGATGATCGGACATGCTGTGGAGGAGCAAGCACTAAAGGTGGTCTATGAAGAGAACTCTGGAGGAAGAGGACGTGGTCGAGGAACCTTTCGTGGAAGAGGCAGAGGGAGAGGTCGACAAAGCTTTAACAAGTCAACAATTGAGTGCTATAATTGTCATGAATTAGGGCACTTTCAGTATGAGTGTCCTAAGAAAGACAAGGAAGCACAGGTCAATTATGCTGAGGCTAGTGAAGAAATGTTGCTAATGGCGTATGTAGATGCTCCAGAGGTCAAAGAAGATATTTGGTTCCTCGACTCGGGGTGCAGCAATCATATGTGTGGTAAGAGGGAGCTATTTTCTGATCTGGATGAAAGTTTTAGAGAAAGTGTGAAATTAGGGAACAATACTCGTATGACGGTTTTGGGGAAAGGAAACATTAGACTACAAGTGAGTGGGATGACTCAGGTGATCACAGGGGTTTTCTATGTGCCTGCCTTGAAGAACAACCTTCTAAGCATTGGTCAGCTTCAGGAGAAAGATCTTACTATTCTCATTAAACATGGAAGGTGCAAGATCTATCATCCTGAGAGAGGACTGATCATGGAGACCATTATGGCTGCAAACCGCATGTTTATTATTGTTGCTCAGCATCAACTCAGTGTCCAGGCATGTTTCAATGCTCTCACAGATGATCCCGTTCAGCTGTGGCACTGTCGTTATGGGCACTTGAGTCTTGGTGGCTTAAAGACTCTCCAACAGAAGCAGATGGTGAGTGGACTGCCTCAGATAAAGGACTCCTCAAAAGTGTGTGAAAATTGTATGGTAGGCAAGCAGCCGAGAGACCCCTTTCCAAAAAGGAGTACCTGGAGGGCCTCCCAAAGTCTACAACTCATTCATGCAGACATATGTGGACCAATAAAGCCTACATCCAACAGTAAGAAAAGGTATCTATTGACTTTCATTGATGACTTTACTCGCAAGACTTGGGTCTATTTTCTGGTAGAGAAGTCAGAAGCTCTTCGATTTTTTAAAGTTTTCAAAAGTCTTGTTGAGAATGAGACTGATGCAAGCATTAAAAGTCTGCGCACAGATCGGGGAGGGGAGTTCACCTCTCATGAGTTTGTTGAATTTTGTGCTGAGAATGGGATTCAACGACAGTTAACTGCAGCCTACACCCCGCAGCAAAACGGAGTAGCTGAGCGTAAGAATCGAACCATCATGAACATGGTTCGAAGCTTACTAACCGAGAAGAAGATGCCAAAGACATTTTGGCCTGAAGCAGCAAACTGGACAGTTCATGTGCTCAACAGGAGTCCCACACTTGCAGTAAAGAACAAAACACCAGAAGAGGCATGGAGTGGTACGATACCGTCAGTAAGTTATTTCAGGGTTTTTGGGTGCATTTCATATGTGCACATCCCAGACAACAAGAGAACCAAGCTGGATGATAAGAGTATGAAGTGTGTACTGCTTGGGGTTAGCGAAGGGTCCAAAGCCTATCGGCTATTTGAACCAGTCTCACAGAAGATCATAATTAGTCGTGATGTCAGGTTTGATGAAAACAGTAGCTGGGTTTGGGATGAGCATCATCAGGAAGCTGTCATAGCAGATTTGGAATGGGATGATGATGAAGACACAACAAGTGAAGCTGATGAGGTTGATAGTGAGGGAGGAGATGCAGATGAATTTGATGGAAATGACAATGATACAAGCAACAATAGTGGATCAGATATTTCATCAAATTCAGAAGAAATAAGACCTAGAAATCCGCCAGTATAGATGCGGGATTATGTGACAGGAGAAGGCTTATCTGAAGAAGAGGAAGCCACGGTGCATTTGGCTCTCCTTGCAAGTAGTGATCCAGTTCATTACAATGAAGCTGTGAAGAATGCCAAATGGAGGAAAGCTATGGATGTTGAGGTAGCAGCTATTGAGAAGAACAACACTTGGGAATTGACAGACTTACCGCAAGGAGGGAAGATAATTGGAGTTAAATGGGTATACAAGACTAAACTGAATGAGAATGGAGAGGTGGACAAGTACAAAGCTCGGTTGGTGGCAAAGGGGTATGCTCAAGAATATGGGGTTGATTATGCTGAAGTGTTCGCTCCTGTGGCTAGGTTAGATACCATTCGAATTGTGATTGCACTTGCTGCTCAAAGGGAATGGACAATTCATCAAATGGACGTGAAAAGTGCTTTCTTACATGGGGAGATCAACGAAGAAGTATTTGTGGAACAACCACCTGGGTATGTGCAGAGAGGCAAGGAGCATAAAGTTTACAAGTTAAGGAAAGCTTTATATGGACTTAAACAAGCCCCTCGTGCTTGGTATAGTCATATAGAAGCTTATTTCTTGAAGGAAGGGTTTGTGAAGTGTCCCCATGAACACACTTTGTTCATCAAAGTAGGAGATGAAGGTAATATTCTCATTGTTTGTCTTTATGTTGATGATCTCATTTATACTGGCAATGATGAAAGCATGTTCAGTAAGTTTAAGAGTCAATGATGAAAGAGTTTGAGATGACTGATCTTGGTAAGATGAGATACTTCCTTGGAATTGAAGTATTGCAGAAACCTGATGGAATATTTATCTGTCAAAAGAAATATGCTCAGGAATTGTTGGAAAGGTTTAATATGGGGAATTGCAATCCAGTGCAAAACCCTATTGTTCCAGGTACCAAGCTAACAAATGACCTGACTGGTGAGAGGGTCGACAGCACTTACTACAAACAAATTGTGGGGAGTCTCATGTATCTCACAGCCACTCGGCCTGACACTATGTTTGTGGTAAGTTTAATTAGCAGATTTATGGAAGGACCAACAGAGATGCACTTGGCAGCAGTAAAAAGGGTTTTGAGATATGTAAAAGGCACGATCGGCCTTGGAGTTCTTTACAGAAAGGGAGAACATGCTGAGCTCAGGGGCTATACAGACAGCGATTATGCAGGTGACCTGGATGATAGAAAGAGTACATCAGGATATTTGTTTATGTTAGGTTCAGAAGCTGTGTGTTGGTCTTCCAAGAAACAACCGGTGGTTACACTATCAACAACTGAAGCTGAATTTATTGCAGCAGCTTCATCTGCTTGTCAAGCAATCTGGTTAAGGAGGATAATGAAGGACTTGGGTCAGGTTCAGCAGGGCTCTACAACAATTTTCTGTGATAATAGTTCAACAATAAAGCTCTCCAAGAATCTTGTGCTGCATGGTCGAAGCAAGCACATAGATGTACGGTTTCACTTCCTTCGTGAGCTGACTAAGGATGAAACTGTGCAACTGGTTTATTGCAACTCTCAGGAACAAATAGCAGACATACTAACCAAGCCATTGAAGACTGATGCCTTCTTGAAGTTGCGGGAGTCTATGGGAGTGTGTCTGGAATTAGATGTAAATTGATTGCTTAGCAGTCAGTTTAAGGGAGGATGTTGGAAGTAGTGGTTTTATCCACTACGTAAGTTTAGGGTTAATTATGTTAGCAGTTTCAACTGCATGGTGAAATAAGCCCTAGAATTTAGGGTTCAGTTTTTCTTTTAGACTTAGTCTTCTACCACTTTTAGGTTTATGTTTAACGTGGGCTGCACATTTTCATTCAGTTATTGTGTAAGGCTTATATAAAGCCTGGTTATTCTTCATTCAATGATAAGGTTATTTTCTCATAGCTTGCAAAAGATCTCAGTCGACAAAACTCAGATTTAACACATACAACAACTCTATACGGAAATTAATACGAAAACAACGATTAAAAAAAACCCTACAAACTGAAGAGTCGACAAAATTAACTCAAATAAAACGAGATTAAGAAGCGATTAATTAACAAAGCATTCATGCATAAGCACAAAAATGGAAGAAAGCGAGAAATACGGAGCTTGAAAAGTACCTGTTCGACGAGAAGGAGAAGACGATTTCAGCTGGAACCGGCGGTTTGAAATTGGAGACAGAGAGTGAAGTCGCACTGCAACGCCAGTGGAAGAAGGGATTCGGGAAAAGGCCAAACGACGTCGCTCCGATGTATTCAACATTTCAAACAAATTGTTGAATAAACCCGCATACTTAATAATACTCTTCACATTTACTTTTTCACTTAAAAATTATTTTAATACACTCTCACATATTTTTTCATAATACCCTCACACCTCACATTCTCAATATACACCTTATATTTTGTACATGCACCATACCTTTTCTATACACCCCATATTTCTCAAATCTTATAACCCTCATTTTTTATTTTTAGGGACTGAATATAACCATTTAGTTTGTCGAAAAATTTCAAATCATCTGAACATTTAGTTTGTTGAATAATTTCAAAATTATGATTTGCTAGGTAGGGTAACATCAACAATGACTTCATTGTTAGGTTTGACTTCGTGGTATGAAAGTTTTGTTTTGACTTTCATGAACTTCATTTCGGCAGTGTGGAGCACTAGGAAAACATTGGTATCTATTTCCTAACATTGAGAATTGGAGAAAAAGCTTATTGGACGGACAAAGGTAAGGAGATTTCATGTAAATTCTCATTGTGATTCTTAAAAGATGAATATGAATATAAAAGTTTAAATAATGTAGCAAACACAAAATTAAATAATTATCGATGTCATCGAAATTACTAAAATAATAAAAAAATATAAAATCTTACCACATGTGAAGTTTCCAAAACATCGATTTCATGTTCTTTCTCAATCAAATGTCATTATCTTTTTCGGTCATTCAAATAAATTATTCGGTTGTGCCATATGATCACCAACCCAGACCCCACCCCACCCGGACCGGTGGGAATGTGATTCGGCACACGATTTGCGTGGAACGGTGGGGGGAAGTAATTGTAACAGTTCATTTCGTCTCCCGTATCTCGTGGAAAGACGTTATAAAAGCGAAGAAATTCCGTCGTCTTCTTTCAAAATCCCACCGCTATAAAAACCCTAGACACGCAGGTTCCACCGTCCCCTCCGCCACTCACAATCTAATTCCCCCCCCCCCCCCCCTTCTCTTTCTATCTCTGGGTTTCGGCTCCGACTGGTAAGAAATCCCGGTAAGTTTTGGATCCCCTTTTGGCTTTGCAACTTTTTAAAATTTTAATTTTCGCACTCTCTTTCCTTGTCAATCTAGGAGCTTCGATTATCCGCTCCCAAGAGTTTCTCCTATTCTAGATGTACTAAGTACCGAGGGATTTGATTATTAAGTTAGTGGATCTGCATTATGAATTTGAGACCAGAATAGGAATCAAATTGTTTTACGTCTAATTCAAACCAAAATCTATAAATAGGGTAATTAAATCCAGAAAAAAATGGGATACTCGCGCTAGAATTCATTACGTATTCCTATTTTGATTACTTTAGCTTCTCTATATATACATACATGTATGTATGTATAGGTTCACATAAACAAAGGTTTATCCCACAACTCAGAGAGCTCAAAACTCGAACCGTGACAGAAAATCTCAACTGCGTCATTGTCCTTGTCCTTGTCTTCCTCCATGGCATCCTCAGCTTCCTCGCAGTCCGCTGACAAGTACGAGGGGTTTGATCTGTTGAAGTGTTCGACCGTCCAAGAGGGGAAGAAAGAAGCGGAGGTCAAGTTACCGTTAGGGTATCGATTTAATCCCACCGAAGATGAGATCGTTGTGTATTTTCTGTTTAACAAGATTATGGACCGCGCAATGCCCACCTACGATCTTATAAAAGAGGTTGATGTGTACGAGTACGATCCCAATCGGCTGCCGAATGGTGAGTTTCCGATTTGAATGTTATTTTGTACTACTATTGAGTTCAGTCCGTGTTTTAAGTTCAAATCTGATTGCTTATCGTTCTGTGACTCGCAGGTGACTTCAAACACAATGCCGGTTGCAATGCGGCCTATTACTTCGCCAACAGAGAACCCTTTGACGCTAGTGAAGGGAAGATAATCAAGACGGCTGCAAACGGTGGTTACTGGAAGGTGATTGATGACGAATGTGAGGTTTTGTTCAAGGATAGTGAAGTAATAGTAGGGTTTGAAGCCGCCATGAACTTCTACGAGGGGAAGGCGCCAAACGGGATCAAAACTCCCTTTGTCATGAACGAATACAGGCTCAATCCTCGTGTAGTACCTGCTCATGTGCTGAATGACAGCATTAGGAATAAGGTACAGACCGTAAACTACGTATAAAAGTTCTTATGATATGCTTTTGTTTTAGGTTGTGAATTTTGTCCAAATTGTTTGGTAAGTGACATTTTTTGTTCTCTTTGTTTCAGATTGAGAGGTACGTGGTATGCCGAATTATAAACGAGGAGGTTTCGAATCAGCCCGTTATCGACTATAGAAAGGAATCTCTCGAGCTTCTTTTGAAATATGCGTCTGCCGGCACTGTCAAAGACGGAGAACCAAAATAATATGGCAGAAACAGCCTAGTCCTTCATTGAAAATTTGAAATAGCAAATGCAGCTCCTTTGTTTTGATGTTTTTTCTTCTAGTGTTATATAGATATAGCAGAACAATATGTATACATTATTTTTGGCCTAATATTTGACTTGACGCAAGAGAAAAGTTTCATCAAGAAGTTTTTTAGATCTCCAGTTCGGCCAGAAAATCCGCAGAACCCTCTGGAGAAACCAAATCAACCTTGGTAATAATAATAACAGCCTACAACACAAAGCCCAACTCATAAGATATGAAGAGCAAGCACAATACAATCCAGCATAATAATACAAAGTTGAAACCCGGAAGAGAGAGAGAGAGAGAGAGCACTACAATAGAACAGATATGAGTAAAAGTACCAGTAACAAAAAACCAAGTCTGAAAAAGCTATCCTATTATACAATCGTCTTCATTTTGAATCCAAAATAAGTCATAAGGAGACCATACTGCAAATGCAATCTGAAGATATGCTTCAGGAAATGAAGACGACATTCGATGCTTACTGAGCTGAAAACGGAGGTTCTTGGCATCCACGACATGTTACAGAAATTGATGAATAAACCTTTGCTACTAACATAGTAAATATAAATCACATAGCTTTTCTACAAAAAGAACTTAACAAGCTCAGCTAGTATTTAAAAGGCAGAAAACAGTGGAACCGACAGAACCTAACTGACATACCATGTGTATCTACACTTGGTGCAGCTAAGTAAGCATTTAGCAAGACAAGTTCCAAAATTCAAATGGTACTCTAATACATTAATATTATAACTCAAAATCCCATAACCAAATTGCTAAAACTTTAAAACATCACTGGCACGTAATGCATCCAATAGTTAAACTAACACAAAACTCAGCCACAGATTAGATAAACGAATCAGAACTCACAGTGATAATTGAATCAAGCATGACAGATGATTCTAGATTATCATCCAACCACAGAACCGAAGCAAGCGGAGCGGGGTTAGCTAACCCAGTAGTTTCCAGCAATATATGATCAAGTCTACAACCAAAGAAAACCAAAAAACCCACGTCTCAAATTTCATCATAATCACAATATATATATATATATATATATATATATATATATATATATATATATATATATATATGATTTCAATCATACAGATTTAAATATAGTTTTACAAAACCTTTCTTTTCTCTGAACAAGTTGCTCCAATGCCTGAACCAAACTGTGCTTAACAATGCAACAAATACACCCATTTGCTAACTCCACCCACTCTTCGACAAGCGCACCGCCATCTCCTTCGTTAATCATAGCTCTCTCCACGCCAATTTCCTAACCGAACTCGTTTAGTATCACAGCAATTCTCTTCTGGTGTTGGGAATTCAATATATGATTAACCCAATTCAAAAACCAACAAAAACACACTCAAAGCTCTAATCTTTTCCAAAAAAAGAAAAAGAAAAAGGAAATATAGCAAAAAAAGAAGTGAGCTTACGGTGGTTTTTCCGGCGCAGAGATAGCCGGTGATGACGGTGACGCCGACCGACACGTCGTCGTCTTTGTGACTAGATGAATTTGGGTTGCTGCTGAGAGTAGGGTTCCGAGGGTTGGTCGATTTCAATGGCGAGAGGTGGAGCTTCTTCATCGTCTTCCATTTCTTTTTCCAATCCCGGGAAATTCATAGGTTTAGGATCCTCCTCAGTTTGAACTTGAATTATGCTGACCCACTGGGCCCATCTGGGTCGTGGTCTTTGTTTGGGCCTTCATGAGTAGAAGTTCTCCATTCCCATCTACTATGGGTTTTGCTTGTTGGGCTTCAGCACACTTCTTTACCAAAATTAAAAAAATGAAAAATAGGTGCAAATTAAGCTCTCAAATTTGAAAAATTAAAAACAAAAATTCACTGAAACTACAATCTAGTAGTATTCTTATATAAGTGTGAGCTCAAGTTCGAATTACCTTGATAAGTTCAATAATACATGGTGTATAGTGTGGTTTAGCCTAAATATTATCCAATATCATTTTTTTAACCATTAGCCCACGTATCAAATATTAATATGAACGAGTACTACACTTGATCTCAGCCAAAAAGTCAAGAAAGGTATTATATGCTAGTATGTAAAGGTTTTTTTTATATTATATATATATAGAAATTCTTCTTCAAGTCGATTTTATTAAACCAGTCTTTCTAGGTGTACGGGCTAATTGGTTTAATGAGTAAAATCAAATAAACTCAAGCACAAGGCAGTATTCTACTTTAAACTAATCTAAATTGGGATGAGATATTGAAACCGAGTGGAAGCCCACGTATGCGAAAAGGATGTAGCAATAGATTTCCATTATGGTCCCTGTTTGGTTCAGATAAATACTCGATGGGCGGAGTTACTCCGCCGGAGTACGAGGATGAGGACGACAATGCTTGTACGGAAAACAAATAGAGAGAGTGGAGATGGTGAGGTCTTTGCATTGGTTCAAAAGTTGGGGTGGCGAACAAGAACATTATAGGCTATAGATCTGCATAAACTTAAAGCCAAACAAAACTAGTATTTTTGTTCACCAAATCATATTGCCTTAAATTAATTTCCTTGCTTGTTTAGTTAACTTAAAAGAGACTGCATTGTTTCGAAGTTCGAATCATTTTTGGATGCATGAATTCATCATTCTTGATCAATTTTAGGCTCGTTTAGAGATATTTTTAAACTGATTGAAAACACTTTTAGAGAAAATATTTTTGGGTCTCAAAAGTGTTTGAAGTGTTTTCTGCAAGAAGCACTAGTTATGTGCTTCTTCCATAAAATACTTTAAGTACCTTTTTTCAGGATTTATTTGCATTTTTACTAATGACTGATTACAAAAATATTTTTACTAAAAACGTTTTTAACTATTTTAAAAACACTTTCAAACGAATCCATTAATCCCTAATTAAGAAACACACTTGACCCAAAAAAATCCTAATTAAGGAACAAATTACATGATAATAATCAAATTATTCAAGACTTGTTTACTTGTAAACAAACAATACTGAGGGAGCAGGAATTCGAACACAAAACTTAAGCACAATTCCAATTGTTTACATATATTTCTCACCTATTTTGTATCCAAATGATGTGAGATACAGTTTGTCATTGGCTGAGGACGATTAAACCCACTTTAGAGTTTAGACCGAAATACCAAGGTATCCAATATGCGGAGTAAAATATGCATGTCAAGCTGGCATCATGTATAGCTAGTTAATCAAGATTAATCAAAAGCAGCCACAATACTACAACAACGATAACAATCAAGTGTTATCTTATTAAGTGGAATCGGTTTTATGAATCTTAAAACTCTATTATACTTAGTTTTGTGTCAAGTTTTCTGTTAACTTCAATTACTCTATATCTTTTCTTATAGTATCTTTCAAAGTTTTCCTCTATCTTTTTTGTCACGAGCCTCTGTCTTATGATATCTTTTAATCAGAGCATCTGTAGGTCTTCAGTTCACATGTCCAAATTATCTTAACCGAATTTCTCTCATTTTATCTTCAAATACAACAACTTCGAATTTGCCTATGATATCTTCATTCTTAATTATATCATTTCTCGTGTGCCTATATATCAAACAAAACATTCTCATATTTGCTACATTCATTTTAGCACACGTTACTTTTTAATTGACTAATATTTCGTGCCATAAAACAGCGATAACCTTATTGTCGTCCTATAAAAAGAGTCACAATATTAAACATTATAAATCAATGTCATCATATGTTGGTGTGGCCGTATATCGATTAGGTGAAGGCCATAAAAGGATAGAACCAAGTTTCCGACATTTCATGGGCACACATGCTTTAACCGTAAAGAAAATGCATCTTGCCGTGAATAAAACAGGTTAGTCAGTTTTATCGTATGTCACGCAAACAATTATTCCAATTTTGTTCGCTTGTTCAGTTTAAAACTTCAAAAATGCACTTACCATCACCCAACCCTTCATCAAATAAGGATAAGACAAAAATACCTTCAATTTTGTCAAATTATTTTAAATCATTATTTGTTAAATTAAAAGTATTTTTGTCATTTTACGTCTTGTTTAACAAATTTTTTATAAAATGACTAAAATGATTTATTGAAGCAAACTTAAAGATCTCTGTTGATTTTAAACTTCAGGAACTAAAATGAGGAAGTATATGACAATCTTAATGACCATTTTAGTTTAAAAAACTAAAAATTAATTATTAATTTTGCACCATACTTACTGAATATGACTCGTTATGTTATTATTTACATTGTAATAATGTTAGATAGGACACATTTTATATTACATTATATTTGAATATACTATATCATTAATTGACAAGATGCATGTACATCACTTCTGACACCGGGTGTGAAAAACACAGGGCATGTGCAGACATAACTGGTGTTTTTTTTTTGCAAATAGCACTTCGCGTGCTTTTGAAATTTAGAAACATTTTTTTTCAAAAAATTGCTTTAAATTGCCGCTTAGTATTACGGTTTAATGGTATTATTCTTTACTTGTAAGTGAGAGGTCATAGGTTCGGCTCTCACAAAAGGCAAATTTGAACCATTATAGTTAGCCCATTGTGAGACTAAGCATGCCATGTCCCCCTTAGTCTAAGTAATATCGTTTGTTATAAAAAAAAAAAAACACTTTCAATCATTATAATCAGAAAACTTCATTTTAATCCTTTTAAAAAAATGAGTTTTAGCCTATAACCTTGTGTAAGATTAAAATTTAATTTTAGGCCCTAATACATTTAATCATATTATTTATTAGTTATATTTTGATGTTTTATTTATCTTTTTATTTTGATTTTAATGTATTAATTACATTTAAATTTAATTTTTTATTTCATTCATCATAATATATTTTAATGTCTCCATTTAGGCAACTAATTTTTTTTATAATATATATTCCGATAACAATTTTGTATATTCTTCATTTAGGTAAATTAATAAATTTAAATATTTGAGTATATCCGTCGGTACAAACATATAGGTACATTGATTCAATATAATGCATTTCGTTACGTACATTTTGGTACACACATTTGAGTATTGACTTTTAGATACATTAATTTAATATATTATATTTCGGTACATACATTTAGGTACATACATTTTGATACATACGTTTCAGTATTGACATTTAGATACATATATTTCGATATTTTTATTTTGGTACATATATTTCGATATTGACATTTTGGTACATATATTTCGGTATTGACATTTAAGTACATTAATTCAATATAATACATTTCGGTACAATTGACACGCCCCGACCCGGAAAGGTCGACGCATGCTGGCCGTCACCGTGAAGTGACGTAACCATAGGGGTAAGTGATGTAAAAAGTGCGTAGGTTTAAAACGTACATAGAATTTATTAAAATTTGAAATAGTGACAGAGTGCACAAACGTGGGTGTGGCCCACTATAGTTATTCAGAGCTTAATGAGGAAACGACTACCGAAGGGTAGTCAAGCAACTAAAGTACGCTTATTACACATAGTGATAAGTTCATACGTCAGAAGCGGAATGCTGAATGTCAGAAACGTTTCAAGATTCCTCGAATGCCACGCAGAACAGCTATCTAGGTCCTGGAGGGGCGAAAAACAAAGTTGAGTGGGTCAGCAAAACAAACTTATGTGAAAACGTTTGGTTTTGAACATACTAACCCCTCGCCGTAAAACAATTATAGTTTCCTTTATTAAAAGCACATTATGAGTAAGTATGTACGTATATATATCCACAATACTAAAGCCAAGTATACATGATAATATACAAGTCAATTCATGATGAGATCGATGCTGCAGTTATATAATCATATGACAATGTTATAAAACAGTATCGCTAAATACTCATCCATCTAATGCTGGCACACAAGTTCGAACAGATAACTCTGACACGAACAGGACTGGGTGTAATCAATACGCTCAAGTACTACGATCACGTGAAGACTGGTGCAAAAGCACATCACATACAAGTCGGATTGCCTAATGCAATCTACCCGACAGGACTGGCACCTAACCTGGATCCAGACGAGCGAACGGTGCAATGTGAACATACACGTGAAGGACTGGCCCTGGCCCTGGGGCAAGTACTAACACCAGTGCAGCAAGATGAGTATGTATATAAACATGTATGAATGTCATGGCAATTATATCTCAATCGCATTTCAGCATTTATCACAATTATACCTCAATTATCCAATATTTAGCAACATATACGTAAAGTGAAGCATTTTATGAAGTTTGGAAACCATAAATACGTATAGGTATAAAAACAAACTGCCCACTCACAAATACGTCGTTGGGTCGTGGTCTCCGGGCCTAGCTTGGTCTCGTAATTCCTCTGGATATATTTCTCCTATTTATACATAATTTATATGAATTAATTAACGCTTAAATACGGGAATTTAAATAACACTCCCATAGATTGCTCAAACCTAAGGTTTGAATATACCAAAATGATCTACTCGACATCATGAACATCCCTATAATTTTAAAATAATTTTTGGACTCACCACGCGCCCTCACGCGCCAAACATGGCACGGACTTACGCGCCCCCACGCGCGGTCACGTGCCACGCACGCTGACTGTCCCTGTCATGCCGTTAGGAATATTCTTCGGAATATTCCGTCAAGTCCTAACGGAAACCGTTAGTTTTGACTGACGGCGTCGGAATATTCCTCGGAATATTCCGTTAAATCTTAACGGTGACCGTTAAAGATCACTGACGGCGTTGGAATATTCCGTCAGAGTTGACGGAATATTCCGTCGTCTTCTCCGGTGGACCTCCGGCGACACTCCGGTCGCCGGAAACTGGAAAATTTTTGTTTTCTTTATATCTTCTTCATTTTTTATCCATTTTTCACCAATTTTATATCAAATTGAAGCCCTAAGCATGTAGAATCACGTTACATAGATTTCAAGGCTTAAAAATCACAAGATATTTCTCGAGATCGTTCGATAATTCGGCTTACCTACAAATTCGTCGATCTCGGCCCTCCGACTTCCAAATCCTTCCTAACGAGATGCTCCGGGGTTCCTGGGAGCATTTTAAGGACAGTGGTGATTTTGGTTTGCTTTAAAACGAAGCCATTTAAAACTTGATGAATAGTATCATAATCGGGATTCGATAATTCGACGTAAAAACGATCGAGTTTTTACCTGGAATCGATGTAGATGGACTCGTGAGGTTCCAAGGAGTCCAGTGGTGATTTTGGATCTTTGATTCTCCGAGGTTTGAATGGTTTTCGAATTTGCTCCGTGTGCAAATGGTAGAGAGAGAGCTTCGAGTCTGAGGATTTGATGAGAGAGATAGTCTGTGTTTAGTGAGAGAGAGAGACTGAGAATGTGATGATGATGTTAGGATTAGAATAACAGAATTTGGTGAATGTGTGAGTTGTAAGGGACGGGGAAATGGGGTTTGGGATAAACAATTCCGAGTGGAATAGGTTTGGTAAGGGTAGTGGAGTAGGGTTGGTGAGAACTAGGTTTTACACAAAATTTCTACTAATTTAAATTTACCCTAAAATAGTTAAAACGAGTAAGCGTAATATGACGTTTTCGTAATATTCAACGACAAGGGTACAATCGTCATTTTACACACACGGGGAGAATTTACATAAAAAGTTTGGGACGGGTCGCCACAATCTACCCCCCCTTATAAAAATTTCGTCCTCGAAATTTCAACATTAATTATATATCGAAACCATAAAACAAACGTGGGTACAAATCTCTCATACGTTTTTCTGTTTCCCAAGTAGATTCTTCTACTGAGTGATTTCTCCATAAGACCTTTACCATTCGTACGGTCTTGTTCTTAAGAACCTTATCCTTCCAGTCAAGAATCGTCACTGGAATCTCATCGTAAGTCAAATCGGGGTTGATTTCCAAAGGTTGGGGAGGGATCACGTGTGATGGATCCGAGACGTATCTCCGTAGCATCGATACGTGAAATACATTATGCACTCTTGCCAACTCCGGTGGCAAAGCAAGTCGGTAAGCAACCTCTCCAATTCGCTCGACGATCTGGTACGGTCCAACGTATCTAGGGCTAAGCTTCCCTTTCTTTCCAAAACGCACAACACCCTTCCACGGCGATAACTTCAAGAACACCATATCGCCAACTTTATAGGCTCTGTCAGTGGAATGTCGGTCAGCAATACTTTTCTGTCGATCTTGAGTCGCTTTCAGATTAGCCTTTATTACTTGAATGTTCTGTGTTGTCTCATCCACGATTTCCGGGCCCACCAAAATCCGTTCACCTACTTCTGACCAACACAAAGGGGTACGGCACGGTTTCCCATACAATGCTTCGAATGGGGCCATACCGATGCTAGAATGAAAACTGTTGTTGTAGGCGAATTCTACCAACGGCAAGCGCTTGTGCCAAGCGTCTCCAAACTGTAGGACTGATGATCTCAACATGTCTTCCAAAGTTTGGATCATTCTTTCCGATTGTCCATCGGTTTGAGGATGATAGGCGGTGCTGTAAAGCAATCTTGTACCCAAAGCTTCCTGAAAAGCTTTCCAGAACTTCGAGGTAAACCGGGGGTCTCGATCAGAAATGATGTTAATAGGGACTCCGTGATACTTTACCACTTCGGAGACAAACCGTTCGGCCAATTGGTCTAACGAGAAATTCTCACGAACGGGTATGAAGTGTGATGACTTAGTGAGTCGGTCAACGATGACCCAGATACCATCATAACCATTTCGCGTACGAGGTAACTTGTACACGAAATCCATTGTGATGTTCTCCCATTTCCACTGAGGTATCGGGAGTGGTTGTAGTAACCCGAAAGGCCTCTTTCTTTCCGCCTTTACCTGTTGACAAATTGCACATCGGCTGACATACTCAGCGACCTCCCTTTTCATACCAGGCCAATAGTAAAACTGTCGGATGGTATGATACATCTTGGTATTTCCAGGATGCATCGCATAAGCAGAAATGTGCGCTTCATCCAGTATCTCCTTCTTTAGTTCTCCAATATTAGGTACATACATCCGAGTACCCTGCATCAACATGCCATCCGTGTCTCTGACCCTTAGATCTTTCTTTCTCCCTTCTGATACCGCCCGTATCAACTCTTGAATTTCTGTATTGTTCTTTTGGGCTTCAAGAACACGATCCACCAGGATTGGTCTGACTTGAAAACTTGCAATTAAGGCTCCTTGTCGCGCCGTTTCCAAGGTTACGCCAGTAGATCGTAGATCAGTCAATATAGGAAGATGACTTGCAATAAGAGTATTAAGTCGAGCATGAGGTTTTCTGCTAAGCGCATCCGCTACGGTATTCGCACGACCTGGGTGGTACTCAATAGTGCAGTCATAGTCACTAAGCAACTCCATCCATCTTCGTTGTCGGAGATTTAGCTCTGACTGAGTGAAAATGTACTTTAGGCTCTTATGATCGGTGAAGATTGTACACTTTTCTCCATAAAGGTAATGTCTCCAAATCTTCAGAGCGAATACGATTGCCGCCAATTCAAGGTCATGAGTGGGATAGTTCTTCTCATGAAGCTTTAGCTGGCGTGAAGCATACGCAATCACATTCCCATGTTGCATTAGCACACATCCAAGACCATTCAGAGACGCATCACTGTAGATCTCGAAGTTCCCTTTGTCATCGGGAAGTGCTAAGACAGGTGCATGAGTGAGAAAGTACTTTAACTGTTGGAAACTCTTTTTACACTCCTCACTCCATACGAATGGAACTCCCTTCCTGGTCAACTTCGTCAGAGGCAGTGCAATAGCCGAGAAATTCTTCACGAAGCGTCGGTAATAGCTAGCAAGACCAAGAAAGCTTCGTATTTCTGTAACCGTCTGAGGTTGCTCCCAATTCTCAACGGCTGATATTTTCTGAGGATCAACAAGCACACCCTGAGTTGATATCACGTGCCCCAGAAATGACACTTGGTCTAGCCAAAACTGACATTTGCTAAACTTAGCATACAACTTACTCTCCCTTAGCTTATCTAACACTAAATGCAAGTGTCTGGCATGGTCAGCTTCATTCTTAGAGTACACCAAAATGTCGTCTATGAACACAATGACGAACTTGTCGAGGTATGGATGAAATACTCGATTCATCAGGTTCATGAAAACTGCTGGTGCATTAGTCAACCCAAATGGCATCACAAGGAATTCGTAATGACCATATCGAGTTCGGAAAGCTGTCTTCGGGACATCGTCTTGTCTGATCTTCAATTGGTAGTAACCGGACCTTAGATCAATCTTCGAAAATACACAAGCTCCTCCAAGCTGGTCAAAGAGGTCATCGATACGAGGTAACGGATAACGGTTTTTAATCGTCACCCGATTCAACTGTCTGTAATCGATGCACAATCTCATAGTTCCGTCCTTCTTCTTCACAAACAGAACTGGAGCTCCCCAAGGGGAAGTGCTTGGTTGAATGAAACCTTTATCGACAAGCTCTTGTAACTGAGTTTTAAGTTCCTTCAACTCTGCTGGAGCCATACGATAAGGTGCAAGATAAATTGGATTAGTACCGGGAAGTAGATCAATGGTGAACTCTACTTCGCGATCCGAGGGTAAACCAGGTAAGTCTTCAGGAAAAACATCTGGGAAATGTCTGACCACTTCGATGTCGTTCACGGACGCAGTGGCCTCTTCAGATAGTACCACATGAGCTAGGTAGCCTTGACAGCCCTTGCTCAACATTCTTCTTGCTCTCACCGCGGTGATAATTCCGCGCCTCAGACCATTTCGTTCACCAACAAACGTGACACTAGGTACATCTGGTCGATGAAAAGTAACTATCTTCCGATAGCAATCTAGATGGGCTCGATAGTAGTTCAACCAATCCATGCCTAAGATAACGTCAAAATCAACGATATCTAATGGTACAAGATTAGCCGGCATCACTACATCTTCGATAAGGATGGGACATCCTCTATACTCCGAGTTAACATAACAGATTTCTCCCCTCGGCATCGAGAATTCTAACTCGAAACCGAGTGAAGTGGGATGTGGTTGGGTTGTTCGAGCAAACACATGGGAAATAACTGAATGTGTAGCACCAGAATCAATTAAAATTTTAGCATGGTGGCCTAGAACATTCAACGTACCCGTTATCAGGTTCGGGTCTGCCTGGGCCTCCTGGAAGGTGATGTTGTTGACCCTTCCCTGAGCTTGCTGTCTGCCTCCACGACCTCTATTCGCCTGGGTCGGGTTTCCTCGGCCCTGATTCCCTCGACCCTGAGGGGCTGGAAGTGCCTGTCTGCCTGTATTTCCACTGCTGGAAGCTACATCCCAGTTCTGATAATGTCCTCCGTTGTGCATCTGAGTTTCCCCGCCCTGATAGGGCACATATTCTCCTTGGTACTGAGGGTAACCTCCTTGAATCTGTTGATTCCCTGTCTGATAGTAGGGTGCCTCAACCGGATGCTGGTATGGTCCTCCTTGGTGCGGGGCTACGTCCCCCTGATAATGGAAGGCTCCACCATAGCCTACCAGCTGACGATTACCAGGTGCAGGACGTTGCTGTATGGGAACTGCAGGTGGCATAACAGCAGGCTGATTCTTCTGATTCTGAGGGCAATTATAGGCCCTATGTCCTTGCTGTCCGCAAGTGTAACATCCTCCGGTTCCCCTCTTACACTCACCATAGTGGCGAGTGTTACACCTGTGGCAGAGTCGGGGCTCTGAATTGCTGGAGTTTCCCTGATTCTGGAAAGAGTTGCTATCGAATCTGTTTCCTCTGTTACGTGTACCAGAGTTGGAACCTCCGCTGGATGACCCTGGACCATTTCTGTTCCTTTTGAAGTTCTGGGTCCTCCGTGGACCAAGTGAAGACTGCCAATTGTTATTGTTCCTCTGAGTACTCCTGTCCTTATCCTCGTCGTTGTCATCAGGAGTATTCTCTGACTCCTCTACTCGAAGCAAGACCGCGAAGAACTCCTGATAGGTGCTACAAGGAGTAGCGGTCGCCAGGGAGCGTAACTTCTTTTGGGTCCCCTTCTTGAACAGACGAAGCATCTCTGTAGGATTAGCAGCCGTCTCGGGGTGGTAGCGGGACAGATCTACGAAGTTCCGATAGTATTCGGAGGCTGACATCTTGCCCTGTTTCAGTTCTGTGAACTCGTTCTTTTTTCTATCCAGATAGGTTGGGGGAATGTAGTTGTTCTGGAAAATGTGTTTGAAAGTGTCCCAGTCGGCAATATCCTCGTCGGATAAGGAACGTTTCTCCTGTTTCCACCAGGATTCCGCTCCCTCACGCAAGAACCAAGTGGCCGTATCGACCCATATCTCTTTTGGTAGGTTCCCTTGACGGTGTATGACATCGAAAGTCTTCTCGACATGGTCGAGCCAAGTCTCCGATTTCTCTGGTCCTTCAGTGCCGAAGAGCTCATCTATCTTCAATCTGGCTACCGAATCCAGGGTGTTCCTCTGGGGAGGACGGAGTGCTGATTGGATAGCGTTGGCGATAGCCTCGCCAAATTGCTCAAAACCCGGGAAGTTGTTCTCGACGGGAGTACGGGGCTCTTTTCGAGGTGCCATGTTTCTGACATAAGAAGACAAGAGTTTAAACACACTAGGAATAATAGGATTATCTAAACCTAGTGCTCTGATACCAAGCTGACACGCCCCGACCCGGAAAGGTCGACGCATGCTGGCCGTCACCGTGAAGTGACGTAACCATAGGGGTAAGTGATGTAAAAAGTGCGTAGGTTTAAAACGTACATAGAATTTATTAAAATTTGAAATAGTGACAGAGTGCACAAACGTGGGTGTGGCCCACTATAGTTATTCAGAGCTTAATGAGGAAACGACTACCGAAGGGTAGTCAAGCAACTAAAGTACGCTTATTACACATAGTGATAAGTTCATACGTCAGAAGCGGAATGCTGAATGTCAGAAACGTTTCAAGATTCCTCGAATGCCACGCAGAACAGCTATCTAGGTCCTGGAGGGGCGAAAAACAAAGTTGAGTGGGTCAGCAAAACAAACTTATGTGAAAACGTTTGGTTTTGAACATACTAACCCCTCGCCGTAAAACAATTATAGTTTCCTTTATTAAAAGCACATTATGAGTAAGTATGTACGTATATATATCCACAATACTAAAGCCAAGTATACATGATAATATACAAGTCAATTCATGATGAGATCGATGCTGCAGTTATATAATCATATGACAATGTTATAAAACAGTATCGCTAAATACTCATCCATCTAATGCTGGCACACAAGTTCGAACAGATAACTCTGACACGAACAGGACTGGGTGTAATCAATACGCTCAAGTACTACGATCACGTGAAGACTGGTGCAAAAGCACATCACATACAAGTCGGATTGCCTAATGCAATCTACCCGACAGGACTGGCACCTAACCTGGATCCAGACGAGCGAACGGTGCAATGTGAACATACACGTGAAGGACTGGCCCTGGCCCTGGGGCAAGTACTAACACCAGTGCAGCAAGATGAGTATGTATATAAACATGTATGAATGTCATGGCAATTATATCTCAATCGCATTTCAGCATTTATCACAATTATACCTCAATTATCCAATATTTAGCAACATATACGTAAAGTGAAGCATTTTATGAAGTTTGGAAACCATAAATACGTATAGGTATAAAAACAAACTGCCCACTCACAAATACGTCGTTGGGTCGTGGTCTCCGGGCCTAGCTTGGTCTCGTAATTCCTCTGGATATATTTCTCCTATTTATACATAATTTATATGAATTAATTAACGCTTAAATACGGGAATTTAAATAACACTCCCATAGATTGCTCAAACCTAAGGTTTGAATATACCAAAATGATCTACTCGACATCATGAACATCCCCATAATTTTAAAATAATTTTTGGACTTACCACGCGCCCTCACGCGCCAAACATGGCACGGACTTACGCGCCCCCACGCGCGGTCACGTGCCACGCACGCTGACTGTCCCTGTCATGCCGTTAGGAATATTCTTCGGAATATTCCGTCAAGTCCTAACGGAAACCGTTAGTTTTGACTGACGGCGTCGGAATATTCCTCGGAATATTCCGTTAAATCTTAACGGTGACCGTTAAAGATCACTGACGGCGTTGGAATATTCCGTCAGAGTTGACGGAATATTCCGTCGTCTTCTCCGGTGGACCTCCGGCGACACTCCGGTCGCCGGAAACTGGAAAATTTTTGTTTTCTTTATATCTTCTTCATTTTTTTATCCATTTTTCACCAATTTTATATCAAATTGAAGCCCTAAGCATGTAGAATCACGTTACATAGATTTCAAGGCTTAAAAATCACAAGATATTTCTCGAGATCGTTCGATAATTCGGCTTACCTACAAATTCGTCGATCTCGGCCCTCCGACTTCCAAATCCTTCCTAACGAGATGCTCCGGGGTTCCTGGGAGCATTTTAAGGACAGTGGTGATTTTGGTTTGCTTTAAAACGAAGCCATTTAAAACTTGATGAATAGTATCATAATCGGGATTCGATAATTCGACGTAAAAACGATCGAGTTTTTACCTGGAATCGATGTAGATGGACTCGTGAGGTTCCAAGGAGTCCAGTGGTGATTTTGGATCTTTGATTCTCCGAGGTTTGAATGGTTTTCGAATTTGCTCCGTGTGCAAATGGTAGAGAGAGAGCTTCGAGTCTGAGGATTTGATGAGAGAGAGAGTCTGTGTTTAGTGAGAGAGAGAGACTGAGAATGTGATGATGATGTTAGGATTAGAATAACAGAATTTGGTGAATGTGTGAGTTGTAAGGGACGGGGGAAATGGGGTTTGGGATAAACAATTCCGAGTGGAATAGGTTTGGTAAGGGTAGTGGAGTAGGGTTGGTGAGAACTAGGTTTTACACAAAATTTCTACTAATTTAAATTTACCCTAAAATAGTTAAAACGAGTAAGCGGAATATGACGTTTTCGTAATATTCAACGACAAGGGTACAATCGTCATTTTACACACACGGGGAGAATTTACATAAAAAGTTTGGGACGGGTCGCCACAACAATCATGTACGTACAAATATTTCAGTACAAAAAAGTCAATTTTATATATTTCGGCATAATCATTTATGTACACATATGTATTTATATATTTTTTTATCACAAATTTCTTTTAATATTTTCTCATTTACATTCATTTATAATTAAAAAACTAAATATGTGCATATTAATAAAAATAAAATTTAAAATGGAGAGATTAAATAAAAAATACACATTAAATAACAAAAATTGAATATAAATTTTGATAAAAGTACACATTAAGAGATTAAATTAAATATGTAATCCAGCACCAAATTTTTTTAAAATTTTAATCTTTTATAAAGACTAATGTTCAAAAACCCCTTCAAAATATTTTCAGACAATGTCCTACTAAGAATGCCAAGCGGGACTATAAAGCACACGGTATATTCCAAAAACAAAGGAAAGGCTGTAAAACGATCCACTACAGTCCAGGATGATTGATAAAAGCAAGGGCAATGTAAAAAGAATCAATTTGCAATTTGAAGTCTGAAAATGAATCATCATGGAGTGGATAAACAAATACATTTATGATATAAATATATATACACAATATATTTATATATATGCATCCACCATGCTCATCATTCTGGTATGAAAACGTGTGAACTCAGGAGTTTGGCTTTTCATTCCCCCACTGTCCAATAACACCACTCTCTCTCTCCGGTAGCGCGCCGCCATTTTTGGTGGTGACCGCCACCCACTGCACTACGTTTTTTAATGCCTTGTCGAACTCAACCACCCATTTTTCACTTTCTGTCTCTCACTGCAAATATACTCATCACTATAAATACTCTTCCCTTATTTCGTTAATTCTCTCTAATTAAGCAGGGATTAGAAGCTAATCTCTTTCTTAATATCTCCGCCGCCGCACCGCCGCCGTTCAGAAATGATGGGGTCGGAAAGTGGAGGCCTAGCTTTGGTGATAACAGCATTTCTATTGGCTGTTGGGTTTCCAACATGTTTGTCGGATTCAGATATCAACAGGGATAGCTTTCCCAAAGGTTTTGTTTTCGGAACTGCTTCTTCTGCTTTCCAGGTTCCTTTTTTTCAACTGCCTCTTTTACCCTTTTGATTCATCGTTACAAATATAGCACGTTTGAAACAAAATTATAGTTGCAGTTTTTGTGAGGTCATTGCATCTGCAGATTCACAGTAATCACGTGAAGATAGAATATCATGGTGATGTAATTGCTGGAGCATGGGGGCTTTTCCCGTTTATCAATTTTATCGCTAAATAAACAAAACTTTAACGAAAAGTTTTTGATATTGTTTATTTTAACAAATAAATTATATTTTTACATTAAAAAGTGAATTCTGATACTTTTTACTTTATTATTTATTTATCATTAAAATTCAAAGTTTTTAAATCATTTTTATTAATTTTTCTCTAAATAAACCCACTTCAAAGGCAAAATGTACTTCAGCTCACGTATGGCAATGACGGTTGAGGGCCGGAGTCCACAAAGTCATGCGGTTGAGAAAGGAGGGTCATTACCGGAATTCCAGTTCATTTTCCGGGGTTTTCCAGTTTTTTGCCTCAAAAAAATTCCACTACCTTTTACGACAGAGGTAGAGGGGAGCTTGGCTGGCTCTTAAGATAAGAGGAGTTCCTCCTCAATTTAGCTAGTGTTCGATTTATAAAATTTTGTGCTTATATTCAAAACTATTTGTATTATAAATTATCTTTTATGAATTCTTGAAAAAGAAAATCAAAATTAAAGTCATTTAATCAATTAACTACAGCAAATAGATAAATAATTTATAATGATTTTATTGAATTTATTCATTTGTTTATGTATAAGTAATTTATAATATTAATGATTCTGATTACAATTTCTTAAATCGGTGACAAAGTAAATTGAGGAAGAACTTTTCTTTTTCAGAACTTTTCTTCAACGAGCCAAGTTAATTCCTTTAAGATATTTGCAAACTGGCCATTGATGTTTATAAATTTTCATATATATAGGGACCACGAAAATATTCAGAGTTTGTCATTCATCAACCAGATATTGTTTTATTTCATAATTTATTTAAAATTTTATTAATATTATTTGTACCTTTGATATGATATGTGACATCCCACATCGACCAGGGAGTGATCCTTAAATGTATATTCTCATCCCTACCTAGCACGAGGCATTTTGGGAGCTCACTGGCTTCGGGTTCCGTTGGAACTCCGAAGTTAAGCGAGTTTGGGCTAGAGCAATCCCAGGATGGGTGACCTCCTGGGAAGTTGCTTGGAGTTCCAAAAAACAAAACTGTGACGGCGTGGTCGGGGCTCAAAGCGGACAATATCGTGCTACGGTAGTGGAGCAGGCCCGGGAAGTGGTGCACCCCGGGCCGGCACGTGACAATTGGTATCAGAGCCTATCCCTGGCCGGAAGTGTGCCGACGAGGACGTCGGGCCCCTAAGGGGGGTGGATTGTGACATCCCACATCGCCCAGGGAGTGATCCTTAAATGTATATTCCCATCCTTACCTAGCACGAGGCCTTTTGGGAGCTCACTGGCTTTGGGTTCCGTTGGAACTCCGAAGTTAAGCGAGTTTGGGCTAGAGTAATCCCAGGATGGGTGACCCCCTAGGAAGTTGCTTGTGAGTTCCCAAAAACAAAACCGTGAGGGTGTGGTCGGGGCCCAAAGCGGACAATATCGTGCTACGATAGTGGAGCAGACCCGGAAACTGGTGCACCCCGGGCCGGGATGTGACATGATACACGATTATTTGAGGAATATGGATATAAAAACAAATTATTTACATTTTTTTTCCTTTTGGTTTTTGTCAGTACGAAGGTGCAGTTAAAGAGGACGGAAGGGGGCCTTCTATCTGGGATACCTTTTCACATACTTTTGGTAATAATTTGTTGTTAATCTTTTGTTTTACTTTTGAATTATTTTTTGCCATACTTTGGAACATTTACTAAATGCAAAGCGTCTCACTTATCACATGACAATTAAATAAAAAGAGAGACGCTCATATATATATATATATTTATATATATTCTATGTGACACCCAAATCGTCCATGTTTTAGGGAGCAATTTAGAAACATACAACACTTAACGCATACGGATCATTTGTCTTGTGCTGCAGGTAAAATAGCCGATTCCAGTAATGCAGATGTTGCTGTGGATGAGTATCACCGGTACAAGGCAAGTCTTGTACTCAAAACTATCCTTTACAAAATTTTTTTGTTAAATTGAAGTATTGATGTCTTTAATTATGCCTAATTAGCAAATGTTAATTATTTGCAAGCAGGAAGATGTGCAACGTATGAAGGACATGGGCATGGATGCGTACAGATTTTCGATATCCTGGACTCGGATTTTCCCCAGTAAGCTCTTTCAGTTCCATAAGTTCATATTACTTCACATACAAGATTAGTTCAACAAATTTGAACTGCGAGCTTTTCGTATATCAGATGGAACCGGGCATATTAATCAGGCGGGTGTTGATTACTACAATCGTCTCATCGATGCATTGCTAGCCAAAGGTGCCTTACATTTTCATTTTTCTCCAGAATTTTGTATGTACTTCCGACTTTACATTGATCTCCGTCACACTTGTAATGGCAACGGATAAATTTCAGCATCGAACGTTTATTTATGAGGATGGAATCGTGGATTGAACTGTAAGATTCGGTATGTGCAGGAATTGAACCATATGTGACCCTCTATCACTGGGACCTCCCTCAAGCCTTGGAAGACAAATACAGCGGGTGGCTCAACCCTCAAGTCATGTAATCAACGTTGGCAGTTTTGTGCCTCTAATTTTTGTAAGTTTGATTAACGATGAGTTTTGGATTCAAGTGATTCATATGGCCTTAGTCTATTGCAGAAAGGACTTTGCAACATACGCGGATGCATGCTTTCAAAATTTTGGTGACAGGGTGAAGCACTGGATCACATTCAACGAGCCACATACATTTTCTATACAAGGATATGATGTAGGCCTCGAGGCACCAGGAAGGTGCTCTATCCCCCTTTTCCTCTTCTGCAGGGCCGGAAACTCAGCAACCGAGCCTTACATAGTTGCTCACAATGTCATCCTGTCTCATGGAACTGCGGTTGATATCTACCGGAGAAAGTATAAGGTAAGAATGATGGAATGGAGAAATATTCATGCGCGTAATTATTAACAACAGAAGTTGATTAATACTACTTGGTGTCTTTGCAGTCAAAACAGCGTGGATCGGTTGGGGCATCATTTGATGTTATCTGGTATGAATCAGCAACAAACTCGAAAGCAGACGTCATTGCAACTAAAATAGCCCAAGATTTTCAGCTTGGGTGGTAATCACAAATTTGATTTTATTACTTAGTTATATTTGACTAGGAACTGCATTATCATCTGTGTAATCACTATGTTGGAACGGCAGGTTTCTTGATCCATTTATGTTTGGGGATTATCCAAGCTCTATGAGAAGTAGGGTTGGAAGTCGGCTGCCAACATTTTCCAAATCCGAGTCTGCTCTAATTAAAGGGTCCTTGGATTTTGTGGGCATTAATCACTACACTACCTTCTATGGAAGCAACGATACCGCTGATATAGTTGGACATCTACTCAATGACAGCCTTGCAGACTCTGGTGCCATTACTCTTCGTAAGTACTCACATTGAACGCGCTACAAATTCCTCTAACCGTTCTATGTTCCAGTTATTCCATAAGGTGTCGGAATCACCAATTCAGAGATAGGGAAGTCAAAGACCAACTTGTTAGAGTTCCATAGCATGTCATCATTCAAATTTTTGTTGTTAGCTGAAGATATCTTTTCTTTTTCCATGTTTTCAGCATTCAAAGACGGGAAACCTATTGGAGATAGGGTATGTAGTATAGTTAAACTCTCGTAAATTACCGCACTGTTACTATTGTTCGATTTTTTTAATTGATCCGACATGAATACTTGTGTGAAATTGCAGGCGAATTCTATATGGTTATACATAGTGCCAGAGGGGATGCGAAAATTAATGAACTACATTAAGAAAAAGTACGGCAATCCTCTAGTGATTATCACTGAAAATGGTAATGTTTCGAGTTCCAAATAGAAGGGATGCGAAATCCAAAAGTTCTTCAGTTCATGGGACATTTCATGAGCTATCTTCTTGGTTTCATTGTTTCCGCAGGCATGGATGACCCGAATAGCCCATTCATTTCTCTCAAGGATGCTCTAAAGGATACGAAAAGGATTAAATACCACCACCGCTATCTTACGAATTTGCTAGCTTCAATCAAGTATTAACCATCTTTAATTAATCCGCCAGCTATGAATCTACTTTTTCTTGTCCATATTTTGTGGTGTAAAAGCTGATGCCATTCTGTTTTCGTTGAAATGCAGAGAAGACGGCTGCAATGTGAAAGGCTATTTTGCTTGGTCTCTGCTGGATAATTGGGAATGGGCGGCTGGATACACTTCTCGATTTGGTCTCTATTTTGTGGATTATAAGGACGAGCTCAAGAGATACCCAAAGGACTCCGTTCAATGGTTCACGAATTTCTTGAATTCTACTCAAACAAGGCAATGATCATCTGATGCTGTGAATCTGAAGTCATGCACTTGCACCCCCAACTGATCGAGTACACGAGGGTTGTTGCAGTTCACGTTTCTTTGGGATCGAGCAAGCCATCATAAACAGTGTTCGGATCATAGTTTGTGGACAGACGTTTGGAATAAAAATAGCTTATGATTCAATGAAACGAAAAATATGACTTGAAATCACAAGCTTTTGATTTATTTTTGCAATCAATATATTGTTACACGTAGAAACATAAAAGGTTTGATTAGAGCACACGATATACCTTGTGAAACAGAGAAAGGCTGGAAAGGCAAGCAAACTCAGGAATGAGTGTCACATTCCAATCTCTTGGGAGTCAAGCAACTCATTCTGCTAATCAAACTGGCGCTGAAGGCAATCAAACTCAGATTCGGATTATATTTTGTCGATTACAAAGACAATCTCAAGTGATACCCTAAGGATTCTGCTCTATGGTTCAAGAACTTGGCTTCTTCTACTTGAACAAGGAGGTGATGAACTGACGCTCCTTAAGTTATGCGAAATTCTGCATTTAAATTACACCAGAAGGATTCATCACGTTATTCATTGGACACCTCTTGCAAAAACATAAAAACACTTGTATCTTTATCCCACCGAATTCTATGTTAAAGTTGGTCTTAAATTATAAGCCATAAGTAAACTGTTAGAGTTGGTTTTAGGTCCTTCGGTAGAAAAACTTCTGTAGAATCTCTGGCCTTTTTAGGACACTTCTCACAAAAGCATAGAACTAATTGTATTTTGGTTCCACACTCAATTCTATCTTAGTTCCACTTATAAATTGTCCTAATCAACCAGTCCTACCGAAATTTAAACATGGGTTAATTATGTTTTGCATTATCTTTGTGTTGACCAGGAAGAACTTATAGTTTCAAATCCACCTCCATGATAAGGATTGCGTAGCCAAAATCTAACCCATTGAATATGCCAATTGGCCTAACCATGAACAAGGGCGGCAAAATATGACACGTCCGTCGCTTCGTTCCTAGTTAAGTTGATTTCACTAGTACCATTGTCATTCTTCCAACCAATCACGGTCTAACATATTTCATTCCCATGGAAGACTTTGTGGAAATTAATCCCCACATCCTAACTGTTCATCATATATTATACAGTCAGTTTTCGTCAAGTAATATTTGTGTTTAAGTTTAAATAAAAAAAATCAAATAATTTTTTACTGCACGATGAATGGCTAAGATGTGAAGATCCTTAAGATCCCCACAATTTAAATCCGGATGAAATCCAAATGCCATTCGCATGTTCATGTCAAATTGTGCCGACCAAAAAATAACGAGTCTTGCAAGTTTGCAACGTGAACTAGACCACAAAAACGGGAACTAAGCCAATTGGATGGATAGTCTGTTCAGAGCCGATTTAGGATTCGGACTTTGGAGGGTTTCAATGTTAAATGTTCAAATTTCTAGATAAAAAGAGAACACGCAGTGTAAAAAAAATTTCTTCAGTTTATTCACCGAGGCATTTCTTCGAATACTTGGTGGGCTTATTGTTGTCAACCAAACTATATTGCGTTAATATCAACAAATATTGACATATGCCGAAACAAGTTTGATGACCGAGATCGAAAGAATTTGTCGAGTATTCTCGACGCACACTTGATAAGAACAAAAAAGACCAGTCCTAACATTCGGAAGGTCTTCGGAAAATATTCACATGTATATTTCCAAAACTCTGAGTGATGTTGCGTATAACCGCCCTTAAGTGTGTTCATCTCCTTGCACTCGAGTTCGAGAATACTGCATTGGCGAAAAATGATATTAACAATTGGCCCGTGTTAATGTCCTTAACGCGCAGCCTGCGATGGTATTGTTTGGCCTGGAAAATGATTAGCTGCCTAATTCAATTGAAAACCATAAATGGAAGACCAGTTGTTGGCGTAGTAAAAATTCCAACAAACAAAACAAAAAATAGTGTGCGTTTGGGAATCGCAGTCATTTGACCAAACCGACACCGAAAGGAGTGGACCTTATTATTTTACAACAATTCCTCCTCCTCCTCTCTGTCACTCTCTCACAATTCACACAAATTAACACCAAATGCCCTTCACGTCTAACGTTAAAAATACCCTCCAATTAATTTTCTCACATAAATATTTGATAGTTTTTATTTGGTGTAATAAATATTTGATATTTCTTTTAATAAATTAACATTGGTGAAAGTGCAACAGCACATTTTATATAAATAAATTAATTATTCATTCATAACCTTCCTTCCTATTCGGATCTGTACCTACCAGTGAGGGTAAGGACATATTGTTTGCACTTTGCATTATGTATGCCTTGCCTTGCATCGTACTCCATCATTTTCTTCTTTTGGTCCTACCAGATGTTCCAATGATTTAATCATATATAAAAGCTTCACTTTCTCCTTTTTTATACTTATTTTTATAGGTTTAATATTTAATGAAATTTGTCATTTTATTTTTGGACTTTTTTATACAATGTATATTATGGATCTACGTTTTTTTTGGGGGGGGGGAGGACAAAGAAAGGACATGTACCAAAGCAACATATCAATATATGCCTAACATGTATTACATCAAACATTTAGTAGGCACAAAAATAATTCGTGCAAAATATTAAGAAGGTCATCTGAAGTGTCACATCTCGGCCCGGGCTCGATCACTTCTTAGGCTCGACTCCGCCAAACCACGATATTGTCCGCTTTGGGCTCCGACCACGCCATCACGGTTTTATTTCTGGGAACTCACACGAGAACTTTCCAGTGGGTCACCCATCTTGGGATTGTTCTCGTGCGAACTTGCTTAACTTCGGAGCAATATATACTATTAGATTGCGTCCGACCACCCGATCGATGAAGGGGAGTATGTACATATAAGACATATTACTCCCTCTTTGTTGGTCGATGTGGAATGTTACATGAAGGCCTTCACATATATATTTTTTGGACTTGATGGTCCTGGGACCACCTTGGTCTCTACTTCCATCCGCCCTGGTTATGTTTCTGTTTAAGGTTATAGGTCTTTATTTGGACCCCAAGACTGTAATGTGTTTTGCATGCATGATACAAAACTAGCATGAAATCCAATGTTTCTTCAGAATAGTAAAATAAAAAAGCAGAAAATAACATTCCAATTATAAGTAGTAGTAAATAAAATGACATGTGCCTTACTTTATTTGAAATTGCAACGAGATTATTTACATTTATTTTTTTTTACACAGATGACGAGCTTGATTTTTAATTAATTATTATTACTAATAAATTGTTCGACTTAGTCCAAAACACATAAGTTGACAATTACTTATACATTTTTAATGCAATTGGATCCAAATATAATAACAAAACATGTACGTTAAAAAAAGGAATTGACAAATCAGCTCATTTAATGTATCCAAATAATTTCATTGACGTAAGAAATAAGATATCATCAAGGATGGATTATCGTAACTCTAAATCAATCATGTAAACGTAAAAAAATTTCACATAAAAATGTGGTAAAATAAGTAAAATAACATAAAAAAATATATCGTTACTTTCACTTATATTATGACATGATATGTGAAATAACACTTGAATATCCGATACTTGAAGCATCTCCGCACGCTTGAAAACATTTCCTCACGAAGACGAAAAAGGGAAAAACGTATGGGGAAGACTAGGTTGACTTGTAACGGTGGGAACTTTCTTTTTACTGCGTGATATTTGTTTTGTTTGGGTTGGGAAAATGAAAGGTGAAACGAAAACGTGTTGAATCGACGTGGATCGAGCGGGGCGCGGGGTACACACCACCACTGCTGTTTCCGGGTCGCACAGATCTCGGTTGTTGGATCTTAAACATTCCTCACCGCGCTGTGAGCGTATATATATACCCCTCAGATCCCCTACATTCTCGGCCATCAGAAGAAGAAAAACAGAGCTCCCTCCCTTTTTTATCTCTATCGTCTCTCTTCCTTTTTTTCCGCATTAGATTTCTCTCACTTTTTCTCTCCGCCGTCGACCTCCCGCCTCACATTGATTGAGGTAATACTCCTCTGCTTTGCTCGTTTGGTATTTCATCAAGCTCAGTGGTTTTGCTCATTTGCGTTGTTTTTTTGTGTTGTAATTCGATTTGGGTTTTGTGTGTTGAGGTGTTTGATTCGGGAAAGATTGCTCATTTACTTGTGTTATGAACTTGTGATGCTGTTTGGGTGTGGTGGAATGTGTAGATCGTAGTTGTTTCTCACTGATTGCTGTAGATCTGATTGGGATCGGTTTTTAAGTGGGAATTTGGATCTTATAGTTTGAGATTTGTTTGTGTGGGTTGTAGAAATGGGATTGTGTAGCTGAAATTTGAAGAAATCGTCCTCCTGCTCGATTAATTTCTTTCGTTTTCTTTTAAAAAACTGTGGATCTGCAAATCTTAATGCGTTTTTTGTCTAGTAAACTTGTAGATCTTGCATTTACCTACCTCACACTTAGTTACGGTGCTCTGTTTTAGGTTCATGAATCAGTATTATACTTTGAAATCGATAAAGTTTTGAGCCCATGCTCTGATATGGTTGTCGGTAGGAGAGACATTGATTCATTAGTTTTGTTTAATCTGCTAGATAAGTCGGCCCTTGTTTTCATGGTTAATCTTTTTCGAATTTTTTTTGTTTTTGCTTCATCATTGATGGCCAATTTTTCTCCTAGAGATTTGGATACCATACTGCATTCTCAATGGAATATATGAAGTTCGATTAGTAATAAAGCTTGTTCGTCACCATTCTATGCATTGGTGTATTTGTCCCTTTGTTCTTAATTCATTTGTTTCGGCAAGTTGTTGTAAATGTTTTCGTTATGTTAAGAAAAGTTAAAGGTCGGTCAGAAGCATTTAGTTCTTCAAATCTATAGTAATTCTATAACAGCACAAAGATCTAGTATTTCAGTGCTTGAAAATACTGTACCTTATCTCATTGGTTTGATCTGCTCGTCTTTAGGCCATCATTAGCAGAACAAGATGGTGAAGATCTGCTGCATTGGAGCTGGATATGTTGGTGGGCCTACTATGGCTGTGATTGCCCTTAAGTGCCCAGATATTGAAGTAGCTGTTGTTGACATTTCTGTGTCAAGGATCAA
Source organism: Crataegus laevigata (assembly GCA_963580275.1). Classification (NCBI taxonomy): domain Eukaryota; kingdom Viridiplantae; phylum Streptophyta; class Magnoliopsida; order Rosales; family Rosaceae; genus Crataegus; species Crataegus laevigata. The sequence continues at coordinate 4,385,199 of OY756940.1, forward strand.
TGCCTGGAACAGTGATACTCTCCCCATATATGAGCCAGGCCTTGATGATGTGGTGAAGCAGCGCAGAGAAAAGAACCTCTTCTTCAGCACTGATGTTGAAAAACATGTTATGGAGGCAGACATTGTCTTTGTTTCTGTCAACACGCCCACTAAAACCCAGGGTCTTGGAGCTGGTAAAGCAGCTGATCTTACCTACTGGGAGAGTGCTGCTCGTATGATTGCAGATGTTTCAAAGTCTGACAAAATTGTGGTTGAGAAATCAACAGTCCCAGTCAAAACAGCTGAGGCCATCGAAAAGATTCTGACCCACAACAGCAAAGGCATCAACTTCCAAATTCTTTCAAATCCTGAGTTCCTTGCTGAGGGAACTGCAATCGAGGACCTTTTTAAGCCAGACCGTGTCCTGATTGGAGGACGGGAAACCCCAGCGGGTCAGAAGGCAATTCAAGCACTTAAGTCGGTCTATGCCCATTGGGTCCCTGAAGAAAGAATCATCTGCTCTAACTTGTGGTCTGCTGAGCTTTCAAAGCTTGCTGCCAATGCCTTCTTGGCACAGAGAATATCTTCTGTTAATGCCATATCTGCACTCTGTGAGGCAACTGGTGCAAATGTCCAAGAAGTGGCACATGCTGTTGGCAAGGACACAAGAATTGGGCCTAAGTTTTTAAATGCCAGCGTTGGTTTTGGTGGGTCTTGCTTCCAGAAGGATATCTTGAACTTGGTATATATCTGCGAGTGTAATGGCCTTCCCGAGGTAGCAAATTACTGGAAACAGGTCATTAAGATCAATGACTACCAGAAGTCTCGGTTTGTGAACCGGGTGGTTTCCTCAATGTTCAACACAGTCTCGGGTAAGAAGATTGCAATTCTGGGATTTGCCTTCAAGAAGGACACTGGTGACACCAGGGAGACCCCAGCCATTGACGTGTGCAAAGGGCTGTTGGGTGACAAGGCCCGGTTGAGCATCTATGACCCTCAGGTGAGCGAGGATCAGATACAGAGGGATCTTTCTATGAAAAAGTTTGATTGGGACCATCCCATTCATCTTCAACCTCAGAGCCCCACTGCTGTGAAGCAAGTTGGTGTAGTCTGGGATGCTTATGCGGCAACAAAGGATGCTCATGGAATCTGCATCCTGACCGAGTGGGATGAGTTCAAGAGTCTTGATTACCAGAAGATTTATGATCAGATGCAGAAGCCTGCATTTGTGTTCGATGGAAGGAACGTGGTGGATGCTGAGAAGCTGAGGCAAATTGGGTTCATTGTTTACTCGATCGGAAAGCCCCTGGACGAGTGGCTCAAGGACATGCCTGCTGTGGCGTAAAGACTTGATGATGAGGAGAGAAGCACAGTAATTTGAAGATCGATCCCCTTGTGGGTAAAGGTTCTATCAGTTCTGAAGTTTGTTACTGAGAGTGGATGCTTAATTCGCCCTTATTTTTATCTTCTTGTATTAATTTGTTATTTCACCTTTCTTAAAGTTGGGGGTTATGTTGCGTCTTATTTTACTTGTAATGGTACCCTTAATACAGTTCCTGAGTTTGTCCTCAGCTTAGTGGACTATATTTCAATTTGTTAATCTCTTAGATGTGTAATAAAATCAGAAACCGGGAAATTATAATTCTTTTGGTCCTCCTTTTTTTGTTACGTTGCAAAGTAGTGTCGTTTACAATTGGAGAAAAACACGTGTGCTCTGTTACCGTAACATTTCGTGCCAAACAGAAGCTATGTGTGTAATTAGAAGAAAAAGGCTCGAACCGAATGAAAGATTACTAGCTCTCAAGTAGAGATGGGCAAATAACCATTAGTTATAAGTAACAGTGGTTACCCGTCCATTTAAATTAAATGATTACGGTTATGAGTAACTATTTAGATAAACAAACGGTTATGGCCCGCGAAGTGTAAATGAGCGGTATTTTAATTAATTAAAAAGTAATAAACAATAATCCGTGCAGTATTTTTATCTATAAATTAAATAAATCAAAAGAAATTTAAATAAAAAACAAGAATTCAAAAGGAATATGTTGAACGTAGTTTAGACAAATTACTTAAAACTAAGCAATATTTTTTGAACCCAAAAAAAATGAGAGAGGGCACATACCCCTGGCCCCTCATCAAATTCGCTCAAGTGTACCATGAGTATTTTTTCCTCATGTATTTTGGCTAAAGAGAATTGCAAAATGACTTTTTCAAAAGAAATTCGATGAATTGAATATATTGTCATGTTGTTATTAGAATATTTTGATTGAGAGATGAGTTGTATATTGAATAATTTTTTGTTTTGAAACTTTCATGAAAAAGATATTACTTTTTCAAAAGAAATTCGATGAATTGGATATATTGTCATGTTGTTATTAGAATATTTTGATTGGGAAAAAAGTTGTATACTAAATAATTTTTTGTTTTGAAACTTTCATGACGAGTTTGAACTCGCAAATATATTTTTGAAAACACCATCTCTGTTGCGTATCTTTTAACTTAGTGACAAAAAGTATGGTACCTCCTTATATAATATCGGGATTGCATAATAATAAAATTAGTTTGTCATCAATGGTAATGTAATACTTCTTACGTTCAAAAGAATAAAAATAAAAATAGTTGGCTAGAAGTTCTTTAATGATTAAAGAAAAAAAAAGTTTCGTGAGGACCTTTTCGTAAATTCAATTCCACAAAAGCCGGCTTCAGCCCTTTCGGCTTATATAGGGTCCAGCCCACACCAAATCTCTCTCTCACGATATCAAGATTAAACCGGTTTTTTTTTTAATCTGGACCGCTTCCTTTACAGAAGCGTACGAACCGTAGCCCCTTAATCTTTCATCGTCATCCCCTTTCGATTCGATCCCAGGCAGATCGATCTAAATTTCTTTACCAGATTTCCCCTAATTTCTTATCATAATCATTGAATCGGATGTCCGTTTGTTTAAATCCGAATCCCCTCTATCGATTAATCCCAAATTCGACCAAATCCTTTGGCCTCGTACAATTCTAGGGTTTCGACTCTAAATCGGCCCCTTGCGCCTCGTAATATTCCAATCCCTCTCGTTTCTTGGATCTAATTTCTGTCTCCTTCCTTTGCCCTCTTGAATTTGGTCCTAATTTTGTATATTTTTTCGGCCGCGTCAAATTTCTAGGGTTTCGTAGAGTTCATCTCGTTAGGGTTTGTTCTTTGTGTAAAATCTTGTAGGGGTTTTGTTCGCCTCACCTTTCTTTCGCTATTTCGTATGTTTTTTTGTCAATAATTTCACGATTTCACTTGTCAATTGCAATTTCTAGGGTTAGGGTTTCTCAAAAAATTCAGCTTCTTTATTTGGTAAAATTGGATTAGGGTTACGGTTCCTAAGGCCGATAAATCGGTTTCTGTTCATAACCAGCGTTCAATTGTATTATTTAAGCCGTCTGCTGTTCCTCCGAAGAATTAATAGAGGTACAATTTTGTTGTTGTCATTATAATCTTGTGAAGGGTTTTGTTGTAATTATTGGAAGCTTTTTGCCCTATCAGTTATCATTATTATTCTTATGCTGACAAGTAAATTTGATAAGTGGAAACAGTATTGAGATTGATATTGACATTATTCAAAATATTTTGTAAGTTTTTGGTTAGCTTAAGTTGGAGTGCGTGGTCCGGTGAAAATGGCTTAAGTGGCCTGTGTTCAAGTGAAGATATGTTGGTGTTCTGATTGAGTGAGTGAGCAATTGAATGCAAGTTACCCGGGTTTTGGCCGATTTAGATTAGCAACATTACATGCCTGCTGCAGTTCTTGTCTTGGAAAATTTGCTATGACAAATGTAGTATTTTATTCCTGCTAAATGCATAAGTAATATTGTTATTGGTGTTGTCATGCATATTTTCAAATTTTTCATAGAAGTTAATTATTTGGGCTTCAGGTTAATATGGGATTCAAAAGGCCCTTTGATGATGTCGAGTTCCAAGAGCTTCCTTATAAGCACTCAAGACAACATGAATTCGGTGATCGGTGCTCACCATTCTTTGATGCTGTTTCTTGTTATGGTGCTTCCCGAAAAACTTATGTTTCAGGTAATGTTGTTTTGGCGTTTCATTACTTTCATGTTCCTTTTGTGCCTAATATAGCCTGCTTTTTAACTTACTGAACATGGTTGCTTTGACTGATTCATGTTCAAGTCTAATATATATATATTTTTTTTTCATAAAACAGGTGAGAATGGGAGTGGTGATTGTAAGTCCCAGTGGCTTGAGGTTCTTGAAAAACATGCTGTTGCTGAAGATTCAACAGCTGTCAACAAGGGTTGTGTTCCCTTCTCATCGGTTACCAGGAGTTATGGTGAAGAAGATGTGCGTTCTGGACCAGATGCTTATTCACCTCCTGCTGAGGATTTCAAATTTGACTTCCCAAGGAGAACATGTGTTCCTTTCAAGGATGCTTATTCTTCTTTGTTTGACCGCTCTCCAAGGAAACAAGTTCCAGTTGGACCAGATCATCAGGCCAGGATACCTTTATGGAGTGGACGCATGAAATCAACGGATCAGAAAGATGAGATTTATAACAACCACATTTCCTTGCAATCTTTGGAATCAGAAAAGACTGTGAACAATGATAGTGAGGAAAAGCGTTTAGGGACTTGTGTCATTCCAATGCCTGACTCAAACCTCTCAGCACTTGAGTGTGATAAGGTTGGATTTGGTCGAACAGATTGTAGCTGCCTGGACGCAGGTACAGTCAGGTGTGTGCGACAGCATGTCATGGAAGCACGGGAAGAACTTAGAAGAACTCTTGGAAATGAAAAGTTTGTCAAGTTGGGGTTTTGTGACATGGGGGAAGAAGTGGCACGAAGATGGAGTGAAGAAGAAGAGCAGGCCTATCTTGAGGTTGTTTACTCTAATCCTGCATCATTGGGGAGGAAATTTTGGAAGCAGTTGTCTTCAGTGTTCCCTTCTCGTAGTAAAAGGGAACTGGTTAGCTATTATTTTAATGTGTTTATGCTTCGCAGGCGGGGCTCCCAGAACAGATCTAGTATGCTCGAAATAGATAGTGATGATGATGAGTGGCATGGAAACAATGGAGGTTCCAATGGCGCGCGAGATGCTGAAGATGATGAAGACTCTGTTATTGAGTCTCCTTATTATCAAGATGATCGTGTGGGCAATGAAGAAGATTACTCTGAAGAAGATGATAGTAGTGATGGTGGCGACAGTGATGGTGATGTGGGGCATGTTGAAGGAGATTCCAGCAAAGCGGATGGCAGGATAGATCATGTATCACAATCATACACGCTGAAGTCAGTTAACGAAGGAAAGTTTGATACACTTGGGGATTGGGAAAAGAATTCAGGGTGTACTGGAGAGGAATTTGATTTCCAAGATGACTCGTGTGTATCCTTCGAATTTCAGTCCAATATCCATGATTCTCGCAGCAAATGCTTGGATAGCCAACCTGATGCATCCAGTGATGTAGCTGGTCATGCGTATTTATTGGAGCCTTGCAACGCTAAGGTTTGGGACGGAAGGTTCGCGGTGGACACCATGAAAGGCGATGATCTACTGCCAACGTGGAGTATGATTGAAGACATATTTGATCAAGGAATGGCGGATTGCAAGATGACGGATGAGCGCAAGGCACCAGCCGGTGGCTAGGTGGCTTACGAAATAATTCTTTTAACCCCAATTAGTTGCTAATAAAAAATATGAAAAGAAATGTTGAGTGGTTAAACTCGTCATCAATTGCATTGTCGTTTTCTTTGTTCTCTTATTCTTCTTCATTTTCTTCTCTTCATCATCGTACAAAAGAAGTCGACCTTTCCCCTCGTCTTATTCGAATTCCCAACTTTCTAAGCAAATTTCCCAACTCGCATCAAACACCTGGCTTTGTGATTAGATGGAAAACAGAGTTGGATTTTCTCCTCTCTGTTGTTCTTTTTTTTTTTTAATTTCTATTTGACTAATCACAATTAAGTTACATCAATATTTTATATAGAAAGACAAAATAAAAAATGTGATAGGAGAGTAAGAGGAAAAGAGAATAGGATGGGAGAAAATCATACTCCGATGAAAAACACCCGCCACCAGATGATGATTTTGGGTTTTTGGATGGGATCTGACGGCCACAAAAATTTGGCACAAATGCCGACCTGCACCGAAGAAATACCGCAGCTCCATTGCCTCTTTATTTATAGGGAGCTTTAATAAAACACCCCTGGCACTGTTTACTTTTAACGAAAAACCACTTTTTTACCTTTAACTGTCACTATTCATTATACCTTCAAAAAGGACTTTTCATTAAAACTGTCACTATTCAGTGACTTTTCGTTAGTTTTCCTTTATTTTTATAGTCACAGCAGGCACCCTCATGAGAATTTTTATCAATACTTTCCCCTTTTTCGATGTCTCGAAACAATGATATTCACACTTTTATTTTTTTTCTTCAACACTATAATATTATTCTCTGTGAAAAAAAAAAAAGTGTTTCAAACTTTTGAAGTTGCGGGTGGTGATATTTTTCTTTTTGTTATTTAGATTCATGGGTGAATAAATGAAGTCGAGTAAAGGAAAACAAACATGAGAAATGTTAAGGCGACTCTTACAAAGCACGACTCTTTATAAATTTATCGTCATTAACAATTTAGTGAAGATTATCTCATATTATATATTATTATGTCAAAAATATGAAATAACAAAAAATTCATAAAAAGTCATACTTTTAAAAAGATCTCGTCTGACATCTATTGAGAGATAATAGAAAATGAGTAGGATCCTCTACCCTCTTAATCTCTCTACCATTCTATGTCTTCTTATTTAAACGATCACGGTTAAGTCACTTTAACATCTTATATTCATTTTTTATAAAGATAATAAGACAAAAAAAATATGTGAGAGAAGAGCATGAAAAAATGAGAATATGAGAGTATAAAATCTTATTCTAACAAAAAATGGATTAGTTGCGGCAGCCGACTAAGCACTCTGCCCAGAATATATAATAAGGGAGGACTGACATGCACACTGCAATTGCGACTCATACCTTCCAAGTCAATGCTTTCAAAAAAGGAGGCAGATTGTCTGCCCTCTGGTTGTAGCTTCTATCATTTTTTTTTGTTTGTGTGGTCACAGTTAAGATACATCAATATTTTATATTTTTATTAATTTTTATCTTATTATATTTATTAAAAAATTAATATAAAATGTCGACATGATTTAACCGTAATCGGATAAAATAAGAGGACATGAAATGACACTACAACTAGGAGGGCAGGCAATCTGCCTCCTTCAAAAAATGGGTGGTTGAATTCTTTAACTTTTTTGTGTTGGCCAGGTGGTACTCTTCAGTTGGATTGGTAAATTTTGGTCAACCACTAGATAATTTATCAAACAACTCTAAAAAATTTAGAACTCATATTTAGGTTAAGCTGCCAAACGCAAGTCTTAAATCAATTAATTAAAATAGTGTGTCTGTCTAGAATCAATTGATTAAAATAGTGTGTTCGTCTATTAAAATTTTAATTATGTTAATAGACACAAATAAAATAAATTAGGAGATACAATCGAGCAGATAAGTTTGTTTTTCGTCTTTTATTTTCTCTTTGGCCAATAGTATTTGTCATCCAAACTCATATAAGTTTAAAACAAAAAATAAGACCCACAAAAGAAGAAAGAAATTTTAACGAAAAATTCTCCGGTACTGTTTACTTTAACGAAAAGTCATATTTTTACATCAAAAAGTCAATTCTGGTACTATTTACTTTACCTTTTATTTTGTCCTTATCGTTAAAACTCAAAGTTTTCAAGTCATTTTCATTAGTTTTCCTAAGAATAATGCATGATATAGAAGAAGCCAAGCAGGAAATTAAAAAAAAAAATAAACATCTGAAATGGATATGTGACAATCAGATCCCTACAATATGGATGATTGACTTAATCAAGGGAACTGGTAATTACTAAGCAAATATGCCTTCCTATGAATTGAAGAGTGTGGAATTTAGTATGTGTTTGTAAGTGTTTTTAAAATGACTAAAATCGTTTTTGTTGAAAATGTTTTAAAAACTAATCTTTAGTAAAGATCAAATGGGTCTTGGAAAAATACAATATTTTACGTAAAAAATACATATCTGGTGCTTCTTTTAAAAAGCACTTAAAGTGATTTTAAAACTCAATTTTCCTAAAAGCCTTTTTAGTCATTTTAAATACTTTAAGACGACAGTTTGTTTTGGTGTGTGAAGAATTGGGAGCAACATGTGTCATCTTAGTCATCATCCAACTTCAAAATTTGTTTGATGATTTCAATATCAACCGTTGGATCAGGTATGAAACTTGAATTATACGGGGAAAAAGCAGTTAAATTCAAGTATGAAAATGTGGACTAACAATAAAGAAACAAGGTATATGAAAGTGTGGATAGACTACAAAACGCCAGTCATATACTAATATAGTGGGAAAGGGACTGAAAACAAAGAAAATTCATCAATATGTTGACATGCCCCTATCACCTCACCTATGCAAATACATTTCCTTTTCGGATTGTGCTGGACGCAATCACTCATACCGGCTCGTATGGGCTAGCACTTACACCAATGGCTGAGCTTCACCTGTGCGTGCGTACAAGACTGTCTCGAGCACTCCTCCGACTATATGACTACAGGAAGCTTATAAAACAATAAAGATCCGACCTTTGGATTGTGCTTCTCTACAATTACAAGTAAAGACAAGGTTAAGGCATAGTTTGGACCAGGCGGATTCTCGTCGGATCTTTCACTCAAATTCGTTTATTGTATATCATGCGATTAATTTTTATTAAATACCGTTTATATTTAATTTTAAATAAAAAAATTTACAATGAATATCTTTACCTTAAATTGGAGGATGATGTTTTCAATTTTATCTTAGACTAACTAGTAGTATTACTCCTTAAACCTTGGGATCCTCAAAACACACCCATCAATCCTGGCCGTCCAATTGAACAGCGAATACGTCTCACTTGACTACACGTGCTGCCAATCTTCTATTCCCATTTTATCTTTTGCCCCCATGCATGGAATTCTCCTCCGACTATAACACAAGTTAGAGAGAGAGAGAGAGAGTGAGAGAGAAGAATCTCTGAATCAGTCATGGCTTAGCTTTGATTGTTTTTTACAGGCCTCTTCATCGCCATCATTAGCGTGAAGAAACCCATTTCTTCAAAATTTGATCTTTTCGATTTAATCCTAATTTTTGTTTTCAACATTGAAGAAGGGGATTGTGGGTTATACTTTGATATGGAATTTAAAGGGTTACTTTTTGTTGGGTCGGATCTCGTACTTCACAAAACTGTCACATCTCAGCACTTCGATTCTCCCATCTGTTCATCGCCTGCAATAAAGCTACAAACTTTGTGATCTGTTTCTTCAGTTGCTCGCTCGATCTGAGAGATTGTGCCTCTGTTTCTATCTGCTATTTGGGTTTTTTTTGCTGGAATCAGGGAACCGAATAATGCTGCATTCTAGCTACTTTGTTCGAGGTAAGTTTTGCTGATTTTACTTTGTTACTGCTGCCCATCTTTTGGTTTGAACTATTGAGAGATAAAAAAAATCCATCCATGGAAGAAGATCAGAACGATCAGAACCAGAAAAAGAAATTTGTCTGCAGGTTTTGCAGCAAAAGATTCCGTTGTGGGAAGTCATTGGGTGGTCACATAAGAACCCATCTGAAGATTCTGAACAAAAAACCAGTTATTGAAAAAGAAGAAGAGGAAGAAGACGATGAAATTATAGCCAAAGCTGCTGCTAGGATTGTAAAGTTTTCACCTTTTGACGGTGGGAATTCTGGGTACTCTCTCAGAGAAAATCCCAAGAAAACATGGAGGTTTTCAGATGCGGGCCCCACTTTCCAATTGCAGCAGGAGAAAGTGTGCAAAGAATGCGGCAGAGGGTTTCAGTCACTGAAAGCTCTGTGTGGTCACATGGCTTGTCACTCGGAGAAGGAGAAACTGATGAACAAGTTTGAAGAAATCTCAGAGTTCAGTGAGAAACAGAAGCTGCTTGATGTAATGGACAGTCAGTCGGATACTGAGACATCGGCTCCTCCGAGGCAGAGAAGGATTTCCAAAAGATTGAAGCAGCAGAACCTGGATGTTTACTCTTCTGTGGCAAATGTTGGTTCTTCGTCTGGTGGTTCCGGAATTGAGCAAGAACAGCAAGAGGTTGCTCTTAGTTTGATGATGCTGTCACGCGATTCGGGTGGTAAAGGGGGTTTGAATTCGTTTGCTGAATCTTCAGACAACAACTCTGTGATTTTGGAGGCCAAATCTTCGTCTATCGATATGAGGATTAATACTAAGGAAGGTCTGAACTGTACCTATAAAGTGAGTGATGTTATGGGGATGAAGAGAGTTAGAGAGAAAAAGCTGAAGTCTGAGGAGATAGAGGTTTCTGACAATTCTGATTCTGGGTATTTTAGACATGAGCAACCTAAGAAAGTTGATTCGGATGTTTCGGTTGATGGGTTTTTTAGGAATGGTGAATTTCACAAGGGTAGAGCAGAATTTGGATCCAGAATTGAGGGATATGAGTCCTGTGATGTGAAATTAAGGAAGGGTTTTCATGTCGAATCTGAATTAGGGAAGGATGTGTCAAATGCAGAAGCCCGTAGTCCTGATCAAGTGCATAGAGATACAGGGACTTTGAAGTATGCACTGAGAAAGACAACCAAGAATGCAACTTTTCACAGACCAATTGTCGATGATTCTTCCAATGTCGAACCCTGCAGAAATGCGCGAAAGAGCGGAAAATACGAGTGCTTGACATGTAACAAAACGTTCCATTCTCATAGGGCTCTTGGGGGGCACAGAGCAAGTCACACCAAGACCAATGCCTACTCTGAGTCCATGTATGAGAGTGGGGAAAACAGCATAGACACTGATCCCTCCCCAGTTCCGACACCCGAAAGCAGCAAGCTTGCTGATCAGCACTGCAGTGGAAAAAAACCAATGAATGATCAGGACTTCAGTGGCAGTGCAAAGAGAAGTTCAGGGACCAAGAAAAGCAAGGGGCATGAGTGTCCATTCTGCTTCAAGGTTTTCAAGTCAGGCCAGGCTTTGGGTGGTCACAAAAGGTCACATTTTGTTGGAGGATGTGAAGTCAAAACTGTGGTACTTGGGCAGCAAGAACCTGATCCACGCCCTCCTCATGACGCTGAAATCACAGCAGTATTTGATCTCAATCTTCCAGCTCCAATGGAGGATGAAGCAAATGAGCATTTTGGGTACATGGCATGGTAGATTGGAAGACAGGGTTTTTCAAGCATGGACCGAAACACAATATGCACTAAAAGCATTCCTTAACTGCACTTCTAGCCGTTCATTCACCTAGTTGATTTTAGAATTTTCGTGGAAGAAGACGCAACAAAAGCATGAAACTTTTTTGGTGGGTCTCTTTATCTGTTACTGTAGTGATGCAAATGAAGGCAAAGTACAGGCAATGTGGTGAATTTTTTGTTTCTCTTTGGGTCCCATCAGTTCAAAAGAATGCCTTGCAGAGGTAATGGTTGCATTTTTAGTTTCAGAGACTTGGAAGAATTGAGTAATTCTTGCAAATTTTCCGTCTTTTAGTTTTTGGTTTGTTCTGAATAATTTATTTCATCATCTTTCTCATATGTAGTGCACTGTTTTGGAATTTTAAATTATTATATATTCTTCTACAGTGTTTTGGATAAAACAAAAGCTAAGATTAATGAACATTTTAAAACCAAATTTGCAAATTATATAATGTGTCATCAGTGGTAAATCAGTACGTTAATAATTTAGCCCATGACTAATTGAGAGGACATCAAATCTCCTGCACCCAAAGAAGCCCTATGTGACTTCTCTGTGATCTATCTCTTTTGTTTACACCAAATCGTATATTTAAACTATGATTGGGTTACTCGTGCCAAAATTCTTTGTGCCACCTGTCAACCACATATACATAATTACTGAAAATCAATTACTGCTAGCCAACTGTCTTCTTGCAGTTGCCAAAAATCGGTTCAGCCAAAATTATTGGTTGGTTCAGTTGGTAAATGGCTACAAAAACAACAGCTCAAGACCATGTACCGACTCGTAAACAACAAACAAAAAAGAGAAAAAGAAGTTGCTGCTGCAATTTTTTAATTGATGATAAGCCAACATAATCATAGCTTAACAAATTAAAATGCAAATCAAATCAAAACTTAATTAGCCAACAACAATGTCAGCAAACATAATCCAAATAGTTATAAGTTCACAAATTCAAAAGTCTAACTAATATAATTGTCTAAATTCAATTGTAGCAACTAATGCATAAACAAAAAAAAGTATGGTTCTGGTTATAAGATCCCCTTATTATAATCCCAAAACAAATAACTTGTTGTTTTGATAATGCAACATCACTGAAGTAGCAGCAACCAATGCATATGAAATCTTCCATGAATCAATTATTCGAAGCACTTGAAATTGATGTTCCTACTTGAGATGTAGAACCATCAACTATTTCAATTCAAAGTATGATTAGAATAAGAAGTAATATTGAATAATAAATTAAAAATATAAATAAACATTGGATTGAAGTACTATAATTAGAATTAGGAAAAAAAATATAGCAATACTTACATTTTTTCAGTTCTTCACATGTCAAGCATGTAAAAAATATCTAAATAGATATATATATATATATATGTATGGCATACTGCCGGTAAACAAAATTCAATACCAAAGCCATACTATTATTTGTCGGTTCGGTATAATGTCAACCGATTATGAAAAAATGCCAAAACTACACTATATCATTATAAACTGACCGGTATGGTTTGATTGGTAAATCGGTTTATGGCAAAATTTCTCACTTCTAATTTAAACCGTATTTAACCGTGTTAACTTTTCAACTTTTTTTCTCCAATAAAAAAAAATTAAGGATAAATTAAGCCAACAAATATATATGACACATAAAAATCACAGAGAATTTTGAGTGCATAAAATTTCAACTCTTCCTGGAGTGTCTTGGACGATCCAAAGAAATAATCTAAGCCCATGATAGTCCGCGGCACCAAAAACGGAACCGAATTGTCATGGGTTCCTAGGCGACGGAAAGTGATAGTTCATCAGATATGGCTATCATAAAGAAGGTAATTTTCAAGAGCACATACTCTCTCCCTTCTTTTACTTGTAACTTTAAATGGAAAAGTTTAAAGGAAAATTAATGAAAAGGGAAGGTCAAGAGAAACTGTAATTTTCATTAGTTTAATTTTTTGTTGAATCGAAAAGAAGAAACTTACATTTATACATTTCTTTGAATTTTATTAAAACATCTATAACTAATAAAATAATGACATGTGTTTTAACTTTTTTAATTAATATTGATACGAAACGTCATGTAAGTCTCATTTAGACCAACCCTAAAAGATTGCAGAGACAAATTGCAAGGACTAATTGTCTCTCACCTTTCATAACCAAGTCCACTTGTAATTGTGACCATTCAAAACTTGAGACTGATTTCCTATTAAGCACCAAATTCAGTGTTGAAAACTGTTTTATCCAGAAGTTTCTTCAAGGACCACCTGCTTTATGAGGAAATGTTAAAAAGTGGCGCCACTTAAAATGTTGGAAGAGAAGTTTCCTCCATAATTTGCATCCCTAAATCACTCACACCGCGTTTTCACATTCAGATATGCATATGCATTTCTGTAAAATTATGATTACATAGAAGAAAGTTTCAAGCCACTCTTCCTTGTAGAGTCTTCTTTCAATGTGATAAAAAATGGCGACCTTAAGCTAAAGGCTTCCTGTTTTGTGGCGGCGGGTGTGAAGGGGGAGGGTTTGGGGCTATTGTACGCAGCTTTATCTTTACTTTACAAAGAAGTTGTTTCTATGAATCGAACCCGTAACTTTTTAGTCACAAAGGAACAACATTTTCGTGTTATAAAATAAGAAACAAAATTGTTTCACATTACAACTTGTAAATTAGGAGATCCTAAAATAGTAAAAGCTTCTGCAAATAGAATTAAGAATTTGGGGTTGTTGGAGATATGGATATATCTTAAGCATCAAGGTTGAAATATTGGAGTAAAGAAATATAATTAGTTTGTGGAATCATGAGGAATCAAAGTCCATTGTGCACTTTTCATCAATGGGGAAGAAATTTTGGTTCAAGGTGGTTGCATAGCACCCACCACTAAGCATTTGAGTTTGTTTTAATTCATCTGTGTCAGTGAAATTTTGGTCCAAAACGGTCATATCCGTTTGACAGAATCATTGTTTGATACTGGGATATATGATATAGTCATAAGATATAGTTCATTTTTGCTGACAATGTAAATGAACGATAAATTCATTAAACTATTATTAACACTCAAAAAATTTAATTATGCAATATGCACTTTTCATAAGAGTATTTTTCTTTCTAAATCTAAAGTGCACAATTAGATTTTTGAATATTCTATTAATACTCAATTCACGTGTTATAAGTTATAACCGGTGTTTAAATTATTTACAAAATTATCGATATTTCTGTAGAAATATCCGAAAAATCAAGGATCGATATAGAAATGGGCAATGAAATGCAAACTTCACCAATATCGACGAGATATAGGAAAATTAATGATATTTACCGATTCACAACAGAAGATTTGCCAGAACCAATTGCAAGTTTCGAACTTTGGATTTTTTTTTGAGAAATTTTTCTCTAATTACCACTAATCTAAATGAGTTGGTGTATTCATTCCAAAATTTTCATAATTCTTATTGAAATCAACTGATATTGATATATCCATTGATATTTTCACATGTATTGATATTTTAAACATTAATTATAACATATAAATAAATTAGTACTACTACTTGACAGAATCGAAGTACTACTTATTTATCTTCATTCTTCACAAAGCACACACAGGTTGTTTTGTGCATTCTTTTCCAACTAAATATGTTCCTTCCATCATCTGAGTGTAGTGTGTGTTCTGTAGACGACCTCAGCCCTCAGGACCACCTTTTTCTTATGGGCAAATAAAAGCTCGAGTCAGCTTTGCATTGCATTCGCATCAACTCGAATCAAGAAGCACTTGAGAGGAGTATCAATTGCTTTTTGTAAATAGAATTATGAACTCATATGGAAACACCAAATCTTTCAAAACCAAACATGCATTATTGCACTCTCTAACTTTTTAGGCAACTTGGATTGGCTTGTCCCTATATCATATCACAAACCACTGTCACTTTTGAATAGCGATTTTGGTACTCTTTTTATTTTCTGCCAATCCAAATTGAGTTATAATTTTTTACAGAATCCACAATACTAGTGATATAGACGTGAGTCAGGTGAATTAGTCGTTACAATATGCTTACCTACCGAGCTCTCATCCAAATTTGAATCTCCTCCTCTTAAATCAGAGTACGAATATACGAGAAGCTAAATTGTGTTGGTAGACCCGGCCAACTTAGAAAGGCTTACTACACAAATTACCAGGCCCATTGTTTTTCTGAACCTGTGGGCAATAAGTATCCACTAATTAAATCAATGTGTAAGTGTAACCACTATATGGCATGAAATCTTACTTGTTTGGTGTGATAGAGGAGCTGACTCATTTATTCCGATGGAGAAAGTTATATGAAATGGAACAATTAGGAATGGGGTTGGTCATGGCTATTTTTTCCATTTTTATCTCTGCATAGAAGATGGAAATGTATTACCTAACATGAACAATTGAGGGTAGCTAGGGTTCCTTTTGTTTCTGATTTTTATTTGTTTTTAGGTGGACATCTTTATCATGCCTTTTCTGATACTATAATGTGGATGATTTTCATATATTAAAAAGCCTCTTCCACTTTCCTATCAAATCTCTCTTTATTCTAGCACATAAATGAAGGATCAATGAGATTATGGCAGATCACATTCACCAAGAAATGACCTGAATCGGAAATCGGATCGGCAACAAATAATATGCTTTATCTAGATTCAACTCGTACTCATAGTTAAGCAGCGGCATGAATATGAGACTAAAGTCCCTCTATGCATCCTACTACTAGCAGCCCCTTCTTAAAAGAGATTTGAGCAACAGTCTGAAAAGACTAATGCTGCGCAAAAGAATATGTTTAAAAAGAAGAAAAATTAAAAAGTGAGTGCAGAAGGATCTGGAAAACATAGAGTGGTCTTGCAATCGAATGAACGTTTAGGCAGGGACCGTGCTCAAAAACCCCAATTAGAGAGTAATTTTGTTTATAAGTTGGACGAGAGCAAATCATAACAATTTTCTGAATTTCCGACTCCTTTTACCCTCAGGTTCTCTAGTAGATGGGCTAATGTTCATGCTCAATATTGTAGATTACAAAGTAACAAAGCCCAGCCACAAGAAAGGCCGACATGCCTCAATTAATTGAAGAAGATAATTTGATTTGTTGTGTCACTCTCAAATCTCTCAATCAGTTGCTTTGATGGAGATCGGCTACGATTTGTAGATTGATTGGGATGTTACACATAACTGAAATCACAGTAACAATATGGACATACGGTCTGCCACTTGTTGTCCAGTTTCGAGAGGAAACAAAACTAGAATGCCAAGACGACGACATATAAAAATCTCAAAATACGTGACATTGTGTTCATCATCTAGGATGTCATGAATGCCTAGGCGTACAAACGCGTGTAGATAAGATCTCCATTTTTGGAGGCCACAAGATTCGACAGTTCCACCACTCTATATAACTTTAAACAGCGGCTAGGGTTAGAATGACGATGTGATGGGAAGCTAATGCGAACATTGAGAATGAGAAGTTTTTTTAAATGACAATTATATGGTCACATGGTATTATTAATTTACATAAAATAAACGTTATGCATGGTTAAGTATTGTACATATAGATATATTGAGTATATATATATATATATTCCATGCCACCGACGATCAAGCAGACAGGAGACTGGAAATTTCCTGGCCTGTGATCATATCCCCTCCCGCACATAGCGGAAGGTTTAGCTCATCTCTTGGACCACCTCAATTTCTACGCTACTACTTTACGCTGCTCATTCACTTATGAGCCTCAGAGAGCTGCTCAGTACGGCACGCGCGCGTCCTCAGCTATCTGCTATGCTGACATTGAAGAATCTGACTACACGACACCACGCCACTTGTTCATGCATGAATGTTGAAAGCCTTCATTTTTAATCACACAGGGAATTTATCAAACTTAACCACGTCTTTATAATTTCTAAAACGTGGACCAAAATATATACCATCTAGTTCTAATCGACTGCATTTTTATGTTTTAATTATACTCCGTTGCAATTAGCTGCACTTGCAAACACAATAACGACGATATCAACTATAACGGGATTAATCCGCAACCTAACGTAAGATAACTTCTTTATACGTCCTTAGGGTAACTTTACTCGCGGGTGCTTTCTAGGGTTTTTAAAGGGAAATTATGTTCAACAGAAAGCAGCTGCCATCACCAAACAAAAATAGGGGGCAACTGGTCACTGCAGTACTTGAATAGTAGTTAATTAACTAGTTAGTACGTTCCTTCTCTGAATAATTATGTTCAACAGAAAGCAGCTGCCATCACCAAACAAAAAGAGGGGGCAACTGGTCACTGCGTTACTTGAATAGTAGTTAATTAACTAGTTAGTACGTTCCTCTCTGAATCTCAAACCGAATTTGTAAGACTGCTATGCATGAAAAAGCTAGGCAGGTAGGTATATATACATAAATTAATCATGTTCAGCTTTCGAATATTAGGCGGCAATTAATTAACAATTCCGGTAAATGGCGCAGGGGTAAGGGAATTGGCACTTTAACACCAGTCGGCCGGTAAGGAAGCTTTACGTACGTAATTGCCGGAAAAAGACCAAACAAAGGTGAAAAGTAAGAGTGAAAAAAGCAATGTCGGCCAAGCCACGCGTACGCAAACAGCCGACAACTATACAACTAGGGCAATTCACATATCTCCTGGAAAAACAATATGTTTCAAGGATCATACAAATTTAATTTGGCAATTAATTCTGGGTTTTGAAGCTGACGATTACTTTACAAAACCTACCGAAATGATTACAATACGATCCGTGCATGGTACACACACACACACACACACACACACATTATTTGTTGAATAAATGCTTTATTCATATTATAAAATAATACTAAAACGATACGATGTCTGAAAAAATATCATGTGAAATAAAACAAAAAGTGGAGTCTTCAAAAGTTGTGTCTGAATAAATATGGTAATCAAATTTCATTTTGAGTTAATCAAATTAATTTCGCAATTAACGTTGCGAATAAATATATGATATTCTTGGGATAATTTGTTCAATTATATATATACAAAAAATGAAAGATTCTGTTCATGAGGTACAATCCATTAATTTACATACAAAGCTTAATATATACTAGCTAGATCAGAAGCTGAAGATAATGCAGCTGCTAAGCCTACCCGCATGCATGCATGACCTGTAGAGACAACGTTGGCCAAGCTAATTTAACAATATTGATCCTACAGCCCTACCTACACAACAAAGATTCAGGTTAATTAAGTACGTATTATCTGCTAAACCATGATTAACATCACTGAAAATGAAATTTGCGTATCCCATGGATTATTCCACACCACAGGGTTTTGCGTTTTTTACTGCAGCCATTACGAATGAGAACGTATGGTATCAATTTGTATGCGTTTCTTCTTTTGTAAGCTTTTTCTCTTTTACTTTTTAAAATGTTTTGGTCAATCCCAAAATTCTCAATTGACGCATATATATATGAATGCACGAGTCTTAGTGCACACCACCTCCTGAGAGTAATATAACCCTTGGGGTGTGAGATGCACGAGTGTTAGTAACTATATATATACATATATGAATGCACGAGTCTTAGTTAACCAAGTCAAGTTTTGGAAGCTTAAAAAAAAATTAAAGTTAAGTTTTCAATTTTTGTTGTTTTACTACCACCCTTGAGGTGTGAGATGCCCTACTAACCCAAATAGCATAGGACGTGCTTAATGCAACCTCGCACCCCGCCTTTACCCACCCAACTCAAGCTCTGCTACTACCAATTACTTTAATGCACTGCATAGTTACAAATCTATACTATCAAACTCAGTAGTAGTTTTCAATTTTTGGAAAACTAAAAATAGTTACTAACAAGTTTTTAGTTTAAAAAAAATATAAAAATAAAAACTGAAATGAATTGTTATCAACCGACCTTTTATTTTCAGTTTTCATACTCTTATTAGTACACACCAAAAAATAACCAATTTAGTTTTTTTTTTTTTAAATCCCCCAATGTATGAAAACTCAAAAAATAGCTTTCAAATTAAAAAAAAAATGAAAACATTTACCAAATAAGTTTATAATTTTTATAAACTAAAATTAAAAATAAAATGATTATTAAATGGTCAGTTAAATTTTCAACTCACATAATAAAATGTTGAGTTTCGCCCTTCAAGATTGTAATAACGTCGGAGGTTTCCGAGAGTATCACAGCTATAACATTTGCATGATCAGATATGTATTGCAAATATGGAGATGAAAATAATCAAATCCAAACGCCCTTTAAGGGAAAAAAAAATTGAATTATCATGTCATGGAGCTTCCTTTAACTTGTTTTAGCTGAATGAGGAGACAGCTGAAAAGAAGGTATGTAGGCATAATAATTAAAGTTGGCATGCTTCTAATCAAAAGATAAGATATAGTCAACAACCTAGCAACCTAGCACTAGATCGCAAGCGTAGCAGATAAGTTTGTAGCCAATGAGAACTACATGACGTTGAAAGTGGTGGTGCATAAAAAGCCACAAGCACACAATTTGATACACAAAACTATGAACAAGGATCATTTGAAAGGATTTAAGAATCCTCCAATCACGTCTGTTTATTGTATATCATGCAACTAATTTTCGTTATATATTAATTATATTTAATTTTAAATAAATAAATTTACAATAATTTCTGACCACACGATGTACGATGAAAGAACATGATTAGAGAATCCCTTAGATCCTCGTCGAGGATCCAGAGAGGTTCCTCATTCCAAAACTATATACTAGTCATAGGAAATGGATCATCTCCGAATCCTTTCTACTAAATCCTCTCAATCAATCAATTCGGAATCTTAAAATTTGATCAAACAGCTACAAATAAAGGCCCCTTTAAAAGTTATAATAACTTTAGCTGTTTGATCAAATTTTAAGGGCTTAAATTGATTGATTGATTGAGAGGATTTGGTGGAAGGAATCCGAAGAGGATCCCGTTCCCTAATCATATAGATTAAGAATAAAGAGATATTTTTAGTGTGCTGAAATAAGTACACATATGTTATATGTAATTATATAAGTAGATGAATACTATTAAAAAATAAATAAATAAATAAACCAAACTTTCTCCACTTGTATATGGCAGATCGCTTTGTGTTACAATAATATTGAAAAATCTCCCAAGACTAGAACCACTCAATTATACTTCACCCTTTTGTTATTTAATGAAAAAGGAAAACACCTCTACATTAAATCCACATATTTCAAAATTAAAAAGGGGATTTGGATTCCGGTCGAATTTAAGTTGTGTGGATATTAGGGATTATCACATTTTAACTGTTTATCGTATATCGTACGGTCAAAAATTATTTTAAATTTATTTATTTAAAATCAAACATAAATAATATCTAACAAAAACTGATCACACTGCGTACTATAAACGGCTCTGATATGAAGATCCCTATGATCTTCACAAAGAGAATCCAAAGAGGGTCCTTATCCTTAAAAAGCTACATTCTTCCATTCAAGCGCCTAAAGTAACCTGCATCTCCAGAAATCAAGATTACTATATAATTAAGTTGCTATAATTCTCCATCATCCTTTTAACTTTTAGGGTGTTAAAACCAACAGTACTATTGCCTATATTCTGGTGATTAATATATTTATCTGCAAGTGTTCAAGCTATAGGTGATTGTTAAGAAGGAAGTACAGACGTTATGAACTTTTATCGTAAGAGCAACTTCTACGAGTACACTACTACTATAACGTGTTATGTCATGAAAGTCATTCTCCTTAGGCATTATAAATTAGAAACATCTTTATATGCATTCAACAGTTAAATAATTCAAGTGGAATATTCGTGTGTATTGTTACCATTTTATCCGTGTCCTCATCAATTTCGCATTCCAGGAGGTACAATGTCTCCAAGAAGCCCTTCGTCTGTAGGAAGAGGTGGGGTTGGCTGATGGTCAGTGGAGTGGGATGATCCTCCTGCAGCTTGATCATCGTCATGACGTGGGACTACTACTTGGTGCGACGAGGTTGGGTTCAAATTAATAGGACTAGTTATCTCTCTGGGTCGAATTGTTGGATAATACATGAACTGTGAGGCTGGAGGCAGCTGAGCCAACTGGTGGCCTGCAAAGCCAGATTCACGACCAATGATTCCCCCACGAGGGAATGCAACTGTATGATGACAATGTTGGCCTTCATATGTGGTAATTACAGTTGTGGGATCTTGAGAGGAACGCTCAACTCTTTTCTTCACTGTGCATTTGGTATTTGTGCAGCGATAATAGCTCCTGCAAATTAAACAAAAGATTGAGTGTAAGAATGTGCCTATAAAAACTACAAGGCATGCATGTACATACATTTACTGTTCTAATATTCTTTTGTTTCAATAATTCAATTTGAAGTTGTTTGAGCCCATATTTGTAAATTTTGTCAGCTAGAAGAAATTAGTTGTTTAATATTCAAGTATTCTCTGTCGTTAGATAATGGCATGGCACGCTCGCAAATTATACAATCTCTTGACGTATTCCTGAGGCTTGGAAACTTAGGGTAAACATAAATAAAGTTATCAGTTATAAGAAATTAAGAAAAATGTTTCCATGTTTATAGATGACAAAGATTTAACAATCTCAAAATGAAATGTATAGCAAGTACCATAAGAAAATTGTTGTTTAATCAAATCAACCAACATTTTTAGTTTGAATTCAGCACTGAAAAGAATGTCAAGTTCCTCGCCAGCTAATTTAGTGGAGATGGTAATTTAGTGACAGACCTTGTAAGCCAGGCTTGCCTAGCAGCTGCACGTAGTATCTTCAGCTTAACTAGTGTGTGTGCATATATTAAGCTTTGTATGTAAATGGTGCATATCTCGTGAATCAGATTTTACACATGAGGTCTAGCTGACATTTTAGTGGATGGGGTGTTGGATTTCTATTTATGCGATCAGAGTTCGAACTTATTCCTCCCAAAACTAAAATAGTTTCGAACCTTTCCCAAATAACAATAAATAAAAAATTAACGAAAAGTTACAGACCTTGGAAAGGGGCTATTTTTAACAGCCTTCTGACCATATTTCCGCCAGCGGTAGCCATCCTCAAGATGATCAACTTCACTCTTTGTCATGAATGCGAATCGTGGCTGCCGGATTCTCTTCGGCCCCTTCATTTTAACCTTACTCCTACAAAATATTTTACCTACAATTATCACAACAAAAACAATAGCTTGAAAAATCCAAAGAAAAAAGGCAAAACATAAGTGAATTTTATTTCCTATATATTGGAAATTAAACGGAAATGCTATATAAGAGTAGTGCTCTATTAATTAAGTCTCAATTACCACTGAAAATTAATACATTCATCAGAAAATTAAAGGGAAATGTGGTGTATTATGTGTATATATATCATGCATTATGTTTTACGTTAATTAAATCTAAAATGCAAGTGTATTTGTAGTTGTTAAATACTAGAGTTTTTGGAAATACAACCATATAATTATTTTAACAATTACTGATGGAAAATTTGATATCAAATTAGGTTGCCCATTGTGTGGCTTAGCTAAACTTTTCCTCTTCTCTCGTGTAAAAATATATCGATGTACTAAAAAAAAAATTAGTGCACATCAGGAGGAGGGATTGCATAGTATAGGACCAAACCTTAAATTGTCAGGGAAAAAACCAGTAGTTCTTATCAAAATTACATTAAATCTCAAATTCCAAACAGTAATTTACATGCATTAGCAAATGGTTCAACATAGTAGGCGACTAAATGTGAGATGGTGCATGTAATTTTGAAAATTTTCAGTGTGTCAAGAACACGCTCAAGTCATAATACAAGTGGTTGAATTTTTTTTCCAAGTATTCAACCACTTGTATTGTGATACTTGGTGTGGTGTACTGACCCATATTTCCGGCACATCAAAAAATCTCTGGGTGTAACTATAAACCCCCATTATTAGGAAGAAATCCAAAAATATGGACCAAAAATTAAAGAAGAATCTCATCGAAGAATTATCGTCACCCAACTCTCTTTATTATGGTAATGCAACTTAAGAGACAAATGTCACATGCATCGATCAATTAATCACGAAAATGGTACTGCACTAGTCGCAATAATAACGAAACAAATCAATATTAAAATATTAAAAAACCCTACAACAAATAAAGCAAACATATGATTACATTATTGTTCCTAATTAAACCCAAATCATTTACAAACAATCATATAATAAAAACTCGCTTTACTTCCACCATATTCTCCCTCTTTTTTCCCCGCACGCGTTTACCTAAAAGTGTGAATTTTAGCACGCCATTCCAGCCGCTGTTACGGCGGTGTTCGCGTCCATAAAATTAGAAACTTGAAAAGCCTTCCATCTCGGTTAAATTTGCTTTGCCACGCCCTAAATCTCTGTGGAATTACGAAAATGCCACCCAACTTGCATGAAGTGGAGCGCTCTTCTTCTAGTTTCTTACTTTCTACAGCGTACGGACGCACAACCCAGTTGAGGATTTTGCACTCCCCTTTTGATATTTTTCGTTTTTCACCGTTTAACTATTTATTTTGTTAAAAGATCCCCTACCACAGTTTTAGCCCACGAAAAAGCAAGTTAATCACGCATTAAGCCATTATTAATCAATAATACTCAATCATGGAAACCCAACTCACGGTGTCTCGGGCGGTGGTTTGCCACCGGAGCCTGTAGACCTCTCAGGCGGATCCTCGCTGGAGCTCGTAGACACTGACGGATTGGTCGAAGCGGATCCGACAACAGGGGCCGGGTCGGAGCTCCCAAAGGCGGCGCTGCTACTGCTGCTGTTGTTCTCCAAAACAAGAGGACCACTACTAGTAGTTCCCGCCAAATCGGACGTGTCGGCGGCGGCAGCGACGGGGTCAAGGCAAGGGAAGCCGTCATCCGGTTTGGAGGCGTCCGGGTTGAAAATCCAACCGAAGTCGCTGAGTATGCTGTTGTCTCTGTCGTGGGTACTGAAGAAGTAGGCGTTGTCCGAGTCGGGAGTCCAGGTGGACTGAGTCGTGAACTCGGTCGTGGTTAGTGGATCGCGTTTTTCGTTGTCGTCGTCCATGAGAATCGATCAGGACGATCCGCCGTGGAGTGGTGGATTGTAATCGGCAGTGAGAGTTGAGCATGAATTTGAAGGATGATGGGGAGAGAGAGAGAGAGAGAAAAAAAAGAGATAAAATTAGGGTTTTGGTGAGTGAGTGTTGGAAAGGACGCGTAGTTTATGAACTTTATGAAGAGGGGATGGAAAGCTTAGTCTCGTCAATGCACAGTTGCAATATTTGGAGAGATAGGGAGAGAGAGAGAGAGGTGGAAAGAATTGAAAAAGGGAATCAAATGGAGAAGAGAGAAGGTAGGGGGAGAAGAGAGAAAAGATAAGTTAGAAAAATCGCCCGTCAACCTTGCAAATTTAGCACGGGAGGTTCATATTTAAGCAAAGCCAAGGAGAGACCGAGGCAAGTGGCCCCTCATGCGTTTATATTAAAAAAAAGAGCCGATTTTGTATTTCAGCTGGCTAAGAGTCGTCATTCTTGCATTCGTTTTGAATTTCTCTCTAAACATTACTTGTATCTAAACAATGAAAACAATTAATACTCATCTACTTATTCGGTGCACTTCATTGTCCACTCAATTGTAAGTAGCATATTTTTATCGTATAAATATCCTAAGCAGAACCATTTATTTTTTTAATAATAATTTAAATATCATCTTGTGCTAAAAATCAATAAAAAAAACTATTTAACCATCCTTGTGTATCCAACGGTTTTGATACTTCAACCTTATTACTACATATGAGTGACAAAAAAAATCGCCGGTTCATTTGATATTCGGCAGATGAACTTTAAATAGTTATTCAGGAATAAATAGTTTTGACTACAAGATTTTTTCCAATAAAAATATGTTAATTACAATTAGATGTATTTTTTCGTTAAGAGTAGTACTAGGTAGACCAAATTTATATATTATGTGATGTGTTATAAGTACGAAACAAGTATGTTAATTAACACTTAAGTACTAATCTAACTATAAACACGTCATATAATTTATAAAATTTAATTTAAATAGTTGATTTTTCTAGCATTACTCTTGTGTTAATTACAGTGAGATGTACTTTCCTTCAATTTCGTTATATTCATGTCTTTTGGCTTCGGAATTAATGCATCATGTATATATATTATTGCGTGGGTCAGATGTTGATTGAGTAACTTAATTGAAGAATAGTAACATGGTACTTTGTGAATGCCACCCTTTATGCGTGTGCGTGTGCGTGTGCGTGTGTGTGTGTGTATATATATATATATATATATATATATATATATATATATATATATTGAAGATATATCATTTTGTGGCCGGTTCATGTGGTGGTGAAGGATTTTCGTCATTATATTCATCATTTTATTTTCAAGTTTATTGTAGAATTCCAAACTCGATTTTTTTTTAGAAACTTTAACGAAAAGCTTTTAATATTGTTTACTTTAACGAAAAACTACATTTTTACACTAAAAAGTCAATCATAGTACTATTCACTTTATATTTATTTTATCTTTATCGTTAAAATTCAAATGAGTTTTCAAACACTTTTCATTAGTTTTTATTTTATTTTTTTCAATATATGTGTTTAATTAACGATGATGATTACATGTACGACTGTTCCAATGACTTGTACAATTGCCCAACATTCATGGCTTTAGTTAACCATGTTGCTTGAGTTGTAACATCATGTTCATACCCCAATAATTGTGAGAACATTAACACGTGTAACATATAAAAAAATCCATCTATGGTACGATTAAGTTTGAATTCGTTTTGTTTTCTCTTATTTGTGGCTTTTTTCTATGATACAAGACTATAAGTTAATTCTTAGAGAAATTAATTTTAGGAGATGGATATGCTGCACTACTTCTTTTACACATGTTTTTGTGGGGCTCTTTGTAATATGTATTTCAACGATCTGAATCGTCTATCTTTTAGGTCTTCCTACAAAGCTCATGTCAACCAAAAATTACTCAAATATGAAATCATATGACGTTAGATTAAGGGTTTAGGGTTTCTTTGCAGAACTGTATTCGTCCATTTTCTTCATTACAAATGAATGTATTAGTTGTTATAGATTTTTCTAATTTTGCAATTATGATCTATGAATGATGTTTTGAAAAGTAGATGATCTGAATTATTAACATACATTACGGAATGGGCCCAACAAAAATGTGTGTAAAAAATTATGTAAAAAAACGGTGTCATGGATCCACTTCTAATTCTATATTTGTTCATAGAGAACTCTCACGAATCTCACCAATGTTTGCCATGTAAATGTTATATCTAGATATGAAGAGAACTCTTTGTTAACCAAAGAGAAATAAACAACCATTTGACAACGATAAACTAACTATTATGTCCTTATTACTCTATATCAATTTATATATAATTTGATTTACCCACCTTCCTCTATCCCAACACCCCTAACTTCTCTCTCAAGCTCTCCATACTCGCTTGCGGTAACTAACTCACATGCATAGCGTAATTTTTCTCCTTAGTAAAGTTCGTCATAATCATTCTCTGCATCACGTGTGTAAATGCTACTAGATACACATGACTAGATTAGAGCGATGAAGTATTGCTATCAACTTTCATAAACTGTAGTTAATTAAAATTAAAGTCAATGAATCATATCAGAAGGTGTTGAAATCAAACGAGTATGGTTCAGTTGTCAAATTAAATTTCAACAAACAATGTATCCATTTAACAAAAAAAAAAAAAAAAAAAAAAACAAACAAACAAACCAACAATTGTATGCCTGCAGGTGATAAGGGGATGAACAATTAACCAAGTTCATCATCCCCTTTTACCTTAATTTCTTTGTCGTGTCCTTTTCTTTTTACAAATAATAAATCAAATATATTTATCTTGGAGGATATTATTTTCCTATAAAAAAAATACAAAATCTTGGAGGATATTATTTTATTTTGTTTTGGAGGATATTAATCATATTATTACCCAAATTAAATACTACACTTCCTCAATTGGCCAAGGCTTTTGAGAGGGAGAGAGAGAGAGACAGATATCCAGATCTTTTTAATTGATATAAAAACTATTTGAGCCTCATGCAAGCAAGCACGTCGTTTCAACCGATTTTTACAAAATAAAAAATAATAGACCATGTATTGTTAAAGAGCAACCATTGTCAAAAAAAAATTTGAGAGTCTTAACGAAACACTCATGGTATTGTTCACTTTTAACGTTAATGACATTTTTACTCTAAAAAATCACTCCTAATACTATTTACTTACAACACTTTTTTGCCATTTGGATTAAAACACTAAGTTTTAAAATTATTTTTATTAGTTTTCTTAAAAAAAATTGGTCAAATATAAAGAACTGCTAACTTTGAAAATCTTTGTGTATAGTATATTTCGGAACACTATAATATTTTTATATTTTAAGCAATCAATGATCTGCAAGACCTACATATGAGTGTGAGAAGGACTTAATTACATAAAATAAACTTACTGTCGCACGTAGTTCAATTTATGTAAGTTGCTATGTCAAGATACAATATAAATTAATATACTATGTATTTTGTTTGAAGGGTGAGTGTGGAGACTGGGTACCCCAGGGACCCACATATCATTTCACAAGATTTTATAGAGATACGTTGGGGTAATTGGATCGATTATTACATTAGAGATACAAGTTGAAATGGAAATTTCAATTTAAAAAGAAAAAATTTCCGTTCTGTGTGAATATTTCTGATTCCAAAAATTTGGATGACACTTGAAATGTTCCTAACTAATCCGATTTGTCATACTTAGTACTATAAAATATCATACATATCTTTATTTCATCATGTTTATTATTATATTTAGAAATGTTTTATTTTGTATTTTGTATATTTAATCATACTATTGTAGGACTCCATATAATCGCCTGCCCTAAAACATTAGGGTTCCTCCTAGAAGTGGGCGACTCAAAAATTGTGTTTTTTACACATTCCACCGGGTAGAGTCAATTAGTAAGTGTTTAATTTGCCATTCATGAATATTTGGTGTAGTAATATTAAGCCTTTATCTTGTTGGAGAAAATATAATGTTACACTATTTATAAGTTTGTGCTCTTAGATACGACTTTTATGAATAACGAATTCGATACTGAATTATTAAGGCTAAATATCGTATGTTTATCCGAAATTCTTTGATATTTAGTATAAATCTGTAGTTATTATGTGAAATTTAACTTGAAAAGTTACCTCAAAATGTATGGCAATTGGAGAGAATATTTGCTATATGATTTCATGGTTGAATTAAAGTCTAACCTCGGAATCCAAAATTTGTAATGTCATCATCAGAGTGGTTGCGGTTTCCTCCTCAGCATACAGTTGAGAACAGTGAGAAGCCTCTCCCCGTCCCTTGTTTTGGATCCACTGGTTCTCTTATTTGATTATTATTACAAATCTCATATCAATTATTATCTTGCTAAAATATTATTAATTCTTTTATGTATTAATTAAATACAATAAGAGATCAATACCTTGCAAATTAATCTTTGAATTATTGGTTCTATATGATGTCTATACAAGCATATATACAGGGCAGGATGGGTCCAAGCTAACAATATCTCCGGCACAACTGGTGAAGAAAGCTTCTTTCTCAAACGAACTCAAAAAAAAAAAAAAACATAAATTCTTATGTATTTTGATCTCATCCGATTTCGCGTAAACTTTCTTCCAACGTAAGAGCTGCTTTAGTAAATAGTAAGATTGCCAACTTGCCATATCGATAATTTACTCCTAACTCATGATCCAGAAAGCTATGCTATTTGAATGCGTTTGCACAGTGCACTTGATTGAGCTGCATTATGTTGAACTTTAAAGAAGATAAAAAAAAAAAACGAGAGTGACTCACTAAAAGCCTAAAACATGAATTCTTCAACAGTTCAGGATTACCTCCAGCCTTTAGATAAAGTAATAGTACAAATTCAGAATTCACCAAACAAAATACCAAAATCCAGCTCGATCTATATAAACATCATATGGCATATAGAAACAAGCAATTATATATATCACGTTCCTTGGATTTGGAACTTTGTCTTGATGTGGTTTAATCATTGTCATGCATGACTCAGAGCTCATGACAAACCTACACCAATAAGGCGCTTTTCTTGATTATACATTAATCTGCATGCCAGTATATCGTGTATAAATGATATAATATGTATTCTACTTTTCTAAACAGTTTGGATTAAACATTAAAAAAATTACACAGATGGATCAGATAATTTATTATAGTTGCACCATAATTAGCATAATTACTAGCATAATCTTCTTATTATAGCAGTATGGAATATAAATGTACAAGGTACCAATCAAATCTTTGTGGGATTAATGTGGTAAATCATGATTCATGAGGCCCAATATGCTCATTTTCATAATCTCCAAAGATCTGCATCTGTATTCTCTGCAGAAGCCACTAGCACTGCCCAAATTAATGCGATAAAGAACAAGTTTTTCTCTTTTTTTTTTTTTTTTTTTATTATTTTCAAACAAAGAACGATTTGGGTTCCGACTAAACAGAAATATATCTTTAGGAACTTCGGCCAAGCACGTCCTGTTCATATTGGTTTTGATTTTATTATTATTATTTTTTTTATGTTGGTGATCGTTGGTTAATTATGTAGCAATTATGTGATGGAAGACTCAAATTTTTGTGATCAATATTGCAAGGGACCACTTACCTTGAGGTTTTTTTTTCTTTCTACTTTTGGTTTACCCTCGCTCTCAAGAAATGTGTATTGACAGGGGAGGTATATTATGGTAACCCCTATCCTAATATAATGGAACGCATAAATGCATACATAATTACATATATTTTATCGATCAAATGTAGGCAATTTCATGTAGTTGGCACGTAAAAAAAAGATCCAATTCACTTTCATGATATTTAACTCCATCGATTGACATGGAAAATAATTGTATAAAGTGTAAATTTTAGGGCTAGTTCTGTTATAATACAACAATAATAGAGAGGAAAACGCGCAAAAAATTTCAATTTATTTACTAAGATATTTCGTCGAATACTTGGTGGGCTTGTTGTCATTAGTCAACCTATGTTACACACATATCAACATATATTGACATTTGCTGAAGCAATCTGATGAGTGAGAGACAATCTGTCGAGTGCTATTAGCACAACAGGTCTCTGTCGAGATATGCTAATAAACATTACATGAAACACTTGGTGGGAACAAAAAGGATCTGTACCAAATAGTCAAAAGGTCATCAAAAGACCTTCACATGTATATTTTCCAGATTCCAAGTGGTTCTATGACCACCTTGGTCCTAATGTACATCTGCCTCTTGTCGGCTATATGAATTCTAAAACGTCATTGCGCTCGATTTTGCGTCCTGTCTTTTATTAGATAAAAGTATTCCATGTCTTTTCTTAAAATCTATTTCCAAATATTTTTAAGTCTTCCACTATTCCTTTTGATCTAAACCTCTACTGTAATAAAAAGGAAAAAAATGCTAAAAATAATCCACAGCCAACACCGAAAAATTATTACAAGCATAAATATTACAACAAAAAAGTAGGTCAGGGCATCATCCCAATAACCAGAAGCATTGAACACCCTAGATGTGTTATGTCATCATAAGTTTCCGTTGTTAGTAAATTATAATCATTACACTCACTATATAGTGGAGGGAAATATGCCATGATTCTAGCTTGAGCAACCATTTTGTACAGTTCCCTTAGCAAAACCCTAGCACTGAAAGGGACATACACAACCATTTGGACCAAAAGATATAAGTTCTGCAGAATCTTAACTGCTCACACAAATATATGCATGTCGGAAGTGAAATATACCAAATAATATGTATATGCATGAACCAAATTGCTAGCTAGCTTTCATGCACAAATAATTGTAGGAGATCGAGTGTGCCGCTTTAACTTTAGCTTTATATATATCGTACAGAATCATTTTTTATTAAGTGGTGCTGCTTTAAAATGCAAATAACTTTGTTTCTGTGCTGTAATATATGAAATTAAGGATGGACCACGCACTAGAGTTCTATGGCCCTTTTCCTTTCTATCTTCCTCCCAAGGTATGAGTTACAATTGGCATTACTATATATAGTAAAGAGCCTGCCTGATTAACCCGCTTCAATCACATCATAAGTTTAAGAAACCCATACACGGAAAACAAAAATGTTAAAACTTTGTACAAAATATATCCTAATTTAACGGAGATTCCTTACATAATTACTAAAATGATTGACGGTGGTCAAATTCATAAATTACTTCGATTGATTTTAAATTTCAGAAATCAAAGTGAAGAGTTATATTAATCTCATATATCATTTTGAATAGAAAAAACCTAAAATATAATATATTTAAATGCGTATACAGATATACTACATATTGTTTCTCATTCTGCTTGATATACAGAAGCTTGCAACTGTATCAGTGGCTTGAAAAGTTGGACACTTCATGATGTAGCTAGCTAGCTTGGGCAAAACAAACACATTTGTGAACTATAAAGCTAGGGCATGCAAGTCCCACTAGAACTATAATGCCCAATTAAGCTTTGAAGTCATGTCTATGAGTCTGTTTTTCTCCCGATATGCATCTACAATTTATGCTTACGGTTTGTGGAGTATTTTTTTAACTATGTACAAGAGCATGAAATGATTAAGATTTTTATGGTTTGTTTCTTTAGACTCTTTGACCAAATAAATAAAGAAAATATGCATCCACATGCGCTTGAGCACTGAAAAATTTTAAATTTGTTTAAATGGAGATGGACCATATTAATTTTACAAACTATTAAGGGCGGATGTATATCGGGACCAAGGTGTTCTCATAGTCACTAGGAGACCGTGGAAACAAGCACATGAAGGTCATCTAAAAACCTTCTGAATATTTGATATGGGTCTCCTTTGTACCCACCAAGTGTTTGATGTAATATCTGATAAGTATATCTTGACAACACTCGACAAGTTGCATAGGCAACACTTGAAAAATGCTCTTGATAGCACTCATCAGATTGCTTCAGCAAATGTCGAGTTGACATATGTGCAACATGGTTCGCATAACGACAACAAGCCCACTTAGTGTTCGATGAAATGTCTTCATTAATAAATTAAAATTTGTTTGCGCGCTTCACTCTATGTTTCTATCTACAAACTTAGACCTTTGAAATCTTGAATCCGCCACTGCAAACTACTGCAGTAGGCGAGCAATTAACCATTGCATTATTAAAGTAGGAGTAATACTATAGTTTTTTCTCTGTTTAAAGGTGGTGTTGCTGGTCTAGGAACTCTAGGTGATAGGTGAGTTTGTCATTGTGTGAAACGGACAAAGAAATCAAAGATCGAATGAGTTCCAAAACAACTTTTGTTAATGGAATCGTATTCCAATTCAGGCAATTTTTTTTTATATAATTATATTCTCTCATAATGTTAGGCGGCCAGTTCCAAATTCAAATCCACTTTAAATGGTGAACACATTTCTCTTTAGGAATCTCAGAGAACTTCGATGGGGATCCTCCGAATAACTTTCACTAAAAATATGGTTAATGGAGAAAATGGCATGCTAACATTTGAGTTTTGAACTTTAGTTGAATATGGTAAGCTAATTATTAACTCAGGAAAATTAAACCAATTTATTGGTAAAAGAGTTCCTTTAGAAAGGCAATTTGAAGAGCATGAGAAAGAGAGGGAATACCCTTTACATTTAGTTGAAGGGAGAGGACACTAAACCAGGATTCGGAATATTGTGCTTTGAGTTGGATCAAAAGTGATCAGGTTCCTCAAAAACCGCACTTGATAGGGCCATTATACTTTTTTTTAAGGAGCTAATTAAAGTTTGGAGAAACACTATCTACCTCATGAAGAGCTAATATGCCTGCTTTATGGCATATTAGTTCTTCATAAGAGAGCTCTACCTCAAAAAGTGCGTGATTCGCCGAAAATAGAGGTGATTTTCGGAGAGACAGAGCCTTATGGCATACCTGTAGAAAGAGATAATATGCCTGCTTACGTGCAGTCTGTCATACTACTTACAGGTCACTTTCTTTGTAACAATGAGCATGTCACGAACACTTTAAGCAGTGGCGTAGCATGCCTTACGAAGTGCGAACGATCCGATAGAGAAAGAGGGTGTGAATTCGGCATGGTATTTGATATTCAATGCAATGGATGAAGAATCTGGAGGATTTGTAGCCAAACTACCTGAAACACTTGACCAAATGAAACAATTTCATAGTTTCTCGTCAATTAACAACTTCATGAAGTTTATATAAATGAATTACTATTGAAAGTGCTTTAACAACATAGAAAAAGTTGAATATGCTT
This sequence comes from Crataegus laevigata, assembly GCA_963580275.1. Taxonomy (NCBI): domain Eukaryota; kingdom Viridiplantae; phylum Streptophyta; class Magnoliopsida; order Rosales; family Rosaceae; genus Crataegus; species Crataegus laevigata. The sequence goes on from OY756940.1 coordinate 4,418,762, forward strand.
CTCGGTAAGCAAAATACATGGAAGAGAGAATTTCAACTTGCTTCTGAGAAAAAGCTTTTGAGCTGAAGTGCTTTCTAGGGAAGCATTTTCAAACCAACTATGATTGGTCTCCTATATTGAAATTTCGACGACGGGGCACTGAAATCTTCAAAGTGAGACTGTGATGAACCCCCTTGACTTAAAACTGATATGGCAAAGTAAATTCCCACCTCAGCTGAGATGGGTAGAAAGTGCTTATGCATTTGGCTATGAAAGCATCAATGTTTTCACTTTGTGAAAAAAAGCACGTTGCAACCAAAACTTTATATCAAAAGGAAACAAATTTAACCAGACCTTGTTGGGTTTGAGTGGCGACATCTTTCCCATCAGTCGCCACGTTCTTCACACGAAGCTGCCTCCTTGCTCGGCTGCCAGAACAAGAGGTTGTTATAAAGAAGAGTCTTGAGTTTCTCCTTTGACGGCATTGCCGCCATTGCTTTCTCAGTATCCCTCTGAGAAAGTTAGTAGCAGAGTAAGGAGAGAATTAGTGAATGAGAGTGTGTTACATTTTGTCTGCTTATCTTCCTCATGTTTGAGACGAGGGAAATGTCTTGATTCGTCATTTTCCAACGTCTCCACGATTAATCTTTTTTCAATTAATTGGCTAGTCCAACTAAAGAAATTTTTTGTCCTTGCTCCATGTTCTTTTGATCCTGAAAAGTTTAGGTGGAGGGGAGGCTACCCCATTCCAGTGTCCGGGCATTTCACAAGTTTTCTTGAGGACTTTGAGGTCTCAACCCTTTTTTGTTTGTTTTTATAGATCCTCCATCAAGAAGGGTTGTCAACAGCGAGACTTGAACTTAGACTTTTATCTAGCGAAAAAAACAATCCTTACCAACTCAACCAACAATCTTTCACTTAACTGGAAATTTGGCACAATTATTTGCATGATGATTGTTTCTGCATTTCCTTGAAATTTCTTGAAATGTATGTGAAGATTTTGATCCCACTTTTGGCCAAGACAAGTGGGCCTTTCCATTATCCTAACAAGTTACCCTACCATGGAAGCAACTACCACCTTCTTTTGGTGACTCTTGCCCCTTCAAATTGCAACTAGCCACTTTGATTTTGTGGTGTTTTTGTTTGGCTGAGAATTTGATTTTTCCTTGACGTTAATTCAATTTTCAAATCATCTTTTTCACAGATTATGTTGTTGTTCATGCATTTCTTGCGAGAAAAAGTTTTTTAGGGTGACAGTCTTATGTCACTTGGTGTTACTAATTCAATATTATGTATGGGTCAACGACATTACCGATATTTCGTAAAAATTATGGTGCATTATTTATAAACATATTATACATAAAAAAAAAGCTAAAAACATTAGATGACAATTTAATGATCACGCATAAAAATTACTCACAACACAAAAGATTGATCCCTAACAATTATAGAACAAACTAAATATCAAATAGTCTAATGATATTTCTCTTCTACAAACGATAAAAGAAGTCTCAATCTTCAATTACTGTCACAAAAGATTAAAATAAACAAATTCTAGGATGAAATAAAGCTTTGGGCCACCCAATCACTTCCTCTCTTTGAACCCAAAATGAGGGACCCAATTAAAGACCATTTGAGATTTTCATTCGCTCAACAGCAAAGCCTGCCCATTGCCAATGGACCACAGTACCCGGTGGCCATCTGGTTCACCCACGTGGCAACACGTGGCGTGCAAACATATTTTGACAATAATCTTTAATTTATCCACACAAAAAAAAAAGTGAGAAAAATTGAGGAGGGAAGAAGTTAAAATCCTTCCCAACGGTCTCTCAAAGTTGGACCTTGGACTCGGAGGATGTTAGAGCCGTCCAGTTCCTCTGCTTTTCCGCAGCGCCTCTCTCTGATTTTTCTCACAACCACAGAGATAGAAAATAAATACTTTTTCACAGAAAATCCTTTGTTTCTCTCCAATTTCTTCACTAATTCCTCTTCTTGTGTTTCAAGCACAAACCAAACCCATAACCCAAAAACCACAACGGTTTGTGTAAGAAAAACTGCCTAGTTTCGATTTTTATCGACATTTCTTAGTACATTTGTGGTTCTTGATCATAACCCATGTTGTAAATTTTGGTCGACAAGTTTCAGTTTGATCTTCTATTGCTAAATTTGTAATCTTTTGCAGGCGTGACCACTTTGACAACTATTTGTTTTTTGGCAAAATGTTTGGGTTTAAGAAATCGCCTGCAAAGATTGAAAAGCAAGGTTCTGTAGACCCGGGTTCTCAAGCTGATTCAGACGCGGGGAAGAACACGCTTAACCCCGCGAGAAGAACTTCTTCGGAACCTATGCTTATCACCCCAGATTTCAGTAACGAAAAAAAACCATTAGAGCAGCAGAGTATGCAAGAGTTAGAGAAATATGCTGTTAACAAGTCCGAGGAGACAACAAAGAGTGTCAACAATTGCCTCAGGATTGCAGAGGACATCAGAGGGGATGCTACAAGGACCCTTGACATGTTGCACCAGCAGGGCGAGCAAATTACAAGGACTCACATGGCGGCTGTTGATATCGATAAGGATTTGAGTCGGGTAGTCTCTCCTTCTTGTTAGGGTTTTGTAATCTAGATGATTTTAGTTTTTCTTGTGCCACAAGAAACAATGAAACCCGAAGAGGAGCAGCATTTTTTTATCGTAATACCTAATGATGCATTCTGAAAACAGGGTGAGAAGATTTTAAACAATCTTGGAGGCATGTTCTCAATGCCTTGGAAGCCGAAGAAGACCAAGGATATTTCGGGACCCGATCTGTCATTAGGTTTGCTTCTGTTATAATCTGCTTGCTTCATTTCCTGATTCTTCAAAACCTCATGAAGCTTTTTGTATATGGTGATCATGCTCAGCTTCTGCACCCAAAAAAGCTGACCCACAGCAGAGGGAAAAGTTGGGTTTAGGTCCGAAAGGGCGGTCAGCTCCTGCGACGCCTCCTCCCGAAGGCTCAGGTGCCTTGCAGAAAGTCGAGGTAAGTGTTTGCGATTACGATTATCGAGAATGTGGCTACGTGCTCTCCCGATTTTACTTAGTTTGGGATTGGTTTGGGAATAACAGTATGAGAAGGCAAAGCAAGATGATGGACTTTCAGATCTAAGTAACATTTTGGGGGATTTGAAGGGTATGGCTATGGACATGGGACATGAACTCGACAGGTCAATATCTTCGTTCTTCGCTGTGAATTTTCTTCGTGATTTGCATCTATATCTCTGCATTGTTGTAAAGTAATTTGGAAAAATGCAGGCAAAACAAAGCCATCGATAATCTCTCTGACGATATTGACGAGGTTAACTCTCGAGTGAAAGGTGCCAATCAACGTACACGCCGTTTGCTTGAGTGAAGGCCAACAGTCTTAGATATACCAGCAAGCAGTCTGCAGAGAATTTGCACATTACTTTTGATTGTATATAACAGGTTCCCCCCTATTTGGGATACACATGCAATAAAATGAGCCTTTATGTTCAGATTCAAAAACCATACAGCTCTAGATCACACTATATAGTTTTGCAGTCCTATTTTCTTCTCCTCCACTCCTTTTTTTTCGTTGTTTTTGGATCGAACAAATCAAATAAGATCCAGGGACGGGGCAGAAATAAGGGGATGATAGCAGGAAGAGAAAACGGGAGTGAAAGTCAGTACCGACACCAAATGTGTGCAGAAAGTTTGAATATTTACAAACACAGCAATCTGCAGTTGTAGGAGCTCAGGTTTCCTCACTCTTCACAGGAGTCCAGTTACTTCCTGGAACGGCCTTTTTCCTGGAATATGAAATGTAACCCCCAACGTATCCTATAAAAACCCCAAGCACCAACAGACTTGCTCCCTTCACAAACCAAGAGAATGTAGACTTGATACCGATATTAACAGACTTGATACCGCCTCCTCCAGCTCCACTACCGCCGAGAACTTGACCAGAAGCCAGAATCTCCACTGTGTCGTGCACCTTCCCATCATGGTTTCCAACATAAGTAAGTGTAAGCTTCTTCCTTGTGGCAACCAACCTAGTGTACCCAAATTCACCACCGCGGTATAAAGACCGCTCTGGCTGTGGGTACACTGGGTCAGTTGGATGATCTGATCTAGGCTCCCAGATCGGTTGCCAGTCTTGCCCTCCCATCCCAATCACAACATGAATAGGTCCAACACTCCCACAAGTATAGTTTACCAACTGACAAAACCTCTCGTATCTGTGTACATGTCCCCACAGTGCAAGATTTACATTGTTCTTCACAAACAGAGGCTCCAAATGCTCCAGCATTTTCACCCTCAAAGGAGCATCACCTCTCTCATAGCTTGTTGTGTACATCGGCCTATGTCCTTGCACCACCACAAATGGCGTTTTCCTCCTATCCACCGCCTCCAAATCCCGCTTTATAAATTCCAATTGCTTGCTTCCTTCAACAAAATTGGTCTCAGTTGAAATGTACACAAAATGTACCGACCCAACATCAAACGAATAGTAAAGATTTCGTGTAGCTGGGGCACTTGTTCCAGTCGGTTCAGATGAGTTTCCAGGCATGTTGAACTTAAGACTATAGGGCACCCCACATTCTCCCCCACCATCTGTCCCATACATTGTTGCCCACTCCGGTTTCCATGGCTGCAGTGGCCAATCATACTCGTGATTGCCAATACAAACATGGTATGGAAGTTTGGATGCAAGGGGCTCAATTTGGCTGAAGAATTGATCCCACAACCACGAGTACCCTCTCGCGTAGCTTATGTCTCCGATGTGGGACACAAAAGCCGGCTTTTCGCCAAGAGCTTCAACATCCCGGAGGATCCATTTCACAGTGGCTATGCTCTCGTCTTGTGTCCGAAGAAACGTTGCATAAGGTGTTGCAGTCCCCATGTCACCAAACATAAAGGCCGTAGTTTCGTCCGAGTCCTCGTTTCGTGAGACAAAGCTGTGCGTTTTGCTCCATCCTTCAGAATGACTTCCGACCTGATCACAAAACACTTCCTGTCATGTCCTCTTGAAATGCTTGCTAGAAAGCACTTCTCTTCAGTTCATAAGTGATTTTACTAAAAGCACTTTCATTAAAAGTACATCGAAAGTTTGAAACTTTTATTAGAAATTGAAGTGCTTTCGGAACTGCTTCCTAAAAATGCTAATCTTAATACACTTCCAAGTTCCAAACATTCGTAATCAATCTTGTTAAGAATTTAACTCGAACAGTAAAATTTAAATTTTACCTTGTAATAATATCTGACGCCTTTTCCCAGTCGGGTCATGACCGCATCGTGGATAAACCCGGGATCTCTCCACCCGATACTGTTGTTGGCGGGTGCATCGCACATGTTCTCCCTTTCATACCTCCCCACACGTGCCACCGCCACGTCATCGAGGGAGTTCTCCCTCTGACCGTATCGAACCTTTCTCTCCCCGCCGTCTGGCGTCACGAACATGACCCGCATCTCATCATCTCCGTCCGTGTAAGCGAGGTGGATCTGATCCGGAACCCGACTCGATTCGAAGCTGAGCTCGTCATCTGAGGTGGCGAGCAGGTGGGCGGTGCCGGGGAGGGGGTTGTGGTCCTGGTCGAGGTGGTTGGGGTCGACCTCGGACTCGTTCCAGCGGAAAACCCGGAAGGAGTAGTTGAATCGAAGATTGACCAGAGGGAGGGAAATGGAGCCCGACCCAGATTTCCATGTGGGGGCGGAGGAGAGGAACTTGTATCCTATAAAGTTGTCGTGGTGGGAAGAAGGGGGCGAGTAGATGCCAAGCCAGTCGAGTCGGGAGGGCGAGTCGATGCCGGACCATTGGATTTGGACGGAGTCGCCCGATTTGGAGAGGGAGGTTGGGGAGAGAGAGAGTGAAACAGTTTGGTGGGTCGGAGGGAAGAAGGTGAAGAGGAGGAGGATGAAGACGAAGGTTGTTGAAGGAACGGCCATGGCGATGGCGGATGAGGTGACTGGTGAGCAATGGGATTGGATAGGTAAATATCTATCAAAATAACATTTGTTTAAATGCTCGGGCATATTCGTTTTGGTTGTGTGCGGTATCAAAATCTATTTAGTCACTTTTTAATCCTGATCAATTAATTAATACTACCATTGTGTGCATTGTGTGTATAATTGGTTTTTTAACAAATGATATTATTTATACTAAGAGATAATGAAGTGGATTAAGTCTCATAATAGGATAATAATATAATTCAAATTCGTTTTTGGCGAGAATTAAGCCTAACACGTCTCACTTTACAAGTAAAAAAAAATATCACTAGATCGTAATACTAAATAGTATGTAAATAAAAAATTTAAAAAGAAAGAAAAATATGTATGAGAGGAGAGAGGATCCTTGTCAGATTCTATTTGTGGTGATCTGACGGATCCTCTAATTACATCTGTTCACTATGCATCGTGCGGTTAATTTTTATTAAGTATTGTTTATATTTAATTTTAAATTAAAAATTTTACAATGATTTCTGACAACACGATATACAATGAATAAATATAATTTGAAGATCTTGAAATTCTTACAAAGAGAATTCAGCAAAAATCATCACTCGAATCAGAAAAGTTAGAGAAAAAAGTGAATAGAGAAATCGTAAGAGATATTTTTACTTTTGATTTTTTTTTTTTGTAATTAAAAACACGCATTAATGATATGTGACTGAGAGAAGAAGAAAATGCAAAAAATATTTTTTCTCGATTATGTATTGAAGAGTTTTTTTTTTTTGGGTAAAGTATTGAAGAGTATAATAGTATTTTTTATTTGTTTTTTATTGACAAGCCGTGTTGTTATTAATGTGTATTATAAATGGAGCTTCATATGGTAATTTGACATCGAAAGTTATCATAACTAAACTCATGTAGTTCTTGTGTATAGTCATGAGTTTGACTATAGTTGTTAGAAATTAATATTTAATTATTTAGGTTTTGTTTGTTAGTTTAAAATTTAGGCCCTATCTCTAAGAGTTAGGATTTCTGAAGACTAAGTTTTTTGTCTATAAATATAGGTTGTAGTCACTGGCGGATGCACTAAGGGACAAGGGGGTCAGTTGACCCCCCGAACTTCGATGAACGTCCATGGACATCTTAGGCGTTGACCCTCCGAACTTCGGTGAATGTTCATAAATACCTAGTGTGCTGCCCTTTTGAAGATTAGAGTTGGTTTCATACATACCCTCCAATAATAATTTGATAAAACATCTGAAAGAAGAGTGGTCTTCTTAATTTTTTTTAATAAATATTACTTTGTCAAAATAACAGAGTTTTGGACTCTTTAGTCTAATTAAAAAAAAACACATAAAGCCACAAACAAAAAAAAAAAACCAAAAACTAGCAGCAAAAAAAAATTTGTAAAAGAGGCCAAAATAAAAAATTTGTAAAAGAGGCCAAAAAAAAAAAACAGAGTATTGTAACTTGTATTGTCATTTGTTCTATAAGCTATGAATGATGAAACTATGGTTTAATTTTAAGGTCATTATGTGTCTAAGAAATGCTTGTAAACTTTTACATGTGACCCCCCGAAATATTTTTCCTGGATCCACCACTGGTTGTAGTTTAGTATGATAACAAGTTAGTGGTGATTTCTTCTCTGCAATTTTTTGTTCTTCAAGGTTTTTTTTCCTTTTTGCTCTACCAAACCAAGTAAATTTCCTACATTTTTTTTTTTAAATAAGCATTTGTATTGCCAGTGACAATTTTAAAATAAGCACTTAGTATTGTTAGTGGGATTTAAAATAATTTCTCTGTATTTTTGTAGAACCATTGACATTAAACAAGAATTGAGAGATGAAATACTAATCTATAAAGTAGGAAGACAACCGGCTTTAGGATCAACTTATCATTCGTAGTATAGAGTTTGATCGTTTGACCGAAGAGTTCCGAGGAATATTTCTTATCTTTTTTTATCTCAAATAAATTGAAAATTGTGATCGAGTTGTGTAGTTAATCTGTTTCATTTTAATTTAATATGTATAGTCAAAACTGTATAGATTAAATTCGACTATACATATTAAATTAAAATGAAACAAATTAACTACACAACTCGATCACAATTTTCAATTTATTTGAGATAAAAAAAGATAAGATATGTTCTTCGGAAGTCGTCGGTCAAACAATCAAATCCTATAATACGAATGATAAGTTGATTGATCGGATCATATTTATATATATTTTTATATCAAATTCTCTCGTCTTTTCTTAGTTAGTTCGTTATATTTTGAGCTATTTACGTTATTTTTATGTTTTATAAGAATTTATCTAGTTAAGAAATAAAAATAAAATAAGTGAAGTGTTAAGTAATAATTTCATCGAAACTATCTTGTCTGTTGAATTATATTTATCGTTTGGAAAATAATAAATATATATATATATATATTTATATATTTATATATATATTTATATATGTATATTTAATGTGATGGTGGGTGTGTGTGATGATGGCAGCACATGCGGACGGCATTATCAGAAAAATGATGGAATGCATAATGGAGCCTTCGGTGGAAGGCAGTGGAAGGAGCACTCGGAAAAAAAATAAGAAAAAGAATACGGGGGCCTTTGGAGAAGAAACGGTGCAAGGAAGAATAAGAGCTGCATATAAGGCAGCGTGAGCAGAGGGAGCGGAAGGCACCACGGGGGGACAGTAAAACACTGCACAGTCTGTGCAGCGGCACAAGCCTCGGGGGAGCTGCCTACAAGGCAGCGACTGAAATAAGGGGGCAGCTTAAGCAAAGAGCTGCCTTTGCGCAGCGCCAGCTGGACAGCGAGAAACAGAGGAGGAACAATCAGCCAAGTGACTGCATTGGCAGCCAGTGAAAGCCTCGGGAGGAGTCCAGACGGGGAGAAACTCAGTCTGGAGAGCAGCGAGCTCAGGACCAGATCACGGAGAGAGCTGCCATAAGGCAGCTTTGAGGGAGCTAACCGAGGGAGTCCACCGCAAGCAGCTAAGAGGCAGGCTTCGCGTGAAATGAACTTGGGGGAGCTCCAGAAGAAGTTAGCGCAGAGAAATAAGAACTGCCTTTCAAGGCAGTTTTGGCTTTGGCACAGAGACTTCGGGGCAGCTGGCACCCGGGTTCGATCCACCTTCACCGCACCAAGAAAACCTTTATTCCAATTTTGGTTATTTTTCTCCAAACTCAACTCAGTTTTATTTCTTGTTTTAATTTATAAATAATGTGTAATTAATTTGTGTTGGCTAGAGGTTAATTCAAAGCCATGCATATTTTTGTAATTTGAATTGATATCTTCAGTTGTGATTTCTGAGTTGTGATTTAATTTGCTTAACTGCTTGATTAATAACTTATTTGTGTTTGTCGATTAAGAATGCATACTTAATTTACATGCATGAATTTGATGCTAGAATATAAGTGAATTTCACCTAATCGTTATGAACTTATATTCATGAGTAGTGAAGATTGCTAGTCACAATCGCGTTAAGTAAATTCCTGGCAAACGTATCATGCTGTTCATAGTTACGAATGCCTTGTCAACACTTATGATTTTCATAGAACATAATGATCTTTAATCGTATCTCTATTGTGCTTTTCACGTAGGGAACTTTTGGGGAATAATTTGAGTTGTTGTATGCTGTTCATCCAATTCAATAACATAAGGAAAATCTGAAGGTTAATTTAAGCGTACCTAATTAATTTGGGGTGTTGAGATTTACAACTTATTGAAAGAACAACTGAAGATCAATTTAGATTGCATATGTGTCATGTGTGGAGAAGAACTCTCTAGCCAGTCCGTCGCCCATCCATTCACTTTTATTTTATGTTTTTGTCAATTTTATAATTTAGTTAAGTTTAATTTACGTTTCATCCAAACCATACCCCCCCCCCCATTATTATATTATATTATTTAGTTAGTTTTTATTATTTTTAATCTTTTAATTCGAATTCCGTCCATTTCAATTCCTAGTGTTTAATTTAAATTGTTTTCATTATTTTGAGTCATTCTAAGTGTGTTTCGAGTTATTAGAGTTTTTAGCCTAATTTTGTGTCCTTGAGTCTTGTTTAATATTTTTAAATTAATTTAGAGTAGATTAGCAATCCCTCCTAATCCCCGGCCTAGAACGATACCCTACTTACATCTTTACTACAACTGTCAAAAAGAGGGTTAAATTTGTGCGGTTTAAAATCCCGTCAAATTTTTGGCGCCGTTGCCGGGGATTAGCAACTTTGCTAATCCCTTTATTTTTGTTTGCTTTTATTTTCGTTTGTGTTTATTTTATATTTGTGTTTTTGTTGTGTTTTAGTTTATATTTGTGTTTATATATTTTACTTTTGGTATTTGATTTATTTCTCTTTCTTTAATTTTAGGTACTAGAGAAGTAAGACATGGATTTTGCTAGTATTCAAGCTCAATTGGCAAATCTTACTTCTCAATTGTCGCATAATGCCGAACGGACCACAATGCCAAGTGTCCCTACACTTGATGTGCCCTATGGGCAAGGATATCAGACTCATCAGTATCCTCAATTTTCTGCATATGAAGATGATTGGGGATATCAAGGCTATGATCAATCAAGGGGCAATATGTATTCCAACGCTTGCAATTCGGATTGGAGGGATTATTCAAATCAAATGTGGGATGAACCTCAACAAGTTCAACAAAGTGGATATTGGCAGCAAGATGAAGCGTTCTATTCAAGACCTATGCAGCCACAACAACATCCCCCACAACAATTCCAATCGAATCAAAGTATGCCCGTGGATTATAATCAAATTCTTAATGAATTAAACTCTTTGGTGCAGGGGTCACAAAATCAAGCTAAGGAGACTCACCAAGGAGAATATTGGCAGCCGTATGATGAGTTTTATACAACACCTTTGCAACCATCACAGCCACCACAACAATTTGCCCAATTCGATTCAGGTACATCTCTGGATAATGATACATTTAATAAGTTACTCACCTCTTTGAATCAGGGAGTGGAAAATCGAATCCAGGAGATGCAAGACCGGACCAACAGAGTGGACGAATTGGATATGCAAGTTGGGCAGATTATGGAATTCATGGCACAGATTCAAGATCAAAGTGAACTCTCCAACTTTGCAAATTCAAAGGGAGAAGTGGAAATCGATGAAGCCATAAGTGATGTGGAGGATGAAGCTGTTCCAGAACCATCCAACTATAGCCCGAACGTGGATGACTTGCTGCTGCAAGAAGAAGATGAGGAGGACGACTTGGGCAGTTTAGACGAATTCTTGTCTTAAACCCTTCAAGTCCCTATGTCGTCCAACTATGGTGAGGTTGTTCCAAGTTCAATTCATTCTAACATTTTTCCACCAAATGTCTCTTTTCCTTGCAGATTTTTTCCAAATAACGAAGAAAGTGAAAAAGACATTGTGGAAGCCCTTCCAGAGATGCAAGGTGATATCCCAATTCTTGGTGCACCAAAACAAGTTTCCGATGGTGTTGAAGCATTCAAAGAACCTTGCACACCAAGAAGCGGGATTCAAGTGAATGAAGTGGCTGGAGACTATCAAGAAAACATCAAAGAGGCTGTGCAGACAATCAAGGGCCAAGAAATTGAGTTTGATGACATGGGACAGGCCACAACCATCATAGTAAACCTGGCCAAGTTCAAAGTCCCGGAGATGTCCAAAAATGTGGTGTTTGTAATTGAATTCATGTCGGAGAATGACAGTAAGCCATCTTCTCCAACTTTAATTTTAATTTTTACTAACACACTGATTTTAATGATTCAGGCACCTACCCTAGAATTCAGACCATTGCCGAATCATTTCAAGTATCACCTCCCATTAAAAGATAAATTCTATGCTATGGAGCCGAGGGGAGGTTAAAGGAAAGAATCGTCCGGCTAAAGACGTTAAATCAAGCGCTTCTTGGGAGGCAACCCAAGCAATCAGATTTGCATTCTTACACCCTTCTTAAATTGCCTTTACTTTGAAATTTTTGATTTGTTTAGTTAGTTGTTTTATTTGGTTAATTTTTGTTTAGTTTGTGTTTAAATAAATTAAGGGCAATGTTTATTCTAAGTGCGGGTAAACATAGTCTTTTTACATTAATTTACATTACATATTTTATATTGCTTAAAATAAACCTAAAAAAAAAAAATATTAATAATAATAATAATATTATTAGTAATATATATATATATATATATATTTAAATAAACTTAAAAAAAATTACAATAATACGAAAAACTAATAGCGTTCATTGGTCATTGGTCAGGTGGCGCCACAGATGTCGACGGAGCTCCGGGAAGACGAAGAGCCAGAGTTGGAATCTCCGGAGTCGGAACACTTGGTGCTGCTCCAGAGGACGAAGGCAACATAAACCTCGGGAGTAGCGCCATGAACCGTTCATGATCGCTCTGAATCCGACCGTTCGACTCCTGCAGCTGGTCCAGCTTCCTCTTCATGCTGGTTGAGTAACTAGTTGCAAGCATGTGCAACTCCTTGTTCTCGTGCCTGAATCCTCTGACTTATTGCCGAAGACTGGCCACCTTAGCCATCAGCGACTCCACCTGACGAGATCTTGCAAGCAGGCGCTGGCCCATGTTCGAAACTGAGCCTGCACTTTGGACGCTGAGAGCAAGAGATTCCTGAACGGCCAGCTCGTCCGACCGCCTAGATAGCATCCTATTGTCCCTTGGAGTGAGCAGATTTCTGGCAATCACCGTAGCGGTGATTTCATTCCTCATCATTGTGTCCCCGACTGTAAGAGGACCATTGGGGGATATGAAGGATGGATTCCAAATGTTGTTCGGAGAAGACGAGTCATCGTCTTCCCCGACATTCAAGTTAAGGCGACGGTCGGAAGGGCAAGACATTTTTTTTAGAAGGTGTTGAGGAGGAAGAGTCGGAAAGATTAAAAGTGCAGGAAGAGTTCGGAAGGAATAAGAGTGCAGAAGTGCAGGAAGAGTTCGGAAAGATTATGTGTGTTTACAGAAGGGAGTGTTTGAGGAAAGGAGTTCAAGTGTGAGGTGAAACAAAATTCATGCCTCTATAAAAAGAAGAAAATGAAGAGCGCCCGCTCCTCAGAGATCAAAGAGCGCTCCTCGGAGGTTGAAGACGCGTCCTCACGCAAATCGGAAAAGCTGGACGCTCCTTTCTCAAATGCCGGAATCCTTTATCAAAAGCTGGGCGTGACTCAGGCATCACGAGGCGTTCTGTTTTTCCAATTTTGTCGTGACTCATCACGTGCAGCTTGGAGCGTTGCGAAAACCACGAGCCGCACCCGGATTTGAACCCCGGTTTTCAAAAGATCATCATTCCAGTTTGTCGTCACTCGTCGCATGCGCAGTCAGCTTCGCGGAAATTACGGACGCTTTGTCAGAAAGCGCGTAACGGGCACTGTTCATCCATGCACCGGCTACCGACAAATAGTGAAGGAATAGTTCCGGTTGTGAAGCCAAATTTCTATAAGTTCGACCTTCGCCTTCCACATCAAAGGCACACCTTCACACCCTCTCAACCTCTCAACCTCTCTTCATCTCCGATAATGTCTTCCCAAAGAAAGCTTTCGAGTTACTCAGTGTTCTTCATCCCTTGGATCACCCCAGAAAACAAACCTTCCAGAGCAAAAGTATTTCATATCAAAAAGGTTAAAAGCAAAAGTATCTCATATCATGCTTTCTCCTCACCTTCATCTGAGGAACGTGGAGAAAGTGAGATCCTGATTGCTTACCTAGTCTTGCTCTCGAGTACTCATCTCAGACCCCTCCCAGCCCACTTCAAAAATAAATCTGTGTTGAGGTACTTCTTCAAAAACAAAAGTACCTCACAGACGAAGCAGGAGGAGTCTGAGGTGCATCCAGATGAAAGCGGAGTGTGAGAAGATCCAAGAGTTCAAGAAGATGCCACACCTGCGTGGAGACCGGACTACTTGAAGCATGTGGAGACAACGTGCTGATTCATCCTCAACTAAGCTGAGGAGCACTTGTAAGAAAGAAGGCCCATCCTGTTCAAGAAAAAGCTGTGGAAAATCAATAATCATGACCAATGATCGCCTATTAGTTCTTTTCGTTGTCTTTTATTTTCATTTTCAATTTTTCGTTTGCATTTTTTTTTTATATATATTTTCTTGCGTGCTTAACTGATTTATTTCTTTTCTTTGCAGGAACGTTTGGTTATTTTCTCCCTTGAAGTTGATTGCAGAAATTTACGCTTGGGGGTCATCGCTGGGTTTTCTGCAAATTAGGGAAGTTTTCAGCTCTTTTGCTTTATTTTGTTCTTTTCATTTAGTAATTTTATTTTTATTTTTATTTTTATTTGCCTATTAATGTTTTCTGACATTGGGGACAATGTCTAGTTTAAGTGTGGGGGTATCAAGTATAAAAAATGACCAAATTGAAATTTTTTGTACCTTCGACTTTGAACTGGTTTCATTTGTTTCCGTGTTATTGCTTTTTGTTTTCTTAATTAGTTTTGTTTTATTTAATTTTTTCGAAAAATTTTAAAAATCCAAAAATATTGTCTTGTTTTCCTTATTGTTTTGAATTAGATTTTTGTTAGTTTTCCAACCCAATGATATAATTGGATGGAATTTGAACCATGATTATCAAGAACTTAGTTAACATGTGTTATGTGAAATTCCTTATTCTCTTGTTAGTATTGTACATGTTTGATCATCTTTGAAAAAACCAAATGCACATAGCCTTGTTGATGTGAAACTAAAGCATGACTTAAATCTTCATATGTGAATTTAGTGACCATTTACATCCTATGTGAGTTTTTGAGCCTATTGAAAGTGTGTGCATTTTTCATACACTACTATTTTTTTCATGTGTGATGAACTTATGTGAGATGCATCTCTAGAACTTGCGTAACGATCTTTCGAAATATTTGTCATTGATTGCATGAACTTGAAAATGATAGAGGCATTAGGTTCACCACCATGGCCCAAATAACCATATTTCCCAAAGAAAAAAAATGATATCATTAGATTGCCAATTTGAGCCATATGTTGAGCCTTTTATTTCTTATCACCAGATATGTCTACCCTTATACCTCAAACATGTTTCCTTACCCTTTCCAAGCGAGCAATTTGAGACTGTCTTTTGAGAAATGTTTGTGAAGTACTTGGAAGGAGTTTGGCAAAAGAATAAGTGTGGGGGTATTTCATGTTTGTGATTTAATTTAAAAAAAAATGAGAAAAAAGAAGAAAAGAAAAAGAAAAAGAGAGGTTGTATACAAGGAAAATAAAAAGTTTTTAAGGTTTCTGTTTAAGGGTGTGGTTGGAGGTGTTAAAAGAATCGCTGGAAAGTTTGAGTTCTTATAAATCTCAACAAAAGAATTGCTTGCAGTGTAACTTGGAACTTGTGCTTTCCTATTCTTTCGTTTCAATAGCCCTATCCCTAAGCCTCATTACATCCAATAAAAGTCCTCTTGATTTAAGTTTTGCAATTATGATTGTGGAGAAGTGATCTTTATGCAAGCTTATGGTAGAACTCTCACATTTGTTTCTTTGAGCGAAACACATTAAAACTAAACACATGTGTGATTGAGTGCATATCCCGTGAGAGGTTGCTAGTTTGAATATGATGATTTTAAAAAATAAAAACTTGAAATTGCATTAGCATGGCTATCTCACACACTACACTTCAAGGACGATTTAAAGATTACTGCTAATATTTGAATAAGGAAGATGAGCTTGAATTAGCTTGTTTGGTGCTAGCTATGGTTCTTGCTGATTTATGTTCTCAAATGAAATTCTATGAGGGTCAAATAGGGGGAAGCTAATGCTTTTCATGTTAGTATTTTTTCTTGTTTTCTTTGTTTTGCTCGAGGTCTAGCAAAAGCTAAATGTGGGGGTATTTGATCGGATCATATTTATATATATTTTTATATCAAATTCTCTCGTCTTTTCTTAGTTAGTTCGTTATATTTTGAGCTATTTACGTTATTTTTATGTTTTATAAGAATTTATCTAGTTAAGAAATAAAAATAGAATAAGTGAAGTGTTAAGTAATAATTTCATCGAAACTATCTTGTCTGTTGAATTATACTTATCGTTTGGAAAATAATATATATATATATATATATTTATATATTTATATATATATTTATATATGTATATTTAATGTGATGGTGGGTGTGTGTGATGATGGCAGCACATGCGGACGGCATTATCAGAAAAATGATGGAATGCATAATGGAGCCTTCGGTGGAAGGCAGTGGAAGGAGCACTCGGAAAAAAAATAAGAAAAAGAATACGGGGGCCTTTGGAGAAGAAACGGTGCAAGGAAGAATAAGAGCTGCATATAAGGCAACGTGAGCAGAGGGAGCGGAAGGCACCACGGGGGGACAGTAAAACACTGCACAGTCTGTGCAGCGGCACAAGCCTCGGGGGAGCTGCCTACAAGGCAGCGACTGAAATAAGGGGGCAGCTTAAGCAAAGAGCTGCCTTTGCGCAGCGCCAGCTGGACAGCGAGAAACAGAGGAGGAACAATCAGCCAAGTGACTGCATTGGCAGCCAGTGAAAGCCTCGGGAGGAGTCCAGACGGGGAGAAACTCAGTCTGGAGAGCAGCGAGCTCAGGACCAGATCACGGAGAGAGCTGCCATAAGGCAGCTTTGAGGGAGCTAACCGAGGGAGTCCACCGCAAGCAGCTAAGAGGCAGGCTTCGCGTGAAATGAACTTGGGGGAGCTCCAGAAGAAGTTAGCGCAGAGAAATAAGAACTGCCTTTCAAGGCAGTTTTGGCTTTGGCACGGAGACTTCGGGGCAGCTGGCACCCGGGTTCGATCCACCTTCACCGCACCAAGAAAACCTTTATTCCAATTTTGGTTATATTTCTCCAAACTGAACTCAGTTTTATTTCTTGTTTTAATTTATAAATAATGTGTAATTAATTTGTGTTGGCTAGAGGTTAATTCAAAGCCATGCATATTTTTGTAATTTGAATTGATATCTTCAGTTGTGATTTCTGAGTTGTGATTTAATTTGCTTAACTGCTTGATTAATAACTTATTTGTGTTTGTCGATTAAGAATGCATACTTAATTTACATGCATGAATTTGATGCTAGAATATAAGTGAATTTCACCTAATCGTTATGAACTTATATTCATGAGTAGTGAAGATTGCTAGTCACAATCGCGTTAAGTAAATTCCTGGCAAACGTATCATGCTGTTCATAGTTACGAATGCCTTGTCAACACTTATGATTTTCATAGAACATAATGATCTTTAATCGTATCTCTATTGTGCTTTTCACGTAGGGAACTTTTGGGGAATAATTTGAGTTGTTGTATGCTGTTCATCCAATTCAATAACATAAGGAAAATCTGAAGGTTAATTTAAGCGTACCTAATTAATTTGGGGTGTTGAGATTTACAACTTATTGAAAGAACAACTGAAGATCAATTTAGATTGCATATGTGTCATGTGTGGAGAAGAACTTTCTAGCCAGTCCGTCGCCCATCAATTCACTTTTATTTTATGTTTTTGTCAATTTTATAATTTAGTTAAGTTTAATTTACGTTTCATCCAAACCATACCCCCCCCATTATTATATTATATTATTTAGTTAGTTTTTATTATTTTTAATCTTTTAATTCGAATTCCGTCCATTTCAATTCCTAGTGTTTAATTTAAATTGTTTTCATTATTTTGAGTCATTCTAAGTGTGTTTCGAGTTATTAGAGTTTTTAGCCTAATTTTGTGTCCTTGAGTCTTGTTTAATATTTTTAAATTAATTTAGAGTAGATTAGCAATCCCTCCTAATCCCCGGCCTAGAACGTGTTGGAAATGTGTCCTAAAACCAATCATATGATGATACTTTATGGACATTTCACATGTTAAACTAATCTAGTTTAATATCAAGGGCAAAGATTATTGTTTGAGCGGTCTCATATAAATGTTATATGCTTAAATGATAAAGTCCAAGGAATATGTGATTGGGAGAATGCAATCTAAAAGAAGTTAGATTCATGAGACCATTCTTTCGTAGACACATCCTAAACGTTCCTGATCATAGGATTGCCAATTGGGCATTGACAGTCCGTTAAGATCAGTACGTGCTATGTCTTCTCTCAGGGAGAGTGACTAGTCTCGAGTCATTGGTGTGAGTGACACCAAGACAAGTACGTAGGTGCTCAATAGAGAATGAGTTCACTGAACACGATCAACGACGAGTTCTCATATTCATGTCACGTGAGAACTCATGGTTAGGATAATGCAAATTAGTCCTTTGACCTGAGGCATCATAGTTGTCTTGTGGTTAGGTCCTTGATCTTTGATCGTGTCAAATGGCATTCCTTTGGAGTGTCCACGGCATGGTTGGGGTCAAGCTATCTAGTCATGGAGACAAGTGAATGCGCAACAAGGGATCTCTAACCTTCAAACCGTTGAGGGAGAATACTCTATGATATGATTTAGAATCTCTGGCCAGAGTATGAATGAGATGTTGGAATGTGTTCTAGATCACATTCAAAGGAATCATATAAGCACGAGATTCACATTGGATAGTAGACATGAATAAACTATCAAGCCAAACAATGTGGTCAAGAGTATTGTATTAGAGAAGGACCGTATTGCATTTGTAATCCTAAACTGAATAGGTTCTCCACCTCTTCTGATTAGCTTGGGTAACCATGATATGCTGCTAGGTGTCACTCATGGTTTGTGGAAGCCCTAAACGTGTATAAACACTAAAGGGAGAATTGAAAGTTAGTTTCAAATTCACAATCGATTTAAAAGAGTTTGAATCGCCCACTGCCTCGCTAAAAGGAACCTAATGGATCGTACACCGCGTAAGGTAAAGATTGAAGATTCAACGGAGATGAGTAAAAATAATTAAATGGTTTAATTATTTATGGCAAGGATTAATTAATATGTTAATTAATCAAACGAATGAGTTCGTTAAAAACCTCGGGATAGTTTTGGACCTTAAGGCCCAATGGGCTTCGAACGTCGAGTCAATTAACTTAAGTTGTATGACAACTTAATGAATAATGATTCACAAATACCAAATCGCCCAAATTAATCCCTAAGGCCGGCCACAATGTAAGGGTAGCAAACTTGGACTTATTTACAAGTTTGCCACTCAAATGAATTAAGGTATAAATATGACTTTATAGCCAAAATTCATTTAAGGGTTCTTTTTGGGGGAAATTGGTGAAACACAATCTCCATTTTTCTCTCTAAAAGGCCGGCCCCCTTGGAGGGATTAGCTAGCAATCCTACTCCTCCAAGGTCACTCATATCTTCTCCAATCTAACCTTGGTGTAGAATCTTAGAGGTTCCCAATTTTGGGAACTTGGAGAAACCTCTTCATCCATCCAAATCCATAGATTTAAGATGCAAGGAATGAAGGCCCTCTATTTGGGTGATTAGCCTTTGCTTAAGCAAAGAAGAATCTACAAAGGTATAAATCTCAACTCACTTTGTTTTGAGTGGTTTAAAGGTTCACCAAACTACTAGGCTTTGAACATTCATGGGTAATGTTTTGTTTTTAAGTATATGCAAGCATGATTCCACCTTTAATTTGTTAATTGCATGCTAATGATATTGCTTAAATGAACATGTTTCTTCAAAATAATCCTTCAGAACGATACCCTACTTACATCTTTACTACAACTGTCAAAAAGAGGGTTAAATTTGTGCGGTTTAAAATCCCGTCATTGATCCTAAAGCCGGTTGTCTTCCTACTTTATAGATTGGTATTTCATCTCTCAATTCCTGTTTAATGTCAATGGTTCTACAAAAAATACAGAGAAATGATTTTAAATCGCACTAACAATAATAAGTGCTTATTTTAAAATTGTCACTGGCAATACAAATGCTTAATTTAAAATAAAAAACAGAAAGATAAGAGCACGGGTTGCAGACGTAGCGGCAGCGCCGCCCCATCAACCATGGGTGGATCCATATAGGGACCCAAGAGGTCTCAGGACCCTCCAGAAGCTTGAAGAAACACTTGTGATCGACCTTTGGGACCCTCCAACAATTTGGGCATGTGCAGTGGAGATGCTTGTTGCCTCCATGGATGCGCATGCAGCAGTGCTTATAACGAAGAAGAAGAGGTTTTTAATTTTTGTTTTAAAAGACCTAGCCGAAATGACATCGCTTTTTAGTCAGGTAATTATAAAAGATTTAAAAACTAAAATATCTCTGTTTTTTGTACCTGAGAACCCCGATCCTTTCTATCATCCCCAAATTACATTTAAGAACTCCCAACCCCAAATCATCGCAGCCTCCCAACTTTAAACTAGAGTTACCCCATCCCCCAACACCATTTGCCATTCCACCACCTCTAGCTGCCTAATTTTACTTCTCCCAAATTCATTTAAGTTTCTTAATCTTAGACTCTAGTCTCAACTGCCAATTGTAATATATGTTACATTAACAAATTTCATTTTTGTAGAGTCATGACCTCCATTTTTTTTGTATTTTGAGAGCCGAAATCTACGCCCTTACCACTGGACCGCTTGATGTGGTTGATAATTTTGATTATTCAATGAACCAAATTCAATAAAAAATAATGATATGGAATCAAATAGTCTAATTTTTTTTTATAACTTTTATCTTGGGAACCCCAGATCTTAAAATCCTGAATCCGCCACTGTGCCATCAACCTTTTCCAATCCAACACCTACATCAACGGCACCCCATATTCGAACCCAACACCCGTTGCTTTCCCTCCCTCAACCACCCTTTTCTATATAGTGTTAGGGGAGGTTGGGCCCTCAACTCAATTGCTCAAATGAGATTTTGTCCATTTGTGACGTGCTTTCAGTACCGTTGAGTCCCTTTGTTCAGCCTCGGGGGAGCCTCAAAAATCGGTTGCGCAGTTGAGCAAAGCAAGGTTTATCCATGTCGATGGAGATCACCTCACGTTGCTGAATGTGTATCGTGTGCTTACAAGGAAAACAAGAGGATCCATCCTGGTGCGAGCTCAACTTTGTCAATCACGCGGCATTGAAGGCTGCAGACAACATTAGGCGCAGTTAGCGAGCATTATGGTTCGTTGTGATCTCAAGTTGTTTAGCAATAGTACTACTAGTCCTGAGTCCTGACTACTCTGTCAACATCAAGAGGGCCATCCTAGCCGGATATTCGTTTCAGGTAGCTCGCCTACAATGCTCATCCGGCAGAGGTTCCGGACACTACCTGACAGGAGCCATGGATAAGGTACACTTGCATTCCTCTAGTTACTTGGGTCACAAGGCAGAGTGGGTGATCTTCAATGACTGTTGCGTTGCGGAAACCGAGAAGTTTATCCGCACAGTGACCCAGATTCCCGGTGAATGGCTCATTGCTGGGGTACAGAACCTGGGCTGGTTCTGAGGTTCAGTTTTGTAGAATGCTATTTGTTCTGTGTTGTGTCTTTTACGTTTTTGTTCAGTTGTTACTGTTTTGTTAGTCTATTTTCTTGTAAAGCAATCACTTGCTATGCATCATGTTAGAACTTGGCTTCAGAGTGACAGACTTCCTAAGTATTTTGAAATATTATTTGGTAGCATTCGTATTATTTGAGCTGCCAAACAAGACCTAAAGGTATATCGGAGTAAGAGTACACTATAACATATTTACGTGACTTATATGACAAGATAGTAGCAATAAAAATATTTAGAAAACTTCATTTTAGTCCTTGGCAAAGATTACTTTTTGATTAAAACCATGAGTAAGATCAAAATCTAATTTTAGTCCCTTGATACATTAATAACCTCATTTATTAATTATATTTTACTTTTTTAATTATTTATCTTTTTCTTTTCTAATTTTTAATGTATTAATTTTATTTCATTATAATTTTTATTTTCATTTTATTCATTGTAATATATTTTTGTTGTGAACATTTAGATAAACTAATTTTTGTTATACAATATATTTTGATGTACTGTAACTTCTTCAATTAGGTATATTAAATGCATTATAATACATTTCGGTGCATACATTTAGGTATACACATTTTGGTACTAACATTTCGGTGCATACATTTCGGTACACACATGACACACCCCGTCCCGAAGGAGGGCATGCTGGCCGTCACGTGGGAGTGACGTAACCATTTACACAGTACGGAAGCTTTAAATATATCACTTCTAAGATGAAACACCCGTAGGTGAGACCTAATTTTGTCCATTCTGTCAGAACCCCGTTGAATTTCCTCGTAGTCACCACACCTCTGCTATCTTGAACCTGGAGGGGCGTAAAACCAAGTTGAGTGGGTCAGTAAAACCAATCTTTTCCAAATCCAAACATTTATCAAAACGTTGTAACCCCTCTCCGTAAAACCTGTATACTTTTCCAGAAATGTAAAATACCAATATATATATATATATATACATATATATTCTCAAAACTTAAATCACTATCTCAACATTATTTTCAATACAATATGCCATGCCATGACTAAATTCAACAGTATAGTATGAATGTATTAATATAAATCAGGTGGAAGAAACTAATCAACCGGAGACCCTCTAATGGCCCTGTACGGCTGAATCTAGAGCTCAAAATGTCATCTCAAAATCTCATCTTGCTGGAGTCACCAACTGTGACCTGTACGGCCTTCTGCACATAAGTCGGAACCACCTAATGTAGTCTATACGACTTAATGGTTAATATTACGCTCTAGTGCTTTTCTCATCAATCATCTGTGCACATAATCTAAGGTCACCCACCAGTCGGAACCTCTCTAAAGGTCTGTATGACTGGTCCGTCGGAACCACCCCTTGTGGTCTGTACGACTAGCATCTACTTGGATCCAAGGCGAGCGTGCGATGCGGTGAATAATATAAGCACTAATACCATGGTGCAGGTTATGAGCTCAACATATCTCAACATCATCATAACAGTAATATATACTCACCTGATACTCACCTGTGCGTCCACCGCACCAATTCATATATATGCATCATATATCAATTCCTATTTTCATATCATTTCATGCATGGCAATTCGATTCACATTTCTATATACTTTTCACATACTTCTATGCATGGCATTTCGAATTATATTTTCATATGAATCTACGCATGGCATTTGAAAGCATACTTTTCATATACTTTTATACATTGCATTTAAAGCATATTTTCATTCAATTTCAATTTCTGGGAAAACGTCAAGTATATATATATATATATATATATATATATATATATATATACGGAAAATAAAACTGCCCACTCACAGATACGTAGTCGAGACGAAGCCTCCTAGCTTGGCTCAATCATATACGTCCTCGGAATACGTTTCCCTATACATGAAATTTCTAATTAACTTAGTTTAACAACACATAAACGGAAACGTACATAAAATCTTCATAGATTGTTTAAATATAAAGTTTAAATATATGAAATCGATCTACTCGACGTCACGAACGTCCCGGTATTTTTAGAAATTTTTTTTGATGTTGCACGCGCCCCCACGCGCCAGGACAAGCACGGGGCTACGCGCGCGAGTAAAGGCTACTCGCCCCTGTCCTCTTGTCTCGCCGGACTGGTTTTTCCGGTGACCGGAAAAACTTCCGTGTGCGATATCTCACTCGTTTCTTAACCATTTTGTCCCATTTTTCTTCCTACATGCTCTAAATTAAGAGTACTACAAGTCTATACCTTCAAAAACCTCGAAAACTAACGAGAAACTCGTCGGGAAATCTCCAAGAATCCGGCCATCTCCGTTCTACGTGATCCCGACATCAAAGCTTGTCAAACGAACGTCTCCGAGCATCTAGAGGACCCAACAAACACTCCTGTGATCTCCGATTCTCCTAAAACGCAACGTATAAAAAGTTGATGAATAGTGCCAAATATAAACCTTGAGTTTTGGACGTGAAATCGTATGAAATCTTACCTGAAAATGGTACCACTGAGTTCGTATGGACTTCACGATCATGAATATGTAATTTGTTTCGTCGATTTACAAACTTTTGATATGGGTTGTGTTTTGGCCGTGTGAAGAACAAGAGAGAGAGAGAGATGGTGTCGAGAGAGGAGAGAGAAAGTGAGGTTTGAGAGTGAGGAGAGAGACACGGGAGAGAGAGAAGAAATTGTGTGTGTGTGGTCCCAAAATCTCCACACATGCACACGCACATAACCCCGAAGGGGTAAAATTGTCATTTCACAATTAATAATTAATTATATCGGGACGGGTTGTTACAACACATTTAAGTACATTAATTTAATATTAATACATTTCAGTGCATATATTTAGGTACATACATTTCGGTGCATATATTTAGATACACACATTTCGGTGCATATATTAGGTGCATATATTTAGGTATATACATTTCGGTGCATATATTTAGGTACACACATTTCGGTATACATATTTAGGTACACTGATTTAATATTAATACATTTCGGTACTAACATTTAAATATATTAGTTCAATATAATATATTTCGGTACTAACATTTAGTTACATTAATTGAGTCTTTCAAGTTTGAAGAATGTTAAATAAAATTAATAAATTAAAAAACTCTTTTTTGGTCAAAAAATAAATTAAAATTTTTGTATTAATAAATTTAAATATTTAATGGGAGATATTAAATAAAATACACATTAATTATTTTGAATTAAGGACACATTAGGGACTAAAAATCAATATTCAATCTAACACCAGGTTTTTTTTTAATTTTAATTTTTTTGAAGGATTAAAGTTCAAAAACCCCTAAAATATTTTATATCGTTAACACATTCTTATAATACATGTATATTAATTTTACGTGTCTAAATAATATTACTCAGAATGATTTAACTCGGACTTAAAAATATGACATAAAAGTAAGTCAAAGTATCCAGGATAATTGTGACATCCCACATCGCCCAGGGGAGTGATCATTAAATGTATATTCCCATCCCTACCTAGCACGAGACCTTTTGGGAGTTCACTGGCTTCGGGTTCCATAGGAACTCCGAAGTTAAGCGAGAAGGGGGCTAGAGCAATCCCAGGATGGGTGACCTCCTGGGAAGTTGCTCGTGAGTTCCCAAAAACAAAACCGTGAGGGCGTGATCAGGGCCCAAAGCGGACAATATCCTGCTACGGTAGTGGAGCGGGCCCGGGAAGTGGTCCCGCCCGGGCCGGGATGTGACAATATATTGGTGAATGGTGATGAGGAATAGAATGGACAATGAGCTGTGAATTTAAGTCCTTCATGTATCTCTTGCGCATTTCCTTTGCATTAAACTCCTTTTACTACTACAATTCCATCCACCTCTCAAAAGTCAAAACCACCACCCTTTCACATCGTTCTCTCCAAAAAATGACCAAGAGCCCTCACTCTTCTTTTTCGTTTCCCTCCACTTCCGGCCTCCTGCGGCTTCTTCCCATGGTGGCAGCAGCGGTCATCCTTTCCCTACTTTTTGTCACATCTGCTGCAACACCCATCTCTAACCCAACCAATGCTACGCCAAGAAGCCCCCGCCGCCTCTATAGTCAAGAAACCCACCACCACCGTGAATGCGATCATCAGACTTCAGCTTCGGAATCGTCGAGCGCACAATTACGTTCTTTGTGCCTTCAACTCACCCACCACAGAATGTTCCACGCCAGTCTTCCCCTCTCGCCGCTGCCACCGGTATCCCCGTCCGGCCCCTCGCAGCCTGCTCCTGGCGACCATCAAGATGGTCACGAGATTGATCCAAGATACGGTGTGGAGAAGAGATTAGTCCCCTCCGGTCCCAACCCTCTTCACAACTGAAAGTCCAGTCCACTACCTGATCAAATTACCCTGCATCCCAAGTAACGTCCTCATCAAAACAAATTTCTGAGTTTTTTTTACCATGATTATATTATATTTATCGTTCTTGATCGGTTCTTGAGCGTTTCTTGGCATCTCTCATCGCCAAAGTCGTTCTTGCCCTGCTCGTTTCTTGGTCGAGCGCCCAAAATCGAGCCGATTTTCCGTCTTCCGGCTGAAGTGATATGAACGACGATCATGCACGGGGTAACATTACCATCGAGGAGGAGCTAGCTAGTTCTTGAATTAATTCATCCTCTTATTATAATTCAGTGTACTAGTTTATATATTTTCTTAATTACTTACTACTAGATCGTTCGCGTGCCATGCACACACCATTTCCATGCTTGTTTTTGAACATATCATCACTACCTTAAATTTGTTTAGTATAGAAGTCGATTAATTAGTACGTAATTAAAGTCACGAGACAAATTTTTGTGGAAGCGGCAAAAAGGAGCATGGAAAGGGTCCCCAATTTTCTTGAATTGATGTTCTTCGCGGGACCATGCAACTCAAAAGAAGCACATGAATGTCATAAATATATTTTGATCTATAGCTTTGTTTTCTGAGGTCAAAGTGGACTTGTACCATGTGGGTCCGAATTTAAAGTTTTCGGGTATGTATATTTGAAAGTTTTTGTAGCTATGGAATATATGAATGAATTTAATTTAGGTTTCGGGTTTTCAATTTTCGCCCTTTTCACTTTTTGCCTTCACTTTATGTTCATAAATGTTCCATGAATATATAACATGTTTCATGTCGCAATTGAGTGGAAACTTTTAGCCTGCGAGAACACGACTTGGTGCACAAGTGTCAAAATCAACTTATTACATTTAGTGTACTTGACCGTTTCTGGTGCACTAAAAAATTTATTGCAATTGAGGTGTGCTTGAAATTAATTTCCTAAATTTGTCAACCAAGAGAATACCATCTCCCATTCCCATATAAGGTGAGGTGAATCCCGTGACACAATTGCTCTTTGGTTGGTGAATGTGTTTCCCATGATATTCGTCTCATAACAAAGTCCTATATTTCATATATCTCTCGCTTTCCTCGTACACTAAGGGTGAAATATAAATTGCATATATCATGAAGGTGCATTTAATAATGAAACGCGTTATTGGGTGTAAACAAAAATATTCAAACAATACCTTACGGAGGCGTTTGTTTGCCCTCACTAAAGGGTACTGTACTGGACTGGACTAAGGGTTAGTCCAGTCCCATGTTTGTTCCTACAGGGACTAGGTTTAATGAGACTAAGTCTCATTAGCCTAGACTAAATCAGGGACTAGCTGGTCTTAGTGAAACCCCTCAAAAACCATGGAACTAGCTAAGACTGTCCCCTTTCTCCTCCTCGCCTTGCTCCTCGACTACTCACATTTGAAAGCCATTGGACTAGACGCTTTTCACAACCAATTTTCATATAAAATACCAAATTGAAGAAAAGATTTGAACGGACAAGGGAGAAAAAGATGGAGAAAAAGAGAGAGATAATGGGGGCGGTAAGGAAGGATTAAAGGGTAAAAAAAAAGGATAAAAATTAAATATTAATAATTATGAATTAAATAATATAATATTATAGTTTGTTAATTATTCTGCTTATTAGTCCGATACTGCACCAAACGCTTTACTAAGCTAGTCCAGCTTAGTCTAGTCTAAGCCAGTACAGCTTAGTCCCTGAAGCTAGTCCAGTCCGAGACAGTCCGGTGTAACAAACGCACCCTACAAGTTCGTGGAGTAAATTGGCTATACATCATTACATCTTTACTTTTTTGAACAACGCCTAGGATAAAATTGAGTTCTTGTTAGAGAATACAAAGAAGAATCAAAAGATACATGAAATTTATAGCTCAGTTGATTAAAGTCATTTATATTTTATTGAAATTTGAATTCGAAGTCCCCGTTGCTCAATACTGCTCGAGTAATACTGAAAAGAGAAAAATGAAACCGGCCCATGAATACACCCGTAGATAACTAAACTAGACCGGGCCCAAAAGAAAAACCCGGGAGGAGGCCCAAAGAAAGCAAACCCGGAGGAGGCCTGAACAATAGAAATGAAGGAAATTAAATAAAATTAAATTAAAAAATTAAGAAAAAAGCGTCGCCGACGGACGAAAGCAGAGTTACAATTCCGCGTTTGGCAGGAAGACACTTTGGAGAGATTGAAGAAGCTCAAGTGAAATCACTAATCTCTCATCTAATTACTTAACAAATCATAATTAAGTACAGAGGTTTATATCTAATCAGATAATTAAATGCCACTTGCTTAATCCGAGTTGAAACTGCGTGTGAGTGGAGAAGTCCGAGATCAGAGATCTCCGAAATTCTCTTTTGGAGATGACAATGGCGCTTCGTCTTCGAGTTGCCGCGTTTTCTCTGGTGCTCCTCCTCGTCTTCCCTCCGCTGCTTCTCGACGCCAAAACCCTCAAACGCGACAGTAAGTCCTCCCGCCTCTCTCCCCCTCTCTGCGATTGTGATTTGGGAGTTATGGTAATTGGTGGTTTCTTTGGGCAGTGAAAGCACTGAACGAGATCAAGGCGTCGCTGGGTTGGAGAGTGGTGTACGCCTGGGTCGGAGACGATCCGTGCGGAGACGGCGACCTTCCGCCGTGGTCCGGCGTCACTTGCTCCACTCAAGGGGATTACCGAGTCGTCACCGAACTGTAAGAACATCACTTCTTCCACATTCCATTCCATGCGATCCGATGTCCCGGAGTTTTTAGTTTTAACAGAAGATTGTGCATTTATGTGTTGTTTTTGGTCTGGAAATTTGCAGGGAGGTTTATGCAGTCTCAATTGTTGGGCCTTTTCCTACTGCCGTCACCAATCTCTTGGATCTCACTAGGCTGTAAAAACCACCATCTCTTCAATCTGCTGTTCTTTAATTTCTTAGCAATTATCACAATTGATACGAATTGACGTTTCAAAATCTTTAATTTATAAGCTGCAAATACATCATTAATAACCCATAAGTTGTTTCTTAGTTTTTGTCAGTACTCAACACTCAAAACTTGATCTTTGTTATAAAAAAAAAAATCTGCTATATATGTATGTGACTGTGTCTTTGTCACAGGGATCTCCATAACAACAAGTTGACCGGCCCAATTCCTCCGCAAATCGGACGTTTGAAGCGTCTCAAAATGCTGTACACCCCCTTCCTATTTCTTTTTGTTTAAGATTAATTTGGTTTCTATTGAACATCTATGCTTAGATTTCTAATTCTTTACTAATTATCGTTGCTTCTCAGTAACTTGAGATGGAATAAGCTACAAGATGTCATTCCTCCCGAAATTGGTGAACTCAAGAGTTTGACCCATTTGTGAGTGAATTTTGATTCTGTCTTTCGCAATGTCTTTGAATTTTTCTTGTTTGGACTACTAATTCACCGTGATTAACTTATTCACTATTTTTGGTCGACTAATCAATCTGCAGGCATCTAAGCTTTAATAGTTTTAAGGGGGAAATCCCGAAGGAGCTTGCTAATCTTCCTGAGCTTCGTTATCTCTATCTGCAAGAAAATCGCCTTGTTGGGAGGATTCCTCCAGAACTAGGAACTCTGCAAAATCTTCGGCATTTGTATGTTTACATAAGTCTTCACCTGTTGTTAATGATAATGCATCTGTATCTGGTTACTAATGTTTGCCGTTGCGATGCTATTTGTTCAAAGGGACGTTGGTAACAATCATTTGGTGGGTACTATTAGGGAACTCATACGTATTGAGGGCTGCTTTCCAGCTTTGCGTAACCTGTAAGTTAATCCAAGTTGGTGAGTACATAATTACTTTTACCTCTAGTATAAATGACATGAAAGATTAAGTGATTCTTTGTAACTCGGATATGCAGTTACCTAAACAACAACTACCTTACGGGAGGGATTCCAGCACAGCTCGCCAACTTGACCAAATTAGAAATCTTGTATCTCTCTCTCTCTCTCTCTCTGTCCCGTTCTCTCTTTCTTTTTCTCATTGGAAATCTTGTATGTCTCCTTTGAAGTTTTGCTTCTGAACTCTTGAGTTACTATCATCATCTAGGATGGATTTTATTACGTATTTTACCAGGGAAGAAATGTGTTGGGTTAATTCTTTTGCTTGGTTACAGGTACCTATCTTACAACAAGATGTCTGGGATTGTTCCATTAGGACTTTCCCATATTCCGAGATTGACTTACTTGTGAGTTTCTTTTTATGATATTTATTCTCTTTGCATTTGTGCTATACTAGTTGGTGTCGAACGGTACTTTCATCAAGGAGTTGCCTCCTCTTTCTTAATGCCATTATTCAACTCGAATCTACACTCTTGCGATATCAACGAACTAAATATCATTGTTATAGCAAATCTTGGGCTAACTGAACAACCTTGACAAAGGATCTACCCTTCACATAAGACTGAGGAATGAATATGTAATTTCTTTCATTTCTGATCGAGATTTTTTTTTATCGATTTTAGGTACTTGGATCACAATCAATTTTCTGGGAGAATTCCCGATGCCTTCTACAAACACCCATTTTTGAAAGACATGTAAGTTTCTGTCTGGAACTCGGAAGCTTTTAATTCCCGAAGTTATGCAGCAAATTGTTTAATATCTTGGTTGAATGTTCATCACAGGTATATTGAAGGGAATGCATTCCGACCGGGCGTAAAGCCAATAGGCGTACACAAAGTTCTCGAGCTCACTGACACGGAATTTCTCGTTTAGTCAAAAGACACCGAACTATTATGTATTTGTTTCAACCAATTGTGCTTAGTACTGCCCAAACAAGGGTTCATATAGTCGCTGAATTAATGAAATAGAAATCTGTATCGACGAAGTTCCTGAAGTTTTGCTGTCACTGATGAGTCCCTACGTCGCTAACTCCCCAAGGAGTTGCTTATATGGTAAATAGTAGCAGGTAATGTGAGGACTTCGGAAGTCGAACATAAAAGCTTTGATTTAAGTCTTGTCAACTAGAAACAAATATTGATCGCTGCCTGAAAAATCCAAGTGTTTTTTAATGGTCCCCAAAACTAGTTGAATTTCATCCATTTTCGGGTGAGTTTTCTCCCCGGCAATAAATTCATGAACTGCCCTATTGATCTCGACCAAGCTGCAACCTGGAGCCTTCTCTACTCCTCTGTTTCTCATCAAATTCCTCATTCTTCTGGCATCACCATGCTTCCCCGAAGCTGCATATAAATTCGAGAGCAAGACATAGACCCCACTGTGCCGTTCTAGCTGAAAGAGCTTCTCCGCAGCGACCTCAGCTAGTTGAGCTTGTCCATGATTGCAACAAGCACTGAGAAATGCTCTCCAAGCCACTGCTTCTTCGGAGGGTTTACTTGAATTAGGTATTCTTTCAATTATCTCCTTTGCTTCTTCGAAGAGCCCAGCGCGGCTTAGAAGGTCAACGATACATCCAAAGTGTTCGCTTTTTGGCTCAATGTTGTATATCCTACACATTTTATCAAACACCTTCATTCCTTCATCTGCCATGCCGGAATAACTGCAAGCAGTAAACAAAGCAATGAAAGTTACATCATCTGGCCTAACCCTAGCAGCCTCCATCTCTCTAAACAGTTCAAGTGCACCTTCGCCATCTCCATGCATTGCCATTCCCGAAATCATCGCATTCCAGCAAACCGTGTCTCTTTGCAGCACTTCATCAAACAGTCCTCTAGCCAACTCCAATCTCCCACATTTAGCATACATGTCGATAAGACCCGTGCTCAAACGAACACTCAACCGCAACTGAAGCCGATTCAAATATGAGTGAATCCAAATCCCAGTATCCAGAGCTCCCAAATGAGCACAAGCACATAAAACACTCACAAAAATTGCCTCATCAGGTTCTATATCCGTAAACTGCATCAACCGGAACAAATAAAGACCTTCCTTGAAACAACTATTCTGCACATACCCAGAAATCATGGCACCCCATATTCCTCTGTCCCTCACCGGCGCTTCATCAAAGAACAATCTCGCCATGTCAAGATCGCCCACCTTTGCAAACCCAGAAATCATGACCGTCCATGAAACTACACTTAAGCTAGGCATTTCGTCGAACATGTACCGTGCACCCTTCATATCATCAAACGCACAGTACATAACTACCAGAGAATTGCCCACAAAGATATCAGAAACAAAACCCAATTTCAAACAGAACCCATGAACCAATTCCCCAAGACAAGACCTTTGCATCCTCGCACAAGCCTTCAACAAATAAGGGAGGGTATAATTATCAGGGCACATCCCGTTCTGCAACATCTTGGTAAACACATGGACGGTCAGTTTGAGTTCATTTCTGAGCAGTGAAGATTTCAACATTGTGTTGTAGATGCAGATTGTGGGCTGTGGGATGTGTTGGAAGAGCTTCCAAGCATGGGAGAGGCTTCCATGGCGTGGGTCCGAGCAGAAGGCCAAGAGCCTGCTCAAAGCAAAGCTGTTGCTGCCGAGCCCAGATGTGAAGACTTGGGCGTGAGCTTGCTGCAAGTGCTTCATGTTCTTGCATTTCTCTAGCAGTTGGAGGCATCTGCTGGTGGTTGTGCTGCTGCTGTAGGATAACATGGGCACCCAATACCTTCATGTTCAACTGATGGCAATGGAAGTGGGAAAAAATGAAATGTTGTAGCTTTCCAAAGCCCAAATGTGTTGGTTTGGCCGGTTGTAATAAAATAATTTCGGGTAAGGGTTTCAGCAAGAATGCTTTCATAGCTCAGTTGGTTAGAGCACCCGTTTAGTAAGCGGGAGGTCTTGAGTTCAACTCTCAATGAAAGCATGTTTTTATGTTTTTCTTTTCATTATTTTTAGCTGAGAATGTTGAAGTGAGAGTCAAAGGAGTGACTTTCCATTGGGGAAGGCTGGCATTTCTAATTTGGTATGTATCGGCTTTTTCTCGGTTAAATATTATTCAGCTCTTTATAATTAATGAGTCATTTCTCGATATTTTTAATTTAGATATGACACTTGTTTTAAATTGTTAACGCACGCGATTTAAATTGTGATTGATTTTGTTGTTTCTTCTACTTTTACTCATTCGTCTCTTTTAGAATATTAAGTACTTTATTCAAAATATAAAGATTTGCATAAACTTTTCGTGGAACTTTTTCTTTTAGAATTCTGAAAGCTAAGAATCATTGAAAAGAAGCAATACTTTCCTTCACCAGAAGGCCCTAACTTGCGTGCAAAGTAAGCTCAAGCTTTCTTGCCAGCTTTGCCCTGAAACTAGCCAACTAACTAGCTTTCTAAAAGCTCTCATCTTCGGTAATTTATCCTTCAAATAAACACCAGACTATGAGCACCAAACCCTTATTCACAGAGAAGAAAATTCCGAGTTCGTTTCGTCTGAAAGAATGGAGCCTTTCGTTAACCAAATGAGGTAATTCGGCCCTTAACCCCGATAATATTCGACTTTGTTTGATTATGTAATTATGATTACTAATCACTATTGTTAGGGTGAGCTTTTCCGGTGTAGGACAAGAGAAGACTGCAGAGTCAGGCAGCGTCTATGGCCGAAGAATACCGCCGCAGAAAACTGAGTCTTTCAAAGGTAATATATGGCTCTTTGTCTCTGCATAATATACAAAATGGTTTGGTGAGGGAACACATTTTGTTAGTGGTTTAAGCTATTTCCTGCAGAGAAAAGGAAGACCCAGAACTGGTTCCAGAGACGGCTCTCAGGACAAACGAGTCGGGATGATGATGCTAGCAATGCAATGAAGCATGCAACTGCGGTGGGAGCTGCTGCATTCGCCATTAAATCAATCGAAGATTCGGCCATCTCTGATGAGAAAAAGAAGGGCTATGTGCGTAAACCAACTTTGGAGAGGATCAAGAGCGGAAAGGAAGAAACAGAAATTTCGAAGCCGGAATCTGGAAGATTTTCCAAAATATTCTCAGGTAAAAGTATCTGCGTAACATTGTTAACGACCCTAAACACTGAGTTTCCAGTATTCAAACTAGAACCAAGAAGATGTTCTGTATTAGGTGCAGGTTCGACGAAAGGGACTAGAGAACGAGAAGATCCACATGGCAAGGTACCAATAAGCACTGCCACAACCGGGAAGAACCCCGAAAAGGCCGTCCTTCCTGCCCCATCTATCAAGAAAACTCCAACTTTTGCTGCTAAACAGTCAAACAGCGCTGGCGGCGTAAACCCTGAAACTGCAGCGCCAAAACCCAATCTGTCCACAACTACGAAACCTGAAAGCCCTTGGAATGAAACCAAGAGGCCGAGTTCAACAGGACCTGAAGCAAATAAAACACAAGCAGATATTTGGGAGGAAACTGAGATCGCTAGACTCAGAGAAAGGTAGCTACTTAGAAATCGGCAATCATTTTCATAATTTATAATTGAAACATCACGTTACATTTAGGTTTTGACAGCCATATCATTGTCAGGTATGAGAAACAAAACGCCATAATACTTGCATGGGAGAAGAAGAAGAAGAAGAAAAGCACACACCATCTCCATAAAATAGAGGTTTTGCTTCATTTTATTTTCATATATAATCAATAATCTGATCATGAACTAATAATCCACTTATTGGAAAAGCAGAGTGAACTAGAGCGAAAAAGAGCAAAAGCACTACAAAAGTTCAACAGCGAGATGGAAACTATCAAACAGATTGCAGAAGGTGCTAGGGCAAAGGCAGAGGAGAGGCATAGGAAAGAAGTCTTGAAGGTGAAAGAAAAGGCAAATGCAATGAGAAGAACAGGGAAAGCTCCTAAAACATGCTTCTGCTTGTAACTAGACCAATTGCTCACCTAGTTTCTACAGTGTAACATTTCTTTCACGATCCTGTATTTTCACTCAGAGTGCAATCATAATAAGAGTTCCACCGTATTATTAGCCGTACCATATCTAAAACATGAATAAATTAAACACAAAGGAATTTCCCAATTACAAACTAATAGGCACTCATTTCATACAGCAAATTATACATCATAGCCATATATTCATTTTCTGCGGATTTCAAATAAGCATGCATGTAAATTCACTACGATAATTTTCATTACCTCATCTAAAATAACATGAGCAACAATCTTGAGAGTCCTCAAGCTGGGGCAAAAGGAAATCAGCTACTTCAAACAAATAATGATAGTTACATCAGTGATGATTGTTTAGACACAGAAGTCGGAACTTACAAATTACTCAAGAAAACTTGCCACGTACACACTTGAAACTTTCACTGTCATACACACAACAGAATCTGAGAGGTCTGGATAGCGAAGACTCAATTTGATGCGTCACATGCTTATCCCCTTTACCAGCCTCTCCAAAATAGGGTATGCAAAGTACAATAACAAGAAAGATGGAATTGCAAAAACAACTGTGAGTAACAAGTAGATAGCCAAAATAATAGCACTGCCAGGTATTGCAAAAAATGCAATCACGAGAAACAATATGACTAATGGGAACTTGGATGTAATGTGAATGAAGCAATCCAAAGACTTGTGCAAGGAGAATTGATGCCGCTCCACACAGCCACCCCTATCATCACGGTTATGCCTTGAAAGTGAAGGACAACTAGAACAGTTCCTCCTCAGGTTACCGTTGGCAGCTTGATTTCCAATAGCCAAACTTGCTCTTGGAGAACCAATTAGTTGATTTTCCCCGCGGATTGCACGAACAAACTTTAACCTATCACCATTAAAGCTCTCAACCATCCACAAATTCTTGCGAGGAAACTTTAGATTACCCTTATAAATCAGCCGCAAAGACAACAGGTGGCACTAAGGGCAAGAAATGAAAAATGGGATCTTAAACTTTTGAGAGGATAATTTTACGAGAGGCCATTGAAGCCCCAAGACACAGTTTCTACACAGGGTATGACCGCACCATAAGACATGGGGCACATTCTCGACAATGTTGAAAGATTCCAGGCATATAGGGCATTCTAACCCTTCCTCTAGGCTTGAATTCGAGCAGACTTCATCGTCCGTGGAGTCCAAGCAAACGCGACTGGGCTCTGATGAGCTTCTTTTTAGTCCAATGCTTGTGATAGCATTTGAAGCAAAACCCCACATCGTAACAAATAAATAAGGGCGACACAAAATAAGGGGTTAATTACTAAAACCGCAGAAACTGCAACACCATTCAACCATGAAACTTGAATCTTAAAAAATTCTTCAATTTTACCCTGTCAACAGTAAGCTAGCACCAAAAACATGAACAAGTAATTTATTCAACAAATACACAAAAACATGCATGACAGTGACAACCCCTGCAACAATAGACCAACCCAGCACCAAAAATCCTTGACACAAACTTGCTTGATGA
This sequence comes from Crataegus laevigata, assembly GCA_963580275.1. Classification (NCBI taxonomy): domain Eukaryota; kingdom Viridiplantae; phylum Streptophyta; class Magnoliopsida; order Rosales; family Rosaceae; genus Crataegus; species Crataegus laevigata. The sequence goes on from OY756940.1 coordinate 4,454,653, forward strand.
AAATTACGTCCGAATCGAGACACCCCAATCATTACAATCACTTAGCATACCAGGAAAATCAAAGAATAACCAACAACAATTTAGTTTCTAGAACATGAAACACTTTACCATTCTCTAAGGTTAACATAAACATTCTTAAGTTTTAACACAGTGCAGCATAATTTTAAAGTACCCACCAAAACTCATAAATTGATTTCTGATGGAGAAACCAAAGAGCTAGGATATGAACTACCCAACAAATAATTAAGCAAAATATGATTTGGGGTCCTAGTAATTTGCACGATCACAGCATTGACAAGCGAAATTAACAAGCTTTTAACAAGGAACAGAACAAACGATTATCCCAAAATTCAACATTTCAATGCGGCATATATTTACGTAGATTCGGATCGACGATTAAAGCAAATTAAGATACAAAGGGGACGATTAGGAGGTCAAAATTTAACCCTTTAACAAGATTGACTGAAACTGCAGTGGGGGGATGTAGAAAGAGGGCGGAGAGAGAGCGGCAGAGGAATGAGCGAGCAGAGCTCGGTTCGTCGGTTCCTCTGCAGCTAGCGTGTTAAAAGAACAAAGAAAATGAGCCGTAGAGAATATTGCGGTGTTAAAAATTGGGGTGGGTGCCAGGAGGGTTCTGGTTTGTTTGGTCAACAAGGTTTCTGGTTAGGTCCTTTGTTGGAAAACCAAAAGAGCAAACAGAGTGGCTAATAGGAGAACAGAATAGAATGCAAATTAAATATATATATATATATTTTTTAAATCTATTTTTTGAAACCAACCAAGAAAAATCAAAGTTTTGTTGGGCAGACCTGATATAAGTATACATGGTGTGATGTGTGTGGTTACGATAGTACAAACTACTTAGTAGTATAAAAAATAAACAGTCAAAATTGAATCGATAAAATATTATTTTTATTTTGTCAATCTCATGAATATAAAGTCGGACTACTTTGTAGACCGGACTATTGAAGACTAACTCGTCTAACTACACCATTGTCAATCTCATTAATCAAATTTAACATAATGTGCAATTTACATTAATCTTTTATTATCCTAGAACAACTTCCAAGCAACGAAAATACTGTTTTGTGACGATGCTCCAACTGCACCATTGCCTTGCATTGCCACCTGACATATCTGTGTATTTCGTGAAGTGGGTACTGATTAACTTTACGTAATTAATGATTAACGATGATTGCTGGATTAGTCCTTCATGAAACCTTGAGCCATCTTAAAATAGCCCCCAAATTTACCATGCCCACCCTCCTCCTCACCGTCATCGTTTTTAGTGTGCTTTTTCTTGCCTTTACGGCTCTCCGACGACTCAGAAGCTGAAGAATGAGAAGTTTTGTGGCCACCTCCCTCACCTTCTGGGCCGCCACCGCCGTACTTGCGGAGCAAACCTTCGGCCTTGCCGATGTAACTCCCCATGCCTTCCTTCTCGTCGAAACCGCCGTATGCGGAGGCAGCGCTTAGAACGGTGCTGGCAGCCTTGCAAACCTCAGCTTTGTCGTACTTCTCCCCTTTAGCCGCTCCCGCCACAATTTTCGCGCTTGACATCACCTCCCCCATCGATGGCTTCCCGCCCTTCTCCTTCGCTCCTCCCATTTTCCGCTCACGTTGTTCACCCTGACCATCCTCTTCATCCCCTTCATCCCCTTCATCCCCACGATGCCGATCCATTAGCTAATTCAAAGAAAATGTAGCAGTGCTTTATATTTTTTGTATTTTTTTTCATAGAGTGATGAGAAATTGATTAGCTTATTGGTGAATATATACGACACTCAATTGGCAATATATTCTCTCCACTTTGTGATGTACCCGTTTTTAATGCATTACCCACAAACAACTTTTATTTTGGGTGATGTTAATTGATGGTTCACTTTTTTTATTCTTTAATTATAGTAGAAAGCCAAATATTTTCGCAAAATTTCGTTCCTCTAGAAAAAAACTTCAGTAGAGCGCAATATTTAAATTTATGATCGATATTTCTCATATGCATTGAGGTTTTATTTGAAAGAAAAGTAGTGCCCACAGATACATAAATCTACTGATCTACATGACACAATCACAATTGCTTAAGAAACACACACACATAATACACGAGAAAACACAATGGGTCAAGAAGGCCTAAAACCAAATACAGAAAGTAAAACAAACTCTAAGTAACATCATAATTAAGTTTACAACAAATAAAGCCAAATTAAGTGAGAGTGCGGCAGGATCATGAGGATGATTAACCTTACATAATTAGTGATTAATTATGACGATCATCACTTCTTCAAGAATCCCTGAGCCACCTTAAGATAATCACCAAACCCACCTGATCCACCCTCCTCCTCCTCCTCCTCATCCTTTTTACCGTGTTTCTTCCTAGTCTCATGCTCTCCGCTCACCGGATAGTTCTCATCATCGTCTCTTCTCTCCTTCCCCACACCATACTTATGAGACTCGGAAGAGTAGTGGCCCCCTCCTCCAGAGTTATGAGACTCAGAAGAGTAGTGACTTCCTCCTCCGCCGCTTCCGCCGCTGCCGTACTTGTGAAGCATATCCTCAGCCTTTCTAACATAACTCCCAAGTCCTTCTTTCTCGTCCAGCTTCCCATAGTGCGCGGCAGCGTTTAGGATGTTACTAGCAGCCTCCGAAACCCTAGCTCTGTCGATCTTTTCCCCGCCGCCTTTGTTCATCGAAGATTTGGCTGCTTCCGCCACTATCTTGGCACTCGACATCAGCTCGCTCGTCGTCGGTGCAGCATGTCCCGGCTTCCCGTAGTGGCCCTCCGCCTTCCCGTGGTGACCCTCAGTCGCGGATTTTCTCTCGCCATCATATTCATCGTCCTGGTACTTGTCGCCGTATCCTCCGGACCGGTGGTGACCCTCGGTCGCGGATTTTCTCTCGCCACCATATTCATCGCCCTGGTATTTGTCCCCGTATCCTCCGGACCGGTGGTGACCCTCAGTCGTGGATTTTCTCTCGCCACCATATTCATCATCCTGGTATTTGTCCCCGTATCCTCCGGACCGGTGATGACCCTCAGTCGCGGATTTTCTCTCGCCACCATATTCATCGTCCTGGTATTTGTCCCCGTATCCTCCGGACCGGTGGTGACCCTCGGTCACAGATTTTCTCTCGCCGCCATATTGATCGTCCTGGTATTTCTCCCCGTAACCTCCAGACTGGTGGTGACCCCCAGTCGCGGATTTTCTCTCGCCGCCATATTGATCGTCTTGGTCTTTGTCCCCGTAACCTCCGGACCGGCGGTGACCCTCGGTCCCGGATTTTCTCTGGCCATCGGATTGATCATCGTAGTCCTTGTCCCCGTAACCTCCGGAAGAGAAAGCTGATGAAAGCCGATCCATGAGTGAGCGAAGAAAAGTAGATCGAGTGCTTTGCTTTGTGAGGAGGATTTGATAAAACGGGCTGAAGCCGGTGACATATAAATTGACTTGCACAGTTGCACTTGCATATGGGTGGATGGATATTTGGATATATTTTATGATTGTCGGTGGCCCTTTCACGTGGTGATGTTAAATCCACGTGTCGCTTAAAGCAGAAAGGCCAAAAGGAAACATTTTCTTTATTTCAATTCTTTTAAGTCATTTCATTTTTCTTTAGACAAATATTTATCGAATTTTCAAATTATAAATATTTGGCATAGCGATGAAAAATCACAGATGAGCAAAGGACTGAGGTTTTTTTTTTTTAGTGGAATCCAATTTCAAGACTTTGAAAACAAAAATGTGTGAGATTAAATTTTATTTTATAATTTTATTGCTTTTCTTTTATTTTTAAATTTTATTGCTTTTCTTTTATTTTTCACGATAATAACTTATTACACATATTTGTTGCAAATTTCAACCAAAAGTTTTTTTTAACTAAAAATATTATCTACACTAAGGAGAATGAGTTGTATTTAGCTTCAAAATGAGCTAGCAATAATGTGGTTCAAATTCGTCTTTAGCGAGAATCGAACGTAAGACCGCTCACTTACATTTAAAGATGAATAACACTCGACCGTAGTACTAAATGGCCAACCAAAATACTTATATACGATAAATTCTTCTGATTTTTTCCCTCTACACAAAACTTTAGTTAGGCCAGCTGCCCCTAGTGGGTCTTAGATGCCTCCATCCTTGCAACAAAAGAATAAAACTGTATTACTAAAGTAAGAAAAAGGGCATGGTATGGAAATTTGTATATGATTATTTGGAATGAGTAATTTACAAGTCTCTATCACATATTTTTGTAATGCTCATGAACCCTATTTTCTAATAATTCCCACCTATTTTTTCGATCAATTTCTTCTTTATTTGACATATATGTCTTAGAATCTGAAAATAGCTCATCCAAACAATACTGTTAAGAAATTTCTTCCAATAAAAATAAATCAATCCTTAATGGAACTACATTAGCAACATATTTGTAGAGCGTAACACACCCAATCTAAAAATTAACTTTGAGTTGCCACTTAATATTACGGTCTAGTGATATTCCTCTTTATTTGTAAGTGAGAGGTCTTATGTTCGATTATCATCAATTGTGAATTTGAACCACATTATTGCTAGCATATTGTTGAGCTAAATCCATCATCTCCCCTTAATATAAATAATATCTTTTGTTAAAAAAAAACCTTGAGTTGAAGCTGATTACGATATTGTGTTAATTTTTTTTTAGATGATGATTTACTAAGTGTTTTTAGGCATTTAAGCTTTATGTTGATTCTTTTTAGGGAAGGAGATGTATGGTACAGTTAAAATGTGTGGTGAATCATGTGAAGAATAACTCCTCCAACAACCCCTCTTGGACTTTTTGGACTCGAGCAACCCTGTCAGCCACACGATTTTTGTGATCGTGGCTGTATCTTATCCTGTTTCGCGCCTAACATTTTGGTCCACTCTTACACACACGTTGACATCTGATAATTGCTTTTAAAAATAGTTGAAAGTTCTTTGATTAAAATGTTTTTGAAATTAATTTTAAATAAAATTATAAGTAAATTTTTGAAAAATACTTAAAAGTGTTTTTAAAAAGAAATACATAACTGATATTTTTTTGCAAAAAACACTTTGTGAGTGCTTTTAAAATCTTCAAATTTTTTCTTTAAAACCGATTTTAGTCAATTTAAAGACATTTTCAAAGGAGCCCTATGTTTAGTTATGACACACCCCAACCGAAATCGAGGCATGCTGGCCGTCACGTGAGGGTGACGTAGCCATGTGTGCAGTGCAGAAGTGATAGTGATATGAAAATGTGAATAATTAAAAACCAAACTAACTCGGTTCCACTAAGATAACTATAAAAGTGTGCAGAGGTATTTAAGATAGTGATACAAGTACTCAGAGCGTAGGTAACCTAAGTGCAGTCCAACAAACTAAGTATTAGTTATACAGGACATGAAAGAAATTTCCTACATTATTTGAAGTCTGTCAGAACCGTCGTAGAGTCCTCGTAAGCCACCAACACGAACGTCTGGTTAGAACTTAGAGGGGCGCAAAACAGAAAACGTGAGTGGGAAAAAACAAAAGCTTTGAAAACACATTTATCTTTTTAAACATAATAACCCTCACCGTAAAACCCGTATAATTTTCCAAAAAATAATCATACATACATATATAAAAATCATGTTCGAAAGCTGTGGAAATCAAGTAGATGCCATGTCAAGTATCTCAGTAATAAATATGTAAGCTAGATGATGTGAATCAATGTAAAATGATATGTTAGCCGGAGTCAACTAACATAACCTATACAGTTGAACCTATAGCTTATCTACCATTTCTTACACACGAGTCGGAACCACCTAATGTGGTCTGTACGACAGGTTAGGTGTAAATACGTACACTCGAGTGCTATAATCACACGAAGGTTGTGAGAAGTATCGCAAGTTACCTACGAGTCGGAACCACCTAATGTGATATGTACGACAGGCTGGCACCTGCCTTAGATCCAAGGAGAGTGCGTGGTGCGGGAGGTGAACGATCACGTGAAGGCTAGGCCCTGGCTTTTGGCGAAGCACTAACACCGATGTGCAGGATAATGAGCACTAAATGCATCTAAACATAACCATACACACTGCAATCTCTATCATCAATATGTACTCACCTGAAGCATACACACTGCAATATTATGCATATCTATACTAATGCATATACTAAAATGTGATGCAATTGACGTGGCATTTAAAAACGTAATTCTATTTAAAACAGTTTATGGGAAAATGTAAAGCATGTATACGTAAATATAGAAAACCAAAAGCACACTCATTGGTATGTAGTAGGGTCGTAACCCCCAAGTCTTGCCTGGCTACGCTCGTCCTCCAGATACGTCTCACCTATATGTGAAACAACTAATTTAATGTTAAATTGAAAGTACATAAACCAAACCGTGTAATTACTTCTCATACGTTGCTCAATTGGGGTGTTTGAATATACCATCATGGCCTACTCAACACCATGAACACCCCCATATTTTTAAAATAATTTTTGGACATCCCACATGCCCTCAAGCACCGGTCAAGGCACAGCCGCGCGCAAGCACGTGTCTGGCACACAGACGGAAATCCGAACGGCGTTAAGGAATATTATGTTAAAATCCTAGAATATTCCATTAAAGTTACATGACGTCGTTAGAATATTCTGTTAAAGTTAATGGAATATTCTTTGTCTTCTCTGGCGAACCTTGCTAGAATCCGCCATCTGCTTCTATATGTATTCATCGAAAACTAGAAAATTTTAAAACTTCAATATCTTATTCAATTTTCAACCAAATTTCATAAATCATATATAAATCGAAGCTCGCAACAAGGAGAACATAACACATAACATTACCTATTTGGATACCTAAAACCCACGAAAATGGTCGGAATATTCCTTGAATATTTTGATCAAACCTGCAACTCGAAGAACTGGCTTATCCCGACGTCCAAACCACTCCAAAATTATTCCAAGGTCTTTATGGAGTTGTTTTAAGACTCCCTTAAGCTTTAAAACTCCATGAAATAACCACGATCACAATGGAGCAACAGTGCACCTCGTCGGAGCTTATGGTTCTTCACGATTCTGACGTCTTTTCAACGGTCAAATGGTACTACTCAATGTGTAAAGTCACGAGAAGTACGATGGCGGTGTCAAGATGGTTAATCCGTGAAGTTTTGGGGGTGTTTAAGGGTGGTGGTCTTGGGTTGTACGGACGGAGAAGGATCGAGAAATGAAAGAAAGTGATGGTATAGGTGTATGCGTGTGAGTGTGTGTGTGTGTGCACGCGCGTACGTGGCCACGAGATTAGCCAAAAATAAAATAAAGAAGCCCTAATTGGGCTAGAGTATTTAGGGCCTAAACAAATGGGTCCAAAATAAATATAAAACTAACCTAAACAATTAATTGGGTCTGAGATTGTAAGAAAGAATATAATTGGTGGGTTAATTATAAGTCCAAAACTTATTCATTCATAACATTTTCGTTACGAACCCGATTTGGCCCTAATTCACGTCGATGCGTTTGTGAAGACGAATACTATTTAATTATGTTAGTGAGAAGAATAATTTAAATCTGAATGTATACATCCACGTCACTAAACATCGAGGGCATTATCGTCATTTTACATGTTCGGGAAGAAAATATATACATTAATTCAGGACAGGTCGTCACAAGTTACACTTGATTTTAATACATATTATTGGATTAATAACTGATCAATTTTATTGACAAGTGTTTTTTTGACCCTCACCTTATGAAGTGGTGCACTAAAAGAATTTCGATATCATCGTCTGATTAGTATCATTTTCATAAGTAAACCCAATATATCATTGTAGATGATGATTTACCATAATACTTGTCACATCCTGACCTGGGTCCCCACCACAACTCGGGCTCGACTTCACTGTAGCACGATACTGTCTGCTTTGGGCCTTGAGCACACCCTCACAGTTTTGTTTATGAGAACTCACACGAGAACTTCCTATTGGGTCACCCATCCTGGAATTGCTCTCGCGCGAATTAGCTTAACTTCAGAGTTCCTATGGAACCCGAAGCCATTCCCAAAATGCCTCGTACTAGGTAGAGATGCGAATATGCATATAAGGCTTATATGATCCTCTTCTCTGGGCGATGTAGGATGCTACAATAATAATTTATGTATTTTAGTGCGAGTTTAATATCCATTGATTATTCTTTTTACAACAACTAATAATTTATCGCACCAACCTATCACTTATAAATTAAAAAAAAAACAAACATAATCAATACAAATAAATTCATACAATTTCATACCTTTACGAGCAATGTTTCAAGTATGGCGTGCTCGCACGCTATGGTCTGGCTAGTGGAGACGACACACTCCCTCTTCAAAGTGGTCAAATGTCTATTGTCCCCTAGCTACATGTCTCATTTGTGTCTATTTAAAGCATCTCTACAGAAAAGATTAAAAGATAAATGTCAAATGCTAATTTAATGACTGATGTGGTAATATCAGATTTTCTCTTCTTTTTTTTCAACCGACATATTTTTTTTCCTATTATAAATGATATTTGTAAGACCAATTTTAAAAAGAAATCAATTAAAATAAAATTTCAAAATCTATAATTGGTGCATTAATGGGACCAACACAATAAAGTAATTAAAAATTATTTGACTTCATCTTTTCTCATATGTCAAATTTGACATATGAAAACTAATATGTCAATCCACACAGGATTGACATATCGGTTGGAGCTTATTCCTACCTTCAAATTTAATTACATTACATTTTACTTATAGTTTGACATTTCATTTGAAAATTGTCTTACTAATTTCTTAACACTTGTTCTTCTACTTATTAAACTAGTGAATAGACAGAAACAGGACATGCAAATAGGGGATAGCAAACTCTGGGCCTTCAAAGTGACATTGAAACTCCCAAGTCCCAAGTGCCAAGCTTGTGCTTGAAGGGTGCGTTTGGTACGCAGACGGGACGGGACGGGACGGGACGGGACGGGACGGAACGGGACGGGACGGAACGGGACGGGACGGAACAGGACGGGACGGATGTTGTAAATTTTGAAAAAGACAAGGGGCATTGTTGTCCTAAAATGTTAAAAATTTCTGTCCCACAGACGTGGAACAATCCCGTTCTATGGGGAGGAAGTGGAACCAAAAATCATCCAAAACTTGTCCCGTGGAACGCCTCGTCCCACTCGTTTTAGGCGTACCAAACGCGGGATGGAACGCCTCGTCCCGTCCCGTCCCGTCCCGCGTACCAAACGCACCCGAAAGGAACTGGAAGGATCCACGTAAGCAATGGGCTTTGAGTTGGGCCAGTATTGGGCTTACATGTCAACTTTGCCTGACGTACTTGTAAGTTATGGAGCCTTTGAGTTGCGATCAAAAGAACTTTTCATTTGGAAGTGTTTTAAACCGCGAAGAACTGTAAAATCCTCAAAACCCCCACTCCCAGCTTGCTCTGTACAGTTCGCCGTGGACATGGAGATCGATCATCCAGCGCCGTCCGAGCAGAAACTCAAAGCCGAAGACCTCTTCAAAGCCGCCGAGACCGGTGATTCTTCGGCTTTCAAATCTCTCTCTCAGAAACAGCTCGCCGAAGCTTTCTCTCTCAGGAACGAGGACGCCCGCTCCATCCTCCACGTCGCCGTCTCTTCGGGCCGCTCCGAGGTTCGTCTTCTCCCACATTCCTCAGTATCATGTATGGTTCCTGAGAAACTGTGGGAAAATTAGAGAAAATTTGAGGGTGCCCTCTGCTTTCTATTTGATTTCAGTTCAATTGAAATTCAGTCAGTACTTTGAAATTGTAATTGTAAATTGTAACACTTTTGCTTTGAAGCTGATGAATTGGTGGCGTTTTGGGGACTCAGGTGGTGAAGTTGCTGATTGCTGCTGATGAATCAACAAGTGTGGTAAACTGCACGGATGAAGACGGATGGGCGCCGCTTCATTCTGCGGCCAGCATTGGGAATTCGGAAATAGTTGAGCTGTTGCTAAGCAAAGGTAAATTTGTTAGATTTCATGGCTATATGCTTCATTTTTTTTTAGCACCGTTAACTAGGCAATGTAGTAGATGTGGTGGGCGTAGTCATGTTGGCTAGAGCGGATGTGCTCCTCTATGCACTCGAGTTTCAAATCCCCCTCCTCGCCATTTAATTGGGTTTAAAGTAAGATATCGTTTGAAAAACAATGACTGATTGTGCTATCTCATCGTTCTAATTTTATGGTTCTTAACAGGAGCTGATGTTAATTTAAAAAACAATGGCGGTCGATCTGCCCTTCATTATGCTGCCAGTAAAGGATGGTTTGAGATTACTCAGAGTTTGATCTCCCATGGGGCAAATGTTAATCTGAAGGACAAGGTAAGTATGCATCCAGTTTAATGAGCACCGCGTGCAGATGGAGTGTTTGACTTCTTTTAATTTATTTGTATTTGATGAATTGTGATCATGTGGTGTGCATTGTGCTCAGGTTGGTTGCACCCCATTGCACCGGGCAGCTAGCACTGCAAAATCAGAACTTTGTGATCTTGTAATTGAGGAAGGGGCAGAAGTTGATGCTGTTGATAGAGCTGGTCAGACTCCTCTCATGGGTGCAGTGATTTGCGATAACAAAGAGGTAGGTTTGGGTGACTCTGAGAAAGAGATTATTATCTTTGCTGCGTACATGGATATATTTGTTTGGTTGGTCAAGAATTACATCATGAACAAGAATTACATCATGAATGCCAGTTTTATTGCCCTTGTTGAGTCTACTTTCCACGCTCTTGTTTTAATAAGCCAGTTGGGATTGAGCATTTCTGAATCAGATTTTAGCAATGAAATAAAGAGTTGGGAAAGAGATTAGTCTTAGGAATTGCATGCTTGGTTGCAATTTACTGTATTTCATTCTGTCTTTGTTTGACTAATATGGACTTGACTGTAATATGCGCCTTACATTATTATCTTAGCGGCTTCATACCATATAATGCTTCTGCCTAATGGCAACTATTGTAAGAAGGGCTTGAAGATTTTTGGTGTTTCTCCAATTGATTTTAAACACTGACCTTGATCCTGGCTTTTTAGAGCCTGTTGAATGAGTGCTTAACCTGTTCTCTCTAGCCCTGTGGTGTTTGATTTCTTCCAAATTCCTGGCATTCTTTTACATCTCTGTTTTTGTTATTGCTAGACAAATAGGCCCATTGTAAATGGGAAATAAATTTAACCGTTTTGCTCTGTGATTATCTGCCTTTGGTTTAAGATAATGCGAAGGATAGAACAATGGTCAATATATTGATGCTTAGAGAAAATAATGAGAAACTCTGCAGGGGTTGCAACAGTTATTATGACCTGCATATATTGTTGGGGTGTGATATCCACACACCCTTCTAATTTTTGGCCGTTGGATCGGATGAATTGAAGAAGATCAATGGACGGAAATTAACAAGAGGTGTGTGGATAGCACACCCCATATTGTTTCCCTCTCGGTTTGAACCTTTTCTTCGTACTCAGAGACCTTAGGTTATAATTTTTTACTGTTTCACACTGGGTACATGTTAATGGTGCACTTCTATGTTATCAATTTTACTACCAAGTTGACATGAGAAGAACTTTGTATAAACTTCTAGTTTTGTCTAACAGAAAGCATAATTCAATGTTTTCTCAGATCTCCATTCATTTGTGTTGATGACAGGTTTCTTTCCTCCTAATAAGGCACGGAGCAGACGTGGACGTGGAAGACAAGGAAGGATTCACGGTGCTTGGTCGAGCTTCTAAAGAATTTAGACCACTTTTGATCGACGCTGCTAAGGCCATGATTGAAGGGTGATTTTCTCGACTGGCTTTGTTTTAGGTGCAAACAAACTGCACAAGTGACCATTACAAACAAAGAGAGAATAGGAGTTTCGTGTAATTAACCAAAGGATTTATTGCAGGCTATCGTCAATTTCAGTTTCAGTATTTCACTATTTCCTCCACTTGTTGGCCTACTCTCGCAAAAAATGACGTCGACGGTATCGTTGTTGGGCATTCTCACTTGCAGTTATGACTTAATGCAAGTTTTACAATGTGGCCTCTCTACACTCAAATCTTTCTGTTTTAGAAACCACCATAACCACCACCTCCCTTCATAGATGTCTGCCGACTCCGGCAGCCTCCTCCAAACCCCTGAAACTAATGTCATTGTTTTCCCGAGCTCCAGCATGGGCCAGTTGACACCCCTCCTACGACTTGCCGCATAACTGCTTACCCAAAACCACTGCCCACTGAGGCTCACCCTCGCCATCACCCACCCCACCGGCCTCCGTCGCTGAGTCAGCTTTCCTCTCCCGCTTCCTCTCAGCTCACCACGACCAAGTCATTCACTCACCTCGAGTTCCCTCCACTTCCCAGAAACCCTTACACCGCGAATTCCACCGACCCTCAAGGGTGCATCTCCTTGTTCATCTAGTTGCACGATTGTATTGCGATTAGAATCGTCTGTTTTCTTAGTTCTCAATTGAATATCACAGCTAAGTAAGTGGACAACAAAGTGAACTTTGGATAGAAACAAATGGTATCTGTTAAATAATGTATACACGTGTTATAATATGAATGAATAAATAATATTACGTGACAGTGTGATAATCATATTTAAAAACTACTCGTACTTTTCTAGCATTATGCATGTATGGATGACATGCGTTCAAAACTTTCAAAATTTAACGCATTTGCTCCATTACTTGAAGTTCTAAGATGGATTTCCTCCCCTACTACTATTGCCTCCATCATAAAAGACTTGAAAAGCCTAAAAAACAGAGGGAAAAAAACATATCCTTTTTGTTTTGTCACCTCAAACGACAACTTGAGTAAAAATACAATGCCGTTTAGTGAAAAAACGTTGAAAAGCGCCAAAAGTAGTTGGATGCTTCTGTGGTCGATATAAGCCGTAAATATAAGTATCCCTCTGCTTGTTATCTCTTTATTCAGGTTGGGGCTGTGGTATAGCCAAACCATGGTTTCCTCTTCAGTCTCAGCTCTCTTCCGCTCCCATCCTTCCTTTCATATTTCACACACCAATTTAGATGTCTATAAAACACCTACCACAGTAGTAGTTTGTTCTAGTTCTTCTCCGGCGCCGACGTCTCGCCCCCGTGTTCTTCTCCGAACCTCTCTTTCTTTGGCTGCTTCAGCTGCCATTCTTCTCGGCTCAAATCCAGGTATGCAGTTCAAAAGACCCAATACGATGATTTAATCTTTATCTTCGCCTTGCGATTTGAGCAGAATATAACAGATGATGTAACAGATGGGAAAAAATGCTTAATTGCAGCGATGGTCCTCGACTATACATTGAGTTGCATTTTCGCTCCTAAAAAGATGGAAATATGCAAGAACTAAGTCGTCATTCTTAAAATTTGATATGCGTGTAAAAACTTTTTGTATTGTAATTGTAATGACTTTTACACATAAGGAGCCGAGTAATAAGTCTGCGGTTCTCTAACAGTGCAACTCAACATTAAATTGGAGGACAGCGAGACTTATTTTTAGAATTCACGGACCAAAATGCAAATTAAGGTGTAGTTCAAGGACCGTCGTCAAAGTATACTAGTTCTCTAGCATAGGGGTATTTTTCAAATTAGGGGGCTGAATGTGGGAGGAATTTGGTGTTGCAGGTAGTGCTGGATTACTATCAGGATCGACGGGAATTGAATCAGTTCCAGGTCCTGAGTTGCCTCAAATCGACTTCCTCAAACGCTTCAACGGTTTGACTTCAACTCTCTCTGAATATTCACGTTCATCTGCATTCAACATGCTGATTGAAATATGTGACAGAACGTTGTTCAATTATATATTATTGCAGAAGAAAACCAGAAAAAGTATGCAGAAAATGATGCAAGATTCAGATCAACTCCAATACTCAAGGAGCTACTAGAAAAATCCAAGCTCAACAAAGAAAAGTAAGTAGATTCCTGGTTTGTGCTCCCCTAAGTGCTTGCATAATTGGAAGTGTGAAAGTTCTAGGCTCGTGCTACTGCTATAAACCTTAAACGGCCTAACAGTAGAACGAGCCTAAACGCTTGAAAGGAGTGACCAAGGCTTTTGATACTATTTATGTCAAACAATCGCGCTGTTAAGGAATGAGACAACAATATCAACGTCGGAACAAAATCAGATGTGTTCTGTGTGAAACTGAAACTGTGCAGGAATAGTAAAGAAATTCAAGACAAGTACTGCGTGCGAGGGGCAGAGTGGGGAGTCGGAGATTGCTCGGCAGAGGGAATGACACCTGATGAGAAAGACAAGTTCATCGCAATGTTGAAGGAGAAGGCTGGCGTCAAGGATTGATATCCACTGACTTATGCTTTGTGTAAACCCTAATTTCCAAGTAATAGTAGAAATCAAACTTGTAGGAGCTTCTCATTTGAAGACATGGATACGTATGTAATATGAGTAGACGATCACGACCACTACGAGCATATAACGATTCAATTGATGCGTAAACTAATACGATATTTGGTCTACATCGCCATGAAAGCACTAGAGATTTTTGAGGTTTGGGGCGATGTTAAAAAATGTGCCCTCACTTCATATGAAAAAAATATTTGTTTTCATACGTAAGACATCGATAAAATTATATTTAGAAAAATACTTTAAACTCAATAATTTAGAAACACGGAATAACTAATTTATTTTGCATCGAGAGAAGGAAACCAAAAAAACTTCGGGCTTACAAGTAGATAGATTATGAGTTTTGTTTTCCAAATGAACTTTTAAGTGTTTTTGTATAAATCGTGATGTATTTTTTCTTATTTACTAACCTCGTCAATATAAAACTAAAAAAATAATAATGTTTCCGAGTCTTTAAGGATATGTATAAGTAATAAATGAACATTAAATTAAACATTTTGATGACACATAATATTATTTGTAAATTTGGTCTAAAAATTTAGTCTAGTGTTACTTTTTGTTGAAGATTAAACTTGAATTAGAACAGATATCTAAAAATAGCAACCCACATAGTTATTAGCTAGTAAATAAATTAACAACAATTTTTTTTTTGTAAAAATTGAAAAAATTGGAATGTAAATAAGCAGTTTTGAACCTAAAACCTCTTCATTACACTTCTTAATCATTTAGCCAAATTTTATAAATTTATATTGTTATAAAAAGAAATTTGTAAAAATTGGAATGTAAATAAGCACACATGGTGTTTTGAACCTAAAACCTCTTCATTAATTTTAAACAACAAAACCACCCGTTCTAGTTAAATTTCTTTGTGACTAAACCAAATTTTATAAATTTATACTCTTATAAAAACATATATAAATGTACCGCCTTAATAATTTTGGTGCCCCTAATTTTTTTAGGCCTCAAACGGTTGTCTTGCTTGCGCTGGGCCTGGGCGGGGCCTGGAAAGCACAAAGCGGAGACACAAAAACAATGGCAAACATGAAGTAGGACATGAAGAAAATATTGAATTTTAAAAAGTAGGTAAAGGTTTACCATCTTAAGTTACAAAGCTCCAAACACTGAAATCTATGATTTCATTTTCATAGTGAGAGTGATGTGGATTTTTCTACTTTGATAAACTTAAAACACGTTCATGTGAGTTATTACCCAAAACACTTAAATATTTTATGCAAGAAACATAACTCGTGATTCTGGTTGGTTGAAGTATGTGATTTAAAACCTAAAAACATTTATTTAAAAGTGTTTTGGGCATCCATAGTGATAGTTCAGATATTCCTAGTCAGTCAAAGACAAAAGACAAGAAAACAAAATAATAAAAAAATAAAAAGTCCAGCAGGAAAAAGGAATATAAAATAACTAATAATTTAGTTTTACAATATTTGTGTGTATATCCTATTAATGGCCAAAATCCCATGGGCATTGCAAGCTCACCGACCCAGCCATCATTAGCTTGACCCGGCAATCATAGCTCTCTCTCTCTCTGGTACTCTTCCTCTCTCTCTCTCTCTCTTCTCTCTCTCTCTCTCTCTCTCTCCCAACGAATTTTACAAGTTCTTCAATTTTTTATTTGTTCGATTTTCATCTTCAATCTCAGTTTCTCGGAAAATTTCGGCGTACGTTTAGATGTACGGTCACCTTGTTCCGTGTAATGGACAATTGAATTCAGTTCATTCTCTTGCAGTTTCTCAGCTGCCAAACGGGATTTCTAACAAATTCAGCTGTCTGGTGCTTTGAAATTTTGCTCTATCAGAATTTGAATTGGAATTGGGGCCTCTCAGCCAAGAAAAAGAAAGGAGGAAGAAGAGAAGGTGATTTTTTCGGTTGAAATTACGCGCGGAATTGTAATTGGTAAAATTAGGTAAAGGGTTTATTTGTTTATGTAAAAGTTCAATTTTTTTAGCTAAATTATGTAACTTTGTTGAAATCAATGATCTTGTTTGTATGTAAATGTGATAAATTTGATTGTCACATAGCTTTGATCTTTCGGTTTCAGGGGAATCCTGTGTGATTAGTTTGGTTAGCATTGTAGAATTCACATGGGAGTTGAAGCTTGAATTTTGAAAGTTCTGGTGTATACTAGTGATTTTCGCTGCGGCATTGTGACTGCAATTCGGAGTCACAAAAATGTACCGGACTGTGGCTACGGCCACGACTGCAACCCGGGGTGGATCTCCAACTGATAGTGGGGATTGTGTTGTCACTTTGGATCAAGTTCCGCGGTGGAGCAATTCAGAGTATCGTGCTTCCTTGGAATATGACAATGAAGATCCTTCGTTTTCAAATTCGTGTTTTCCTGATCCTTTAACTTCCCAATCTGGGGGAGAGAGCAGTTTCAATGGGATAGTCTCAAGATTTCCAGTTGACCATGAAATTAATTCAAAGACATATCTATGGAGGGGGAACCCATGGAATCTCGAAGTTGATGCAGTAGTGAATTCTACAAATGAGGTGAGCACTAGGTTGTGACGATGAATCTTTGATAGAGATTTCTTGATGTATAAACCTGGTGACATTGGTAAAAGTGACAAGTGTCTAATAAATTGTACTAGTCTGACATGGTTTTTGATTGGTCAATTTACAGAACATGGATGAAGCACATTGTAGTCCTGGTTTGCATGCTGCGGCTGGACCTGGTCTTGCAGAAGAATGTGCAGCACTGGTATGCTATACTTATTTGCACTAGACTTCTTGTCTTCAGACATTCTTCGTACAGTTCATGATATTTGAAATGCAATGTAAATACAGATTTATGGGTCAAATTGAAGATGTTGAATGGGATACAACATAGAAGTTTCAATGTCATTGGCTTTTTAAAGCTCCCTGTGGTGTTCTGTCAGAATTGGTTTTTTTATTAAGAGTCAACTGATTTGATATACCTTTTTTTTTGTTGGCAGGGTGGATGTAGAACAGGGATGGCAAGGGTCACTAAAGCATACGACCTTCCGGCTAGGTGAGTATATCAGTGCAGTTTTCATTTAGAGAGCTCATTGTGCACAAATACTCTTTCATTTCTGTAGCTAGACTTAATGAATGATGTTTCTTTCCTTGTACATTCCAGGAGAGTTATCCATACTGTCGGTCCCAAGTATGCATTGAAATACCATACCGCTGCAGAAAATGCTCTGAGCCATTGTTATCGTTCTTGCCTTGAACTTCTCATTGACAATGGGCTGCAAAGGTGCTTGGCAGATGATTGCTGCGCTATTTTGTGTTTAGTATTCTATTCGATTGTTCTTCCCTTTTGTTTTGTTCTTTATACAGTATGAGGCTTATTTTGTTTGGCCAATATATTGTAGCATTGCAATGGGCTGTATATATACAGAATCTAAGAACTATCCTCGTGAGCCAGCCGCACATGTTGCTATAAGTGAGTTACTTTTGTACATGTTTCAGAAATTAGTTTCCTTGCAATGATGTATTATGTGAAGCACTTGAAGTACATTAAGCATATTTGGGCATCCATGGGACATAGAAAGGCTGATACTAGCTTTTGTTGGATTATATACAAAATTGTAACATTCATGCTGTATGGTGTGGAAAGGATAACAATCAGCCAATATTCAAAATAAAAGTTCAAAGGAAAAAAAAGGATAACAATGTGAGGATGGCTCTGTTATCTCTTGCAGATGCAATCTCTTATGATGAGTTAGATTATGGTACACATAGATCCCCATCTTTAAAATATATGCACGTCTTTTGCATTCTATGATAAATATAACTTGCTTATCCATTCGTATAAGTGCTGGATTATTCAAAATTTTAGTCATGTACATACATCCACGTTTTAATTGCTGCTGGTAAAGTTCACTGAAGATTCGATTATTTCTTTCATTCTTTACTCTTCAGCATATTTATTTTCTGCTTATTTTCAGGGACTGTGCGACGGTTTCTGGAAAAGCAGAAAGACAAAATCGCAGCTGTTGTTTTTTGTACTACCACATCAATGGATACAGAGATATACAAAAGGTTGATAAATATAGCTATTTATTTATGGAGCACATGCTGCTTCACCATGATATATATGAATTATAAACTCCACTCTTGGTTTTACTGTTACAAAATATTGAGAAATCGTTTCCCTTCACTTTTTTTTCCAACCTAGATTGCTTCCGCTTTACTTTCCCCGTGATAAACTCGAAGAGGAGATTGCCGTGTGGAAGCTTCCTGCAGATGTAGGTGATGAAAATGGCGAGACAATTATAGATGAGCGCAAAATCAGAATAAAGCCTTTGCCCAAAAAGAATATTCCAAAGCCTCCCCAGGCTCCAGTTGAGCTTCCTGTGAGTGATGTTGGCTTAGTACGAAGGTTAGTCAATGACTCAATGAGAATTTTTTAACATATCAAAGAGAAAACTTAGGGCTTTGACTAATATCAAGAGAAATACTTGGAAAATTCTTGCCACAGAAAGCTTCTGAAGTATTCCATGTTTCATATGTCAATTTTCATACTTCATAGATGTCTGTCCACTTATGTTCCCTGTTTTTGTGGTTATCAAGCTTATTGTTCCTTTTGCTATATCACTATCATTCTCTCTTTTGGTTAAAATCCTTAACTAACTTGCTGAAGTTGTTCTATAGGAACTCATCATATTTGGATTCGTTTTTGGATCCTGCCTTCATGTCCTTAATAAAAGACCCAGATCAGAGACGCAAGGAACAATGGGAGAAAAATGCTCAAGCACAAAGTGGATGGAATTGTGCTAAAATGCTTGGGTTTGGCGACCTTGGTGGACCTCCATTGTCTGCTGCAGAAGAATACTCACTTCATTCAAGATACCTTGCTAAAGCAAATTCTCTTAATCTTTCAGAAATTGCAGAAATGAAAATTGTGTAAGATTTATCTCTTTCATCATTGACATAGTGGCAGCTGTGGAGTCTTAAGCTTGTTGATTTTCACAGCTGGACAGCTGCTAATATGTAAAGTGCTTTTTATTCTAGTACTTAGAGTACTTGGATCTAACGAAAGACGTGGCACAGAACCGAGCACAATGGCGTTCTAGGATTCATACAGCCCACCCCACTTAGTGGACAAAGGCTTTGTTGTTGTTGTTGTATTAGTAGCACTTCGGTGGGCTCATATCTTCGTTCACAGAAAAAAAGGATAATGTTATTAAAACAGTGCAAATATTGATATGTTGCTACCTAATGGTGGCTGAACCTAAGAATGTTATGAATCTAAAAATGGTTGAATCTGAATGGCTGTATGAGATGTATACATTTAAACTTCTGTCCATTTTTCTGTCTATTTCAGTTACCGAGGTGGGGTTGACAGTGAGGGTCGTCCTGTAATGGTGGTTGTGGGGGCACATTTTCTTTTGCGATGTCTTGATCTAGAACGATTTGTACACTATGTTGTTAAGGTAGTACATCATTAAAGTTGGGGTTAATCTGCATATGCTGTAGAGACTGTATCTTTGGTAGTTATGTTGTTGGCGACTTATATATATAATCTTGTTTATTGGTTTGCAGGAGTTTGAACCCTTAATACAAAAGCCTTATACTATTGTATACTTCCATTCGGCAGCATCTTTACAGCTGTAAGTTGTTTGCAGTTGAGTTTCAGAAAATGCAAAACTGAAAACAATTCTAGGTTCATAAGGTTTTTCATGTTATTTTATACTCACACTCCACATGACGGTTCAGTTTCTACGAAAGATGAAAAAAGAAATTTTGAACTCTCACAAGGACTGCCAAACTAACGTAGATTGAAGTAACTTCTTTGGTGGAATTTTAATTTCTGTCTATGAATACAAGTGATGATCAGTACCATAATAGCGTATACTGATAGCAAGTCGCTGTAACTAATTGAGTTTCCTTTCATGCATGTATTGCAGCCAGCCAGACATGGGGTGGATGAGAAGGGTACAACAGATACTGGGTCGTAAACACCAACGTAATCTGCATGTAGGTATCACTTCGTTTGTCCATATACATTAGCAATTGTGTCTGTTTCACGTCTCTAATCTTTATCTTCTTTACATAGGCAATATACATCCTTCACCCAACATTTGGACTGAAGGCTGCAATATTTGCCCTGCAACTGTTCGTGGACAATGCGGTATGCCTAATTTTATTTGTGATTTCTTGTTTATCAAGACTTCACATCATTTAAAAAGCCTGCTGTAAGTGAATGTTATTCTAACTTTTGTTTCTAGGTCTGGAAGAAAGTGGTATATGTAGATAGATTACTGCAGCTCTTTCGATATGTTCCTCGTGAGCAGTTGACCATCCCGGACTTTGTGTTCCAGTTGAGTTTCTTTGTTCCTTTCCACCATCATGATTTCTATAGCAACCTGCATTTAAAAAGCACTGGTATGCAATGATTGTATTAGAAGGTAAACAGATGATTGGTTCTAATGGTTTTTGTGACCGTGATCAATGCAGGCACGATCTGGAAGTGAACGGTGGGAAGGGTCTCATCGTGGACCCGAGAACAAAGTATGTGTATCATCGACCGTAGCATTGCGAATACAAGGTTCCATGAGGCAACGAAGGAGGTCCATGGCTTGTGATTTCTTGATTCTATTTTCTTTTCGTACATCTTATAGGTATATGGGAGTTGAATTTGCCGGTTACTTGTACAGGAAAAGATATCCTTTCTTTTCTTGGAAAGTTGTTTTTGAAGCAAATATTGTTTGTAACTAAAGATGGAAATTAATTATAAATATTCTTTCTTGAATTGTCTTGGATGAATTATCAATAAAATGTAAAGGTAGTTAGAGCTATAGACCAGGAAATTTACAATCAAAACGAATATCGGTCTGGCTACATTCCAAATCACTCTAATTTTTTTTTTAATTTGTTAATTTTACTCTTTTCCAGCTTTAATATTTAAAATTCAATACACTTAGGCCTTCTGTTTATCCATTTTTTGTATTTGTCTATTTTTATGGACAATGTGATACGCTGGTGAATCACACGATGATGTTAAGGGGAGGTTGGCGAAGCTACTAGCTGATCTTTAAAAAAAAAATTACAATGGTAAAAAGTCAAAGAAATAAAAGAAAGTCTGACTTTCTTGCACCTCCAATAATTTGAATCATTTTTGTACATTTTTATTTCATATCTCTTACCACTACAACAAACTATCATATTCATGTTCTTCAAAATATATTTTTCCGTGCATGGAGCTCAACTCGTTTTCTGAGCACCCGACAGTTTGCCTCGTTCTACGTGCGCTAAGCCTACCTCGTCTTGAGTGCTAGGTTCGCCTCATTTTGCATGTGAGGTGTCTACATTATTTTGCGAGCCAAAAGCTTGCACCTTTTTGTGTCCATAGAGCTCGAGTCGTTTTGGCGTGCATGGAGCCAGCCTCGTGTTTTGTGCGCATGGCTGCCCTAGATTTGTGCAACATAGCTTGCCTCGATTTTTGTGTGCATAGCTCGACTCGTTTTACATACCAGAAGCCTGCCCCATTCTCTATGAGCAGAGTCTACCTTGTTTTGTGTGCCATGATTGCCTCATTTTACGTGATCTAAGTCTGCCTCATTTTGCGTGCGTCGAGCCAGCTAACACCCATGTTTTTTGATAAAAATGCAAATATTTTATTTTCGCAATTTTTTTAGCATTAAGTTAAATTTTTTAAGGAATTTGGAACCAATTTTATAGTTTATTGAGCAACAAATATATATTTAGTAGAATATTTAAGCCGAAAACAAAAAAAAATAGTGAAAAAAATAGTGGAGAGATCCAGAACATTGTCAAATGAGGTTCTACACTCAAGAATCTCAACGGAAAGTCTCACCTTAACTTTCAAAACTTCACAACGAGGTGAAGGTGAAAATAAATAGATTTATGTATGAATTTGCATAACCGATTGAAAACCATGAGTTTAATCCATGTTTTTTTTTGTAAAAAATGCAAATTTTTTTGTTTTCTTGAAATATTTTTCCTAAGCATTAAGGAAATCTTTATAATGTATTTGGAAGCAGATTTAAGATTTATTGAGCAACAAGTGTATATTTAAGCCGAAAAGTGAAAAATATAGAGATTTTAAAATGTATATTTAATGTATATATATATTTTTTTAATTTGAGATTTTAAAATCACCTGTAGGCGAGGCTTAAACAAAAAATAGCAAAATTTTGTTTTGTTAAATAGTCTTTTACCCTCTTTTGGTTGAAAAATAGGGTTCTATTAATATGTAGTTTAGATTTAGATAAAAGAAAAATTAACAAAAAAAAGGTTCAAATATATTTATATTTAGGTTTTAGATTGTTGATTACAAGTGTTTAAATACGAATTATAATAAATTTTGGACGGAAAAAATATATTATGAGGAACATAGGTATGATAGTTTGTTGTAGTGGTAAGAGAAATAAAAGAAAGGCACCCCAAGAATTTGAATTATTTTTTTACATTTTTGTTAATTTTTCTTTTCTTTCTCTTACCACTACAGCAAACTATCATATTCATGTTCTTCAAAATATATTTTTTTCGTGAGTGGAGCCCGACTCTTTTTTTGAGCACCCAGGAGTTTACCTCGTTTTGCGCCCGTTGTGCCCGCCTCGTCTTGTGTGCCTAGTTTGCCTCGTTCTACATGTGAGGTTTCTGCATCTTTTTGCGTGCCAGAAGCTCGTACCTTTTTGCATCCATAAAGCTCGCGTCGTTTTGACGTGCACAGAGTCAGCTTCGCTTTCCAAGCGCAAGGCTGGCCTCGATTTGTGCGACATATTCTGCCTCGTTTTTTGTGCGCAGAGCTCGACTCGTTTTGGGTGCCAGAAGCCCACTCGTTTTCTATGAGAGGAGATTGCCTTGTTTTGCATGTCATGGTTTGCCTCGTTTTACGTGATCTAAGTCAGCCTCGTTTTGCATGCATTAAGCCCACCTAAAACCTATTTTTTTCTGACAAAAATGCAAATATTTTATTTTCCCAAAATATTTTCTCTTGCGCATTAGGTTAAACTTTTTAAGGAATTTGGAAGCAGTTTTATGGTTTATTGAGTAACAAATGTATATTTAGTAGAATATTTAAGCTGAAAAGTAAAAAAAATATAGTAATGAGGCCCAAAACATTGTCAAATGGGGTTCTACACTCAATAATCTCAACAGAAAGTCTCACTTTAATTTTCAAAACTTCACAGTGAGGCACAGGTGACAAAAAAAAGATTGAGCGGTGATTCACGTACGAATTTGCAAAACCGACTAAAAATGATGAGTGTTAATCTATATTTTTGTTAAATGAAATTTTTTTATTTTCTCGAAATATTTTTTGACAGTCAGAAAATACATTTTGCCAGGCTGAATGACTTCACACATCCAACAGATTTTGTTTGATTTCAGACATAGTTTATAATTTTTTATTTTATTTTGTAGGATAGTTCATAATTATAAAAAAATAGTAATAGTTAAGAAACGTATTTAGATTTTTGTCCCTCAGCTATCCAAGTCTACTGGTTACGCTTGTCAGATTATGTTTTAGCATTAAGTTTTAGAGAAACACTGTTCATATCCTAATCCACGACGCCCCAATAAAATCCCGGTGCGACTCAGCTTGAAACCGTTCCGGTTACACATACTACGTTCAACATTTTCTGCAAATTAATTTTCATACAACTCTTGAAGACGAAGACGAACCGAAAAACCAAGCAGCCAGAGTTTGCTTCTTCTCTGCTTTCTCTTTTGGTTGAAAAAGTGGTTTCTATTAATATGTAGTTTAGATTTAGATAAAAGAAAAATTAACAAAAAAAAAGTTCAAATATATTTATATTTAGGTTTTAGATCGTTGATTACAAGTGTTTAAATACGAATTATAATAGGTTTTGGACGGAAAAATATATTTTGATGAACATAGGTATGATAGTTTGTTGTAGTGGTACGAGAAATAAAAGAAAGGCACCCTAAGAATTTGAATCATTTTTGTTAATTTTTCTTTTATTTCTCTTACCAAACTATAATATTCATGTTCTTCAAAATATATTTTTTTGTGCGTGGAGCCCAACTCTTTTTTCTGAGCACTTGGGAGTTCGCCTCGTTTTGCGTCTGTTAAGCCTGCCTCGTCTTGTGTGCCCAGTTAGCCGTTCTGAGGTTTCTGCTTTTTGCGTCCATAAAGCCCTCGTCGTTTTGACGTGCACGGAGCCAGCCTCGTTTTTTGGAGCGCAGGGCTGGCCTCGAGTTATGCGACGTATCCCGCCTCGTTTTTCATGCGCAGAGTTCGACTCGTTTTGAATACCAGAAGCCCGCCTTGTTTTGCATGCCATGGTTCGCCTTGTTTTACGTAATCTGAGTTCGCCTCGTTTTGCATGCGTTCAGCCCGCCTAACACCCATCTTTTTATGGTAATAATGCAAATATTTTATTTTCGCAAAATATTTTTCTTGAGCATTAGGTTAAACTTTTTAAGGAATTTGGAAGTAGTTTTATGGTTATTTGAGTAACAAATGTATATTTAGTAGAATATTTAACATGAAAACTAAAAATAATAAGTAAAAGATATAGTAATGAGACCCAAAACATTGTCAAATGAGGTTTTACACTCAAGAATCTCAACAGAAAGTCTCACCTTAATTTTCAAAACTTCACAGTGAGGCAAAGGTGAAAATAAATAGATTGAACGGTGATTCACGTACGAATTTGCAAAACCGACTAAAAATCGTGAATGTTAATCTATATTTTTGTTAAATGAAATTTTTTTATTTTCTCGAAATATTTTGTGACAGTTAGAAAATACATTTTGCCAGGCTGAATGACTTCACACATCCAACAGATTTTGTTTGATTTCAGACATAGTTCACAATTATAAAACATAGTATTAGTTAAGAAAAGTATTCAGATCTTTGTCCCTCGGCTATCCAAGTCTACTGGTTACGCATGTCAGAGTATGTTTTAGAGAAACACTGTTCATATCCTAATCCACGACGCACCCGATAAAATACCGGTGCGACTCAGCTTGAAACCGTTCCGGTTCCACACACTACTTACAACATTTTCTGCAAATTAATTTTCATAAAACTCTTGGAGACGAAGACGAACCGAAGAACCAGGCAGCCAGAGTTTGCTTCTTCTCTGCTTTCTCTGGCCACTCTCCGGTGAGCAAGTAAACACTCAAGCTAATCGATTTGGTTTGCTTTTCGGATTGCTCTGCCAAAATTTAGAGCACAATTAGGGAGTATTTAATGTGGTAATTTAGAAAGATAAGATTTTGATACGAGTTTTCAAGTGGGTTTATGTGATTATTTTTACTTTCCCATTCTTTCACACCTGGAAGTTGATATCTTGCCTTTGTTTATGTACCTATCAGTAGTTTCTTTCTTGGCTGGATGTTTATCTGCATGAATGGAGATGTAATGGGATTTACTGTGTGTATAGATGCTGATACTTCATTACACAAGTGTGGAAGAAGAACTGAGGAAGGGTAGTATTCTGTAAAGGGTATCGAGTTTGATCAGAAAAAAATGGTGCAAGGTCTGTCACTGAGCACTCTGACTGCGTTTTGCTATGGTGGGCTATGTGGGTCGATGCCTTCGTGGAGGAAGCAATTCAAACTAATGAGCAAAACCCAGATAAGTTCTGGTGTCGAAAGGTGTCGTATCTGGCATCTGGGCCATCAAAGCTTATTTGTAAGCGGTAACACCGATGTGGTAAGACAAAGGAATGTGAGGGTGGAAGCTGGGTGGCTGTTTAAACTTTAAGGGGGGTGATCAGGGGTTGAATGCAAGCTCGGAGCGGAGCGAGAGTGCTAATGAGGATATTTTGATACTCTTTTTCCAGCTAGACCTGGCAACTCGAGTACAGGTTCGTTGGGGCTCATTTTATGGTTGAAATTTTGTATTAGGTGAAGTGGTATTGGTTTCTCTCGGTTTTGATATTCTGACTAGCATTTTCGTTTTGGGGATGCATTTGCAGTATGCTTTGAACACGGAACAGTATGATGTTGCACAACAACTAAGAAACAAGCTGACTGAGGTTAGATCTCTCTTCCAGATTATAATTTTTTTTTTCCTTTTAATCTAACAAAAATTGAGCTCGAATTACAAAAGGCAAAGAATACGGAGGAAGACCTTTTAGGCTTCTACAGTGGATGCATAATTGCAAGTTTCTTAGCTTTTCTATGAACCACAGTGACGAAACTTTGGATTACTTATAAAGTTTTAATAACATTACAAAGACCAAAAAGTGCTGTAACCAAGATCTATGGTAGGTTGTAGCTGATTTTTTCGTCTTTGAAAAGGACCGCTGGCATGTAATCTTTTGGCG
Organism: Crataegus laevigata; assembly: GCA_963580275.1. NCBI lineage: Eukaryota > Viridiplantae > Streptophyta > Magnoliopsida > Rosales > Rosaceae > Crataegus > Crataegus laevigata. The sequence goes on from OY756940.1 coordinate 4,481,245, forward strand.
TGCCCCATATCAATATGTATAAGCTTCCTGGTGAATGGAGAAACAAATAATTGCGGCCTTCCTAATTAAGTGTTCTTCTTGGAAGGTTGAAGCTGAGGTTATTAAGCAGCAGGAGGCAAAAAGGGGATCGTCTCCAAAGAGTGAAGCTCAAGATAAGGCGATAAGTATCATTCGCCTACGGTATGCCCCGAACCTTGACATATTATCAAGTTAAGGGTTTAATTCAGTAAGAAAGGTGAAATTGTATGTTGCTTCCTTCTACTTTCTTTTGACTCTTAGATTCTTTTGGCATATTGGGTCAACTTTACATTAAAGTATACTGGTTTTCTGTCTTTTCGTACAGTGACCTGCAGAATGCAATTGAGAGTGAGAATTATGCAGTGGCAGCCAAGCTATGAGATGCGATTTCTAAACTGGAGGCAGAGTCACTGGATGCATCTGCCAAAGCTTTGGCACATGAAAATGCAAATTAGTCATTTCGTTTGGGACAGAGGGTGAGGCATAAAATTTTTGGTATGTTATATCCGTGCCTATCGCTGAAATTTTTTGTCTTCGACTGATTTTTTGTTTTTTGTTTTTTTGTAAGATGTGGTGTGAAGTAGTCTGTGAACAGGTATGCTTCTCGATGTGTAGTTGCGTTGGGTGCATATTTGAGTGTTATATTTTATAAGTCTGGAGAAGTTTTTGTGAAATTCACTACAAAAACTTAGAAGAATCTGTTTAACAAGTACAGCTTGAAAGAATCTGTTGCATAATTCTTATGTACTTTTTCAGGCTATCGAGCCGTGGTTTGTGGAATGGATCCGGTGTGTTCTGAGTCAAGTTCATGGATGGAAACTGCACAGGTTGAAAAGTTGACACACGGTTCTAATCAGCCATTTTATCAGGTTTGAGACCTGATCTGTAGCCCTTCTCTTTGATTGCTTTTATTTCTGATCGGGCGGTGATCAAGCATCGCATGCAATGCAATATGATTTTGAATGATCTCTGCATTATCTTTCCTCAGATTTTGGTCGATGTACATGCTGACCCCAACCTTCTGGTGGCATATGGTAATACTCAACTTTCCAGCCCAATTCCTTATCAGATTTAAGTTTTCTTTTCCCGCTTTGTTGTCCATGAAGCTGTATCTTAGGAACCCCATAAAGCTGCATTTTTAGGCACTGCAATCAGCGTCTCTTTCTGCAGTTTCTGAGGAGAATCTGTTAGTCCCTGAAGAACCAGATGTGGTGAGTAGAATTCTCCCCTTCTTTTGTTTCTTTCCATCGTCAACATTTGGTTTCCGCTTGTTGAGTTGTGTCTGCACTTGAAGAACAGAAGAAGCTTCCCTATTAATCGGGTCTGCTGATAACCATGTGCAGGATCGATTTGATCACCCCTACATTTCCTTTTTGTTCTACGGGATGGATGCAGCTGGCGATTTCATCCCCATCAGGCAATTGCGAGAGAAGTACAATAGGCCACGACACGAAATCCCCAATGATCCACTAGATGAGGGGCAAGGAAGTGATGCTTAGACAAATCCCGGAAACTGACCTTGTATAAGATACTGGTTTACATAGAGCCCGTCAATATATTCGTTTCTTCTGCCTTAAATGACGGCATTTTGTCTCAACTTTGACGAAATATGCACAAATAGAAGGGTTAGCGTTCGGGTTAGCGTCCTTCGCTGCTCAGGACATACTCCGAATCAAAGAAACTAATTGTATTACCATCAAGAGAATCCCGTTCGTATGCAGATCAAAACAACAAATTCTCTCTTCTTTTTTGGATGTATTCAGAGTAACGTTAGCATTTACAAGTTAAGTTAAACCCTTCAAAGCTCGTTATTTGTATATACACAAATATAGCCCCACCATTCACATCCGCGTTCAAATCTGTTCACTCGACCCGCATGCCTTCTTCTGCGTTGTGCCTTCCAAGTCCTGCATCAACAATCGTCACGGATGATCTGTTTATCGAATGCTGTCAAGTCATCCAGGACAGCCGTGCGGCATCCCATGCTGTCATGTTTCTTCATTAGCTTGTTTGAAGAAGCATGCCCGTGAACGTTACATCAAGTAGAACAGTATTGAGGACCAGGTCGCAGAAGGTGCCTAACCTAAATAATTGATTAATTTAAACCAAATTAAACTCGCAAGCGCATGAATCAATTGTAGTAATATATACAAATACGAGGTCGATCTAATAGAGATTGCTTTAACAGCAATTTCACTGATTAATCACGCAAGACTATATTAAACAAACAAAGGATAGATTGAATTGAATAAATGACTAATTGATTAAACTAAAATTAATATAAAAAAAAAGACAATTAATTAAATAAACACACGACACAAGAAAACCTAAGGTTATGAATTCACCAATAACAATCTTATTTACTTTTCCTAGAGCCAACTACTATCCAATTACTATATCAATGTTAAAGGTTGTTCTTTCTAAGGTATGAATTAATCCGTGGTCAGACATCAACTTTTGTATCTCTACATGATAACTATATCGTATTGGTTAGGCATACAATTAAACACATAAAAACCCATTTAGCGTAGAAAAATCATGTCAACCAAGTAGGACTAGCTTGATATTGGTCATCCTCACTAGTTTGTCTACTCTTCTTAATCTTCACTTCAATAAGCCTAATTGATTGGTCATTCTCATAAATTTATCTAGATGTCAGATGCATAATTCCTAAAGACAATCGGTCATTAGAAATCCGAACCTAGAGTAAAATACTCACAAAGATTAAGAATATAACATTGGCCTTGAGAAGATTAAACATGGGTTCGAAAACACCGCGTGCGTCGACGCAATGGTTTGAGAAAAGTCGGGAGGCTCCGACGGTGGTGATTGGTAGATGGCATGCATCAGACTCCGCCATTGAAGTAGGGGCGTTTTCTGCATTTGCAGATGTAAGGTGGAGATGAATTTCTTCCTCGTCGTCCTCATCAAATTTCCTTTTGTTTTTATTTTCTCGGAAAATTGTTCAGTGTTTGAAAAGCGGTTGATTCATGGCGGCTGATGCCATTAAACCACCCATACAGTTCTTTGTTTTGGCGCGCCCTAACCTTTCGTTTTGAGTTACATTATGGGCCTTGAGAAATTGGTCGGCCCAAAATTTCTGGGCTGGTTCTGAAGCTCAAGGTCCATTCCATTTCATCAATAATCATGTTGTGATTAACATATTCTTTTTATAAAAATCTTAACTAACAATTAGTTGGGATTATGACATAGTAACGCGATTAGTTTGGATTGTGTCATTTTTTCGGGTTAGACCGTCTCCAATGGAGCTGTCAATTTTTATTTTTATAGCTGATGAAACAAAATAACATTTTGTAAACTCTCCTATTCCAACATCGACGTCAAATTAAAATGTTTTTTAATTATTTATAAAATCAGGTTGGTTAAAACTTGAAGAAAAATAAAGAAATATGTGGGCCCAACATTAAAATAAAACAACAAAATTGGCGTTACCTTCAAATTTGGCACTAAAGTGTAAAATGTCAATTGATGTAGGATTTTGGCATCTCTTTTAAAACTAGAAAAATCACATTTTTACTTATCAAAACAGTCCGAGTTGAATTTTTGAGATCTCATTCGAAAATTTATCTTATATGTCATTCATTTAAATAGTTGCTTTTTAAATTTAATTAATACTAATAAGATTTACCAACAAACAAAATAAGATTTAAGAAAGGGAAAGTTAATCATTTCTCAATAAAATAATTGGAAACATATTCAAACATATCTGCTGCATGAAAATGATGTCCCAACATCCTCGTTTCATAATCACAGACAGGTAATCAGTAATTTAAGACAAAAACTAATATTAAAAGAAATTAACAAAACCTAGTTGAATGAGACCGTGGTATCTTCAAGAGACCAATGATTATCCAGTTTTTTTATTAAACAAACCTGTTCATAGTCAAATTTAATCATAAAACCTTTTACTTTTTGGGTGGGTTTACGAAAATATTAAAACTTGAAATTCAACGAAAATAACGTATGAGTTAAAACTCTAGAATATATTCTAGATTGCCAACAAAAAGAGTTATTTATAGAAAGAATACAACGATAGAAAATAAATACAATGACCGCGATCGGAAGAATTTGAGTCTAAAATATATTTAAATATTGTGAAAAAGATTACGACCAAACTAAGCGTTGGTTGGTTAACAATCACGATTCTCACATAAAGACCGTTTCATTTTCAATTGTTTATTAGGTATAAAAGGATAATAAAATAATACAAACATGTACCATGCTAAGTATATAAACAATTCAACTTGTCAATTGTTGAATGGTTGAATTCTTGAAGTGTGATTTTGAGTTTGTGGGGGCCGGGTGGGTTTCTTTTTGCACGACACAATATGATAGCGAGCATTATCATTATTATTACTATAAATTTTAAATTATGAAATTTATACATATTCATTTCACAAATTATAAAATTTAAATTGATCTAAAAAATAATAAATAATATAATGAGCATCACAATACTTCATTCGAGAATAATGAGCAAAAATATTCTCAAATAAAGAGAAGGGAGTGAGGGAAGGAATGTGATTGGTGCAGCGTTGGAAATAATATCTATATTATAATATCCTTGTTTAAGATGTAAATATTTCTATTTTAACTTAATGAAATTTATAGAAAAAAACCAAAATAACAAGGGTGTAGCGTAGGTAGTGAAAGAAAATAATATTACTTAATATTACAATTTATTTTTTTTATCACTTTTTAAATAACAAGTCTCAGAAGGATTCTGTAAATGATAAGTTTGATACTAACTTATTTTTTTACCACAATGGTGGAAATGTGTATTGTCTTTGTATGATGGCGTAGGTTGAAACCCTGTCTCATAAGTTCGATCGCGAGGGTCCAAATTTGGGTCTCTATCTCGCATTGTGGCTAATCTAATATTTAACTGACGAACGTTATTGCTAAAAAAAAAAATCATTTGTAAAAAATGTTTAAAATAATAATAGAGCATGATGGAGAGATGGTGGGATTTTGTTTGGTTGACACGCAAGATCTTGACTAGGATGATTGGGACAAATAGAGTGTACAGATCGAGATAGTTGTCACTGTACCAGCGAATCAAATCCACTCACCGTCTCAGATGCCGACAGACGACAGTCCCATTCAATGATTCAATCATTCGTTCCATGTTCCACCTCACTCTCTCTCTCTCATTGCTGCAGCGCGTCGTACAACCCGAAAGATCTTCTCCCTCCCTCACACGCTCGCTCTCGGTCAGTCCATGAAACATGTCCTCCCCACGCGCCTCATTTCGCGTGCTTCTTTTCCTTACGGTTTTTTTTTGTTGAGTTCTCGAACAAACAATAATAATTCTTTTTAGGACATCAATTCATCGCCCAAAAAACAAAAATCATTACATTTTTATTTTTTATTAGGCTTTTTAATCAAAATAATTCTTGAAATTTGTATAATTTCGCTAAAAGTCTTCATTAAATAAGATAAAATGACAAAAATGCCCTAAATTTTTGTCCAATCTTTTTCACCGTTGTTTATTAAATTGATAGTATTTTTGTTATTTTAGTCTTTATTTAATAAAAATTCACGAAATGACCAAATGATTAATAATGGACTAACTCAGGAACCACTTCTATTGATTTCACATCTCAATGATCTCAATACTAAGGTCTGGTGGTATTTATCTTCATTTGAAAGTGAGAGGTTTAGGTTGGAATCTTGTGGATGACGAATTCGATACCAAATTAGGTTGTCCATTATGTTGCTTAGCGAACTCCCTCTCTCTGTAGTGTAAAAATATTAATGTATTAAAAATGAGAAGTTATACAAATCGTAAGGACTATTTTGATTAAAAAGTCTTTTTATTATTAACAAGCGAGAAATTTTCTTTTTATTGTGAATAAGTAAATTATGAAGTAAGTCTAGATATATAACAAATAAAAATATTGTCTAATTAAATGATATTTCAAATTTTCGTATAATTAATAAGAGTCAGTAGTCCACACGTTTGCGAAAAACTATTTTTAACGTAATTCTTATATTTTCCTTAATATGGCATAAAAACATATTTTGTACAAGTAATTATTTGATCAATGAGGTTGTATGAGTTTTTTTTGGTTATATCAAGTGAAGTAACTGAAAAGAAAAAAAATTGCGAGGTTTGTTATTAAATTTTTTTTGCGAAATGCTAAGAAGACTTTCTAAAAAATGAAACTGTATATGGACTCTTTGCCTTTTCATGTTTTTGGCACAATATTTTAATATTAGCGCAAGAATTAAAGTTAATCTGACAGGTGACAGAGAGTCCAGAGATAATCTCATTTTAAGAGAGTCTCTTTAGCATTTCTCTTTTTTATAAGAAAAAGGTTAATTATACAAATATTCCTTGAGGAATGCTAAGATGACTTTTCTCAAAAGTGAAACTCGCGCTACTCATTAGGGTCAAGTTGTATGCCTCTTCACTTGTAAGAGAGAGGTCTTAGGTTCGATTCTCGCAAAAGACGAATTTGAACCACATTATTATGGTTAGTCCATTATGAAGCTCGACCCACTCTCCCACCTCTTACTGTAGATAATATCGTTGTTAAAAAAAAAAGTGAAACTCTCTATAGACTCTCTGTCATCTCACAGTTAACGTCAATTCTTATGTCAACATTATAAACATAAAAGTGTCAAACAGTCATAAAGAGTACAATTTTAAGGTCTCTTCAGTATTTCTCAGGTTCTCTTCTATCTTAATAATGAAACAACCTTTTCAACTGCTTTATTACTTGAAAAAAGGAAGAAGATATGAGGAGGGAGAGGAGGTGGTTAGATAAAGTAATGGGTTGGCAAAGATTGCATCGAACACGCCAAATGCCAATTCTTGTTGGCTTTCTTTTGTCCTTTTTCAATATTTCGTGCTTTTCGGTCCAGAATATTTATTTATTTGATATTTCATCTTTGTCAATGCTTTTGCAAGCTAAGCGAAGCTCATTGGTGGGGGCGTGTTTGGCCAGAAGCCTTCCCAAATTTCTGCAAAAAGTTAGACAATGAACTAAAACCGCTTTCCTCATTCGCAAACAAACAAGGCACCTCATGTGGTTACCCGTAACCCACCTCTTGTTTTACACGCTTATGTGGCAACAACATAACAAAATGGATCAAAATAACAAATCTCTGCTCCATTTCTACTACGGTTTCTTAATATTCGTCTTCACTTGTTTGTTGAGACAAGTTTTAGATTCGATTTTTAACGTTGAGTTTGATACGAAGTTATTATTAACCTATTATGCGACTTAGTGGTGAGAATGAATCCCACGTGGCATCTTTTATTACAGTTGAAGTGTTTTTTTTTCTCTCTCTTTTTTCTTTTCCCCTTTTGTATTGGTGAATATAGTGTTTGTACTAGTAATTAGCTACTATTGCAGACCGAGGTGTAGGCGAGTTGGCTAAAAAATGTGCTCCCGCCTCTGCACCCTAGTTCGGATTTCCTTTCTGCGAACTTGGAGGTTCGGATCGGATTAAAGAAGAGCACTGGTTTGAATAAACAAAAATCAGAAGCAGCATACTTACATCCGAGATAAATGATAAAAATCACATCTCAATTTCCCAAAGAGAAGCACAAAAAGAACACTGGTATCCATCCGGGAGTAAAATTTATGCAACATTATTTATGAAAAATACAAAGATGGTAGCACCCAAAGACAGAAAAATCAAACCAACCCAGACTTTGGGCTAGAAATGTACAGAGGGCAGTCAATCCCCATGACAACCTCAAGCCCCTGCAGCCACAGAAACAACCACCCTAATTTTTCTCTATAGAAAATAAGTTAAAATCCCCGTCCCATTGTTTTAGGTTAAAGGAACGGATGATGCGAGATTATTACCTGCCGCGCATCTCTGTCTACGGGGCCTTCTGGTTGTTTTACCCCAACCGGTTAGGCTTCTATCTTCCAGTCCCATTTCGGTGTTATTAAGCTGCTGTACCAGCGGAGGGCAAGCTGGGATGGTTTCCACAGGGGGAGAGGGATTCACCACTGCTCGTCGCCTGCCCCTACCACCACCGTTTCTTGTTGAGTTTCTCCTGGTTAGTCCTGACTGCCATGAATGCCCTGTTGCCCGCATTAACCCTCCAAATGTCTGGAGATCTTCAGTCACTTCGTGCCTTGACAAGGAAGCAAGACCAGGAAGGATATCCCTTTGGAAGTCCCTCCGCTGCCGCCCTCTCCTTGACTGGCCTTTTCTGGGTGGATTTGGTAGTAATGTGTTTCCTGTTTCTTCCAGCTTCAAGTTTTCCGGAACCAGAGGCTTAGGCATGTAATCTTCTTCCTTGGTCTCTCTCAGTTTCAAAGTCACGAATTCAAAGTAATCAAACGCGTCTGATAAAGATTCATCATTGTCATCACCATCGCCATCTTTGCCTCTCGCAACAATGTCAAACTTGCTCTCAAGATCATTCCCACAAGTAGAAGCTATCTCCACAAACCACAGAAGGGGGTCAGTTGAAGAAGCTTCGGGTGGACTGCAAGAGGATTCATCAGTATGATTGTCGGGACCAGTTGATGAGATAGCAACTATTGCCTCCGCTGCTACTCTCACAAGTTCCTCTTGAGGAGGTTCAGCTGGGTGTTGTAGCGATGCTAAAGGCATTGCTTTCTGCTTTTCAGCAGATTCTTCCATAAGAATGACACTTTCATCAGCCTCGGGAACAATGGGGGCTTCCAAATCTATTCCTACTGTGATTTTCACACTGGTGCTTGGAGCAGAAGGTTTCAAAGATTCTTCATCATCACTGATACACGAGTTCAAATCGATGACATGTCTGAAACTTGCAACCTTCGTATCTATTCTCTCTTCTACAACTACAATTTCTGATACATTCTTTGTGGCCAAGTCAGGAGCTGAAGGATCGCAAGGCAAGTTGATGTCCAGTCCTCTGTTTCTCTTATTATTTTCCACAGACGGGGAGGTAAGAGAATAGGACTCGTTCTTAGCATTATGAGGCTTTTCAAAAATAGGAAATCCAAGAAGTTTTCTCTCGCACGGGCTGTCACCAATTTCGGTCCTTCTGGCCTCAATGTCATTCTCGCAAGGAACTGATTCTATGTCCTGAGCAAAACTTTGATTTAAATCGTGCACACCAGTCTTTGAAACTCTGCCTGCATTGGCAAACTCATTCTTAGAAGGCTTGGCTCTTAGCCACGGCAAAGCTGCAAGATGGTCCTCATGCTTTTGTTCTACGCCTACAATCTTAAGACCTTGCTGGGGTATTTCCTCATCGGATGAGCTATTTGAAAGCACTACATTTAAGTTTACTTCCTTTGCAAACTTCACATCCTTGCAAGTTGAACCCTTGTAGTGCGCTGCTGAACCCTGACTCCTCAAGTGCTCAGAGCCTCCATTGTGATCATTACTGCTGCTCTGATAGTCGTAGCTGAGAGACGGGAAGCGAACTAGTTCCTTAGATCCTGAAGATGAACCATGGTGAAACCCATTTTGGTATGGTACTTCACTTCCAGAACCATGGTTAGAACTAGAATTGCTGTTGAGATACCACCTATCTCCAAAAATCCCATTGCTCTGAACTGATGACTGGGAACTCTTGCTCAAGGTAGCAGATGAGGGAAAACACGGGTGAGTTTGAACTGATAACGGCTTTTGGCTTACGCCACTGCCTGGCTTTTCCGACGATGGAACCGAGCGAGTAAATGACCTGGCCACATCCGAGGAAGGAAGAATGGGATGATATGGACTGGGCATATGAGAAGCCACAAAAATGTTCGGATGCTTATTATTGGAAATTTCATGATTTCTTTCCGAATCCTCCACACCACAAACTGTCCTCTCTCTCCACAAGTCCACCTTGCTTTTATCAGTAAGATTGAAAGCAGTTTCGTGAACACTGTTAATAGAACCTTGCATTGGCTGGAATGATATCGGCAACCTTTCTGTTTGGAGACATTGGGAAACAGTTTTAAGGTTGCTTTTACTTTGCCCTGTAATACAATACATGAGAGCTGGAATTAACTTTTATAATGGAAAAGATCTATAACAAGAAATGCTGCATTCTCAAAGCCTAGCCAAATGGCAACATAGCCCATAACAGGTGCCTAAAGATTCACCAACTACGTGCATGGTAAATTATGAAAGAATGAGATGATCCCGCAGCTCTGAACACTACTGTAAGTTGTTCAGATTAATCCTTGATTTCATCTTTTATATTTCTTTGTTGTTTTCTAATACCCTCCTATTTATAATTTTGATTTCTTTATCAATTTCTTTGAAACAATCTAGAATATACTATAATCGCACATATGAATGCTAAAGCAAAAGGAAATGCAGATGTCATAAAGGACCAACTTAAAGTTTCACCAAACTTCATGTATACCTGCTTCAAGAACATGGGAAAACCACCCTTTTCCACTTCCATTCTCCAAATGTATGTTGTTCTGGATAACCTTATCACTTACATGATGAGAGTTGAGTGATATTTCCTTTGGCAAACCTAAAGCCTGCGACCTCGACTTAACAGCCTGATAGGGGCCCTGAATCTTTCCTTGATAAGAGTCATGGCCCAGAGGATATGCGTATTCTGAAGCATTTGTTTCTTCAACTTGAATAGGCTCATTCAAGTCAGCCAAACCATTTGTGCTCCTCAAACATGTATCAGATCTTGAAACATGTCCTTTACAATCTGTCTTCGCACCTTCACCAAAAAAGAGCTTTGCACCACCCTCGAGTTCAGTTTTACAATTTTTGTTCGGCTGACAACTAGGTGTGCCAGAAACTTTCTCATCATTGAACTGCTCCCCTTCGTCAGAATCAATGTACACATCAGCTGGAAGTTGAAGATCAAACATTTTTTTCCTCACTTTTGTGGGTCTCGACTCCATCACCTCAACATCTTTCGAACTAATCCCATTTTGGTATGGAAACAAACCAATTTTTTGGTTGTTTCCTTTGACAGCAGTAGATGGAGAATGGGTACCTTCAACACCTGGAACCAATGGTCCAGCATTAACAGAGTTTACCAAAGGAAAGCTGGAATCATGCCATTTCCGAGCATCTTCAGATGTAATTTGAGATGCTAAGGGACCTGACGACAATGATGTTTCCATGGGTATCTGGTTTCTATGAAGTTCTTTCCTTTTTATTTCATCCATCAAGTCCCTTTGAATTCTGTACAGCCGGTGAAGTTCAATCACCTGGAAGACATTAAAATCCATAAATGTTCAAGTTCCTACTATATAGAGTAGAATAATAAATTAGCAAACAGAGTTTGGATTCAATCAGTCAATATACCAACTTAAGGTCCTCCAAATATAGAATTCAATTAATATACAAAGATATCCAATTGACAGAATCACGAAGAATTGGTAAAGGTTTGAGAAATATTGTATGATAAGAAAGTAAGTACCTGATTCTTAAATGTGGCCTCGTGCTCAAGCATGGTCTGCTTGACTACATCCTTATCATACCCTGGAAAAGCATCACTCATGGCCCTCGGCAAGAAACCATTGCAATACTGCCTGTTTGACAAGGTTTTATCTCCATAATATAAGGGCCAGCTACAATTGTTTGGATCCTCGTTAAGATCCCTCACTGAGTAATACCCGGGCATGTAGCTTTTGCACTCCATTTTTGTTCCCATTCCTGGAAAAGGAAAACAGTAAAGAAATATTTCAGTGAAAAAATTAAGGCATACCAAACAGGGAAACTGATGGACTATACAAGGAAAATGATATCAAGTACATGTCAAAGAATCCTATTTAGCAGAACTACTCATCCTGGCTCTTGATATGACCGGAGAGGGAAATGAATTTTGGTTATATACAAGAAACAACAATCTTCCGTGCAGTGTAACACACTAGCCTGAATAAGAAAGATGCTTAGATTTAACCCATAAGAACTATTAAATCATCCACATTCCCACCCTGAAATAAGGTGGGACGAACAGAATGACAACAGTGCTAACCACTCAAGTTGGTACAAACTAGAACACAAAGATGAGGAAATTCTCATGCAAAAATCAGCGCAAGGGCCAACAAAGCAACGTGGTTTGCTTTCACTGTGGCTAAACTGAGAACCTAATGTTTCATGAAACAAATTACATGAATTCCATCTTCACCGAGAACTGTCAGAGTAATGCAAGTGACTGCTACACAAGAAGGCCTCCAGACATTCTTGAGTCCTGTACACTATAACTGAACACTTGGCAGTGCCTCAAATATGAAATTACTAGTTAAAGCTACTATCTAAAGTCTATTTTATGAATCACGTCACCCAAAATAGAAAATTTTGCATGCTTGAGAGCCCCAACTATGAATATTACTGCGCTTCAAATGAAAATTTAACAAACGCTTTTGTCCCCTCGTAGACTTTGAATGCTATCTAGAACAAAAATCCACCATACTGCTGCTTTTCGACCAGAAAAACATAATGCTGCTAAAAGAGCAGGGATCCAAATCTGTCATTTACAAGGGAAACCAGCGACAACTGAAGGAACTGCGCCAAAACAGCATATGCACAAAGAGTTTCAGAACCTCAAGTAGCATTCTTTACAGCTTAACCAGAAATATAAACCAAACCATTCAATTTACAAAAGACACACAGAAGTGAACACTTAACATGATTTCAAATCAGTGATGTCATCTATAACGAACTAGAACCCATTGCGTTTAATGGGTATCGATCCAACCAAAACGGAATCAACCCACAGTAGAAACCTCAACGAATCAACAACAATAGAAACTAAATTTACCATTCCTTCCAATCTCAAGCCTAATGGATGCGAGCTTCAAGAAAACAAAAGAGGTATCTTTAACTGATGCAATTCGAAGCAGACACAAAAAGGCCAAAAAGCTGAAAGAAAATTAGCAATAACTAGAGACAAGCTTTCACAGCATCACCAAACCAGAGTGAAATTTGAGGGGAAAAGCCCAACATACCGGAACTTTTAGAAATCATAAGTTCGAGAATTTAACTTTGCAATAAAAGTTAATTAAACAGATCTGGAAAAATTGCAGACAACAGAAACCCAGAACTTACAGTAACCAAGTCTAAAATTACCCCCACACGCACACACAAAAAATCTAATTTTCCAACAAACCAATCAACAAAGAAAGGAACCTGAAAACTTGCAATGAGGAAAAAAATGCACAAACGCATAAACCCAAACATTCAACCCATAAATCCCAACAATTAACCCAAACTCGATACTGAATTTGAATTACCCAATTCATCAAATCACCAAAAAAAACTATCTGAATTCAGAAAATTCAATTTAACCAGAAAGCAGATAAGAATTTTACCTCAGACCCACATCCTATTTTGTTCACCTCTCCTCCTCAAAGAATCATCCCCAACAGATTGAATCATTCAGAAGAAGCTTTTCACGCGGTGGAAAATTCACACTAAAAAAAATAGCAAAGCAGCTGAAAACTAAAATTGTGTATCTGAAATTATACAAAAAACAACAAAGTGGGTGCTTTTGCAAACACCATTCAGGAAGCCTAGATCGTCATCAGGTTGAAGAAAAGGAGGAGATTTCGATCTGATGGGCCACACACACTCTCTCTCTCTATCCCCCTCTCTCTCTAACAAAAAAAAAAAGGAAAGCACAGAGCTTTAGAGAGAGAAAGAGTTTTTTTTTTTCTTAGAGAGAGAGATCCCAGATAAGAAATCTTCACACAAACAAAAGACCTTCTAAGAACAGTGACATGGAATTTGTCAACATCCGGTCTCTTTTTATTCTCTGCTTTTTCCTCACTTCTCTCTCTCTCTTTTTATTTATTTAATTTTTTCTCCATCAATATTTATACCAATAATTTATATACATAGGTTTTCCAGGAAATGAAAAGAAATGGGCATTTCTAGATTCTCTCCACCTTCCTTGCTTTTTGGTACAGATATTAAAAAATATTATGAAACAAGTCTTGGTAGACTACGTGGCAGATTAAATACATATATTATATGTATACACATGTAATATATATTATATTTAGTAATATATGCAACGCCTGCATTACTGCAACTGCAGGAGGCACACCAAAAAGCTTTCTGAGCCCAGGTTTGTTAAAAAACACTGATTAATTAACACATAAAGCACTCGGATTTTTCCATTTTAAGCAGTGATTAATCGGTTAATCCCAGAAGACAAAATGTGGGTCCCACGGGTACTGTGGCAAGGATGAGGTTTCCTGAGGCTTTTGGGCAGCAAACAAATGCCCTTCCGGGTTCATTTTATTTACGAAAATGGGATTTTTTTTGTGCTTCTCCTGTTTGGCATTGATTGATTGGCCGGTCCTCTGTTTTTTCTTGTAACAGCGAGCTTATTAGGTTATTTGAAGAGAAATTTTTTAGTGTGACCATTCCTTAGAATAATACATTACGTGTCATTACATAACCGTATTCTCATCACAACTAAAAATTTATATTATTTGAGAGAAAACCCAGAAACTGTGTACCTCGTTAAACAAGCAGACAGTATAGCCCCTGCCACGTGGCTTTTTGGAGCAAATCTTAAATTGCACGATGAGTGTGCCAGGTCAATTAGGAATGTTAATCACTTTATTAATTACAAGCTAATTAATCATGATTTTCTTCGTTTTACCAAACTAATCATTATAGAAGGTGAATGTATACAGAGATTTTACTTATCATATACTTCATGACAATAATTACTAAGGTGACTTTTTTTTTTTGAAAAAGGGAGTTCTTTATTGCAACTAGGGAACACGTACATACTAAGGATAATATGCTTGAAGGGCCTCGATAAAAACCTTGCCGGGCCTTAACCCCGGACGAAGGAAAAGAGCGTCTCGCACTACTAGAAACCTATCCTCAAATGCCAATACAAAAAACCAACCAAATTACAAACTTTCGTCAAGTAAAACACCCCTAAGAAAATCAAGAGGATCTTCAAACCACAAGAATTGCTAAATACCGCCAATATCAACTCTAGCCAACCTATGAGCAACATCATTACCACTCCGCGGCACATAACTTAAACTCACTTGAGGGAAAGACTGTAGTAAGAACCTCAGATCATTAATAATAGGCCCTAGAGGTGAGCAGTCCTCCTTTGACTTCTGCATAACATCCAAAACCATGTTGGCATCACCCTCAAACACCAACCGTGCACCCACTGGACAAAACGACTGAGCCAACAACAAAGCTTGATGAGCAGCAAATAGCTCCGCGTGGAAAGCAGAACCCGTCTGACCAATTAAACCCGCATCTGTAGCTATAAAATCACCTCGGTGATCTAGCATGATGACACTGAAACCGCCCCTCGAGGACTTTCTTGATTGGCTAAGTAGCGCGAAGAAGTTCTTTGACCCTTGCTTGATCCAAGCGCCTTCGAAGTTGCACTTTACCCAACCAACGTCCGGTTTGAGCCACTATTGCGGTGGTTTAGTGGACTTTGACGAGCTTATTTTATGCCATTGGTGATATTCACACAATCAACCTTCAGCTTCAAACACCAGGTCATGCGCCTTTACCTGCATTCTTTGCCAAACCAAATCGTTATTGTTCTTCCATAATCAACATAGAAGCATCAAACAAAAATCGAAGACTATCGAAGGGGAATGCATCGCAACAGAACCAAGCCAAATAATAAGTGAAGTATGGTTGGCATCTTCAACCCTAATCCTTAGACCTCCAAACCAAACGGATTTAGCCAAGCTACAATATCTTAAAACATGCTCAGTTGATTCATCATTGGCTCCACAGCTACTACAAACATTCTCCACCTCCACCCGTCGCCTAGCAAGATTATCCCGCGTAGGTAGAGCATTCATGCATGCTCTCCAAGCACAAATTATGACTTTCCCCGGCACACAGACATGCCAAATCTTCCTCAACCCTATGCTACGTCTATCATCAGGCAAAGAATCAGACCCACTGGGCTCTACTCTTGTGGCAGCCAAAGCCTTAGCCATATGATACGCGCTTCGGACTGTGAACTTTCCATTCTTTTCAAAATGTTAGATTCTAAGATCCAAGGTCGACCGAAAACTCAATGGAATACCCAAGATAACATCCGCTTCCTCTTGAGAAAATAAAGCTTTTACCAAAGCTACATTCCATTGTGGCAAATCTACAACAAACAGGTTATTCATCGTAGCCTCCCCATCCCAACCATGCGGTAGATGACTCAACACACGAAAGAATGTATCCCTAGAACTCTAGTTATCTCGCCAAATCTTAATAGAAAACCCATCCCCCACCTGCCAATGACAACCTTTTAAAATCACACTTCTAGCCTCCGCGATACTCCGCCATACAAACGAACTATTAGTCTTAACGCGAGCACAAAGAAAATCATTAGTTGGAAAATATCGAGCTTGAAACACCTTACACACCAACGAATCAGGTTGTTGCAGGAAACGCCAAGCCTGTTTAGCCAAAATGGCAAGATTAGAAGCATAAAGATCTTGAAATCCCAGCCCTTCTTCATTTTTAGGCTTGCATAGTTGACGCCAATTAAGCCAATGAATCTTTCTCTTTCTCGGATCTCCACTCCACCAAAATTTGGCAATCATAACATTTAGTTATTCACATAAAGACTTGGGAAGAAGAAAACACTGCATGGAATACATTGGCAATGCTTGAGCCACAGTTTTAACCAATAATTCACGACATGCCCCACTCAACAGTCTGCCACGCCAACTTTGGAGTTTTTTCCAGAGGCGGTCTTTCACATATGAGAAAGTCTATTTTCTTGATTTCCTAACAAGCACAGGTAAACTAAGATATTTATCGTGAAATGCCACACGCCTCGTACCAAGACAATCAGCTAGCAGCTACTGGTCATACTAAGGTGACATTAATATGTTGTTGGATATAATAGATTTTTATTTAAATAAATTTGCTTCAAATGATATTCGGGAAATAAAAAGTTTGTAAATGCATCCAATTATTTGATTAGTACATCTCTATTTGACAATTAATAAAATTTTGGTCGGTTACTATCTTTATGGGACAATTATTCTTTGTCTAAAAATAGACGGTGAAATTCTCGAAATTCTAATTTAAGATGTGAAAAAACTAATGCTTATTTGAAATAGGATTATGCTAGGGAGACTATCAGTTTATATCATATTTTGTAAACCATATCACGTGGTTGTCGATAATTGTATTATTATTTAAGTGTTGATTAACGTGCTGATTTTCTTTTGGTGACACATTGTAAATGTGGTCTAAAAAATTGGTCTACCTATCAATATTCTTCAAAACATATTTGAAAATATAGTAACTCCCTTGCTGCATGGATTACACTTGCAAAATGAGTTCAAAGCTAGGTGTGAGCTAGACATGAAAAACTCGAGTAGGGACTAATCACGTCATCTGTAAATACTTTTAATAACAACGTGACTCTCTTGTATTTTATTCTCATCTGACCTTGCTCAAGTCTTGTTCGCTGTTAGGGTTGGTAAGGCATCTCTACTAAAGTTCTCTCGAGTTAGGCATCATTGGCCTTGAGCTAGGTAATCTGCCTATGTGTAACAATTTTTTTAAATTTTCACCCCAAGTGAGCAAAAATTGACACAAAATGTTGAATAATGTAAACAGTCTCGCACCAAAAAGTTGACAAAATAAAACACAAGACTTAACAAATAGTTCTGCTACTAATTGCACAGATATTGTTTTTGGACAAAACTTCACATATGCATAATCTTGACACAAAATAAGATAAAACGGAAAATAAAATTGCGATTAATAGTGTGTTGAAATATATTTAGGAACGCCTATCAAACAAAACCAGCAAAGTCGGGACCGCAAAATGCAATCCCAAAAATGGCATCAGTGGATAGTCTGGGCAAAGTAAACAATGCATACCAGTTTTGGACATAAACTAAACATGGTGCCTAGCTCAAGTAACACAGATATGGAGGTTGAGTTGTTAAAAACCCTAGGGCAAATCCTACCTACAAAACAAAACCAAGTTGCAACAACCTAAAGCTGACGGGGAAGGAATCGTACTTGAGACTCATGTTTTTTAGAGATGGTACATTTGTTCTAATCAACGTGGCGCTATAACGTTTGCTTCATTTTTATCGTGTTAGAAAATTAATTAAAAATCAGAATAAAGATTACAAATATTTTTCTTAAATATAATAATTTAGATTATATTTAATCATAAATTGGTTGTGTATCTCTACCGAATGTCTCAAACTTCAAGACGCTTGAATCAACTGCTTTGAATTCTCTTTACCAGACATGAAAACCTTTTCTTGTACATACTCATTGAGTCAAACTTCTAAAATGTAGATCTCTCTCTCTCTCTCAGAGGCAGATTTTTTACCCTCCCACTTCCCATACACTCTCATCCCCTCCTATTTTGTGCGGTCATAGTTAAACCACGTCAACATTTTATATTATTTTTTTATAGAGATAATAAGACAAAAAGTAATAGTAATAAAAAAATGTTGACGTTGTTTAACTGTGACGGCATAAATAGGAGAGGATGGGAGTGTATAGAAAGTGGGAGGGCAGAGAATCTGCCTCCCCCTCTCTCTCTCATTACTCTCTAGTGGTTTTGACTAATCTACCCAAAAAAAATTCAAGCAATTTATTTTCAATATACAATCAAAGAATTAATTACAATATATATTTAATACAATTATTATTTAAATATCAAATTAATTCATGTGAATATTTATATTTAGTACAATCACCATTTGAAAGCATTGTAGCCAAATCTTATCGTTAAACCCGTATAAGTTGAACAAATGACAATTTTTATAGTTAAAATATTAAAAAATAAGCATCAAACATTAGCGAAAAATGAGTTTTTCCTAGATGCGATTGAGTTTGAATTCTTCTCCATACATGTAGATTATCAATTATACAAAAATAAATTAAGAAATATAATTAATCTTCTAAACAAGTAAGGTAATTACTGCTTTTTTTTTCTGTTTTTTTCTTCCTCTTTTCTTTTGATATGTTAGATTTTTTACTCATACGAATGAGAAACGTCAGCAACACACGCATAACGCCTGCTAAGAGGTTAGCATGACTTAAGTAACTAGAGACCGACTCTCTAATCCATCCAACCTACAATGCCCACATGCAATTAAGCACAACGAATAACTGGTTGCCAGTTAATTAATTATTTAATCAACCTTGATATTTTTCCGATGGTCCCTTAATTCCCCCCATTAGTCACTTTCATGGAAAATGTGTGAGGCTTTCCAACTAGGAAGATTTGGCAAACAAGATGTTAAGGGCCCCACAAGGGTTTATGCCTTTGTGGTGCATGGGGTCCCACAAAATTTGATTGACTCAAGCGTTAAATATAAAAGGTTGATTTTTGGTCGATTAATGCTAATTTTATTTCCATTTTTTAGGTAATTTGGTGAGAGGTTCTGCTTGGAAAAAAAAACTTATTGAAATCAAATAACAACGGTCTTTATGTGTTTTTTCGGCTTCCAAAATAGTGAATTTTCGTGGCAAAACAATCTGTTGGTCTTATTTTCAAGTCAAATCGCGTATCTTTATTTCGGTTTAGGTTGGTATAACCCTTCACTTTTAGTATGTTCGGAATCATAGGGTTACTTATGGACATAAAGACTTGACTAAACCGGCACGCCTATTTGTTGGCTCCTCCCACTCCTTCTTTGGTGGCATATTCGCTCTTAATCTCGATGTCTCTTATAATCGAGATGAAATACTTTTCGTTTCTCATGTTTTGTTGCTTGAGCATTGTAATTTGTTTAGAATCTTGAGTACTCTTTATGTTCATGTATTGGATACTTTAAAATAAATCAAACTCTAAATCTATTATGATTCTAACTCATTACTATTTGTACAACTTTACACCGCCGAAACTAAACTCTAACGAGTCGAATCGAGTTAGTTGAGAGTCAGTTTTCGAAAACGAGTTAACTTGTGGGGGCATGTTATTGATTTTTCTTTAACATTTTTTTAAAGATGAAAGCAACAAGACGTAATTGTCCAATTTCTAGATTGATCCGTGATTTGACTGAAGGGAATTTGGATAAGTTTCTTCTCGCACAAATGAAATTGCACAAAAGTTTAGCATTGGAAATTAAGGGGCACTAAGTGTGTATAAAACAAGGATTGGCCGAGTCACTTTGATAAAATTCCTACCAAACTTTTCCTTTTTGTGATAAGATCCTGCCAAATTTGTTCTCAATAATTTAATATTTTCACTGCAAATAGTATATTTCAACTAGTAAATTGTAAAGATAGGTTTTTAAATTTTTTATGAAATGCAGCATTTTAGAAAAGTTGGAATTTTAATTGTCAAAAAAAGTTTTTTTTCTTTAATTTATGGGTTCAAAGCAACAAAAACTAGCAGCAGCTATACATTTTTTTCATTGAAGTCAGGTGAACAATACTAATTAATAAAATTTCATATTGAAAATCCTACCTTGGTTCTTTTTTTGCTAAAAATATTTTTAGCACTGTAGTCTACTAAACACTTACCTACTTCTTTTCACAGCTGTTTATAACTCGGAAAAAAAAAGTAGATTGAAGAGAATGCAAGTAATTTTCGAAAAACGCCAATTATAAAAACCGCATCAAACTTTACAGGTCTAAACTTTTCGAGCATATAAGTGATTTTCACACACTGATATTTACATTTTGTAGATCAAATAAGATTCACGTGACAAAAATAAACATAAGCATATAGAACGAAAAACAAAACAAAAAAGGTCTGCGAAAACTATTGCCCTTTCAAGAATTGCCTAATTTGGTATTCCCACAACTTGATGGATGTGCATGGAAACGGAAAAAGATTTGAAACGGAATCCCAGCATCGAGAAAGGTAAGCCTGCAGCAAGAATGGGACGGCCAAAATTATCAAATGGACAAGTCATCGCCATCGGTGGGGTTTTATTTGGCAAAAGTCATGGAATTTTAGGGTTTTCCGACTGTGAAAGAATCCTGGTTGGAAATTGATTTGCAAACCAAAATTAAACAATTAGGTGGGATTTGTTTGTGCAAATTAGGCATGTCAATTAGTGCAATTTCAGTAGCTGTCCTAATTGAAAACAAATGTAACACGCGCGAAAGAGGGTCGTGGCCTAATTGAAAACTAAATTAAAACATATGTTTTGAGGCCACCAAACATTGATTATTCATCTATTTGTTGTTTTCTGGGACCTATAGTTTAATGGGTACATATACCTAGGTGCCCATTTGCACACAATTTTGGTCGAACAATACAAAGTGTGAAGCGTGTGAATCTACTCGATACAAAGGATGGCAACAATATATATCATTGCTTTTTATTCAAGCAATGAGAATATTTTTGCTCACCATTCTCAAGTGATGGTAATACTCACCACTCCATTTATCACTGTTGAATGAGTTTAAATTTCGAAATCTGTGCAGGGGATATATACAGATCTCAAAATTTAAACTTGTCTAATGACGGTAAGTAGGGTGACGAGCAGTAAGTGACACTTTAGAGATGTGGGGATAAGGTAATCGAACATAGGATTTTCGGTGCATAGAACAATACTCCTAAACATTTAAGTTACTAGTTCTCTATGTAATTTATATCACTTCAAGTTAACGAAGCCATTTAAAAAAAAAGATGTTATTGACACTTTAGACGACCACGTTGTTGTCGCCCCTTAAATAAAGACTGTCCACAGTTGCATGTAAGACCGACGCGTATTAGAAAGGTATTCAATAATATAGTTAGTTTGTTGATCACCTTTTTAATAGAGATATGCCCATCATTGTATGTAGAGAAATGCTAAGAAGATTTTCTTAAATGTGGGGCTCTTCATAGACTCCCTACCACCTCATGTTTTTGGCATAATTTTTATAATGTTGGCACATGAATTAACGTTAAACTGTGAAATAATTGAGTGTCTATGGAGAGTTCCAGTTCGAGATATTCTGTTAGCATTTCTCTTATATGTAAAATGGGAGACCTACATGTATCAAAGAGGTATTCAACCTTGTGATTAGTTTTTGTGTCCAACGAGCATTACTCATCTATTATACGCAAGACCAAATACCTTAAAGAAATGATCAACAATATAGTTAGTTTTACGTTTCTAAATAATATTTTATCCACCAAATTAACTAGAGGAGTATTTGCCCTAAAAACAGTAAGGGGGCATTTGTTTGCCCTCACTAAAGGGTACTGGACTGGACTGGACTAAGGGTTAGTCCAGTCCCATGTTTGTTCCTGACAGGGACTAGGTTTAATGAGACTAAGTCTCACTAGCCTGGACTAAATCAGGGACTAGCTGGTCTTAGCGAGACCCCTCAAAAACCATGGGACTAGCTAAGACTGTCCCCTTTCTCCTCCTCGCCTTGCTCCTCGACCACTCACATTCGAAAGCCATTGGACTAGATGCTTTTCACAACCAATTTTCATATAAAATACCAAATTGAAGAATAGATTGGAACAAACAAGGGAAAAAAGATGGAGAAAAAGAGGGAGAGATTGGGGGGGGGGTAAGGAAGGATTAGAGGGATAGAAAAAAAGGATAAAAATAAAATATTAATAATTATGGATTAAATAATATAATATTAGATTTTGTTAATTATCCTGCTTGTTAGTCCGACACTGCACCAAACGCTTCACTAAGCTAGTCCAGCTTAGTCTAGTCTAAGCCAGTACAACTTAGTCCCTGAAGCTAGTCCAGTCCGAGACAGTCCGGTGCAACAAACGCACCCTGAGTGCTCTTCTTTGCCAACTTGAGCATAGTTACAATGACAAATATGCCCTCTTTCTTATTAACAATTTAATTGATGAATAAGAAAAAAATAAATAAAACAAACCCTTTTTTTTTTAAAGAAAAAAAAATTCAACTTAAAAGAAATAAAACAATCATTAATCGAAGGGTAAAAGGGTCATAAAGTGGATTCTAAAGCGACTGCAGGAGTATTTTAGAGGGATAACATTGAGATTCCAACAACGTTGTCCGTTCATGTGTTATACACGTCCGAAATCTTGCGGCGTGAAATTCCATTTAAATCCCAAACTTTAATATACTCTCTCTCCTCCTCCTCCTCTTCCCCTCTCTTCTCTCTCGCTCTCAAATCCCTATGTCGATCTGTGTCCACGATTCTTGGGCTTCCAAACCGAATAGCATCTGGAGAAACCGCCCCTCACTTTCAACAAAAATAACGGGAACGCCCCTGTCATAGCGAGTTGACCAATATACCCCTGATAGGTCCCTACATTCACAGCATCTCGCCCCCGTGTCCCCCTCTCACAACTCCCAAGAATCTGATTATCTGTGAGCAAAGCATCTGGTTTCCTTTTTCCACCAGCTTTTTCAAGACATTTGGTCAAAAACTATTGCCCTAGCATTTACCTTAATTGTCCTTCTAAGGTAAACTCATAAACAAAAAGCCACTTTCTCTTCTCATGCACTTGATATTGATCAGGTAACGTTATTTATGAATTTATTTTTATTTTTTTTACATATTCTGTTAATTTTTTATTGTCCAATTTTCAAAATTTTTCACAAGTGATCTAAACTTATTGTATTCGGATACTGTCGAATTCCGCATGAGTATACCTCTCAATGCAAACGATCGATTCCACCTGAGAATACCCTTACCAATTACTTGACCAAATTGTCAAAATTTTACTCCCGGTTATTGTCTATTTTGCATTTTAAACAATGATTTTCGCTTTCCCTTTTCTTCTGTACAATCATTAATTTGTTTTTTGGATTTTGATTCTTCATTTATTTATTCCAAACCAATAAAAGAATAGAAAACATGCGTAAAACAATGAGGTGTGAAAATTACTTTTCTACAAATGTAAATAAAACTATTTTACAACAATGTTTTTTTTTTTTTTTTTTTTGCACTCACGGAATTAGCATGTGTAGACGATGAATATAATCAGAAAAGGTGATTGGTAGGTGTAGGATTTTATTCCCTTGAATGGTGAGTTAAGGTTCTACGGACAACCACTGTTTTAGTAGGGTAGCGGCTAGACATAAGTCACAACTCATAAGTCATTAAACTCAATTTAATTACACATGTAATCGCTTATAAATAAATAAAAAAAGCGCTAGAAGGAGGGTTCGAACCTCCGACCTTGTGGTTAACAGCCACACGCTCTAACCAGCTGAGCTATTCCAGCTTGCTGATGAATATAGTTCAAAGATTATATTTAACTAGATTCTGTTGCTTGTATGACAACTGTCCCATTTGCGTGAGAGATGTGTTAAGCCCAGTTTAAAAGCTATACGGGCTTTTCTCTGTTCCTTACGCAGCGTTTTAGCTAATCCTTAGGCCCGGCCACTTTGTACTTGGAATTCTACAACCTTCTTGAGAAGATGCATTTCATCCACTGAGTAGGCTATTGATTCCAGAATTCAAATCAAAAGAACAAAGTTCGTCCCACGGAATTAGAATATGTAAATCTCCACTGCATGTTTTGAGTTCTATGTATCTTATTCCATAGTGTTTTCATGTGAAAATGGCGTTTGATGTACAAAACCGTCTATCATCTAGAGACCACATACTGTCAACAATCAATGAAGTAGGAAATTGGCGAGTAATCTAAATTTTTATGGGCCTTTATCATAAACGGTTCCTAAATTTGATCCCCCATCAAGATGGTTTCTGAATTAGAAAATCGATCAATGTCGTTCTTAAATATTAATGTTGCAAATCATTGTGTTTCTAAATGCTTTTCATATGATTTTTTTTTTGCGCTCTCTAAGATGTGTTGATGGGTGTGCGAGAGACCTTTTTATTATCACGGGCACCATGTGCCATTAAGGATTGTTTATTTTTGTGAGGACGACATGTCATTTGGTTCTGAACGTAATTGTAATTACAAATAATCATGATTATTGACATAAAATTGCTATAACTCAAATGCACTTCACAGCCACTATTGCATTATTAGTTGTTAAGATGGAACAATTTAACTAAATATTCAATTATGCTTGTCTAATTAGCAAGATTGGAAATAAAATTTGGAAGCAATTGTAATTAATAAAATGTTTATGCATACGACATACCATACAATAATATTTTGTCGTGTAATATCAATCACGCAATACTATGCAGAAAAAAATTACCATAATGTTTTATGATTGGCAAAAAACGCTAGAGTTCAATTGTATTCATGCTATAAGAGCCTTTGTCCCAATTAATTATGAATACTATTATTCACACAATTTTAATATTTTTCAATTCATTCTATGCTGAATATGGAGAAGAACGTGAAATATAAAAATAATGGGTGAATAACACTAACTTTAATCATTCGTATTCATAATTTGACGTCATAAATGGTAGGTTGGACCGTTACATGTAATCCGATGGGACTGTGAATGACCGGTGCATGGTCATTTTTCTAGGGAAAGGATCCTCGCCGGATCCCTTTCCTAGGGATCCTAGGGATCCCGTAATCTCAACCGTTCATCGTATATCGTGCGGTCAGAAATCATTAGATACTATTCATATTTAAATTTAAATTTAAAATTTTAAAATGATTTCAAACCGCACGATATACGATAAACGGGTGAAATCACGGGATCCCTAGGAAAGAGATCCGGCGAGGATCCTTTCCCATTTTTCTATTCAGTAGTCAGAAGAAGGGCGTAAAAAACAGAGAACCGATTAGTCCCGGGACCCACACCGGAATCTGTTTTGGTCCAATCTGCGCCTTCCGCGTCAGATTAATCATCTGCCTCCGCGGGCCCTCCACTGCTCCATCTATCTCCTCCTTCCTGCCGATGGTGCTATCCTGTGGGATCCACCGGATCGATCAAACGCCACGTGCGAGTACAGTCACAATGGTGAAATCGTGCTCCTCCTGTGCGTGCGGGTACACACATGAAGATTTTCACAGCCCCCCTGAGAACTTCAACGAAGAATTTTGATATTATTTATTTTAACCAAAAATTTTATTTTTTTTTAAATTTTAATTTTGATACTATTTATTTTATTTTTTATTTTGTCGGTATCGTTAAAACTTAAAGATTTTAAATTTTTTTAATTAATTTTTATATGGCAAGGATGACATTGTGGTGAAAGATCCGGCTTGTAAAATTGGTTCCAATTGGGATATTTTGATGAAGATATATTTGAAGGAACAAGATGTTAAGTTGGATTTGAATAGGTTTACTTGGTTTTTGATGTCAACTTATGGGAAGGCCAAGAAATTCATGGACAAGGAAGGGCAGTGCCAAACCATATACATTATGCATCATCCCCGTTTATCATACAAAGTTCGAAATTGATTGACGACACATAATATCTAATTTCATCTTTCAATAGAATTTAAACTGGTTGAGAACACCACCCCAGATTAAATACTGAAATAAAATAAGGCAAGCATAAATTAAAGTGGCCCAACTATTTTTTTTTTGTATATTCAAAACACGATTACGCAAAGTTACTTCATTTAAACTATAACATTTGAATTTGTTTTTTTTTTACTAAATAAAAGTGATATCATTCGTGAGAGGACACATCACGAAACATGTAATAAAAACATGAGAAGGAACTTAACTAATTAGTAGTTAAGTGGTCAAGAAATTCATGGACAAGGAAGGGTATTGATATATTTTGACTTTCTGGCAAAAGCGATACATCACGTAGCTGTTTTATGCAACTGAATTGCATGCAACGCACTTCCAAAAAAATTAAAGATTTTTCATTAATTAGAAAATAATTAATTGGATTGCAAAGCTTTAATTTAATTTCTTTTCTGACACAAATAGGTCACTTTAATTTTTCTTTTTTGTTTTTAATTTTTTTTTATTTGGCACTGTTCTCACTGTTCTCCCCAATCATCTTGTACAATTTCAGAGAGTCAGATTGTCCTCATGTTACCGTGCCTTTTCCATCTCCTCTTATTTATGCAGTCACGGTTTAGCCACATCAACATTTTGTATTGATTTTTTTTATAAAGATAATAAGACAAAAAACAATAGAAATATAAAATGTTGACATGGCTTAACTGTGACCGCACAAATAAAAAAAGATGGAAGGAGCACGGTAACACGAAGACAGACAATCTGCCTCCCAATTTCAGAACCCTAACCTACCTCTCTCTCTCTCTCTCACACACACACACATTTTTATCAGCATCCAAAGCAGATTCATATATATTCTGGTTGTTCTCCATTGGATTCATGCCACGGACGTCGGCATGCTGAGAATATATATAGCTGCAGAAAACCGATCACTTCGTTTTTGACATAGCCATTGCCGGCAGCCAAGCCCCCGCCGCACAAGGAGGATGAAGGAGACAAGTCCGAGGGCTGCGGCGGTGGCTGTGGTGCCCTTGTGCTTGTTTTTAATTTTGTTCGAAGTCACCCTCTCTTCAACCTCCAGATTTCTCAAATATGCTAACACTACTACATATTCAGCGAAGACTACTACTCTGAGAAATATCTTCAATCCCTCTGCTATTTTTCATTTTAATTTGTTTATCAGTGTGAAATTATTTTCAATCCCTCTGCTATTTTTCATCCAAAGCAATTACGTATCAAATTCCCTCAAGTTTTTGAAGCATATATATTTCAGGAAATTTGAAGGAAGTTTACCATTTTAGATCAAAGTTATAACCCAAAAATGATAAATTAATCCAAACACACCATAAGTCGTTTAACGTTTAAAGCATAGATTCGATGCTTGAAGCTCAATTAATTAATAGCATTTACAATGCATCTGCAGTCTCGAGTTTGATTACTCCTTCTCAATTGTTGCTAATATATAAAAAGTGTTGAACAGATTGTACTGATTCTTCTTTAATATATTACTCGGCTTAACTCATGAATGCCTCTTTCATAACAAAATATAATTGAATCAAATATCAAATTAATGATATAATATCATTTACTACTAAAATCATCACTAATTTTGTATTAAGCTTCGATTTCAGAGGAGGGTACTTGTGAAAAAACGAGGCTGATTAATCAACCAAACTCTCACCCTTCAGAATCTTTGCAACTTCCCATCGTCCGCGACCGTACGGATGTACGATATGATCTATGTTCAATCAACGGTTCAACTGCCTTGGACCCAAATATTTTCACATTCTTCACTATGGGCCCAGCCCAGATCCCACAGGTGGAAAAAGTCCAGCCCTACCCTCGAAAATTCGAAGGGTTCACAATGTCTGGCATCGAACATCACTCACTTCCGGCCCACAAAGCCCATTATGTAAAGTCCAGCACAATGTTCCGGCCCAAGTATTCAGTGCGGGAGGGTACACCGGAAAACTTCTTCCATGACTTCAATGACGGGTTTGTTCCGCTCTTCATTAATTACTGTCAACACAATCTTCCCCGATCAAGACATCGTGATCATGGTTTCCGAAGCTCCCAATTGGTGGCCTAGTAGGTATGCAGATTTACTAGCAATGTTCACCAAGTACCCTATCATTATCCTCAAAAATGCTACTGCCACCCATTGTTTTCCTGCAGCCACCATAGGCCTCGTATCACATGATTTCATGACCATAAACCAAACTCTACTACCAAATCAAAAATCGTACATGGATTTTCGTGTGCTCCTAGAGAAAGCCTATGGGCCAAAAGCCCACCCCAAAGTTTTGGCACCCAAGCCCACAAGATCACGCCCAAGACTCGTTGGCCAACCGCGAAAATGCATGTATACGCATGATTACGAACCATTAATGGTTAATTACTGTGGTTTTTTTGTTTCTGTGATATGAAATAATGGAAGCAACATTTACAAGCTGGTAGTCGTTCTGTGTTTATTTTTGTTCTTTTTTAATATCAAATTTGGTCGTCACTACAATATCTTAGTAAGTAATTATTTTATTTTTTATATTTTGACAGAATGGAAGAAAAGTAATGAAATCCACGATGGTACTGAATAATTTCCTTTTACTTTTGCAGTAATAAAGCCTTTTATCTTTGTACTCGTTCATCAAATATTGTTCAATTCCGTCCAAGCTCGGTTTTGTCTAAATCTAGCGGAAGAAGAAATTTCTCATTGCAACTTGTTCATTATATAAAAAAAAAGACTAAACAAAAATAAAATAAAAATCATGAGTGTGCTCAATAGATATTTTTTTGAGACCACAACAAAAAATATATAAAAATTAAAATAAATTAAAACCAGATATTAGAAAATCAAAATGGCTACACCGAATTTAATTAATTTTTATTTTTAGGTGCGAAGTTTTAGTTTTAATTCTCATGATTACTAAGTTAAACACTACATTATTATTGACTCATTGTGTAACTCGTATGATGTATAAATATCGCCCCCCAAATATCATTGTATATAAAAAAAAATTACGCTATAAATGAATTTCCAATGTACTTTGAAGTTGCCAAGACGTTACCAAAGGATTGATTAAAAGTTGCCAAAAATATAAAAGAGTAGTAAGGTAGGTGAGTGAGCATGCAGATTGCAGAGGCAAGCAAGAGGCAGAGATGGGAAACGACGACAGCGCTGCATGCAGCGACCAATTTTCGGTGTAACTGACATGCATACAACACCGACGCGCACGTCCAACAAAAACAACCATATACACTTCTTGTCAATTCCTAGAACTAATTGGATAACATGCTTAAGCAAGCAAGCTTCACTATTTTTGAAGAAAACGTACGGAAGCTTTTCTCCCAAAGTAATGTTTCCTTGCATTAGTTTTAGCGAGGGATGGTGGTTAAATGAGTTGGGATATCAACGTGAGTCGAAACTGAAACTACAAGATTCGTGTTTTGACTCAGTTTCTTTCAAACTTGTGTTTATTATTATTATTATTATTATTTTTTACCAACGATGGAATACATGCACACAATTAACGGATATATATTGGGACCAAGGTGGTACTAGGAATAAGGTGGTCTCAGGACACTCAGAGTTCGAGAAATATACATTTGAAGGTCTTCCAAGGCTCATTCGAAAGTTTGATACAAGTCCCTTTTGGACCTACAAAATGTCAATAAATTCTCTCGATATCACTCACCATATGCTTCGACACACACACACACACACATATATATATCGATATCTGTTGACATGGGCATAACATGGTTTGGTTGGCGACGACTGGCCACCAAATGTCGAGAAATGCTTTAGTGAATCAACTAATTTTTTTACATAAAAACTTGACCCTTAACACTATGACATCCCAATGTTCGGGGCTGTGGGTTCGCTGTCTCGAAAAATGTGTCTTCTTCATGTCTCTTTCTTTCTTTTATTGACACGTGTTCTTTTATTTATTTATTAAAAGTTGAAAAATTAACAGAATTAAATTGAAATTAAAGATGATGATACGTGTCAAAAAAAGAAAAAATGAGACATGAAGGAGACATTATTTTCAAGACAGCAGATCTGTGCCACAATGTTCGAATCCTGAATTTGCCATGCAACAACATATGTACAACGGTATAAATCACACAAGAGTTATGCCATGATAATACGACTAAAAAGACCTGATATCAATGTGAGTTAAACCTGAAACTGAACTCATCGTTACCTAAAGGAAAAACTAGCAAGTTTTGCCTCAAAATTATCAATGGCACGAGACCTACCTCTGGTTAGTTATTTAGCACCTTTTCTCCAAAAGCCCATGATCCCATTTAATTTGGTCGTTTGTCACAAACTCAGTTCTTAGGTTCAAATTTATATAAACTCCATTATTTTCACTACAACTCAAAAGTCCAAAAGTCCATACATATACCTCCCTCTTCACACACACACACACACAGATATATATATATATATTAAAGAAGAGAAAGAAGTGGTAAGAGGCAGCCATTAGCCAAAGAAGGTCAAAAGATGATAAAGAAGACAGTTTCGAAGGCTGCGGTGGTGGCTTTGACTCTCTGCTTCTTTATCATTGTATTCCAGATCACCATCTCATCAACCTCCAGATCTTTAAAAAAATATGCTACTACATACTCAAACCAGACTCATCAAGGTATGAAATTACCTCATTAATTTAGTTAATTAAAAGCTTAAACATTTCCATTTCCTCTCCAATTTTCATCTTAGTTTGCATGGCAACTACACATATTTGGATTTAACAAGTTGTTAAGAACATTGTGCTCTACCCTCTGCACTCAAATCTTTGATTCCGTAGTTTAAATTAATTTAAAATAATTTTTATTATCGTTCGTTACATAAAGGTTTGCATGCATTGTCCGCCATTTTTATTAGTTATCTTATTAATTGTTTCCATTTCTCGTTGCATGCAGTGATCCCTCGCAAAGATCTTAATTGGTCCACCGGTAATTCAATAGTATTCAGAAATGCAACCTTTCCCATTTATCCTTTTTTTTTTGGGTGTCGTCTTCACTCAGCTTTTGACATGTGAACATTACTTTCACTTGAAACTAAAAATTTAAGACTCGTGTGAAAGTATTTTTAAAATAACTGAAAACATTTTTGGTGAAAAAATATTTTGGAAACCAATTGTTAGTAAAAACGCAAAAACATTCTCTAAAAGAGTTTTTACTTAATTATTTTAAATTGACGCTGTCTAGGTTTGGGGTTTTGTAGAGTTTTTAAGGTGCAGCGGCCTTAATTAGCCTCTCGAGAAACAATGAGCCTTACAAGGTTGGATATCTTCATCATCGAATTCAATTCTACCGCCGCGTGGCGGTGGCTACCGTGGTTGTGGCAGTGTAAAGAGGCCTAAACCCTGTTAAAACATCGTGTGTGTTTGCTAGTTTTATGAGAAAGAAGCGTTTGGTTGGGAAGACGTGATAAGACGAAGAGGTTTGAGGATACCCATGGCGGCAACTGTGCTGCAGAAGGAAGCGGTAGAGACGGGTAAGTTTAAGATGGTATGAGAGGTGGAGGGGTGGATGGAACCAATTATCATTGTTTTACATTCATTTTTAGTTTGTTAGATTTATTAAAGGGTAGAGAGAAGAGAAACTGATTTGTAGTTTCAAAAATCAATTTCGGATAATTCTAGGCTAAATTTGTAAACTAAATGATGTGTCACTAATAAGAATACGCATGTGTATCACCGTTTAAGTAATAATTCAATTATTAACTTTCATGTCATTTAATTTACAAAATTTTATCTACAAATTTAAATTTTTTAGTTAAGCGTAAGCAAATGCCACATTTCAAAAGTCAAGTGAAGAAGGCTAAAAGAAAAAAGAAAACTAACGAAAATGGCTTGAAAACTTTCTTTTTAACGAAAAGCCACTTTTAAATGTATAGTAAATAGTGATAGTTAAAGGTAAAAAATCGGTTTTTCGTTAAAAGTAAACAGTACTGGTGGTGTTTTATTAAACCTCCCAAAAGAAAAAGGTAAGTAGAATTTCTCAACTTTTTTTTCTTTTTCTTATTATATTTTAATTTATTTTTGTTGAACTTTTATTAAAACTAACTCTTTGATTTCAGAATTAGAAGGAGATCATGAAAAATTGGAGATGATTAGCACACAAAATTCACACTCTCAAGAATCTTTGCAACTTCCAGTGAAGAACACAACAATCATCTGCGACCGAACTCATGCACGCTACGATCAATGCTCAATCAATGGCCCAACTGTCCTGGACTCGAAAACCTTGACATTCTTCACCATGAGCTCATCAGCCCAACCCTCAGCGGTGGAAAATATCCAACCCTACCCTCGAAAATTCGACGGTATCATTATTCCTAACATCAAGAACTTCACGCTCACAATGGGTCCAGGAGGCCCGCCGTGTGAGGTCCAACACGACGTTCCGGCACTGGTATTCAGCGCCGGCGGGCTCATTCGAAGACGCAACTTCTACCATATTTTCGATGACTGGCTCATCCCACTCTTCATCACCGTCAACACGATCTTCCGCCCCGATCAGGACTTCGTGATCGTGGCTTCCGATGCCACCACGTGGTGGTCTCGCAAGTTCCCAGAGTTAATGCGAATGTTCACCAGGCACCCTATCATCATCCCTAAAAGTTTTACACCCACCCACTGTTTTCCTTCTGCCACCATTGGCCTCATCTCCCACGATTTCATGACCATAAACCAAACACTACTATCCACTCCAAAAACGTTCATGGATTTTCGTCTGCTCATAGACCAAGCCTATACCGAAACGTCCCGTCGCAAAATCTTCGCATCCGACCCCACTGACCCTCAACCGATACTCGTGTGGGCCAACCGCAAGGGGGCTCGTGGACGCACGGTCGCGAACCTGGACCAGGTGGTGGAGCTGATGAAGAAGGTGGGATTTGATGTGAAGGTGTTTGAGCCCAACACCACAACCCCATTGAATGAATCTTATGCATTGTTGAATGCAAGCCATGCAATGATCGGAGTGCATGGGGCTGCACTCACTCACCAATTTTTTCTCAGGCCGGGATCTGTGTTTGTGCAGGTGGTTCCGATAGGGTTACACTGGGCGGCGGATGCATTTTACGGGAAGGTGGCAAAGGATTTAAATTTGGAGTATATTGAGTATACGATTGGAGTGAACGAGAGTAGCTTGGTGGACAAGTATGGCAACGAGGGTTTGTTGTTAAAGGACCCATATGCCCTTCTGAATGAAGATAAAAATGGGTGGCCACCGGACATTATGGACATTTACTTGTACCAACAACATGTCAAACTTGATTTGACCAGGTTCGAGGGTTGTTTGATGGAGGTTTATCGTAAGGCTAGGAGATTTATGGAGTTGAATTGTTAGTTACGTAACTTTGCATTTGGAAGAAAGAAAGAAATTTAAAATTAGAAAAATTAATGAAAATAATTTGAAAATTTTGAATAAAAATGTGTTATAAGTGAATAGTAGCAGGAGTAATTTTTTAGAGTAAAATTGTCATTTTCGTTAAAATAAACTACTAATAAAAGTGTTTCAATTCAGCCGAAAGTTAGGATTGTATACGGAAGCAATTTACAAGGTTTGTGGGTGTGGATTGGTGCTTTATTTTTTATTGTGTAGCAGATCAGCATCATATGAACCTGCTCTGGAAATTGTCGAGGTGTCAAATGGTTACGTGGCAAGTTGAATTATAATGATTTAAAATTTGAACGTCCTCACATTTTCCTTTCCTATTTGTTTCTTTAAGCCACAATGTATCAATTATTTCATGGAATCTTAATTAGTGGGATCAACCCTAAATAAACAATATTACTTGAGCACCATGTGATTTTCCTGGGGTCACATATGTATTGTGTTGCGATGTGATTTTCCTAATAATAATATAAAAAAAACAACAACAATAATTAAGTTTTATTTTATTTAGTGAGATTGGATGTATACATCTTAGAACGTCAATGTGCTCAGTTTTGCGCTCTTTCGTATCTTTTTTTAAAGTCTATTTCCAATTTTTTCTAGATCTTTCTCTACTGCTTTTGTCATGAGCTTCCATCTCGTAGTTACATATTTTAACTAGAATATATGTAAATTTTCGTTTCACGGGTCCAAACAAAATGGTTTTCTCTCACCTAAACGCTGATTTTCCTAACAACTGCATTATATATAATTGTATAATAATTATCATGTTAAAAGACCTTTTCTAAATAAAATCTTAACGTGCGAAAGACTTGGAAGTCATTTGTTTGATTTGGAAAGTTTCCAATTGACTACATGACCAAACAAAGTGGCAGAAAGAAATCCACTTTTTGAAATGGTATGCATGTGTGTGCGTAAAAAAAACCTACTCCTTCGAGAAAAAGGTATATGTACTCGAGTTTTTTTATCTCCACTCATCCTCTTTAATCACATGTATCAACAAAATAAATTGTCAATTAGTAACCCTTAATTCACTTTCAAAACTTTTTAATAATTAAAGTTGATCGTTATATGCAAGAGAGATGTGATTGACATTTCGTAAAAATCGTCATGCAATATTTGTGACAGCTCGTCCCGGAATTTTTAACTCGACGTTGTGAAATGACAGTTTTGCCCTCATAGGAATTGTGTACGTGTATGAATGTGTATGTGAGGATGACCAATAGTGAATTGCCCTCAATTATTGGGGCCAATCAGATCCATTAGGGTCCTTGTATGTGATTGGGGACTTGACCACACACATGCGCCTAACTTCTGTCTCTCTCCTTCCTGAGTACTCTCTCTCTCTCCTCCCTCGACTTCTTCCTTCTTCTTCGCACAAAACGTACGGACGTCGCCAAAGACCCTCAAAACTCCACAGATCGACGCAACCAAGACCATATTCGTACTCCTGAGGCCCATACGAACTCGTTGACATCCATTTCAGGTAAGAAACCTTTCGTTTTCACGTCGAAATCTTAACCCCCGAGTTTGACACTGTTCATGAACTTTGTAATGGTCGATTTTTAGGACAATCCAAGCTCACCACGAGCGTTAGAAGGTCCTCACGAACCTCGGAGACTATCGTTGACAGAGTTTGGACGTCGGGA
Organism: Crataegus laevigata; assembly: GCA_963580275.1. Taxonomy (NCBI): domain Eukaryota; kingdom Viridiplantae; phylum Streptophyta; class Magnoliopsida; order Rosales; family Rosaceae; genus Crataegus; species Crataegus laevigata. Next base: position 4,516,514 of record OY756940.1, read on the forward strand.
TCGTGTAGAACCAAAGAGGCTGAGTTTTGGAGAATTTCCCGACAAGATTTCAGCAACTTTTTGAGGTTTTTGAAGGTATAGACTTCTTCCTCTCTTAATTTTGAACATGTAGGAAGAAATTTGAGGAAAAATGGTGAAGAAATGGCCGAGAAAACCTGAGTTGCAGGTTTTCCAGCCGGCGACTTTTTCCGGTGAACCGAGGAAGAAGATGATGCGCGTGGGCCCGAGAAAATTTTTTCTAAAAATTTCTTGACGTCCGCGACGTCGAGTAGATCGCGTTGGTATATTCAAATATCAAAATTGAGCTATGTATGAGAAGTTATTTCCATAGTTCTGTATATGTGCTTAAATAACGTATTTTCAATAAATTTATCCCAAGGACGATCGTAGCCAGGCTAGACGTGGGGGCTACGACCCGGCTACTTATCAGTGAGTGGGCAGTTTGTTTTCCGTATATACCTATATATATTGCTATTTTCCCAGAAAATGAAATTGAACGTTTAAAGGATTTGAAATGCCATGCAAAGTATTCATTTATTATAAATGATGCATTAGTGATTGCATATGTGTATGATGGTGCTGCGGATGCACAAGTAGGTGTCAGGTAAGTTTAGATAATGGTTATAATGAGAACGAGAACGAATGATGTGATTAGAGCTCATATACCTACACATTGATATTAGTGCTCCCGCCCAGAGTTAGGGGCATAGTCTTTCATGTGATGTTCACCTCCCGCACCGCATGCTCGCCTTGAATCCAAGTGAGGTGCACAGTCCTGTCGTATAGACCATTATAAGTGGGTTTGACTCGTAGGTGACCCGTGAATCCTTCGCACAGTCTTCACGTGATTGTAGCACTAGAGCATACTTATATATATTTAGTAATGATGAGTAGACCACTAGTGGTGATATTGATATGTGTGCAGGATTGATATACATGATGTGATGAGTTAATTATAAGCTATTTATACAGCCGAGGGCTGAGATGAGTAATGAGATTTGATTATGAGTTATATACGGGCGAGGACCAAGATGATTACTTGACATTTAATCACATCCACAGAGTTATGACTTAGATTTCAGTTATAATACTTTGGCATGGCATATATTCATATTTTCCAGCATGATTTCGAGAATATCTATATATGAGTATATACTTTGATTCTGGGAATTTATATAGGTTTTACGGCGAGGGGTTATACTTTTAAGAAAAGAATAATTTTGAAAAGATTTGTTTTGCTAACCCACTCAATTTTTTTTTTGCCCCTCCAAGTTCTAGGTAGCTAGAGTATTGTTGGTGGCTAACGAGGATCGTTCGGAAGTTCTAACAGACTTCTTCTTATGTAGGGCACCCTTTGGTGTTATTCAAATTTATTATTCATGCTTGACTGCATTTTGACTTAGTACGCTCTGGTTTTGTAATAGTACTATAATATCTCTCTAGCACACTATCTCCTTTAGGTTGCTAGTGGATTGATTTAAATTCGTTCGTATTCTTCTTATGAATCTTGTTTCTGCACTGTGCACATGGTTACGTCACGCTCTCGTGACGACCAGCATGCCCCACTTTCGGGTCGGGGTGTGTCAATATTCCACAATTATAATATATAGAAAAGGAAAAGTTGTTTAAAAGAGGGGTAATGCTATTCATACCATGTTTTTGTACCACATTTTCATACCACCTTAGGTGGCATTTGATGTGGACAGCCACATCATTAGAATTAATCAAATTTTTTTAGTTCATTATTTAATAAACTAATAATTAAGAAAAATTAGTTAATTAAATGATGATTGTGGTATACGAAGAGTCTTTCTTCTTCCTTTCCATGAGTTTTGCAAATTTTGGTTGTCCACATCAGATGCCACCTAAGGTGGTATAAAAACATGGTATGAATAGCATTACTCTTAAAAGAGTGTAAAATAAAAATCTTAAGAGCAATTTTTTTAAAAGGAAACATTTGGTGGCAAGCCACTGTTATCCACTTTTTTCGAGGGCCGGGAAGATTCGTAGAGGCATTTCAGCCCCTACCTTGCCACAAGTCTGGCTTCCACACTAGCATCATGTTTCGAACCTGAGACCTCCAGTTTTTTAGAACATCTTTAAAGGAGATGTCAAAAAGTCTTACTTGGACTATTTTGACAAACAAAAGTGCTTTTATGGTTCCAAAAGAGATGTCAAAATCCTACATGGATTGGTATTCTTCACTTTGATGCCAAATTTGAATGCAACGTCAATTTTTTTCTATTTTATTTTAATGTTGGGGCAACATATTTCTTTATTATTCTTCAAGTATTGACTATTTTATTAAATCCAACCCACTTGATATTATAAAAAAAAACCAAAAAATATTTTTATTTGACGGGCAGAATAATAGACTTTACAAAATGTTGTTTTGCCACATCAGCTGTAAAAATGAAATTAACATTTTAATTTGACATCACCATTAGAGATGATTTAAAGTGTCAATAACAACCCTTTTAACATTCACAATTCACATTTTAGTCGACGAATCACAGTTAATCACACACTTTTTTTTTTCTTCTTCAAACATCTTTATTTTTTATTATCATATTAAATAAATAAAACAAAAATAACGAACATGATTAAAAAAAACCTTTTAAAAAGAAAAATATAATATGTGCATATCAATTTTCTTACCATAATGTAGTCAAATTTGGCCAATTAGTCACCAACTTCTTTTTTTGTCCCCACGTGTGAATTTAGCCGTTAACACAAAGCCACAGCAGAAAAGGTTTATTAAAGCACTTTTTGCTTGAGGATCCCCATAACGTACGTTACCAAGTCCAAACAAATCAAATCGCACCAGTGATCGCCATGGGTGCCAAGCTCTTGCAAGCTTCAGTTCCCAACGCTTCAGCCCACAACGCCTCAAGGCCTTCAATACCCACTCCCCACTTTGTCTCCCACACCATTTTCAACACACCCAACAATTTTTTCCGATCAAATCCCGGAAGAAAACAGCGCTGTCCTCTCCAAGTTTCTTCTTCTTCTTGTGCAGCCTCTCCCATCAAGTAAAGACGATTGTTTTCACCTTTTTGTTCTTCATTTATTTATTTTTTTTTTGCATCGGCTGTTTATTGCTATGTTATTGCTGATTATTGCCATTAAAAAAAAGGGAAATTCTAATGCAAAATAATCAAATCATATGGTTTTCTAAAAGAGAGTAACTTGGGATTGTACGGTTTGCTGATTGCATAATGTCCTTGCAAGGAAAGGTTGTTTGTATAATCTGCACTCGATTAATAACGACAGATAGATTACAGCAGTGTTCTTGAGGAGCATTCCCCATAGGATTATAACAATCTAATTACATTTTAGATAAGTTTTCAAAGGGTTTTGAGGTTTAATTATTCACTAGTTTTCTGTTGGGTTAGTGAGTTGAAGCTCTTCCCATATTTGTGTAATTCCAGAGAACTCTACTTCTTGCATTTTTAAAACCAGGATATTGTTGCAACTCAACCCTCTGAGTTTACCAATGAAGTTCAGCAGTTTATTGTTTTGCCTGCTAGAAAAGTCCAGTCTTGGTTTTTCTGAAAACGATGAATTATTAGCTGACTCATTTGATGCTCTTTGTTTGTCGGGTGAGGTGGTTTTGTTATTTATTTGTATATGAAACGTGATTAGTCTATTATTATGCTTGAGATCGAACGTAGAAAATCGAGCTATTGTTACAATAAAATAACTTTGGACTTGCAGCCAAGTGCTGCATGTTTTGCAGAATCATGTTATGTTTTTCTTGGCAGCCGGAAATTTATCCATGTGCACTCATTTCCCAATTAGCATACTTGCTAAGATCATAACTAGTTCAGATGTGCCCAACAAAGCCTATGTATCAGCAGATTTTTTGTAAAAGGAAGGGGTGTGATATCCACACACCCTTTTTTACTTCTCTCACACATTTTTAGACTTCGGCCGTCGGATCGGATGAATTAAAGAAGATCTAACGGACAGAAAGTAATAGGGGTGTGTGAGAAGTAAAAAGAGGTGTGTGGATAGCACACCCAAAAGGAAATGAACTTTCTATTTCTTAACGAATCAATAATTTTCCGCAGGCTAACTTCTGGCATGCGGCTTCTTTTTCGTGTAGATATTCAAGTAAGAAAAGGGTGGATGAGAGCGGAATCTTAACTCTAGACAGTATAAGGCACTCCTTAATTCGACAAGAGGATAGCATAATATTTAGCCTTCTGGAGCGGGCTCAGTACTGTTACAATGCAGACACGTATGAGCATGACACCTTCTCGATGGAAGGATTTCGTGGTTCACTGGTTGAGTTTATGGTCAGGGAAACTGAAAAACTGCATGCCCAGGTAATCTAAATAAGATAAAAAAAAGATTAATATAACTACTACAATCCTATCATTAATGATGCCGGAGATTTTCTTAACTGCCCTTCATTTTCGCATGCCAGGCGGGGAGATACAAGAGCCCTGATGAACATCCTTTCTTCCCAGCACACTTACCTGAGCCAATGCTTCCTCCTTTGCAGTATCCACAGGTAAATTCTAATACACAGCATGATAATTTACCCTTGTTCTGTAACTTTTATAAATTTACTTGCATAATTTGGTTTGCTTTAGTGTATGCTTTTGAAGTGATTTCTGACCCCATTTGGCATTTTCTCTGATAACGAAACTAGGTTTTGCATCCGTATGCCGATTCAATTAATATAAACAATAAAGTTTGGAGTATGTACTTTAGAGATCTCCTTCCGAGATTAGTCAAAGCAGGAGACAATGGTAATTGTGGATCAGATGCTGTTTGTGACACACTTTGTTTGCAGGTAAACCACTATCAACTGAATTTACAGAAGTTCACGATTCTCGCGTAGCGGTCCAGAAATTATGACAAACACAAATAATAGTCTATTAAGTTGTCACATTATACTAGTTTAGGTAATTAAGTGTCGTATTATGGTTGAGAGGATTGTTTTATTTGTTTTTCTGTTTCGTCCCTTGTCTGGTTGCCTCTGGTGCCTTTCAGCCTTTCAATGAAAGGCTTCTCAACTCTCCAAACCCAAATATAAAAAGATAAAAGAAGAAGCGTCGCATTTTAACGTTTTCTCCCAGCCTTGTCCATGACATATGGAACCTTTGCCTCCTCGTGAGTTCATTGAATTCTGCTCTTGCGAACCGGTTTTCGAAATTTTGAGTTCGGGACGGTAGTTTAGGATGCATTTTCGATGTTTTTGTTCCCTACTGTTGTTCTTAAGACTTTGCGTTGTTGTGTTAGATTCTACATCAATCCTTTTCGTGGACCCTTTTATCAAATTCCTTTCCGATGCTGGTTGTTTGTCACAGGCGCTTTCGAAGAGAATCCACTATGGGAAATTCGTGGCTGAGGCAAAATTCCGTCAATCCCCTGCAGAATACGAGGCTGCCATTAGAGCACAAGTAAGCTTCCTCTTATAAATGTACCCTCATCATGGCACTGCTTGATGGTTCATTATCTCATACATTGACGACGTGTTTTTCTTGTGCCGGTGTGTGGTTCTTTCAGGACAGGAATCAACTGATGGTGTTGCTGACATTCGAAACAGTGGAAGCAGCGATCAAGAGGAGAGTGGAGATGAAGACGAAACGATATGGGCAGGAGGTTAAAATCGACGAAGGAGAAGATGATGCAGCTAACCCTGTATACCAAATCAAACCACATTTAGTTGCCAGTCTCTATGGAGATTGGATCATACCTCTTACAAAGCAAGTTGAGATTGAATACCTCTTGAGAAGATTGGATTAAAGTCAAAATCCATGATTTGTTTTTGTTTAATTTATTTAGGGTTGTGCTATCCGCACACTTATTTTACTTCTCACGCACCCCTTTCAATTTTTGGCTGTACGATTTAATGAATTGAAGAATATCAATCACAAAAAATTAACAAGGGTGTGTGGGAGATAAAACTGGGTGTGTGAATAACACTATCTTTTATTTAATACGGATGTGAGTTGTCTTCTCATTGTTTACGAGTCGAGTTGTTATTTAGTAGACCTTTTAATCTATTCCTCCATACCATTCATTTGCCTTAGATTACTTAATTAGTCTTTGGATATGAAACTACGTTTTAATCATGTGAGAAGAGAGATAGACACGTAACGATATGCGCTCTGTGAGTTTTGACCCGACCTCGTTCCCCAAACTAGGATTTGAAGGAATACCCTACATATGTCCAAAGTTGCCGTCAATCAAATGGCCTGAAAATTACGCAATTTGTGATTCCCACCATGTGCAGAAGAACCATTAGCATCCAAAAGGGAAGAAAACAAAGGAACATAAGAAAGAAAGAAAGAATGCGACTTATAGTTAAGTGAGGCTTAATCGGATAAATGGTCGTCGTGGTAATATAGATATTTTGCCACACGAGAAGTTAGATTCAAGGATTCTTCTCTTATGAGGTATGCAAAAACGGGTAAAGGCGATTCTTTTGAGGGGAAAGCTCACAGGGATTAGAGGGAATGAAGACAAAGGTTCTAGTATGGGTTAAGATCACTTGTGTAATAATTGAAAGTTCTAAGTCCAATGACGTGTGGTTTATAGCCGACGTCAAGAAGTCAAGACCAAAGGATGTCTACATAACACCACGTGACTCTGTAAGAGTAAACAAATTCTGAGTTTAGAGTAACATCGGCGTTTCTATTGCCTTTAGTGGGAAGATGAGTCATGAGTTGCTTCCTTCTTTTTGTTTTTTCCCCCCTATTTGATGTGCATTCTGTTTAAGGCATATGGTACGGTAAAAATGAACTTTCTAAGTAAAGGCACGTAAAAGATGAGTCAGGATGTATACTGAAATTGCAATTTAATTAGAAAGGAATTACAGAATTTTTTTTACAGTGAAAGAATATCCATAAAAAAATCACTTTCTCTGTTGACAAAATTAATTTCCTACGGTAACTTTGGCTGCTGCAACTTTTCTCATCTGCTTCCGAGATCACAGAGACGTTGCAGCTGAATCACGAACAATTTCGTGTAGAGATATAATGTTAAGCTGCAGCTGAATCACGAACAATCTCATATAGTGATATAATGTTTTCTATAGTCAACAGGAAGATGATGCACCATTCCAGAAGATCCGATTTTCTGTTTTGAAGGACTTCTTGCAAGAAATGAATGTTGTGCTGCAAAGAAAGAATGGTTTAGTTTCAAAGAAAATATCTACGCCGGCAACATACAACCCAACTTTTTATAAGTAACTTGTCCATTTATATGTTTTTTTCAAGAAATAAATTTCAATTATATTCTCTTTCTAGTCAAACGAGACGGGATGAGGTAATTAAGTCTCCATGATTTAAGAACAAAGATGAATCAATAATTACAGGGACAAAACTACCTCTACAAACTTTAACTTGAAATCCAAGTTTCCAAAGCGTTGTGTAACCTCGTACTCCTCCCGAAGGTACTCATGTATTTGAGCGTACTTTGCATCCCTCCAAGCAATTTCTGATCTGATGGATAAAGAACAAAATAAATCCTAAAAGCTGCAATGCCATATTATGAACCAAACTGATACATTCGAGCACTAGAAGCAATTCCAGATAAACAAAGATGGCAACTGGTGGTACCAAATTTGAGTTTAATCTGATCTTAGCTCAGCCAAATCGTCACTTATTTTCTGAATTTCACAATAAGTTCGTACCAAGATTTCTAATCCACAAGAGGGGAGAAGTTGAAAATTACAGTTTAAGGTTTAAATGCAATATTCAAGGTCAGTGAGAAATCTAGATCATCCAGTATACACAAGGACTAACTTTAAATACAATAGACTACTGATCTTGAAATTTTGCTACAAACAACCAAAGAAAGCACAATGGCATTACCTCTCAAAAAGACCAACTTTAAGAATTACATCGGCTAAGTTTGAGTTTGCCTTCCCAACAAGTTGGAGGAGCTTCTTTTTGTGCATTGTGAATGTTCCAGTTTTCTCCATTCCACGATTTATATCTGCAAACTCTTCAACCATACCATCAACCTAGAAAGAGAGACCCGTGCAACCGTGGGGTTGGAGAGGATAGAGAAAGATTTAGATTCTCTTAATCTAATACAGAAGGTTCTCCAGAAATTTGAAATGCAGCAATGTTGATTTACAAAAGAAGTAAGATACCATCACAGAGAAATCTTTTCACACAAAATTGAATCCTGGTTAAGAATTACCTGCGAAACAAAATAATCTAAAGCAATACTTTGGCCAAGCACACTGCCAATAATGCGAATAGAATCAGTGTCCAAAGTCTTAAGAACTATGTAGTCTGGGCCACCCTGCATGTCCTCATCCAGCTGTGGCTTTTCTTTTACAGCATAATCTAATGCATGCACACACAGAAAGCCAAACGGCGAATTAATTATCGTAATAATTCAAACTATCTTCAGCCTTTCTATTTCAGAAGAATACACTAATATCTATAAAAAAATTAGCGTTTGATGATTCAATGCAGTTGAACTCAAATGAAGTTAAGATCACATCGAGTAATCAAATGAAATATGGTTATCTTCAAGAAATTTACCGTCTTTTCTCATCTCTGGAAGTAATCCAGAAGCATGTCTTGTAACTAGATCCAGATAACCATCAACTTCACGATCCTCAACATTAAACAGAACAGCAGATCCATACTGGAATACGACCATATAACGCCAGACTCCAAATTCCTAAAAGAAAGCAGCAAGATAATGAAAGGACTATCATATCAATTATACTCAATGCTGCTATTAGCCTATTACTGAAAAAGAAAAGCACACTTGTAGCGTTGGAGATGATGTCTTCACTTGAAAAAGTGCACTTGTTCCTCTATATAAGCCAGGTATGACCCCGGGTATAAATATGAATATGACTTCCTCACTCGAAAGTAGTCAATCAGACATCAATCACTCAATACATACATGGCCTACCCCAAAAAGTAGATGAAGAAAATAGCTTAATGAACTATGCAAAGTCAAGCATCAGTTTCAACACTCGAGACAATATGCTTGTACTAGTTGGAAAAAGCGCTACCAGGTTCAGTCTAAATTCCCTTTTATTATTGCTCACAGAAGCAAATGGATGCATTGCACTCCCACAATACATTTAATGTCCACAAATGATTTCTGTATGTATATCATGAAGCGGAATAGTCTCAAGAAGGAAATTTAATCACAACAAGAACTTCAACCGAGCAAGGTATCAAATTGTTCAATGAATCATCATCTTACAGTATTTTCTGAAGGGAAATCGCAAAATCTGAGGGCAATGTAATTCGATGAGCGAGAAGAAGGAGGAATGACATTGATTAAATTCTCGGCTTGCATGCTCTTCAAATTGATACTGCGAAAACCATGAATCTGAGAAAGCCAAATCATAAAGAACATAGCCGGAAACAACTGAGAAAGTGAGAGAGACAACGAAAAACGGAACTGACCCAGTACAAAAACCGCGACAGACCCCGAAACAAAAATCAAAATCCCAGATCAAACATAAGAAAATGAAAATCATAGCAGCATTGAAACAGCAGTAAATGGTCAGAATGTGCAAAACAAAACCTTAAAGCAGTGTTCTTTACTGAAGGGTATCAGCTTGAAGAAACAATACGAGCCTATATCAAACTAAAAACACAAATGGAGACAGACCCACATAAATATATGACAAAACAATCAAACCCCAGACGAGGATTCGAAAAATTAAGAACAATGACGGCTAACCTGGTACAAAGGAAGTAGGCTTTAATAGGTATTTTTCCCGTTTCTTCGTCGTCCTTAGCTTGGCCCTGACTACGAGCGTAGCAGGGCGGCTCTGAGTCGTAATCATTGGCTTCAAAGGAAATCCGAGACGGGATTGCAGAGAAAGGTCGTGAATTGAGGAAGCGGAAGTGGAAGGAGGTGGAGGCTGAAGGGCAGTGTATATGGAAAGAAGGCTTGGGGGGAAGGGAAGATTTAGAAGCTCCGGCGGCACGTACGCGGCTGAGGAGAAGAGAAGCAGCGGCTCTCCACCTCCCCATTCACTGAAAGCCTCAAGGTTTTGGGAAGTTACACTTTAGCTGCCGTCTTGCAAGTGAACGAAGCACAAGTTTTGGTAGTTGTATGTTTTTGGCAATTGCAATAGTTATTCAATTTTAATCAAATTAGAGTAATGATTTTTAATTAAAAAGCTATTATCATTAATCTCTTAATTTTTTAAAATGTGTAGTTATAATCTTTTTTGTTAATTTTGTCAGAATTTTGTCAAAATAAATTATGTTGGAATGATCATTACTACAATTAGAGTCATCAACTCATCAAAACGTGTAGCTATGATCTTTTTTGTCAACTTTGTCAAAATTAAATGAGTTATGTTGGAAAGAATCATTACTACAATTGGATTAAAGTTGAGGGAACATTGCTCTAAGTAGGTTAAAATTGAGGGACCATTTTTCCAGTTGGATTAAAGTTGAGGGACCATAGCTGCACATTTTGATGAGTTGAGAGACTAATGGTAATAGATTTTTAGTTGATGGACCGTTGCTCTAATTAAGTTAAAGTTAAAAGGTCATTGCTACAATTTCCTCTTTTCCTCGTCTTCTGACTTTTTGTAAACCGACTGTCGACATGTCGTTTGAACCCAAGAACAAACGACATGTAGTTTTATGTTGGACTAGCCAGTGAACCTGAAGCCTTGGACGGCTGAGAAAGCCAGTCCCTTTGAGGAAACCAAAAGGCGCGAGGAGTAAGCATATCTGAGGAGCAGAGAGACTGAGGAAGAAGAAGAAAAATGGCGATTTTTGGGGATCTGAGGGTCTCGGCTACACTGAATTCTCACGCGACGCACTCTATCCGAACCCTTCTGCCCAATTCAAAGGTCTGAACTTCCTTTTTTTTTGTTAAATTCTCATATTTTGTTTTGTGTTTGGGTTTCGTGCATTTCCTCGAATTTGGATTTCTGGGCTGTTTGTTTACCTTGAAAATGAGAGAAATGAACTGAGAATTTGGGTTTTGATTGAGGTCAAGCGTGGTACTATTATTTTTCTCGGCCCTTTGCGGAGAATTTTGTGAATTTTTATGGTAGATTTCTTATTCTGTTTAGGAAGGAAAATTTGAATGATTATATCGAATTTGTTAAACTACCAGTTAATTAAAAAGCTTAAGTTGGAAGGATATGGTGCAATTTAGTTATTTATGCCCATCTAACTGAGGGTTTTAACCCTTGGACTGGTAGCTGAAAGGAGAATGATGACTTGGTTGAGGGTCCTTGAGAGGCTTGGTTGAGGGTCCTTTAGAGTCTTACTTGTTGTATTTCATCTCCGATTCCGCTTAAAGGTGTCGATCTGAAGCTGAACAAGTATGCAACATTAATAACACAGAGTTAACTGAAAGGGGTTTTCGCATCGTTATTGTCGATTTGTTGTCAGAGTCATAGTGATGACCATGGTGTCAGATTTTATTGGAAATACATTCTTGTTTTGTTCACTTGCTTTGCTGTCGTGTTGAATTGCAATTGTCGTCTGGGCGGCCGATTCTAGATTCGTGTGTTTCTTCTTAGTAGTTAAGTGATGTCGTCTGGGTGATTGAGGGTATGATAGTTGTCTATTGAGCTATGATTTCATATAATGCATCACTGTTTGTCCATCTTTGTGATCTTCCATGGTGTTTGTATGCAGAGTAGTATAAGGTATTTTTCTGAACTCGATGTTAAATTGAAGTGCTACTTTTGTTTATGGCCGGTTACCTTCTGTGATCAGTATGGTTGCAGTTGGACTGAGGCGTCCCTAACGTTTTTCCTTCTTCATGAAGGGAAAGAAACTATCACTATCGTTTTGTTCTTGAAAACCTACCTAAATAAAAGTTGAAATTTTCGTTTGCACCTAATTGTCGAGTTACATAAGATGGTTTAATAAGATATGGAAATGTCTTCCCCTAAGTCTCTGCTCAACTTTCAAGTTTTGTGCTGTGTTATAGGTAGACTTTGCTAGCTTTCCAAATGGAGGGTCTTGCATTTCTGAGATTACGCCAAAATGGCCCAGTATGTCATTTGATAGACGTAACATTCGTCAAAATTCCAAGCGGTTATCTGGAGATTTTCAATTGTCTTCGAACTCAAGTAGCCAAGAGTCCGAGAGCTTCCTCCTCAACGCCATCAACATGAGTTTCTTTGACCGTTTAAACTTGGCTTGGAAGATACTATTCCCATCTCCAACATCTAGGAGGAGCTCAAATGCTAACATTGCCAAGCAGCGGTTGAAGATGATCCTGTTCTCTGACCGATGCGCAGTTAGTGATGAGGCTAAAAGATTGATTGTCAACAACATTGTGCACGCTCTATCAGATTTCGTTGAGATAGAATCGCGAGACAAAGTTCAGCTGAGTGTGTCAGCCGATACTGATGTGGGAACGATTTACTCCGTCACTGTACCTGTAAGACGGGTTAAGCCAGAATACCAGATTGGAGACGAGACTGGGTCGATAACAAATATCGAGTACAAAGATACTGGAGACAGTTCTGGCTCTGTTGATGTCAAATTTGATTTCTTCATCCCTGACTAAAGCAACTCATTCGGTTTCTCTAAGTTCAAGAAATAGATTATTGTGTTTGGCTGAAACCAAAGGAGTTTATGGTTTAGATGTTTTGGATTGGACCCGTTTCTTCTGTATATATATGAAAAATTCCTGTAAGGCGATTAGGAGAAATCTTCTTCTGTTGAATTCACGGTTTGGTTTTGTTTTGGCACGAGTTATACTGCATGCGTGACTCTGTATTTGATGGTCGGCTTAGTTTTTTTTTTCTTTTTCATCAACGGCGATGGATTTGAACTTTGGGAAATAATATTGTTAATTATTAACACTTTCTGAAATTTAAATGTTTTCTATGGCATCAAAATTGAAAAACGTTGCCACTGAAATTTAAATGAACAATTGGGACATAGTAAATGTCAGGTCCGGTGAGGAAAACGCACCTTTAGTGAAATGAACAATTGGAACTTCTTATTTATATATGAGACCGTGACAACGGTGGTGGCCCGAAACAAAGGGGCCACCCACCCTTTTCCCTTTAGCCTTAGGAGACAAATATATAGAAAGTTTTCGGTGTGAGTGGTTGTAAATCACTAGGTTCAAGAAGTACTAAAAAAAGTGCTAACGGCAGTGGGACCTTAGCATGGCACATTGTACCTCAAAGGTTGCGAATAGAGCTTTAAATGACTTATCAAGACAGTTTACTTCCTTACTTTAAAGAGTAATGAATTTTTGTTATAGATAATGGATGTCGAGATAGGCAGTTCGGATTGTTAAAATACATCAGACTTGTTTCCACAAAAACGTGTGTCAAAAGTTGTGTAAGAAAAGTAGTATCGCGGATCCATCCCCTCTATATGTACACATACATTAAATGAAGAGATGAAAAAATTGTGGTAATCTTGGAGGGACGAGAGGGATTAGTCATCAAGAAAATTTATCAATTTCAATCATCTCTTAGCATATTAGAATTATTTAGAATATCAACTTATTAAAAATGACGAGATCAGAATAAAGTATTATTGACTCATTACGTGACGATCCTATCCTCAATAGCCTTCTATCAAAAAGAAAAGAAATAGAAATACCGTTTTGTCAAAAAATAAAAATAAAATCAGTGGGCTGAATTTGGGCTGATTCGAGTCCAATTAAAATCGGCCCATCAGCAGACCAATGGTTAGAAAAAAGAAAAACAATTTACAAGCGGGGATTGAACCCGACGTGAATCGAACACGCAACCTTCTGATCTGGAGTCAGACGCTCTACCATTGCGCCACGGATCCACTTGTTGTTACGTTTATTAGTTAATCTAATTTAGTAACATACTATGTCAGCCTTGAATTTAAATCCACCAGATAATTATTCCTCATTTAGCGGGAACTTTTCATCTCCTCCTTCCCTCCCAAATCCTCTCTACCAAATTCTAGGGTTCATGGTGAATCCCAAAGCTCCATTTCTCATCAATTCTGAAAAAATTACTGGAATTTCTGTCCAATATTGGTCGTGCAATGGCCGCAGCTCCTTTGAAGTTCAAAAACCCGATCCAAGATGCAATTTCCAAAATCCGGTTCGCTCCCAAATCAGACAATCTTCTTATCTCCTCGTGGGACTGTGTGAGTGGTACTCCACTTTTGAGCTTCGAAATTGGAGTTTGTAGCGCTTTTGTCTTTTCAATCGTAAAAATTGATTCTTTACCTCTTTTTGCAGAGCTTAAGATTATACGACGTCGGAAGCTCACAGCTCAGACTAGAAGCTCCGTCGAAAGCGGCTCTTCTCGATTTATGTTTCCAGGATGAGTCTGTCGCGTTTACGGCTGGTTCTGATGGCTTCATTAGAAGGTTTGTCCCTATGATTTGTTTCATTTTGTAGCGGGATGCTGTTGAAATTAACCCTCATCACTGTCGTAACGCTGTAATTTTTAGCTTTAATTAATGGTAATCATAACTTTAGTCAGTTATCGAGGCTGATTTCTCATATGTCCTTTTCACTGTCAAAGCAATATGTGGTGACTCTTTTCTGGGGTTTTCTGTGATCAAGATATGATTTTCATTCTGGAATTTATGATTCGATTGGAAATCATGATGACATACCAACATGCGTTGGATATTCGGGCGAAACCAGTAAGCTCTTATTTGCATTCCACTCTCATTGGCATTGGATTCTGATTGACCTTGTAAGTGTAGATTTTGACCTTTACACAAGTGTTTGGACCCAATTTTGCACCATCGGTTTGAGTAATCGAGACCGTCAGATAAGTAGGTTCTAGACCATTGGACATTATATTTTTCTGGAAGCTAATTGAAATCACAATGGGGTGTGATCAGATGGTTGTTGAAGAGATAAAGAATATATTTTTTATTCCCATCTCACCAAAACAAGAATTTGCATGCAAATTGAATATTTGTTAGATAAAGGAATAAGGGGAAAAAGATGAGAATAAGGAGTCAAAGGATGGAAGCATGCAGACGTGTGAGTCAAGGAGATGCAGTTTTATTAGTGGGTGGTATAATTCAAATTGACTTGGAATTTATGGATGAGGTTGTAGCATGTGGCTTTGCCTTGGGATATGGTGATATGTTTTATCAATTATAATTATAACTATCGGGTCGTGCTATAAATACAGAAACATGAGCGACTCATCAGCCCCTCCAATTTAACACACAAATCTGTCACGTGCAAACTCTTACTCTACGAGAAACCTCTCAACAACCTTGAGACTTTTATTTTCCTTTTCGCTGACACACCTTCAGTTTGGATAAACAGCACTGTGAAGGCAACCGAACTTTTGTTTTCCTTTTCGTTGACACACTTTCAATTTGGATAAATAGCACTGTGAAGGCAACCGATGATACCTTCAGTTTGGATAAACAACACTATCGTTGTAGAATCAACCGACCTTCTCACCTTCAGTTTGGATAAACAGCACTGCGTCGAGGCCGACTGGTTATCTATCCAAGTCTTGGTTGAGAATGATTTTCGAGTCCTTATTGATAGAGGTTATCTCATTAGCCTTCTCGGCAAAGTGAAGTGTTACAGATTATTAGGCTTGGCACATTAAACTCCGAGTTCTTTTATGATTGGATACTCACAGGTGGGATTTACAGTTCGGCATTCTGACGACCGAACCACGTTCACGATTAAGACGTACATCTGCTTTGAGTACTTGAACCCCTATACTTTGGTGTCGATTCGGCGTGAGTTCACCCTCACGAATACAATCATTGTGACCGAATCTAACACTGATAATTTGTGAACTTCACAGAAATAGCAGTCTTGTCTTCAAGCTTTAGAATCCAAAGGCTGAGACATGTTTCTTTCTCGGTCGCAACCGCAAGACGTAGAAGTCAGCAGCGTGACCAACGCCACACAACACATTTTACTCCCCGATCGAGCTCGGTCGACCAGCTGGCATGCCCCACATACAACTGAAGGACATAATTTGCTCATTAGTTACTCGGCCTGCGCGCCATGTAGGCTAGGTAGTTTTTAGGATCAAAAAATTCTTTTGCACATTAGCCTGCAAAATGATGAAACCATTTGCCCCTGTGCTGTTTCCATTTTACGCAAGTTCTCCTTGAGTTGATTGCCTTCAAAATTTACATCCAAAATTACATCCATTATGATCTACATGCCATCAGGGCTATTGTGGGGCCGAAATCCGAAATCAAATTTTCACTGTGTTCAATCTTGTATTTACCTTCGAATAAATTGATAATCATATAAATTGAATAGCAGACTAACATGTTCACAAGGAGTAGATGTGCATTGTCAGTGTTTCAATATAACATGAAAGACCTTTAGCCCTATAGCCATGCAATAAATTATATTTTAATGAACAGTGCCAAACTATATTTTATACCATCTTTAACCTAGGGGTTAAAGAATCATAGGTCAAACATAGCTATTTGACAAAAAATCATCTCCAACTGAGGGGGCCAAAGAGTCATAGCCAAACATAATTTATTATTTTAATTGAATTAATATGGTTAATTAAATTAAACTACCATATTAAAATAAGGTTTACAGACATATTTTGAGTGCCACTTGTCGCCAAATGAATAAGCCTCTGGATTTTTTATCTTTATATAATCTCAATAATTTTTTGGATAGCATTTCAAGTGACACGTGTCACTAACGTGAGTAACTCTCTAGATTTTTATAGTAATCTCAATCATTTTTCAGATAGAATTTCAAGTGACATGTGTCGCTAAAGTAAAAAGTATGTGAGAAATGGTGTAGGAGTATTTATAGGAAAAATTAGAATTTTTTTTAAATTTGTCAAAAAAAAAAAATCAAATTACAACAGCTAGCTAATGTCATGCTAATATAAGCTATTGGCATTCAAATGGGCTGAGCTAGAGGGCTCGCTAGAAATGGCCAACCCACTGGCCTGATTTGGGGGTTTTGGCATGGTGGGGTCCACAAGCCCTTTGGCCTAACCCTCGGTTGGAGACGTTTTTCATGTCATTATGACCTATTTTTAACCTTATGGCCCTTTGGCCGGGTCGATTGGAGACATTGCTAGCTGCCGTCAGGTAGCCATTGGCATTCAAATGGGTTAAGATGAAGGGCTGGCAAAATGTCAAGCTTGACATTCTGGCTCTAAAAGGCTGGCAAAATGTCAAGCTTCGCTAGAAATGTCTAATCCGCTGGCCTGATTTGGGAGTTGTGGTCCGGTGGGGCCCACAAGCTCTTTGGCCTAGCCCTCAGTTGGAGACAATTTTTATGTCATTTTGAATTATTTTTAACCTTATAGTCCTTGGTCGGGTCGGTTTGAGATGAACTAATGAGACGTTAGTCCCATGGCTAACTAGAAGGTAATGTACAAATGGGCCTAAGTGTTTGGTTTCATTGTTGGCCGGCCCATAATAGGAGCCGAAAAAGGATAAAAAGAAAAAAATTACAAAAACAACAATGGAAAGACAATGTGTTATGTGTGTGCAGGTGCAAAACAAAAAATTCGAGGACGAGACTAGCAGCCCACGTGCTAAATCCGCATTCGCGCGTCAACCATACGCAACGAATGATATTTTAATCAGTGCAAAGTCAACCAATCCAACGGTGGACAGCTACCCCCACACCATCTTTTAAAACCTAAAAAAATAAAATATAAAAAATACTTGAAACCAGAAGCCCTGGAGATGTCGTCTTCCCATTTCCTTCCGAAATATAAATATACCTTCCATCACTTCTAACCCTTCGCGTATCGCCTCCCCCTCCATCATCCTCTCTCTAGCTCTCTCTCTTATCTCTCAGAGCCATCAGAACCAGCCATGTCGGACGAGGAGCACCACTTTGAATCGAAGGCCGACGCCGGAGCTTCCAAGACCTACCCTCAGCAGGCCGGTACCATCCGCAAGAACGGTTACATTGTCATCAAGGGCAGGCCATGCAAGGTTCGATCTCTCTCCTGTCTCCTTGATTTTCTTTCGATCTGCATGTATTTTAGGGCTCTGATTTCAGATATTCGCGGGATTTCATTCGATCATTATATTTGTTTGCATGCCGTATGGATTTGTTGATGAATTATCTCTCCTGTTTAGGATTATGATCGGTACTGCTTTATTGAGATTGGAGTTGATTTTACTTAGATTTCATTACGATTTTATTGTTTTCCGCTTTTGTTTCTTCTGACTCATTAGATAGTGTTGAGCTGATCAATTATGTATGAAATTATTTGATTTTGATTGGCTACTGTTACTGATTGCTGCTATCTACCTGTAACTGATAATAACTATGCACTTATATACATATTGTTCGCACCTATACATGTGCGAGCATATATACATACAAACATATATATATATATATATATATATATATATATATATACACACACACATATATCCGTACACACACGTATACATACACACATATATACATGCACAAACGTATACATACACACAGATATACACACTTACACACGTATATATGCGCACATACACACACAGATATATAGCTGATGTCTTGAAAATATAGACGATACTTGTTCTAAGCTGAGGTCTGATTGCATCTTCACTGCAATATCTGAATAATTTTTAATTTTTGTTTTCGTCTTATGTTTTTGTTTTGTGGCTGTTCATTGTCAGGGAGTGAATATATTTGTTGAATCGATTGTTTAAGGTCGTCTCGTCGATGTTATTATATCAGTTTGGATTTATGTTGGTGGCTGTGATATGAACGTGAAAGAACAGCCAACTAATGGAATGTTGTCGGTCTGCTCTTTCTTTTGTCTTTTGTCACAGGTTGTGGAAGTTTCCACCTCCAAGACTGGAAAGCACGGTCATGCCAAGTGCCACTTTGTCGGTATCGACATCTTCACTGCCAAGAAGCTTGAGGATATTGTTCCATCCTCCCACAATTGTGATGTACGAACCTCTCGAAGTTTGTTTGATTCATATGTAAGCACGTCTTTTGTTTCTTTCGTTGGGGTGTATCAATGTTTGTATCTTTGTATTGTAGGTTCCACATGTCAACCGTACTGACTACCAGCTGATCGATATCTCTGAGGACGGATTTGTAAGATTGTACTTTCGTTTGTTGTTATAAAATTCATTGATTTCATTGTTATGTTACTTGTTGCTTGGATGTTCCCACTATTTTACAATGCTTAGCCCGACTTGAACCGTAATCTGTTGCATTTTGAAGGTGAGTCTGCTGACTGAGAATGGTAACACCAAGGACGACCTGAGACTTCCAACCGATGACAATCTGCTTACGCAGGTTAGTTTTGTAACGTTCCCCTCTTCCACTTAGTTTGAATGGGATAGTGTGCTTGTACATGTCTGTTGGGGCTTCAATTGTTTTAGTGTTGTCTATGCTGCTGGTTATCCCATGTAGAATCTTAATTGGTTATTTTCTTGGTATTTTATGCAGATCAAGGATGGCTTTGCAGAGGGGAAGGATCTGGTTGTTTCTGTCATGTCTGCTATGGGAGAGGAGCAGATTTGCGCCCTGAAGGACATCGGTCCCAAATAGATGCCCTTCGTTCTTCGGGAACGTTAGCTTTCAGATATAAAATGGAACGGTTAATAGAAACTTTCGGGTCACCTCTTTCAGGAACTACTGTTCTTGATTAGAGGTGGCCTTGGGTTATAAGTTAATGTTGCCATTAATTAGCGTGTCGTTATCCATATTTTTTTTCTGTTACTGTTCTGAATCATGCCCCCAATTTCATGGTATTGGCAAGAGTTATATTGAAGACTGTATAGTACCTTCACTTGTTCTTGGTTCAAAATTTCACTGTCCTCGTTTTCGTCACTCGATGGATTCTTCTTGTTGCATTGTGTTTGCCTGGTTTTTCTGTGTTGAATTACTCTTCACCAAATAATCGACAGTGAGGCTGGTGGCTTAAGCACCAAACTGAACTGTGATTGTGGTTTTACGGTACGCTATTACCCTGCTGTCGTACAACCGAGTCGTTTTCTTTCCGGTTGGTGTTTTAGAGCTCGTTTAGAACTACTTCTCTATATCGCTGCAAACCCGGCGCGAGGAGTTTCCAAAACATTTGACTCTTCACCCATTCCAATATAAAGGATTCGTCAATCAAACAATAAGTAGTGGATGGGTCATTTTGAAAATAAATGAATTGCTACTTGTAGGATATTACTCTCGTCAGACTTAACCCAACTAAAATAACAAGGGTTTGGACGATTTTGACCTAGTTACTCTTCGAATGGAGTGGAAGAAGAGGAGATTCTTGAACGAGAAAATAATCTAATGACTTCAAAAGAATTGAACAAGGAGTGATTTGAGGTGAAATTCTCATGTACGACGCTATAGAATGACAGTAAGGATGACTTATCTAGCAATTTTTTCACCTCTGAATTTGAAATCACTCGTTATATACCTAGTTTTGAGGACCGATGAATCAAATGATTGTTTTTTTTTTCTCAATTTTTGTCTCTTCTTAGCACAATAATTTTTTTTTAAACTTTTTCTATGAAACATGATCGGAAACTAAGAGAACGAGCCCAAGAGGAATTCTTTAAAATTCATGTATCTCGTGGTTGCCCAGCACCGACACTTTTACATATCCAAGCTGTAAGAAGCCATAACTGGTCAATTTCCGGCTCATAAACGATCGACCAGAGTTCGATTGGCCTGTCGCAGCGTCTGATGAATTTGGTTTTACTTCAAACAATCAATTGTCTGATGTTGCTTTGAGACAGTTCATAGAATCATAAGTGGTTAACATCTATGTCTTCTCCAAATGCCGACTTCTTTCCTGTGTTGGTCTCCGAATGTTTTCGTTTAACACCTCGACTGTTCACACAGCAAAAGTGATCGATCATTCATTCGAAGACCGGATTGCCGTTCCAAGCCAGTCATATGGAATGCTGCCTTTCAACTCTCCACTCAATGCCCTCAAAGCATGGGTTGTTGCTGCCTTCACAATGTACACATCGATTCCGAGTTTTGCAATTGCCGCAGCTTCCGATATCTTGGCCAACATTCCGCCTGTTGTATCATGGGCTGCTGCTGTTGTCTTAACTGTTGACATAACAACCATACAGGATCTGGCTTTAGCTGAAGCATGCTTAATGCTTAATAATACACACGCATTACAGATGCTAGTAACTTGAACAAATTCGGGATAAATTCCCATTTTGGCACAGCCAACAATAACGAAAATAAAGCTCATGACGTGTTGGGTTCATTCGCACCTTGCTTATTCATGTTCTCAAGTGTTGGGCTCACGATCGACCAGCTCCCATCTTTAGCCACAGCTACAGTTGACAAACTTTGGATAAGTCAATACGATTCAACGAATAAAAACGAAACTCCATTTCTGTGCAAATCCAGGATTAGTAAGACTGCTTACCGATTTCTCTCAAGAGTACTGCATTTGGTTCTGACGGTGGATGGTCATAAACCCCAAAAACATCAGTCTTAAATCCACATTAAATAGAAAACAAACATAGGATGTTTATCCACTCATATCAAATGGTAATTTCCTGCCTATCTGACCCCAAATGGTTGGACTCTGTTTTTCTTCGAGATGTCTAATCTCGGATGCTTTATGGAAGGACGATGCATTCTTACTCTCCTAATGCAGGTATGGAGTTTGAGACAGTGGACGGATTACCTCTAGTTCACTTTTGCCTGTGAAGTTTGCTAAAGCAGCTGGTTTAGCATTGGTCTCTTACAAAGACAAATGCAAATTTATTGGCCTCAAGTAACTTTTAAGACATTTCTATCAACTATCAGGTTGTGCAGTGTGTTCCGAAGTCATTTCCCAAAATACAAATGCATGAAATTTTCCATTTCAAGACAGTGTGGATACGAGAAAAACAACAAAGTCAGGCTTCAAGTGCGCTGCAAGGTGACTAATGATGGCATCTCCACTCAATATGGTACAGTCCTGATTAGACAAAGCGATTAACAAAGCATCAGTACAAGTTCAATATAAGCAATAAGCTAGTGAACTTCTATAAGAGAGACCAACCAGTAACTCATCGAGCACAGCATCCCCATGCAGAACCTAGGAAGCGTATAGCAATCAACATTAATCACCGAGGGAAAGATGAGAAGAAAAACAGAAACCAACAGCATGTATAAATCATTCATAACACAAAAGAAGGCAGTTCAAAACACATAAAATATAGAATGATAATAATACGAGCTTACAGGTACCAAACCAGATTCAATAGCCTTGGCCACTGCAGATAAATCAGCTGAAGCTATCTGCAGAAAGAGATAACTTACATTAATAAAGAAAATTTAACAAAAAGGATAGAGAACATAAAATAACTTTTGGGATCAAAGCATTTAGCGTAAACAAGCTACTGACATTTCTTTCACGGGTCGACCATCCACATGAAAATGGAGACATTCCAATGGAAGGGATACCCTCTGAAAGGAAAACGCATAACAATATTCATTTACGTGACAGTGGGCTGCATTTAAGATCTTAAGCAGATAATAGTATGAAATCATGATAGTGAAATAACAGTTTCATGCAGCTTTGAGAGCCAAACAAAATTGACAAATACCAATTGGTCAAGTAAACTAAAGAAAATTCTTCAACCTCTAGCTAATAGTATATCTGATGCATTAGATGCATTGCTAGAAATATAGTTTGTATATGAATAACGTTTGTTAATAGGTAGATTAATACCTCTGGCTAACGCTCTAACAATTTCAAGATTGAGCTTTGTAACCTGAAATAATTGAAATAAACATGAACATGAAAATGGAGGAATAACCGGAAAGAGACAAAAGCAAAGTCTATAGATGTGAAGCGATCAACGAGGAAGAGTCTTACGGAGATGCGTGTGGCAACAAAACCAGCCTTGACAAGGGGTTGGTACAACCCACCTTTATGAACGCCCGATTTACTAGCTTGAAAATGCCCAAAAGAACCTGAAGCCACCATAGCACACAACATATCAGACATAAACGCATCTTTAGAAATTAGTGAAAAGGCTACACGAAAGATAAGTTAAACTAATCACGGTTCTTTGTATCTAAACAAACAAATCAAGTTCCAAGTGATGAAATAAACCAAGCAGCTAACCTGCTCCATGAACAACTATAAAGGGGCTGGGGTCCGCAACTGGCCGATGTTCAAAATCAAGTGTGGCAGATGAAATTTCTGATTCTCCAGGTTGCTTGCTCCAATCCATCCCAAGCACCTCCCCAGAAGGCGACCCCGTAGCCATTGCTTGCCTCAGGTGCGACGAAACCGTCTTGAGATTTGCTTCATTTATCGTCTCTAATATGTTCTTGCGAGTAATTGCTGCACCTCCTGGACTAGGCAAAAAATCGTATTGTAACAATCTAAGACCAAAATACGAACAAATGATTACAAATGCATTTCATAATTTAGTTTTATAAACAACCATTCATCCAAACACCTCAGATTTTCCCAAGTTGAAACGAATCGGTCTTCCACAGTTTATATTAACAAACGCTTAAAATTTAACAGCTGCCCATTAATCTAGCACACCAAAAGCACTTTTCTAGACCTCGTTTGAGCAATCAGCTTTTCTGGGTCGGAGTAAAGAAAGCTAGAAATGATCGAAATGAAAGTCTGGCGGACAAAAGCTCAATCACAAAAGCACAAATTCTGATGCAAATTGAATTCTACCAAAAAGGAATAAGTAGATTAACAGACCGAGTTTGACGATGCAGCGAATCGGTTTCTTGGGACTGACAGAAGCGCTTTGGAGATCTTTTGTGTTGGTCTCCTCCATCGTAAATTTGTGAGGTTTCCGGGACCTAAAGCTCTGAGTTTACTGACTCAAAAGTTATGGGTTTCGAACTCGCAATCAGTGTCAATCTGGTCAAAACCCACCTCCGATCTCGCGGGAAGACAACAGGAAAAAGGATTAGGATTTTCTTCTTCTTTTTCTTTTTATTTCTCTTTTCACATTATATTATTTTGTCTTTTTTTTTTGTTACAAAAAAATTAATATAAAATGTTGACGTAGTTTAACCATGACTTTTCAAATAAGATGAGAGAGAAGTGGAGAAAAAAAATGAAATGAGAGAATCCTACTCTCAAGAAAAAAGAAAAGACAAACTTTATTTTCTATTTGGTTGTCATTGGACACTTGGTTCAATAAACTCCAATAGGAGCTTCTCTAGATCCGGATTCAGAAAATTTGTAAATCATGTCTGTTCATCATATATTTTACGATTAGTTTTCATTAAGTATTGTATGTGTTCAATTTTAAATAAAAAAATTTAAAATAATTTCTGATCACACGATGTTCGATAAACGGACACGATTCAGGAATACTCGAAATTCTCACAAAGAGAATTCAGAAAAGATTCGGATTCCAATAAACTTGTCTTTATCTTAAATAGATTACGTGTTGACGTGTTAGGGTATAGATGTAAGACATGTAAGAAAATTGTGATCAATTAATATAAATATATACATGTGTTACAACAAGATCGGTGGAAATATATGCAAATTGTTTATCAACAAATATTGCCTTCGATATAAATTATAGAAGTTTGCTAAAAAAAATGTAGACATTTCAAATGCAATTTTAGAAAATATCATACGGTAGTTTGTCGATATTTTAAATTGAAAATATTAACGAGATTTGTCGATTTTAACGAAAATTAAAAGCTTATTCAATATCTTGTGAAGTTTTAAACTTTAACCATTTTTCATATCGTTTTTTTCTTTTTCTGATGTTTATGATATTTCACAAAAATATTGATTGTATTGAAAAAAAATATTAAACACTGGTTGTAACAAAATCACATGACATTATTGTGGGGCTACCAAAAATTTACTTGCTTGACTCTGTACCGAAAATTTCGTTCATGAAAGTTGACATATCTAAAACATAAATAATCATGAAAATAACAAAAAATGCGATAGTCACACTGTAATCTTTAAACGTGCATATTTTTCATTATTATTAACATTCAAAGACTGATGTTCTATATTTGTGAATAAAATGATGAATTTATTGAATTTTGTATTGATGCAATTTGACCAAAAACAAATAGCACCAAATCTCCCATGATCATATCACAACTATAATAATTCATTGAAAGAGGTACATTATAACAATTAGCTACTGCATTGCTTGTATTTGACCCTAAAAAAGACGGTAGGTAATATATTGATTGAGTAAAACTTGACTCCAAATTAGGTGTCACAATGAAGAAGTAAGTTTTAAACTAGGGATAATAGCAACTCTAATTAGAGTGGCATTTTTCAATCTGCCCGAAACATGGGGCAGAACACTACATGTTATTATATAAATGAAGATTTTTTTTTCAAGAGTCCCTCAATTGTGTTATATGATATGTAGTGTTATGCCATGTACTTTAGACACACTAAAAAATCTCACCTAATTAAGTTGTGTGAGCAAAAAATCTACAATATCGTATTGTATTCAACAACGTGAAATAAAATTATGATATTAAAAAATAAATCATATGCGCTGTAGTCTCACTCCAAAATCAACATAAAAAGCATTAGCAATAAAAAATTTCTTATCTTTCTGAGATGAAATAATTGTTCATCGCGCAGTCTCTTGTAACGGACGCATATAGCGACAAACAATTTTGTAATGGTTAGGTTGTAACATGTTACTTGTATTTATGTGCAGTTCGGGATTGCGACTGTACGTGCCACTATACAACATTTGACAGCGCTCCTTTCCATGATTTTATTATATTATATGCCAACACGTTTCTAACACATCTGCTTTGTCTGGTGGAATTTGGATTCTCCGAGTCATTTGGTCGGATCCTCCTGACCAGTATTTGTGAGTCGTTGAATTTTTATCTAACGGTTACAATTATTATAACTTTTAGAAGGAGTCTCCTGTTTGGAGCCGTTAAATAAAAATCCAACAGCCTACAAACACAGGTTAGGAGGATCCCGACCAATTGCCTCGGAGAGGATTCAAATTTTGTTTGGTGTATATATTTGTAGATAAGGATTCCCTCTAGATCTTCTTTATGGGGATCTAAGGATCCTTATATGGGAATCTAGAGATCCTTATATTCTAACCGTTTATTATATATCGTGCGATTAGTTTTCATTAGTTATCATTTGTGTTTAATTTTAAATAATAAAATTTAAATAATTTCTAACCTCACAACATACAATGAATAGCTAAGATATGATAATCCCTAGGATCCCCATAAAGAGGATGAGGAGAGTCCAAATCCTTTGTCTCAAACCATATTTTGCATGTGAAAGAATCTACATGATTAACCATGCAATCTTATCTTATGTCTTTATAAGGTGCATTTGTCCTTTTATAAATACATCTAGTGAGTTACATATTAATTGCGTGGATTATTCATATTATAAGACCTGAAATAATAATTATAAATAACGATGTTTTGATACACACAAATTTCTTCTAATGACTTGTTGATTATGGACTCGTTTGGAAATATATTTAAAATAACTCAAAGCGCTTAGCAAACTCTTTTTGGTTTTCAAAAACACTTGAAGTGCTTTGCCATGTTTCATTTACATTCTTACAAAAAAATTATTTCATAAATACTTTGACAAAAAAACATTTTAAGTAATTTTAAAAATAATTTTAAACGAGCATGTGTATTAGAAGAAAGACTTAGAGCACACCATAATGCAAGTATAACGTATGGCAGCATTAAATACTAAGCAAGAGAGAACTCAGAAGTAAAATATCCATAATTAAATTAATTGGAAATTAATTTCATTTTAATTAACCGCATAATCAGTCCATAGATATCATAGTACATCGATAATCCGGATATCCAGTGACTGCCTCTGTTTATTCCCCTTCACTACCCCTCCATTTTCAAACTTGGAAGATGGAAATTTCGTAGTTACTAAACGTCTCAGGGGTATCACCGTCATTTCAAACACAATGGATCGTGGGAGGCGGTGCTAGTTAGCAACTTTAGCGCCACCAACACCATAAAACCCAAAAGCTCATAAATACAATAATAAATGAACCCCAAAAATTAAATAAAATTAATTTTTTTAGTTAAAATGGTACTTGAAATTGTCATACCTCTTTACTTTGACCTTTAAGATTTAATTTAAAAGAAATGATTCATGAGATTGCCCACCATCAATCATTATGGTCATTCTGTGAAAAATCTCAACTAAATTGAAGAAAACACCAATTTAAGTGGAGAAGTTGATTTGACAAAAAAAAAAAACCTCAATTTTACCGAGATTTTTCATAGAATTACCAAAATTGACAATGGTGGACAATCATAGAGAATTTTTATTAATTTTAAATCTTAGAGAGTAAAGTGATGAGTTATATTTGTTACGGTTTACTTTTAAAGAAAAATCATATTTTTACTTTTCTCTACTACTATTCACTACACTTTTATTTGTTCTTTTTCATTAAAGCTAATTTTTTTTAACTTTTCGTTAGTTTTTCTTTAAATTTAGAGACTATTTTACTATTTAATTTTAATTTGTTATTTTAAAGGAAAATCAGGAAAGGGCTTTTTGGTATGTGCGGCGTGGACTTTTTGCAGAATTTCAGATCCACAAATCCGAAAAATACCAAAACAAAACAGACACACACAAACTTCACACGGAAAGAAAGAAGGAAAGAGAAAACGAGAGTTTAAAGAGTTAGTTGAAGGAAATACTTTCTTGCTTTTGTCCCCCTTTGTTTTCGGATTTTGATCCAATGGCTGACAACCAAGAGCAACCGCCCCCGCCGCCGCCCGGACCATCGCAACCGTCGAAGCCCGCAGCGACTCATCGTCCTCCCCGCCCCACGATCACTCTCCCGCAGCGCACCTCTTTCGAATCAATCTTCAGCTCCGCCGGTGGCGGGAATACCGGGCCCGGTCTGGGCCTGGGGTTCAGCCCCGGACCCATGACTCTCGTCTCCAACTTCTTCTCCGACGGGGGCGACGACTGTAAGTCCTTCTCCCAGCTGCTCGCCGGAGCCATGACGTCTCCGTCGCCGAGGGCGCCGGGGTTCCCACAGCTCGAGGAGCGAAATTCCGGCGACGGCGGTGAAAGCTCGGATTTCCGGTTCAAGCAGAACAGACCGCCGCCGATGTTTTCGGTCCCGACGTCGTCCGGGTTTCTCGACTCGCCAGGAATCTTCTCACCCGGTCAGGTACACCCCTCGTCAATCACTTCTGTTTATTTACTGAACTACTGTTACCATTGCTTGTATGCTTATTAGGGAGCTGGGATTTTTTTTGAAAAGTTTACTTCTTTTTTTAATCCGATTTAGATAAATATCTCGTCTTTAGTTACTGCGAAAACTGAGAAATTAGTTACTCTTGGAAAACTAATTAAAAAATTTGTTGAGAAAAGAAAGCAGTGAGTAAAATGGCGGCAAATTAAGGCAGAGGATTTGAGATTCTAAATTTAGTAACTTTTAACTTTTGCCCCAGTTTTTGCCCTTTTGGCGGGGAAGGGGGAATCTGCCAAATTCTGGGTTATAAGAATCGATTCACTTGTTTGTTAGGACAATTGGGTAAGGCTAGGTCAGTTGCACCGGAGTTGAAATCCCTCTTCCCGTAACTTAGACGCGGGTTAGGTCAGTTGGCTAGTCTATTTGTAGGCTTGGTTCAAAACAGTTATCAAACAATTTTCATGTTTTCGGTTTTCCTAAAACAAAAATTGACTTGAAACTAGAAGCTGAAGCGTTTTTTGGGTTCTTAATTTCCCGAGTAGTGGGGTTTGAACTTGGGTACAAGGGGCGGGCGTACTGCAGTAACACACGTTTGCCTGGTTCCGGGTTCTTAGAATTGATTCACTTGTTTGTTAGGCAAATGGGGTAAGGGTACTCCAAAAGTATGCATATGAGACTAGTCTGCTTGGTACCACACTTATATTGGTTTCTTATGGTTATGATTTATGAATTGTTGTAGGGGCCCTTTGGAATGACACACCAGCAGGCCCTAGCACAGGTCACGGCTCAGGCTGCTGCACTCTCCCCATCCTTTTTCAATTTCTCAACTGAGTATTCAACGTCTTTCTCGACAGCACCCGCCACAGCGTTGACACAGCCTCCATCCTTTACTTCCGATACAACACCACCCCAAGAGATACCGTCTGGAACACCTGACTCTGCCGTCGCCACAAAAGAATCATCTGACATTTCCCTTTCAGATCAGAGATCCCAACCGTCTTCATTTACTGTCGATAAGCCTAATGATGGTTACAATTGGCGGAAGTATGGACAGAAGCAGGTGAAAGGTAGTGAATTTCCTCGAAGTTATTACAAGTGTACCCATCCAAATTGTCCAGTAAAGAAGAAGGTTGAACGCTCGATTGAAGGACAAATAACTGA
The DNA here is from genome assembly GCA_963580275.1 of Crataegus laevigata. Classification (NCBI taxonomy): domain Eukaryota; kingdom Viridiplantae; phylum Streptophyta; class Magnoliopsida; order Rosales; family Rosaceae; genus Crataegus; species Crataegus laevigata. Next base: position 4,545,733 of record OY756940.1, read on the forward strand.
AATTATTTACAAGGGCGAGCATAATCATGAACGTCCTCAGTCCAAGCGACCCCCGAATGGAAATAGTCAGGCAAATTCCGACTTAGCTTCCCAAGTACATGGTGTGAATTCAAACAAACCAAAAGAAGGGACAGGTCCTTATTCAATGTCTAAGAAGCGTCAGGAATCCAGCCAAGCAACACATGATAATTTATCTGGGACAAGTGACAGTGAGGAAGTAGAAGATGCTGAAACGAGAGTTGATGAGAAAGATGAAGATCAACCTGACCCCAAGAGAAGGTAGATCTTTTATCTCGATAAGCATATGCACATGCTTGCGGGCATTATGCTCCCTTGTTTGTCATGTATTCTTAACAAAAGTAACTTTAATTTTCCAGAAACACCGAGGTCAGGTCAGAAGCGGTGGCAGCTTCTACACATCGGACTGTGACAGAGCCTAGAATCATAGTACAGACAACCAGTGAAGTCGACCTCTTAGACGATGGTTACAGGTGGCGAAAGTATGGGCAAAAAGTCGTCAAAGGCAATCCTTATCCACGGTAATACTGTTTCTCAATATTTCTAAACTTTGTGTTGTATACTGTTTTATTCCATTGATGTCACGATGTTTTCATTTTTATGTTGCCTGACATATTCAATCAAACGGGCATATTTCTTCTTGTATGGTTGGTTTAAAAATTTCCTGATTTGTCTTTGTTGCATTTTACAGGAGCTATTACAAATGCACGTTCCAGGCATGTAACGTCCGTAAGCACGTAGAGAGAGCCTCAACAGATCCTAAAGCTGTCATAACAACATATGAGGGCAAGCATAATCATCAAGTACCAGCTTCTAAAACCAGCAGCCACTACACAGGCAACAGCAATGCATCGAATTTAAGATCAACGAATCCAGGAAATGGGAAGGTTAACCAGATGGATCTTAGAAACAGGGACCAGCAGCCTATAGCAAGTTTACGTTTAAAAGAACAAATAACATAGTTTGGGTTGTACTGAAAAAAAAAAAACCCCATAGTTTCTGTGAGTGTCATCAATCAGGAAAGAAAGCAGGAGCCGGAGAACTTGAAATTTCCACAAAGCAGGCAAAATTTGTAAGTTGTCGTTGCCCGAATCTGTTGCTCACTACAGGCTGTAGATTTGATCAAGGCCCTGTTCCCCAATCGCTAATGTACAAAGGAAAGAGGTAATTATGGAAAAGATGGAAGGAGTCGGGTCAAATTTTTTTGTTGCATGTAAACTAGTTAACAAGCATACTGTGTTGAAATTTACAACTTCTGTGCATTCTTTTGTATATGTAAACGGTGATGTTTTGGTAATATAGTATCGATGTTCGAACAGAAACTCCTTAAAAATTACTTCTACTTTCTGGTTGCCTATTTCTTTTTTGTACTGCTCTTTTTGTTCTTGCTCGGTAGTCCTTTTGCGGACATGTGATAGAATCCTCAGTTCTTTTGCTGTTCATGTGGGCTACAGGGGAGTTTTTGTTGCTGTGTCAACACACACCAATCTTTGCACATATGACATTGTTGAACAAAACTTTGTGCTAATCAACGATTAATCGATGGCATGTACAAGAAAAAGCCCTAATCCGTTTCTTAAAGCCTCTTACGTCCTTATTCTTATAAGCTTTATCGCCGTGATTAGATACGGGTTACAGATCTAATGGCCGAAGACAGATAGGAAACGCATGGTTTTAACTAAAAAGAATAAGCGTACAGATTCTGATGCCATTTTGTACAAGATCAGTAGTACTGCATTGGCAGTTCATGTCTCTGTATTCCTTTTCTTGCACCATCGAACTAGGTCGAAGCGACCGAATGTTAACAAAACATGGCATTTACTTGGTGTTTTGGCCGGAATTATAGACTTTTGAAGTGCAAACCCTCCAGGATCCAGGTGAGGTGCCCGTCCGAGTTAATCGTCCATAGTTACGAGAGTCGGAATTTGGCCATGGTTCACAAATTCAATCTTGTTCAAGCGCAGGCAGCACAAGACTTGCTCTGGCAGTTCCTCTTGTTTTTGTGACTGCCAACACCGTCAAACAAAACTCAAATTTACAAAATGCGGGATGCATATTTACTGTTACAATAAATGGTAAGTTTGTGAGTTTACCTGGATTGTTAATCCCAAATCAAGTACCCCATTCTTCAAAGTCTCTCTGAATGATTCAAGTCCTTTCCTGGATATGTAGCTAAACCTATGTATATCTAGATCAATCTCGAAGTAATTAGGTCCCTGCCAAATAAATTACCAAAAAAAAAAAATGAAGTTAGTTTAGTATAAAAACCGGAAAACAAAAACTTCAGTAAGAGAGCTTGACCACATGGCCCGTTAGACACTCTCACACAGAGTCAGACCCCTATGCATGAAAAATTGTACCCATGTGAGGTCCGTTTCTTTATGAGAGTGGCATGACCAACCGCGTGATCAGGTTGCCCTACATAAGTGTTTCTCCTAATAACATCAAACTAGAAAGAGTTTATCGTTTTCATTTTACCCTGAAGAAATTGTGTTGAGGGCGTGAAAGAACTGGCTTATCATTGTAAGCATGTATGAGCTTCCTTTCAGTAGAACTCAACTGGAGGTCATCTGGATTGACCAATCCAGCCATGATCTTTAGCCTTTCCCTGAAAGGGACCACAGACTCCTTTGCAAACCCTTTCACCTTCTCAGTCTCATCCTCAACAAATTTCTGAGACAGAAAAACAAATCTTTGTTAGTAAATCCGTCTTCTTTGCTTCCGGATCAAAGATGTGGGAAACCCGAAAATTCACGACGAAATTTACCCTGATGCTGTCTTGAAACTGAGGTGATATCTCTTTTTCAAAGTTTTCATTCACTTTGAAATATAGCACAAGACTCATGCCTTCCCCATCGCATTCGCCGAGGAACATTGTTGTAGGATAAGTAGGCAACTGCAATAACAAAAACACCAGAATCAATGCCCCCGAAAACACAACGAAGACTGATCTGCAGCAAATTATTTTGAGATATGGAGGGAGATAGACAGAGTACCTGGATGTTAACAATGAGGAGGGAGGGAACTTTGTCATGTGGTTTTACAGAAGGAAGCTCAAGATGCTGAGCAATGTGATCTCTCTTTCGCGGGCAGATGAACAAATCGACACCAATTGGTACGTACGAGCTGCAGTTTGGAGCCGGGTACTTCAGTTTATCTCTGCACATTTCCACAATTTCATCCTTAGACAGCGGAACTCAGTGACAAAAACAAAACAAACTTAGTAACTGGAAAACAAGCAATGTACTTGAAGTAATTCTCGCCGCGGAGCTTGAATACTGAGGGTGGAACTGGAGACCAGGATCCCGGTGCTGGCTTCTCTTCCGTTGAGCAAGGGATTCGAAGTCCTGCTCTTGGACGGAATAAGTACTTCTGATCGGACGCACCTGCTCATCCATTGTCGCACATTTAGTATTGTAGCAGAGAGCACGCAGGCACCAATAAATTGTTACTTAGATACTAACTTCAAATTTTGATCACATTTACTACTTACTTTTCCTTTCGCTGTCGTCAACGGATTTCCTCTTATAAGAAAGCATGATCACCGCCGCGGGGTTCTTCTGATTCTTGTCGTTGAAACTCACTTGGGTTTTCTCGACAGAATGGCGTGCATTTCCATCTATTTTTAGATAACTTTCGTAGAACCCTTCGTACTTACATCCATTATCTACAATGCATGATGCAGTTTCATACTGCACCAGTTGAGCATTCGGGATGTTCCCTGCTAAAGGAAACCCATCTGGCACCCAAAAAACAAAGAATCGCCATCGAAAATTCACAACTGCCACACACAAAAAACAAGAAGAAGGAAGGATTAAAATTAACTGGTGATTTAAGTGCGTTATTACCTCCATGCACACTGCAGAAATCGTCTTCTGAATCAGATTCCATCATGCTTAGTGAGTCAAACCATGCTTCCCCTGGGCCTTTCCCTACACAAAGTTCTGGTCAAAAATCAATTAACACGAAAAAATGGAGAATACATAGAGAGAACTTTTCGCAAATCTTCGATCAAATATGTACTTTTTACCCTAAAAAGATACTGAACAGGTTATTAAACACGTTTTACTGTCTATTTATTGTCTGTTTAACGTCCCTGTAGTGAAAAAGTTTGTATGTGAGATGACTGAAGATTTGTAAATAGTTCTATGTATACTTCCCAAAAGTATTTGAAGTAAGATGGATTCTGTTGGTGTTAACTTTTCGTACTGCTGTATCTCTAGTGAATAAAAAGGGGAAACTAAAAACCAAAAAACAAAATAGTTATCATACGGTCTTAAACATTTGGAACGTACCGCCATTTGCATCTATTTGACTGTGGTTCCATTGAAGCTGAGTGAGATGAAATGTTCCATTAGAAACCTCAGATCTCTTGCAGGTTGTTGCAGCACCTTTCTCGAAGTCAAGATGCACAAACTCACTCACAGACTGTCTTTTAGGCGCATCGGGAATGGCAGCGGAGGCAACCTTCTTCGTCTTCCTCCCCTTACTCCGGCGTTTGCCGGATCTGTGGACCTTTTTCTGATGAGCTTTGATAGTTTCATGTGGTCTTGAGTAACAAACGCCCATGGCAGCTGAGTTTCTTCAAGTAATGCAGATAAACTTAACCTGCAAGGCAAATATAGAGCTCCGGTTTTAGAACAAATACTGGAGTCCAGACTCGTTCAGTGATTAGGATTAAAGTTTTGAAAGATAGGCGTTAGTCGGGTGACGGGCTGGACCTAGCGCTTAAGAGGTTAGGCAGAGCTTAGGCGAACTAGGTTGATTTAAATAGATCGATTATATTTCGTGTAAATAAGTGTCTGTCTATACTTAAAATATATATAAGAAAAAACATGAGCAACAACATATAGTGCGTGTTCATTTAAGTATTCAATAAGTCTTTTACAATTCATTTAAAAAAAATATAAAATATAAAATGAAAGTTATTTATTTTCTGTCTAAGTGAGTCGCAACCTAAATAGGTGACTAGGCGCGTCTAGGAGGATGCCTCAGCAGGTCTAAGCATCATTTCATAATTTTTAAACACTTAGGTATTAATTGGGACGGTGACCAACTTTCTAGTACCTAGACGCAGTCAAGGCAGAGCTGGCAAAAAAATTTAGAACAGTGAATAGGATTGGATTGTACTGAATAACACTGTATAATACAGAGCAAGTTTGAATATGCAAATTGACTTTGATGATGAATGGAGTTCTAAGTAGATGGGATCTGCATTAATGTGGAATCTAACATTTTTTCCTGCTAAGACGTATTGAAGTTGGCATGACCCCAATCAGGGACGAAGTCAGAAATTTGTGTTAGTGGGGGCATCCACAAACAACAAAGTCACAGTTAAAAAAATTAAAAAAATTTACTGAACAAAGTTTTTAAACACAAAACACTTATAATCATTGTTGGCGAAGTTTGTCATATTGATACCAAGAGAAATGCTAAGGAGACTTCTCTCAAAGTGAGAACTCTCTGTCACCTCATGTTTTTTGCATAATATTTATAATGTTGGTACAAAAATTGTGCTAAAAATATGTGATGACGGAGAGTCCATGAAGTGGCCCTTTTAGAAGAATCTCCATAGCATTCCCCTTGATAGGAAGAATTAACATATAAAATTTAATTATATTATATTTAGGGCTGGTCATTTGGATGCAAAACTGAACAATTTTTTTGAAGCGCGCGCCACAACTGAGTGGGGGCATCCGCCCCCTCTGGACCTATAGTAGCTCCGCCCATGACCCCAATCAGTCCAATCAAATTATAAACATACAATTAATGCACAAGTTTTTCTTTTAAATCTTTAGAGTATATGCATCCACTGAGAAATTTTTTACTACAGAGGCTAATATATTGCGAACATTCAAAATAAAAAATAATTTGTTTTTCAATGCATGCATGAAACTCAAGACTACCCAATATTTCTTGACAAATTCTCGAGAGAATTACGGCAAAAAGTAATTATGCTTATACATGTAATGAGCATTTGATACTTACCGAGTTTTGTTCTCTTAAATATTGATATCGATTGTCTTCGGTAAAAATTATGAAAAGTTACAGTAGAATAATATATCAACTCATTCACATTTTGTCAAAATTAAAAAAAAAAATTAGAAGTTCAAAATTCGCAATAGATTTTGGTAAAATTCATGTAGTGAATCGAAAAACATCATTGATATTCATTGATTTTCTTAGATCTCACTAATATAGGGTGAAGTGCAAACTTTACCCTCTTTTCCATATTGATCCTTGACTTTTTGAGTATTTCGACAGAAATATTGACAGTTTCATAAATATTTTAACCAATGTTGCTAACAACTAACAATTTAACCCCTCATACTATTGTTTATTAAAAAAAAAAGAATTACATACCCAGGTGGTAATTCTTTCAGAAATATTCTACCTGCTAAGATTTTATGTTTTAACAGACAAAAAATGGATCATGATATATTGGAAAAATAAGATGGGAAAAACCAAGCTAAAAGCAAAATAATACAAGAAATAAATTCGAGTCACCATCAGTCATGAATCATGATAGAAAAGACGAGGGATGATAATTTGAAAACCAAGTTATGATGTTAAAAGAATTGAATTCACTTCATCGAGTGGTACGAAGAGAGTAGTTGCAATGTGTTATGATCCATGAATACATTAAAACAAACACTAAATGCATAATCACACGCGACAAAAATTTTACGTGCATGACGTTTGTTCTTTGTTGTACAAATATTTTCAAATTTACACCACTAACATGAATTATTTAAAAACAGACGTCGGTTCCATAGCCGGACAATGACGCATGATTGTAAATTACGAGGAAATGAGAATAATTGCATGCAGAGAGAGAGAGACAGAGACCTGAGAGAGGGTTAAGGCATCGATTAATATTCCGGCATGAAAAAAAAAGAAGAGGAAACCGTCGTTCCTAGGTGAGGAACTCGGCCTCCTTCCCTTTGAAACTTGTTCTGTTTTCGATCAACTTAAAGTTTTTTGCTTCAAATCCAAATGCAAAAAACAGAGATTATAAATTCAGACAAGACAGAACACAAAGCAGAGGAACAGAGGAAGGAAAGGAAGACAGGTTCCGCTGCATCCGGATCCAATTTTCCAAGTCTCCTCCTCTCTGTGGTTCCTCTGTTTTCGTCCCCACTTTTATCTTATTTTTTCTTTTTTGGGGTTGCCTTCTTTATCTTAGTTGGCTTTCGAGTTGGTGGCATGCCTTTAATTTGACATTTTTAGTGTGGGAATTATATCACAGGGTGTTAGATAACCATATATTTAGATTTACCGGATTGCTTAAGGGAAGAGATCCATATTTTTCCATTTTTCTTAAAAAATGAAGATATGCTCCTTACCGTTGAATTTAACTTTAATGAAATTATGTGGTTGAGACTATGTGGTCTGTGTTTTAATCTCAACCACACAATTTCATTAAAACTAATTTAACGGTGGAGAGCGTGCCCCCATTTCTTTATGTTTCATTTTATTCGTTCTGTTTGTTGTTTTTTGTTGTTTGATTTTATTTTCTTTATTCAAATTAATAGTCAAATATAAGCATCAAGTATGCGTATGAGGAAAGAGATTGTTGAAATCAGGTATGTTTTAATAACCATAGACTTAGCTAAAATTAATTACATATATATAATAGAAAGCGAATTACCCAATTTGTAAATTAAATATGTGTATATTTTAACTTTTAAGCATAATTTGAAGCATTTTTAAAGGTAAATGACAAAAAACTACCTCAACTATTAGTGTCACGACACTTTCATATCTCATTTTTTTTTAAAGTGACAATGTCATACCTTATCTTACGAATTTGTGTCAATGTCAGACATCCGTCAATTTTTCTGTTAAGTGTGACGTGGCTAGAGATGGGACCCATTTTTTTATTAAAAAATTAATTATATATTTATAAAAATTAATTATATATTAAAAATTTATAAAAAAAAAAACAAAAAACCAAAAAAACCCCATCCCCGTCAACCCGTGTCCCCCTCCCCAAAAACCCAGATCCCCTTCTCTCCCACCTAACCCTCTCTCTCTCTCTCGCCTCTCGCTCTTCTCTCTCCCTGCAACCTGCATCCCTAAAATTCCAAAACCCAGAAACCCTTCCCACCCTTCCCCCCCCCCAACCTTCCTCCACCACCCACCCTATTCGATGCCAAGGAGGCCGACGATGGCTTCACCCGCACCTCCTCGAGCTGGTCCCTATTTATGTCGAGGAATCGGGGCCGTCGATGATGTTGATGTCTTCCTCGGGGAAGAGATTGAAGGCTCTGATCAACTGCTTCGCTTGCACGGACGGGAAGTTGGACCTGGCGAGCCCGAGATGGTTCGTGAGATTGACGGCGGCGATCGGATAGAGCAGGAGGAAGATGAGGTGAAGAGAGAGAAAGGTGAGGAGAGAGAGAAATGAAAGAGGAGAGAAAGGGATCTGGTTTTGGGGGGGGGGGGGACACGGGTTGATGGGAGAAGGGAAGGGTGTGTTTTTGGTTTCTGGGTTTTAGAGAGAGAGAGAGAGAAGAGAGAAAAGATAGAGAGATGAGAGAGAAGGGAATCTGGGTTTTGGGGGGGAGAGAGAGAAGGGGATCTGGGGTTTTTAGGAATGGGGACACGGGTTGATGGGAGAGTTTTTGGTTTTTTGTTTTGTTTTGTTTTTTTAATTTTTTTAATAAAAAAAAAGGGTCCCATCTTTAGCCACGTCACACTTAACGAAGAAATTAACAAAAAAACTGACAGAGGTCTGACATTGACACAAATTCGTAAGATAAGGTATGACATTGTCACTTTTAAAAAATGAGGTATCAAAGTGTCGTGACACTAATAGTTGAGGTAATTTTTTGTAATTTACCCTATTTTTAATCAAAGAAAGTGATTTCAAGCAAGTATGCTTATGTTAGCAATAACTAATGCAATTGAAATCGTGATTCGATCGTACTCCAAAGTTTTATAATACCAATTACGAAATAAATTAGGGTCGTACGTTAGGGTAACATTCATACTAAATGAAAGTAGCATACCATTAGAGTTTAATAAGATTTAAAAATACAAAATTCATACTTTGATGAGAACAGTCTGACCAGTCACATGATTAGGCATACTCAAGTTTGTTCCAAATTCCAATCAACAAAACTAAGGATCCATGATTAGTAGATACATATGTAAAAGAATTAAGTTCAAAAATGCATATGAATTTGTGTTGGGATTTTATGTTTATTTAAATTTATTAGAGTTAGTTTTTTGATTAACTTTGTTTCCTATTTTTATGGAGAAAATCTTTTCTTAAACTGCAATGTTTTATTTTGATTTGGGAGACCTATTCTTTCTCAACAAAGTGGCTTTACTCCCTTGTTTTGTGACCTAATTTTTTGGGTGTGATCCAACATTAAAGTCTTGCATTTGTGTATAAATACTAGGGTTTTCTGCTACGTAAAAAACACACTGAAAAAAGACTAAGAAAATCTAGAAGAACTTTGAGTATAAGAGTGGTGAAAGCTTTGGATCTTCCTTAGTGCAAAGGAAGGTCTATACATAGGTGTTTTCTGGGCTGTTTTATCCTAGGGACATCGTGGTAATTTAGACTGCTTGCACAACTTGGGCAGAACCGTGAAACGTCTTAAAGAAAGCGACATTGTTCACGTCTCAACCCAAAGAGAAGTCTACAATATTTGTTTTCTTGGTAACCTCGTTCTTTGTTTTGAATTTGTGCAGTACCATCAACAGTTTTAAGACGTTACTTATCGGCCATGGACAACGAAATCAATCCTTTTGTCGCTAATTTGAACAAACCCACCAAGTTTGAAGGACTTCACTTCAAAAGTTTGAGGCAAAAAATGTTTTTTCTGACCGCCAAGAAAATTGCCTCAAACTGCACCTCTGAGATGCCACTACTACCTGAACATCTAACTACTGAACAATTTAAATTGTTTCAAACCTGGACTGAAAATGATTTTCTATGCAAAAAATACATATTAAATGGCTTATGTGATGATCTTTATGACTACTATTCTTCTTGTACTTCTACTAAGGAACTTTGAGATGATCTCCAAAAGAAGTATGATACTGAAGAAGTTGAAGCAAAAAAGTTTGCAGTCAGCCGTTATCTCAAGTTCCAAATGGTGGATGAACAAACCTGTGGAGGCCCAATCACATGAGCTGCAAAAGAATGCCCATGAGATCGTGTCTGAGGGAATGAACTTGGATGAGCAATTCCAGGTTGCTGTGATCACTGACATACTGCCACCAAGTTGGAAGGAATTCAAGAAGGATCTGTGACACAAGACAAAAGAGTTTTCGCTAAAGAGCTTGATCACAAGTCTTCGGATCGAGGAAGAAGCAAGGTAACAAGACATGAAAGAGGAAGTCTTAGTCATCTTCAATGCCAACAAGAAACCACACTCGAAGAACCATGGAACTGTAGTCCTCAAACCTAACAGTAAGAATATGAAGAATGCTACCAAGAATCGCTCCAGCAATAAGAGCCTTATGAAGGTACAAAACACTTATCGAAACAACACCAGAAAACTACCTCCCTTAAGAGATGAAACAAGAAAGCCATTTCTATGCTGCAACTGTGACAAATCTAGACACTTTGCTCGCAATTGTCGAAACAAACAAATGGTTGCTCCTCAAGCCAACCTCACTAAGGGTCAACTCATTGCAATGGTGTCCGAAATCAACCTAGTTGATGATTTCGAAGGGGTGGTGGGTAGACACTGGTGCTACACGCCATGTTTGATATTATCGTGGGCTTTTTAAGTTCTACACCGAAGCGGAAGACATAAGGGTTTTGTTAGGTAACTCTCACTCAACTAATGTTGCTAAAGTCGGGGATGTCAAGCTCAAGTTCACCTCAGGAAAAACAGTAATATTAAAATAGGTGTTGCATGTTCCAGTGATCAGAAAAAATTTGGCTTCTGGTTACCTTATCAACAAAGCTGGGTTTACTCAAACAATTGGGGCTGATTTGTATACTCTCACAAAGAATGATGTCTTTGTGGGAAATGGGTATGCTACTGATGGCATGTTTAAGTTAAATGTTGATGTTATGAATAAAAATGTTGCTTCTACTTATATGCTTTGTTCCTTTAATATTTGGCATGCTAGACTTTGTCATATAAATAAGAAACTAGTGAAACAAATGAGTAATCTAGGACTGCTTCCTGAACTCTCATTAAGAAATTTTGAAAAGTCTGAATTCTGTAGTCAAGCTAAGGTCACTAGAGCTCCACACAAATTAGTAATTAGAGAAACTGAGTTACTTGAACTAATCCACACTGATATCTGTGAATTTGATAGGGTAAGTACTAGAAATAAGAAACGATATTTCATTACTTCTATAGATGATCACTCTAATTATTGTTATGTTTACCTGATGAAAAATAAGAGTGAAACTTTTGACATGTTCAAACTGTACTTAGTTGAAATAGAGAATCAGTTCAATAAAAGAATAAAAAGGTTACGTAGTGATAGGGGACTTGAATATGAATCTAGAGGCTTTCAATGAGCACTGTAAAAACCTAGGTATAATACATGAAACAACTGCATCCTATATTCCACAAATGAATGGTAAGGCCGAAAGAAAGAATAGGACACTTTGTGAATTAACAGTGGCTATGCTTCTTAATTCAGGTAGTGCCTCATATTGGTGAGGTGAAGTTTTATTAATTGTCTGTTATGTTCTCAATAGAGTCCCTTCTTCAAAAATAAAAACTCCACCATATGAAATTTGAAAGAATAAGAAGCCTAATGTGTCCTACTTAAGAACATGGGGTTGTTTAGCATTTGTATGCAAACCTGACATTAAGAGATCAAAGTTAGCAAGTAGGGCTTTTGAATGTGTTTTTATTGGCTATGCATCCAATAGTAAAGCATATCGGTTCTATGACTTGAAAAATCATGTTATTATTGAATCAAATGATGTTGATTTTTTAGAAAATAAATTTCATTTTAAGTTAGCAATAGTGGGGGTTCAACCTCTACTAATTTAGGGCTGTTTGGAATAAACAACCATGCTCTCAGTGATTCGGTTGAAACTAGTTTTGAACCTAGAAAGAGTTAGTTTTCTAATTAACTTTGGTTTCCTATTTTTATGGTGAAAATCTTTTCTTAAACTGCAAGGTTTTATTTTGATTTGGGAGACCTATTCTTTCTCAACAAAGTGGTTTTACTCCCTTGTTTTGTAACCTGATTTTTTGGGCGTGATCTGCTCAACTACTTTAACGTTAAAGTCTTGCATTTGTGTATAAATACACGTTTCTACTACGTAAAAAACACACCGAAAAAACTAAGAAAAACTAGAACTTTGAGTATAAGAGTGGTGAAAGCTTTGGATCTTCCTTAGTGCAAATGAAGGTCTATACAAAAGTGTTTTCTGAACTGTTTTATCCTAAGGACGTCGTGGTACTTTAAACTGTTTGCACAACTTGAACAGAGTTGCGAAACGTCTTAAAAAAACGATATTATCCGCGACTCAACCCAAAGAAAAGTCTGCAATATTTGTTTTCCTGGTAACCTCCTTTGTTTTGAATTTGTGCAGGTAAGAAGTGTTGGAAATTTTAAGTTTGAGTTGAAATTTCTTTGTCCCACATTGACTATTCACAAAAGTTCTCCTCACTTTATAAGGCTTTGTCACTTATAGAAAGTGAATGGAGAATAGGTCTTGGAGAAGGAAAATTGGGCTCACCCTTGGGGTTGGGCTTTGGGGTGTGCTAATTAAATTGGTAATTAATATATATAATTAATAATAATTAATATATAATTAATTATCAAAAGATGGGCCTTGGGGCTCGGGCTCTAATATTTAAATAATTATTTTTGGATTTAATTAATTATTATTTTTTAATTAATTAATTAAATTCGAATTTAAATTTTAAACTTAACAGACTCATCTTTTCAGATGAAGTCTGCAAAGGTTTCTGAAACAGATGAAGCAGCATATCCTTTGAGTGAACAGTCACCTCTCCAAAACATATCTGTTGCGAACAGACATGTGCACACTATAAATATAGGCATCTGCATATCATTAAAACACACAGAAAATCATAAATCGTCTTCTACATTCCATACCATTCATACTGAGAGAACCACAAAGATTTTCGCCAGAAGTTAAAGTTTTCCGGTGCTGGAATCTTAACTTGATCGTTGAATCCTGGTGAAACAGTCGTCCGTAGAACTACAAGCACAGAGTAGGGACGAGATTCTGTTTCAAGGACATTGCGGTACCTAAGCCTCGATCTTACTGTTTTTGTATAATTTTTATTTTGTTGTTAGACCATTGTTCATTAATTTATCCGCATTTATTATTTATTAGCATAATTAAATTTATCATCGATTGTTGATATTTATCCAACAAAGTGGAAGGTTTTATTTTGATTTGGGAGACCTATTCTTTCTCAACAAAGTGGCTTTACTCCCTTGTTTTGTAACCTGATTTTTTGGGCGTGATCTGCTCAACTACTTTAACGTTAAAGTCTTGCATTTGTGTATAAATACACGTTTCTACTACGTAAAAAACACACCGAAAAAACTAAGAAAAACTAGAACTTTGAGTATAAGAGTGGTGAAAGCTTTGGATCTCCCTTAGTGCAAATGAAGGTCTATACAAAAGTGTTTTCTGAACTGTTTTATCCTAAGGACGTCGTGGTACTTTAAACTGTTTGCACAACTTGAACAGAGTTGCGAAACGTCTTAAAAAAACGATATTATCTGCGACTCAACCCAAAGAAAAGTCTGCAATATTTGTTTTCCTGGTAACCTTCTTTGTTTTGAATTTGTGCAGGTAAGAAGGAACTGTTACCGGAGATAAGAAGGAACTGGTACTGGAGATGAACAGTTGGGAGTGCGGGAAGGTCGCCATCGATGTCAGAGCGGCAATTGGAAAAGGCAGACACTGAGTTTATTTTTGGGAACTTTAACGAAAAGCTCCCGGTACTGTTCACTTTAACGAAAAACCACATTTTTACACTAAAAAGTCAATCCTGGTACTATTCACTTTACCCTTTATTTTGTCCTTATCGTTAAAACTCAAAGTTTTCAAGCCCTTTTCATTAGTTTTCCTTTTATTTTTTGCTGGATGTCCAGATGCGAAGCGGTCGGCTGAGACAAGTGACTAGTGGCCAATGACCACGACTGTTCCACCATATAAGACACCACCAACCTCTTAATTCTTATTTCAAACTATTGATTATCCCCCTACTTCTTCAAAAATATAATAAATGTGATTGATCGGTAACTATTACCTAGGATGATTATGAGTATTGTTACTAAATTACGTATAATATTCATCGAAATATAGTATCAGTTGGAGAAGACAGGTAGCTCAGGACTGCAAATCCCTTTCTTTACCCGAAATTAACAACCATTTTTTACTTTTCTCCCGACTCCTCCATTTAATACTCATACCCAAATTCACCCACTTCAATCAATTTTTTTCATCCCAAGTTCCAAACTTTCTTCCTCAATCCTTTTGGTGCCACCATCGCCGTTGACCTGCCCACCGACAAGGAAACTTGGGCAAAAACACAGCACCATGTTTTTATACTTCATCCATAAAAAAAAATTATGAATCCGCACGGCTTGAAAATATTAGAAAAAATTCATGAATTTGTTAGGACTCTATTGAATTGTCACTGAGCATAATAAGGACAATCATACCTGGAATTAATTAATTAAAGTCAAAATTATTTAAAGGATAAAATTCCTTGTTTGTAGGACACAAAATACGTGCTTCAGTTGTGATTTAACAACTGACAAACGTGAAGGTTTTTTAGGCTTAGACAATCCCACGATAGTTGGGATAAAGTTGGGTTATAAGTCTATATAGGAGGTGTCCCTGCTCACAGGAAGATTACGTCAAAACAAAAATCTAGAACTATTGCTAAGGTTTTGATATCAGGTTCCTCAGTGAGTAGAAGACTCTGTGTTGCTGTTTTGCTGCTCGTATCATGGCATCCTCAGGTATGATCATCGTTCTTTTACTCAGATTCCTCAAATATATATATATGTGTGTGTGCGCGCGCCCGCGCTGTTTGTGATCTTTGGTGAGGACTAACCAGTTGTAGGTCTAACAGAATCTTCCTAATATTTCAATTCATGAAACATCAATGATGGCTAAACTATTGCACATTAGAAAAACAAGTATGAAACAATAACAGTTTAACATATAATTAGTGGGAGTCCTTAATCAGAATGGGATGCTTAAACAATAAAACCCTTATTTTAAATTAAAACATAATTAGTTGGTTTTGTATTTGATTAGGGATTTATCTTAATAAAGTTGAAGTGGACGAACTGAGTCTAACCGCGTGGCCGTGTGTAAGTGGTTGAGCCATACAATTAATTAATTTAGATTAGGGTTTGTTTTCATGATCCATCGGACACTTACACCACCCACCAAATGAACAACAAACAAATCATAAACTAAGACTGTTTTTTTGGTGTTCAATGTATGGGTGGGCACTTAGAACCGAAAATCGAAACCAAAACACAAACCAAATCGAACCGCATCGAACGGTTTGGTTTTGCGGTTTTGAAACGGTTTTGGTTTTAAAACCGAACCGCAACATAGAAAACGGTTTGGTTTCTGTTTTGGCTTTTGAAAACCGCACCGAAACCGAATCGCACCGTAAATATTAATAAACATTTAATTAAATGTCCATATTAGATTTCATGTTTTAATTGGTAGTTTGTTAGAATCCATACACTTAGTATAGACTAAACCACACTAAGAATAGGATGACAAAGAATTGTACTCCGTTGAAAACACTCATAGACGAGTAATGCCACATTTACCATATATTTGTACTATATCTCTAATAGAGGAAGGGCTCGCCAACGCATGTGGGTCTCATCTTTATTAGTGGTACAAATTATAGTAAATAGGTAGTAAGAGTTGCATTTTGCTCATAGACCTCTCCATAAAGTCCTTTTTGTCAAAATGTTGTCATAAACACTTTTTATTTTATTATATTAAAACAATTTTAATCATTTTAAAGACACGTGGTTCACCCTAAGTTTGGCTACGTCTACAGAATAGAGGAGTTCTCATTAATAGTGAAGAGTTTACACAAATACATAGGTTCAAGCATAATCATCATTGGTGAGTTCTAATGACTAGTTTAAGTACAATAATGACATTATGAATTAATTGTAGGATAATGGTCTTCTTTTATAGTTGAGGAGAGTCTTTAGCTTTTGTTCGTGGTCAATGTGGGACTCAATGAGCTTTATTCTAACATTGACATATGTCGCACTGTAATTGGCCTCCTGGTTAAAGGGAAACTTTTGTGATTTGGCAGAGGTGCCTCAACATAAACCCCTCAGTGGGTCCTTGAAGGTATGACGTTGACCGGTGCTCGGTAGTTTTGGGATTGGTCAAGTATGGTACAAACAAGCTCCTTGTTTCATTTTGGAAAAATTAGTATCTGGTCCTTAATTTCTAATGTTCATTGACTGAGACCTTATTAGTTTCTAGATTTTGATCAAAATCCCTAGACTTAATTTATTAATGAATTACATGTCAGTTACATAATTTTTTAAATAAAATTAGTAGTTGACTAAGGATTTTAATACTCACACTCTTATTAAACTCCTAATTAGTAATTACTTTTCAATTCAAAACATTTCAAAAATATAAAAAATAAAATTAGAATAAGTTTGTACCCATTAATTTTTTATAAAAAAATTTCAACTTTTTAATATTATATGTATTCCTTTTTTTTTAAATCTTAATTGTACCCATTATTATGTATACCAATTTGTTATATGTAAAATGTAACCTTTTTTTTTAAATATCAAATGTACCCATTTTTTTATATAAAATTCATTCAATTTTTTTCTAATCCATTTTTTAAACTTATATGTGTACATTCTATTTTGTTGATTTGAGAATACATCAATGTGAAGTTTAATAGAAGAAATTTAATAATGTTATAATGTCACATCCCGACCTGAGCCCCACCAAAACCCGGGCTCGACTTCACCGTAGCACGATATTGTCCGCTTTGGACCCCGACAACTCCCTCAAGGTTTTGTTTCTGGGAACTCACGACCAACTTCCGAAGGGGTCACCCATCCTAGGATTGCTCTAGCCCAAACTCGCTTAACTTCGGAGTTCTTACGGAACCCGAAGCCAGTGAGCTCTCAAAAGGCCTCGTGCTAGGTAGAGATGAGAATATACATATAAGGCTTACATGATTCTCTCCCCTAGGCGATGTGGGATGTTACATATTAAGCCTCATATCTTTTTTATTTTTTTGTGTTTTTGAAAAAATGTACCCATGTTTTGGTACAATAATTTTTTGGTTAGTTTTGATGAATATACTAATGTATATATGTGCATGTATGTATATATACACAATATATTGGAGAATATAATTTCTCTAATATTTTTTTATTTCCATAAATTTTGAGTTTTATTTAAAATTTCATTAATATAAATAACTGTAAATTTTATTTTTAATTTAAAAATATAATAACCTACTTAGAAATACATTATTACATTAATATCAGAGACTTCAATAAAAAATTAAAAATCACAAACGTTTTAGTTAAAGAACATTGATAGTTAAGGATGACATCAAAAGTCTCCCTTTCATTTTTCCAGTTCTTATTTATGTCACTATGTGATTATTCAATATATAAAGTGTTAGCCAGGAATACAATAATATCAAATAAATTAAAATCAATTAAGCAAATAATATATATCTAACAACTACATCAAAATATAATCTGATGATTATTAATGACTGTGTGAAAGCCTAGACCCAATCAATGGCTTCCTGCTCAGAATATTTAACTTGTTTAATTAGATTAATTACAAATTAGTGGATGATCATCTGGAAAATGAGACTGATTTAAAAGAAACAAAGAACAAAATCTAACATTGGATATCAGCAATAAAAACATTATTTTACCTGGATAAGTATTAAAAAGGAACAAAAAAGAAGCCAACAAAAAGGGAACGGATCCTCTGAAGATCCCAATAATCTGAGCCTAACGATCAAATGATCCAGACCAAGGAGACCTCTAAAAGTAATAATATTTCATTAAATTTCAAAGGCCCAGATCAAATGATCATTGGGCTCAGATTATTGGAATCCGGAGATGATTTGATTCAGTTCCAACAAAAAGAAGATACAAGATTTTTTTTTTTTATAACTTATATGTGTACATTCTATTTTGTTGATTTGAGAATACTTCAATGTCAAGTTTATAAGAAGAAATTTAATAATGTTATTATGTCACATCCTAACCCGGGCCTCCACCACAACTTGGGCTCGACTCCACCGTAGCACGATATTGTCCGCTTTAGGCCCCGACAACGCCCTCACGGTTTTGTTTCTGAGAACTCACGAGCAACTTCTCAGGGGGTCACCCATCCTGGGATTGCTCTAGCCCAAACTCGCTTAACTTCGGAGTTCTTACGGAACCCGAAGCAAGTGAGCTCTCAAAAGGCATCGTGCTAGGTAGAGATGGGAATATACATATAGGGGGCGTTTGTTTGCCCTCACTAAAAGGTACTGGACTGGACTAGACTAAGGGTTAGTCCAGTCCCATGTTTGTTCCTGACAGGGACTAAGTTTAATGAGACTAAGTCTCACTAGCCTAGACTAAATCAGGGACTAGCTGGTCTTAGTGAAACCCCTAAAAAACCATGGGACTAGCTAAGACTGTCCCCTTTCTCCTCCTCGCCTTGCTCCTCGACCACTCACATTAGAAAGCCATTGGACTAGATGCTTTTCACAACCAATTTTCATATAAAATACCAAATTGAAGAAAAGATTGGAACGGATAAGGGAGAAAAAGATGGAGAAAATGAGGGAGAGAATTGGACGGTAAGGAATGATTAGAGGGATAAAAAAAAATAGGATAAAAAAATATTAATAATTGTGAATTAAATAATATAATATTAGAGTTTGTTAATTATTCTGCTTATTAGTCCGACACTGCACCAAACGCTTCACTAAGCTAGTCCAGCTTAGTCTAGTCTAAGCCAGTACAGCTTAGTCCCTGAAGCTAGTTCAGTCCGAGACAGTCCGGTACAACAAATGCACCCATAAGGCTTACAGGATCCTCTCCCCTGATCAATGTGGGATGTTACATATTAAGCCTCGTATCTTTTTTATTTTTTTGTGTTTTTGAAAAAATGTACCCATGTTTTGGTACAATAATTTTTTGGTTAGTTTTGATGAATATACTCATGTATATATGTGCATGTATGGATATATATACACAATATATTGGAGAATATAAGTTCTCTAATATTTTTATATTTCCATAAATTTTGGGTTTTATTTAAAATTTCATTAATATAAATAACTATAAATTTTATTTTTAATTTAAAAATATAATAACCTACTTAGAAATACATTATTACATTAATATCAGAGACTTCAATAAAAATTAAAAATCACAAACGTTTTAATTAAAGAACATTGGTAGTTAAGGATGACATCAAAAGTCTCCCTTTCATTTTTCCAGTTCTTCTTTATGTCACTATGTGATTATTCAATATATAAAGTGTTAGCCAGGAATACAATAATATCAAATCAATTAAAATCAATTAAGCAAATAATATATATCTAACAACTACATCAAAATATAATCTGATGATTATTAATGACAGTGTGAAAGCCTAGATCCAATCAAAGGCTTCCTGCTCAGAATATTTAACTTGTTTAATTAGATTAATTACAAATTAGTGGATGATCATCTGGAAAATGAGACTGATTTAAAAGAAACAAAGAACAAAATCTAACATTGGATATCAGCAAAAAAAACATTATTTTACCTGGATAATTATTAAAAAGAACAAAAAAGAAGCCAACAAAAAGGGAACGGATCCCCTCAAGATCCCAATAATCTGAACCAAAGAATCAAATGATCTGGACTGTTAAAATTTAATATAACGGCTACAAAAAAGGAGACCTCTAAAAGTAATAATATTTGATTAAATTTCAAAAGCCCAGATCAAATGATCATTGGGCTCAGATTATTGGAATCCGGAGATGATTTGATTTTGTTCCAACAAAAAGAAGATACAAGACTTTTTTTTAGGCATATTTTATTAACACCCCACATATTGTTGAATAAACAACCTCACATACTTAATACACCCCACATTTACTTTTTCAACTAAAAATTATCTTAACACACCCCGCATACTTCTCCATAATACCCTCACACTCCATATTCTCAACATACATCTTACATTTTCACATACACCCCACATCCGGAGATGATTTGATTTTGTTAGTCGATACATCTGTTACCTTAAATAAAACATTATAAAAAATTGATCTGAGCTTATATTCTTACTTATGTGGTTTTCATTATTTTCCATGGAATGATCTTTCGTTTCCTTCTTTTTATCCAACAGATAGTTTTGCTACTTTAGCTTTCTCCTTTGCTTCTATTTAACATGTTGAACTATATCCTCTCGGTGACTCGTGCTAACGTAGGGGACTAGGTGTTGGCATCTTGTTTGGGATGATGGTATTCACTTGCTTTGTGTAAATACCGATTTAGCCATTAAGATCATTATTTTTATTAGAGCTCATAATTTACTAATCTATCTAAATGTCAAATTCGAAAAAAAAATTCGGTTCTGCAATCATGCCCATCCTAAGAAATAAACAGCAAACATGCTTAAAAAAAATTAGCAAAAGAAAAAAAAAACTACTAAACAATTTCAAAGAAGATTTGAATATTTCAGAATATATATTTACCTGTTTTGTTGCATAATATTTTTAATAAAAAAAAACATAATGACAAGACATTGTGAGTGCAGATGTGTACAAAATTATAAATAAACTTACGGGTAGTTTTAGGATTTTATTTTTCATGATTTGAGCTGTAGGAAGAAAATAATTGTTTTTTATAGGTTTTTTTGAGAAAAAATAGGGCTTAAACAGTCATTTTATACAAGTCATTTAACATTAAATATTAAGTGGGATGTATTCAACAATTTGTGGGGTGTTATCAATGTATTAAATGCCGATATTATCGGCGATATTTCGCCGATAATATCGGTTTTTTTACTTAACGATATTTTAATTGTTATCCATTGAGTTTTCGTCATAATATCGCAATATTATCGATAATATCGCGATATTTCCAAACATATCGCGATATGTTGGAAGTTTGGAACTGTGCGAATCAGAGAAGAACGCCAGAGGTCGCCGGAGATGGGTGTGCCTATTCCCCAGCCGATTTCGTCCCAAAAACCTTGCAAAAACACGATTAAGTGGGTCTCGGACCTTGTAGGTGCGATGGTGTGCGTGTGTGTAAGTGGGTCTCGGACCTCGGTGCAGAGAGAAATGAGAGAGATGAGAGTTCGAGAGAGAGGCGGCGCCGACGAGGGAGGAGCAGAAGTCGATTTGGGAGAAGGATCGAGAGACATTGGGTCTCTGTGCGTGTGTGTGGGTGAAGCAGGTGCGATGGTGTGCGTGTGTGTAAGTGGGTCTCGGACCTCGGTGCAGAGAGAAATGAGAGAAATGAGAGTTCGAGAGAGAGGCAGCGCCGACAAGGAAGGAGCAAAAGTCAATGTGGGAGAAGGATCGAGAGACCTTGGGTCTCTGTGCGCGTGTGTAGGAGAAGGGAGAAAACAGATCGAGAGATTTGTGTATGTGTGTGGGAGAATGGAGAAGGGGGAGAAGGGATAGAAGAGAGAAGGATCGAGAAAGAGAGAGACTGTGTGCGTGTGCTGTGTGCGTGTGTGATGTCTGTGTGCGTGTCACTGTGTGTGTGTGTGGTTGACAGGTTGTTGGGTCACCGACAACTTTTACAAATTACAATACAATCACATTTTGACAATGGAGATGGACAAAAATAATAGTGGTTTCATAATGAAATCGTGTGCCACTGTGTGTGATATTCTTTCACATTCAAAACCGTGTGCACTGTGAAGTCTGTGATATTCTTTCACATTCTCAGAGCCATTCAGAGCATTTTCGTTTCTTCTTCTTCACTTACCCCTTTCACAGCAATTCCAAATCCATTCCAGAGCTTCAACACAAAGGGTTCCATATTTATTTTAAGGTAAGTTTACAAACTTATCGAACACTTGTTTTTGATCTGCTGGCCCAAGACCAAGAGTTTCCGAACACAGAGGAACGATTTTGACAGGTGCAGATACCTGAAACTGAGCAGAAGCAATTGCAATTGCTTGGTTAATTTTGCAGCACACACTTTCTATCTCGTCCTCTTTGGGGAGGAAAACGAGTATATCTCCGGTAGCCTCGCTCGTATGAATCTGCACAGCAGTTCGAATTGCTGCCTCGACGTAATCAGTTTCAGGTGCTTCAGAGTAAATTCAGACCTTTTAGAGCAAGTCTAGCAGAAGGCCCTCCAGCCCAGTTCTAGAACAAGCTTGTGGAAAGTTAACTACCAGTAAAGCACCTCTGTTGGCAACTCTTCTCACTAAGAGACCGAAGCTGAGCGACCAATGATTAGCCTAAATGATTTGAAATCAGGGAGAGATACTTATCAAGGGGAGCATCCAAAACAAATCAAGATTTTAACGAGTCAATCGAAGACCTGTGGCCATCCAATAAGGAGTGTTGTGAATAATATGTGAATGGTCCATATAAACAGGGCTAAATGTGCCAAAACCTTCTCCATATTCAACTTCAATTGCTTGAAAATACCGAAAAGCGGAGCAAAAAAATAATTTCATCAAATTTGCTTACCTAAGGATAAGTTAAAAATGGAAAATAATCAAACCTTAGAAGCTATGGATTCTTAAGCACCATACAAATTACAAATTAAACCAAAACGACAACTAAAAAGAGGAAAAATCAATTATCTAGATATATTAAATTATCATATGAATTACTCTCCACTAATTGTATGTTCCATTTAAGTAAAGCAATTAATGAAGTTTTAGGTTCATCGTCCCTATTCACATTAACCTAGAAAAAATCTAACTTCAAATTGTAATTCAAAATTGACCCAGAAAAAAAAATTACAACTTCAAATCGAATTTCCACAAATTAAATTTAAAATCCCATTAGAGAAAATCAAATGCTAAATCCAAAACCTGCATTCTCATAAAATAAAATAAAAGTACAAAATCTCTAAAAAGAAAAACCCAGAAAAGTAAAAAGAACATGAATACCAAAGAATGTGTTGAGCCGATGAGCCGGTGGCGGTGGCAGTCGACATCGCGCTAGTCGTTCTCGGCTGCTATAAGCTGACTCAGAGCAGATTCGTCGGGTTTTTTGGTGGCCGTCCACCACGGGCTCTCATACTCGGCCATCTTCGTTTGTAGGCGAGAAAAAAAGCTTTCCAGATTTTCTGAACTCGAGGCCTAAAATGGAGGCCATGGTTGAGAGAAGTTAGATGAGTGACGGTTAGGGTTCAGAGAAATTGAGCGGCTAGAGTTTTTTTTTAATATTTATTTTTAAGAAAAGATGAAATAAATGAGAGGTGACGAAGAGAAATTGGGGTGAGCGGCACTGAGGCTAGAGAGAGAGAGGTGATGTGAAAATTAGATTGACACTCAAATTAAACCCTATGGATGACAATTGTAGTATATGAGCAAATAGGGATCGTTCTGGACCGGGGATTAACTAGGGATGCTAACCAATGTGAAATTGACTCAAAAACGTAAAAACAAAGTTTAAAACACTAAACTAGACTCAAAGAATGCAAAACTAGAGTTTAAAACACTAAAACAACCTAAAAGACTCAAAACAGCACAAACACACTCAAAACTGCCTTAGAATCACTTTCTGGGCAGTTTTGAGCACAAACACAATTTTGGACGAAATTAAGTTGTAACTTGACTCAAGACTCTTAAAAACACAAACTAAGTTGATTTCTAACTAATCTAACACTTTGAAATAAATGGGGGATTGATTTTGACGAAATTGAATTTAAAACAAAACTTTGTAAACAAAACAGATTCTAAACAGATTTTGATGAATTGAATGGATGGAAAAACTAGTTAGAGGGTTCCTTATCCACACATGAACATATGCATATAATTTGATTCCCAGTTATGATTTCAACGAACTTATGAATGACAATGCCCTAAATTAATTGTATCGAACTAATTAATTCTCAGATTTCCCTAGATTCATTGAATTGGACGGAATACGCATCACAACCAAATTATTCCTCATCAAAGTCCCTAACTATGGAATACGCATGATAGAGACATTCAACAAGAATCATTAAGTTCAATGGAAATCATAAACATCGACTAGGCTTTCATAACTATGGAATACGCATGTTAATCCAACCTAGGGTTTACTAAACACAATCGTGACTAGCGACCTTTACTACTCATGAATATAAGTTCATAACGATTAGGTGAAATTCCCTTATATCCTAGCATCAAGTTTAAGCATGCAAATTAAGTGTCGACCCTCAACCCACATACATAAACAAGTTCTTAATCAAAACAGAGAAGTAAACCACATCCAAAGTTCATGAATTCATAACCGGAGTAAATCAAATCATAACCAACATATGTCCATGGCTTCAAATTTGCCTCTAACTAAAAAGGAATTAGTTCCACATGTTTAACATAATTGAAAAACAATTTAAATTAAACATAGAAACGAAACGAAGGAAGAAAGAACTCGAAAACTCTCCAATGGTTGCAGATGGCATGCACAAGCCTTCTCCTTCCTTGGTGTTGCACGGAGCACTCTTCCTATCCTCCAAAGATGGCGCACAAGGTGGGGATGGTGGCTGTAAGGTGCGGCAAAGGTGGATGAATGGTGGTATGGATGGTGGGTTGCGGCAAGGTTGGATTTCTGAATGGGGGGGTGATGATTCCCCTTGCGGCACCTTAACACACCTATATATAGGTGTGGCAAACCCTAGGGTAAATCATATGAGGCTTGGGCTTAGCAGAAATTAAGGCCTAGGGTAGGAGAATGCCTTGCAAGGCAAGGCAAAAGGAGGTTCTAGAAGGATTAGGTGCGGCACAAGTGATGGGCTAGGGTTTAGGGTGCGGCAATGTGGCTGAGATGATAAGGCCCAAGGAATGGCCTTCTAGAAAAGATTAGGACATCTCCATTCCAAGAATAGAAACTCTTCAAGAATGGAAACCTTCGGAATTAGAAACTTTCAAACTTAGAAACTTCGGTTTCCACTTTTGACTCTTCATTCGTCATTCGCTTTGAATTCCATTCTTCCCATCTTCATTCACTCCTTAGCTCATTTTAGCTCCAAAATCGTCCATCCATGGTGCTCCACATGCATGTACTCCATTTAAGCTCAATTTAGCTCTAAAATGCACCAAAATGCACTTTCTTGCTTCATTTGCCATTTGAACCTACAAATGCACGAAAATAGCTTAAATCACTATAATAAACAATAACTAACTACGTAGGTGCAAGAAAACAAGCTAACTAAGTAGCATAAATATGCTCCTATCAAGAGGTCTCTTGAATTTGAGAGAAATGAGAAAGAAACGGCTCATCTGTGTGAAAGGCCAAACGGAGTGAAAAGCAAAAGAAAAATTCAGAAGAAATGAGAATGAAACGGCTCATCTGTATGAAACTAACTACTAATTGATGATGTTATCATTTAGATGATTTCAACTATTGCTCATATTGAAACTATTTAACTAAATTCTACCATGTAGACCAAAATATGTAAACAATGATATAAAACTTTGAGAAGGAATACCTAATTTCATTCTTGTGTTTTCAGTTTGATTCAACGATACAATCTCTTAACTTACTTTCCACTTACTTTTATTTGAAGATATTACACTCTCTTTACAAATCCCATAATAATTTTCCTTTCAATCGGTTGCAAGTTAGAATATTCAATATCTAATGCCACAACATCGTGCTACATGTAATTACAAACTTGATGCCTTATTGCAGCATATTCTCAACTTTTTAATGCATTTCTTGATGAAATAAAGTTGTTTGCTTTATTAAGATGATCGATTGGTCACGCTGTATTGGTTTTAAGCATAAATATACCAAACCCCATTTTACATATTTATTGGTTCAAATTTAAATGCTGTTGTAAACTTAGACGTCTGTTTATTACACAAAATTCAACTTCACAGTTTTTTCAAACATATTTATCTATACAATTTCTAATCTTGCAGCAACGCACGTGACTATTCATAAGAACAGTGTAAAGATGGAATTGCCCTCGCTTTACTACTCAATTTCTCATGTGCACAGTAAAATTACAAAATTGCCCAGGTTCACACATGCATCTGTGTTGTGTGCTGTCGTTCCTCTTTTTTTCGGTGGTTTTTGGAATCCAACATCAACTGTTTTCACACCATCAAGTCCAAAGTCTGGATACTTCTACAACTTTTCATCCACATGCATATTTTTCTTTCTCACCGTTTCGTTGCTTCCTCTCCACTGCTTCTTGCTCTACTGCAGAATAAAATTAAACGAAAATTATGAAAATTAAAAACATACATATCATCAGCGTATATGAGAGCGAGAGGATGAATGGCGTAGGGCCAGTGGTCCTGAAAAGCGTCGCTGAGACCTGTGCGATCACAGAGAGAGAGAGAGAGAGAGAGAGAGAGAAAGAGAGAGAGAAAAAAAAACAAACGAAAGATTTGAAATTTGAATGGATTGAAGCGAAATGGAACCTGAAGCATGAGTTGGTCGCAGATATCAGCGAGCCTTCCATAGGATTTGGAGGCCAAGGCATCTGAAAGGGGAGAGAAATCCATGGCTGCTTTCTCTGCTATACGATTCGGAAGGTGAATGACCTCTCTGTAAGCCCAGATAGCCAAAGGTGGAAAAGAAAAAACCCACCGTGTTCCGCCCCAAAAAAAAATAACAAAAAAGGAAAAGCCACCCTCGGCCCTCGGCCTTGGGCTAGTTTGGATTGAATTGGGCTGGGGTGTAACCCAATAAAAGTTTGTATTTTCGAAAGCAGTTTCCACTCTATTAGATTTTGGTGTAATTTGATCAATTAATTTTATTTTGTTTATCCACTCTTTTCAAGGGCTAAATTTTTTTATCGTTTTAACTTATTATTTTTAATTATTAATTTATTTATACTTTTTCTAAATATTCAATTACAATAAAATGCGGATATATATAGTAAATCAGTTTCCACTTGTTTTGCCACTGAGCTTTATTTAATATTTTTCTTAGGAATATTTTTTATTTTTTAGTTATTTTTAACCTTTTGAGCATATTCTTAGATCAATGGTGTTGACAATGTAGAATCCTAAGTTCTTTGTGATGGGAATCAACGGTTCTGCAGTATTCAGGTCATTTAATAAATTAGCGGTTCAAATGCAGCATTCAAACCAATGGTGGTGACATGTGCTTTAGACAATTCTCTAAATCAGGTTCAACTTTATCGTAAATATGCATAAAGTTATTGTTGATACCTATAGTAAATTTTGAGTTGAGCTTTGATAAAAGTAACTTTTCACCAACAGATTGTGTTGCACCACCTCCTTTTCTACATGCCAATTAAACAACCATCACTCACAAATTTGTATGAAAAACTCATCATGCAAAATGTATATAGCTGGTATGTAGAAATCCACTTTTTTGTTGTACATAAGCTCTTAATGTGAATTCAATAGAATATAGATGCAAATTTAAAGATTTATTTTACCATGTGGATTCATCTGCTTTGATTGTTTTTTGAATTATTTAGAAATGGATGTGTTAAATTGTGGTTAAGGTTTCAAAACCCGGAGCAGAGCGCGAGAGTTTTTGCTAGTAACATTCTACAAAACTAAAAGAACCTCAGAACCGGCCCAGGTTCTGTGCACCAGCAACGAGCCTTTCACCGGGAATCTGGGTCACTGTGCGGATAAACTTCTTGGTTTCCACAACGCAACAGTCATTGAAAATCACCCACTCTGCCTTGTGACCCAAGCAACTGGAGGGATAAGTGTACCTTATCCATGGCTCCTGTCAAGTAGTGCCCAGAACCACTACTGGATGTGCATTGTAGGTGAGCTACCTTAAACGAATATCTGGCTAGCTTGGCCCTCTTGATGTTGATAGAGTAGTCAGGACTAGTGGTACTAGTGCTAAATAACTTGAGATCACGACGAGCCATAATGCTCGCTAACTGCTGCCTAATGTTGTCTGCAGCCTTCAATGCCGCGTGATTGACAAAGTTGAGCTCGCACCAGGATGGATCATCGTTGTTTTCCTTGTAAGCACGATACACATTCAGCAGCGTGAGGTGATCTACATCGATATGGATAAACCTTGCTTTTCTCAGCTGCACAGCCGATTTTTGAGCCTCCCCCGAGGCTGAACAAAGGGACTCAACGGTACTGAAAGCATGGCACAGATGGACAAAATCTCATTTGAGCAATTGAGTTTCTTGACTATGGAGGCGGTGGGGGTTCTTGGCGTAGCATTGGCTGGGTTAGAGATGGGTATGGCAGCGAATGTGACAAAAAGTAGGAAGAGGATGACCGCCACTGCCGCCATGAGAAGAAGCCGCAGGAGGCCGGAAGTGGAGGGAAACGAAAAACAAGAGTGAGAGCTCTTGGTCATTTTTTGGAGAGAGCGATGTGAAAGGGTGGTGGTTTTGAGAGGTGGATGGAATTGTAGTAGTATAAGGAGTTCAATGCGAGGGAAAGGCGCAAGAGACGCATGAAGGACTTAAATTCACAACTCATTGTCCATTCTATTCCTCATCACCATTCACCAATATATGTTGGATACTTTGACTTACTTTTATGTCACATGTTTAAGTCCGGAGTTAAATCATTATGAGTAATACTATTTAGATACGTAAAATAAGTACATATGTATTATGAGATGCTTTAGTGATATCAAATGTTTTATTGCTATTATCTTGTCATATGAGTCACTTAAATATGTTATAGTGTACTCTTACTCCAATATACCTTTAGGTCTTGTTTGGCAGCTCGGATAATACGAATGCTACCAAATAATACTTCAAAATACTAAGGAAATCTGTGACTCTGAAGCCAAGTTCTAACATGATGCATAGCAAGTGATTGCTTTTATTGAAACAAGTAAATAGACTAACAAAACATTCTACAAAACTAAAAGAACCTCAGAGCCAGCCTAGGTTCTGTACACCAGCAACGAGCCATTCACCGGGAATCTGGGTCACTGTGCGGATAAACTTCTTGGTTTCCGCAACACAACAGTCATTGAAGATCACCCACTCTGCCTTGTGAGCCAAGCAACTGGAGGGATGCAAGTGTACCTTATCCATGGCTCCTGTCAGGTAGTGTCCGGAACCACTGCCGGATATGCATTGTAGGCGAGCTACCTGAAAGGAATATCCGGCTAACATGGCCCTCTTGATGTTGACAGAGTAGTCAGCACTAGTGGTACTAGTGCTAAATAACTTGAGATCACGACGAGCCATAATGCTCGCTAACTGCTGCCTAATGTTGTCTGCAGCCTTCAATGCCGCGTGATTGACAAAGTTGAGCTTGCACCAGGATGGATCCTCCTTGTTTTCCTTGTAAGCACGATAGACATTCAGCAGCGTGAGGTGATCCCCATCTTCATGGATAAACCTCGCTTTTCTCAGCAGCGCAGCCGATTTTTGAGCCTCCCCCCGAGGCTGAACAAAGGGACTCAACGGTACTGAAAGCATGGCACAGATGGACAAAATCTCATTTGAGCAGTTGAGTTGAGGGCTAACAATAAGCATCTTCGATAGCTGAGGATCTAAGGGGAACTCGCTCATAATCTCCCCCAGCTTGGTCCAGCGGTATTCGTCATCCATTGCTCCCAGACGCTTCAAGATCTCTATCGCTTCCATCATTCGCTCTGGATGAGGAGTCTCCACAAAATCAACTAGCATCAGATCCGTGAGAACTATTTTCCTCAAAGTAAGAGCTGCCGAAGCAAATTTCGACCTACAAATTTCTGTCTGTGTGCGTCTTTGAAGATGGTTGCGGAAACTATTCTCAGTGTAAAGTCTGAAACATTTCCCGGGCCGGGTTCCCCCGGCACATGCTTGCCTCAGAGCGGCACTAGTCCTAGAAATTGGAGACACCAACAAAGATTCAACAGGGACAGGGGGGGACTGTGGGCTATATACTTTATGTGCAACCAATCCCGTGTCAATAACATAAACAATTCCAGGTACGGTTAGAGAGGTTTCTGCAATGTCTGTTGAGACGACAATCTTCCTCTCAGTAATTTGATCGAACACTTGTTTCCGAACACAGAGGCACGATTTTGACATGTGCAGATACCTGAAACTGAGCAGAAGCAATTGCAATTGCTTGGTTAATTTTGCAGCACACGCTTTCTATCTCGTCCTCTTTGGGGAGGAAAACGAGTATATCTCCGGCAGCCTCGCTGGTATGAATCTGCACAGCAGTTCGAATTGCTGCCTCGACGTAATCAGTTTCAGGTGCTTCAGAGTAAACAATTTCCACTGGATGAAAGCTGAGAGGAATGTTGATGATCGCCGGTGCCCCATATAAAAAACTAGAAACATATTTGGCCTCAGCAGCACAAGCACTCGTCAGAACCAAGCCCAGGTCCATTCTAACTCCCAACTGTTTCTTTCCCACCAGTATCTTCAGAAGTACAAGCAGAAGATCCCTGGATAAACTTGTTTCGTGAATCTCATCGACAATAATGGCACGGTATTGACTAAGCAGGGGATCAGACATTGCTTCTCTCAAAAGCATGTCATGCGTTAAGTACTTCAACACTGTTCTGCTGCTGCTGCAATCTTCGAATGGGGTGCTGTAACCAACCTCTTCTCCGATGTTTACATCCATCTCTTCTGCAACACGGCGTGATAACGCCTTAACGGCCGCCGCACGGGGCTGAGTGCACGCAACCAGCCTCTGATCATCGCGAAAAGCTGATTCCAAAAGGAATTGAGGAATCTGAGTGCTTTTGCCGATTCCAGCCTGGCCGACCACAATTGCAGGCTTGCAGAACTTGAGAGTACCCAAAATCTTGTCTGTGTGCTGCCATACCGGCAAAGTCCTCCTCTTTTCGAGGATCTTTTAGTACCTCTCTGAGTAGGGCCTCCCGCTCCACCTGTTGATCGTCCGATTCTCTTTCGAATTGTCCATCTTCGCCGCCGATCTCGCAATCAAACCCCTAAATTTGACTTCTCTTCAAAACAAAAGCCTAACTTTGAATTTTGATTTCTCGTCAGACAAAACACTAACGCAAAGCCCAATTGTTAGATTAAATTTTGTGATAGAACGGAAGACTCACCTTATAACTTATATTTACAGAGCTCGAAGGAATTGAAGAATCCTTTTGGCCAATGCCATTTCGGATTAGGATTTCTCTCCGACCAAAATCCCAAATCGAAGCGGACTTCCAAAATAAATAGGAAGAAGATAAATTAGAATCCTACTGAAAACCTTGTTACCCCCAATTGGATAGAAACGGGTGGTTGGGGGAGGGAAAGCAACGGGTGTTGGGTTCGGATATGGGGTGCCGCAGATGTTGGTGTTGGATTGAAGAAGGCTGATGGGGCGCTGCCGCTGCGTGTGCCGTGCTCTTATATTTTTGTTATTTATTTTAGGGTCCATTAGATTTTTGCCCTTACAATTCACAATCGGTAGACCAAAACCCATGTATCTAAAACATCTAATAAAAATCTAAATTTAAAATGTGTAGCTATATTGAAAAATTATTGACCTAATAATACAATAGTATTACACCTATGCCACTGATATCCTTATATGAGGTGTTTCAGAATATAACCCCAGGCGTTTCAAAATATCATCCCATGACAGTTTTAAATCGAGCCGTTTTGCAGAAAACCATCTATAACCACATCATTGATTTCAATAATTACCACGTTTATGGGAAGAGGTTGACAATCAGAAAATCCAACTGTTTTTGAGAGTTAGAATCGCACCATTCAACTTCAATAGAGATACTTTCAAGCAACATAATGTATATTGGGTCTTCAATGAATCCGATTATAATCTGTGCATTTAAACAAGTGATTATGATACGTCTTTTCATATTTATTTTATGAAAATATGTATGTATTTTATAGTATTTAATTTCGTTTGTTTCGTATGTACATTATATACTGTTTGACAATGATAAAAATTCAGAGGAAGTTGTAACAATCCGTCCTGATTATTTGTTTTTCGGATTTTGAATCGGAACGACAGAATTGTAATTTCAAGAAAATTAGGAGTTTTTGTTTTGGGTTTACTTCTTTATCTTAGTTTGTGTGCCCAAGGGGCCCACCCACTTCCCTATCATTCTCCCTCACCTATCCCAGTTCTCTGTCACTCTCTCCCCCGAAGCTCTCTATTTCCCTTTCTCTCTGAGCACCGCACACACACGCTTACACCCATTTCCCTAACGAACACCATTGCCCATTACCGTCTTTGGGCCTTCCTCCCTCCTTCATTCTCGGTGGATCACAGAGACCACCTAGAGTGGTTAAGCCCACCCACATGCCGGCGTGATCCTACTCTTCCGACCAGGAAACACCTTGGTGGAGCTTCTCCAAGTTTCCGGCCAGAATGCCGTGTTTGCAGACTGTTTTCCGACCACCTTCCGGCCACGACTGGCCACTAGGAAGGTATATTCCGATTGCTTATCGTCTGGGTTTCAATTTGGTGTATTAAATTGCATGAAACGGTTGTGTTTCGAGCTCCATCCGAGCTAGGGAAGTTACCGGCCGAATTTCCAGCATTATTCCTCTTTGGGATCCGGAACTCAACGGGTCAAGCTCAACCTGGTAACCCAAACCCATTCCAAACCCAGCCCAGGCCTTTGGGCCGGGCTGCCGAGCCCAACCCACTTCGAAACACAGGTCCAAACCCTTTTAAACACCAGGCCCTTGGGCCCATTAAACCCATGCCTTTGGGCCAACCCTTTTAAACCCCAGGCCCTTGGGCCTTGCGACTCAGGCCTTGGGCCCGTTAAACCCATGCCTTTGGGCCATGGAACCGGCCCTTTTGGCAAACCCAAATCCCCAAGTAACCTAGCCCAGTCCTAAGCTACCCAAACCCATAATTAAACCCCAGGCCTTCGGCCCTTTGAACTCTGGCCTAACCCACGGGCCTTCAGCCCAACCCTTCAGCCCAGCCTAGTCCGATCCAAACCCCAAGCCGTGACCCAGCAATCCTTTAACCAGGATCCGTTGACCCGGATTCGATTGACCCAATGTATAAAAAGGGTAAAAAAATAAATTAGTCTTTTATCCACTGCAATAGCAGTGGATAATCTTCCAACAAAATGACCTAGTTTACATACTAATGAACATATACAGAATGTAAAACACACAAAATGTATTAAGAAATTAAAATAAAACATAAATATATCATATTTGGATATAAGTATCTTGGTTTCGATTTTTCCCATAAGCGGCAAGCAAGTGACCCTTGTATTTGTTCTTGATATATATTCCATCAAGAAATAACATAGGCTTGGAAACATAAGGATAGGTAATTAAGAGTTGCCACATATGCAATTCATGAAAAATAAGAAATAACGTACAAAAATACGAAGAATCAAAATTTACCTTTTAAATCGGAAAGATTCCGCAAAGCACTCCAACACACAATGTGAGCTAGAATTTGAACTTTCAATTGCTCTGACGTACCAAGGCAAGTGATTGTATGACAACGATTCGTCACCATGCATCATTTTTTTGGCTGATTCATTCCCGTACCTGGCGCTTGCTCCATGTGAATGGATGACATCATGCCACCTTGCAGTTCATGAATCAAATGCTGCAAGTGTGTGTATTGTTCAATGAATGAATATAAAAAAAAAAACCATTGGCGTGACACAAAGTGGCGTGCACCCACCGCATACAATCTTCAAACAGTTTTTTAGAATACTCGGCTGCCACTCTCTCCTTTTCATTTAAAAAAAAAAGATATGCTAAACCGCTTCTTGATAGAAAACTTACGGAGTTTGTCTCTAAATTTTATGAGACTTAGTGACACGCCCCGACCCCGATGTCCTTTAGACATCGGGGTGGTCACGTGTTGGCCGACGCCCGAGGGGTGACGTAAGCCATTTAGAATGCGTAAGAACGAGAAATAAGAATTAAATTGAACATTAATAAGCATTTAAGGAACGTGTTCAGAGCATACAACTAATTTGAAATACTAAAAAGAAGAATATAAAATTGAAAACAAAAGGAGTGGGTCCTACACCGAGAGGACTCGAAGATGCCGATGTGGAAGTGTCTTGATGTCGTGATTGTATGCCTCGAATCTAAGCCCTAAAAGGGGCGCAAAACAAAGGTGAGTGGACCAATTTGATATACATATAAGAAAATAGCTATGAAGATACTAACCCCCAAGTTAGAAAACAAAACATGATATATAAGTAAGTTTTACTACGCCTATCATACATTTGCAATATCTCAATCACAGCCATAACAATAATCATATCTCAACTCATAACTCATATATTATAACCATAATCATACAGGAATAATCGCTAGTGAATGTCCAATATAACGCTTCAGGCCCCATGCCAGCTCCCCGTCCCTGAACAGACAGTCAGAGGAAACCACACTTCAGGCCCAATGCCAGCTCCCCGTCCCTGTACTCAAAAGTTAGAGGAAACACACTCTAGGCCCTATGCCAACACCATAACCGTCGCCCGGGATGGACCGGAACCTTATCCCTACATCCCGTGGCGGAATCGTGGACCACTAGGTAATATCAGATCAATGCCACATATATTTATATAAACATTACATCATATCACAATATTCAAAACTCAAACATCATATCACAATGTTCAATACTCAGGCTCTGCAGTCATGTAAATTCTTTCAAATAAAATAAGTATTTTAGAAGGGGTCCACTCACAGTACTTAGTCATCCAACGCTGCGCTGCTAGCGAATATAGTAAAGCCACGATATATGCACCTAGCACATAAAGGGTTCAATATAGTCAAACTCTATTCAAACGAATTTATTTGGGAAAACAGACTTAAAAAAAGGGGTTCATGACGTCGAAATTAGCCTAGGAGGGGTCCCGGACGAACCCGAAAAAGTCAACCAAAAGTCAACGTTGACCGTTGACTGGTTAAAGTCAACGTTGACCGTTGACCGGATCAACGGTCAACAGGTCAACCGAGTCACGGGTCAACGGGTCAGGGTCCACGGGTCACTGGGTCAACCCGGGTCAACTGGGTTGGGTTTTGGGTTTTGGGTCAGAAAGGGTTATAGGGTTTGGGTTTTGGGGTTTAACCCAATAGGGTTTTGGGTTTCAAAGGTCACGGGCCAAAGGCCCTAAATATACAAAGGCCCAAGGCCTTTAACATTAAACTAAAAACAGAAAATAAAATATAAAACTGGGCTGGGGTTTGAAACGGGCCTAAGGCCCGTGGGTTTCTGAAATGGCCCGAAGGCCTGGGTTGAACGGAGAAGAAGGCCAGAATCGGCCGGAATTCTACCCTAACTTTGAACGTCCATAACTTTGTCAATACATGACGAAATCAAGTGAAACAAAAACGAAAGTTGTAGTTCTCGAAGAGACGAAGAGAATGGTACCATGCACGACATCTAACTCACCGTGGTTTGGCCAGAAATCGCCTCGAAAGCTGGCAGACTCGCCGGAAATTGGGTAAGATTCAAATGAGTATAACTTCTTCAATACTCAACGAAATTGGATGAAATCAAAAGGAAAGTTGTATTACTCGACAAGACGAAGAGATTGATACCTTACACGCCGGCCAACTCACAATGGTTTGGCCGGAAATTGGCTCGAAAGCCGCCGGAGTCGTTGGAGCCTGGATTTCGGGTGTTCATTCTTCGTTTTTTAGAGCACAAGGGTGATGGTGATGATGAGGGAGATGAAGGTGACTGGCGTGTGTGTGTGTGTGTGTTCACAGGAGGGTGAGGGATGAGGGAGATACGGGAGAGATGGAGGAGAGTGAGTTCGAGAGAGAGTCTGAAAAAGTGTAGAGAGAAAGAGAGGGGAGAGGGATAGGGGATACGGGAAAAAAGGGGGACAAAATTAGGGGTGGGCCCCTTGGGCTCACCAAATAAGAAACAAAACAATTAAAAATTAAAATGAGGGGGTTTAGGGATCAAAATGAACGTTTGCAAAAACTTTAGGGATTAAAAATGTATAATTGAAAAAGGTTTGGGGGTCAATTTCTAAAATTTAAATATAATTGAGGGGCGGGTGTGACACTTAGTCCACTTCATTACCTCTTAATATAAATAATATCATTTATTAAAAAAAAAATTATATACACAATATTAATTAATTGATCAAGACTAAAAAGTGACTAAATAGATTTTGATACCGCACAACCAAAACGAATATGCCTGAGTATTTAAACAAATGTTATTTTGATAGATATTTACCCATCCAATCCCATTGCTCATCAGTCACTTCACCCGCCATCGCCATCGCCGTTCCTTCAACAACCTTCGTCTTCATCCTCCTCATCTTCACCTTCTTCCCTACGACCCACCAAACTGTTTCACTCTCTCTCTCCCCAACCTCCATCTCCAAATCGGGCGACTCCGTCCAAATCCAATGGTCCGGCATCGACTCGCCCTCCCGACTCGACTGGCTTGGCATCTACTCGCCCCCTTCCTCCCACCACGACAACTTTATAGGATACAAGTTCCTCTCCTCAGCCCCCACATGGAAATCTGGGCCGGGCCCCATTTCCCTCCCTCTGGTCAATCTCCGATTCAACTACTCTTTCCGGGTTTTTCGCTGGAACGAGTCCGAGGTCGACCCCAACCACCTCGACCAGGACCACAACCCCATCCCCGGCACCGCCCACCTGCTCGCCACCTCAGATGACGAGCTCAGGTTCGAATCGGGTCGGGTTCCGGATCAGATCCACCTCACTTACACGGACGGAGATGATGAGATGCGGGTCATGTTCGTGACACCAGACGGCGGGGAGAGAAAGGTTCGATACGGTCAGAGGGAGAACTCCCTCGATGACGTGGCGGTGGCACGTGTGGGGAGGTATGAGAGGGAGAACATGTGCGATGCACCCGCCAACAACAGTATTGGGTGGAGAGATCCCGGGTTTATCCACGATGCGGTCATGACCCGACTGGGAAAAGGCGTCAGATATTATTACAAGGTAAAATTTAAATTTTACTGTTCGATTGAAATTCTTAACAAGATTGATTACGAATGTTTGGAACTTGGAAGTGTATTAAGATTAGCTTTTTTAGGAAGCAGTTCCGAAAGCACTTCAATTTCTATTAAAAGTTTCAAACTTTCGATGTACTTTTAATGAAAGTGTTTTTAGTAAAATCACTTATGAACTGAAGAAAAGTGCTTTCTAGCAAGCATTTCAAGAGGACATTAGACCTGGCAGTTTCTGACACGACACGAAAACGACACGAAAATAACGGGTTTCGGGTCGACACGATAACTAATCGGGTCATTATCGGGTAACCCGTTAATAACGGGTCCTTAACAGGTTTACACGAGAGTGACACGCGGGTAACTTGTTTTGACACGAAAAGGAAAAAGTTATTTTGATGATTTTAATTTTTTTTAATTACTAAAAAAAACTTACTATAAAATACAATAAATATAGTGGATATATATATATATATATATATATATATATATATATATATATATATATTGTTCATTAATTATTATTGTATTATTATTCTAAATAAATTTTAAAAATTTAAGTTTTATTTATTTATTTTATAAAATATTATGAGCAAAGAGTGAGATTAAAAAATTATAAAACACATTAAAAATCAAAACATCAAGTAATTTAAAAAATACCAAATACATTTAAATATTTAAAATAATTAATTTACAAGTGCAAAAAATGTGAAAAAAATATGCAAGCACTCTTAATTGCATCATCTACGCTTTAAAGGTGCGTACATGAATTTTTAAAACTATACAAACCCTCAAGTATTTTTAAGGTAGTTCAAAATAAATAAAATTCATAATCATTAATGTATAAGTTTGAAAAATGTGAATGTAACAACCCGTCCCGACATATTAAAATATTGGTTATGAAATGACAGAGTTACCCTTCGGAGTTTTTGTACGTGTGCATGCTTGTGGGATATGTGAGGATGTATGACTCCGTTATTGGGAGCTTAGTGGCATCATTGTGGTTGATAACTTTAGGACAACCCACTCAACCCTCACATTCTCTCACCGACACACTCACCCCCCCTTTTTGCATTATTGAAAGCACTCAGACTTCATCTCTCTCTACCTCTCTCGACTGTCTCTCCATCTCTCTCTCTTATTCTCAAGCCACGGCATAAACACAAACCATACCAAAAACTTATAGATCAACGAAACAAATTGCATATTCAGACTCGTGAAAACCATACGAACCCAACCATACCATTTTCAGGTAAGAACTACGACGATTTCACGTCCAAAACTCAAGGTTTATATTTGGCACTATTCATCAACTTTTCATACGTTGCGTTTTAGGACAATCTAAGATCACAGCGAGCTTTGTGAGGTTCTAAGGAGACTCGGAGTAGTTCGTTGGAGGAGTTTGGACCTCGGGATCACGCACATCGAGAGTGGCCGGTTTTGGAGTTCGTCCCCGATGAAATCTAAGACCTTTTTCAAGGTTTTTGAAGGTATATTCATGTTCTACACTTAATTTGGAGCACATAGGAAGAAAAATGGGTCAAAAAGGATGAAAATGCGCAAGATAGGACAATTTAAAATTTTCCCAGAAATTCCGGCGAAACAGTCGCCGGAGAAGACGACCGGCAGAGGAATATTCCGTCAACTCTGACGGAATATTCTAACGCCGTTAACTGACGCCGTTACTGACGCCGTTAAAGTTGACGGAATATTCCTGACGGCGTCAACTGACGCCGTCACTGTGCACTGCGCGTGACCGCGCGTGGGGGGCGCGTGGGTCCGTGCCACGTCAGGCGCGTGGGGGCGCGTGGAACATTGAAAATTTATTTTTAAAAATATGGGGATGTTCGTGACGACGAGTAGGTCACGTTGGTATATTCAAATACCAAAATTGAGTTATGTATGAGAAGTTATTCCCGTATTTGTGAGTATGTGTTAAATGACGTATTTAAGTAATTTCTCGTATAGATGAGACGTATACTGAGGACGACCGTAGCCAAGCCCGACGCGGGGGTTACGAACCAGCTACTTACCAGTGAGTGGGCAGTATTATTTTCCGTATAACCTATATATACATATGATTTTCCCAGAATCACTTTTTAAATGGAAATATACGTTTTATCGACTTGCATATTACTTGATTTGATGCATGAGTATTTAATTATACATTTCATGCATATGTTGGTGCCGAGGACGCCAGGTAAGTACCAGGTAGGTACATGCATAATTGAGAACGAACAGTGATGAGATATGATGTAAAATGATGAGATCTGGTGTGAAATGATGAGATATCATGAATTGTTAGCTCATAGACCTGTACATACTGTTAGTGCTCCCGCCCAGAGATAGGGGCATAGTCTTTCACGTGTTGTTCACCTCCCGCACCGCATGCTCGCCTTGGATCCAAGTTAGGTGCATAGTCTTGTCGTATAGACCACTTTTGAGTGGGTACGACATGTAGGTGACTCGCGTTCATTCACATAGTCTTCAGGTGATTGTAGCACTAGAGCATTTACTATTGATACAGTGATGATGATGATGATATGATGAGATTATGATGTATGTACAGAATATATATGATTGTGATTGAGTTGTTATGAGCTATATTTACAGCCGAGGGTTGAGATAACATATGTTAGCAATATGATTATGAAATGCATAGTATGGCATCGTTTATGAAACTCAGATAGCATTGAGATGCATTGCACGGCATACATTGAAATACTTTGAAAACGTTTTATGCTGAGAAAAGATTCAGATATATGTATGTATTATTTTCTGGGAAACTATACAGGTTTTACGGAGAGGGGCTAGACTTTTGAGAAAAGATTGATTTGAAAAGAATTGTTTTAGCTGACCCACTCCCTTTTGTTTTTTGCCCCTCCAGGTTCTAGATAGCTTGATTTCTGGGTTGGCACTTCGAGGATCTTTCGGCCTTTTTCTGACAGATTCATCATATGTATGGTACCGAGTGTGTACTTAAACATCTTTCATTCATGCTTGACTGCACCGACTTAGTACGCTCTGAATATGTATAATTATTGTAATACCTCTAGCACTCATTCCTTTTTAAGTTACTAGATTTCGGTTTGAATTTATTCGTACTTCGTTATCGATCTTCGCTTCCGCACAGCGCACTTGGTTACGTCACACTCACGTGACGGCCAGCATGCCCTACTTTCGGGTACGAGTGTGTTAGTGAAAGCATATATAAAGGGGTGTGATATTCACACACCCCATTTTACTTTTTACACACCCTTCTAATTTTCGACCGTCGGATCAGATGAATTGAAGAAAATCAACAAATAGAAATTAACAAGGGGTGTGTAAGAAGTAAAATGGGGTGTGTGGATAGCACACCCCTATATAAATACTCATGATTGCATCCTCTACCCTTAGACAATCGTTACATGGTCGTTTAGATTTTTAAAACCCTCCAAATCTCATGAATAATGTTTTTTTTAGTGAAAAATTAATAATATTGTAGAAGTGAAAAATTAATAAGATTTTTTTAAAAAAAATTGCACATACCACACATTGCCACATAAATATTACTTCAAAACATTAAAACATTTGTCGTTTAAGTATTACATCTACACCCGAAAATAATACTTTTATTAAGTATATAACATAAAATTTTGTGATATCCACATCCACTAGTGTAAATATTTTAAATTGAAGATCGAATTCATTCATTGTATTCATATAGGGTCAAGGAGTGTATCTGTAAAAAATCATCAAAATCGGAGTTAAAATAACCGTTAAATCGTGATTTTTTGTTTACAACCGTCGAAAAACTTTGTCCCGTTACTTGATCTCTGAATGTTTGTTTTTTATGATTTTTTGCTGATGTGATCTCAAAACATATACGAACAAGTTTGACGGTTGTGATCGTTGAAATTAGTTTCGGATAATTCGTATCCCATCAAAACGATAGATTGACTAACACTTAAGAGTTTATTTATACTTTCATTAAGTATAATA
The DNA here is from genome assembly GCA_963580275.1 of Crataegus laevigata. Taxonomy (NCBI): domain Eukaryota; kingdom Viridiplantae; phylum Streptophyta; class Magnoliopsida; order Rosales; family Rosaceae; genus Crataegus; species Crataegus laevigata. Next base: position 4,586,742 of record OY756940.1, read on the forward strand.
TAAGATTTTGTGGTATCCACTTGTGTAAATATTTTAAATTGAAGATCGAATTCATTCATTGTATTCATATAGGGTCAAGGAGTGTATCTGTAAAAAATCATCAAAATCGGAGTTAAAATAACCGTTAAATCGTGATTTTTTGTTTATAACCGTCGAAAAGCTTTCTCCTATTACTTGATCTCTGAATGTTTGTTTTTTGTGATTTTTTGTTGATGTGATCTTGAAATATATACAAACAAGTTTGACGGTTGTGATCGTTGAAATTAGTTTCGGAGAATTCGTATCCCATCAAAACGATAAATTAACTAACACTTAAGAGTTTATTTATACTTTCATTAAGTATAACATAAGATTTTGTGGTATCCACTTGTGTAAATATTTTAAATTAAAGATCGAATTCATTCATTGTATTCATATAGGGTCAAGGAATGTAGCTATATAAAATCATCAAAATCAGAGTTAAAATTACCGTTAAATCGTGATTTTTTGTTTATAACCGTCGAAAAGTTTTGTCCTGTTACTTGATCTCTGAATGTTTGTTTTTTGTGATTTTTTGCTGATGTGATCTCGAAACATATACAAACAAGTTTGACGGTTGTGATCGTTGAAATTAGTTTCAGAGAATTCGTATCCCATCAAAACGATAGATTGACTAACACTTAAGAGTTTATTTATACTTTCATTAAGTATAACTCTCTTCATTTTGCATATCTTTGAACATTTGTATTTTGTAGTATGCACTAATGTTTTTTCATTAGACTCTTATTTTGGGGTATGTAAACTTGAAAGAAAAATGTTTTATTTATTTATTTATTAATGTTTTGAATTAGTATTTATGTGACAATATGGTATGTATATACTAATTTAGTATTATGTTTTACATTTTTTAGGGTCAAATTATGTTTTTCATTTTCATTATTTATTGATTTAAAAAATATTTTTCTTAACGGGTAACGGGTCGGGTCATATTACCTGATAATATTAACGGGTCGATTTCGGGTTGGGTCATATTACCCGTTTATTTTAACGGGTGTTACACGACACGACCCGTTAAGCTATCGGGTATGACACGAAAACGATACGAACACGAGAAACACGACACGAATGCCAGGTCTAGAGGACATGACAGGAAGTGTCTTGTGATCAGGTCGGAAGTGATTCTGAAGGATGGAGCAAAACGCACAGCTTTGTCTCACGAAACGAGGACTCGGACGAAACTACGGCCTTTATGTTTGGTGACATGGGGACTGCACCACCTTACGCAACGTTTCTTCGGACACAAGACGAGAGCATAGCCACTGTGAAATAGATCCTCCGGGATGTTGAAGCTCTTGGCGAAAAGCCGGCTTTTGTGTCCCACATCGGAGACATAAGCTACGCGATAGGGTACTCGTGGGATCATTTCTTCAGCCAAATTGAGCCCCTTGCATCCAAACTTCCATACCATGTTTGTATTGGCAATCACGAGTATGATTGGCCACTGCAGCCATGGAAACCGGAGTGGGCAACAATGTATGGGACAGATGGTAGGGGAGAATGTGGGGTGCCCTATAGTCTTAAGTTCAACATGCCTGGAAACTCATCTGAACCGACTGGAACAAGTGCCCCAGCTACACGAAATCTTTACTATTCGTTTGATGTTGGGTCGGTACATTTTGTGTACATTTCAACTGAGACCAATTTTGTTGAAGGAAGCAAGCAATTGGAATTTATAAAGCGGGATTTGGAGGCGGTGGATAGGAAGAAAACGCCATTTGTGGTGGTGCAAGGACATAGGCCGATGTACACAACAAGCTACGAGAGAGGTGATGCTCCTTTGAGGGTGAAAATGCTGGAGCATTTGGAGCCTCTGTTTGTGAAGAACAATGTAAATCTTGCACTATGGGGACATGTACACAGATACGAGAGGTTTTGTTAGTTGGTAAACTATACTTGTGGGAGTGTTGGACCTATTCATGTTGTGATTGGGATGGAAGGGCAAGACTGGCAACCGATCTGGGAGCCTAGATCAGATCATCCAACTGACCCATTGTACCCACAGCCAGAGCGGTCTTTATACCGCAGTGGTGAATTTGGGTACACGAGGTTGGTTGCCACAAGGAAGAAGCTTACACTTACTTATGTTGGAAACCATGATGGAAAGGTGCACGACACAGTGGAAATTCTGGCTTCAGGTCAAGTTCTCGGCGGTAGTGGAGCTGGTGGAGGCGGTATCAAGTCTGTTAATATCGGTAGCGGTGGTGATGCTGGGGTTATTAGGAGCAGGGGGTGTCTACATTCTCTTGGTTTGTGAAGGGAGCAAGTCTGTTGGTGCTTGGGGTTTTTATAGGATACGTTAGGGGTTACATTTCATATTTCAGGAAAAAGGCCGTTCCAGGAAGTAACTGGACTCCTGTGAAGAGTGAGGAAACCTGAGCTCTTACAACTACTGATTGCTGTGTTTGTAAATATTCAAACTTTCTGCACACATTTGGTGTCGGTACTGACTTTCACTCCCGTTTTCTCTTCCCGCCATCACCCCCTTATTTCTGCCCCGTCCCTGGATCTTATTTGATTTGTTTGATCCAAAAACTGCGAAAAAAAAAGAGTGGAGGAGAAGAAAATAGGAATGCAAAACTATATAGTGTGATCTAGAGCTGTATGGTTTTTGAATCTGAACATAAAGGCTCATTTTATTGCATGTGTATCCCAAATAGGGGGGACCCTGTTATATACAATCAAAAATAATGTGCAAATTCTCTGCAGACTGCTTGCTGGTATTTCTAAGACTGTTGGCCTTCACTCAAGCAAACGGCGTGTACGTTGATTGGCACCTTTCACTCGAGAGTTAACCTTGTCAATATCGTCAGAGAGATTATCGATGGCTTTGTTTTGCCTGCATTTTTCCAAATTACTTAACAACAATGCAGAGATATAGATGCAAACCACGAAGAGAGTTCACGACGAAGAACAAAGATATTGACCTGTCGAGTTCATGTCCCATGTCCATAGCCATACCCTTCAAATCCCCCAAAATGTTACTTAGATCTGAAAGTCCATCATCTTGCTTTGCCTTCTCATACTGTTATTCCCAAACCAATCCCAAACTAAGTAAAATCGGGAGAGCACGTAGCCACATTCTCGATAATCGTAATCGCAAACACTTACCTCGACTTTCTGCAAGGCACCTGAGCCTTCGGGAGGAGGCAGGAGCTGACCGCCCTTTCGGACCTAAACCCAACTTCTCCCTCTGCTGTGGGTCAGCCTTTTTGGGTGCAGAAGCTGAGCATGATCACCATATACAAAAAGCATCATGAGGTTTTGAAGAATCAGGAAATGAAGCAAGCAGATTATAACAGAAGCAAACCTAATGACAGATCGGGTCTCGAAATATCCTTGGTCTTCTTCGGCTTCCAAGGCATTGAGAACATGCCTCCAAGATTGTTTAAAATCTTCTAACCCTGTTTTCAGAATGCATCATTAGGTATTACGATAAAAAATGCTGCTCCTCTTCGGGTTTCATAGTTTCTTGTGTCACAAGAAAAACTAAAATCATCTAGATTGCAAAACCCTAACAAGACAGAGAGATTACCCGACTCAAATCCTTATCGATATCAACAGCCGCCATGTGAGTCCTTGTAATTTGCTCACCCTGCTGGTGCAACATGTCAAGGGTCCTTGTAGCATCCCCTCTGATGTCCTCTGCAATCCTGAGGCAATTGTCGACACTCTTTGTTGTCTCCTCGGACTTGTTAACAGCGTATTTCTCTAACTCTTGCATACTCTGATGCTCTAATGGTTTTTTTTCGTTACTGAAATCCTGAGGCAATCGCGTGTTCTTCCCCGCGTCTGAATCAGCTTGAAAACCCGGGTCTACAGAACCTTGCTTTTCAATCTTTGCAGGCGATTTCTTAAACCCAAACATTTTGCCAAAAAATAAGGGTAAATTACAAAAAACTACCTCAACTATGGGTGTCATGACACTTTCATACCTCATCTCTAAAACGTGACAATGTCATACCGCATCTTACGAATTTGTGACAATGTCATACCTCTGTCAATTTTTCTGTTAGTTTTTCTGTTAAGTGCTGACGTGGCAAGATATGGGGACCACTCACTAATACAGCTGGATTAAAAAATAATTAAATATATTTTTAATAATTAAAAATTAAAAAAGTTAAATTTTTTTATTTTTATATTAAATCTCTCTCTCTCTCCCTCTCTCTCGCCTCTCTCTCTTCTCTCTCCTTCTTCTTTTTCTTCTTCTGGGCCGAACTGATTTCACTTTTTTTTTTTTCGTTCTTCTCCTCTCTTCTTCTTCTCTCTCTCTTTCTCTCTCCTCTCTCATTCTTCTTCTTCTTCTGGGCCGAACTGATTTCACTTTTTTTTTCCTTCGTTCTTCTTCTCTCTTCTTCTTCTTCTCCTCTCTCTCTCTCTCTCTATCTCTCTCTCTCTCTCTTGTCCTTATTTTAATTTTAGTTATATTTTTTATTTATAATCTCTCTCTTTAGGATTTTTATTTCTCTCTTTCAATATTCATCCACCCCAGATTCATCTTCATACCAAACCCTGATTCGTCTCCATCCAAACGGCTGTCGTCTTCTCCTGTAAAACCCATATCCCCCCCGCTTTTCAATCCCTTTTTTTTTTCCCTCAGAGCTTATCGATTTCTTTCAATTTTCTCGAAGCTTTTCAGGGATAAGGAGAAGGAAAGGAGCGGATCTGCAGTCTAATGTGCTTTTCAATGAGCGAATCTACAATTTGAAAGGGGTTATGGCAGACTAATTTGGCAAGAAGAAGACGACAAGAATCGGATTAGTCACCTGGGCTCTCCTAAATTTGCAGACAAAGAAGCAAAGCATTTTCCAAGGACCCAGATGGCCGAAGTTTCGAACTTGCAGCGGAATCGGATGTGGGACTCTCTGATTCAAGGCATGCGATCTTCAACCCAGCGAAGAAGACGCGAATTTCAACCCAGATAACGAAGAAACTGGGAAGGGAGATGGGAATGGGTCTGGACAGAGAAGAGAGAGAGGAGAGAGAGAGAGAGAGAGAGAGAGAGAGAGAGAGAGAGAGATTTAATATAAAAATAAAAAAAAATAATTTTTTTAATTTTTAATTATTAAAAATATATTTAATTATTTTTTAATCCAGCTGTATTAGTGAGTGGTCCCATATCTTGCCACGTCAGCACTTAACAGAAAAACTAACAGAAAAATTGACGGAGGTATGACATTGTCACAAATTCGTAAGATGCGGTATGACATTGTCACGTTTTAAATATGAGGTATGAAAGTGTCGTGACACCAATAGTTGAGGTAGTTTTTTGTCATTTACTCAAAAAACAAATAGTTGTCAAAGTGGTCACGCCTGCAAAATATTACGAATTTAGCAATAGAAGATCAAACTGAAACTTGTCAACCAAAAATTACAACATGCGTTATGATCAAGAACCACAAATGTACCGAGAAATGTCGATAAAAATTGAAACTTGGCAGTTTTTCTTACACAAACCGTCGCGGTTTTTGGGTTATGGGTTTGGTTTGTGCTTGAATGATACAACCCAGACCTGCAATGGCCTCAACCTGCAATGGCAGCTATAATGATGGGGACGAAGGGACATAGCAGAGAGAAAAGAGATAAAAGGATATGATATTCCTTAATTCCACAATGACCTAACAATTTCCTCTGGCTACCATTTAACCACGTGCCAGTGTAATTTTCCCCACTACATGTGTGCCAGCTGGACTCCACTACATACTTAGGTGATTACAATTGAACCCGGATACAAAAACCCTTACACTTTTAACCCAAAATTCCTTACAAAACAGAACTATATTACTACTACTTGACTATTTCTTCTACTTAGCGATACTGAGCAATTCTTCTTTTGAGTTCACAACAATGCTCTCCCCTTAGAACAACCTTGTCCTCAAGGTTTTAGAGTGAAAAACCTGGGTATTTACTCTGAAACTCGTCAAAATCTTCCCACGTTGAGCTTGCTTCTTCTTGATCCTTCCATTGCACCAACACCTGCACCCCTGCAGTATTTCCTTTTCTGTACACCCTCCTAGCAAGTATGGCTTGTGGAATATTGTGATCAAACCATCATCAGTGACTTGGGGTAGCTCAGTCTGTGGAGTGATAGTTGGTCCAAGGTGCCTTTTGAGGCTGCTCACATAGAAGACAGGATGGATTTTTGTCTCCAGAGGTAGCTTGAGTTTGTAAGCAATCGGTCCAACTCTCTCCAAAATTTCATAGGGTCCATAGTACCTTGGTTGTAGCTTGTGATAGCTATGTAGGGATAAGGCTTGCAACTGATAGGGTATCAGTTTCAAGTAAACAAAGTCACCCACTTTGAAATTCCTTTCAGTCATCTTCCGATCGGTATATTGCTTTATCCTATTCTGAGCCACCACCAAGTTGTTCTTCAATATTGACAGCACCTTATCTCTGTTCATTAGCTCTTGTTCCACAGTTTCCACCTTTGTAGTGCCCATCTCATAAGGAATTACTTGAGGTGGGGGGTAGCCATATACGATCTCGAAGGGAGTATGTTTCGATGAAGTGTGGAAGGAGGTGTTGAAGAACCATTCAGCCCATGGTAGCCACTGAACCCATTTCCTAGGCTGTCGTCCTACGAAGCACCTCAAATAAGTCTCCAAGCATCTATTCATTACTTCTGATTGCCCATCACTTTGAGGATGGTACCCCGAACTCATGCACAACTTAGAGTCCTGCAACTTAAAAAGTTCATTCCAAAACCCACTTGTGAAAACTGGGTCTCTATCACTCACAATAGAGTTTGGCATCCCATAAAGCTTAAAGATGTGTTCCACAAAGAGCTGTGCTACAGAAGATGCAGTGTAGGGGTATGACATTGCAACGAAATGGGCATATTTGGAGAGCCTGTCCACCACCACCTATATCACTAATTTACCCTTGCAACTAGGTAGACCATCAATGAAGTCCATACTGATATCACTCCAAACTCTCTGTGGTATTGGAAGAGGTTGTAACAGTCCAGGGGGTGAGATATTCTCAATTTTGTTTTGCTGGCAAGTAGGAAATTCAGCTATGAACTGCCGAATGTCATGTTTCATTTTTTTCCAGTAAAACCCTCTTTTGATTCGCTGGTATGTTTTAAGCACTCCCTGATGCCCAGAAGATGGGGTTGAATGATGTTCTGCAATAATTTTGACTTTCCAATCAGAGGTTGGGCCTAACACAATTCTTTTCTTATAACAAAGAAACCTGTTGTCAATAGAATAACGATGCCATTTCGAACTATCAGTGCCATCATGAGTAGCTTGCAGCAACATATTCTTTTTCTCCCTAACCCAAGCATCATGCTCATTGCTCCGTCTCAACTCATCCAACCAACCTGCATAGGGGTAAGAAATGGCAGCACACTCACTGATCCTACCAGTATTAAGGACCGGTTTTTGCCTCTGAGTTGTGTCATGCAGCCTTAACAGTGCATTAGCCACCATATTTTGGGCCCCTTGTTTATATTGAATTTCATAGTCATACCCCCATTAACTTAGAAATCCACTTTTGTTGAAAATGAGTACTTGCCCGTTGACTTAAGAAATATTTAAGGCTATTGTGGTCAGTTTTGATAACAAAATGCATTCCCTGCAAGTAATTCTGCCACGTCTTCACTGCATATACTATAGCAATCAATTCTCTCTCATAAGTAGAGCGAGCTCGGTTTCGAGGACCAAGAGCTTGACTGGTGAATGCGATAGGTCGTCCCTCTTGTTGAAGAACAGCCCCAATACCACATCCGGAGGCGTCACATTCCAATTCAAAGGGCTGAGAGAAGTTTGGGAGAGCTAAAACCTGGGGTGAGATCATGATGGATTTAAGATGGTCAAAAGCTTGTGCTGCTTCATTACCCCAATAAAACCCGTCCTTTCGAGTCAACTGATAGAGAGGGTGACAAATCTTGCCATATCCTGGAACGAATTTTCGATAATATCCAGTTAACCCGAGGAACCCTCTTAATTCTTTGACAGATTTTAGAGCTGGCCATTCTTGTATAGCAGACAACTTAGAAGGATCAGCTGCCACCCCTTTTTGAGAAACAATGTGTCCCAAATATTCAATACTCGACTGTCCAAAAGAGCATTTAGATTTTTTAAGATATAATTGATTTCTCCTTATGACTTCAAACACAGTTTGCAAGTGTTGCAAGTGCTTCTCCCAGCTCTTACTGTAAATCAAAATGTCATCGAAAAATACCAACACAAACTTCCAGAGATATAGCTTAAATATATCATTCATCAAGCTTTGGAAAGTGGCTGGAGCGTTTGTAAGTCCAAAAGGCATTACTAAAAATTCGTAGTGACCCTCATGAGTTCGAAACGCAGTTTTTTCAACATCACTAGCTGTCATTAGGATTTGGTGGTAACCAGATCGCAAATCAAGCTTAGTAAAGTACATAGCACCATACAACTCATCCAATAAATCATCAATAAGGGGTATGGGGTATTTATCCTTGATGGTCAAGGCATTAAGTTCCCTGTAATATATACACATTCTCCAGCTGCCCTCTTTCTCCTTTACCAATAGCACAGGAAATGAGAAAGGATTATGGCTCGGTCGAATGAACCCATCAACCAATAATTCTTAAACTGTTTTCTCAATTTCTGTCTTCTGTAATGGACCATAATGATATGGTCGAATGTTTGGTGGTTTTGCTCCCTGGATTAGAGGAATGTGATGATCATGTTCCCTGGATAGGGGTAACTTAGTAGGGACTTGGAAAATTATGTCAAATTGCTTCAACATTGCTTGAAGTTCATGCAATTGATCTGCATTCAATTCGCAAGACTCCAGTTTCTTCCCTTCCACAGAATAAAGAAACAGTCCCAAATTAGAACTGCCGAGTGCCCTTTCAAGGTTTTGGAGAGAAATCTCTTGTATGCACTGTGATGGGGTCACAGTAGTGGACAGTGTATAACGATGGTGATCCTTGGTGAATTCCATTGTAAGCAACTGAAAATCCCATAGGACCGGACTCACAGTTGACAACCATTGTACTCCTAAAACAACATCACAACCTCCCAAGGGCAAAGAGAAGAGATCAACCTTGCAGGTATAACCCCCCAAGGAAAGAATAGTATCTCTGCAGCAACCAGAGCTACGAACCTTGCCTCCATCAGCTATCATGACTTCAAAGTTCGTGGTAGGAGAGACTGGTTGACCCCAGTGTTTCAACAATTTGGAGTCTACAAAATTGTGAGTACTTCCCGAATCTAGCAGAATGCGAACATGGTGCCTATTAAATTGGCCTTCAACCTTCATAGTACAAGCTGTTTGGCTCTCACCAATACCATAAAAAGCACAAGAACTGAGTTCCATGGGCGGATCTGAGCTAAAATCCTCCAAAGAAGGTAAATCGACCCCCTCAGGATCAAGGAATCATTAACAATTGCTTTAACCCACACTTATGCCCCGCAGTCCACTTATCAGTGCAAAACCAACACTCTCCCCGCTCCCGTTTCTTTTGAATCTCCTCAGGTGACAATTTCTTAATAGGGTATACACTCTGGCGAGTGACTGTAAAAGGATGAGGAGTGGTGGATGGTTTGGATAGAATAGTGGATTTCAGAGTGGAAGTTTTGAGCTCAGTAAATTTGGCATCTAATTGGAGAGCGATGGAAATGGCTTCATGAACAGACGTAGGTTTCAATAACTTGACATCAAATTTCAATTCCTTCCACAAGCCCCCGATAAAGCAACTCTGAAGCAAGGATGGACCAATTTCAGGCGAGCGAGTAGCTAGGCGCCGAAATTCTGATATATAGTCACGGAGACTACCAGTTTGACGGAGTTTGAAGAATGCTTCAACACTATCTTCAAATGCAGGGGGTCCAAACTCCATACACAAGGCCTTAGTGAACTCCCACCAAGTAGGTGTTGTATTCAAACAATCTAACCAACGAAACCAATGGAGAACCTCCCATTCAAAATGGAAAGAAGCAGTGAGGACTCGTTGAGCATCTAGGATGTGGTAGAATGAGAAATACTGCTCCGCCTTGTAGATCCAGGCGAGAGGATCGTCGCATGCGACAAATCTTGGAAAATCGAGACGTTGAGGCCATGGCAGCCGTGGTGGAGCTCCCCCCCAGTCACCGAAGGACTTCGTGGAGGTGGCAAAGGATCCAAGTCAGGGAGTGGGGGATCTGCAACAGGCGAGGAAGCAGATACACCGGTGCCAAAACGGTGACAACCAAGCTCACGACGAAACTGCTCGAAGTAGAGAGGCAAATGAGCATCGAGGTGAGAATGAAATTGGGAGTCAAACGTCGTGTTAATAGCAGAGGTGATAATGGAGGGAAGCTCGGACAAGGTGGCTTCAATGGAAGAGACACGGGCGTCCATGGCAGCAAAGCGAGAAGTGTTTGTGTAACGAGGCATGCACAGCAAGGAAAACCAGCGATCGAATGGGTGATACCAATGATACAACCCAGACCTGCAATGGCAGCTATAATGATGGGGACGAAGGGACAGAACAGAGAGAAAAGAGATAAAAGGATATGTTATTCCTTAATTCCACAATGACCTTACAATTTCCTCTTGCTACCATTTAACCATGCGCCAGTGTAATTTTCCCCACTACATCTGTGCTAGCTGGACTCCACTACATACTTAGGTGATTACAATTGAACCCGAATACAAAAACCCTTACACTTTTAACCCAAAATTCCTTACAAAACAGAACTATATTACTACTACTTGATTATTTCTTCTACTTAGCGATACTGAGCAATTCTTCTTTTGAGTTCACAACATTGAAACACAAGAAGAGGAATTAGTGAAGAAATTGGAGAGAAACAAAGGATTTTCTGTGGAGAAGTATTTATTTTCTATCTATGTGGTTGTGAGAAAAATCAGAGAGAGGCGCTGTGGAAAAGCAGAGAAACTGGACGGCTCTAACATCCTCTGAGTCCAAGGTCCAACTTTGAGAGACCGTTGGGAAGGATTTTAACTTCTTCCCTCCTCAATTTTTCTCACTTTTTTTTTTTGTGGATAAATTAAAGATTATTGTCAAAATATGTTTGCACGCCACGTGTTGCCACGTGGGTAAACCAGATGGCCACCGGGTACTGTGGTCCATTGGCAATGGGCAGGCTTTGCTGTTGAGCGAATGAAAATCTCAAATTCTTTAATTGGGTCCCTCATTTTGGGTTCAAAGAGAGGAAGTGATTGGGTGGCCCAAAGCTTTATTTCATCCTATAATTTGTTTATTTTAATCTTTTGTGACAGTAATTGAAGATTGAGACTTCTTTTGTCGTAGAAGAGAAATATCATTAGACTACTTGATATTTAGTTTGTTCTATAATTGTTTGGGATCAATCTTTTGTGTTGTGAGTAATTTTTATGCGTGATCATTAAACTGTCATCTAATGTTTTTAGCTTTTTTCATGTATAATATGTTTATAAATAATGCACCATAATTTTTACGAAATATCGGTAATGTCGTTGACCCATACATAATACTGAATTAGTAACACCAAGTGACATAAGACTGTCACACTAAAAAACTTTTTCTCGCAAAAAATGCATGAACAACAACATAATCTGTGAAAAAGATGATTTGAAAATTGAATTAACGTCAAGGAAAAATCAAATTCTCAGCCAAACAAAAACACCACAAAATCAAATTGGCTAGTTGCAATTTGAAGGGGCAAGAGTCACCGAAAGAAGGTGGTAGTTGCTTGCATGGTAGGGTAACTTGTTAGGATAATGGAAAGGCCCACTTGTCTTGGCCGAAAGTGGGATCAAAATCTTCACATACATTTCAAGAAATTTCAAGGAAATGCAGAAACAATCATCATGCAAATAATTGTGCCAAATTTCCAGTTAAGTGAAAGATGGTTGGTTGAGTTGGTAGTAAGGATCGTTTTTTTCGCTAGATAAAAGTCTAAGTTCAAGTCTCGCTGTTGACAACCCTTCTTGATGGAGGATCTATAAAAACAAAACAAAAAAGGCTGAGACCTCAAAGTCCTCAAGAAAACTTGTGAAATGCCCGGACTCTGGAATGGGGTAGCCTCCCCTCCACCTAAACTTTTCAAGATCAAAAGAACATGGAGCAAGAACAAAAAATTTCTTTAGTTGGACTAGCCAATTAATTGAAAAAAGATTAATCGTGGAGACGTTGGAAAATGACGAATCAAGACATTTCCCTCGTCTCAAACATGAGGAAGATAAGCAGACAAAATGTAACACACTCTCTTTCACTAATTCTCTCCTTACTCTGCTACTAACTTTCTCAGAGGGATACTGAGAAAGCAATGGCGGCAATGCCGTCAAAGGAGAAACTCAAGACTCTTCTTTATAACAACCTCTTGTTCTGGCAGCCGAGCAAGGAGGCAGCTTCGTGTGAAGAACGTGGCGACTGATGGGAAAGATGTCGCCACTCAAACCCAACAAGGTTTGGTTAAATTTGTTTCCTTTTGATATAAAGTTTTGGTTGCAACGTGCTTTTTTTCACAAAGTGAAAACATTGATGCTTTCATAGCCAAATGCATAAGCACTTTCTACCCATCTCAGCTGAGGTGGGAATTTACTTTGCCATATCAGTTTTAAGTCAGGGGGGTTCATCACAGTCTCACTTTGAAGATTTCAGTGCCCCGTCGTCGAAATTTCAATATAGGAGACCAATCATAGTTGGTTTGAAAATGCTTCCCTAGAAAGCACTTCAGCTCAAAAGCTTTTTCTCAGAAGCAAGTTGAAATTCTCTCTTCCATGTATTTTGCTTACCGAGAAGCATATTCAACTTTTTCTATGTTGTTAAAGCACTTTCAATAGTAATTCATTTATATAAACTTCATGAAGTTGTTAATTGACGAGAAACTATGAAATTGTTTCATTTGGTCAAGTGTTTCAGGTAGTTTGGCTACAAATCCTCCAGATTCTTCATCCATTGCATTGAATATCAAATACCATGCCGAATTCACACCCTCTCTCTCTATCGGATCGTTCGCACTTCGTAAGGCATGCTACGCCACTGCTTAAAGTGTTCGTGACATGCTCATTGTTACTAAGAAAATTACCTGTAAGTACTATAACAGACTGAACGTAAGCAGGCATATTATCTCTCAATGGAGTTTCTACAGGTTTGCCATAAGCCTCTGTCTTTTTATCCTGACGCCAAAAATCACCTCTATTTTCGGCGAATCACGCACTTTACGAGGTAGAGCTCTCTTATGAAGAACTAATATGCCATAAAGCAGGCATATTAGCTCTTCATGAGGTAGATAGTGTTTCTCCAAACTTTAATTAGCTCCTTAAAAAAAAGTATAATGGCCCTATCAAGTGCCCTTTTTGAGAAACCTGATCACTTTTGATCCAACTCAAAGCACAATATTCTGAATCCTGGTTTAGTTTAACACAATAATGGCCCTATCAAGTATAATTTTGCTTGTCTATCTTTTTGTAATTTATTTTATTTGGTTTTGTTTAACACAATAATCCAGCAACTAATAAAAACAAGAAGAAAAAAAAAACTAATTTAAACAGAAGAAAAATAATAAAAACCCTCTAAAATTGTAATGTTGAACTCTTTATATTTGACAAAAAAAGGTTCACTACAAAGATATTTCACAGTATTTTAAACTATCATTGGATTCGACTACGCTGTGGTATTGAATTCGACCACACGGTTGCTGTGGTATTGAATTCGACCATACAGTGAAAGTGCAGTGACAGCAATCTTGTTCAACAAAAACTACAGTGACAGCAATCTTGTTCAACAAAAACTAATCTTTGAGGTTGTCCCTTTAGCCGCTTACCAGGTCTGACAACCGTTTGGCAGCATCCCAACAGACTTCATTAGAGGGTTTCGGGGACAACACCAACATGGGATATTGCTTGTAAAGATCTTTCAAGTAGTATGTCCCAGAAAGGCCTTCCCTTTCGCCGCATATCACCAGCTCTTTAGGCCATTTGACGGGGTCCCTTGTAAAAATCCAGACCTGAAGTTTGTGGGCTGGATTTTTACAAGGGACCCCGTCAAATGGCCTAAAGAGCTGGTGATATGCGGCGAAAGGGAAGGCCTTTCTGGGACATACTACTTGAAAGATCTTTACAAGCAATATCCCATGTTGGTGTTGTCCCCGAAACCCTCTAATGAAGTCTGTTGGGATGCTGCCAAACGGTTGTCAGACCTGGTAAGCGGCTAAAGGGACAACCTCCATCTTCAAACCAACACAATTCTGGTAGATTTTCCACATCACCCCTGGATTAAAATGACATAAAAACAGATCAAATAAACAATAATTAAAATCGATATTCATTCAAAACAGATTAAATTAACAGTAATAACCTCAACTCCTCGATTATCACGGATTCAAGGCGCGGAAGGACTTCCATGAGCACCTTATCTCTGGGGAAAAGTACAGCAGTCCTGCGATGGGCCCCAAAGTCTTGCCAGTAGCGGAACCTCACTTGGAATCGCCCTTCTCTTGTGTCGCTTTTAAAAAGGGTAAGCTTTATCTCATATTCGATATACGATATGTTCTTTGGCAGTCGTCTATCAAAGAACCCAATTTTGTAGTAACAAGGACAATTCGACCCTAAAATTGGTTCTTTACCGACTTTGAATATTGGGATCTTGCTTTCCAGTTCCTCTTCAATGCTAATAGTTCTAAAAAAAAATAGGGGAAATGATTCAAAATCGAATTAACAATCCAATTGCTTGTTTAAAATCCCACTGACAACTTACCTGCTCCGGAGATCAAACTCTCCCTCCTTCATAGTTGCACCATCAGCATTTGTTTCTTTGGGTCTCCCAAGGAAAGTTACTTGTCGAGACTGGGTTGTCTTCTTCGGAGACAGCACCCACATGGGATATCTTTCATCCAGATCTTTGAGGTAGTATGTCCCAGAAAGGCCTTCCCTTTCGCCGCATATCACCAGCTCTGTCAGCCGTTTGGCGGGGTCCCTTGTAAAAATCCAGCCCACAAACATCAGGTTGCCATTTTCGCTCAGTTCTTGAAAAATCTCCACAGCTTCCAGGTCTTTGGTAGTCACGACATCGGTCCTCATCGTGCGGCCACTTTGAAGATGTGAGCCATCTTCAATACAACACACTTCTGGAAGATTTTGCACATCACCCCTGTTGAATTAAAATTAAACAGATAAGATAAACAATAATTAATACTGGTATTCATTCAAAACAGATTAAATTACAGTCATAACCTGAGCTCCTCAATTATCACGGACTCAAGCCTTGGAACAAGTTCCCTGAGCATCTTGTCTCTAGGGCATAGTAAAACGGTCCTGCGATGGGCCCAAAGTCAAAGTCTTGCCAATAGCGAAAGCTCACTTGGAATCGCCCTTCTCTTGTGCCGCTTTTAAAAAGGGCAAGCTTTATCTCATATTCGATATACGAAGCGTTCTTCGGCAGTCGTCGGTCAAAGAACCCAATTTTGTAGTAACAAGGATAACTCGACCCTAAAATTGGTTGTTTACCGACTTTGAATATTGGGATCTTGCTTTCCAGTTCCTCTTTAATGCTAATTGTTCTAAAAAAAAATAGGGGAAACGATTCAAAATCTCATTAACAATCCAATGCTTGTTTAAAATCCCACTGACTACTTACCTCGTCCGGTAAAGATCGAAATCTTCCTCCGTCAGAGCTTCGCTTGGTTTATCCAAGTCTTTCGTAGACGCAGTTGTCATCTGAAAACCCATTAATCAAAGATCAAATCTTTATCAGAAAAACAAAGCAAGACGCCAAAATTGTAATCCCCATTTCCTAAGAATTGAAATCAAGAACGAAGAACCCAATTCACAAAGGAATAAAAACCTGGCGCTCGACTCGAACTTCAAAATATGCGGAAAGAATGGCGACCGAGTCTTCTTAACCGCGGCGGAGCTGCTCGGTGCTCGACTCGAAGTTCGCAATCTTAATCTCGGAGGGAGATGATATCTTAATCTGGAGGGAGACGGAGCTGCTCGGTGGTCGACTCCAATTTCGCAATCTTAATCTCGGAGGGAGATGATATCTTAATCTGGAGGGAGACGGAGCTGCTCGGTGGTCGACTCCAATTTCGCAATCTTAATCTCGGAGGGAGATGATATCTTAATCTGGAGGAAGATGATGGTTTTTTTTTTTTTTTTTGGAGGTTTAATAAAACACCCCGGTACTGTTTACTTTTAACGAAAAACCGTTTTTTTACCTTTAACTGTCACTATTTACTATACCTTTAAAAATGGTTTTTCGTTAAAAGGAAAGTTTTCAAGCCCTTTTCGTTAGTTTACCTTTTTTTTTTCTTCAAATGAGGGAGCCGATGGACTCCGTTTTATAGTTTTTCTGTTGCCCTAAAAAATGAAAAAAATGAAAATAGTTTTATTATATTTTTGTGTGGATATTCGAGTTTTTATTTTTATTTTTTAAGATTTTATTAAAACACTAAACACACACTTACAAACAAACAAGCAAAAAGAATGAAAAATTGGCTGAAAATTTCAAAACCTAACGCTAAGGAGGAAAAAAATTTGGGGTAATCGTCTAAAGTTTAAGTTCATGAGGCATTTGGCTAAAATTAAAGTTTAAACAGAAAATTGACACCGCTATACAAGTTCATGAGCAAAACTGACAAATAACTCTGTTGTTAAATGGTGGGCTTCAAGTTTAATTTGTAAAAAGTAAAATTATGAATTTTGCGACAAAGAAGAAAAATAAGAATTTAGTTTTAATTTTTTTAGCATATTATCTGGTGCATAATAAATATAAATAACTAAAGTCCAATAAGACAATGTCACTTGTGAATTTATTGATATTTTTACATTAAGAAGATGAAGTGTTTAGTTAAGTCACACAATAGGTATCTTAATTTGGTATCAAATTCGTCATCTACAAAATTCGAACCTAAGACCTCTCACCCCTAAGCGAAAATGAATATTACGAGACCGCAGTACTGAGCGGCAATAAGTCAATATCACTTAAAATAAAAATAATAAATATTATTATATTATTATGCTACCATGACCATGTACCTGACCGAACTACGTCCTTCTCCATTTTTAATGCCCTTCGAATTTATGACCCAAATCTTTATTTTTCGAAAATCTAAATACTACTGTTCTAAAAATCCCCGCCTAGGCGCTAGGCCCCAGCCCGCCGCCCCGATTAATGCTAAGGGCGCCTAGACTTGCTGAGGCACCGCCTCGAACGCCTAGGCAACCGCCTAGACCGCCTAGACCCGCTTAAACATTCGCCTAAGTCGCAACTCACTTAGAAAAAATAGATAACTTTCATTTTGCATTTTGTTTTTTTCCCAATAAATTGTAAGAGACTTGTTGCATACTTAAATGAACACACATTATATCCTTATTTCACATGTTTTCATTATGTTTCAATACTTCATAATATATATGCATTCTATTTTGTAGTTTATGATGAAATTATATATATTTCAAGTATAAGCAGACACTTATTTTCACGAAATATGATTGATTTACTTAAATCCGCCTAGGCCCCGCCTAAGCGCCTAAGCGCTAGGCCCCAGCCCGCCGCCCGACTAGCGCCTAGCGACTTTTAGAACCTTGCTAAATACTAATTTGGATGTAAAGATCAACTGCCTCGGTATTTTATTGGGCCGGACAAACACTCTAGGATCGTTTCTCTGGGACGGAGACTATTTTCAGGATCTCAATTTTTAGAGCCCAAGAAACAGGTAATCTGACCACTCAAATTTGAATTTAATTATTAACTTATTCTGTTAGCCCACCTTACATAACTCGAGACTTCCCATTTCTCTTTTTGAAAAACCAAGAATTCAGATTTCTTGGGCCTAGACTCCAAACATTGAGATTTGGACATGATCCAAATTCGTTTCACTGTCTTTAGCTAAAACTATATAGGACAATGATCAGAACGTGTTGTGAACTATCTCGAGTACGGTAGTTCCTCGAATTAGTGAAAAATCTATCTCCATTCAAGGGTCAAAATGAATCCGTTAATAAGAATTAAGGCTAAATTTAGCCAAGGGCATGCGAGATATAGCAGGCCTCGACCTTTTCGGTTGCTCAAGGACTGCGTTTAACCTTCCACAACTGGAGGTGATCTTGTTACGCCAAATTTCCACCATCTCCTTGTAAATATTCACACGTCTCAATTATTTCATAAAATAAGTTCTTTTTACTAGCCTTTCTGCACACACTCACGTGCGTGCGAGATGTTTTTTTACAATCACGGGCGCTACACGCCCCTAATTATGTCTTGCGTTATTTTTTTTCATTGTAATTGTCGAAATGGCTCACTGAACAAATTGAAAATGACTAACAGACGACATCTTTAATGGCGTGAGAAATTTGTTTGATAACCACGTAAACGAAAATGACATTAATGTTTAATTGTATGGCTTATGTCACATTTTTCGAGCTATATATCATGATCAAATGATGGTATGTTTTGATACGTTGATCCAAAACAAAACGATGAACAATATGAACATACAAAAACATAAAGTCTACTTGTAACATGATGACGCCATTACCAAATCATGGTCGCGGAAGAGGCATTTTTTAATTACCAGCACTACTTGGTTTTAATTATTTATTGCGTCAGTTGTTTTCATGCAATAGTGAAACAACACTTGCGTGTGAGAGGATTAAAACAGCCTTTTTTTAGGAGGCATTAAGTGTTCATTTGTCTATCAACATTCATATTCATTGAGAGCTGAATTTTATATGTTTGCGAATGGTGTTTTTTTAATTGGTCGTGCTTAACTTGTTTCTATTTTTCTATGGAAGATGAAAGTTTATTACATTAGTTTCCAATCGCTTTATTTGTAGATTGCCTTATCATGTTTTTATTCTTAAGAAAAATTAGTGTAACAATTTTGTTTTTGTTTTTACAATCAAACCCGAGCCTTGTTCTATTAAAAGTGCAAATGGAGGTTGTTTTCTTAATGTGTATATGCCAACCCTATTTTATTTGGTATAGATATTGTACCTTAATATAAAATTGAATACATAACGTAGTAATAATCTTGTTTTATTAGTGCAAAACATGTATATCTATCATATTTTGGAACACTGTAAAAGGTGTTCATTTTTATAACCTTCCAATCAAAAATACAATCCCATGCATGAAAAAACAAACAAATAAGATACAGTTATTTACTTGATAAGACAAATAATTACACCCGAACTTTGAAGTTGTTCCCGTTCATATTCCTAAAAATAAAGTAATCAAATCCTTTACAGCCTGAATGAGCCATGAACCTGTAAATTTAAGACAATCCATTATATACAGAACAAAAGGAAATAGGGGAAGATTATTAGAGAAGAAGAACCAATTACATATAAAATTATGCCTACCTGCACTCTTGAGTATGATAAACTACGTTCCTCTGAATCTTACACTAATTAATAGCCAAGCAACTCTTCGTTGAACAATATTTTAAGCAACATAAAATATTTAATAGTCAAGCAACTCTTAAACCTCAATCTGACAACCATTTCCATGGTTTGGCACTCCAGCTTCAGAATCAGTAGACATATAAAACCCAGAAAGCTTTACTTGCTTGCATGCCATCTTATTTCTACAAAGTAAAAATTGATCGAAACATGAAGTAACAACAATAGACAAAGCATACTCAAATAAAGAACATTTTTACTTCATCAATTCGAGATAATTTTGTGCTCAACGAAACATAAAAGCACAAATTCATATCTGCGCTCAATGAAATTGAAAAGGGCACCAATGAATTGTGTTCTTAGACCATTTTCTTTTTGTAGTGTATATGCATTCTTGTCCCCTCACTCCTATTCAAATAAAAGGAGAAGTAGTGCTACTCGTACTTTTCCCCTTTCCTAAAAGAACTTACAGAAAGCAAGGGTTTCAAGTCTTTTTCTTTATTTTGGTCCAAGTAAAGAGCAACGCAATAAGGATATCTCACTAAAAAAATAAGGATATCTCACTAAACCCGATATCATCGATATTTTATACCTTGGGTGTTATTAAAAAAACCATTTTTTTATATTTTTTTTTTCCAAAAATCACCAACCCAATTATTATGTTTGTGGGGGACAGCTACACTGCACTACAACTGCTTGGTTTGTTCCATGTTGCACAAATCCACACCCGCTTTTAACATTTTCATTTTTGGTAAAGCACTTTTAGAACTTGGAAGGTAGAAAAGTTTGAGAAATGTTAAGAAGATTTTCTCAAAAGTAGAACTCTTTATGAACTCTCCGTCACTTCATATTTTTATACAATTCTCGTGCTAAAATTTTAATTAATTGTGCCACAAACGAAACTCTCTATGAACTCTTCGTCGTCTCATAACTCTCCATCGCTCAAATTTTGTATTATGTCCTCAAATTAAAATGCATGCATTAGCCATAATTATTTCCAATGTTCCAGTTTAGACAGTGCAAATTATTTTGGGAAATTGTAACAAATGACCAGTTTAAATTATAATTGTTTAAATTATAACGAGCAATAAACTGTGTTAATTATTTAAATTGTAACGAATGACCCGTTTAAATTGTAATGAGCGATAAACTACGTTAATTATTTAAATTATAATTAAATATTCTTATTCTTCAGTCATTTTTTCGAATCACACTGTCATTCCGTTTGACCATTTCTGTATAGATTGATACATGCATACATACGTACGTACATATATATATGTGTGTGTGTGTACTCAATTGATAGTATTTTAGGTATTTTGACACGCAAAGCCAAAGGGATATATCCCTTCTGATTTGTTGAGTTTCTCCCAGATTTGATACAATGCATGCAATATATATGTGCATGCAAAGGTTGAAACGCCGAGACTAAATAAAATTAAGAGACACAGCAGCTTCATCGATGGCTGCAAAAGCATTAAAATCCCCATGTTCTTGAAATGTATATGATTTCAAATTATACTCTTCGTAGACACAACTACATTAATGACATGTTTACGAAAGCGAAATAGAATTGCACGCATTCTAAGCGATTCAAGTGCATGCTTACGAGAAATTTATTAATGTGTTCAGAAGAATATGAAATAGTACACCACATGTCATTATATAAACGAAGAAAATTTTTAATTTTGTATAATGACATGTAGTACCACCACATGTTTTGAACAAACTGATAAATCTCTCTGTGCTAACAGTTTTGTTATAAATTAACAAGTGGGATTTGCCTAAAATTAAGAATCAAACTCGTTAAGTTTTCGAATTTGAATTAATGAAGAGAGTATTTGAATTCTTAAATTTGGATAATGATTTCAGCCTAGCCCAGACCGGCTAAATAATTACTCTTGGACTCTGATGGGCTCATGTCAGCCCAAAGTCACATTGTATAAGATGGTTAGAAATCTGGGCCCATGTAGTAGGGCTGAATTTTCTTTTTGGTCTGAAATTTTTACCTCAGCCCAAGTGGGGGATATAGGTGCGGGACATATAGGATATACCAATATGGGTAGAGGGACCATCTAATCTAATGAAAATACAAGGGGAGAAATATTTTAGTGTGTCGAGGCACAACTTTGTACAATAAGTGTCATGATACAAATTGTTTATGATATTTGGTGTACCGAACTGTATCATCCGGCACACTGAAAAATCCCTCAAGAGGAAAAAAGTGGGGGACATAAGATTAGCTAGGCCTAGGCATGATTGAATGCGCAACATGTTTGTCTAAAGTTAGAATTGTAAATATCTATCTCAAAAGCCAAAGGGGCCAACACCCACCCAACATTTCCCCTTCTTTAATTTCCCATCGAGTAATGGGTGAAAAGTGAC
Source organism: Crataegus laevigata (assembly GCA_963580275.1). Taxonomy (NCBI): domain Eukaryota; kingdom Viridiplantae; phylum Streptophyta; class Magnoliopsida; order Rosales; family Rosaceae; genus Crataegus; species Crataegus laevigata. The sequence goes on from OY756940.1 coordinate 4,608,489, forward strand.
CCTGACTCCTGATCTTTTAATTCTCCATGGTCCTACTACTTCTTAGCCTTAATGAAAAGAAAGGCCACATAAATTTTGGTAGAATTGCATGATCATGATTGCTCTCACGTCAAGTGTAAGAGTCTTACATTTTTTTTTCTAGCCATGCCCATCAAATTTTAGAAGAATTCAACTGTTTTTAACTCAAAAACCTTAACTCTTTGTGAGAAGTAAGGCGATAGTCGAACTCTTAATTTGAAAATGAACTTGCATTGACTGTATGTGATAGCATGAATGAGCCCATTTTTATCATATGTTTCAATCTATTTTGGAAAAAGGTAATGCCTTTGTAAGTTTGCTACAAAAAAAACTAGCATAATACACGTATACTGTCACAGTAGTGTCTCATGCTATATATGTTCATTTCCTCATCCTTATGTGTAGTTTTAGGGGGCCCTTGGAGTTTTAAGGAGAAATTGCAAAGGAAAATAGAACATCAGAAAGTTTGCCTCTCCTCTCCAGTGCTCTCTCCTTCAATCTGACTGACATACTTTTCTGTATAATATTATTTGCGTATATTTTTTTAATTACGAAAGCTACATTCAGCAGTCCTTATCCATTATACAAGTGTTCTTTTTTGACAGCTAAACACATCCTTAAGGCTTAAACTAAATGGTCATAACCCTTTTTGGTATTATGGAACATGGCCATGACTTTTACTTGGTTTTTTTTTTTTTTTTTAATTTTTCAATTTTTAACAAACGATATTATTTATATTAAAAATAAAACGTAAGTTTAGTTTCACAATATACTAGTAATAATGTGATTTAAATTCGCATTTGGCGAGAATCGAATCTAAAATCTCTCACTTGACATTTTAAACGAACTTATGTTGTTGAATTAAATATAACAATTAAATGTATGTCGATACTAAATGTAAACAATTACTAAAAGAAGTTAAAAATGAAGTCTTGTATATAGACTTGAGATAAAAACTTACTCACAATGAAATTAAAGAAAGTTGATGTTCCATCATAAAAATTGGCAATATGGGAAGTAGTTCAACCACTTATAAGCACATACAAGGTCCCTAATTTTTCCGATGTAGGCTTATTCCTCTCAACACACCCCCTCGCGTGTGACAAATTTTGAAGTCTAGCACGTGAACAACACAAATCAGGTAACGTGAAGCATGTATGGCCGTTGGGCTTCACATGCGAGACAACTTGCTTTGTTATCATGAAGAGTCGAGATTCCACCATAAAACTAATTAGTAACTCAACTACTTATAAGCATATGCAAAGTTCCTCATTTCATCAATGTGAGATCTATTCTATAAAAAAAAATGCTACTGTACAAATATCTTAACTCACAACATTTTAATTTCTCTACATAATAATGCGATAATTGAATTAAAACGTCGTCGTAATGATATCATTTTGCATGACACTAGGAGAAAGAATAGTGGAAAGGAGTTTTATTTTATGTGAAGGGACCATGGATTCCATTGGTTCCATCCAAGTCCAACATAGGGGAAGGGAAAGCTATTGTCGCGAGCATTGCGAATAAACAACACAAAAGAAAAAGATGAAAGGAGGATGGTCGCGGGTCAAATGCTATCGCCTTCATGTTTGACACGAGCTTCTAATTAACGAATAATTAATCATAATATTATTATAAACACAAATTTTGAGTCGTTTTATTTGTTTTTATTTTGTTGTTCTTTTGTACTACCTTCGTATTCTTCTCGTAATTATCGTCATATTATTATATATTACTTAAGAGTAAGTAAGCGAAGCAACAATTTCTTGGCAAATAGTTGGTTAGATTTTGACTTCTATTTCCACCAAAAATAACAACTCCTCATGTTTTGCTTATGCATCATTCTTTTTACTTTTTGGTAAAATTATGAAAATTTGGAACATTAACATTTTTATTAGACGTATTTGTTGATTTGTCCCCTAACTTGTATAGAGATGCTAATTTTTTTCTCTAAACTTTAATTTTTGCGAATTATCTCCTGAACATTTATAAATAGCTAATTTCCACCGATGTTAGATTTTGAAATTTTGAAATTTTTCATTCATCTTGGTCATGTGGACAACACATGGCACTGTATGAGAGCAAAAAAGTAATTTTGTTTTCATAAATGTGCGCAAAGCCAATACTTTACAACTTCTAATTGTATTCTCATGGCTAATTCAAACAGAAAGCGTAGGGAGTCAACTAGTAAAAGAGAAGAAAAGGAAAAAGAAAAAAGCAATATGTTGTCCACATGCGAGATAAAATTACTTTATTGACCTCAAACATTGGCGATATGACCAAAATGTATAGACAATTAGATGGAAAATACCAAAAATTCACGTTCGGGGCAAATTGGCTAATTATAAAGTTCATGAGAAGTAATCGGCTAAAATTAAAATTCATAAGAAAGTTAGCAACTCCTTACAATTTTGAGGAGAGAACTGACAATATCTCTTTTTATTAACTCATTAAACACTTTTAGTTTTTACTTTTTTTACAACAAGATTTACAAATACAATCACTCACAGCTTCTCAAGCAGTGCTTAGATTTATCTTGAATATTTTTCACGAGAGATTCTAATATAAAACTTTAGATATAGAAAATATTATTTTTCACATCTCATACTCTTGTTAATTGATAACATAACTTGGATAAAGTAAAGAAAAAGTGCAAAATTAAATAAGAGTATATAAAAAGAAAATTGTGTGTATAATTATTTTTTCTTAAATTGTATATATATATATATATTTTTTTATTCAGCTTAATTGCTTGAAAAAAAAATACTGAGAAAAGCAGTTTTTTCTCTCACTGTCACTGCATGCCAATTGCCACATGATCTCAACATTGGTCCCAAAGAGAAAAGAACAAGAGCAGAAAAGTATCAATCATCTATCCACTACAGCTTCGTAAGATGTAGAAGCCGACGTGTACTGTGTGAACCGTCGATTCCATCATCAATCACAACCATTATGCAGCTTTGCTGGACATCCACGGTCGTAAATCATCTGTCCGGTCAACGTATATGGAAATAGGTGGGGTCTCGTAAAGCGTGGGAGCATACGCCTTTATGAGTTTTGAGGCCCGAGTTGCGGACACATCGAGATCCAAAGAATTTAATGCATCCCAACAACTATGTCAGCGACCCTGTACGTGACCCCCTTTATTCTTTTCACTTTTTACCTCATATTTTTACCCAAAGAAACCAGTAAAATTTCACGTTTGTATTAATAAAACTAAGAGTTGTGCTATCCACACATCCCTTTTTATTTTTCACACATTTTTTAAAACTAATTCTACTTCTTATAATTTTATTGAAATAGAGGCTGTATGTCGGATAAACTAATTTTTTTTCATATGTAGTTCCTGCTACAATCTTGTTTATTACCAACTTCGCATTTAATTGTAGTATTTTTACGTTGGTGATATTCTCACATTTATTTTTGTTTTTCACACATATTTGTTATTTTTTTGTCATTGATTTTTTCAATTCATTCGACCTGAAAATACGTCAAATTCATTCAAATTCATTGTTATTTTTTCGTACGATACTATATACGCTAAATTCGCGCACCAAATAATATATTATATTTTGTACCATATAAATTTTATTTATAATTATTAATTAAATTTTAAAGTATAAATTTGACTAGTGACACATTATATGATGCATAAGTCTGAAAATTTGAATTCTCTTTGGACATTAGTCATTATAGTCTAAGGAATAGGAAATTTGAGCCTTTAATTTGTACGAAAGAAAAATTGATGCCCTTTGTTTATGTAAGGTGGATTAATAAAATAAGTTAATAAAAACCGTCAAATTTATTTTAAATTTTAAATTGTCTAATTCTTGAATTCTAGACAAAAAAATCCGGACTGAGTCTCTATTTTAAATTTGGTGAACGAATTATTTTTGAGAGATTATATTCACACACCCCAAATTACTTCTCTCACACCCTTTTAATTTTTTAATATTTTTCTATCAAGTGTTTGTGGTGGGTAGAAACTATTAAAAAAATTAAAAATGTGTGAAAGAAGTAATTTGGGGTGTGTGAATATAATCTCTCATTATTTTTTGTACTATTTTATAATGTTATTTTATGTGTCAGCGGGTCCAAAATCTGACAAGAAAATGCCAAATGCAAATTGACAAAATGTTTATAGAAACTCTAAAACCAGTGCCCCTCCCTCCAATGCATGGACTTCAACCTGCACCGTCCCCCTTCGATTGCCCCTTCTGAGCCTTTTCTCACTGTTATGTCACTCTCTTTCCTTCTGGCCCCTTAACAAATTGCTTACCGTTTAAGTGGCGGAGTCAAAATTTTATAACAATAAAGTCATGATTTTAGCCAGAAATAGAAACATAATAGAATCGTTTCGTCTAGCTTCTGATGAGTATACTACTTACCAAGTTATGCCACATTCTGTCAAATTTTTCCAAGGCCTATCGCGTGAAGCTTTTTATCGAACACAAGAAATAGGAGAAGAAAAAGAACAAAGGAACTACGTATAACTATATAAGGGGTTGCACAAAAGAAGCGCAGTTTTTAATTCAATGATTTTGACTTGTTATTGTAGTTTGCTGCAGTTATGTATAGTGTTATACACAAATATATAGATTTAAGTTATTAAATGTTAGCTCCGTCATTGCCTTAACACACATTTTCTAGCCTGGCACTGAAGAGACTCTTGGTACTTTCCAAATGTGAGAACAACTTGTACTAAGCCATTCAAATTATGTCATTAACAACTTGTACTAAGAGATTCGGACTATGTCGTTCGTTGAGCAACTCTCTTAAAAGCACTAGTTTTTCACACATTTGGGAAGTACCAATTGTCTCTTCGGAGCACAAGACTTTTTTACCTTAGGGTTTAGGAAACTTGTACTTTTATAGCTATGGATCAAATGGCTATTTGGCCAAGGATCTTCATGCGTAGTTTTCTCCAGTTTATATAAGAAATATCTGTAAACATGGGAATCTTTTTCCAATACTTTATAAGTCTTTATTTTTTATCGAAATATTACTTTACAAGACTATATGTCTGATTACCTAAATGAAACAATACATTAATGTAAACGTATATAAAAATTATAACCGATGATAAAACACATTCTCTCAAATACAAAAAAAAAAAAAAAAAAAAAAAAAACAAACACATCCGCGCAAATCACTATTTCTAGAAGATGGTAATGGTTTCAACTTTCAAGACATGAGTTGAGAGACCAATTAAATTTATCCAAACGAATGGCGTGCAAAAGAACAAACGTGAACCCTAAGCATTCATCAAAGCAAAGCAATAGAGAGGGAAAGAGAGAGAAAACAAAGTAGGACCATTCAACATCAACATCCTTGTTTGCAAATGTTTGCAGAATTACTCAAGTTCTTAGAAGGTTTGATGGTAAGGCAAAAGATGCATCCAAACTTTGGCCGCTTTCTTGAGGCATCAATCCAACGACCCCTCCTAGTAATTTTAGACAACATGATGAACACAAAAACAGCATTCAATTTAAGTAGGTATTTGTCCAGTTCCTATAAGCAGTTACCACCATAAGAAATACAAAGTTTTCCCATTAGAAAATACAAGATGGATGGACCTACTGGTTTGGTATTGCTGTGTTTTGAAAAAAAAAACTGTTTCTGCTGTGTTGTAAGAATAAGCAGCTGTAAAATAAGGCAGCAGAGTGTTTGGTAAATTTTTTTGTAAAAGTGCTTTTGAAAAAAAAAAACAGTATTATAGTGTTTGGTAAACTTTTATGCAAAACAGATGTAAAAAAAACCGATGTTTCAAAGCTGAGTTTTGCAGCTTCTTGTTTTTGGCTTCTTTTTTTTTTCACCCAAAACTGTGAAAAAAAACTGAAGTTGAATGCTTACCAAACACAAAAAAGCTGAGCTTTTTTTATACCAGCCTTTTACTGCTTCAGTGAAGTAACCAATGTAAGTCTTGGTTTGGTACTGAGGTGATTCTGAAAAAGGCTGGTATAAAAAAAGCTCAGCTTTTTTGTGTTTGGTTACTTCACTGAAGCAGTATATCAAACAATAATTAAAAATGAATTATCACTGTACCAGTTAATTTTGAATACCGTCACAATAATATAGAGTTCATTTAGAAGTATTTTTAAAATAGCTGAAAGTCTTTTTGATGATGTTTTTAAAATCAATCTTTCGTAAAAATGTAAGTAAATCTTGTAAAAAACACTTCAAATACTTAGAACCCAAAAACATATTATCTAGAAACAGTTTTAGTTGTCTTAAAAATAATTTCAAACGAACTCGTGCATATTACGGTGAGATAGAGAACACTGTCGCATGGGGGTTGAGGGCAATTACAAAAAGGAGAGGGAAACAACTGTGAACTGTCTGTTGGACTGGCCTGTGAGTCTGTGACACATGATTTGCGCATAGGAAAAGGTAACGCTAGCAACAAATAAAAAAGTAATAGGTTGGTTGTAGGTAATTATAGGCAACGAAAGAAAACCAGAGACCCTCTCTCTCCTCCTCCTCCACCTCCTCTCTCTCTCTCTTCACATCTCATTTGTGTACAGTCAACCAGCCATAGATCTTTGCTCAAGTAAAAAAAAGCCCTGCGGAAAGAAACAAGAGAAAATCCAAAACCAGCAAAGGTCCTCTCTTTTTCTCTCACCTTCCATAACTCAAAAGGTTATGATTGAGTGAACCAGGACTAAGCTTCCTCATTGCTGTTTGTTGCCCATTTCTCTCAAAAACCCAGTCTCTCTCCAACCTTTGAGCTCTTTTTTCCCTCTGATTAAACACCCTCCTGGAAAGATGTTAATCCAGTCTCTGTTGGGTTGGTTCCACACTACCTCAATTATCTTTAATTTACCTGGAAAATGAGTGAAAGTGGAGGAAAATAAGTGAAAGAGATACCCAAGTCAGTATTTTTCTTCCCATACTCCGTTTCTCTGCTTTTCAATCTTGGGTTTTCAGCATTCCAGCTGAAAATAGTGAAAGATGAGGAAGCATGGATGGCAACTTCCATACCATCCTCTCCAGGTAAAAATCTTAGCCGCCATTGTTGCTTAAGCTCAGTCAATTGGAGTACTGATCTTGTTTTGTGGGGTTGTTTTTGCATCCCTGTAGGTGGTGGCCGTTGCTGTATTTCTGGCGCTGGCGTTTGCTTTCTATGTGTTCTTTGCTCCTTTTGTTGGAAGGAAACTTTTTCAGTATATTGTGATGGGACTCTACACTCCTCTTGTAAGCCATTTTCTTTTGAATCCCTTAATTTTGTGCTCATGTTTTGGTGGTTTGACAGCTGAGATCCGTTTTTTATTGTTGTTTATTCATGTCTGAAATTTATTCTCCAATCTGGGTTCTTGCTTTTTCTGGGTTTGATTAATTCTGGTTCTTATCACTCACTTTAGCTGATAAGGGAAATGGGTTTCTTGTCTTTTAGCTTATGTGATTTCTGTTGCATGAAATTTCCAAATTTGATGTGTTAAAGTACGATATTTTGACAACTTGTGTGGATCGTTCTATATTCTCGAAATTTTGAAGTGATTTCTGCTGATGTTGCAGTGCCCTATAGAGATTGACAAATAAGCTTGTTTGGAGAATATCTTTTGTCTGTGCAGCCATTTCTATAGTAGCAATCTAGTTGTGTTGATTTTATGATGACTAAATTGAAGTTTGAGACGTCAATCCACCGATCTTATTGCTCTCTATTTTCATTGCCTTGAGAATCTAGACCATATTTAGTTTCACATTGCTTGGGGATAAGTATGCAGAACAAAATGATGCTTAGCTCAAGAAAATTTAAAGATAAAAGGGAAACAATAGACCCAGGATAGTCTGTTTGAGTGAAAGGACATTAAATTGGGTAATGCAGGCAGATCAAATTTCTATACCAAATTTTGTAAACCAAATGATGTGGATGTTGATGATTGGATTATTAGGTGTTGATTAACGTGCTTATTTTGTATTGGTGACACATTTGGTTTAAAAATTTGGTCTCCCCAACATTATCCCATTAAATTTGGAGCTCCATGTAGCATGTTTGATGTGCTAGTTAACGAAATAGATTTACATTTTTCTTGATTGCATCCAATATAATATTACTTTTACCTATGCCCTCCTTGTTAAGTAATATCTATTTTCTTTTCAGATTACATGTGCCTTCAGCCTATATATTTGGTGTGCAGCTGCTGATCCAGCAGATCCACGAGTTTTTAGGTCAAAGAAATATCTCAACATTCCAGCTGATGAAAAGCATAAAAGAGCAAAGGATTCTAAACTATGTGGGGAATCAACATCATCAATGAATGATGCTAATGCAGCTGGAGGAAAACCTTTGGATAAGGATGTTCTGGGTAAAGATGGGACTTCTAAAATGTCCACCAGTGATGGTGGAAAGAGTCCATCTGAACATTCATCTTGCTTTCTACTAGCTTGCTCTCCGTGTGCTTATGTCTGCAATTGCTCCGGTTCAAGTGAGGAATCTCTGCAACAAGGTGAAGACGGCATGTTCTATTGCAGCTTGTGTGAAGTTGAGGTGTGTAAATGCAGTTGACATCTACTAAAATTCATTCTTCTTCCCATACATTTCTTGAGTTGTGCTCTGCATTAAATAACAAGCAGCGGAAACTGAAGGACTCATTTGAGGTGTCAGGTCAATAGTGTTGCATGCAGATATTTTGCACTCTAGTTTTGGTTTACATTTAGGAGATATCCTACTGCAAAGCGGGATTGGTTGTGTTTCATGATCGCCTAACTACTTTTTTGTATTTTGTTTTCTAAGAGAAAAGCTTAATTAAAATGTAACCTGTTGGGGATCATTTCCTTTTAATATCTTCTCAAGCATCTTCTAACCGTTCTTAAATTATTCATGGCTCTTGCTTTGATGTTGTACTTAGTTGCTGTAATCAAAATAATTCTTTGCACACAGGTTTACAAGTACAGCAAGCACTGCAGAGTTTGTGACAAATGTGTTGACCAGTTCGATCATCACTGCAGGGTATACACTATCTTGATTGGTTGAATATCCTATTTTCTTTTGCGTGCCTTTGTAACACCTCTAATTTCATTCAATTTTGATTTGTAGTGGCTTAACAACTGTATTGGCAAAAAGAATTACAGACAATTTTTCACCCTTATGGTTACTTCTCTCCTCTTGGTAAGCATGCCCCTCCATTCTTTGCCTTTATGATTCTTTAATGGCCCTTTGAATTTGCTCCAGTTCCACGTAATCCGTGCCCTCTAATCATCAAACCCCATGCACTCTAGCCTTTTGTTTAAAATCTTGATGAAGCTTTGCCAGTGATTCCATATGTCATCTATTACTTACTGGATAGGACCTTTGCCTTAGTACTTGTAGGACCTTCCTTGGCAATATTGCTAATCAATTTCGACAGTCTTTCCTGTTTCTTTGTCCTATATTTTCTTTCAATATGCTCAAAAGCAACAAAGCCGGAAGCTCACCTCAGAGTAAGCATTTTTATTTTCCAGTCACTTTCATTCGAATTAGTTATTGACAGGTGTGTGTGTGTACATGGTTTGTGCACCATGGGCTTGAGATTGCAGCTTATTTTACAATGGTCAACTGGAATCTTTGTGCTTATCTGCTGTATTATTGAGAGGAAGCAGATCTCTGTGGATATTTCATCCAAGTTGGGAAGCAGTTTCTCTTTGGCGCCTTTCATCATTGTGGTGGTGAGTCTTCAGCGATTTCCAATTTAGCTGCATGTCCTAATCAACCTTCTGTAAATTCGTGGCTTTTCTAGTCTAGCTTAGCAATTCCTACATGATGAGAATTATTTTATCTGATTTGTGCTTGTAATATAGAACTTATGAAATTCTTAAGCTTTTGCAGGCAGCGTGCAGCCTTTTGGCTATGATTGCAACCCTTCCACTTGCACAGCTTTTCTTTTTTCATATCCTCCTTATAAAGAAGGTTAGCCTCGCAATTGCTTCATACATAGTATCCGTCTGTTTCACCTTATTTTCTTGCTTAACAGTTCTCTTGCAGAACTTATGTTATCCTTTTTTACGCAGAATATATGATTTTGGTGAATACAATAAATTGTTAATTAGCTAACAATGGTAACCTGCAATTGTGCAGGGAATCAGCACGTATGATTACATCATCGCTTTGAGGGAGCAGGAGCAACACGGAGTTGGAGGTCAGCAGAGTGCTCAAATGTCTCCTGCTAGCTCACTTACGGGATTAAGCAGTGCAAGCTCCTTTAATACTTTCCACCGCGGCGCGTGGTGTACACCTCCACGACTGTTCCTTGAAGATCAGGTATTCTGACCTGCAACCGGTTTGCTACAGTACATAGTGCTTCCTAATCTGTGTTTGAACTTGTGTGGTTGTTTTCAAAGTGATGGGACTTTTCTAAAGTTTCTCCTACTTAGCATTAGCATCAGTGCAAGCTCCTTTTCTATAGTGCTTTCCAATCTGTAAATTGCAGAACAGCCCTGATTTTAGAACAAAGATCGTAAACGAAATGGGCTGATTTTGTTTTGCTGTTTTCCTTTTTCCAGTTTGATGTTGTGCCCCCAGACACCGGATCTGTCAGTTCATGTGGAAAAAAGATGGTGGGAGGGGAACCAGTTAAGAAGAAGAATGCACCAGTAAAGATAAGTCCGTGGGCTCTGGCAAGATTAAATGCCGAAGAGGTATCAAAAGCTGCAGCAGAGGCAAGAAAGAAGTCCAAGATCCTGCAGCCTGTGAGACGGGATGCTCCTTTTGTACTAGAAAGAGACAGCAGCTTTGGCGGCAGCAGTGGGCGCCGAATGGTTCCAAGGCCTGACAATAATAGAAGGCGACCTAGCAAGCGGGTGCGACTCCCAGCTGACCTTCCCATGGAATCTATGACGAAGGGTTCAGCTATAGCTGTTGACAAGGGCTTTACTGAGACATCGACTAGTTTGGCCCCTCTTCAGCTTGAAGCTCGGAGTGCTTTCCAAACAAGCCGAGCTATGTCAAGCTCCACTGGAATTGTTGCTTCTTCTCCCGAGAGCAGTTTAGACTCACCTGACATCCATCCCTTCCGGGTGTCATCATCAGGAGCTGAAGAGGCAAGGCGGCTTACAGGTCTGCCTGCAGGCGCTATTGCAGCTGGCCAGAGAGGAATACCACTATCAAGGTCAACTAGTGATGGGTACGAAGGGTATGAAGCGTCGGGTGGAGAGGACAGCGACAGGGTTCCTACTAGAATTGTCCAAAGGTCTACAAACTGGAGTAACCTTCTCTTTGGGTCTGATCAGGACGAACGGGTTGTCAAACTGAACGCCTCATCATCTTCTGGCCTGGGTAACACAAGAAAGCTCTGATCAACAACTGTGATTTATCGAAACTTAGGTGATTTAATTTTAATTCTTTCATTTGTGGGGCTGTAATTGGCGTCGAGATCTTAGTCTCAGGGCTTCATGGGCAAGGCATCAGGCATGGCATGCGATGTACAGAAATTTTTAAAGTTTGGTTTCAAACTTTTAACTGAGATGCACATACTTCTGTATTGTCTGATGAGCTTAATTGCAGCCGCAGCCTCTGCTGGATTAATGTCAGTAATTACTTTCTTCCTCCATAACTGGCTGGGTAAAACATTATGGATAATTGACTCCTTCAAATGGCTTCCCATTTCCTGAAGAATCACATAACTAATGCTTCTTCAAAAGGCGTTTCTGTTATGGATGACACTCCTAATTTTTATTTTTTTGTCAAGCATGGTTTAGAAGCGCTTCGATTATAATTTTGCTTTCAGATTTATTATTGTGTGTAGCATCTCAGTTCCTGAGAGGTTGTGCATTCATCCGCATTTCACTGCATCCAAATATAAGGCCAAATGCCGCCTAGTTACTTGTTAGACTCACAATTTGGAAATTGGTTTTAAGTTTTTGAATCGTTAGTGCCTTTCACTGCATCCTAAACAAACAACTACCAAAACCAAGAAGAACTCAAAGAAGCTCAAGCTTGAAGAACTAACCACATCAAATGAACCCAGATTCCGCAAGGCAAGTTCTGCATCTCGTATCAACTTTAAAATCGACAGATACGCAGATAGCTTCTTCGTTGGAACAAATTGTGGGAATCGTGTTAATGTTAGGGTTACCGGATAGTAGCTAGCCTAAAACAATTACTTTCAGAAGGAGCTGCAAGCGCTATGGCTTCGCTTTACATACCATTCCGAAAACAACAAAGCCATCCGTTTCCCACAATCATCGAAACACGAAAATCAGGCAACACCAATTGTATTTACAAGTCAATTTGAATTGATCACATACATTTGATTTTATTCTTTTACACATAAAGTCCGACTCTGATGTACTAAACTACACTAGCAATTAACAAGTAGTGCACACATTCTAAATCAGAGCCATCACAGAGGTTGCAGACTGACCTCAAGCTCCTCGTCAAGCATATGCAACCGAAACAAGATGAGGGACTTTTCCGTTGTCGAAGGGCAAGCTCACATACTCCCTAGCAAACTCCTCAGCAATTTCCATGGCAAGCTCACCATTCACGGCCTTGCAGTACATATACAACACCGTATTTGCAGCGGCATTGTAGAGCATCAGCAGCACGAGAGAAGTCGCAGTCACCACAATTTGCACCACAAACGCCCAGCTCTTCCACCCATCAGTATCTCCCTTCAAATCCAATGCCGAAACCCAACTGCAGAACCCCAAAACCCCCACGAAAAAGCCGAAAAATATCAGCAACCACAATGCCACCCATCTCATTCCCTTGATCAAATTCGCACTTCGGGTCAAGGATGAGAACCCCCATTTCGATTCCACCACCACAACAACGCCAGCCAGTGTCCAATTCACTTGAAGATGCAGCAAAACCAGAAACAGAGCAGTCACAACAACCGCTAAAAACCCAATGAAATAAGGCGAAGAGTACTCCAATTCAAACCCCATGAGCTCAGCTCCTCGAACCACCAAGAACACGAACAGCCCGAAAAGAACAAAAACCAATAGAACGAGGATCTGGGAAATGAAAGCAGTACCCAATAGAGGGAAGAAGGAGGAGACGACGGATTTGACGGCGGAGACGAGCTTGACCGGCCGGCCATAGAATCCGTGAAACACACTATAAGTGATCGACCCGAGGGCGCAGACAGAGAAGACGACGGCGAAGAGGCAGAAAGCAAGGGCGATGAGAAGGGTTTTGGCGGGGATGATGGGTTGGTGCTGATGGGGGTCGAAAGTTGAGACTTCGAGGAATATCTTGGAGTTGTATGGAACTCGATCGGCAAGGAGGTTCTGGATTGTGGGGTAAACGGTGGAGGAGAAGGCGAGAGGGAGGAGGAAGAGGACTGAGAGGGCTAGGAAGTGGCAGGAGTGGGCGTTGACTATGCGCTTGGATTCGTTGAGGACTGTGCACACGGTTAGAGGCGGAGATGGGGTTGCCATGGCTGATCCGGAACGAAGAAGTTTGAAGGTTTTGGAATTGCAGGTGGAAGGCAGCCAATGACGAAGTTGACAGTTTGGATGTGATAATTTGGAGGAATTGGGTGTTGGGGACTGCGACGGCCTGGAAACTGAAACTTGGGTTGGTCTTCGTAGCAAATTAGGCTGCAACTCAGTCAAACATAATGGTATCTTACGTCAATCAAACAATGTTACGTGAATAAAATTAAAAGATACAACAGCTTGATAGACTTGAGATATTATAATTAAATTTGTTACGTGTAAGTTTTATTTGGGGTATTTATTAAATGTCCCTTGAATAGTACTCAAACATCACTTTACTTTTTTTTTCTTTGATTGAGTCACTTTGTTCACTTGATTTTCATTTATGTTTTTTTTTTATATTTTATAATATTATACGTTATTGTCATCTATATAAATTAGACGCAAGAACTTTTGCTTAGAAAGACAAAAAAATACCACTAAATTACAGTATTTACAATAGAAAAATATTTAGTTCCCTTGCTTGCTCGGTAGTTGCACCATACTACTAATAAGAAAGGAATCTAGGATACCTTTCTTGTAACAGCCCGTCTCGACATATATGTTAATTAAGTGATGAATTGACGAAATTACCCCTTCGAGGTTGTGTCCGTATGGATGTGTGTATGTGAGGATGGCCAATAATGAACTGGCCTCAATTATTGGGGCCAATTAGATTTTCTTTTGGGTCCTTGATATCTGAATGGGGACTTTTGACCACACAAATCCATCCCTCACCTCACTCCCGTCACTATCTCTCTCTGTCCATCACTCTCACTCTCTCTCCTCTCTCGAAAACCCTCTCTCTCTCTCTCTCTCTCTCTCTCTACCATATACGTACGGCACACCCATAAACCTTCCCAAATCTCACAGATCGAAGGAACAAAGACCACCATCGTGATCCTGAGGTCCTTGCGAGTCCAGTGACACTATTTTCAGGTAAGAACCATGTCGATTTCACGTTTAAAACTCGAGCTCCAAGTTAAGTATTGTTCATGAAGTTTTTGTGGGTTGTGTTTTAGGCAAAACCAAGCTCACTACGAGCCTTAGAAGGTTCCCATGAGGCTCGGGGACGTTCGTTGGAAGCATTTTGACGTCGAGATCACGTGGAACGAGTTGGCCGGTTTTGGAGATTTTTCCCGACGAGTTTTCAGGCGATTTTCGTGATTTTTAAAGGTATAGGCTTGTTCCTCATTTGATTTTGAGCACATAAGAAGAAAAATGAAAGAAAATGGTGGAGAAATGGCGGATAAAACCTGAGTTGCAAGTTTCCGACGACCGGTGGCCGGCGTCGCGAGGAAAAAGGTGACGCGCGTGGGGGCGCGTAGACCCGTGCCACCCACGGCACGTGAGGGCGCGTGGCCCAGTGAAAATTTTTTATAAATTTTTTTCGACGTCTGTGATGTCGAGTAGGTCGCGTTGGTATATTCGTATGCCAAAATTGAGCTATGTATGAGAAGTTATTACCGTATTTGCATAGATGTGCTTAAATAACGTATTTTTAGTAATTTCTCATATAGGTGAGACTTGTTCTGATGACAAGCGTAGCCAGGCTAGACGCGGGGGCTACGACCCGGCGACCTATCAATGAGTGGGCAGCTATTTTTCCGTATAACCTATATATATAATGATTTTCCCAGAATCAGCTTTTAAATGAAAAGTATGTTTTTATCGACATGCATATAACTTAATATTGATGCATGAGTATTCATATATACATTTCATGCATATGTCGAGGACTCCAGCTAGGTACATGCATTGTTGAGAAAGAACAGACGATATATGATGTGATATGTTAGCTCATAAACCTGCACATATTGTTAGTGCTCACGCCCAGAGTTAGGGCACAGTCTTTCACGTGTCGTTCACCTCCCGCATCGCATGCTCGCCTTGGATCCAAGTTAGGTGCACAGTTTTGTCGTATAGACCACCTTTGAGTGGGTTCGACTTGTAGGTGACCCGCGAATCATTCGCACAGTCTTCACGTGATTGTAGCACTAGAGCATTCTTTATATTGATACAGTGATGTGATAATGACCTCATGATGATATTGATGTATGTGCAGTGTATATATGTGATGAGATTGAGATGTTATGAGATATATGTACAGCCGAGGGCTGAGTTGATATCTAGTAGATATATGGTTATCCAGATGCATCGCATTATATGGTTTTTGAGATTCAAAATAGTTATTCAAATGCATTGCATGGCATGTTATGAGATATGTTTGACAATGATTAATGCTGAGAAAGTTTGTGATATATACATATGTATTATTTTCTGAGAAACTATACAGGTTTTGCGGTGAGGGGCTATACTTTTGAGAAAAGAAGGATTTTGAAAATATTGTTTTGCTGACCCACTCAATTTTGTTTTTCGCCCCTCCAGGTTCTAGATAGCTAGAGTACCCGTGGTGGCTAGCAAGGACCATTCGGCAGTTCTGACAGACTCATTCTTATATAGGACACCCGTTGGTGTTATTCGAATTTAGTTATTAATGCTTGACTGCACTTTGACTTAGTACGCTCTGGTTCTATATAAGTACTATAATAACTCTCTAGCACACTATCTAGTTTAGGTTGCTAGTGGATTGGTTTTAATTAGTTCGTACTCCGTTAATGATTCTTGCTTCCGCACTGTGCACTTGGCTACGTCACACTCACGTGACGGCTAGCACGCCCCATTTTCGGGTCGAGGTGTGTCATTTCTTTTCATATGAGTATTAAATCGTTGATTCACAATGTATGGTGGCCTCTTTTTTTTTTTTTTTTTGGCTTGAAAGTTTCGGTAAAGTTCTTTTACATTACGTTTGAAATAGGGATTATGTTTCAATTAGAGAAATAGATTTAGAATTTTAACAAAAATCAGAATTTATGAATTGAGATATACTAATTTTCTTGTTTGGATTCATAAACATAGAAATTTAAATTTTCGCGTGAAAAAAATAATTGTAATTTGGGATATCCAATTCCTAAGTTTAACTTTCATGTAAATAGATGTTATTTTTAAATTTTTATGAGTGGGAGTTTAAAAATAATAAATTATGTATTCAACTTCCATTATTCTTTTAGGTTAACAAACAACAAAATTCATAAATTTTAGAAAATAAATTTTCGTCATTTCAATTTCCATCATTTTAAAATTTCTTAGTAATTTTATATTTTCTCATCCAAACAAAATGTTAGAGCTTCACCTTTTTATTTTCTGTCCTCTTGTACATCTTACCGAATATTATACCTTTCCTTAAAAAAAAGGACAAAAAAAAGGAAGAAAAGAAAAGAGACATGCATACATTACCAAAGCAGTACTTACAACATCTTTCAAAGGGAGGCAGATTGTATGCCCTCCTTTTACTATACTCTTCCCATCCCCTCCTATTTGTGTGGTTACGGTTAAGCCACGCCAACATTTTATATTGATTTTTATTATATAGATAATAAGACAAAAAACAATAAGAATATAAAATGTTGACGTGACTTAACCGTGACCGCACAAATAGGAGGGGATGAGAATAGTATGGTAAAAGGAGGGTAGACAATCTACCTCCCTTTCAAAGTCCATCACAGACGCACAATTGCACGTCTCATTAAATTCTAATGTTTGTTGGTACATAGGAAAATTACATGTTATGGTCATTCCTACATGTTCCAATTGTGAGGGTTTTAATCAAAAGGGGTGTGCTATCCACACACCCCCTTTTACTTCTCACACACCCCTGTTAATTTATGTCCGTTAGATATTCTTTAATTCATCCAATCCGACGCCCGAAATCCAAAAAAGTGTGGGAGAAGTAAAAAGGGGTGTGTGGAATCACACCCCTAATCAAAATTGTCTTTAATATTTGCATAACTTATTATTTTGATCTCTGACAATGCAAATCAATAGAAGTGATTCTTGAATTTGTCCATCGCAAATCATTTTGGTCTTCTCGTGAAAAATCTGTCAATATCCTCGTTAGGTGGAGGTGGTCATGTGATCGTTCACGTGACAATTTAATGAAGATATTGACAGATTTTTCACAAAATGACCAAAATGATTTAAAGTGGACAAACTCAAATACCACTTTTATCAATTTTTATTGTTATGGACCAAGTCAAGGAGTTATGACATTCTCAATGATCATTTTGAATATATATATATAAACCAATTATAATAATCAAGTGGTAATTAGTACATTTATACACAAAAGAGTGAATTTGGATTTAAAGTCTTGTTATTTGTATTCACTCTCTTCATGTGGTAGTTAGTATATTTATACACAAATGAGTGATTTTGAATCTACGCATGTGGTCTAAAATTCTAGTAGAAGAGTATTGAGTTTCTACTCATATGTCACGGATTCGAAACTCTCTACTTTAATATTGCTTTTATGTCACTTGAATTAGGTGCAATGTACAACTATTGATTACTCTCATTTGAGTTCTTTTATGATAAACACTTGAATTTGTGAGTATAATTGATGTAAACCCGTTTATGAAAACGTGTTTCTATCACTTCTCAAAGCAGTACCAAACGAGACTTTAACATATCAAATTGTACACAATATAATTTCCTTTCTTACTATTTTTCACTAAACCAATTCTTCACATATCCCTTGTATCCGCCAAGAAATAAACATTTTTCTCCTAAGCCGTATGATAATCAACAAACAAAAGTAAGTCCAAAACGCCGCCGTCCAGAGCGTCAGGTAGTGCAGCTGGCAGCTCCACCAAAATCCCATATAAAAGCCCGGCCAAGTTAAACTCACCGACGCGCACACTTGCATTTCCTTCATTCATTTCTTCAATTCTCCTTCACGCCCAAATTCCACACGCCTTGCACGATTCTCAATCAAATCATCCATGAGGAAGGCTCAACGCCTTCTTCCTCCGCCAATCTCGCCGGAGAACACCCGCGAAACGCCTTTCCATTACCACCCCCAATGCGGCCTCCCAGCTTTCAAGGTACTGTCCCGTCTGTATTCCGTGACTCCTCAGATCTGTAGTGCCGGTAAAGCTTTTCATGCGAATCTGGCTTCTGGGTTTTGCGTTTTGAGTCGAATCTAGCTCCGTTTGATCTTTAATTGTCATCACATATATATATATATATATATATATATATATATATATATATTGTAATTTTGTTGAATTAGTGTAGTGAGTGATTGATTTGGAGATAAAAAAAAATGGAAGCCGAAAGTTCACCAAGAATGAGATTGGATCACTCGAAAAAAGAGGGATCCGAAGAACCCCATTTGCGTAGATTTGAGTTAGATCTCTCCGGTAACGATCATAGATTTCATTCGATGAGTGCTCTGGAGATTTTGAGGGAAACTGTTAGAATTCTCCGGTACAATTCGTGGGGGTTTTTGGCGATTGCCATGTTGCTAATCTGCCCGATTTCCGCCGTGCTTTTGTCGAATTTGCTACTTGATCAGTCACTTGTAAAGAGACTAACCATTAGGATGCTGTTAATTGCAAAGTCCAGTGGACTCCCTTTGAGGGATTTTATCAGTCACTCTTGCCAGAAGTTTGTTGAGATGGCTATTTCGTGTACAATGTGCTTTCCCTTGTACATCACATTGTCATTGTTGTCGAAGGCCGCGGTCGTTTACTCCGTGTATTGTAGTTACTCCCTGAAGAAATTTGATGCATCCCAGTTTTACTTTGTTATGTGCAAGATATGGAGGCGGGTTGTTTCAACTTATATGTGGATGTGTATGGTGGTTGCTGGTAGCGTCGTCTTGTTTTTGGTCCTTCTTCTTGCTGTGTGCAATACATGTTCGATAGTGGGGTTGTCACCGAATTATACTGTGTATGCTGCAATGGTGGTTGGGCTTGCCTTCTCGGTCGTTTTTGCCAATGCCATTATTATTTGCAACATTGCTATTGTGATCTCTGTGTTGGAGGATGTCTCTGGACCAGAGGCATTGGTTCAGTCTGGGGTTTTGATCAAGGGACAAACTCAGGTGGGGCTTCTGATATTTCTTGGATCGAGTATTGGAATGGCGTTTGTTGAGGGATTGTTTGAGCATAGGGTGAAGACTTTGAGCTACGGAGACGGGTCTTCACGCATTTGGGAAGGGCCTCTT
Source organism: Crataegus laevigata (assembly GCA_963580275.1). Lineage (NCBI taxonomy): Eukaryota > Viridiplantae > Streptophyta > Magnoliopsida > Rosales > Rosaceae > Crataegus > Crataegus laevigata. The sequence goes on from OY756940.1 coordinate 4,627,978, forward strand.
TTGGTGATCATGTATTCGTTTGTGGTACTTATCGACTCCATGAACAGTGCGGTTTTCTACTTCAGTTGCAGATCTTTTAAGATGGAAACATCTTTGGATGGTGAATCTCATTCGATTTTGGAAACAATAACCTTTTCTACTGAACCAGATGGCGTTCAATGACACCATCAACATAACTTTTTGATACAATTATTTTGAAGATGGGAGCTGCTGCATGAAAAATTAGGATTTTGTTGCCAGTTTGTGGTCACCGGCTGTTAAATGCCGCAAACTTGTGCATTGGTAGACCTTCCGACCAAGGGTTCACGGCCCGATGTAACCTCAAGTGCCTTCAGCTGGTTAGTATTTACTTCATTTGATTGCAAAAATTGACTTCTTGAGGGAGATGGGAGAATGAAGAATGAGGAAAAGAATTCTGAAGGCCCCAAAGGAAGTGATGGGAAGTGTTATTTTCTTCAAGAATAAATTATCCATAGTTCAATTCATATATATATTTTTTTCCGTTACATTATGCCAAATTAGTGTTAGTGTAATTCATACAGGTAAGTTACTTTTAGCTTATCCAAATTTACACCGCAAAACCAAATGGTAATATCGAGAATATCTCAACTTATCCATTCTCTTTCATGCACACTTCAGTTTTTAACAAAAAAAAAAAAAAAGAATCAAGGAAACAAAAATAAACTGTGTTGCAGAGAAGCAAACTTCCTAATTTTTTTTAATGTACTCGGAACACGAGCCGGTATAGGGCTCATGGGATAAGGAGAAAAGGTTCATATATATATATAGAGGGAGCTTAAGAGGAAGGATTTCTATTTTTTTTTTTTAAATGGGAATACGATCCCTACCGTTAGATTGACTTTAATGAAATTGTGTGGTTGAGATTAAAACACAGGTCACACAATTTCATTAAAGTTAAATCCAACGGTAGGGAGCGTGTCCCTATTTTTTCAAACAAATGGAATCCCTCCACTTAAGTAATTCCTATATATATATATATATATATATATATTTATTTATTTTTCCTTTTCTTTTCCGCTTCGAGTCAATGAAGATTTTTTGGGCTTGGGCCTGTCCCCCTATAAGCCGGTAAATATAATCCTGTCCATCCAAATTTGTCCGAGACCCAAATCGGGGATGCCATATACGACGTCGTTGGATCAAAGCCTACCATTCCTCCAGCTGCATCGTCGTGTACCTCCAGACACCGACTTTCTGTGTGCAACTGCAAGTCCAGTGTAGTCTAGCGCTCATGGACATCTCCCGCCAAAACAAAATTCAAAAATTCGAGGAGTTCGTCGACCAACGCCTTAAACCAGACCTCCTCCGCGCCATTGCTCAACGGTACCGTTTTGTACACCCTCTCCCCACTACTTTACTGGAACCCGTTTTCTAGGGTTTTCTTTGCGTACATTACCAAGCTCCAGTTGCATCAAATTCAATTGCTTATCAACTTTAATTAGGGTTTCCTATTTGCTTATCAAATTTAATTGTATATTCTTTTGGGGTGTGATTCTTGCTTTGCAGGGACAAGGTGTTCGAGCAACAAAAAAATTTGTATGCTTTTCGGTTTTCCCTCTTTCGTTTTGATTAATTAAATTTTACCCAAATGTGATATTTTTTGGAAACTCGACATTCGGAATATGCAATTCCATTTGGTGTTTTTGGTTTTTGAAGGTGTTTTCTTGGCTTATGTTTAAATTAAAGCTCGGATTTGCGGAAGAACATAGAGAATTTGGAGAAAAATAGCGTGACCAGTCTTAGGACTTTGGTTAATCTTGGCTCTGAAGTTTATATGCAAGCTGATGTGTAAGTCTTACCATCTCTCTTCTCTTTAACGCTCACACTAATTCATCTGATTTATTTGCACTTGCCGTTTAGAAGTCATTAGTAAATCGTTAAACTTTCTCTAATCGCGCTACTTTTTATGAAAAATAGAATTGGAGATATACTAACCCGAAATCAGGCGGATGTAAACCACGTTTTGGTGCATCTTTATTGACTTCTTGGTGTCTCTTGGGTTTTGATTTTGATTAAAACTTTGTAACCAGTTCCATGTATGTGTAAGTTTATATTCACTACATTGTTCGTAAACATAATCATAGGTATATTAGGCTAAATTACTAGTTACCACGACCACACGTCGGAATCATCATTAAAAGCATTATATGTTTGTATGTTCGGTTTACTAGTGTTGAAACTTTTATCATTCTTAGTTTTGTTTCCATCTTCGGTATTAATGGGTTTTTAGTTTTTTTACCTGTTCCTTGTTATTGCTGTGGGATTGGGCATGTTCACCTTCTCTCTACCTGCATGTTCGCAGGCCAGATACACGACGCATATTTGTAGATATTGGACTAGGATTTCATGTGGAGTTCACCTGGTCTGAAGCTCTAAATTACATATCCCAAAGGGAAGAAAAGTTAGCCAGGTACGAGCTTTTGTTATAATTGTTCGATGTTGGTTTTCTTGAAATCTAGTAGATATTTGGGAAATGTATCCTACTAGATCCATTGAAAAACACCTGTCTTCCCTGTTTTGGTATCTTCCATCTTCTTTGTAAGTACTGTCAAATTAATGCGTCTGATCAATCTCTGTAGGCAAGTTGAAGAGTGTACTACCCTTATTGCTTCGATTAAAGCCCAGATAAAGCTGGTATGTTCACTTCCAGCAATGCATTCGTTTTGATTGATTACATTGTTCCTTGGACATGGGTTGCAGAACTTGAAATCATTTGATGGTCTCCCGTTTATGTCATTTCGATGGGATATGTTGTGTTTTCTTAAGCATATGTTCCTAGTAATTCATAAGTATTTGCCCCCAAAATAGAAAGTAGAAGACAGAAATACTAGAAAAAGGCAATGTGAAATTGTCATCAAAGGATTAAAAGCCTTTTTCCCCCTCCTTTTCAACTTCCAAATATCGTAGTCTTTGTGAGTACAGAATTTAGCATAGTACTGGAAGTGTGTGCCTGCAACAATCTTACTTTGAATTGCTTGTAGGTATGCGAAGGGATTCGAGAATTACTCCAGCTTCCAGCAGAAAAGAAACCTGCCTCAGAGCGCATTTTTTGACATCGACAACTTAGTAATTTTGCCGTCTCATGACTTCCAAGTAAATCTAAGACTTGTTTACAACTACATCTTTAACTATATGATTGATTGTTGGCATCCTTATCTTCTGTTTGTTATTCTAAAAATTAAAAGCATGTGCCCTCTTTGACCTCGATACAACTTTCGTTGTCAATTCAGAACTTGCGAAAGTGTGTAAAATATGATGATGTTATGGTAAAATGAGAGCATTTAACCTTCCGTAGTTTCTTGAGCTTGAATTCACTTCTAGTTGCAAACTCAATTATAGACGGTGCATGGGAAATCTGTCGATTTTCTCATGATCAGTCTGAACCCAACCCTCGCCCCCAAAGACCAAAAATATACTCACCCGAATGAGAGATTCTTGGGTACGGGCTTGGGCCAGGCCCATTGCTACCAGGGCAACTGTCCAGGGTCCAAAATTGAAAGGGACACCAAAAACCCAGCCTACCTTCTTCCCCAAACCCCAAGCCATTCCTTCTTCTCCGAACCCAACTTTCCTTTATCCTCAAACCCTAACTTCAACGATGGGTGTGGCACGCACAGAGTCCACCCATTGTGTGTGGCTGACCAAAGAGTGCCCGAAGTATAGTCACCAACTTTGCAGTCCAAAGGGCTCTCGAGTCTGCATGCCAAAATGCTAAAAATATTGATTTTTGCAGCACTCGCATCAAAGAAAAAGAAAAAGAGACATGGTTGCAGGTTAAAGGTCAGAGATTTGAGCTGGCTCTGAGATGCCACCTGATAATTTTCGTCCGGAGATGCCTCCTTCGGTCACCTCGAACGAAATTGATTTGACGGATAAGCAAACTGGGATCAACTGTTGTTTTGAAGTGACAGCAAAATGACACTGGATTTCTGGATGGATTGATCAATTATCACTACTCACTTATTTTGTGTGGGGTTGGAGAAAACTTCGATAAGAGTGCCCGATCACATTATACCTAAAATATCTTTTATAAACGCATCAATTTTCATATTTTGAGTACTTTCCAGGTTTTACTGATATTTAAAATTATTGTTTTGGTAATTTTACTTGTCGAATAAATACTTGACGTGTGTTCAAACAAAACACTGTTCGTCCAATAAACACTGTTAAAGAGTGACTATTCATTTTTATAATAGAAACTCTTTTACAGCATCTAGATATATTTTTTAACTTTGATCCTTTTAAAATAGAGTTGGGGATTTAGATCCCATCCGAATCCAAATTGTGAAAATTCTTAGAATCCTCACATCGTAGTCGTTTATCGTACATCGTGCGATTATAAATTATTTTAAATTTTTTATTTATACTTAAACACGAATAGTACTTAATGAAAACTGGTCGCATAACGTATGATAAACAAATATAATATGAAAACTAAAATCCCCACAAAGAGTATCCGGACTCGTCGGTTTTACAGCATGTATCGGAGATGATCCAAAGGTTTGCCTAAAACAGAAATCCTAGTCACCCCTAAATGGTAATACTGTAGTGTAGTATCCAATGGCTACATGCATGGAGTTGTGGACAAAGGAATATGATTCTCTACCCTCCTAATCTCTCTACTATTTTATGTTCTCCTATTTGAACAGTCACGTTTAAACCATGTCAACATCTTATATATATATATATTTTTTATAGAGATAATAAAATAAAAAACAATGTATAAGAGGAGAGCATAGAAGTGGATGACAATAAGACGGTAGAGAATTCTACTCCGTGGACAAATCACATCACACAGATGTCAAGTTTTCTTGTCCAATTAGACATAAATTCTACCATTATTGTACAACACATGTAGCTTTGCTTTCATTTTGTTGTCTAAGAATCGTTTGCGGTTTGCGGTTTGCGCATAGTTGATTGAGTTTAGTACACTCTATTTATCGTACATCTCTAGATAAATGCATGATTTTTTTTTTATAGAACTGAATTATTGGGTTGGTTCTGGCATAAGATTGAGCTAGTGTGGGGTCTTACACTTGACAAGAGTGTGAAATTCTTGTAAGACGTCATACGTATGACGTGGTCAAGCACTTATAATATTTTAGACACATATAATACGACTCGACACGCAATTAAAGATATAATAAAAAATTCCTAGGTATACAATCTCCATGTATGTATGTATGTATCTACCTACAGTCTATAACGCTTTGATGAGAGTAGGGACTAGGTAGGGGCTCTTGGGGGGTCTTGCCAAAATCGGAAAGGGATCTTCTCTGAATTAACTATCAAATTTTCCTCATCAAGTAATTCAAACTTTTAAAATTTGATCTAACGGTTATAACAGGAGCTCATTTTAAAAATTATAATAATTTTAACCGTTAAATCAAATTTTAAAAATTTAAATTATTTAGTGGGAAGGAATTCGAAGAGAATCCCTTTCCACCAAAACCCAAGTTGTGTCCCAGTCGTTCAGTTTCTTCTCGTGGCCGTGCAATACTTAAAAGCATCTCTACGACGGATACACAATGCATGCACATATACACAAAGAAAGAGAAGTTACGAGCTATTTACATAAAATGAATTTAGTGTTATGTAACGTTTCAGTTTAACAATGATGATGAACAGATTCTTGGTGAGTTATGAGAAGCACAGAGTAGGAGAGAGAGAAATTAATGGTAGGAAAAGGCTAGGGTTTTGCAAAGCTGAAGAGACAAAAGCGCATGTCTAAAGTCAGACTTAGGCACCCTTTACTTCAAAGTTCAAATCCTACTCTTTCTTGGCTCTTCATTGTCTTCTTCCTCCTCCATCTCTATCTATCTATCTCCCTCTATCTCTCTAGAATTATTCAAATGGACTGGCATTTGGCAGTGGCGACAGCTTTTGCTTCAGATTCTGAGTGATTGATACCATTCATTGGGGGGACCATACACACACACACATATATATATAAAATATGAAAGTGCTTTTTCGTTAAGTGTTATCTCACTTTTGCTTTCTATTCTTCTTGCCGTCTGCATAGTTTTGCACAGTTTGCATGCATGGCAAAGTAATTACACTGGAAGAAGGAAATAAATTCCAAGGCTGAAAAAAAAGAAAAAAAAAGGTAATTGCACTGAAAAGGCCATGTAACAAGTGCTAGTCACATTTCTCTTCTACACCCCTTTTGCCCCCACCACCACCTCTACACTCTCAACTAGAGATGGGCAAATACTCATTAGTTATAGGTAACCACGGTTACCCGTCTATTTAAATTAAACGGTTATAGGTAACCGTTTAGATAAATAAACAGTTATGGGTATAACCGTTTACCGGCGAAATTTAAATGTTCGGTTATGAGTATTAACCGCGGTTATAAACGGGAAACCGTTTATCTATTTATTTTATATATGTAAAATTAACACAAATCATGTTTTCTATCGGACAAAACTTAGATCAACGTTATTGACTATAGTGCATGATTTCTGTAGCATAAAACCTATATGATGTGCTCAATAACTTATATTTCTATTACTACACTTTTTAATACAAGCCTACATACCAAGTATAAAACCTTTTTGGCAAGCCACACACTGTTTGACACTAACCAACATGCATCGTTTTATTTTTTACAGTATGCTAATTACAAGTGCTTATTGATTATGTCGGTAACATATATTTGCTTATGTGTCGAGACATAGCAATCACAGTTTTACATGATATATTTATATGTACAAATTATTAGTCATATAATTTTATTTTGAAGCATATGACTAGGGATGGGCAAAATATCCGCGGTTATAGATAACAGCGGTTACCCGCCTATTTAAACTTCATGGTTACCGTTATGGGTAACCGTTTAGATAAATAAATGGTTATGGGTATAACCGTTTATCTGTGAAATTAAATGGGTGGTTATGAGTATTAACCGCAGTTATAAACGGGTAACCGTTTACCCATTTATTTTATATATGTAAAATTAATACAAACCATGTTCTCTATCGGACAAAACTTAGATCAATGCTATTGACTATAATGCATGGTTTATATAGCTAATTATAATATAATGTAGCTCATTTTATATATATTATGTTAATACTTTACATTATGGGTTGTTTTCTAAACAGTTTTCGTAACCCAAGAATACTTAGCAAATATTATATTACCTTCATTGGTAATAGTTAGAAATATTGTCTGTCAACTATTATTACTGGAATGGTATAAGGATTTAAAAAATTAAAATACGAAAATATATGATGAATGGACCTATAACAGTGTTTAATTGTAAAAAAAAAAAAAATTATGACAATTTTTTTTAAAATTTTTGAAGTTGTTATAAAACATGTAGACGGGTGAAAATGGGAAATGGTAAAAAAAAAAAAGATAAACGAGACCTAAAAATGATAAATGGGTAAACGAGTATTAAACGGTTATGGTTAAATGGGTATGCAGTTATGGGTACGGTTAAACGTTTATAAACGGTTATGGGTATAACGTTTAGGCAATTACTCAACGGGTAAACGGTTATGCGGGTATGAGCATAAACGATTATTGGTAAATAACCGCGGTTACCCGCCCGCCATAACCGTTGCCCATCCCTACTCTCAACCTAAGATCCTCTCCCATCTCTTTCCTCATGTCACAAATTAAGGTTTTGTAGCAATGGAAACGATTATGCTCTGTACACAGGTGTAGATTATCGGCGAGGCAACACATAAGATTTATCCAAGATAATGAACTAGTTGAACTAAAATATGATAATTTTAGTTGATGTTTGTAGCTAAATTGCTACAAATTGTTTACATGTGTATGTTGAGGGCTGCCGATAAAATCCCTCTCGGAAAATTTACCCACTTTGACAGTGTCAAATATTTGACAAGGGTTTACGATGAGTTTGGCATGCAGATTAATCATCATAAGTTGAGCTGTTCTGTTACATTGGCCTAACCATCTCCGTGGCCTTGACTGTAATTAAACTAATGAATTAACTGCCATGTTAAGGAGGTTAATTAAAGAGATTAAAACTCAGCAGTAAAACATGAGTTTCTTAACATTCTCACTAAGTTTTGGTAGAGCCATTTCCTTCGGAGGGCCAGCTCTGGTGAGTGTCGAACCACTTCTGGTATAAGTTGTGGATTCTGACCTCTCAAGGTAAAGCCTGCCTCGATATGCCGCCAAGTGAGCGTAGTAAGCCGGGGGCACCAGAGAAACCGGCTTCGTGCACCTTGCGTACGTGTAGCACAGAATGTTGACCAGCTTCTGCAGTTCATCTGAAGTGAACTGGTTTTCATCCCACAATATGTGGTAATGAGTTGGCCTGCTTGTCCCCTTAACACCCCAATGACTGCAAAGATAGAAGTCGAATTCTTTCGGGTGAGTGATCACGGTATCCACAACGGTTCCGGGGGGAATGTTTTCGTCGAGTAATTGGTTCTGCTTCGAAGACAGATCAATTTTGAAAGGGAACAGCCTTGTGTGATGCCTCTTTTGAACCACTGCAAATGTTATGGGAGGTTCGTAACCGGGAAAATTTGAACATGCCCCTTTAATGGCTTGCAACTCCTCTTGAAGCACTTTGTAGAACTGCGTTTCGCTTACCCCGTCTCTAAAGAAAATGATTCTCTTGGGAAGTTTGCCAACTTCCTGGCGAAACTCATTCAATAATTCTTCCACCATTGCGTCGAGATCCTGGATGATTTCTTGTCGATGCGTCTGAGACCTCATTCTTGACACATACTTATTTGCTGCCGGCCAATTCATACTACCAACCACAGCAGCAACAGAAGGACTAAAATCATCAAGTGGGTGCGGATGAGTCACATCCGCGCCCATAAAGATCACCGGTTCACCAGCCTGAAGCAGCCGCGGGATTTGTGTTGGTAATGAATTGTACAAAGAAACCGTGCATCCTCCAACTTTTGCATTGATCTTGAGAGCAAGATTTGCCAAAAACTGTGAACCCATCTTCCCGAGGTTTGAGTACAAGCAGCATTGGCTTAAAACCCCAACGCTTGTATCCGCAATTCGCTTGAGATCTGCATAGCCTTTGTGCTTTCTTTCCATCACACATATAAGCAGCTGGAGGTTGTTTGATGCAGCTCTTTGGATTCTTTTGAGCTTGGATTCTAACAGCGACACATTGTTAAGCACTTGGGATGGTTCGAATTGGGGGCTAACAATCGTGTTCTTGTTGAGGAAGATTCCCAATTGTTCACATCTTTGAGATAGCTGGCGTATGAATTTTGGGATGCTATTCTTCTGATCAAGGGTGCCACCGAAACCAATCAACGCCCACCTCTCGATTCGAGTACCTTCAAACACATGGCTGTTTATAAGATTCCATTGCCGATCAAGACGAGAGGGAACTAGGTCTCTTACATGACCACCATCACCAAGCTTTAGCTTTGGAGGTTGAAGAACTCTTCCTTTTAATCGAGTCATGTCTCTCGAAACATGGAGCTTGAATTCTCTTTCCTGAATGCCACTGCAAAGAAAAAAACTGAAATGAACATCCACAAATAATCATAAAGCAAACTGAAATACATTTTAGAAGTTGAGAGATTACCTTGTTGGCCCAACAGGACCTCTCATGACTCCATCTATAATGGCTTTTCGTTCTTTGGGCCGTTGGCAGCCCATCTTCAGTATCCTTGCAGTTTGATCATCGGACAGTTTCCCGAGAAACTTCTGGCCTTCACAGATCATGCATAGCTCCATCGGAAGATAGCACGGTTTACTCCTACTAATCTGCAAACAAGGCAAATTCCTGAATTGTATATCATAATTATAGTGATCCTTGAAGTAAGTCAACAGCCTCAAATTCTTCCCATCCCTGTCTGCAAACCAAAGATTTTCTGTGGCTTCCTCGGTCAAGCCACAAACGCGGTATCTCTGGACAGTTTCTCTGTGGCAAACAAAGACCCTGATGTTCTTCAATGCCTTCTCCACTTCTTTCCTTTCTTTATCAGTTAAGCCCCTTGTCTTCCTTTGAGGAAGGTCTTGAAGAAACTCGAGGCGCTTCTGCAAGTATGGGATCACTCCAACGCTTTCGTGGAATGCAGTCACGGAGAAATCAACGTTGAGAGCTAGTCCTTGTTGCGTTGGTCGAAGGCTCTGGAAGAACCCTCTCAGTCCTACAGCCCCTCCTCCAATTTCTTTACTTCCTCCCGTTGAACTCGAATAGAGTGATCTTCCCACAGGTACACACTTCTCCAACGGCGCCTCCCTCAAGACGACATCCAAGGCATGGAGATAATCCTGGGGAATCGGCTTCCATTCATTGCCCTCCTTGCTCAAGTAACTACTCAATTCCTTCGCATCTATCTTCGACACGAGTCTGATATTTATACGAAAAAGTTTATGTTCTTGATGCTTCTCCTGTAAGTCACTGAATGCTCCATATGGCAATGTTGGCTTGCTTGTGGGGATGGGAAGGCTTATATAGAACTCAAGCCTATCGTCTTGGAATTCGACTGCACTGTAAAGATTCTTCCGGCCATCATAAGCTGGAATTGCACCGGATAGCACAGCCGAGTTATCCTCGATCAGCTTCTGTTTGATCATTCTAGCAACTTCCTTCGACGGGTTAGGGGAAATGTCGACATTGTAATGGAAAATTCGCTGCGATAAATCGAATTGGACAAGAAAATGGTTAGCCAAGAGGGAGATTACAGTGCCCTCCACACCACCAGAATCTGGCCTCCTTGCAATCACTAATGCTTTTCCTGTTCTTGCAGCTGTGAGCAACTTCCTTCCATCTTCTCCTTTAAAGGGCAATCTGGTTTGCTTCTGATACCCCTCTGAGGCTTCTGATTAATAGTAAATAACAAGATTACGAAAAAGTTTAAGGAATTTGAAGCCTAAAATCAACCATTTTTATTGAAATTAATGCGTTTGAACTGGTAACAAATATCATTTTTTTCAACAATCACCCTTCTCATTGCAGATAAATTTCTATCCATCTCTATAGCAGAAAGTAAATTACTGGGAGAACAAGAACCAAATATGTAAAACTGAAGGTAAATATAAAAACCAAAACTTTGAAACACAGAGGGAAAAATGGCATGCAAAGAAAGAGGAAATAGCCAAAAAAAGCAGAGAGCTTTGAGGCTTACTTGGTGAAATTGTGAGTTGGGGCAGCTGGGTTTCGGAGGGGGCCTCGAAAGGAGGAGTATTGAGCCTGCAGGAATGTTTCTGGAGGTGGGTTTTTGATCGGAAGTGGTGGTTTGGATACAGAGGTGGAGTTAGAGCGAGTTGCAGAGGGAGGAGAGGAGGGAGAGGAAGAAGAGCTGGGTAGGATGAGGAGTATCTCTGATTATACTGGTTCTGGTTGCAGAAACCGAACTGGATTGTGTGGCGGATTAGTTGGTGGTGGTGGTGGTGCTTCTGGGGATTGGCTCTGCTGCCGCCCCTCAGACATCTGGTGTTCGGGTGGTATTTCTGGTCGCCATTGGAGTTTTCTGTGTCTTCCATGGCTTGATTGAGTGAGAAAACAGGAGTGAGAAAGGAAGAGAGGCTGTGTGCATGAGAGAGAGAGAGAGAGAGAGAGAGAGAGAGAGAGATGCCTGAGCAGAAAGCAGAAGGTGTGTGTAGTTATTGCAGAGAGACAGAGAGACAGAGAGAGTTTTGAGTTTTAGTTCCGAAATCCTATGGGTTCTTTATATCGAAATGGTTTTGATACTGGTAGTTTGAAGGGAAAAGTGGACCGATGCCTAAGAAAAGGTTAAAACACTAAACACTTTTAGACTTTTTTTTATTTATTATTTTTTTACAAACAATATTATTTATATTGAGAATCACAATAGAATAATAATAATGTGGTTTAATTTTTTTTTTGTGAGAATTAAATCTATGACTTCTCACTTGTCAGTGAAAAGAAATACATTAAACCGTAGGACTATGACATTTGAGTTGAGATTTTCTACACCCATTTTTGCATGTGGCCCCTCTGTGCCTTACTTAATTGGTCGAGGAGTTGCTTTATTTTTTATTATTTTAATTATTGTCAAGTTAACATTAATTATGTTTAGTTCAAAAAGCAAAGGCACAGAGAGACCACATGTAAAAATGACTGTATAAAATCTCATCTCATGACATTTGGACTTCAGTCTAGAGAGAGAGAGAGAGAGAGAGAGAGAGAGAGAGAGAGAGAGAGAGAGAGAGAGAGAGAGAGAGAGAGAGAGAGTATCTTAGGGTAGAGTTAAATATTTGGTGTGGTTAATTGGTTAGACCATCTCCAACCCTGGGCTAAAAGCCAAATTACCTCCCAAAATTTCCCCCCAAACTCACTCCATCCCAAGGGGAAAATTCGGGCTAAATGCTAAATGTTAAACCAAGGCCAGATTCCCCCCAGAATTTAGCCCATAAATCGGTGTGGGCTCCACCAAACTGAATGAAAATATTTATCGAAATTTAAAATTTTTTTTATTAAAATGTTCATAAAATTAATTTACGATAGTCTACATATTTATTTTTTTTTTTAAATTTAATTTAAGAAAAAAAATAGCCTAAATTTATTCTTTAATAATTCCAGGCTAAAATTTTAGGCTATAAAGGGTTGGAGCAGAAAAACTGTTTCTGGGCTAAAAGCTAAATTTTTCGGGCTAAAAAATTTGGCTTTTAGCCCAAGGGTTGGAGATGGTCTTAGGGCAGCTTTCAATCTCAATAAGAACAAAATGAAATAAATTTCGTAGCTTTTAATAAAATGAAAACTAATAAAAATAATTTGAAAACTTTGAGTTTTAACGATAAGGATAAAATAAATGGTAAATTGAATAGTACCATGATTGATTTTTAAATATAAAAATGTAATTTTTTGTTAAAGTGAACAATGACAGGAGTTTTTGGTTAAAGTTACCTTTTATAAATGACGTGACCAAGCTGATCTATAAAAAAATTATTAAGTTTTGAAAAAAAAAACTTTAGACTATTTTCGGACAACTCAAAAACTATACAGAGTGAAATCAAAATACACAAAATTCTTAGCTTTTGTAAAAGTTGCTTTAGGGATTATATGATCGGGTTGTTTACTCAAATTTTTTTACATGACGTATTGTACTATTGATATGAGACGTTATATACTATGCTCTTCTATTTTACAGTATTGAAAATTCAAACACCCTTTTTGTTTGATTGACTACCTGTCAAACATATGGATTCTTCGACCTTAACCTTAGATCTTTTCCTTGAAAATGTATGGAAGTCAAACGAGGATGGGAAAGGTTTGTTGATAGTGATTAGGGTTCTTATCCTTTTACACTATTTTTTATTCATCCTTTGTACTTTGTTCCTGCCTTTCTACAATTCATAATATTTGACTACCTATTTTCTCCTCTTTTTTTAAGGCATCATTGTCTTTGAAAACGGTTGATTTGGATCTTTTGGGACCATTTTTGTGCGACCTCCAAGTGTTTTTTAATTAGTTTTAAGTGTTGTTATTAATGCGGGAGCGTTTAAAACCTGAATGCATGAGTAGAAATTCCACTTTATACACTAAAATATTATAAAACACACTTGACCTACAAGTGTAGAACAAATAAAATACATAAACCCCAACAACATTGTCCACGTAAGCTTCATGACATCTTTTATATTAAGAAGGACTGAAACACTTTCTTTTTATTTTCTCCAAAATAAATTGTGTTTTACTAGCTCCTTGGAATATCGATTTTGGCTCTGTGTTAATAATTTGCGCATTAATTGATTAGTTTATATTTTATTTGTGCATTCACATGAACTAAAATAGTGCAAGAGATTACAAAAGAAACGTTTAGATTAGAGGTGGGTTCAAAAAACTGAACTGAATCAAATAGTAGTTTCGGTTCGATTTTTGATTTTATCAAAAAACCAAATTGAATGAAACTGAACCCACTCCTAACTTATATCATTATTTTCCAATACGCACATGATGAAGGGCATTTACAAATATCTGCATTTCTTTGTGTATTGAACATTATTGAACATTTTTCCGATTGTATTTCCACTTTTTAGTACTAGTTGCAGCCCCCCTTTTGCCTCATCTTTTGTGAACATGATTAGTGCTCGTGTGATGATAAGATCATAAGAGAAGGGACCATTGATCCACTTAAGAAAGTGGGCCCCTTTGTATTTTAAGGATAAACATTGTTGGAATGTGGTGATGGGACAATATGATTAGTGTGGAGCCTATAAGCATTGTGATAATTGGAGTAATGGTATCTGAATTTTTGTTCGATTTGAGTTTTTAATTCTTGAACTAAAAATTCGTCAAAATTAATCTTTGATCTTGTAGAGCAATAAGCATTTTGGCTAACTCTGTTAGAATTTTCATCCAAAATAAAGAGTTTAAAGGGAAAAAAAATAAATGAAAATTTTAACAAAGTTGACCAAAAAAATCATTGCTTCACATTATAAAAAGTTCAATAACCAATACTCATTAATTTTTAACTCAGAGAACAAAACTTTAATTGAGCCAAAGTTTAAAAACTAGGGAGGTTTAATAAAACAATTCCGGTACTGTTTACTTTTAACGAAAAGTCCTTTTTTACCTTTAACTGTCACTATTCATTATACCTTCAAAAAGGGCTTTTCATTAAAACTGTCACTATTCAGGCCCTTTTCGTTAGTTTTCCATAAAAACTATTGCTCAAATTTCTCATAAATGTTTAGCTTATTCAAATTTAAGACCACATCATATCCATTGTTCATTATTATTATTTTTTTAAGAAAACCTCGACGATCCATTGTTCATAATTTTTATTTTTTGTTTTTGCCATGTAGCCTCCATTGTTTTGGTTTGTACAATATGAACAATATTTACATGAGTTTACGTCAAAGAATCTTACATACAGTTAAAATTTATTACAACACTTATTACGTGAAGAGAATGATAACATGTCGAACGTTTCACTCGAGATTTTCTTCTTACTACGTTGCTTTGGTGGTGTCAATATTCTTGATGCTCATGATGACAACTTGGAAAAGAAAAGGAAAGCAACGAGTGAGAAATGCAAATCCAAATTGGATACTAACAAGGAAGAAACAGAGAAAACAGAATGTAGACAAAAGATCAAATCCTCCCCACTGCAACAATGGAAGTCAATTCAAGCAAATCTGATTGAACCCGATTAGCAAAAACTAATGGTTCTTAAGTTTGATTAGCGGAAACTATTGCCTATGTTTATCGTTTATGTCATCATTACTGCGTCATGCAAGATTATCTGTTACCAGCACTCCAATATTAAATAGATGAATATTATGAAAGTTGAAGTCAAGACTTCACCTTCATCACCAACCGTTGCTTTTGCTTTGATCATTATGTCTTTGACATTCACAAAAATATGACCCTTTGATTAAATAATTCATCGGGAATGATAAAATTATTTACTTTGGCTGATAAAATATGACTCTTTATTAGTTAAAGTGACCATTCTATTTTCTATTAAAAAAACAAATTAAACAATTCAGAACCAATTAGACATTCGGGTTAAGTCACCTAATTAAAACTTGTGTCGGATACACATTAGAACCAAGGTGGTCCCAGGATCACCCAAAGTTTGAGAAATGTACATATGAGGGTCTTCTGAGACCTTCGGAACATTTCTTAAGGGTCATTTTTGTGCATATCAAGTGCGATAAATGCCTCTTGTCGGTGGCATTGATAACACCCTCAGTAGCACTCGTTAAATTGCTTCGACATGTCAATATCTTTTGACTGACGACAACAAGCATACCAAATGTTCAATGAAATGCTTTAAGGAAAAATTGCGCGCTTCGCACTTTGTTTCTATTTAAAAACCTAGACCTTTAAGACCCTCCAAGATTCAAATCTTAAATCCGCAACTGATTAGGACACGGCACTTGTCCTTTGAATTCATATCCAAATCTTAGTTATACAGTTTAAAGAAGTTTAGAATATCGGTAGGTAAAAATACAAGTAACAACTGATGAAAAAACTCAAAATTTTATACATTTAAATGGAAGATTTAGAAAATTTGGTGTAAATTTTTGAAATATTTAACACGTTTTTGTCGTACCATGTTGAAAGTAAGATTGTTGCAATGTATTGCAGTCAAACACAATTATGAAAACACCAAATTTCAGTGGGCGGGAAGAAGACCAGTTTAGTGATGTCAAATTATAAATCTCACTATATACTTCCAATGGGAAGAGGCCACCGGTAAAGTTAAAGACCAAATTATAAAACTAATATTTAAATAAATAAATAATTATTGTTCGATTTTGTATACTTTGAAGTATTTTCTCTTTTTCTCCCATTTTTAGTGTGAAATTAAATTTTGGAAAGCGTCAACATTCGTTGTCTGCAAATAGAGCATAGAATTTTTCAAATGTGGGATTTGATTAATCTTGAAGGATAATTGCGAGATGTGAGTTGACCAGTCAACTGACGGTTTTGTGCAGAGCATTCGCTACTCACATTCTGCAACTATTCCCGCATTCGACAAACCCCCTATTTACTTAGAACAATGAAATGCATATTCTGTTAAGTCAAACTAATTTGAAATTAGTCCATCACTGCAAATTAGTACATTGAAAATTAAACTTTTAGAACAAAATCTTTTGACAATCTGCTATCATAAGGGGAAGAATCAGACTTTTTAATCTGAAAGTTGATTTAAGAAACTTTCCTCTTTTCCTAAATTTTAGCTCATGGTTATGACTTAGACCAAAGAAAGACACTAATCATGATTTACCTTGTGAATGGTTTAAACCATGCATCGATATTGCAACACCCTACACTGTATTTGTCAACTCCCCGGGATAAGTAATCGCGATTAGTGTGGACTAATCGCGATTTAACTTGTCTAATTCGGAAGAAATGTAGGGATTACAGAACAACCAAGACACCTTTATAAAAATTGATTTCAAGAACACATCACAGATGGATATGCATGCATACACATGAGGAGAATAAACACATCGATCGGGTTGGAAGAGTGATCTTTTCGGGACATTTTGTATTGCAGAGGGAAAAGAATAAAGCTATGGAATGAAACGAAAATGGGAGGAAGATAACGCGTAGAGCCTGTACTATAACACCAATGTACATCGTAAAGACATTCGCGAGCATACCTTACACCTATGCTCGATGAGCAGAAGATAAAAGGGGACTGCTGAGCCTGTCACTGCTCCCAGAATAGTTGATAGGTATCAAATCGGGGTCCTGATAGACTGTGACCAATTTATCGAAAAATTCAGGCATTGAAGGATCATTCTCATCTTGCCTGTCCTTTCGTATCAAACTCTGGAACAAAAAAGAAAGTAGGTCAAGCCAAAGATTTATAGGCCAGAAGTTGTGTGAAAGTGTAATAGAAGTGTGACATTGAAACATACCTCGGCAGGGTAAGCAACAAAATTTGGAAGGAAGCGCTTCCGGCAGTACTCATTGAAGAGAAGTGTGAATATAGGAAGAGGAAAAGTTAATGTAGATGCTAGATCGACCTTCTTGATTGTAAAGATTCCAACTGCAATAGCGTGCATAAGTACCAGAGAGAATATCATTGAAGTATGCACGATTGGCCAAAACTTCCCAGCAGTTTCGTACCTAGGAGCATATACGTTCATGAACTGCACAGTGATTTTTTCTGAGTATCAATACGCTATATTCAAATCAAATCCTCTAACTAGTTAATTGAAATCTACTGACCTGGTTGCGATAGATGATAAATCCAAGACAGAGGTACACCAAGAGGAAGGGAAGAATCAGTGGAGCAAGGAAGAAGTATGTGATACCGAGAAGTACAAAGAAAAGAACTCTAGGCATGTGACTATGATAATTAATTGCTGGAACTTCAAATTCATCATCTTTACTGTCAGTAAAAGGTCTTTTTAATAGACTCCATATCAGAGGAATTATGCGAAAGAGTTCTGATGAAGTACTCGTCCATCCTGACGTGACTACATAAGCAATGAAAAAAGACGACTGCATCACCCAAAGTAAATGATGTTAACAAACTGAAAATAGTGAACCTGGTACAAATAAGGCAGTTAACTTGTACACTCATCATTTTTATCGCATACTTAAACTGAAGGGAACGTAATTCAGATTCAGATGTGTAGTGCAAAAACATAGATTCATTCTCAGAAGTGTCCAACACTAAATATGTCTGAGCGTATTGATTGTAGCCATCTTTCTGAAATGAGCAGGTGTGATCACTTGCAACAGCAGGTGTGATCACTTGCAAGTTGCAACAGACATCATGAAATAACTTAAAACTTGCTTGTACAAGATACTATTCAAAAGCAAAAAAGTTCGAAGATTTTAGCTCATCAGCTTTGAAAGGATACATATACATTTTTTGTGAGAAAGATCGTGATTTAGTACAGTTATAGATAACAAAACAGAGGGCAATTGTGCAATAAAAAATGTACCAAATTTACACTATGAAATCGATTAGAGAAGCAGGAATTTGGTACTCAAAAAGCACAGACAATAGCCTATAAGTTAGATGTGTTGTTGACAATTAACACATAAGATATAAGCAGTTCCTAAGTTTTATTAATTTATTGAACAAGATGTTTATATAATTACATCGTAAAGGAAACATTTTCTCACCTGTGCTGGAACAGAAACGCCTAACTTTGAAGGAATATTCTTGGGGTCAAGAAAGACAGAAACCGCAGAGAAAACCGATCCAGAAAATACAGTAACAAAAAAAATGTTCCATATTGTGAACCAAAGTACTTTTGTACACGCACTCTTTTGTATATCACTGAGAGAAACATATCCTTGAATGGATGAAAAGAACTCCATGACCGGGGGCACCATTTTCAGAAATAATAGAAGAATAAGACTGGGAAGGTATCCTGTAACGACCTGACTAACAAATGTTCTGCAGGAAAACACAGAAAGTTAGATGTTTGCATCACCAAGTGATCCAAAACATGAAAAATTGTTAGAATAATTATTGTTTAACTTTTTGAACTGTATAAAACCACAGCGGTCATTTACAGCAAGAGCAAAAGATGGTAATTGTCAGAATTCCATAATATTTTTGGTACAATCGATTTCTCAGAACTTCGCCTAAGATCAAGTATTTCACAAATGCTGCAGAAGTATTCATGAATTTAATCGATCACAATGTTATGATATTTACTCACATGGTTAGAACGCTTTCAAGAAAGGGAAGCCAAACTTCCAGCTGGTTTAGGTTAGTAAGACCTTGGACAATTAGAACAGGAATAAGAAACAAGATTGTTAGGACTATGCATAAAATTATAACCACAAGCTTAGATATCCATCTTCGGATGAAAGATGATGAGAAGAACGGCCAATAAACATCATGAGGTTCAGGAGCTTCCTCTGTGACCCAGTTGGTAGGATTGTTTGATTGTTTCAAGCGGTGAGCAACTGCAGCACCATACCGAGACTTGAAGGAAACAAAAGCAGCTCGAACTTCCTTAAATAAAAAATAAAAATTGAATTAATAGCATGCCCTGAGAACCAGAATTACATACAACAAACAGTGGAAAGATCTTCTAGAATGCAGAAAAGAGTGGGGTGGGGAGAGAGAGTCATCGCATACTTCTACTCCTAATGAAGCCTCTGATTGCTCCGATCTCACATTCTCCTCTACGTCTTCAAGCTTCTTTTCATAGTGATCCACAAGATTAACCTTCCGTCCAAGCAATCCAAAACAATAAGATCGTTTATACTTTTGCTGGTTGGGATCTGATTGCAAGTGAATGAGCCTGGTATAGAGTTTTTCCGCATCTTTCTAAAGAATGATAAAATCAGATGGTATTAAGAACAAAGTATAACATACAAAAACATGTTGAAGCATGCGGAACGACAGAAATAGAAAACTTTACAACATTAAAACAGTATATAAAACATCAGAAACAATGCTTACAAGGAGTTTTTTAAGTTTGTTTGTTCGACGAACAACAATATGCGACAGATATGTTGAAGGGTGATACTCTCTAAAGAAGCTGTCAACTCTTTCGCTGACGCTGCTCCCATGAGGAACAGGAATGCTGCGAACTAAAATCGTGAACTGATGCGGTTGAGGTTTGGATGACTGAAAATAATCAAGCCGTCTTTGGGAAATATATCTATATTCCTGCACA
This sequence comes from Crataegus laevigata, assembly GCA_963580275.1. Lineage (NCBI taxonomy): Eukaryota > Viridiplantae > Streptophyta > Magnoliopsida > Rosales > Rosaceae > Crataegus > Crataegus laevigata. Next base: position 4,648,045 of record OY756940.1, read on the forward strand.
AAGAAGGATCATTCAGTATCCACTTCCAACTTTTCACACTTCCACAGATCATCAGCAGCAAACCAGTGACATCACAATTCGAATCTTGCGAGCGTAGTTTGCTTTCCAAGGAAAAAGTAACAACAAAACTAGCAACATTACATACATCTAATACAAATTATGACGGTCTTAAGGACATCAAATTCGGTTTAGCGATGTTCAACTATACAAGTGCACCAAAGATTTTACTTACATAATAAAGTAGACAGCAGACAAAGATGGTGACAAGGTACACAGCAGCAAAATGAATCCATAACCTGTCGAAAACGTCTGCGTTAGTAAGCTCAACTTTAGCATACGTAAGTTAGGCCAATTGGTCAGGGCAGCGTGCCCGCCCCCTCAACTCGAGTTCAAATCCCCACTCACCGTAGTTTAAAATAGAATATCGCATTGTAAATAAAATGCTATAATACACAGGGATGACTAACTATAAACTTTTCTTATCAATTTTAGACATTAAAAGAGCTTGATTGTAGATTAAATAGAATCAACAATTTTATAATTAGAAAATTTAATCTAATCACTCACTTGCTCGAGCCATTGTTCACATTCGAAATCGTAAACACGTCGAGAGAGTTATTCGACAGATCGGCGAAGTCAACATACTCGAGCTGGTTCCCGGAGCAGTTGACCGGAAGCAGGACGAAGACCCCAATAACTCCGGCGAACAGAAACACTCTGAGACTAAAATTAATGAGCCGCATGAAAACGACGGCGTCGAGGCCGGAGGACGACAGCAAGTCGTCCTCCGTGAGCTGCCAGGCCCGCTTGAGCCAGTACGGCGACGGAATCAGCCGCTCGAGGTTGAAACGACTCGAAGAGTCGGAATCCCCCTCGGCGAGCAGTCGCGGCATGTAGACCTCATAGTTGCTCGGCTGCTTCCGGAGGATCGAGTAGAGCGTGAAGAAGAGGACGCAGAGGCCGGAGTTGATTGCGAGTGACGTCACCAGGGCGGAAACCAGCATTTTTCGATTTCTGTAAAAACCCTAGAAATTCGCGAGGTTTCGAGAAGCGATGAAGCTTTCGATCCGATTGTTGGTATTCAAATGATTAGGAGCTCGAAACGGACTGAGCTAACTGTTGGGTGCTTGAGATTTTCGCGGTGCCGAAAATACCCCTGCAATTTGCTTACTTATTTCTCACGGAAGCGGGGGACGCTTCAGTGAGGTAATGGAGATGGTTGGAGCGGATCGAGATTTTAACATTATTGTGGTGAAAGCGATGGTGTTTTGCATTTGGATTTCGGGGATGATTTTGGGGCTTTCGGTACGGAGGAAGGAAGGTGGCCGCGGTCAGCTGCCCCAACTACCAGTCAAATTCCCGCCATCGCCAGATTTTTCTTTCAGACTCTTGCCGCCACGGTCGCGTGATATATCACGTGATTTTAATGGATATTTTTGATAAGCCATTGCCTAATGGAAAATACTTGGACTCTCTATCACGTCACAGTTTAACGTTATTTTGGTGCTAATATTATAAAATATTGTGCAACAAATATGAAGTATTGTTTCATATTTGAGAATCTCTTTATCATTTAATCATTTGCAACGCAAAATATCTTTGCCACATCTTTGAAAGGTGAAAAGTGTGGATGACATAAAAATGTGGGGTCTCATCTCAAAGTTACGTAGAATTCAATGTTATCAATGTTTTAGTTCATAAGTTTGATTATTACAATTATTAAATCTTTTAATTTTAATTTAATCATTCGTTTTTCGTATCACTCAATAATGTGTTAATTGTAGAAAGATTGCAAAATGTGAAAGTGGTCTTACATCGAAACATTGCAAAATAATTATATATTGTGTTATGTAACTTGTATTTCTTTTCTATTGGTCATAGGAGGAGACGAATATTGATGAAAAAAAAAGAGAGGAGAATCTTCACTGAACTTTTATTTAGATCCACGCTGCCTATATATTAATTTTCTTTCTTATTATTCATTGGTCAATATTTTCTTCTTTTTGGTCGGTTCAAATCAATGAAGAGCTTTTGTTCAAGAAAATAATAATAATAAATTACAGCCCAGCCCACGATCAAACTAGGCCGTAATCTCACACGATGATTATTTAGGGCTTTTAGCTAGCAATTTGCCCAAAAATGGGAAGAGACTTCTCTTTGCTTTTTAAAACTTTAACGTTTCGATGTAATAATATATTGAGAAAAACGTTAAAAATACAAGTTACATAACACAATATCATTCCTGTTGCGTTTTAGTTTTCTACACTTTTTTGCATTATTTACACATTTCTTTTCTATTTATTTTAAGACCTCGTTTTTTTGTTATTTAACTTTTACTCCTCCATTTTTTAAACTTAAATATTTTTTATTTTGGGTGATAATTTTTTTATATTATAAATAATAGCATTATTGAGTTAAATTATTAGTTATCAGAGTGGGAAGAGAGATTAGTAGGGATTAAACCCGAACCAAAGTATTCTTTAAAAAAAAAAAGTCTGACCAGAGTGCTTACAAATTGTTTCAGTCATTGTAGCAAAACGCAGTCTCAATTTATTTCTTTAGAATAACTACCAACGAAATTTGAACACCAAACCGTCATGCAAAAGCTAAACACCTTCCTACTACTGTAAAAATAAAAATAAAAATAAAAGTCTGACTAGAGTGCATAAACAAATTGTTTCTATCATTGTTGCAAAATGCAGTGTCAATTTTTTTTTATGTCAAACGATAAATTTTGTTAAATTAGATGTTAGAATAACCACTGACGAAATTTGAACACTAAACCGTCATAAAAAAACTCAACACCTTTCCACTATTGTAGTAAAAGACATTCTGCAATTTTATTTCTTTCTTGAGAAGAAAGAAAAGAGCAAATTTTTTTTTTGTGTGAGGAGGTTTTATTCCATACAGCTGTAGTCCACCAGATAAATTACACCTCCAACAGGAAATAAACAGCACACCATTGGGATTAAAAAAAAAAACAGAGAGAGAAAAGAGACTCCCACTGGCAAGGCTGAGCCTTTTACTTAAGAGTTGGGGACTTCACAAATCGGCCTTCTCCCTCTCTCTGCATCACCACCGACCCTCTGCGCATCGTCTTCACTGTTTCTTCAAGCTCTTTCAAATCCCTAGGTCGACCGGGTAATCTCTCCTTCCTGCGATCTCATTTACTTGAAATTCTCTGAATTTAGGTTTTTTTTTTTTGTGTTTTTCAAATTAGGGATACGTTCTACTTTTAGGGCTTTTTTCAATTTTTAATATTTGATGTTTGTATGCTGATTTCTGTTAGAAATTTAGGGTTTTTTGGCCTCCGACTTGCCTTTATATCTGTGGGTAGTATGTGTTTACTCTATTTTTGTCCGATTTCGCTCAAATGTTGATGTGTTGCTGGATATTTACTATTTTTAATCATCAATTAATCCCCTTGATTTTGTATCGATTTCCTGTTCAGTTTGTTCGTTGGCCTTCGAGTTCAATTTTGTGTTTTTCCAATCGAATTTTGGTCCCTTAGGTACTTCATAGTTATGAAGTTATATTGTAGATTGCCAAATTTTTATTAAAACCCAGTTTGTGATGTTGGCAAAGCGATGTTTGAAATATGCTTTCGTTGTGCTAGATTTCGATTAGCATTGGTGCCACATGGTGACAGATATAAATATGCAGATGAACAAGAAACTAATCGGTTATAGACTAGCCATGTAGATCTTACTTGACTGAAGATTTCATAGGTTCTCGGAAGTCCAAATGGGTCTGCTAGATGAATTTGTGGTGCATATATTTGGGGCTGAGGTGGATGGTTAAATGTTCTTGTAAAGTAAATTAGTTGCTTCTTTGAAGGTGGCTAATAAATGTCGGTAAATACTTTGCGGAGAGAGAGGGTAGAATTTGTTATTTTTTATTCCTACACATTAGAGGATTGATAATCATTTTCCGAAGTTAGTGCTGTGGAATTTGAGTTTAAGTAGCGTTGTTATTTGCGTGTTATATTATTAAAGAAAGAGAGATTATATTCACACACCCCAAATTACTTCTCCCACACCTTTTTAATTTTTTTAATATTTTCTACCCACCACAAACACTTGATAGAAAAATATTAAAAAATTAAAAGGGTGTGAGGGAAGTAATTTGGGGTGTGTGAATATAATCTCCCTTAAAGAAATTCAACCAGCACGTCAGAGTTCTTAAGAGCAACCACTTGGGACCCTTACTGATCCCTCTTTTATTTGGATATTCGTTGCCTGATGTAATTTGCTACAGGAATTTAGTAATTTGGTCTGTTCTATTTCTGCAGGACTTGGATAGTTCAAAGCATTGACAATGTCTTCGTCATATCTCCCAGCAACTACTGATTCGATTGCTCAGGCTTCAGAGGCCAAAACTCCATCTGAATCCATCTCTATTCTTTATCGCGTTCTTGAAAACCCATCAGCATCTTCTGAAGCTATTCGGATAAAGGAGCAGGCTATCACAAATCTTTCGGATCTTCTTAGACAAGAAAATAGAGCAGAGGATCTCCGTAACCTTCTCACCCAGTTGAGGCCTTTCTTTAACTTGATTCCCAAGGCGAAAACTGCAAAAATTGTCCGCATTATTATTGATGCAGTAGCTAAGATACCAAACACGTCTGAACTTCAGATTTCCCTTTGCAAAGAAATGGTGCAATGGACCCGAGCTGAGAAGCGAACTTTCCTTCGACAGCGAGTGGAGGCCAGGCTTGCATCTCTTTTGATGGAAAGCAAGGAGTACTCGGAAGCACTAACTCTCCTATCAGACCTGATCAAGGAAGTGAGAAGGTTAGATGACAAGCTTCTCCTTGTGGACATAGATTTGTTGGAGAGTAAACTTCACTTTTCTTTGAGAAATCTCCCTAAAGCCAAGGCTTCGCTCACAGCTGCAAGAACAGCAGCCAATTCCATATATGTGCCACCAGCTCAGCAGGGAACTATCGATTTGCAGAGTGGGATCCTTCACGCAGAAGAGAAGGACTACAAGACTGCTTACAGTTATTTCTTTGAAGCATTTGAAGCCTTCAATGCTCTTGAAGACCCTCGTGCTGTATTTAGCCTCAAGTATATGTTGCTGTGCAAAATTATGGTGAGCCAGGCTGATGATGTGGCAGGTATAATTTCATCAAAAGCAGGCCTGCAGTACGTGGGACCTGAGCTGGATGCTATGAAAGCGGTTGCTGATGCTCACTCGAAGCGTTCTTTGAAGCTTTTTGAGACTGCTCTTCGTGATTTCAAGGCCCAATTAGAGGAAGACCCTATTGTCCACAGGCACCTCTCCTCCCTGTATGACACACTGTTGGAACAGAATCTCTGCAGGTTGATCGAGCCTTTCTCAAGGGTGGAGATTGCTCACATTGCAGAACTGATTGAACTGCCAATCGATCACGTGGAAAAGAAACTGTCTCAAATGATCCTGGACAAGAAGTTTGCAGGGACTTTAGATCAAGGTGCTGGAAGCCTCATCATTTTCGACGATCCCAAGACAGATGCAATCTACCCAGCAACGTTGGAGACCATATCTAATATTGGCAAGGTCGTGGACAGCCTCTACGTAAGGTCTGCGAAGATAATGGCATGAGCTTTTACAGTCAAGGAGGCTGTTTCCTGCCTCTCGCTTTATTTCTTTTCATTGTATTCGGAGTCTGTAATCCTTTATTTTGATGGTTTTAGACTAAATTGTACTTGGTGATTTCGGTAGGTTCTACCATTCAGAGAATTTTCATTTTACACGAGAGGAACTTGTATTGAGCCTTCTCAGGTTGTTTGGTACTTTACTTTTAGAGTTTAACTTTGTTCGGTAAATTTGTCATTTTACTGTGGTTTATGTTGATTCATCCGAGCTCCTTTTTACTTCGGCAATGGCGGATTCCTGTCTTTTTAAAGTATCGGTTATGGATTTTACTGTGTCGCGTAATTTCTGGTACTGTTGTATGTGTTAGTAAACGTAGAGGAAGTTTGAAAATGGAATAATTATAACTTCTCCGATTTTTTGCCAATTAGTTCTTAAATGCTGATAGCAATTACCGTAGTTACGAAATGTAATCATGTCTATGCATCTACATCGGGTTTGATTTACACCGATCTTTCTCGCTCCTAACAACTAAACTACAATAGTTTAGAATAATATCCTCTCATAAAAGAAAATAGAGAAATCAGTCGAATTCACCAATAAAAACGGTTGATCATATCAACTAACAAGAAAATTAGCAGGGAAAAAGGAAACAAAATGATCGAAACGCAGCGTCGCAAAGAGCAAAATGGCATAAAGACATGGTAACTTAAAATCTACCGGGACGTCTTAACTGTCAACGAATAGAGAGAGAGAGAGAGAGAGAGAGAGAGAGAGAGAGAGAGAGAGGAGGCAGATTGTCTGCCATCCTTTTTTCATCCTTGTTACGTTGTCCTTCCATGCTCTCTCTATTGTCTGCCGTCTTGATGTTGTCCTTCCATGCTCTCTACTTGTGTGATTACGATTAAATTACGTTAATATTTTATATTAATATTTTATAAAAATAATAAAAATATAAAATATTGACGTGGCTTAACTGTGAAATAAAATGGATGGAAATGCACCGTAACAAAACAAAAGGAGGGCAGACAATCTGCCTCCGAGAGCGAGAGAGGTGGACGCCTGTTCATTTTTCACCGAACCTCTCGAAGTCGAATCTGGTTTTCCGTAAAGACCAAAATCTGAAAATCGACGTTGAAGGTCAGAACCCTCAGATCGTTCCCTTGCCAATTCCCAAATTCCCAATTGAATTACTAGATTTCTGCGCCGCGCAGTAAAATTAGTAATCAAGATGAGTGAGGTGTTCGAAGGCTACGAGCGTCAGTACTGCGAGCTCTCCGCAAACCTCTCGCGAAAATCCAACTCCGCCGCTCTTCTTTCCGACTATGGTACTATTCTATTATTCTGCCGATTTAATGACATGGGTTTGCGAGATTAGCTCCTAATCTTCTTAATTATGTGTTTTTTTAATCAATTGGTAATTCTGGGATTTCTTTTGGGGGTTTTTATTGTGTTTTTTTCTAGTTCAAGCGTTTGTTGGATTTCTTTGTGCAATTCAGGTCCTTTAATGCGTATTTGTACGATTTGTGTTCGTTCTGATCGTTTTATGAAATGGGTTGTTTTGGGTCAATGTGAATTGCAGAGCAGAAGAAGCAGAAGTTTTCTGAGATTAAAGTTGGATTGGATGATGCCGAAGCTTTGGTAATATGCTGCACAGTAAACGCATATTTTCACTTGTTTTTGCTTTTGCTGGAAAGCTTCTGGTTTTGTATACTTTCCTTGTTTGTTTATGTGAACGAGTGATGTGATTTGTTTTTTCAGATTCGGAAAATGGACCTCGAAGCCAGAAGCTTGCAGCCAAGCGTGAAGGCGGTGCTTCTTGCCAAGCTAAGGGAATATAAATCTGACCTCAATAAGTTGAAAAGGGAAATCAAGAGAGTTGCATCGCCTGATGCCACTCAGGCTGCTCGCGATGAACTGCTGGAGGCAGGAATGGCTGATACGCATGCGGTAAGCGTGGACTCTGTATGGATCATTCCACTTTCATTGTACCCTTCATTGATTGAGAAGTTTTTACCAAAGCATGGAATTTGGCTCGAAGATTTTTGTGAGATTATGCTTGACAGTCTGTAATCAAAATCTGAATTCCCAACTATCTAATGTGCCCTTCTTGCATACTTTTCCTTTTGATTTATGACAATGGTAACAACTAGGCCGTTTTCTTTTATTCTCAATGTACTATTTACAGGATACATATATTATATTTATCTTTCATTGCTTTATCTTCGGTACAATACAATAAATATTCTTGGTGGTTTATGGACAATGAAACAGGTTTCTTCTGATCAGAGAGAGAGAATGGCAATGTCTGTTGAGAGATTGAATGAGTCAAGTGATAGAATCACACAGAGTAGAAGAGCAATATTGGAAACTGAAGAGCTTGGTGTCTCCATTCTCCAAGATTTGCATCAACAGCGGGAAACTCTCCTGCATTCCCATCAAAAAGTATGTTTGTCACTTAGACTTCCGTTTAGCTCCCCTGATGTCAAATTCATGGAGTTTCTCTTTAGATGTCATTCACATATTTGAAAACCAGACTCATTCCTAAACTTTATTGTCGAGGAACCAAAGACCTTACCCATGAAGTGGAGCTCATAACTCCGGTGGTAGTGAGCCAAAAACCCAAGATATAATGTGGGCGTCTCACCCTATATTATCCCAGGCCATAGTCCTTTCCGATATAGAATATGAACAAGGCAGCTGCACTAACGAATTGCTAATCTGTGTGTTTTTATTTCTTCCCCTTCTCTCTTGCAGCTACATACCGTAGATGACGCCATTGACAAGAGCAAAAGAGTTTTAACTGCCATGTCACGGAGGATGACGAAGCATAAATGGATCATGGGCTCAGTCATCGGAGCTCTTATCGTTGCAATCCTCTTTATTCTATACTTTAAGCTTTCTCATTAACGGATACCTGATACGGATACCATCTGTGTGGTCCAGGTAATTATATATCTCTATTCAAAAGGTTGTATCTGTATATGCTTTGTAGCCCAGAGAGTTATGAATCGCATTCTTGTCATAATTCCCGTATTCTTATTCTATCATTGGTCTGGTTTCTGCATATTTTAGTGGAATGTTTAGGGCTCAACCACTCGATTAATGAAGAAAAATCGTCATTCCGCTCTTCTAAGTGATTCAATTTAGTCCTAGTGATTAGAAATTTACAACAAATTGGGGCATTGGATGTGTGCGGGACGGTTCCCAGATGTTCCGCCGTACAATTATGGTGCTGCCTTTATCCCTACGAGGAAGTTGACGGCCAGCCGGCCCAGCCCGTACAGGTGATTTCGCGGTACTCTGGCCGGAGTATGATTGTGTTGAGAACAAGTATGATCATGTACTTGTCAACTCATCACCCAAAAAAAAAACACCTGGATTCGTTTCGAACTTGATATTACCAAACAACATTGTCAGTTCTGCACGCATGGCGAACGCCTACTTCTCCACTCACCAGCGGAATAAACACACGGAGTTGTTTTAATTATGTTTAGAGTTGCTTAATCTGGGCTATTTGAGTATTATTAAAAAACGATCGTGATTTTCGTTTGGGTACGTAGTTGCGTACTTCCATGGTCAACTCACATAATTTCTTCGTGCCCGATTTTAGGGGTGGGCACGGTTCGGTTTGGTGCGGTTTTGAGTCAAACCAAAACCAAAACCAAAACCGCAAGTTTTTGCGGTTTGGTTCGGTGCGGTTTTGAAGCCAAAACCAAAATGAAATCAAATCATTTGGTTCAGTTCGGTGCGGTTTCAAACGGTTTCGGTTTGGTTTTTAAGAAAAAATATACAATTTGCAATTTAACATATTAATAAGCATTTCCCAATAATAATAGAAAAAATGCATTTGTTATGTAAACAATTAGCATATTGCATGCAGTTGTGATGTTAAAACATGTTTGTGCAACAAAATAGTGTCCCTTACAATGTTTTTCATAAAACAAGTTGAATAAATTTGAATTCATTAAACGTGAGCAAAACTTTAATACTAGAATATGTGATATCATACTTCAAATAAGTAGACTTCATTAGATCATTGTTCGACTCTTGATAACAAGATTAGTCCACCCTTGTATATATATGTGTGTGTGATGGTATAAAATAACAAAGGTCCTTCAAGTTAATAAACGTGTTGATGCACAAAATCAGTTAGGACTTTGGTACAACAGAAAGTGTCAGGTGTGTGACCTTCGCTAGATTGCTTCGGTCACTAGTTCAGATAAGTATGTAAAGATATAGAGGCAGATAAGCAAACATCAGATGTACGTGGTTCACCCAGATTGGCTACGTCCACAGAGTAGAGGAGTTCTCATTAATTGTGAAGGGTTCACACAAGTACATAGGTTCAAGCTCTTGTTTTGTGAGTTCTAGTGAATGATTTAGTACAAATGACATTAGGGATTCATTGTGGGAGAATGATCCCTATTTATAGAAAAGAGTTTCTAGCTTTGTTCTGACATTGACACGTGTCATGTTGCGATTGGTCTCTGATGTTGACACGTGTCGTGCTGTGATTGGCCTCTAACGTTGACATATGTCGCGTTGTGATTGGCCTCCTGATTGGAGGGAAACTCTTATGGGTCCTTGACGGTATAATGTTGACGGGTGCTTAGTAGTTTTGGGGTTGGTCAAGTATGGTACAAACAGTGCTCCCCTAAGTTCCCGAGTGAGGGAAGCTTTTCGGTTGGGGACTTGCAAGATCCAAGCTACTGAGTAATCACGAAACTTCTAAGTGCCGAAGTGTGGTATCATCTTCAATTGCCTCTGTCCCATAGGTAGGAGTGGTATCTTGAACATATGTTGACGCACAAGGTAATGTATCATTTTCACTTCAAGTTTACTTGTAGTTTCAGGCTTGGTCAAGTGCAATACAAACCATATAGTGGGAGTCCCCCAAGTCTTTGACTGAGAAGATCTGCCGAATGAGGTGACAGACAAGGTAAGCAATTAGAGTCTCAAGCAAGCAGTCGTAGATAAGAGGTTTGACTTCGGACTCCGACTACTCGTTCTCTTTCTCATTATCTTGCAGGTTGCATGAAGGATAAGGAGAAACAAAGGGAGAAGAGATGATATGAGATACTTTTGCTTTTGAAAAGGTACCGGATGAATCGGTACGTGCTTTGTTGTACTTGTTGACTTTCCACATGCTTATTCTTGAACTGGGCTGGAGGGTTTTTTGGTTTCCTCTAAATGAGCGAGCCGACTCGAGAATTTGAGGGTACAAACAACTCCATCAAATCTAGAGTACATTTGATCCTGATGATATAGGATACTGTTGCTCTTCGGCGATGGTGCCAACGAAAGGTTGTTGAGGCTTCTTGAGTTCTTCAGATAGGGCAGTGATGCCGAGCTTGGTTTTGACTTAGAATCCTCCGTCTGGATTATGCGATTTTGTAGGAAATGTGTCATGCCGTAGTGACCTGTTCCAGCTCATCGTTGACTATTCTGCTTCAATATTTTGCATAGCCGAAGTGGTGTGTACCCTTTGCATTTGAATGGTCCTTCAGAACACTACTTCTTAGTGACTCATCCATGATTGGCAACTTCAGTGTAAAGAGCCAATATCTAATCAACTGTCATGGGGTATTTGCCAGAGGAATTCGTGACCTTGAAAATAGTTGAGGATGAGGACTCGAGAGCAATGCTAGGAAAGCAATCAGGCAAGGGTTCCAGGCAATTAGTTCCAGATCGAAATTCTGACTTCAGGTTTCGACTGATTGCTCTCTTTCTCCTTGTTTTGTAGGTGAGAACAAGGATAAAGACAATGACAGGGAGAAAACATGATATGGTATATTCTTGCTTTCGACCCTGATGATATGATGTACTCTTAATCTAGTGTGGCTTGTTTGCAAAGATATTATCGGGGGGAAAGAAAGCTGAGTATTTCGAGAGGCTTCGTTGGGAGTGCCTTCTCGGATGTGAGGAAAGGTTGAGCATTTCTTGCAGGTCTGCCTAGCTGTGAAAGATGGAGGTCGATATATATAGGAATTTCTCCAACAATAAGTGGTAATACTGTTCTTTTACACTTCTTGGTCATAACAATGTAGTGGGAGTTGCAAGGTTCACGTGTTGTCGGATATCTTTGCAAAGTGGTCCGTGGTATCTGGAAAGCTGATGTTGCATGTGAAGAGTGTCAAGCCATTTCATCCAGGAAAACCTGGCTCTCAAAATCCGAAGAGTGGTGTATCTTCGATTTTTGAACAAGCAAATCTGTTGAAGGTCTGGCTTTTCGAAATCAATGAGAGTGGTGTCTCTTCGATTTTTGAACACGTAGATCTTTGTTGAAGATGCATTCTTGGGGAGGATGAAAAAGTAGGCCTTTTCTCAAGCTTGCTTTGCCATGGAGGACGGAAATCGACATATACAAGGGTTTCCCACTTAGCAAGTAGTGATGTCCTTCATTTGCCTTTGTGGGTAATAGTAGAGTAGCTGTCACTTCAAAATTTACGTGCCTTAACTTTGTCAGAGATTTTTGCCCAAGTTATCCGTGGTATTCGATGAGCTGATTTTGAGTGTGGGGATTGCTAAAAAAATTTATCCAGGGGGACTTGGCTCTTGGAATTTGGAGTATGGTGCTTCTTCAATTTTTGAACACATGGCCCTATTGCCCTTTCTTTTATAGGCGTCCCAATTGTGTTCAAGGAGTACATTCAGAGAGCTACTGCGTGTAGAAGTTCCCCCTCATTTTTGTACTTCTGGGATTTATTGTGCCTCATTTTTCCTTCCTCATTTCTGCAAATGGTTTGCCCATCCGACCGCCGTTTTGATTTGAATGCTGTGGAAGAGGCATCCATGTCTTCTCAAGACAACATATGGCATCCATCATTCTTATCCTCTACTGGTCCTCTTACCATTGGGGACTCTGTGATGAAGAATGATATGACCGCTACTGTAGCGGCCAGGAATCTTCTCACCCCCAAAGATAATAGGATACTCTCCAAACGGTTTGATGAGTTGGCTATTGAGGATTCTCTGGCTTTCAGTGTTCAGTGTGTGGCTTCTATGCCTAATATGAGCCAACGCTTGCTTGCTCGAACCCGTCAAGTTGAGTCATTGATGGCGGAAGTGGCAAGTCTCAAACAAAAGATCAGGGGGCTCAAGCATGAAAATAGACAGTTGCACGTGCTTGCACATAACTACTCCACGGGCATGAAGAGAAATCTTGACCAGCTGCAGGAATCCGAGAGTCGGATTCTGAGTGATCATCAGAGGTTTGTGGATTTGTTCCAAATGCATCTACTGTATTCGTCTTCTGGAGCTTTATCGCGGACCGAAGCTCTAAATGATCAACCTCCAGTGCCTCCTCTTTCTGGTGCTATGCCGAGTACTGAGGTTTCTCACAAGTAACCTTGTGAAGGCTCCCATCTCTTTGTTTGTTTTGATTTTTTTGTATGTCTATGTATGTAATTTATCGAAAATTCCAATAAACAAGCTTTACTTTGTTTAGCATATTGTGTTAAATACCCTAAGGCATCATTTGCTAAGTTCTTTGAATCTTTTCTTTTGTTGAAGTTTGCATGTCGAAACTTCGTGGGTAGATCCTGTAGGTTGCAATAGTACTCCCCTAGTTTCCCGAGTGAGGAAAGATTCTCGCTTGGGGACTTGAAAGCTCTAAGGTATTGAGTAGTTGTGAAACTTTTGATTACCGAAGCATAGTAGCATATGGTAGGAGTCCCCCAAGTCTTCGGGTGAGGAGTTGACGAATGAGGTGTCTTGCTAGTAACCAAGTTTTTGCCACTTTTTGCTACTGCTCATTTTTTGGTGGAATTCTTTTTCGTTTCCACTAATCAGCCTGAGTCACTACAATATAACACCATCTTCTGTATCTCAAATTGCAAAGCCATCTTCATGAAAGTTGTTCCTTAACTTGTTAACTACAACATATCCAAATTTGAGACCCATCAGAGCAGTAAAACTCTAGAAATTCAAGTATGATAAGTGATTGTTCATTATTTGCCTATCAACCCGTTAGACCTGTTGTGAGCTTTGAAACTCAATCCTTTCTTGCTCAAATCAATATACTTTATTCATAAAAGTTGTTCCTTATCTTCTCTTCCATAACATATAAAAAATTCAGAACAAACTAACTGTTAAATATTTCCATATCGTTGAAACACTGTAGCATCATTAAAATCTGCAGAAATCCGACCGTCTTGTTTGGAGCTTCGATACTCTAATTGTCGTTGCTTAAACAGAAAATGTTCCTTCTTGAAAGTTGTTCATCTGCTCAAGGAATATAAGATGTCCAAAATTCAGCTCCATTGAAGAAGATGAGGAGTTGCATAAATTTGTTGAAGATCGGAGTGTGTGTAGTTCAATAGGTAAGTTTTGTTGAATGTAGGTTTTTGTTGTGGGTTTTTATTTGGGTGTATAGCTTGAATGGTTGAAGCTATTTTTAGGACATAAAACTTGGTTTAGCTTCATACTATCTTTGATCAAGAGTCTGTGAAACTTTTGCATGTTTTAGTGTTGAAATTTTGTAATGAAGCTTTGTAGGTGAAGCTTTGAAGGTGAAGCTTTGTAGGTGAAGCTTTGTAGGGTGAAGCTTTGAAAGTGAAGCTTTGTAGGGTGAAGCTTTGTAAGTGAAGCTTTGTAGGGTGAAGCTTTGTAGGTGAAGCTTTGAAAGTGAAGCTTTGAAGTTTTTAAGGTGAAACTTTGTAGGTGAAGCTTTGTAAGTGAAACTTTGTAGGTGAAGCTTTGTAGGGTAAAGCTTTGTAGGGTGAAGCTTTGTAAGTGAAGCTTTGTAGGTGAAGCTTTAAAGCTTTGAAGGTGAAGCTTTGTAGGTGAAACTTTGAAAGTGAAGCTTTGTAGCTTTGACGGTGAAGCTTTGTAGGTGAAGCTTTGAAAGTGAAGCTTTGTAGCTTTGAAGGTGAAGCTTTGTAGGTAAAGCTTTGAAAGTGAAGCTTTGTAGGTGAAGCTTTGAAGGTGAAGCTTTGAAAGTGAAGTTTTGTAGGGTGAAGCTTTGTAGGTGAAGCTTTGAAAGTGAAGCTTTGTAAGGTGAAGCTTTGAAGCTTTGAAGGTGAAGCTTTGTAGGTGAAGCTTTGAAGTTTTGAAGGTGAAGCTTTGTAGGTGAAGCTTTGTAAGTGAAGCTTTATAGGTGAAGCTTTGAAAGTGAAGCTTTGAAGCTTTGAAGGTGAAGCTTTGTAGGTGAAGCTTTGAAAGTGAAGCTTTGTAGGGTGAAGCTTTGAAGCTTTGAAGGTGAAGTTTTGTAGGTGAAGCTTTGAAGGTGAAGCTTTGTGGGTGAAGCTTTGAAGGTGAAGGTTTGTAAGTGAAGCTTTGAAAGTGAAGCTTTGTAAGTAAAGCTTTGTAGGTGAAGCTTTGAAGGTGAAGTTTTGTAGGTCAAGTTTTGAAAGTGAAGCTTTGTAAGTAAAGCTTTGTAGGTGAAGCTTTGAAGCTTTGTTGGTGAAGCTTTGAAGCTTTGAAGGTGAAGCTTTGAAACTTTGAAGGTGAAGTTTTGTAGGTGAAGCTTTTTTGGGTGAAGCTTCAAAGGTGAAGCTTTATAGGTGAAGAGTAACAGAATTTGGAAGGGGAAGGTCAGAGAGGGAGATAACAACAGAGCGTGCGACCCAAAATTAGGGGCGCACAAAGAGAGAGCATGAAAGGTTGGGAAAAAGACGCGTGGAGGGAGAGAGAGAGAGAGAGTGGCAGGTGACAAGTCTACCACCTGTCACCATTTATACAGTAACACGTGGTATACTATCTCGTGTTGCGATTAAATTGAAGAATCTGTCACATCCCGGCCCGGACTCGACTCAGCCGTAGCACGATATTGTCCGCTTTGGGCCTCTACCACATCCTCACGGTTTTGTTTTTAGGAACTCACGTGAGAACTTCTCAGTGGGTCACCTATCCTGTGATTGCTCTTGCCCGAACTCGCTTAACTTCAGAGTTCTCCGAAGCCAGTGAGCTCCCAAAAGGCCTCGTGCTAATTAGAGGTGGGCATGTACACATATAAGGATTACAGGATCCTCACCCCTGGGCGATGTGGGATCTTACAAAATCTCTCGCCAACGACCTTCCCTCTCTTTTAGCAAAAAATTGTCGAGATTGACATAACTCTTTACTCTCATTTTTGAGATTCGAAATAGTTAAAAATGTTCTTTGAATTTGTCCACCATCAATCATTTTCATAAAAAAATTACTTAAATAAGAATTAAAATGACAAAATATTCTCAATTTAATAAACAATGGCGAGGCCCCAAAAATATTTGTAGATGCTGAAATGCAGAATGGTTTCTTATAATCTATGTCAAAATTTTTGAAAACAAGATACAAATCTAAATTTAAATCTAAAAGTATTTAAATTTAAATAAAGTAACGTATTTAAGTTTTCAAACCATTTTAATTAGTTTTTTAAAAGAAAAATAGAGAAAAGAATTTAAAAAATAGAAAAATATTTGATCGGTACTTTAATAGCGATTCATATAGTGTATAGTCGCTAGTTTACTAGCGACTAATCCCTTATTAAGTCGCTAGATTTCTAGCGACTATATTATAATTCATATTCATGTTAATTTTTCATTTATTTTTTTAATATTTCAATATTTGTTAATTTTTCTTTTATTTTTCTTACCATAACAACAAACTATCATATTCATGTTCTTCAAAATATGTTTTTTCTATAGAAAATCTATTTTAATTCATATTTAAACACTTGAAATCAACGATTTAAAATCTAAATTTAAAGATTTTTTTATTATTTTTCAGGTTTAAAAATCAATAAAAAATTTATTCTGAGACCTAATAAATGGTAGGATCACATCCAAAGGTTTTGCAAGATCTTAACTCTGACGCAAAATATTTCCTAAAGCTAAAAACACACAAAAACTGTGAGTTACCCATAATTTTCTAATCGATTTTGAGAACTTTTACAACATTTGTTATAAGCTAAAGTTCGGGTCATTCTACTCGCATCATATGTTTTCTAAAGTTAATTTAAGATATTTCCAAGATTTCATACACCTACACATCTCTTTGGGGGCTCCACTATTAGCATTCATTATATTTTTTTCTATTTTCAACTTTAAAAATTAATGAAAAATAGCTTCGGGACCTAATAAAGGAAAAATCACATCCAAATGTTTTGCAACATTTTCGTTAATTCCCACGTAAGATATTTCCTAAAACTAAAAATTTTAATTTTTTCACAAAAACTGTAAGTTATAACTCACGTTTTCCAATCGATTTTAAGAACTTTTACAAGATTCATTATAAGCCAAAATTTGAGTCGTTTTAGTCGCACCACATGTTTTCTAAAATTAATTTAGGACATCCCAAATATTTTTCAACACCTACAAATTTCTTTGGTGGCTTCACTATTAGTTTATACTATTTTTCTAACTCATAGTAACAACGAAAAAATTTCCCAGCATGACCAAAATGATTGATGGTGCATAAACTTAGAGACTATTTCTATTGACACACCCCGACCCAAAATATCGAGGCGTGCAACTCCGAAGTTAAGCGATAAAGGGGCTATAGCACTCCCATAATGGGTGACCCACTAGAAAATTGCTCATGAGTTCCCAGAAACAAAACCGTGAGGGCGTGGTCGGGGCCCAAAGCGGACAATATCGTGCTACGGTGGTGGAGCGGGCCCAGGATGTGACAATAGGTATCAGAGCCTAACCTTGGCCGTGGTGTGCCGACGAGGACTTCGAGCCCCTAAGGGGGGTGGATTGTGACATCCCACATTGCCCAGGGGAGTGATATTTAAATGTATATTCCCATCCCTACCTAGCACAAGGCCTTTTGGGAGCTCACTGGCTTCGGGTTCCGTAGGAACTCCGAAGTTAAGAGAGAATGGGGCTAGAGCACTCCCATGATGGGTGACCCACTGGGAAGTTGCTCGTGAGTTCACAGAAACAAAACCGTGAGGGCGTGGTCGGGGCGCAAAGCGGACAATATCGTGCTACGGTGGTGGAGCGGGCCCGATAAGTGATCCGCCCCAGGCTGGGATGTGGCATCTATCGATTTCAAATTTGAAGACTAAAGTAAAGAGTTATGCCAGAAAGTGGCCCTTTATCACAGTGGTGGAGAGGAGTATTGCCCTTACACTACGACAGGGGTTCGAATCATGTCAGCTCCCTAATCTAACATCTAATTAAAAAAATCTATTGTTTGACGAAGAAAAAAAAGTAAGGAGTTACGTCAATCTCAAAATCCGTTTTGGCCCCTTTTTAACATGGATGAAAGGTTTCAAATTCCTTGTTACTACCTTTTAGGGGTTTTATTAAATTTTATGAATTTTTTTTGTTTGTATATTTGAACGTGTCTTTAAAATGAGGATAGGTCTATGAGCAAAATACAACTCTTACTACCTATTTGTACTATAATTTGTACCACTAATAAAGATGAGACCCACATGCGTTGGCGAGCCCTACCTCTATTAGAGATATAGTACAAATATATGGTAAATGTAGTATTACTCGTCTATGAATGTTTTCAACGGAGTACAATTCTTTGTCATCCTATTCCTAGTGTGGTTTAGTTCATACTAAGTGTATGGATTCTAACAAACGACCAATTAAAACATAAAATCTAATATCAACATTTAATTAAATGTTTATTAATATTTACGGTGCCATTCGGTTTCGGTGCGGTTTTCAAAAGCCAAAACTGAAACCAAACCGTTTTCTATGTTGCGGTTCAGTTTCAAAACCACAAAACCAAACCGTTCGGTGCGTTTTGATTTGGTTCGTGTTTTGGTTTCGATTTTCGGTTCTAAGTACCCACCCCTACCCGATTTACATAATTTTGTGTTTATAATTAGGATTAGTTATGTTATAAATCACTCTATCAAAATCATCTATGTTAAAAATTAATTATAACTAAGATTGTTTAGTCAATCAACTGCAACAAATAGATAATTAATTTGTATAATTTCATAAATTAAACATTGTTGGTTGACAATTCGGATCCTTGAAATTTAATTCAACCACTAAAGTTATTAAAACTTTTAAAGTGAGCTCCTATTTGTAACCGTTCGATTAAATTTTAAAAATCTGAATTATTTGATTTGGTAAATTTAGTTGAAGGAATTCGGAAATGATCCTTCCACATTTATAATGAGTAGGAATAGTAGCAAAGTAGTATTCCGGGCGCAAATATAGTCCTGTTTCATGCAAGGACCCAATTCTTGTGGACCCACCACCAGCACGGATTCATTCAGATTCACAACCCAAACCTTCCTTCCTTGCGTTTCTTGTCCCACCTTCTAACTTCCAAGCTCCGCTTACCTCCCACCGAACCGTAATTGCAATTTTGCACCCATTTTTATTTTCAATTAATTCACAGCTTAACACAAGCATCCATGGATTCCCTCTCATCGGTAAAAGTGTCGCCTTCCGTAGTCACCAACTCTCTCTCTCCACGGCGCTGCCGGATGCCTCTCTCTTCTTCTTCGCTCGGCAGCTTACACAATCGAAGTATCTGCCGATTATCCTCCTCCTCCTCTGTATGCGGTGTACCGTGCCCTCCCTATTCTAGAAGGAGGCTCGTGTGCCGGTCCGGCGGTGGCGCTGCGCAGGAGGGCGACGACGACGGAAGTGAGCAGGTGGAGAGAGCGCTTCACCTCGATGGTAATATCCCCTCTTCCTCCGACGAGTTCGTGAAACGCGTGTCGTCTCGTGCTTACGACATGCGCCGCCACCTCCAGCAGACCTTCGATTCCAGCAGCTACGATGGTACGAATTCAGTTCAAAGCTGCTCCTGCTTTTATTTAGTCGTTTGAGAATTGAGAATTTTGTATGCGTTTTTTCAACGAGTGATTAATAAATTAATTAACAATTAATGGCAATTTATTTGTTTGTTTTTGTCGTTTCCTTTGAAATTCATGATTCAATTTGCTTGAATTAATGTTAAATGATGTAGAAACTTAACTAGATTCACACATTAGCTATACTTTCTTATTTCCAAATGTATTCACATGTGCAGTGGCTTGTAGCTCGGTTTTAAGAGCATTCCCACATGCGCCTGAGGTCTCGTGTTCGATTCCGTAGTTTAGTATAAATTATCTTATCGTTTGTCAAATATTGAGTACACGTGCAAATGAAAGAGTTGCAAAAACTCACGGGCGTGGTTGGCTTTGGGATACTATTGTAGTGCATGATTGGCTTAGGATGCTGCCTCTGTAGCCGAGTGTTATGGTGCATTTTTCTCACCATCACATTAATTGCCTGTGATGAGTGTGATTTAATCTCTCCGTACACAAATCTTGGTTCAGTATTGGAGGCCGACCCCTGGAGAGGAAGTTCCAAGCCTGTGTATGTATTAACGCAAAGGGAAAACCAGTTGTGCACCATGAAAACCCGAAGAAATCGCAGGTCTCCTTCCTCAGCTCTCTCTCCTGTGTGTGTCTGTGTTCCTTTTCTCTTCAGTAGGCTTTAATTATTGTCATTAGTGGCCTCAATAAGTCACTAGGTGTGGTGAAATGTTCGTTGTTTATACTTGACAGTGAAGTTGAAACCGAGCTTGGGAAATTGTTTTCGAAAGGAGGGAAGTGGAACCAAGCGAAACAGCCTAGGAACGAGACAAAGTTCCAGATGGTTGTGGAGGATATTAGGGATGGAGTGCTTGTAAGTATTTGTCTCTCTTCTTCTTGTCAATTGAGTTAATGCTTTGAATTGTTGGTGTCAGAGTGAAGTTTTCATTTCGTGGGGATTCATAAATCTCGTCTTGCTGTATCTACGGTTGCAAAATTCCAATGGCATTTGCAGGTTTTCGAGGATGAGAACGAAGCCGTAAGGTATTGTGACTTGTTGCAAGGAGGAGGTAAAGGTTGTGAAGGTGTTGCAGAAATTGAGGCCTCATCTGTAAGAAATATAGATCCGTCTTTAAATTTGGCTTCCTTAGCATCGCAAAATTGTAATTGAACGACGAGAGTTGCACTTTTTACTGAAGTGTAACAACAATTGTTTGGTTGTGTGATAAATTTAGGTATTCGATGTCTGCCAGAAAATGCGAGCTTTTGCAGTTCTATTCCGTCGCGGAATAAGCCCTCCTCTGCCTCAAAGCCTGGAGCTCAACCTTAGGGCTCGAAGGCGCTCGCTTGAAGACGAACAAGATCCATAAAGAATACTCGATTCCTTCTTGAAACTGTATATTTGTATAAGAAATCATTCTTCTGTACGGCTCATATACATACCCTGGATCTATAAAATGTAATATACGTATATCCATTGTAATTTTTGGGGGTTTTCAACTCTCGTCGTCTCGGTAGCGTTTCACATATTGAATTCTTGTATGTGCCGGTCATATGTAACTTGGATTTCATAATACGCACGAATAGCATGTGGATACAATGATTTTTTCTAATTTTGATGGCGGCTGCCGTAAGGTCCAAATTCAAAATTGAGATGCATTTGCCTAAGAAATTTCCCATGTGCAAACAAGTCTCCCCAAGTTCCAAAAGTTTCAAATTCAAAATTAAAACAAGGTCATTAAGTCAATCAACTGTAGCAAATAGGAAGACAGCTTGTAATGTTTTTTTTTATCATTACTGTTCGAATCATAAATATAAACGTCTATGTACCAGAAACGAACAGATGTAAGTATTATTCAACGGGATTCACATGGGGGGCACACCAACGCAACGCCAAAAGTTACGACAAAGTGAGAAAGGAATGCGATTCCGTTGAAAAGTAGGCCATTTAGATCTCAATAAAATAATAAGGATCACACAAAAATACGTTAGCCTCACCAAGTTGCGCCATATTGTCAAAGCAACAGCGTTTACATTGGTGGACCAAACTCCGATTACTGATGAGCTCCGACGCTTCCGACTCGTCCGGCGGCGGTAGTGCTTCGACGGCCGACAAGGAGAAGCAGAAGAAGAAGGAGAAGGCCCGAGCCAGCACCTCCCTCATACTCCGGCACGCCCACAACAACGACGGCGTCGCCGTCCGCAAGCTTCTCGAGGAGGATAGCTCCCTCGTCCACGCCCACGACTACGACAACCGCACTCCGCTCCACGCCGCCTCGCTCCACGGCTGGATCGACGTCGCCAACTGCCTTATTGAGTATGGCGCCGATGTCAACGCCCAAGATCGCTGGAAGAACACCGTACTGATTCCCAATCTTCTGTTAGTTATTCAATTACTTAAATAAGTAATTAAACTCAATGCCTTTAGTCTGTAATTACGATTATATGTGTTAATCAGGTCTTAATTATGTTAATCTTGATGGCAGCCTCTGGCTGATGCAGAAGGAGCTAAGAAGCATACGATGATTGAGCTTCTGAAATCGAACGGTGGCTTGTCTTATGTAAGCCCAAACTCCATAGCCATAATTCATTTCATGGAGTGAAGTTCTTTCGATTTTGTTTCGTTTGATTGGCTCTGATGCTCTGTTTTCGAGTGTTTCTGGCGCTGCAGGGCCACAATGGTAGCCATTTCGAACAGAAGCCCGTGCCGCCCCCTCTTCCCAGCAAGTGTGATTGGGAGATTGAACCATCCGAGCTCGACTTCACCAACTCACTTACCATTGGGAAGGTCTGAATTTCTTATCATTTACGAGGTTTAGAATGGCCAACTTGTAATGTGTGTTGAAAGAATATCGTGCTGGTTAAATTTTCGGTTTTGCTTTGTAATACACTGCTATCTAAATCTTGATGCTTGGATTTTCATATCTGTGGTTTTTAAGATTTTCTGTTGTTTTAATTAATTCATAATGTTATATCAAGTCGTTATGCTGTATAGTTACTGCTCAATATTCGCAGGCTACGAATAGTAGGTTCCTTTGAGCTAAGATTTCCCCCAAGGTTGAACTCTATTTTCACGAATGTAGTTACTTGCTCTTTTATGCCGATGATCTTTAGGATTTATCTTTTGTTTTTCAAGTTGAAGTAGTTGTGGTCTGCTCATGGTTTTGTTGTCACTGCGCTAGATCTTTCTGTATTTCTATAATCTTTTGCATTCCGCAAGATATGGCCTCACCTTGGAGGGTGTTGCTTTTAGGGATCGTTTGGTGAGATTTTAAAAGCGCATTGGCGTGGAACCCAAGTGGCTGTCAAGCGAATTCGTCCATCTCTTTCCGGTGATAGAATGGTGATGTAAGTTCCATCTTAATTTTTATCTGCGAGAGAAAAAAATAGTTGCAACTTAGTTGCTGTGGAACAATTTATGCGTATATCAAGTTTTTCTGGAGCCCGGGAGGTGACCTTAATGCTATGCTTGATATTGAAATCACAATCAGCATATTTTCTTTACCCACAGTTCCGTTATATTAAAAGGTTGTAGATTTCTGACTTGCTCTTTGCTTTTCTGATATAGCCAAGACTTCCGGCATGAAGTTGATTTGCTAGTGAAGTTTCATCACCCTAATATAGTCCAATTTCTTGGAGCTGTCACTGAGAAGAAGCCCCTTATGTTAATAACGGAGTATTTAAGAGGGGTATACTTCTCCATATTTGAATTATGTTTGGAATTTTTATTCTCTCTGCAGAATTCTTGACAGTAGTTTTTAAGACGTGCCGTGCAAAGACGCTGCTTCTTACTTAATGTGTTTTGTTATGTTTTAGGGTGATCTTCATCAGTACCTCAAGGAAAAGGGTGCACTTAGTCCTACAACAGCAATTAACTTTGCTTTGGATATTGCCAGGTACTTCAATAAAACTTCAATCAACTTATTGCCTTAGTTTAAGCAACCCTTTTGGAGGTGAAAGAGGTTTCTAATGTTCCTAAATTTCAACATGGCCAGAGGCATGGCGTATCTTCACAACGAGCCAAATGTTATAGTTCACCGAGACCTAAAACCAAGGTAAGTTGGTTTTATATGCTAGATTGTCTTTAACTAGTACAATGCCCTAGATGATGCATCTGCAAAGGATGAAAGAAACTCTGGATTTGTACAATTTTACGAGTTTCCATTTCTATTTCTTAAGTCTGTTTCTATCACCGGGAAAATGTGCCTTGCTCGCAATATTTCCTATTTGTGCTTCTGAATTTTGTTTGTTTATTTCAGGAATGTTCTCTTAGTCAATTCCAGTGCCGACCATTTAAAAATCGCAGATTTTGGATTAAGCAAGCTCGTCAAGGTTCAGAATTCTCACGATGTATACAAGATGACTGGCGAAACTGGGACCTGTGAGTGTCTTCTGAAATGCTTAACATTGAGTCGAAGTTACTACTGAATAAAATTAATTATTGTCATAAAACTTGTTCTTTGTGTTTTGCATCGGAACAAACAAAAGACCGCTATATGGCTCCCGAAGTTTTTAAGCACCGGAGATATGATAAGAAGGTTGACGTGTTCTCTTTCGCAATGATACTGTACGAGGTAATGTTGGTTTCTGCTAGATATCAAATTCAGATTCACCCTTGAAGGAAAAGATTGTCAAATTGTTCAATTCCTGTCCTGATTTATAACACTCTGAACGGATGCAGATGCTTGAAGGGAACCAACCACTTTCGGATTACGAGGCTTATGAAGCAGCCAAATATGTGGCGGAAGGACGCAGGCCTTCGTTTCATGGAAAAGGGCACACCCCTGAGCTGAAAGAGTAAGTGAATTCTGTATTTTTTTAGCCAACCAAAACCAAAATGTTTCCTTCACTCGAAACTCTTGACTTTGGTCATTGAGATTTAAAATCGATAAAAGTGGCCACTAAGATTATCCACTAGTTCAAGGTGAGGGTTTAATTTGGAAAAAAAAAAATCCTCAATTAATAGAGATTTATTACAGAATGATCAAAATAATTGACAGTAGACAATTTCAGAGATCACTTCTATTAATTTTAAATCGCACGGACCAAAATGAAGATTTATGTCAATCTCAATGACCATTTTAAGCTAAAAAGCCAATTCAAAGACATGTCCATATTCAACAAAATTTCTCATTTTGTACCTCTTACTTTTCATCATTTAAAAGAGTGGCATCCGGTTGCTAATTAACTTAAAGAGCCTTATGCTGTGAATATATCCACTAGAACTTGAATATCCGGGTTGCTTATTTCTTTCCGTCGATTGTTTTACAGGTTAATAGAGCAGTGTTGGTCTGCTGACATGAACCAAAGGCCGTCTTTCTTGGAGATTATCAAAAGCCTTGATAAGGTAAAGGAAAAGGCTGTACAAGCAGAACATCACTGGCACATATTTAATGCATAAATTTGAAATCTTGCGAGAGTATTCGTTGCAACTAGCGTTCTACTATTCTGTTTCAGATTCAATAGAAATTTCTCATGTTGTAAACTATTTTACAAAATAAGCAGTAAACGACGCAACTATAGAACTCCTGTCCCGAAACATTTTATATAACCTTCTTCTTCTCGAAAAATGTCTTCAGGTGCCACACTTGCAAACCCGCGACCGATAAGCAAACAATAAGCGAAAGAAGACTCAGCCAGGCCATTTTCGAGTTTGTCGCTCTGTTAAGATCCTGCATCTCTCCTTCCCTGAAACACACATTGAGCAGACAACATATAAATGAACAAAACAATTGACAACTGTTCCAAACGAAAATACTCGTCGAATAAAGAACGGTTGCTTACCTTTCGCGGAGATAGAACATCTCCTCGTGAATGGAAGTAACCGTATCAAACAACTTTTTCAGCTCCAATTCCATGACCTGGAACGTAAGAAAATAGACAAAACATTTGTCTCAACACATCCACAACTGAAAACATTTGCATTACCCTAACCAATATAAGAACCTTCGGCGAAGAAAATGTAGCCTGCATGAATTCTTCCGATACATCTATCAATGTTATATTGTCGGATCTTGCGTGCACGCGAGACTCCACACTATCGATGGCCTCGACAGATGACAAGAAAACATTTCTTATCCAAGAAACACATACGAAAATTGGTGTTGATTCGTAATTCGCAAGTTATCAAGCATTGCGTAAGGCATGGATCAATTGGAATTGTTTCGAAACTCCCTAGTTACCAACATCCAACGAAACCAAATCTACGAGCACTAAGATAGTTTTGCTATAAATAATTTGCGACAAGAAGTCTGTTTTAGTTATAAATTAAACAAAATTACTACACATTTAACGGTATTCAAGCTGAATTTCATAGCAATATCGTAATAAAAACAAGCTAAATTTAGCTGAAAATAAAAAGGGTAGGAAAATACTTACGTCAACGGTGCCTTTCTTGGCGACATTGGACCAGTCTTTGGCGGCGACGCCGGTTTTCCAATCGAATTCGATGGTCAACGTCGTCTGGGGCTTGAAATCCGGCGCCCAGAAGCACGCCATGTAATCGCCCGCCTCCGCCGCCACAAACGCAAACTGCCCCGATTCCACCAGCTCCGAATAGTGATAGCTATTTCCGTAGTGCGACGTCACCTGTACATATATATACAAATACAATTAAATCCAATAATTATATCGATGAATAAATAAAAAGACTTTAAATTCATCTTTTGGGTAGAAAAATTTGGAGAAATTAAACGTACCCGGACGGTCAATTTGTGAGAATTGGGCATGGGCTGGCCTTCGTTGGGGTTGACGACGCTGTATTTTCCGACGGTCATGGCGTTGGTTTTTATGTCTTCCACGATGCATTTCGTGTGGCCCGATTGCAGCTCGAACCGCAGAGATTCGGATGTAGACAATAAAAACCCAGCGATCATGGCAGCAAGTAGAAGACGCAATCCGACCATTGCTGTGACTGAGTGACGACTCGGGTGGGAGAAAAAACCGCTGCGACTCGGACTGACTCGGAGAGAAATCGAGAGGAAAGGGGTTTTTTCTTCGTTCTCTTCGGAAGTGAGTCGGACTCGGAAAATCTGGAATCCTTGGTTTGTGTTCGTTTTTACAGCTTGGGCCCTTTAGGCCTGCTTAGATTTAGGCCAGGCCATGTCAGCTTTTTAGACACGTGTTTGTTCGTCATTCGTTGTAATAAATGTTTTGGGCCGATTTGGAATTTGAACAAACTCAAATTTAGGCCCAACTTCAACCTAAAACTGACATGGGCTGCAGGTGGAGGCCGAAAACGTACAAACAAAGCATTGGCAATTACCATGCAGGCTGATTCTTCTTAGGACCGATCATTTTAGCATTAGCCGGAGACGATAAGGACTTTCATGCAACAAGAACAAGATAGTTGTAGACAGTGATCGAAGCCAGCATAGAGTTATTGATTGTCTATGATTCTAATAACTTTAAAAAATTTATCTATATTTGTATGTGTATTATATTTTGACAATATAACAACTAGGGCAAACTAAATTACAACATCTTTCTCCTACTATTTCTATTTTTTTCTATCACTCATGTCTTACTTTTCTCTCTTATTGTGTACAGACTCTATTATGCACACCAAATGCTCGATAAAATGGCTCACCCAGAGTCTTTGGAGTCTTTAACATTACTCTACAGTTTCCTGTAGGCACCCTTGACAAGCATCTACATATCATTGTAATTGTTGACATATGTTTGCATAGCATTCGGCAAATTTTACAAGAACCAACATGATCCTATCAAGTGCTCGACAAAATGATCCAATGAAAATTTTTAGGTTGAAATCATGACCCTCTTATTTGAAAACCCTAACTCTGTTACTGACTATAAAAATATTTCAAAACTCAATCATGCACTGTCATATAAAAAAGTTAAACACATAACACAATATGCCATCTCTCCGTTGTAAGCATCCCTATACCATACATTCCCCAAATCATCATAACCATCTTCAACCATTTTTATTCACTTTTAAAATAAAGTATAAGCTTCATGATTGATATGTCATATTTGGCCTTCAGTTACGTTCCACGCACACAAATATAATTGCTGTTGCTTGACACTGCTTTTTGCCCACTTGCCACCGTCAATCTTTCGAAAACTTATGAGGCAAACAGACTTTTTCTTTTTTTCCTTTTTGGTAATGAGGCAAAACGACTTTACGTGAAAGAAAGGGAGTTGAATTCCTGAAAAAATAGCCAAAAATTGGAATCCTAAAACCAGCTGATTTGTTAATGGTTCATACTTGTTGCCAAGGGTTGCATGTGTTTTGTGCGTACACGTACAATATATACGATTCCATGCAACACATGTAATTTTAGCGTTTATTCCTTGAAATACTGAAGTGTCGCAACATTTTTCTATCTATAATAGAGAGCGAATCCGTCACACTATTATTTTTATATACGTTATTGTGAAACTTACTTCGTAATATGTTTTAACGATTTAAACTGTCTATCATTTAGGTCTCTTTCAAAGACCATTTCTACCAAAAAGTACCTAAATTTGAAATAATACGACTATTGGATTAAGAGTTTAGTGTTTCTTTGTAGAACCGTATTGGTCCATTTTCTTCACTACAAATGAATGTCTTAATGATATATGAAACTATGTGAAGGTTGGATTAAGAATTTGGTGTTTCTTTGTAGAATTATATTTGTCCATTTTCTTCACTAAAAAAGAATGTCTTAATGATTTTGGATTTGTCTAATTTTTTACAAGGATAATTTATGAATGTTGTTATAAAAGATAGACGTTCAGATCATTAAATACATTTTGAAGTGTGCCCCATAAAAACTTATGTCAAAAGTTATATAAAAAAAATAGTGCCATGAATCCATCTCTTATAATATCCAGCAATGGTTTGAATATTGCGTAAGCTATCATACATGATTGATCCATAAAATTCGAAGAGATTTCAATTTCGAATTTTCTGGTCATCCTTTAGAAACACTACAAAGTAAAATATTTGATGGACTGATTGCAAGTTAGAACAATAAAAAATAAAAAAATTGGAAAGCAAAAGTAAATATGAACTCCCTAAGCAAAGAAAAATGGTCCATAAAACTAAACAAAAATCAGATCCTCGGAGGCTTCGTTGATCGGCAAGGGGATCTTAGTATCTTACAACATCTTGGTTTTGAAGAATCCTAGACTCCTATACCTTGAATGCATCAATTTAAAAATTAAAATGAATACAATTATTCTGTTTTATTTCTTAATTAGTTGGAGGTTGACTCTACGTATCGACAAAGTCACGCATGCATTTTAAACTCCACCATTTCATACATTAGCTTGGGAATTTTTTTATTTTTTATGATAATTTGGACTTTATACTATATAATATATAGCATAGTTGGTACATGGTTTGGATTCATCCTAAAAGAAACGCTTCTCTTAAAAGTATAATTTTTTATAATTTTTTTGTCACTTTATGTTTTTAATACAATTTTTTATAACGTTGATACGAAAATTGACGTTAAACTGTAAAGTAAGAGATGATTCATGAAAAATCTTATTTTTTTAGAGAGTCTCCTTAGCATTCTCTTCATCTAATATATGATTATGTTACATAGGAAATATTTTGGTTGCGTGGTGCTATTCACACACTTATTTTTATCTTGTACACACTTAATGTAATTTTTTGTCATTTGATATTGTTTAATTCTGACGGCAAAAAATTAAAAAAAAAAACGTGTGAAAGTAAAAAAAAAGTATGCGGATAGCATCGCCATAATAATATAATTTGTATCTTATTTCTAAATTTTGAAGAACCAGAATCAGCTAATAAAAGGTGGATCTTGGTTTTCTACTTGCAGTGCAAATTAACTGTCTACTTTTATAAGCCTAACAAAAAAAATATTGACAGCACTTATAGACTAGTAAAACTGTAAAAAGCAAAAAACTGGTGTGAATATTTGCAACTTATATAAACATTAGAACGAGAGCAGAAATACATGAATCTAACCAACCAAATATTCCTTGATTTTCTTCCTCATTCCTTTTATTTTTAATTTAAAAAAAGAAGAAGTTCATAGCACGTCGCTGAGAAAATCACAAGATTTTCCCGGAAAAAGGAGGAAGCAAAAGGAAAATTGAAATGTGCCTGGCGGTTGCATTGGGGCGTTGAGATTTTTAATTGGCTTATACGTTTTACTCGTGAAATTTCAACCTCCTGCCTCTCCGCACCGATTCTTCACACAAAGTTTCGAGCTTTTTCCCGTTTCAAAATCCGGGCTTTTCAGGGCTCCCAAGTGTGTTTGATTCGGCAATGCTGGATTGAAATTGAGGATTTCGTGAGCTGCATTTGAATTGGGGGGTTTTGGGAATTTCGGAAACGATCGATGAAGCGGCGATGTGGTGTGTGTAAGAGGAATGGAGATTAGATCTGAGGGCGGGGCACAGGTGCGGTGCGAGAAGATTCCTGCGCCGGTGATTGGGCGGACGCGGTTGCAGGTGTGGTTCATTCGGCTGTGTTCGAGCTTGTTCCTGTGGACGTGTTTGGTTCAGTTAGTGGCGGTTGGGGAGCTATGGCATCCGCATTTGCTCTCCAATATAACCCATCGGATATCCGAAATCACGCAGGTTCCACTTCCGGCAGTCCCATCGCCGCCGCCTCTTCTCCCCGCCAGTGAGTTTTTAGATTGAAAAGAAAACCTTTTATTTTTTTTTTCACTGTAAATTGTTGGATAGTGCCGATAATTTTGTTGGTGTTACTTGTATTGAGCATGAATGTGATTGTTGGAGTTGGTAATTTGAGATTAGTGCACTACTTCAATTAAGTTATGCATGAATTTGGACTTTAGTTCATGAACTCATAGTTTAGGCCATGAAAATGGATTTTTCGATTGAGGGATGCAAACTCATCTGGCAGTGTTGGCGGATTGTTTGTTTATAAGTTTGGATAGTTTGAGGTTAAGAGAAGGGAGTAGGTTGTTTTAGTTGTTGGTGGAGAATTTCAGGTAGACGTGCTCATATAGCCATATAGGTTGTTGTCTATTTTTTTTTCCGGCTCACTGCAGACTCGGAACCTTTTATGGGGTTAGTGTGGCTGTTAGAATGACTCATAAAAGAATGCCGACAAGAACTTCAGTTTTGGAACTCTTTTTATAGTGAATTTGAAATCTACTTTTGTGAGAAGTTCGTTATTTCAAGGTTTAGATGAAATTGTTAAATAGGTTGTGTGATTCTAAGTATTGCACTGCGATTTTTTAATTTTATCTTGAAATATTCTAATAACGGGGATATATGAATATGAACTCGGTAATACAACATGGATATGTATGCCTAATGACCTGAGTTTTGCAGGAAATTATACAAGTAACGGGTTTCTTAGAGTTTCCTGCAACGGGGGCTTGAATCAAATGCGTGCTGCGGTTTGTGCTGTTTTCTTCTTTACTTTTCTTTGTTACTTTATCCTATGTCTAGCTATTGACTGAAGCTTGTGCATTTCAGATTTGTGACATGGTCACTGTTGCCCGGCTTTTAAATCTTACATTGGTTGTTCCAGAGCTCGATAAGACATCTTTCTGGGCTGATCCTAGGTAACAGTCCTTGGTCTGAATGAAACTGTGACTTAAAAAACTGATTCGCTTCTGCTTATTAATTTCAACTATTGGTATTTCTTTTGCAGTAATTTTGAGGATATCTTTGATGTAAGACATTTCATTGATTCACTGCGAGATGAAGTCCGAATTGTCAGAAGACTTCCAAAAATGTTTAGTAGAAAATATGGACATAAACTGCTTGAGATGCCTCCTATTAGTTGGTCAAACGAAAAATACTATCTTGAACAGGTTTGTGTCCTCTCTTCCCAGTTTATTTTGGCCAACAAAGTATCTGACTTTTGTACGAAGTTAACAACTTTCTATAGAATCTTCGTCTTTTAACTACTAAATTGGTGATACCTTGTTTTGTTTAACTATTTGTCATCCTATGGAGAACATGCACTCACTTGTGCATAGCGTAGAGATGCAACTAAAACATATTCCAAATTGTTGTGTGATAAAATTGATTTAATGTTTTTGTTTATTGGGTTTCATTGAATTTATCTATTCTCTCCGCTTCCTGGTTAATGCGTTTGATTCCGTATGCAGAAGTTTCAACTTTTCAGTAATCATCCTGATTCAGTGTCTTGATTCCATTATGCAGATTTTGCCGCTCGTTAGAAAGCATAAAGTGTTGCACTTTAACAGAACAGATACACGTTTGGCAAACAATTGGATACCTCTTGATCTTCAGAAACTTCGGTGTCGTGTTAATTTCCAAGCACTGAAGTTCACTCCTGAGATTGAGGCTTTAGGGTACAAATTGGTTCGTATACTTCAAGAAAAGGGACCTTATGTGGCTTTGCATCTAAGGTACGAAATGGACATGTTGGCTTTCTCAGGTTGTACTCATGGCTGCACTGAGGAAGAAGCTGACGAGCTCAAACGATTGAGGTTTGTCGTGTTCAAAATTTGACTATTAGTTTTGTGGAATGTTCATTTGAAATCCAGCCGGCAAACCACCTTCACAGTATTACTTATTATAGTTTGCTTGATAAAAGAGACATGCTTTAAGCATTATTGTTCCCATAAAAATGTATTTAGCTTGACTTACATGCAATATATATTGGTGTATGTTTCATTCAGATATGCATATCCTTGGTGGAGAGAGAAAGAGATAATGTCTGAAGAGAAGAGATCTCAAGGTTTGTGTCCTCTAACACCTGAGGAGAGTGCATTAATATTGCAAGCCTTGGGGTTTAGTAAGGACACACAAATCTATATAGCAGCTGGTGAGATTTATGGTAGTGAAAGGAGACTTGGTCCGCTACGAGCTGCATTTCCACGGATTGTGAGTTGGTCTTCTAAATTATGTATCATGTCTTTTTACTATTGCGCGTTTGGGACTTCCGGTATTAGTTATTGCGCCGAATGGTTGTTTAAACACTTGGGTCTTCTTGCTTGTCTTTTTCAGGTTAAGAAGGAAACACTTCTTGCTCCGGAGGAGTTGCGGCAGTTTCAGAATCATTCATCTCAAATGGCAGCTCTGGATTTTATAGTTTCGGTTGCTAGTAATACTTTTGTTCCTACATATGATGGGAATATGGCAAAACTTGTTGAAGGTCACCGAAGGTATGCAAATATTCACAAGCCGGTGCAGGGTTGTGTACTATAAATACACACTTCCTAATTATATTTCATGCAGGTACCTTGGGTTTAAAAAAAGCATCTTGCTCGACAGGAAAAGACTTGTAGAATTATTGGACTTGCATCTGAATGGGACACATTCTTGGAATCAGTTTTCAGACGCTGTACATTCCATTCATGAGAAAAGAATGGGGCAACCAACTCGACGCAGAGTCATTGCAGACAGGCCAAAGGAGGAAGATTATTTCTACGCAAATCCTCACGAGTGCCTCTGCAAGCAAACGAATTGTGACGACTTTAGCCCTGGCAACTCAAGTAAAACCAGGTGACTGCAAGCGATCAAATCTGGAATCAACCTTCCACACACATATGAGAGTTTTGTAGGAAACGGCATAAAAAGGATTCAAGTTCCCAATTCGAGCGTCTAAAGATGTATTCATTCGTTTTTAATCTTTCAATTTGTCCATATGTTTCTTCGTTTTCTTATGTATTTCACAAATTGACACGAATTCATCGCTGTTCAGTTCTATATAAATTATAATTAACAGGAATATAGACGGAAACATTTGTCCATAGATGAAACTACTGCTAATTTATGACTTCTTTCTCAGTGACATGAATTTTCCCTACTTGGGTTCCCAGAAGACTACGTCTTCAAGCTCCCCGCAGAGGCCGAGATCCTTGAGCCGCCTTTCCTGGTAGTATTCCAGTTGAGGTAGCTCGGACTCCCTGCCCCTGAAAATCCCATCAATATTCTTCTCCCCTTGCCTTATTCCAAGAGCAATATCAAACCTCGGATCCAGATTTGATTCTTTCAACTTCTCATCCTGCAATGAAAGATTTGTAATTGAGTTGTTACAAATATATTAAAGCCTGCAGATATATGAAAGAATGCAGAATACCTCTTCGATGGTGGTGGGATAGCCGGAAAGAGCGGATTTGCAGGCATCTTGGACTACTCTGCATATGAGCTCTTCGTTGGCAGGGCTCACCGGCAGTTGAAGGTGGTCCCAGATATCGTTCCTGAATATAGATTCCAAGAGGAAAGCGTCGGTCCCTCCAAGAGCTACCAGCCGTAGATATGGAATCAATGCAGGTGGAAGCGAGCTCTCCAAAAATATGTCGAAGTATGCAGTTGCTCCCAAACCATTTGTCTCAGCAATGTCCCGCTTGTCCTCCTAAAATGGGTCTGATTCGGATATTTCCTGCGTTAATGTAAATCCATTGCGATTAGTGTTGGAATCTATGAATCCGTAATCCAAAGCAAACTCAGCATTGCTCTTGTTTATTTCGTATTGGATGAAAACCTGTTGAGAAATGAGAAGCATGACATTCCAGCAGATTACAGACTCTCACCGGACAGCAACACTGAAAAACAGCAGCCGGAAAACTTCACCTGCTCGCCAGCCTTGACAGCAGCAGGGCTCCTTAGCGAAAACAGATAATCCCAAGAGAAAAGACCTGCTGCTCCTTTGACCTCATATGCGTGTTCTTTTGATCTGACAAAAGAATGCGTTACTTGATATCCAAGGAAACGAGTAAGAATCATAATATTCGAAGATCGAGCTGTTTGCAGTGGGAATTCAAGAACTTACGAAGTCTGCAAGAGGGATCAAAACAAGATTCTGACCACGGAGACTGCAGAATGCCCTCGATCTGAGTATTCCGAACGCCCAGAAGAAGTCGTCCATTGTGATGGGAGAAGAAAAAAGCCGCTTGTTAGGGAGGATGGTTTCTTGTTCCAGTTTTAGAAACTCAGTCCACTCGTACTCCTTTACACTCATTTTTGTGCTCAAAAGTGGGTTCCTGCAAATCTCAGTTCAATCAATATCCGACCAAAGATTAAAAAAGTTGCAACAATCAACATTGGGATGGTTAAATGCTGGCCTACACCTGAGGGTGACAAAAGCCATTTAATTAAAGGAAAACTAATGAAAAGGGCTTGAAAACTTTGAGTTTTAACGATAAGGACAAAATAAAGAGTAAAGTGAATAGTACCAGGTTTGACCTTTTAGTGTAAAAATGTGGTTTTTCATTAAAGTGAACAGTACCGCGGGCTTTTTGTTAAAACTCCCTTTAATTAATGCAAAGGCTGAGAACATGTGAAACATGCACATAAATTGTAGCAAGATAATAGGATGTGACTATTCATGCAGTAGTATAGTATAATCACAATAACAATATTCAACTGCCAACAATGAATTGTTATGATAATGCATGACATGTTCAGAGCATGCATCTAATACAGAGTACAAGTGGAAGGTAAGATAGAGAAGTGCTATTACAATCGATGCCAAGGTAGGGGGAATAAAGCACGATGTCACTGGTAAGGGAATGCCTCGTAGCTTGGGTCGTATATCTCATTCCTATGTCTTGAGGGGGCGCAAAACAAATATGAGTGGATCAAGTTGATATATACATATAATAAACAATTATCAACATACTAACCACCAAAATTTTATGAAAAACACAAAAGCATAGTATAATAATAGGTTTTTTTCCAAAAACCCTAGCTGCCATAAAATCTTTCCAAAACATATTTCGTAAATAGCGTAGTCGCTAGTGAATGTCTAGTCTCAACTCTAGGCCCCATGCTCGCTTCCTGTCCCTGCACCGTAACTAGAGAAAATTTCTTCAGGCTCTATGCCAGCTTCGTGTCTCTCAGCCCCTAGCTAGAGATTATTTCTCTCAGCCTTATGCCAACACCATAAACCTTGCCCACAAGCGAAATAGGACCACTAGGTAAGTACAAAACCATTGTACATAGTCTTTCCAAACATAGGTACAAATATCTCAAAAACATCTTCATAATATAAAGTCATCCATCATCTATACTATAAAGAAATGTTTAAAAACATGTTCTAAATATTATATTGTCATCCATCATGTAATACCCCGAAAATTTAAAGATACGAATTATATATTCATAATTATGAATATGTGGAGAAAAGTCAAAAATAAATTGATTTATGGTTACGGAAAATTGAATTGAGATTTTATATAATTTTTCGAGAATTTATAATAATTTATTTGAGTTTAGTTTTAAATTAAACTACTTACGAAGGTTTAAGTTTGGAAATTAATTATTTAAAATCCATGAACCATTCAAGGTCGCAATTTATATTTTTGAATAGAGCTTGATCTCACGAACGCGTGAGTGCAAATCATTAATGAAACAGAGTTATAATGAAGACGTTATTAACGTTTAAAGTCGAGGGTAAAATTTTAAATTTACCATTTCTAGAATGCTCCAGATTTTTGGAGCCAAATCTAGAAGGCCACGTGTGTGGCCTAGATTAAAAGAAAGAAAAGATAGGCGGTGGAGATAAAAGATAAAGGAGGGAAATGAGGAAGAGGTGAGGCCAATTAGGAAAGGGGTGATGAGAGGGTAATCAATCAAAGAAGAGAGAAAGGAGGGGAAAGGAGAGAAAGGGGGAGCGGAGAATCTTCCCGACCCGTGCCCTTTGACTTGACCCGATGGGTTGTTTTCGGTTTTCCGATGAAATTCCACCATTTTTCTGGCAAATTACACCCAACCAACCATTGAAAAACCCTTCACTACCTTCCCTTTTCCTATTACACCCAAAAAATCATGAAATTTGATCTTGAAATGGGTTAAAACGCATCGGTGGGTGCGGCAATGTGTGTGTTTGAAATCCACCAAATTTTGAAGTGATTTCATTCAATTTCCACTACCAACATGTTCCTTTAGAACCTAGAAACAAAGCCCAAACAAGTTTTAGGGCGTTGGAGCTGCTATGGAGTCGAATCGAGGACACCCAAATTCTAGGGTTTCGGCGGGTTCGAGGCGAATTGGAGCCTTTCCAGGTCAAATTGGGCTTGGCCACAAATATAAAGTTTGCTCTACTCTTTGATATCTTCATTTTTGTAATTTTTGAGAATTTTTAGAAATAGTTGAATTTTCCAACAAGTCAGGGCCGCCGACCGCCATCGGCGGCGGCGCGTGGCCAGTGAGCCAACGCTGTATTTTTAGACTGATTGTGATGTTCTGAAATCAAATTTGATAAGCATTTGGTGTAGTTCAATTGTTTGAATCTAAAAGGTGATTGTTCATTACTTGTAGAGAAATTAGAATTTAATTGAATTTAATTAGCGAACTTCGAATGGCTTGATTCCTAGTTAGGGTACATATGCAGTCTAACGAGACATTAGATGCAGCCATAAAATAAGTGAGGTAAAATAAATTCGAGACTAAAAGTTACAACATGGAAAATTAGAGAAATTGAACTGAGTAAGAAATAGTGAAAAATAAGAGTTTACTCTTATGTTATGGTGAATAAATTTTTGGTCATAAATAAAGGTGTGAAATCACGAAACTTAAGCACTGATTTGTAATTGTAGATAGTTAGCTAACCAAAATTTAATTTGGGCCTATCAACAAAATTTAATTCCCGAAAATAAATATTTTGGGGCTGGGGTGTTACAAATGGTATCAGAGTAAATGATCCTACAATATATTATGCGATATTATTGAGCTTGTGAATGTGAATTATAAGATCCGTGATTATGAAGGAAATTTTTAGTGGAATGCATATATTGTGAATTTTGATGCATTGAATTGAATTGAATGGGAGTAGGAAAATTTTAAAAATATCATATTCATGTTATAGTTTTGAAGACGAGCTTTTGAATTAAAGTTTTGGATTAATCTTGAATTGAATCGATATTATGCTATGCATTATGAAAATGTTGGATGTTAAAGGGATGGAAGAATTGTATTATACCTGTGCCAGTGGGTGTGAGAAATGAATGGGCACAAAGACCCAGTGAATGTGAATGGGCACAAAGACTTAGTGAATGTGAAATTGGGCGAAAAAGGCCCGTGAATGTGAAATTGGGCGAAAAAGGCCTGTGGATATGAAATTGGGCAAGAAAGGCCCGTGAATGTGGAATTGAAAAGAGAGAGAGAGAGAGAGAGAGAGAGAGAGAGAGAGAGAGAGGAAAGTAAAAAAAAAAGGAAAAAAAAGAAGAGAAAAGGAAGAAGAAGAAGAAGAAAAGAAAAGAAAGTGTGATGTGTATTGGCCAAGTATATTACAATATTTTTCAGTCTATTAGTCACTGATGGAGATAAAAGAGAATGGTGGTGAAATTTATTGTTTTGACAATGATAAGAATGGCTAGAAATTTTAAAAGTCTTATGGCCATGATAATTTTGGTTGGAAATTTTTATATTTATGGAAGATATGAAGATTTATCAAATGAGAATGAAATCATAAACTGAGGTGATGATTTTTCTATTTTAATTTGAAATAGTGGAAAGACCATGAAGTTTTCCTCATTTATTGGTGGACATGAATAAAATTATGGAATGAGACATGATTGATAGGGAAGTTGTAATAACTCATGTAATTGTATGGATGGAATATATGCGAAGTGTTTGTGGATTTATCCACTATGAATTGGTTGCTACTATCAAATTTGCTTGCCTTACTATTTTGGGTCACTTCACCTTAAGAAAAGTTTTAGACCAAAATTAAAATAAGCAAAAGTATATGGTTTTGTTTAGTGCAAGTAATTTGATTTCCATGTATTGTGTGTACAAATAATTGTTGGACGATTATCTTAAGTTCCTTGAAAAGATATGAGATCTTGATTGTTCTATGTTAATCATGATATATTATTACTGACACACCCCGACCCAGGGGCCGAAGTGTGCTGGCCGTCACGTGCGAGTGACGTAGCCAAAAACGTCAGCGGAAGGTAATTATGCATGAAATGCAGTAGTGAAAGTCAAGTTGATAATATACATATGATAAAGAGTGATATAGAACGAAAGTGTGATAGTGAAGGGTCACAGAGCCGATCCTAGGTGCAGTCATTTAAAACAAAACGACACAATTACAAAAGAAACCCTACATCAGTGGTGGTCTGTCAGAACTGCCTCGGTGCCTCGATAGCCGTCCACGTCGTCGCTACCTAGAACCTGGAGGGGCGCAAAACAGAAAATGTGAGTGGGCAAAAACAAATACTTTCAAAAACCATTTCGCAAAATCCATAAATAACCCATCGCTGTAAATCAGTATAATTTTCCCAGAAAATAATACGTATGTAAACTTATGTATGAAAACTCGTCTCAGCATCAAAACTCATTATCAAATCCCAATAATAGGCCATGTCGATATACCAACTCAGAAAATCAGTACTATCAGGCAAGTAATATAAATCTAGGGTGTCCCTAGTGTCACGTCAGCCGGAGTCACCTCTAGTGACCTGTACGGCTAAACCTATAACTCATCCATTATACTCAATCACTATCAATCATTATCCTGCACACGAGTCGGAACCACCTATAGTGGTCTGTACGACAGGCTAGGTGTATAACATTACGCTCAGTGCTACGATCACGTGAAGGTTGTGCGACGAATCGCGGGTCACCTACGAGTCGGAACCACCTATAGTGGTCTGTACGACAGGCTAGGCACCTGCCTTGGATCCAAGGTGAGCGTACGGTGCGTGAGGTGAATGATCACTTGAAGGCTAGGCCCTACTCTGGCGGAGCACAAACACCCGAGGTGCAGGTGATGAGCTAAATCACAATCCATCATCATCTCAACTATTAATTATCATACTTACCTGACTTACCTGGCCGTCCTCAGCGTCGGAGCGTAATAAATGAAATCATAATCATATTTATAAAATATAATTGGCATACGACATGGCAACTCAATTATAAAATCCATTCAATTCGTAAATCAATCAAATTACGTTTCTGGGAAAAACGTCAATTATATATATATACTGAAAACAAAAACCCACTCATTGGTATGTCGACGGGTTGTATCCCCCGAGCCTAGAATGAATGTGCTCGTCCTCTGGGTACGTCTCACCTATATGTGAAACAACTGCAAAACCGTCATTAACAGCACATAACCGAGCTACGTAAATAACTTTTCATACGAAGGTCAATTTTGGTATTTGAATATACCAACGCGACCTACACGACGTCACGATCGTCGTGATAATTTTAAAATATTTTTTTACTGTGGCACGCGCCCCCACGCGCCAAGGAATGCACGGACAGACGCGCCTCCACGCGCGACACGTGCTGCGCACGCGCGACCAAACCCTAACGGCGTCAGGAATATTCCCTAGGAATATTCCGTTATCTTCTAACGGATTCCGTTAGAACTAACTGACGGCGTGAGGAATATTCCGTCAACTTTGACGGAATATTCCGTCACCCCTAACCTCCAGCTCCGGCGACCTTCGCCGGCGCTGGACTGGTTTTTCCGGCGAACTTTCAAACTCCCATATCTCACTCATTTTTCATCCTTTTTCGTCCATTTTTCTTCCTACATGCTCTAAATTTAGTGTAGAATAAGTATATACCTTCAAATCCTTCGAAAAACGTCTAGAATCTCGATGAACAATTCCTCCAAAATCGGCCACTCTCGAATCCGGTGATCCCGACGTCCAACGTTCACAAACGAGGTACTCCGATGCTCGTGGGAACCTCTAGAACATCCCTGTGATTTTTGTTTCACCTAAAACACAACCAATCCAAAGTTGATGAACAGTACCCTAGTAATTATCCTCGGGTTTAAGGAGTTCTATCGCGTTTCGAACTAAACTAATGCTACTATACGACTTACCAGGTTCCCAGGAGTCCAAATATGCCTTCTTTGAAGTCGATCCGTGCTTCGATCGCGTGTGGTGTGGTTGTCCGTACGAAACAGTGAAGAGAGTGAGAGAGTTCGAGAGAGAGAGAACCAGTGCATGCGTGTGTGTATGTATGTTAAAATATCAGCCCAAACTTTGGGCTTAAGTGATTAGGGCACCCAAGCCCAAAACCAAACCCAAAACCATATCCGTTCCCGCGTATTCGAGGGCAAAATTGTCATTTCACACTGAAAATAGAGAAAATTTGGAACGGGATGTCACAATTACGGTGTTTATACTAGTGATTTTGGATTCTTGTGAGATAAGTAAATCCTATGATTGGGATTATCTTTAACTTGATATATAAACTAGTTGCATAATAGTATTAAGTTGATATGATTAACTTGAGATTATGCATCATCTGTTTTGGTGAGGAATCGAGAACTAATTGGTTCATGATTCATTTGGATGCTTGGAATCCAAGTTGTGGTTTTATTGAAGCAATTTGTTGAATCATGGATAAGTTGTACATAGTGTTAAAATGACTATTAGTTAACAAACATGCTATTAACTAATTTTAATGGTTATGACTCAAGTTGTGGTTGATGAACCAATTGGTTGAATTATTACTTTATTACTAATTATGTTAAAGTAATGTGAAAGTTTATAAAATTTGCTGTTGACTGAAGTTTAACATTATAGTTGTTAAGTTTGGCTAGACAAGTTGAAGCAAATTATATTGAGTTCGCTTTATCAGTTTGATCACAACATTGAGTATACACATTGGATTGGTTTGGCTACTAGAGTCGTATGTTGCCGTTGATTAGCCTTTGGAGCTCTCTATCTCGTTCATGTGCTTTGCAGGAAGCTTTTCTAGAAAGAATTCAAGAACGTATACATAATTATTCCCTTACCCATTCATTAAACAGCGAGAAAAAGGGGGTTATTAATTTTATTATGGGTAGTTAAGTAAATTGCAGAAATGAAGGAAATCATAGAATGAGATTGTGATTTCATTCCATGGTAATGGAAATTGTAGATCTTTATTTTAATATTGTGGTGGGTAATGATGTTTAAAATTTCCAATGATTTTAGTTGGAATTTTTAATATTGGATTTGTCAATTCTAATGTTTTGGTTTGGAATCCTGATATCAAAATGACTGAAAATAGTTGTGGATGGAATTTATGATTTGGGTGGTTATTGTGTTAGTAATTGTCTAGCCAATGGTTGATGTGGTCTGATGTTTTGGTAATTATTTACCCAACGAGAGTTATGACTTAAGGTGCACGATTATTATTTGTTGGTTACTTATGTTGGAGCCTAAATAAAAATCATAGGCTGAGATTATGATATTATTTACCATTAAAGGGATGGTGAAAATAATCTTAATCTCTTTTCGTAACACAATGGTTCAAATCTCGAGGACGAGATTTATTTTAACAGGTGGTGAATGTAATACCCCGAAAATTTAAAGATACGAATTATATATTCATAATTATGAATATGTGGAGAAAGTCGGAAATAAATTGATTTATGGTTACGGAAAATTATATTTAGATTTTATATAATTTTTCGACAATTTATAATAATTTATTTGAGTTTAGTTTTAAATTAAACTACTTACGAAGGTTGAAGTTTAGAACTTAATTATTTAAAATCCATGAACCATTCGAGGTCGCAATTTATATTTTTGAATAGAGCTCGATCTCACAAACGCGTGGGCGCAAACCGTTCGTGAAACGAAGTTATTAACATTTAAAGTTGAGGGTAAAATTGTAAATTTACCATTTCTAGAATGCTCCAGATTTTTGGAGCCAAATCTGGAAGGCCATGTGTGTGGCCCAGATTAAAAGAAAGAAAAGATAGGCGATGGAGATGGAAGATAAAGGAAGGAAAGGAGGAAGAGGTGAGGCCAATCAGGAAAGGGGTGATGAGAGGGTGACCAATCAGAGAAGAAAGAAAGAAGGGGAAAAGAGAGAAAGTGGGAGCGTGGGATCTTCCCGACTCGCGCCATTTGACCCGACCTGATTGGTTGTTTTTGTTTTTTGACGAAATTCCACCATTTTTTCGGCAAATTACACTCAACCAACCACTGAAAAACCCTCCACTACCTTCCCACTTCCTATTACACCCCAAAAATCATGAAATTTGACCTTGAAATGGGGTAAAACGCACCAATGGGTTCTAGGGTTCCGGTGGGTTCGAGGTGAATTGGAGCCTTTCCAGGCCAAATTGGGCTTGTCCACAGGTATAAAGTTTGCTCTACTTTTTGAGATTTTCATTTCTGTAATTTTTTGAGAATTTTTAGAAATATTTGAATTTTTCGGCAAGTCAGGGCGGCCGACTACCATCGGCGGCGGCGCGTGGCCAATGAGCCGACGCCGTATTTTTAGACTGATTGTGATGTTCTAAAATCAAATTTGATAAGCATTTGGTGTAGTTCAATTGTTTGAATCTAAAAGGTGATTGTTCATTACTTGTAGAGAATTCAGAATTTAACTGAAATTTAATTAGTGAACTTTGAATGGCTTGATCCCTAGTTAGGGTACGTGGGCCGTCTAACGAGACGTTATATGCAGCCATAAAATAAGTGAGGTAGAATAAATTCGAGATTATAGGTTACAACATGGAAAATTAGAAAAATTGAACTGAGTAAGAAATAGTGAAAAATAAGATTTTGTAGTTGAATAAGTTTTTTGTGCAATTTGTACGTAGGCCTCGTGTTCTCATTTTTTGAGGTCTTCCCATTTTGAGCCAGCAAAGTGGCTGATCAAGGTGCTGTAGTTGAATAAATTTTTTGTGCAATTTGTGCACATCTCCTTTTGACATCTCATGATCTTTGTTTGCCAAAACTTCGACGGCAAGCTTGTCGAAGACTGTTTTTGCGTCCAGGTCGAATTGATACGTATAAATGATGGTATCAACTGGGAGACCAGAAGGAAAAGTGCCAAGTATGACTGTGATGTCCAGGATGGTTAGACCAATGGGGCGAAAAGGAAGGACCATTGTATTGGTGGTCAAACACCAGAAGCTTAGGGCGGCCATCAGGAGCTCTCGGTCCATATTGATCTTATGGGTCAAAAGTTTAATTGCGTCAAAGATGCCAAGAGTCTTCCATTCATCTTTGCAGTGTGGCTCTATTCAAGTGACCCAAGCAACCTAGGCTCCTTGGGGTTTGGCTGATTCCCACTTGACTAATCATACCTTTGGAATAAAGGTTTTAGGCAGTGGGCCTTCAACATCTTGGTGATGGTTTTTGGGACGTCGTCCTTGAAGAGTGGTCCCAGAATCTGGTGGGATGCGTTTGAATCACCCTTGAATTGGAGGGTTTGGATGGCGTTCTGATCAATGAAGTCTCGGCGAGCTTGGTAATGAAGGTATTGGAGGCCATTGATGAAGGTTTGGAGGTTTTTTCTGGGTATTCAAAGTTTGGTTTCTTTTTCTAAGTTGAGGGCAAATGACAAAAATTTCTGGAAGTTTGAAAGTGTGAAAGTTCGAATAAAGCTGGGTAGGGTATTTATAGGCAATTAAG
This sequence comes from Crataegus laevigata, assembly GCA_963580275.1. NCBI lineage: Eukaryota > Viridiplantae > Streptophyta > Magnoliopsida > Rosales > Rosaceae > Crataegus > Crataegus laevigata. The sequence continues at coordinate 4,691,599 of OY756940.1, forward strand.
GGAGAAGATCAAAGGTTTGGTTTTAAAGAGATAAGTGTAAATTCGACTGAAAGGATTTCATAATCATAACAAATCTTTTGAAATCCAAGTGAAGAGACCGAAAAACACGCGAATTAAGGTTGCAAGATTGTGTGTAATAGCAAAATTTATGACGAAGAGACGTTTCGACGTCTACACGCCTCGAACGTAGGGGCACGCATGATTGAAGATGGACAATCGCAATGAGGAGCTGCCACGTGTCAAGTTGTGCATCGTTTTCAGAGAACTGACGGGTGCAAAACCATGCTTAATAAATGTGTCTAGATGGTTGGAGTATTCAAGGTTTGTAATATTCTCTAGATTTCTAGAAGGAATATGCTAATGGTTTATTCTTTGGCAATAAATTGCTTCTTCAAGGTCGAGGCTCGACCAGGAATTATAAGCCGAAGACCTCAGAAGAGAGAGGCAATGTTTAGGCCTAAAATAATATTTTGGGCGGCCAGGCTTAGAGTCATTCTCGGCCTAATAACATTCATCTAGAATCTTGTCATGGGCTGTCCAGTCAAGGTCGACCGAATCTTGTTGTGATAAGGATTGGTTAAGACGAGGATTGGTTAAGATAAGGGTAAGGTAGTCGAACCCTAGTGCAACAAGGAGTCTTAAAACTGAAGATGCTTAGAATTAGGGAATAAATCTGGTTCATTAAAGAGCTTGGTTCAAAGTCTTATAAGGGTCAGGATTGGCCAAAACCTGATCAGATTATGGTGAAGAATTCTAATCCGAGTACATTTCTAGTTCGGCCATGAGGGGGTTCACTGCTATAAATAGAGAAGTGAATGCATCATTTAGAGCCCCTTAAAATCAACACACAAATTGCCCTGCGCAAAGCTTCTCAACAACCTTGAGATTTTTTTTCTCTTCCCCTTTCTTCCCACCAACACATTTTCAGTTTGGATAGACAGCACTAGAGCCATAGAATCAGTCGACCGAAGAGCATCTTCAATTTGGATAGACAACATTGCTTCGAGACCGACTGGTTATTTATCCAAGTTTAGATCAATAAGGATTTCCGAGTCCTTGTTGGTAAAAGTCATCTCATTAATCTTCTTGGCGAAGTGAGGTGTTACCAGGTTACTATTTGTGTCGTGTTTTTCGTGTTCGTGTCATACCCGATAGCTTAACGGATCGTGTCGTGTAACACCCGTTAAAATAAAAGGGTAATATGACCCAACCCGAAATCGACTCGTTAATATTATCAGGTAATATGACCCGATCCGTTACCCGTTAAGAAAAAATATTTTAAATCAATAAATAATGAAAATGAAAAACATAATTTGACCCCCAAAAATGTAAAACATAATAGTAAATTAGTATATACATACTACATTGTCACATAAATACTACTTTAAAACATTAATAAAAAATAAATAAATAAAACATTTTTCTTTCAAGTTTATATACCCCAAAATAAGAGTCTAATGAAAAAATATTGGTGCATACTATAAAATACAAATGTTAAAAGATATGCAAAGTGAAGAGAGTTGTGTTTCAAGATTGAGGAACCTTGCATTTTTTTCACAATAAAACCCTTCAAGTTTCATCAATCACGAAGGAAAATGGTGTTGAAACTTTGGCTTGATATATTGTTTTCAAGAGTTATATTGACGATATTTTCACTAAGGTTTTCCATAATCCATAAACTATAGATCTAGATTTAACCGTTGATTGTTGTTTACATTTACGCTTCATTCTTCTCACCAAATTTTATTTTTTTTTCGGAATTTTTTTTTTGAAAACATGATCTCTTAAAGGATGCAAGAAGATAAATGGTATCGTTGATATTACGATGAGAGTTTTACCATTAATGAAAATATAGCTTGAAGTTTATAAAGTCTCTAGAAACTATATAACATGAACTCATATTTTAGTTAACCGTAAATATCGGAATGTTATATCAATGATCCGAACCGTTCATTTTTCTACATCCGTTAAAAGATTACTTTTCAAAAAAAGAAAATATAAAAATGAAATTTGGTGAGTAGAATAAAGTGTAAATGACAATGTACGGTTAAATTTAAATCTAAGGTTTATGGATTATGGTGTCAGATTTCGAAGTTGACCCCTTCACGAAAGTTGTAAAACTTGTCATTACGAGTGATTGTATATATATACTATACATTTTTTACACTTCTACAATATTATTAATTTTGCACTCATAAAACATTATTCATGAGATTTAGAGGGTTTTAAAAATCTAAACGACCATGTAACCGTCGTCTATGTGTAGAGGATGCAATCATGAGCGTTTATATATGTTTTCACATTTTTCAGACTTATACATTAATGATTATAAATTTTATTTATTTTGAACTCCCTTAAAAATAAATGAGGGTTTGTATGGTTTTAAAAATTCATGTACCCAACTTTAAAGCGTAAAGGATGCAATTACGAGCGTTTGCACATTTTTTTTCACATTTTTCGCGCTTGTAAATTAATAATTATAATTTTTCAAATGTATTTTGTATTTTTAAATTACTTGATGTTTTTATTTTTAATGTGTTTTATAATTTTCTAATCTCACTCTTTGCTCATAGTATTTTATAAAAATAAATCAAATTTAAAATTTAAAATTTTATTTAGAATAATAATACAATAATAATTAATCAACAATATATATATATATATATATATATATATATATATATATATCCACTATATCTATTGTATTTTATAGTAAGTTTTTTTAGTAGTTAAAAAAAATTAAAATCATCAAAATACCTTTTTCCTTTTCGTGTCGAAACAGGTTACCCGTGTGTCACTTTCGTGTAAACCTGTTAAGGACCCATTTTTAGCGAGTTCTTATCGTGTGACCCGATAAGGACACGATTAGTTATCGTGTTGACCTGAAACCCGTTATTTTCGTGTCGTTTACATGTCGTGTTAATGGGTCATGTAAGAAATTGCCAAGTCTAGGCTCGGCACATTGAAAGATGAGTTTTTGTTTTATGATTGGATATTCACAAGTACATTTTAGAGTTCGGCACTCCGACAACTGAACCATTTTTACAATCAAGACATTTATCTCTTTCGAGTATTTGTGTCCATACAGTTTGGTGCCAGTTCGACGTACTTATACTCTCAAGAATATAATTACCGAGATCGAACCAGGCATCGACGATTTGTGATCTTCGAAGAAACTAGCAGACTTGTCTTCAGGCTCTAGAACCTGAAGGCCGAGACGTGTTCCTTCATCGGCCGTAGTCGCAGGATCAAGAAGTCAACAGTGCGCCTAACAACACATCAACATATTTTACTCCCCGGCCAAACTCGGCTGACGAGTTGGCACGTTCCGCACACAACCGAAGGAAGTAATTAGCTTATTAGTTACTCGGCCTACGCGCCACGTATGCTTAGTAGTTTTTAAGGTCAACAATAAATAAGATAAAAATATCTGAATTTGGTCTTAAATTAGGAACCATGCCCAAAATGGTAAAATGGGTTTAGCTAGAAAGGGATAACCCCTTTAGAAAATGGGCTTGTGGGTTGTGGGTGGGTAATCACTAAGAAATGGGCTCTATATTGTTTCAATACTCGGGACAACTTTTACCATCCATTTTTCTTCACACGGGCCCTGATAGATGCTTTGGTTCTAACTTCTAGCAGATTTTGGTCAATGCACACAGCAAACAGAATTTGAGAGGTTTTATGTACACCCAAGTTTCCTTTTTAGACACTTTTGATTTTTTCACACTTAATTTTCTCTCACGCATTTATTTTTCTCTAGACACTCATTCCGCCGTTTGACTTTCCACCGCCAGCATCACACCCTCGACTCGGCCTTCAACGACGGAGCCTCACGAATCTCATTAGCAACCACCAAAATTAATAGAAAAAAAATACATAAAAAAAAATTCCAAAGTTATGCAGATAGCTTCATCATCAGAGCATAAATTTTACTAATATTTGGTAGACAAACTTGTTGATGCATTTTGTCTCCTTTCCTCTAAGACTGTCTTCTCGGCTGTGTGCCGAGACGGTTCAAGCATGAATTATTTGACCCCATTCAAAGGAACTGGCTCATTGTCCAGAGGATACGCCCTTAAATTATTACTTTTTAATAATGCAAGATTATATTAACTTATTACTTGGTTGTGGCCCTTTGTGTTGTGTGGGATTTCTCACGTATTCAAGTTTCAAAATATCAACCTTCTTCTAAACACTTTATCTTTCTGTTCTTTCGTTTCGTAGGTTGAATTGTGTGTGGTACTAAGTGGCGAAGTCAGTATGAGGTAATTAGTTGTTCATAATTCTAATAATTTAAAAAACTTATGTGCATTTGATTTATTGTATTTGACCGTATAAACGGTTAGGGCTAGCTAAGTTACAACCTCCTTCTCCTACTCGTTCTTCTATTTCTTTATCGTCCATGTTTTCCTTTTCACTCTGTCATGTGTGCGGCTCTATTGTGCGCACTAAATGCTCAATGAAATGCCTAAGTTGACAAGTTTTACCAGTCTTCAACAAAGCAATAGAATTTTGAATGCTGAAATGATTAACAATAGAAAAACAAGAAATACATCTGACAAACCTCATCAGAACTGCCGACATTAGAGTTGTCTAGTATTAGCATGTATGATCTGGCCGCTCTCCTTGATGCGATCTGTGCTATTAGAACGGATTTTTCATCACAACACTTTTCTTAAATTCAAATTGAGAATATGGAACTCAAAATTCTGACACATTTTGGTTTGAAGTGTATTTCCCACCTTCTCGTATTTTTTCATAATCTTCGAAAATGCTGAGAGGTTCATAAAACTAGTTCATCCATTTGCAAAAGTATAAGTACATAATGCTGATTGACAACCCAAAATGCAAGACCATGTATCCAAGGAAGGTATGCTGATGCAATTACTATTTATCACCTGTAGTGCTTTAGCAGTTGAAGCTGATGAAATTGTAGAATTTTTCAGGTCGACGGGCCGAGGGCTCACTCCAACAACACCAATACTGTCCCCACTTAACCACCTGCACAATCCTCATGTGTGGAGTTTCATCACAAAAGACATTGGTGTTAGTTAGAGTAAGGTAATTCTATTTAAAGTATTCTTCTCTTCTCCCTCCGTCCAATGTAGGACTGCTGACCTCCAACAAAAATTGAATGAACGCAGCTCTTAAACGTTCTTCCACTCTCTTCAGTTCCTCCTTGTCAAAGCTCAACTCTTCTTCCCTAGAGTCCTTGAAAACACCTTTTATGGTTGATATTGGAGATTCAAGAGTATTGTGTGCATCAAATACTCAACGAAATGCCTCAGTTGACAAATTTTAACTATCTTCAATTTTACTCTACAGTTTTCTATAACCAACCTTAATGAGGTTCTACATAACACAGTAGTTAGTTGGTGACATATATTGACATGAGCGGAGTTAGTATTTTCTGTCGTTCCATAAGTGATATTCTTAAAACGTGATCGAAACAGTTTTGACAGAAGAAATCGTTTTCATAGGATGCCATGCAGCCAATCCGGTTTGAGTAGTCAATTTGTTATCGTGGCAGGCAGGTCCACACTATTATTTTTTAGGTGCTCTGTCAAAATGAAATGCGTCAGGACTATATTTAATTACTTAAATCATTTTTTATGTACTTTGACTTTGTAGCTGTCGTTGTTGAATACGATTCGCCCGTACAACTTTCTTGCTAAGAGGATTATTCAACTTGTGATTAAATTAAAAAGTAAGAAATTAAATTTTATAACCTAAATGATATAAAATTTGGTGGTTTAATTATTACTTAATTGTTGATAAATATGTTCATTTTTTATTAGTAACACCTTATTTAATTTGCTAATTTAATCTCTCAAGCATTACTCTAAATTAAATCATCAACTATTATATTGGCCTTCAGCCAAAATCGTAGGGTTACGATTATAATATGGACAATTGGGTTTGGGGTTGCTCACCAAGAAATTGTTCTGTTGAAAACTTGAGAGTGAAAGACGGGAAGAGGCAAAACAATATGTCGTCATTGTAATTGGTTTGTAACACTATTATTTTGGCATCTAGTTGCATGTAAATTCTTTCAATTTGGCTAATGAGAACCGTATATTCTTAGTAATAATGTACGTTGCAAAAAATGGTGTACCACTTGGTCAGGACTTGAGGACATGCCATCACTGAAATATACCTCATGGGAGTACTTCATCATCAATAAGTTGTAATTGACGTAGTTTTAGCGTATAAATTTATTATAATAATTGTTCATTTTCTTTAAAACCGGTTACTTAGAAATTATTTTTGCATGATGATTGTCTATTTATTTAATGTTATGAATAACTACACGATTTTCTACCGGATTGAATCTTTGCAAAATACAATCTTATGATGATTAATAAATGAATACTTTCAATTAGGCCGCTACGTTAATCACATATAAATAAGGTAAATGCAAGTATTGAGTATTAATTAGTATTAATTAATTATGTCCAAGAACGAGCTTTAGAGAGTGGAAACTACTTAGAAATTACAGACAAAGAAAAAGGCAAAAAGCTCTTTGTACGAAAATAGTCAATTGCGACGCGCTCATGGAAAAGCTGTTCGTCAATTGCGACAGCGTCCGCTCCGAGTACCGGGAGAAAACGCGAAACATGTGTAGTTTTGCGCCCCATTTGTCCTTTACTTTCTATTTTTTAGCACAGAGCTCACTCTCCTCTTCTCATCAACCATGTCATGCCTGCCCAGATGGACTCAGAAGCTTCTCGCGTGCTGTTGACTCACTCGGATTTTGAAGCCTACTTTCCACACACAAACACGTGCAAAAAATATTTTGAATCATGATATATTATGCGTGATTTACACGTTTTAAATGTGTTTATATGTATAAATTGATTTAAAAAGTCAAATATTTGAAGTAAATGAATAATCTTAAATCATGCTAGAAGAAACTCCTCATATATCAATTAAAGCAGCTGAATTCACATAGTAAAATCGGTCTCTATTAAATTTATACTAAGAACGTGGAAAATAATATTTAATAAACAACTGATTGAATTACATTATTGCTAACCCATTGTGAGGCTAAGCTTATCCCCTCTCCTTTAGTGTAGATAATATCGTTTATTCAAAAAAAAAAACAAAAAAACAACTGATTGAATCACATTATTGCTAGCTCATTGTGAGGTTAAGCCTACTTCCCTCTCCCTTAGTGTAGATAATATCGTTTGTTAAAAAAATAATCATTTGACAGCTAATTTAATCACATTATCATCGGTGTGCAAAAAACTTTTTTTATATCTGGCATTACAACCTCTTAAGATATTTTAAACGTATTTAAAAATATATGAAATAATATTTAATAAACAACTAATTGAATCACATTATTACTAACCTATTGTAAAGTACTAATTATTTAGAAAAATAAAAAAACTGTACAAAAAATTAATTATTAAAATGACGAAAATATTATTTTGAATTGCTTTTGAGGGCATTTTTGTTCACTTATTGTTTATGAAATTTGACCCCAAAAATACTATTCACTTTAGGGTTGGGTTTATATATAGAGATGTATGTATAAAGATAGTTAAGCATCAATCTGAATCCTATCTGTTTTAGACGGTTAAAACCGAAAACTGAAAATTAAATTTAAACTTGATTTCCAGAAATGAAGTTCGGGAAGGAATTTTCTGCACAAATGGTGCCGGAATGGAAAGACGCATACATGGATTACGACTATCTAAAATCCCTCTTAAAAGAAATTCAAGTCTGTAAGCAGAGAAACAACCCCGACCCACCGGCCGCCGCCACGCCCCGCAGCTACGGCCTAAAGCGGAGGCTCACGTTGTACAGAGCCTTCAGCGGTCTGACAAAAAGTAGGCACACCCAGCAGCCCAGCAGCCCGTCTTCCACCTCCGACATTGAGAGGCAGGCCATTCTTGTCAACTCCGTCAACGAAAACGGCTCTGAGAGCTACCAGACGATGTTTCTGATGGCGGCGGAGGAAGGCGGAGTTCAGGAGCTGGAGTACTTCAAGAGGCTTGACGACGAGTTCAATAAAGTGGACAAGTTTTATAGGTCGCAGGTTGACGAGGTGATGAAGGAAGCTGCGGTTCTTAACCAGCAAATGGACGCTTTGATTGCGTTTCGGATCAAAGTGGAGAACCCTCAGAGAATGTTTGATTGGTCAGGGGAGATGACTCGCCTTGCTTCCGATGTTGCCACGTCTACAGCTGCATTGGCTGCCGCCACCCCACGCGGTGCCAGAGCAAGCAGTAAGTATACGCATAAGCAGTAATTTCTAATATTGTGTTTATGTCTAAAATTGCGACAATTAACATTTTGATTTGCGAGCAGGGCGGGTACTGGCTATGGACGCGATTGAAGAGAGCGGATCAAACAGTTCGGGTGACGAAGAAAAAGATAACAAAAAGAGTGGAGACGTTGAGATGAAAGTGAAGAAGCCGGAGAGCGGGAGAAGCACTAGGCCTGCGCCACTGGATATACTAGACCACGTGACAATGAATAGCACGGCTGAGACACCGCGTTCCACCATCAAAGGCTTCCTCAACGTGGCTCCACATACGGAGCTCAAGTTCAGTAGGGCTAATCTCAGCAAAGTTGAAGAACAGCTCAGGGGCGCTTTCATTGAATTTTACCAGAAGCTTCGGCTTCTAAAGAGCTACGGGTAAAGATTTAACGACTTTGGGGCACCTCATTTGGTTGGTTTTCCTTCTGTTTATTGACTGTGAAGCTAACTTTGTTATCCGCGAATGAAACAGATTTTTGAACACGTCGGCTTTCTCGAAGATCATGAAGAAATACGATAAGGTGGCTTCGAGAGATGCATCAAAATCTTACATGAACATGGTGGATAACTCATACCTTGGCAGCTCCGACGAGGTGAGGACTCTTCATGCGTGACGCTAAAGAGAGGAAAGATTACGAGTTTCTGTTCATAGTTTTAATTTCTTCGTGGCATTTGCCACTACTGCAGATTACCAAGCTTATGGAAAGGGTTGAAACTACGTTCATCAAGCATTTCTCAAACTCCAATCGCCGAAAAGGAATGGCGGTCTTGAGGCCAAAACCGAGGGTAGAAAGACATCGGATAACATTCGCTATGGGTAAGGTCTCTAGCTTAATCAGTATAGTAAAATTTCTTTCACTGAACAAGGACAATTTCAGCATCAATTTCTTTCGTCTGACTGTTTACTCAAAAACCTTCAGGTTGCTTTGCTGGCTGCACAGCTGCCCTCATATTAGCCCTTGTTTTGATCATTCGTGCTCGAAATATTATGGATAATCCGGGGAGAAGTAAATACATGGAAAACATGTTTCCCCTATACAGGTAACTAACCAACCCTATGCTTTTCTATTCCTTCCAAGTTTCTGAAAGAAGGGATAATACTGAATTTTTCGTGACATGTTATTCTTTGTTGCAGCTTGTTCGGATTCATAGTTCTCCACATGCTTATGTATGCTGGAAATATATACTTTTGGCGTCGGTTCAGAGTCAATTACTCTTTCATATTTGGTTTCAAGCAAGGAACCGAGTTGGGATACAGAGAGGTCCTCCTCCTCAGTTCTGGTCTGGCAATGCTAGCACTAGCCTCTGTGCTCGCAAATCTTGACATGGAGATGGACCCGAAAACCAAAGATTACAAAGCGCTAACCGAGCTTCTCCCACTCTTCTTGCTCCTGGTAAGATCATATCATCAGTTGAACTACTTAATTTCAGCTGCTTTGGCTCATCAAACATCTAGAGATTATATACTGAAACTAAATTCTTCTAATGCAGCTTGTGATTGTGATATTATTATGCCCCTTCAACATCATATATCGCTCGAGTCGCTACTTCTTCCTGGTTTGTGTGTTCCACTGCATCTGTGCTCCTCTCTATAAGGTAAAATTCCACTGCAGACACCTTGATTTTTCGAGTTAAAAACTGTAAAATGTAACTCGGTTGGACGTTCTAATAGAAGTTTCGATTCCTTTACAGGTCACACTCCCGGATTTCTTCTTGGCAGATCAATTAACTAGTCAGGTGCAAGCCTTTAGAAGTCTACAATTCTACATTTGCTATTATGGCTGGGGAGACTACAAAGTCAGACAATCAACTTGCAGATCACATGACGTCTTCAAAATTTTTACTTTCATTGTTGCCTGCGTTCCATATTTGTCCCGCCTCCTTCAGTGCATCCGCCGTTTGGTTGAAGAGAAAGATCCAATGCAAGGTTACAATGGACTGAAATATTTCTTCACCATCGTAGCTGTCAGCATGAGGATAGCCTACACTCTTAACAACGACGTGAACTGGAAAATTCTTGCTGGGATTTTCTCAATTGTTGCAGCTATCTATGGAACATACTGGGATCTTGTCGTGGACTGGGGACTTCTGCAACGCCGCTCCAAGAATCGATGGTTGAGAGACAAACTCTTGGTCCCTTACAAAAGCGTATACTTCGTAGCCATGGTGAGTGTTCTCGATTAGTGGTTCAGATTCACAGTATGACAGTATAAGTGTTACTAGCCATTTATACAATGATTAAAACACTGCAGGTGTTGAATGTGCTGCTGAGATTTGCCTGGCTGCAGACAGTTTTGAATTTCAATTTCTCCTTCATGCATAGACAGACAATGATCTCGGTTGTGGCGAGCTTGGAGATAATTCGTCGAGGGATATGGAATTTTTTCCGGTTGGAGAACGAGCATCTGAACAATGTCGGGAAGTACAGAGCGTTCAAGTCAGTGCCATTGCCCTTCAACTATGATGAAGACCAAGGCAAAGATGAGTAAGCAAAGCAAATCGCAAACATCTCAAATTGTCTGCAGGCTGCCGAAACTTTTCTTTCTTTTTCGTCCCCCTTTTCCATTCATTTGTTGCTGAATGCAAAGTTGCATCTGTAGTTCTTTTTTTTTTCTTTGATATTTTGGGAAATTTGTAAATGGAATTTGTTACATTTTACGTAACGAGCACTCGTGGATATGAACAAATTATTACAATGTCCCAATACGTATTCATTATCATTGCGACAGCAGAGCTAATCAAAGCTAACACCATCCAGGATGTCTTTCCGTTTTTCATTTCATAAACAGTTCTTATAAACCATTGCAAATGTACTTCACATCTACGCTATCTGTAAGTGCATCTTTCCACACAGAAAACGTCATCTTCCAGATATTATACGAAATTATTTTCGAACCAGGATCCTCACCGGATCCATTCCTTAGGGATTCTAGGAATTCCACAATTGTATCCGTTCATCATATATCGTGCGGTCAGAAATTATTTAAAATTTAAATATAAATAGTACCTAACGAAAACTGACTGCACTATATAAAATGAACGAACAAATTTGCAGGATATATATATATTGGATAGGGCAGACCACTTCTTGATGAGCCCATGCATTTGGCTTTTCAGCTCTTCTCTTTTAATTTTTTTTTCTTTTATGCACATTTCCTCTCTCATTTATCTTTCTTTTTGGTTTCGACTTCTGTGTTTTCTCCCCTCTCTGTACTGCTGCTGCTTGCAAATTTTTTTTTCAATACTAAAACCCAACATATTAGTACTGTTCATTAACAGTGTCCTTCCCGTTTTGCCCTTTGTTTTCTTCATGTTTTGGGGGTTTTTTTTGTACAGTGGTTCACCACATTTGCCCCTTCTTGGTTTTGTTCTCGCCTGTTGGTATGCTTATCTATAAGCATGGAACATTTGTGGCCGTCTAAGGTTTAGGTTTCAGCTCATATGGAATAAAAAATAAAAAAATGTGATAAAGATATTGTGGCAAGACAAAAAAAAAATATTAAAAAATGTGAATGGCACAATAAACAATAACAATTTATACCGGCAACATGGTTTGTGGCACAACAAACAATAAAAATTGGGGTGTGATATACAAGTGGTTATCCAGACTTCTTCAGATAGATCAATAGTTTAATTTAAGCTATAACTGAGTATGTGACTATATCATTCAAGTGGTTAAATTGGCTGCAATATAAATTAAATTCTTTTCATAAAACTAAAAACAACTAATTATATTTGACATCATGGTATGAACTAATGTTTTGATTTATCCTATAACTCATAAATCAATGTTTGTTCTTTGCTTCCCTCTATTTTTTTTCCAGTTCAATGATCAATCATTTGTTTCTGACATGAAAATTATGTTTGATGTTTGATTAAATTATGAATGTATACGTTTATTCATGTTATTTGCTTCTGATGATCCAAATTGTTTTATTTGCAGTGACTGCTTTAAGGAAAATGTGCTCTTATGGGATATTCTATGTTCAAGTAATTATGCAAATGAAGCACTAGGATGACTGTCAATGGGGAATACTAGACTAGCCATTTTTGTATATCGATGACAAGACATTTGACAATGTCTTTTTCTGTAAGTTACATAAACTTAGACAGCTTTGTAAAATTATTTGCTCCATTTTCTACTTAATGTTTATCTTAGTCTTTACTTATTTATATGTTAAAAATATACGTGCAGATAAAATTTAGGGTAAATGACAAAAAACTATCTCAACTATTGGTGTTACGACACTTTCATATCTCATCTTTAAAACGTGACAATGTCATACCGCATCTTACGAATTTGTGACAATGTCGTACCTCCGTCAATTTTTCTGTTAGTTTTTCTGTTAAGTGCTGACGTGGCAAGATATGGGGACCACTCACTAATACAGCTGGATTAAAAAATATTTAAATATATTTTTAATAATTAAAAATTAAAAAAAATTATTTTTATATTAAATCTCTCTCTCTTAAAATTTTTTAATTTTTTAATTTTTAATTATTAAAAATATATTTAATTATTTTTTAATCCAGCTGTATTAGTGAGTGGTCCCCATATCTTGCCACGTCAGCACTTAACAGAAAAACTAACAGAAAAATTGACGGAGGTATGACATTGTCACAAATTCGTAAGATGCGGTATGACATTGTCACGTTTTAAAGATGAGGTATGAAAGTGTCGTGACACCAATAGTTGAGGTAGTTTTTTGTAATTTACCCTAAAATTTACTAGTTATAAGCTAGAATACAAGTGATACTATCCATCTCCATATTCATTTTCATTTTCATTGTGAATAAGAGTGGCACACGCCTTTGAACACACAAGAAAGTGAAAAATGTAACCTGTGTTATCAGAACTGCCGAGATTAGAGTTGTCTACTATTAGCATGTATGATCTGGCCGCTCTCCTTGATGCAATCTATGCTATTAGAATGGATTTTAGGTCACAACGCTTTGCTTAAATTCAAATTGAGCATATGGAACTCAAAATTTTGACACATTTTGCTTTGAAGTGTATGTCTTACCTTCTCATATTTTTTCATAATCTTCGAAAATGCTGAGAGGTTCATAAAACTGGTTCATCCATTTGCAAAAGTATAAGTACATAATACTGAGTGACAACCCAAAATGCAAGACCATGCATCCAAAGTGGAAGGTATGCTGACGCAATTACTATTTATCACCTGTAGTGCTTTAGCAGTTGAAGCTGGTGGTAAAGTTGAATGAACGCAGCTCTTAAACACAAAATGATCATATATCTCCACTTCTCTTAAACACAAAATGATCATATATCTCCACTTACCTAAGTTGTCATCTGCACTTGACTTATTACTTGTCAGGTGCACTGCATAATTGTTATGTCTCTTTGAACGAGAGCCGTATTGATCAGGCTTCTTGACTTTTATTCTCAGTGCAACCAAAGCCTCCATTTGCTGATCCAGATTATTTGCTTCTTTCTTCACCTCCTCCACACTTTATCCTTATAAAAGGTATTGACTTTGTTGAGCTCTTGATCGAGTTTTCGGAAGAATGTCACCTCAATATATCCTCCTTCTTCGGATTGCCTCAGAAACTTGGTCTTGTAAACCTCTCTGCAACTGTCTCCGTGCAATGTGTTGACATCGATTACTTGGTCCTCGATATCTCCGTTGCTCCGGAGACTGCCAGATTGTAGCTCAATCCCACTGATGGTTCTTTCAGAGGGAGAACTTCTCCGCTCAAAGTCTTTGGACGGTGTTTCGGAGTGCTTCTTTCGCTCGTATTCTCTGAGCTCCCTTAGTATCCTCTTGAGACCATTGTAATCCATGTACGCTTCTGCCCACTCAGGCACCATTTGTTTCTTGAAATCTTTCCCGAATTTCATCTTCATGTTGGGTTGCAAGTAATTGCTTATGGTTACATAAAACTGTTGAAAGTTCTGAACTTTCAGCTACCCCAAGTTCTGAACTCCAATTCTCTGCAAATAATAGGTGGTTTCTTAGAGAAAAACAATATCCAAAACCAAAACCAACAAAAGTTATGAGAAGCTTGAGCAATCAACTATGCATTAATCTGTAGATTACCCTGTTTTACTAAACCAAATGGAAATTAACGAAGAACAAAAGGTGGGGTTTTTTTTCTTCTCAGAGACCCATCTCCCCGAAACTGCTATTTGAGCTCCTCTTTCTTCGTCTTGAAGAAGTAAGAAAAAAAAGAGTCGTCCAATCCAATTAGCCATGCCGCTTCGATATGTGCATAAAACAAAATTCACCGACTAAAATACACAAACACGTAGTGGGCATTACATGCAGTCCCGTGACATTACCTTACGTGCTTCACTTTTCCAAAATCCAACCTCACACGGCGAATGGAAGTCGTATTTATTAGCTGCGTCTGGATTTTGCTGGGTTGGAGTGCAACGCAAGCAAATGACACTTCAGAATGCGGATAAACAAACACCACTTTTTATACGCGTCGCCATTGGAGCCTGAAACTTCTGCTGAGAATCGGTGGTGACGTTCCCTCCGCCGACTCTTGAGCAGCGTCATTTCCAACCGCCATTTGCTTCGACTGTAATTTAACGGAGGCACTGGTGGCTGATGGGCCTCTCTATGATATTATGGAAGATGGGTTGGACTAGCCTGGCCCAGATTGTTCTGCGTCTAGTTGTTTTCCGCTTCGTATCAGCCCAAGGTTGCGGATCGTAACATTCAAATATTGAGTACTCAGATAGATACACAGGCCATCTTCGACCAAAAGAGTTAGTCCCGTTCAGATAGACCTAGGCCGTCTTTCACAAAGTCCGTAATTTTGTTCTTTTGGTGTTCTGAAAGATTAGTTTCCCTTGCAGCAGTGAAAAATGAACTATAGTATGAAATCATCTTATGTTTTGATTAACTTACCATTTAAAGTTGGAATATTATATACTTTTTTCTGATGCAAAAATCACCGTGTCTATCATTATTCGACATAAATAAAAAATACAAATGTTATGTTTGTCGATTAAATTGTATATAATTTAAATTGTGGTTAGCGAAATTGAGTAACACGCATTCATTAAATTAAAAATTTATAAGTCGCAAAAGGTCTTTCACAAGTGCATGCATAAAGATTATTTAGAAAGAAAGTAATAATACACATCTATCACACATTAGACCTATAAATGGATTGAGTTTATTAGGTTTGGGTCGAGTTCAATCCGATCCGTTAAGCTAACGAGTCATCTGTTTCACCCGTTAACAATTATTATTATTATTATTATTATTATTATTATTATTATTATTATTATTATTTGCATATAGTTTATTTTTTGTTGTTAAAACTTTAATGAAATTACTAAAATATTCTCAACTAATGGGTGCTAACGGGTCTAACAGGTTGACCCAAAGTGACCTGTTATTTAACGGGTTGCTAACGAGTTCAACCGTTAGCAACCTGACCTGTTAAGCATTCACCCAAATATTAATATTAACGGGTCGGGTCCAAAATGCCAGGTCTACACATTACTACTGCTGGTAGCCCATTGTTGTGCAATCTTAGAACCTCAAGTGCTTTTTAGGTTAAATCAAAACTGGTGTTCCCAAAGAATAAATCTGTGAAAACTTGAACTCGAATTGAAAATTTCATACTTTTCTCTGCTTCCCACTAAACTACGTCCATGAAATCTTTGACCATAAAGATCATATTCTAAAAGGGGTAAATTACAAAAAATTATCTTAACTATTGGTATCATGACACTTTCATACCTCATGTTTTAAAATTGACAATGTCATACCTCATCTTACGAATTTGTGCCAATGTCAGACATCCGTAAGTTTTTCTATTAATTTCTTTGTTAAGTGTTAACGTGGCCCGACATGTGTCCCACTAACTATCCAAATGGATTAAAAATAATAAAAAATTCAAAAATTCAAAAATATATATATATATATATATATATTAAATCTCTCTCACTTTCTCCTCTCTCTCTTTCTCTCCCCCCTTTCTCGCCTCTCTCTCTTCTCTGCAACCCAAAACCCCTTCCCACCCATCCTCCACCACCCTCTCTTTCTCTCTCCCCCCTTTCTCGCCTCTCTCTCTTCTTTGCATCCCGGAAGACCCATACCCCGGAGAAACAAAACCCACCTTCCCATTGCAGCAATTGTTGCCGCAATTCGAAAACCCCAAAACGAAGAACCCAATATTGCTCGACTACTCCGCCTCCCTCACTCTGCCACCCTCGATCTAGAGATCGCAATGAATGTGAGACAACGAGGGCAGAACGCGTCTACAAAATAATATTTGTATTTGATGATTTTGGGTTACAATCTCTATTTGTTCCTCTGATTCGATCTCTGTAAGACTTTGATTTGTGGACTTGATCCAAGGGCTGTCGAGGCTTTGATCTTGGATGAACAGGGGAAGTTTCTTCAAGGGTCGTTGGGCTTGATCTTGAAGTTTGGCGGATGAACGTTTCTTCAGGGGCCTTTTTGTGACATCTCACATTGCCCAGGGGAGTGATCCTTAAATGTATATTCTCATCCTTACCTAGCACGAGGCCTTTTGGGAGCTCACTGGCTTCGGGTTCCGTAGGAACTCCGAAGTTAAGCGAGAAGGGGGCTAGAGCACTCCCATGATGGGTGACCCATTGGGAAGTTGCTCGTGAGTTCCCAGAAACAAAACCGTGAGGGCGTGGTCGGGGCCCAAAGCGGACAATATCGTGCTACGGTGGTGGAGCGGGCTCGGGAGGTGGATGCGCCCGGGCCGGGATGTGACACTTTTGGGCTTGATTCTTGAAGTTGGATGAACGGATCTTCAGGGGCTGTTAGGGCTTGATCCTGAAGTTGGATGAACGTTGAATGACGAACGGATCTTCAAGGGCTTTTGAGCTTGTTCTTGAAGATGGATGAATAAAGAACGAAGAACGATGAATGATGGATGAACTTCAAGGGGTTTTTGGGCTTGATTCTTGAAGAACGGATGTGTGGATCCAATGGCCGTTGGGGCTTGATCTTGGAAGGTGGATGAACGTTGCTTCAAGGGCCGTCGGATGTGACACTTTTGGGCTTGATTCTTGAAGTTGGATGAACGGATCTTCAGGGGCTGTTGGGGCTTGATCCTGAAGTTGGATGAACGTTGAATGACGAACGGATCTTCAAGGGCTTTTGAGCTTGTTCTTGAAGATGGATGAATAAAGAACGAAGAACGATGAATGATGGATGAACTTCAAGGGGTTTTTGGGCTTGATTCTTGAAGAACGGATGTGTGGATCCAATGGCCGTTGGGGCTTGATCTTGGAAGGTGGATGAACGTTGCTTCAAGGGCCGTCGGGGTTTGATCTTGAAGAACGGATCTTCAAGGGCCTTTGGGGCTTGATCTTGAAGTTGGATGAACGGATGAACGATGAATGAATCTTCAAGGGCTTTTGGGCTTGATCTTGAAGAACAGTTGTGTTGATCCAAGGGCCGTCGGGGCTTGATCTTGGATGAAGAATTGGCACGTGACCAAAGTGCTTGTTAATTCTTCAAAGGTTTTGGCGAAGTTTCTTCAAAGGCCGTTGGGCTTGATCTCGAAGGTGGATGAGCATTTCTTCAAAGGCCGTTGGGGCTTGTTCTCGAATAACGAACTTCAAGAGAATTCTCTTCCAATTTGGGAGTAGAGAAATGTATTTGTGAATTGGTGTGGAATGGCTTCCTATTTATAGAATTCCAAAACTTGATTTTTGGATTTAAATAATCAGATGAAATAAGTTGTTTCTGCCAGGTGTTGAAACGTGTCATGTTTGATGGTTTTTCTTACTCTTTTCGATTTTTCGTCGAGTCATACGCTACATATAAAATTTATGTGACACGTGAGCGTTGAAATTTTAATTATTGGTCAACATTTATTTTATCGAAATTTCAATGTCTACAGACCTCATCGTTGTAAACGTCGCTGCAGCCAACCTCGACGATGAAGTGTCATCCGATCCTCTGCTGCTGGGACCTACCCCTAGAGCAGCCGCAGAAGTGTAGAGATCTTGATGGTGGTGGGGATGAGGCTAGTAAAGCCGCTGTGACGGCTGGGTTTGGAGCTGAAGGAGCTGCTTCTGCTGCTGCCACAGCTCGAAGCCCTTATACGGCTGGTTTGCCACGTCTTCATTTTTGTACCAGAACAACGTCTCCGGAGCAATTTGATGGTGGTGGTTGTGGTGGTGATCAGGCGGCGGTGGGTTGTTGTTGTTATTTTAGTCGTCACTGGCGCCTCTGCCTAATTAGAAAAAACCAGCCATTGCTGCTACTTCTTCCTTAACCCAGACCCAAATTGTGACGAGAGAGATGGAGATGGAGAGGAGAGGGAGATGGGAGAGAGAGAGAGGCGAATTGTGAGCGAGTGGAGAGAAATGAGAGAGAGAGAGAGAGAGAAAGAGAGAGAGAGGGAGAGGAAAGAGATGGTGGTGGAGGACGGTTGGGAATGGGTCGGGGGGTTGGGTGGGAAGGAGTTTTAGGTCTTCTGGGATGCAGAAAAGAGAGAGAGGCAAGAAAGGGGGGAGAGAGATGAGAGAGGGAGGGGGAGATTTAATATATATATATATATATATATATATATTAATTTTTGAATATTTAATTATTAAAAATATATTTAATTATTTTTTAATCCAGTTGGATTAGTGAGTAAGATATGTGTCGGGCCACGTCAACATTTAACAGATAAATTAACAGAAAAACTGACGGAGGTCTGACATTGGCACAAATTAGTAAGATGAGGTATGACATTGTCCATTTTAAAAAATGAGGTATAAAAGTGTCATGACACCAATAGTTGAGGTAATTTTTTGTACTTTACTCTTCTAGAAGCCTTGTTCTAAAATGCACTAAACAAATGAATTTCCTTGCAAATGCATTGCATTTTTTCAACTCTCAAGTCTAATTTTATAGTGAATTCTTAATAAGTTCAGACTAAACTATATTAATAGAATTTTGATTGTCAACTAAAATTGTATGAAATTACTAATATAACTTTCTAATCAAAACTTAACATAAATAAATATAAAAGGCAATTTAATTATTTATTGAACACAAATTTTATTGCTTTTTATATGAACCTCACCGCCAGTAAGATAACAGGCCGTGTTTGGAAATTCATTCTCTTGCCCCATTATTCTATTCCCTTTCATTCTATCTCTCTATTTTCTTCCTCCATTGTCGACGTCACAGATCCGGGTCGGGTTTGGGTGGGATGGGTCTCACAGAATGGGGCATGTGGGAACAAGATCGTGAGTGGTTTGAAGGAAGGGGTGGTGGATCGAATTGTGGAGGTTAGGTCGTAGAGGGTGGGCTAGGTAGGTGGTGGAGGGGTGTGCGTGTATGATGAGCGTTGGATGAGGCCACCGCTTAGATGGTTTCACCGGGCACCGTTTGACATACGTGACGGGGTTGGAGTGGTGATATTGTGGTTTATTTAATTATTTTTATAATGCTTATTAGGGATTTTATAAATTAAAGAATAAATGGATACTCATAAGCCAATGAATTGAGTGACAAAAATTAAAAATTGGCACACACATCAAGCTTAAAAATATGAGTATGGCAGTAGATTTAATAGAAATAGGCAAGAAGGCTTTTTTCAATGAGGCCACAAAGTATTTTTACACCCGCATTGCATGTGCCAGTTAGCTAATCTAAAATGACCATAACGCTAAGAAAATTAAAATTTTAAACTAAATGATATGTAACCGGTAAAAAATAAGCGTGTTAATCAACAATTAAATAACAATACAATTAAAACAACCACATTATTTGATTTACAAAATTTTATTTTAAACTGTTATTGTCCCGTACCCATTGTTAATAATTTCAATTTGGGGACTCATAATTAATTCCATTATTGGTTAGGCTTTTGTTTTTGTTTAATATATTTGGCATAAATTTAATTTTATTGGTCACATCAGAAAGTTCAACTGTATTAAAATAATAACAATAAGATTTAGGTTCATGAACACTTAAATATAATAACTTCACGAGCACTCCATTGAAGACTCAAAAAGCTCTCTCCTAAAAAGGTCTCTCTCTTCCAACAAACCCTAGCGTTACCCCCTTCGTCACCGGCCTCTGGCTTTGGCTGGGGGCCGGTGGCAGCTTCTCCCCTCCCTTTCCTAGCTCTTCCTCCCTTCATTCCCCCATCTTTCCCTTCTCAGCCATCCTCCTCCCCTCACCATTCTCGTTTTTTCTTCCTACCACCCCACTCCAACACCTCATTCCTGACCTTTCACTTTCTCCTCTCCCATCCCTTGCTCATCTCCCACCATTTTGGGTGCAGATATACATGGATCTATGCCCTATACCTTGTATTGGGCCTTACTCGTTCAAGATTTTCTTCGATTGGCACTTGTTTCCTTGTGTGGGGTTTAGATCTGTGCTGCAGGTGGGCTGGATCCCCCCTCATAAACTCGACTTCCATGGTGGTCTCTCCCTCCTCAACGGCTTCAGTGCTTGCCGCTCTGGAAGTTTGACTTGGTCTGGGAGAGTGACGCGTTCATCTCGGTGGGACTCGGCTCAGCTTGAGTGTCTTAGTGCGGCTCGGCTCTTCTCGTTGTGGCTTGGTCCGTCTCGTTGCGGCGCCTTGGTCCCCCTCCTTTTGAGTTGTTCAGCGGATCTTTCTCGATGTAGTTTAATTCTTGTAGCCTTTGTGCACCGCGGTGACGCTGGTGTTTTGGCTAATTTGATCTTTACCTTTGTACGTTGTTATTGTGAGTCTCGTCTGCTAACGATGATTTTGTTGTGGTCTCGTACTTTTGCGATGACTTTTGTGGCCTCGCTATTCGGCGGTGACTATTGTGTCTACCGGCATCTCTCTGTTGCTGCTATCGTTATTGTGATAGATCTGTTGCTGCTATCGTTTATTTGTCTGATCTGTGCAAATTCATTCCAGATCAATTTATTGATCACTGAAATTATGTACCCAATGACACTCTGTAATTGTTTGATGTTGATTAATGAATGGCTATGCTATCGTTTCTGCTCCAAAAAAAAAAAAAAAAAAAAAACAATAAAGTTCAACCAACGCAAGCTGCATGCGCAATTCTCCTGCCACGTTTGGCCCGGTGAAGACGAAACGAAACCAGGCGAAACCCGCTCATTTCTACGACATTAACCACCACCACCCCGAAACAATACAGACTCTTCCCACTTCCCAGAATTCCAGTCCACCCCTCTCTCTCTCTCTCTGTGCATCTGCACTCATTTAATGAAATATAAACCGAGAGATAACAATGGCATGCTCAAATCCAATCGCGATATCATAATTTATGAATGGAATTGAGAGAATCCAAAGGTAGGAGGCGACTTTCACCGCAACCAAACCCTGCAGGCCGTAATAAATCCGTCTCCGCCGCTCGGGTTGTCCCGTCGAAGTCCCGGCTGATTACTCCGATAAATCTGACCAAGATATTGGCTGTTCTGTTGGTCACTCTCCCGGTTTTCGTCACCCTCTCTCGATCTTCGAAACTCGCCTTCCGATCGAATCAAAGACTTCGCCGACGCCAGAATTATCGAAAGACTCGTTCAAATTGACACGCCATCTTCGTCCAGCTCAGGTAATATATAAGTAAGATTCAGTATTGTTCAAACAGCCTTACTTTTTGTTTGGTTACTGAGAAAAATGCAGGGAAAGTTCAACAATGAATTTCATACGTTGAACTCGTAATTTTAGATTTTCTGCATGCAAGATTGGTAATCTGGGTCTGGTGTGGAAGGGTGACGATCAAAGTTTGATCTTTCTAATTATTTTGCTCTGATTTTACAGTAGATGGTTTCTCAGATCATACTCACATGCCCAAAGACAAGCTACATGATGGACTAATTGCTCCTGGATTTGATGAAGGTTCTTGCTTGAGCAGATATCAGTCCAATTTCTACAGAAAAATTTCCCCCCACAAACCATCTTCTCATCTTCTCTCCAGACTCGGAGGTTATGAAGATCTCCACAAGAAATGTGGGCCCCACACCAAACCCTACAACAATACCCTAGAGCAACTCAACTTCAGTAACCCTATCACTGCCATTGATAGTTCAGAAGAGTGCAAGTATGTGGTTTGGATATCTTACAGTGGCTTGGGGAACAAGATACTCACCATATCCTCTGCTTTCCTCTATGCCTTGCTCACGAACAGAGTCCTTCTCGTCGACCCTGGAAAGGACATGGCCGACCTCTTCTGCGAGCCCTTCCCTGAAAACTCGTGGCTGTTGCCTAACGACTTCCCTGTTAAGGACCGATTTGACGCGTTTGATCAGAAATCTCCTTATTGCTACGGAAACATTCTGAAATCAAAGAATAATAAGATCGCAAACGCTTCGGCATCATTTTTGTATCTTCATCTGGCTCATGATTATGATGATCAAGATAGGCTCTTTTTCTGCGATCAAGAACAAAGTCTGATCGAGAAAGTTCCTTGGCTGATTATGAGAACAGATAACTACTTTGTTCCATCTCTTTTCTTGATGCCGTCTTTCGAGCAAGAACTCGAAAAGCTTTTCCCGGAAAAGGAAACTGTCTTCCACCACTTGGGTAGGTATCTTTTCCACCCTTCAAATCATGTATGGGGGTTGATCACAAGATACTACCAAGCTTACTTAGCAAAGGCAGATGAGGGATTGGGATACAAGTTCGTACTTTCGAGGCAGGGCCTAGCCTGCTTCGGCATGTGATGAACCAAATCTATACATGCGCTTTCAAGGAGAAACTGCTTCCTCAAGTGAACAGGAAGAAACCAATCGTCACAGCTGCATCAGGAATACCAAAACTTAAGTCGGTTTTAATTACTTC
Source organism: Crataegus laevigata (assembly GCA_963580275.1). Classification (NCBI taxonomy): domain Eukaryota; kingdom Viridiplantae; phylum Streptophyta; class Magnoliopsida; order Rosales; family Rosaceae; genus Crataegus; species Crataegus laevigata. The sequence continues at coordinate 4,714,634 of OY756940.1, forward strand.
TTTGACCTCAGGGTATTCTGAGGATTTGAGGAATATGTACTGGGAACATCCGACTGTGAATGGGGGACACAATCGGGGTTTTCCAGCCGAGTCACGAAGGGCATCAGCAGACGGATAAGAATCTGCACGACCGGAAAGCTTGGGCTGAAATGTAACTGCTTAGTTTGTGTGATGTGTTGGTCACAAGTGCATGGTCAACTTTCGGGTACGTGGCTCAAGGTCTAGGAGGTCTTAAACCGTGGATTTTGTACAAGCCGGAGAATCGGACGACGCCTGATCCACCTTGCGATCAGGTCATGTCGATGGAGCCATGCTTCCATGCTCCACCGTTTTATGACTGCAAGGCGAAGAAAGGAGTAGATACAGGTGCACTTGTGCCTCATGTGAAACACTGTGAGGATATGAGATGGGGACTCAAGCTAGTTGATAGTCATGAATCTCATGACCAGTTGTAGCTGTTTTTTCTTGAACGTAATGCGAGATGGTAATTCTTTTGGGCACCATTATTGATATAGTCAATTTTTTTCCTTCTTATGTCCCTACCTCTTTTGAAAAAATTACAAAGAAGATCCTTCGCGAATATTTTAGTGAATGCATGTATCAAACTGTAGTCTAGATAGTACAACTTGACGGATGGCTCGTTCGAAAATGCTTTTAAAATGACTGAAAGCATTTTTAATGAAAATGCCTTTGCATCCAGTTCTTAGTAAAAGAAGCAAGTGAACTCTACTTAAAATGCTTCTTGCAGGAAACACTTTTTTTGGTAATCATACAAGAAACACTTCAAGTGCTTTTGCCAAAAACGTTTTCAATCGTTTTAAAATCACTTCCAAACAAGCCTGAAAATTACTAAACCAATCACACGCATGATCATGCTAACGCCCTAAATGGGTAAATTCATAGGTCCTATTTGGACATGGTTTCAATGGTCCCTGACGTTCTTAAGCTCCGCATATTGAAAATGGATAAATGTCATTGCATTCCACGTTAAAAGGCTGCTCAATGTTTTTTACTTGCGCCATTACAACTACAGTTTAACTCACAGACAGCATTCAGCACGGAAAATTCTAGTGCAACAAAGTTCTGTTACTTGCCGTCTTACCTAAAAGAAAGTTACCATAAACATGCTTGTGAATCATATAACTAAACTGGACTTCTTCATTTACCTTGATGGAAAAATATAAAAATATTATTAAAAAAGATGAAGAGAGAGAGAGAGAGAGAGAGAGAGAGAGAGAGAGAGAGAGAGAGCATTCATCAGTCATTAAGCATAATGCCTACAATATCAAAGCAGTATCTAACTAGAAAACTCATACATATGGCCAAAGTTGCAGACTTGCTCATCAGAAAATCAAAGGTCTTAATTCTTTCTGCCTTCGCACAAGATAATGTGGTAACCATGCCTGCACAAGTATCCAAACAACAACAAAATATGAACCAAACTGTGTCTCTAAATTCTGCACAAGTATAATATCACACTTCAAATATGAACCAAACTGTGTCTCCAAAATGAAAGGATTGGGCAGGAATCATACTGATAATGGAACACTAAATCGACAATAGAACGTGTCTCGTTGCAGGTTTAGTGCCGATTAGTGAAAAAGTTTTATTTTAGTTTCAAGAATTGCTCAAGTTCTATGAGAAATGCCAAGGAGACTCTCAGAGTGGGAATCTCCATAGACTCTCTGTCACCTCACGGTTTAAAGTTAATTCCTGTGTCAATATTATAATACATTGTGCCAAAACACCTGAGCTGAGATAGAGTTCATAGAGAGTCTCCTTAGCATTTCTCAAGTTCTATTGATAAATATGAAATGAGTGATAAGAATTGCAGCCAACCACAATAACAAGCAATCTGATGTCACCTAAAACATGAGTTTATTGGCAATAATCCAATCCAATCCATCATCAACAACAGACGTATTTGTATTTCTAATCAGCTGCGTAAACAGGTGGACAGGACTAATCTAACCAATCAGCCAAAAGGGGTAGCGCATAAAAAACTGAAAGAATGAAAATTTGGAAACACATACGTCGATTTGAAGGGCGCACTGGTTGCCCCAACTGGAGTAGCGAAAGCAACATCCTGAAAAGGTCCTGCCATTTTCCCGCGAGGGAACCACCCAAGATCCCCGCCTTTCTTCCCCGACGGGCACTCGGAGTACTCCGCCGCTAGTTTCGCGAACTCCGGCGGAGGGACTTTGTCGCCGTTTTCGAGCCATCCGTCCTGCAGCTTCTTATAGGCTTCGTTGATTTTGCCCTGCTTTTCACAAAGTATGTGCCTGGCTTTAACATAAGTGCAGGTGCCGAGCCCATCGGCGGCCTTCCCGGATTTTCCTTTTCCTTTTACGCCACCGTCGTCGCTGCCGCCCCCCGCCTTTCCCTTCCCCTTTCCTCCTGCCTTCGCATCCTTCCCCATCTCTTTGACTAATTTACCCTATAAAATTACCGATTAACCAAAATTAACATACAAATTAACAAAACCATAAATATATTTCACAAATGAAATCTTAATTCTAACCGATTGGAGGTCGGAGTGATCTTCTGGGTTTTGGGTTTCAGTCAACAGTGACTGAGGATATGCTCTCCCTAGGTGACGACGGCCTGGACTTTGCAGATTTCGGTGACTAAAGAGAGAAAGTAGTTGGTTAGGATTTGCCCTCCAATTTGTGACATATTACTATTTGCCCCTATTAGTTTGGAACTTGTGTAAAAAAGAATTGGCCCATATTTTGTTTGGTTTATTCTAGCTGGGCCTCAGGGTATTTATAAAAAATTGGACTCCGAAAACATGTCAACAGTTAAAAGGTTGAGATCTAACTAAATTTTAATGGGGTGTGCTATCCACACACCTCTTTTTACTTCTCACGTACCCTTATTACTTTCTGTCCGTTAGATCTTCTTCAATTCATCCGATCTGACGGCCGAAATTCAAAAAGGTGTGAGAGAAGTAAAAAGGGGTGTGTGGATATCACACCCCAATTTTAATTAGTTAAACATCATCTGTGCATTCATAAAAAATGCGTGAGAGTGAAGTTTCATTTTTTTGGAATGGACATTTACCTTTTGTATATTGTGGATGCAAATTTCTTCCTCTTTATTCTTCGACAAAATTGCACCTACAAAACAAATAGTACTTTAGGTCAAAGCCAAGAGCCTCACGCGCCCACGATGAATGGGGGGCTTTGGCAGAAGAACCTCTGATGCCAAAGTTCGAATTTTGAGAGAAAAGTGTTTGGAGAATTTAAAGAATTTAGCATGAGTGTAGAACTTAGGTTTTGGAGAGAATGAGGGTGTTTATATAAAGGTGTGGCCGACCCCTTTGGGAGGATAGAGACCGGTCACTTGGATGTTTTTTGGGTAAGGTTCATGATTTGTAGCTGATTAATAAATTAATTGAATAAGAAATTAATTAATTAGCTAATTAATATATTTTGAAAGGAAAGATTTGGGGGTTACCTTATGGAGAATATTTGATGAGGTTGGATGAAATAGGTTTTGAATAAATACTTATTTTTGGCACTTTTGACTTGATTAAAGGATGATTGGCCACTGTTTGCATGTAGAAATTCTGGTGTGCATCGAGGGTAATTTTATCTTTTTAACCCAAAAATCCACGTGTCGCCTCTATATTTTTCTTGATTATTTTTTGTTCCACAAATACCTCTACACTTGTTGGGCTGCTTGCAGAAAATGACAGCAGGTGTAGAGATCTTCTTGCTTTGGGAAACATAGGATTGTTTCCTATTTTGATGTAGATTCCCTCTTTAATAGGAAATTAGATCATTCTAAGAAAGGGAAATAAATTTCTCTCAAAGCCTATTTAAATTCACCTTAAGTGGATTATTAAATTAACTTTGGAGATCGATTTATTGTACTCTACAAGAGAGAGAGAGAGAGAAAGAGCTTAGAGGATATTTGTTCCTTTTCCTCTAGCAATTTCCTCCATCTTGCTTGTGCAAATGGGTTGCTTGTGTGGCTGGGGCCGCAAATTGAGGCGTTGGGGTGCAGTGCTAGGCGAGCCGTATGGCTCATATCCTTTGGACTCTTAAACTTGACGCAGGGCAGGCCGACAATTGAGAGAAATGAAGAGGTCGCGGGCCTCATAGGCTGCTAGAATGCTGGGCATGAAGGTTTCCTGCCTGCTAGTCCGAGAGAAAAAAAATGAGGGAAGATCTAGTATGGTTTGAGCACCCCTACTGGGTACCGTGAATGGCGTTGACTACTTAGTCCTTTTCACGAGGAGAAAAGTGGGTTATTCCCGATAGATGAGGTAAAGAAGATCAAAGCGGATGTATTGGCTATGAATAAAGGTGGAAAGAAGAGATCTTCCCCGCCTGCTTAAGAGATGCCGGTTAAGAAAAAACTGAAGACTTCATCCGCTACTTGTGAGGGTTCTCCTGCTGCTAATAAGCTTGTGATTAACATGACTTCTTCCAATGGGAAGAAAAATAAGGCTGAGGCTGCTTGATCTGAGCTTATGGCACCTACCATGTCGAGAATGGCTAGTACGAATGCTGATAGGATTGTTCAGCATACAAGTCTTGTCATGCCCCTAGTGCTGAAGTTTGTACTAAGATGTTCGTTAGAAGCTAAGTCTGGTTCACCTTTGGAGATGCTTGCTATTATGAAGAGCGATAAGGTGGACTATGCTGCTAAAGTAGCACCAAAGCCTACTCTCCTTGCAGATGAGACTGATTCGCCTGCTGGGAAGGATGAGACTACTTGAGAATGTGTATGAGGTATGATGTGTTCAAGATTTCCAATCTCGCTTCACGGAATGTGTTTTCATCTGTAATATTAGGGCCTTAGTTAAAAAAATTCTGACAAAAAACTAGAAGGGGCGAAATTGCCGCTTATGATACTATCTTCCAAGATAGTGCTGGATAATTTGTTTCTACAAAGCTGTTTTTAATATATCTCCATGCATATTCCTGCAGATACTCTGCATAGCGGATCCACCTTACGACAAGACTACTACAGCTACAGAGTTTCTTATCGGGTCTAGTCACCGACGAGAAGTTAGAACTAAGAGATGGAATGCACTTCATGGAAAAGGAATTACTAAACAGAATTGCAATGTATTCTTTAGCACCCTTATCATTTTAGTAAATTTATACAGCAAGATAATTCTTCACGCGGTTTCTCCTGTATCCTTTCTTCCCTTTGCCTTCAGAAAAAAAGGAAACCTTCCTAACCGCCGATCTTTGCTCCTTGCTCTAGCTTGGGTCGATGGTAACCCGAATCTCACCTCTATCTACCCATCCTTCCCTCTTTCTTTTCCTTCTCCACCCTTTGCTACTACCTCATTCCCCATCTTTCCACCATCATTCCCCATCATTCCCCATCATTCCCACATTTTTTCTAGAACTTCTTCCCTCTTTCCCACCCATCTCCACTCTGCATCTTTTATTTCCCCTTCTTTCCTTCATCCTTCCGATATCATTCCCACGTCCTTCTAACCAATTAGTTTTTTAATTTCTGAATTTTTTTTCTTTTGGTTTTGCTTTTGAGTTCCCTTGAGCTTTGTTCATTTGAACTTTGTCTCAATTCCCATGAGTTGGTCTCAGATCTGGACCTTCATGGCCTTCTCCCGCTCCGATGCTACTTTACGTCGCGCGTCCTTAACCACCGACCTCTGCCACTCGGCTCGGGTGCTTCTCCTTGGGTGTTGGGTGGGTGTCGAAGTGCTTTTAGCAATCTTTGGTAAGATTATAAGAGCGCTCATTGCGCGGGTGGCTCGCTCATCCCCATTTTTTGTTGATCCAATTGTTCTGTTGGTTCATTCTCTTAGTCGTGGTGGAGGCCTTGCGATGGAGACGCATCTGGTGGTTGTTGTTGGTTTCCTTTCTAGTCTTAGGATTTTTTTGTTATTGTCTAGCTGGCCATTTTTGGGCCTATCTATTGTATTTTTTTGTTGTTGTTGGGCTTGTATGTAGGTAATGGGTTACATTTGGGCTGCCTTTCCTTGTACTTTCTTTTTTAATTAATGGAAGTATTTTAGCTTGATAAAAAAAAGAAGTAAATTTATACAATTTAACCAAATGTACAACCTCATTCTGTACACTGTTCTTCTCTGTTTTGGTCTCATTCTCATGAGGAGAAAGGCGAGAGCAAACTCTTATCATGAAAATTAAATTACAATCTTCATGCCCCTCTTCGTGTTGTGCAATGAGCAATACTCCAACTAATAAAGAAAAGAAAACTAAAGAGTTGCTCATTTTGGCCATTTATCGATCGAGAAAAGATATTTGGTAGGGCTGTCTGATTATGGCAACTTTCACACCATGTGAAGCCAAGTGAGACCAAAACACAAATGATTTATTAGTTTTGTGAGAGGTCTTTACATATAAGATGGTCGCAACAACTATCCAAGTTTTTCTCTAGCCTCTGGGGCTGGAGTTTGGGTAGGATCAAAAGACAAAAGTCGGGTGTTTTGTGCGTGCACGGGAAGGATATGTGGTTCAGTTTTTCGCACCAATAATTTCTCGTTTGAAATCAAACATTCTTGCATGTGATCAAATATCTTAGGGAATAAGGTGTTACGTTTCCACCTCTGCATCTCAGATTCGAAACTCCCCCTTCACTAAATTTTTGTAACAGTTTCAAACTCTCCTCCTCCCTTTAGTAATAATAAATTTTAAAAAGTCACTTAGTATTACGGTCTAGTGGTATTTCTCTATAGTTGTTAGTGAGAGGTCTTAAATTCAACTCTCGCCAAAAGCGAATTTAAACAACATTATTGCTAGCCAATCTACCACTCCTCTAGTTTAGATAATATTGCTTGGCCAAAAAGTAATAAATAAATAAATAAAATAAAATAAAACTACTATTTTTTTTCATGTAGTTCAACGTCATAGTGAATATGATATTGAGTTTCATGTCCTGAGTTCAAAACTCTTCATTCCTTAAAACATTGTACTTGTTTCGAACACTTTCCTCACCTGAATAATAATAATAAATGTTTCCGTTTGCAATCTTGACAGTCGTTCTGCTTTATTTACTGGCTATATTTTACGACCTCCTCAAGACCGACATATCCGTTTAACGTTACAATAAAATGCAGAATAAAAAAATAAAATAAAATAAAGGCAATGTGGCCGTTACATAATCCCAAATTCAAAAACTACATCAAAACGAAACCCTCACCCAAAAAAAAAGAACCGAATTTCTGAGAGATGAGAGAAGAAACCCAACAGCAGGATCAGCTAGCAATGGCGGCAGCAGAAGGGCAACTGCAGCAGCTCCGGTCCAAAGCCACGGAGCTCCTCCTCCGAGAAGAATGGCAGGAGTCCGTACAAGCATACTCTCACTTCATCACCCTCTGCCAATCCCACATCTCAAATTTCCCTCAAAACCCCGACCCCGATCATCTTTACAAGCTCCGAAAATCCCTCTGCCTTGCCCTCTCCAACCGGGCCGAAGCGCGATCCAGGCTCCGAGATTTCGCTGAAGCATTGAGGGATTGCGATCGGGCATTGGAAATCGAGAGGGCCCATTTCAAGACTCTTGTCTGCAAAGGCAAGATCTTGCTGAATCTGAACAGGTATTCGTTGGCGCTGGACTACTTTCGAACAGCTCAGCTCGACCCGCAGGCTAACGGGAGCTCTGTGGACCTCAATGGGTACTTGCAGAAGTCCAAGAAGCTCGAGCTGATGTCGAGAACTGGAGCTTTTGATCTCTCCGAATGGGTTGTTAACGGGTTTCGTGGGAAGCCTCTGGAACCGGCTGAGTACATTGGTGCAGTGCAGATCAAGAAATCGGAGATTAGAGGACGTGGACTGTTTGTGACGAAGAACATTGATGCCGGAACTTTGGTGCTGGTCACGAAAGCGGTTGCTACGGAGAGAGGAATTTTTCCTGGTCAAGATTTGGATGAGAATACACAATTGGTCATGTGGAAGAACTTCACTGAAAAAGTGATGGATTCCGTGGCTAAATGTTCGAGAATCCGCAATTTGATTAGTACATTGTCGAGTGGGGAAGATGAGGATGAGCTTGAGGTCCCTGAGATCAATCGCTTTAAGCCCGAGACGGAGCACAATGGCGGCTGCCAGAATGAGAATGAGCATGATGCGAGCAGGATTTTGAGCATATTGGATGTCAATTCACTTGTTGAGGATGCAATTTTTTCCAAGGTTTTGGGGAAGAACAACGATTACTACGGTGTTGGGCTGTGGGTGCTGGCTTCATTCATCAACCATTCATGTGTTCCGAATGCAAGACGTATGCACATAGGAGATTATGTAACGGTTCATGCTTCTAGAGATGTCAAGGCCGGGGAGGAGATAACATTTGCATATTTTGATGTGCTTTCGCCGTTGGAAAAGCGGAACAAAAGTAGCAAGACATGGGGTTTTAGATGTAACTGCAAGAGGTGCAAGTTTGAGGAGAAACTGTATTCTAGAGAAGACGTGAGAGAGATTGAGATGGTTCTCGAAAGAGGGATGGATGCCGGCGCAGCAGTTTACAAGCTGGAGGAAGGCATGAGGAGGTGGATGGTGAAGGAAAGGGAGAAAGGGTACTTGAGAGCATCGTTTTGGGAAGCATGCTCTCAGGCTTATGACTCAGAGAAGTCGGCAAAGGGGTGGGGAAGACGCATACCGCCAATGGAGACGGTGGTTGATAGTGTTGCGGAAGCGCTGGGAAGCGACGAGAGGGTGCTGAAGATGGTGGCGGAGAAGTTGAAGAGACGTGGTGGTGGAATGGAGGAAATGGAGAGAGCTATGAAGTTGGGAAGAGGGGTGTATGGGAAAGTAGTGAAAAAGCAAGCAATGAAGACTCTTCTTGGTTTAGGCATTCTTTAATTAAAGCTATTAACTAATAGCCTAAATTTCCAATCTTTATATTTTCTTGTATTAGCAAATAATCCACTGATGATCTGATTTCTTGTTCAACCAACACAATTTTTTAATTTTTCAACAAGTCGATATTTTTAACTACTCCAATTCGTTAGCAGATGATGAAAATTTCGTCAACGGCCGAAGCTTATAGACTAGAAATAGCATTGGAAAACCAGATCAAATAAACGCCACGGAAAACCAGATCGAATTACAGATCAAGAGATCAGTTTCTTCTTCTCCTTCTCCTTCTTCTCTGGTCTTTCAGCATCAATCCGGTCCTGTCTCGTAAAATTGCATGAAATCCGGGATACAGCTCGCAGCCAAAGAAAGCTTTGCAGAGTCAAGCAAGCAAGAAAAAATGATTGCCAAGTCGTAAAAGTCATGCTAACATCCATCAAAACTACCTCCAACAGAAGAAAGAATTCCAGAAATTACCTTCCAGACAGGCGTAAAGCAGCTAGCAGCCCAGCAAATTACGCAGAGCTGAGCAGCCAAGGAACCAGCTTTCGCATCCAGACAGGAGTAAAACACCACATAGACTAAAGCCAACAAGAGGCCAACGTTGAAATTCATAACGACATGGTTCCCCAACACTGGAAACCCGAAATGCAGCATCTTCCGCAAACAATAACATATATGTATGACAAAGAGCTCTAGTGTATAATGCACCTACAACAAGGCTACTATTTCTTTTCCCAAACAAATTGAACATGTTTCTTATACTGTGGGAACATAGAAGCATCGTTCTAATGTAAAACGAAACAAAACTTTCAAATAACTGGTACAAGCGAACGTTATTATACGAAAGTAACTTAGCAAGAAATTTTAGAAAAACCCCATTCATTCTAAACAGAAACAAAACAGAGCACTGGGAAAAATTATATTAATAATCAATGAAAAAGAAATCTCTTTGTTCTAATGCAGAATGGAGAAAGGTTTATCAAGCCTCAGTTGAAGTCCTTCAATCTTTTCTTAAGCGTATCAATTGATTTCTTACGAGCACTTTGCTTGGTATTCCTGTTCGAAAGGCTCCCGAAAATACCATCAGCAGAATCCTTGAATTTCTCGCAGATACTAGCCACCTTTTTATAATCCAAAGCATTGTAGTTTTCTCCCTTATCACAGGATTCATGAAGTTCTCTGGCTGACTGCTCGACAAAAGGTTTTTCAGTTGTCGTGCTTCTATCAAGCAACCTCTAAAACTACCTTCTTTGTAAATTTCGCTCAAGCCGGTACTGTGAAACCTCTCGTCTGCAAAATTCTCCAACATCTTCAAATCATAGTTGATACCCATAACTGCATTAGCATTGAACCTCTTGATGCTATCACTTAGAAAATTCGACACTATAGTGTTAGAAATGTGTTCGAGAGCCCCACTCCCGACCTTGTATAAAGCATCCAAAGGTAAAATTTGTTGTGCTGTCGACATAAGAGTATCGAGGTAAATAACAACTTCATTTATACACTCATTTCCATTCTGTGGCATTTCCTCCATAGTCCAATTGATATTCTCTGTAAGTGCCATGAACTCATCCAACTTAGTGTTTACAAACTTCAGCAAAGCAAGATAAGCTTCATCCCTTGAAGTCTTTAGAACCACCTTAGCAGTTAAACTAGCTTGAGGCCTCTCGACTGAACGGATTGGGATCCGACAAAGTTGGCTGCATGACAAAGAAAATAGTCACAAGCTCTTTCAAGTACCGATATGTTTGCAGCAATCTGCATCGCTTGAGAGACACCAATGTTACCGCTTTGAATTATATTAAGTATCACCTCATTTAACACATCAATCAAGAGTTTGTCCAGATACTTCCTCACAACATCATAATAATTAGTATGTGCCCCATGAGACAGGTAATCAACAGACCCTTTGATGAATGATCTGACAATTCGGCAGGTATCAGGTACTGCAGAGGAGAATGGTGCAATATACGGAAAAGCCGGTATTATATCTGATGTCTGGAGATTGAATGACAGGACATTACTTTCGTAGTCAGTGTCCTTTTTCAAGACCATCTGCTCATAGGTATCATTGGCAATAACATTTGCGATTTGTTTACGACACTCTTCCGAAAGAAGCTCGTGGTATTTATTTCGGCTCTTGTCAAGCGTCTCAAGAAGTGGTCCCACTTCGTATCCATATTGTCTAAGAGTAGAGCCAAGAAGAGTCACATAATCCTTTACCAAAAGAAGATGGGTTGCAGAATTCATAAGGGAGAATTGTTCCTCTACCAGAGATTTCATTTTCGCTAAAGCTGTGTCCCACATTGTTTCAACTTGCTCGGCTAACAGCAGGCCCCCAGCAGTCCTCAATACCCGATCCTCCACTATGAAGTATCCAGCAATTTGAGCGAAAAAAGTTTGGTAGGATTCAACAAAGGCTGTGCCGAAGAGATCTGCAAGTCTGAATTAAGCTGCAACAATCGATTTCTGTAGTAATATTCCCAAAACTGCTCTTGGATTCCAAGGCAACTTTGGATGTGATATGCCCTGTATAGAGGAGTCAAATCAACCTTCAAAATAGATTCTTCAACAATCTCTTCAACATCTAAAGTATATGCGAAATCTCCCAACCCCAAAATATTCTGCTCCTCAACTACCCTTTGGAGTTCGAGAATTTCCTCAGCCTTCTGACGGGCAGATGCAGCATGGCCTATTGCGGTTTGTCCAATATCCTTTGCAGAACTCCGTATGTGAACCAGCCATTCATTGAATTGACCGGTTACTTTCTTCTCAATGTGCAATTTAATGATCGGAATTCTCTTCTCTATGACCATTCTTAGTGTCCTAACAGGAATATTCTGCAAATAATTTTTCTCAATCAAATCCAAAGTGTTTATTAAACTTAACACAGAGCTCCAACACCTGTACGCAGTTCTTGGACATTTTGATAGCTTCCGTCACATTCTTTTTTATTGAATAAGATTCAAGAAGCTCCTCGAGTTTAATCAGCAAAGCACTCCCGACCTCTCGCAACTTGAAATTATCACTAGAGAGCTGGCCTTCGAGCTCGTCGGCGTCAACCAACACACCACGAAGCTCATCAACTGCAAGAATGAATTTGAGCTCCTCAATTTCGACTTCCTTCTTTTTTACAACATGCTTGAGCTGGTGGAGGAGTGATTCTGGCCTCCCCATCTCAAATGCATGCCGGACAATAGGACCGAGGTCATCTCCATTCCCAATCAATGTAGCAAGAACCAAGTCCTCACCAGTATCCCCATTCTCTGTAGGAATTCTTCTCCTCGCTTTTGACTCCATTATTCTGAAAGAAAAAAACTACAAAACAAACAAAACACTTTTAAATCAAATTACACACAATAAGAACAAAATTAAGTAAAAACTTAAGCTGAACAAAACACACAAGCAAATTCATACCTTACTCATCCTAATTAAGCAAAGAAAACAGAACATAATCATTTCTCATAACCTAATACATACATATCCATAACAGATTAAAGGGATTACAATGCACATTCTTAGAAAAAATCCAGATGGGTTGCCCGAAGAAGACGAAAATATTTGCCTATAACCAAATTAACCCTAATTAAGTCACCCATTTACTAGCTAAGAAAAATAATCAGCAAAAAGGGGGAATTTGGGGGCGTAATGCACCTGAGAACAACAACAAAAAAATCAATAAAAACGGAAACTTTTTCTTAATATGTTAGAGGAACATTCTAAATCACACTAATATCGACATCATTCACGCCTTCACAGCCTAAAAATGGTGGAAAATCGAAACATCAGTAAGAAAAAGCAAGATAAAGGCAACCCAGAACAGGAAACAAACCAAGAATTCAATCGATCAATTCAGAAAACAGAAGCAAAAAAACCCAGACGTATTTTCTACAAAATGTGAAAGCCTTGATTGTTAAAAGGGATAACTTACAGAGAGAAGCTGTTTATTTTCTTCTTCCCCCAAATCTAACGAGAAAATGCGATTATTCCCATGGAATTATTTGGAAAGCCTTTGCTTTTCCTGTTTATTCTGTTGTTTTATTTTCTGCGTTTTCCATTTCGAAATGGATTATGCTCTCTGCGTGCAATTGTTCGAGCTGGGAATTCGGCATTTCGCAACAAAGTTTTTCACTTTTTCCATCAGAGATTTTTCAGTTTGATCATTACACCAGTCGATTAGTACATCACGTGTCTTTATACAAATGCTAAGTCATTTATGTTAAAAACACATAATTTATCATCTGTAATTTCATCGCAACTAAAAATTTTTCTTTTTTGCGGTGCTGCCTATGCGTGTGAGGCGGAGGCCTGTGTCTTTCGTCCGTGGAGCCATTCGCGCCCTCGGTATCTTATTGGCGAGTGAAGGAGAAGACAGGCCCACCCTTTTCTGGGTCCCACTCCCATTTGAACAACCTCATTTCTCTGCTGGGTTCAAATGTTTATTTTACCCTTACACAAAAGTCAAAAAAGTTGGAAAATTTCAAGGACTACAATGTCTATTTGGTTTAGGATTCAAATGTTTTTTCAAAATCTATTTGGATTATTACTTTCATACAAATAGTTAAAAAACATACACTACAACATGAGATTTCGTACTCGAACTCTCCTCCATTTATATGGCTTGTCTTTATGAAAGTTTGCTTTATTTCTTCGTATGGTCGTCTAACGATAATTACGTAAGTAATCTTAAACCAAAGATAAAAATCAAATACTGATCTAAGAAGTGGTTCCAAACTAATATGAAATCTTGCTCCCTTGATCCTGGCTTATGTTGTTGATGCACACCCATATACGTAAGTGTATTACACAAGTGCACAAATGGGTGCAACTTCACAAGAAAAAGTCTCACATCAGAAACTTCACAAGAAAAATTATAATTTAAATTAAATGATTTCCCTCTTAATTGCACTGATGTCTTTTGTAATAACACATGGCCGAGACGTCGGGTTATGCAACTAGTACAATTAGTAGAGCACTGGTCCAAGTGCTTCCCGAAAACATTTATATTATGGGGTGGGCGCGAGGGCACTTTATCCATTCTCTAAGTCAATGACTCATCTTGACCTATTTTATTGCAAAATGCTTAACATAATGTTAAAAGTTTTGGATAAACCTATATCCCAAAATTTATGGAGCTTAATTATGCTTATGGCTAGATTACAAAATGGATGTGACATGCCTCGTCAAAAGTCATTAGCCACCAACCAAAGAAAACTAATGAGAGACCAATAGTTTATTCAAGTTTTAGTTGCATATGCCATGCACAAGCCATGGCTTAATTACCTCATCAAACCTAACACCCACAACACACGTGTTTAGTATATTATCCAGTTCAAAAAAACTCTGTTCACCCACAACACACGTCTTTTGTCACTCCCAAATCTAACGTCCTTTCTCTCACGGAATGTATATATTTATATGTACGTATCATAACCTGATTTACTTTATTTAAGTTAATTATGAACGAGCTCTTGCTGTATTAATATCTATTTTTTCAGTGTTGACAATGTCTCGCGATCGAAACCATCATCTCATCCAATGGCGTAGCCAAAAATTATTCGGCGGGTGGGCTAAACTAAAATTGTTACTATGAAATCAAATTTTTAATCCTATGTTGCCTACATAAAGTTATATAATAGTCAAAACTTGAATGTAGTAATTTGAAGCAAGAATTTTATGCTATGTTTTCTAGGTTTTTAGCCTTCAAAGTTTTCAAGTGAAGAAAATAAGGAACCATTTGTGGTATGGAAGTTTTAATTATTACTAATAAATATAATATTAGTTAAAGTAATGAATTTATTTAACATCTATTAGGTGTTATTATTCTTAAAAACAACCTTACTAATTAAAAAAAAATCATTTGTTAAGTGGATTGTGACATCCCACATCGCCCAGGGGAATGATCCTTAAATGTATATTCACATCCCTACCTAGCACGAGGCCTTTTGGGAGCTCACTGGCTTCGAGTTCCATAGGAACTTCGAAGTTAAGCGAGAAAGGGGCTAGAGCAATCCCATGATGGGTGACCTCCTGGGAAATTGCTCGTGAGTTCCCATAAACAAAACCGTGAGGGCGTGGTCGGGGCCCAAAGCAGACAATATCATGCTACGGTGGTGGAGTGGGTCCGGGATGTGACATGGAATATGACAATTAAAAATCACAAATTAACCCAAAAATTAATATTTTTAAGCTTGAAGAACCAAACTCTGCCTATGCTATAGCCTAGGGGAGCCTTGTATGTGGCTCCGCCCTTGATCTCATCCACGCTAATAATTCTTAAATTGTAAAAACTTGATACAACTTATGTTTTTATGACGATGGTTGCAAATCTCACATCGATAAATTGACAAAATAAATGGCAATATATAATACCTATTTTTATTCTCAATTCCACTTATACCTTTTGAATCATTGGAGTTACACATGCCTCGTCCATCATTATCCTCTAATATTATCAATACAAAAAATATACATAGAGGATTATGATGCCAACTAATCACGATTATGATTAATAAGTTCTCATTAGTCAGTAATTTTACTCGTAATAATAGAATCCACCTGGCACCTGCCACTCCCTTCACTTGCATGCTTAATGGAAACGAGCCAAAATAGACTATTTAATTTATCTCGTTGAAATGCTCATGAGATTAGCTCAAACATTCCTGCCACGTGGTCAGTTTAACATTAATCTTAAGAAACCAAACGCGCCCTTGACGTGACATTTAATTTTTTTTATGTATATTCAAGAAAATTGTAACAATGATTTTTCAACTTTAACTCAATTGAACTAATCAGTTTAATTAAAATATGTGATCGTTAATCTCTTAACTCATCAAAACGTACAAGTATAATTTTTTTTGTCATATCCGTTATAACTTCAGTCAAAATGAATCACATATCATGTATGCGAGGCTAAATGAAGAAGCAATATGGGAAACTAAATGATAAAAATTAAAAAAATAGCCTCTCAACTTTAACTCTGGTGAAGCAATAATCTAACAACTTTAACCTAATTCTACCAAAGATCATTCCGACATCTCTCAATTTGATGGATGTTAGGACGAAATCAACGAAAATCATAACTATACAGTTTAATAAATCAAAAATCACTAATCACGGAATTTTTTTTCATTTAGATGATCAGAGACTCCGAAATAGTAGATCTTAATTTTAATATTCCTAAATTTTAATAATATCTGAAGTGGAATACTCGAAGAAGTGCCGTCAAGAATAATAGTAAATCTTAATGTGCATCCATGGTCCCCACTGACGACATGCAAGATAAGCACCACAAGTAACGCCTACAATTCTACCCTAGTGCTTATCCTTTCCTACCCTTTTCGGAAAGGACACGCGTCGGGTCACTAAACGGGAAAGATAGCTACCTCAGCCTACCTTGTAGACTAAGCTCCGGCAATTACTCGAGTAGGACTAAACTCCATACTCGCTCTCTACCTAATTTTCTCTTCCTTTTTTAATCAAACGAGAGATTTGTTAAACTAAATATTAGATCGGGAGGTAGTGAAATTCGAACTTATATCATAATGCAAAAATAACACTCATTTTTATCATTGTGGTAAAGAGTTATGTGCCTCGATCTAATTTTCTAAAGTCCTTATTTTCCAGAGTATTAGAATTTAGTGGGAGTTGAATAATGTTTAATTAATTAAAAATTAAATTTGATTGTTTTTGTATTGGAAGTGTAGTCAATCACGCATGTATCAATAATAAAATATTGTTTTAATCACGTGTCAATTGTAAGGTAATTTTGACTGATTTTTCGTATACGTAAAAAGTTATTGTTATAGTATTTGTCCAGATGTGGTGAATAATTGTATTAAATATGTAAATTGATGTACACGTCAATAACATTTTATTAAAAATTGTTTATGTAAATTTGACTTATTATTCTAAACATATATTATTGTATGCCGACCCAATTAGTATGCTTTAAATAGTTACTTAATTATATTTACTGAGTCACCGTACACTTACGTTAACGTATACTTACTTGACTTATTATTTATTTATATCACACAGAAGAAGAAGAAAAATAAAAAAATAGTGTTGAGCAGATTTTAGCCTTCACTAGAAAACAAATTGAGTCGTAGAAAGTAAAGTAATGGATCAAATTCATACGAAGTTTTGTCCTAGCATCTACAACGGCTTCCGATTTAGGCAGACGAAATCTTCAATGGTCTTAGGTGTAAAAATTGTTATAATTCAAAGATTCTAATTTCATTTTGTCCAATTCAAAGATTCTAATTACTTAACCATTTATTAGCTATGAAAATACTTTTCTTTTTACAAATGCGATATTAATCTTTAACTTTGAAGGAGCGATTCGAAATTGATTACACATGCGAGTATTGTTTTACCCAATATGACTACACAAACATCTGATTGTTTACGAAAATGATTTTTCCAAATTCGTTTTATTAGATATAAGATGATAGTAGACTATAGTTAGTATAATATTAAAAAAAATTGGAAAAAAAATATACTATAAATTTTCTCTTGAAAAATTTCACGCCATTTATCAAAAGTACGAGCAACTTCCCTCCTTCGGGTATATGTAGTGTGAAAGAGTCACGAAATTTTTTTCAATATGCTCAGAATTCGATGCGATACACAATATATTATCATAAATTTAGTGAAAAGTTTTTTTTCTAGTGTTTTTCAAATTGCATAATTATATGCAGTATAACACTCTTTATCCAGACATACTAAAAAATCTCTTGACCGTTACAAAGAATATTCCCAATAAAAATGCTATCTGGATAAAGTTTGTGACAAGTGCAAGGAACCTTGGACAAAAGCCAAATTATTGGACAGCATCAAAGCTGTGTTTGGTTTACTTGCACGAGTACGCCTTCCACATTCCATTCCTAGGTAGCCAAAGTCAAATAATTAACCAATCAAAGCCACGTGACGCAGACAAAACGACAAACACAATCAACCATAAAAGGAGCAACCCTCTCCGTTCAAACATTTCAAAAGCCTTCATTTCCTTTCTACTTCTGTAACCCTAGAACCTCATCCACCAGCAGCAAAACAGTTTCACAGTTCTTAATCTCTGTCTCTCTGTCTTTGTCTTCTTTTTTTTTTTTGATTATTTTTCTGAGGGAGGTCCAAAAATGGAGGCAAAACGAAGCTCTGACCTTCCTCCTGGTTTTAGATTCCACCCAACTGATGAGGAACTCATCGTTTTTTACCTAAAAAACCAAGCCTCCTCAAGGCCCTGCCCTGTGTCCATCATCCCAGAGGTTGATATTTACAAGTTTGACCCGTGGGAGTTGCCTGGTTAGTATCGTAATTTAGACGTCCAAAGCGGAGAAGGACTTACCTACACGCTCGGGATGTCACTATGACAGTGATGTCACTATGACAGTATCTGAGTCCAATCATGCGCACTGCATACGAGAAAAGTTATATCGTATGATAGTGCGTGATTGGCTTAAGATACCACTATAGTGACGCCCCAAGCCTAGGCGAGTTTCTCTCGGCCAAAGGGCCCTTAAGAGAAATTGCTTACCCTGATTTTTATTGATCGTAACTTGGTATTGTTTATGATGTTCAGAGAAGGCAGAGTTTGGAGAAAACGAATGGTACTTCTTCACCCCGAGAGACCGGAAGTACCCGAACGGGGTACGCCCGAATCGGGCAACCGTATCGGGTTACTGGAAAGCCACGGGAACAGACAAGGCGATTTACAGCGAGTCCAAGTACGTGGGGGTGAAGAAAGCTCTTGTGTTTTACCAGGGCAGGCCGCCAAAGGGGGTCAAGTCGGACTGGATTATGCACGAGTATCGCTTAAGCGACTCGCGAAAACAAGCAGCCAACAAGCACCTCGGGTCCATGAGAGTAAGCCACTTCGTCATCGTTCAGTCAGGCATTTTATCAAACACTTGACTGTAGACTGACAATCGCTTTGTATTTCACTTTGTATTTGTTGAATTTTAGCTGGATGATTGGGTCCTCTGCAGGATCTACAAAAAAAAGCATCTGGGCAAAGCTTATCTGGATCAAAAAGTGGAAGAAGATGAAAAATTTGAGATGAAAACACCAGAAACGGCGAAAGCCAATGAGGAACAAGTGATGTTGAAATTTCCACGGGCCTATTCGATAACTAGCTTACTGGACATGGACTACTTGGGCCCGATCTCCCAACTTTTTAGTGACAATAATTCTGGATACGATTTTCAGAACAGCATGGCCGGCGCAGGAGCCGGTCACGCTCAACTGTTTCAGTTCGGTGAAATTCCGAATTACCAAAACACGACGGACTCAGGTAAATTCCAAGTGACGGCTCCGACTAGCGTTTTTAACCACCAACCGTGGTTTGGACCGTAATTAAACTATGAAAATTTGGGTGCTTTAGATGGGAAATTAAGGTGGGAAATTAGGGTGGTAAAAAGAAAGTTGTAATAAAATGGTGGGTTGTGAGAGGAGTTGAATTATTTTAAACAAATTGTGAAAATGAATTTGAGCTGTTTAATTTGAATTCTTACAAAGATGATGATTTTGGGCAATTTTAATTTTTACCCATATTCCAAAAGGAGCGCCATTTATTTACATCATAAGGAACAAGTATAATAATCATGCACATCAAACTCAAATCCTTTTGCATATGAAAAATGCCGAAAAGACTCTCTCAAAGTAGAGCACTCTATAAACTCTCTGTCACCTCAGGGTTTAACGGCAATTTCCGTTATATCATGTTGTCAATATTATCAATTCTGTCCATAATTCAATTTTACAATTGTTGATAGCAAAATGATATATACATTATTTTATTGTCTCACACACACATTCAGATTCTATCTTCACTATATTTTTGTTAATTTATTCAATTTAATAGTAAAATATAAAGAAAAATGTGCAAACTTTTTTGTATATGTGAACGATATAATTATCAACTTAATTAATAAAAGTACGATTAATTATAATAAAGAGTAAATTGTACGAATGGTCCCTCAACTTTAATCAAATTGGAGCAATGGTCCCTCAACTAAAAATCCATTACCATTGGTCCCTCAACTTATCCTTTTCATCAATTTTGTCAAATTAAGCTATGTTGGAATGACCATTTATACAATTAGGGTCCCTCAACTCATCAAAATGTATAATTATGGTTCTTTTCGTCATCTATGTAAAAAAAATTGTCAAAACGAGTTATATTGGAAGGACCATTGCTACAATTGGATTAAAGTTATGAGACTATTTCTCCAGTTAAATTAAAGTTGAGGGACCAATGGTAATGAATTTTTAGTTGAGGGACTATAGCTGCACGTTTTGATAAGTTGGGGGACCAATAATAATTGATTTTTAGTTGAAGGACCATTGCTCCAATTGAGTTAAATTTAAGGGACCATAATTACAATTTACTCTTATACCGGATAGGTTAAGTTGGTTCCAACGACACAAGTTCTTGGTTACCTTCGGTGCGCGAGACGTGACTTTTAACAGGTGAATAAAGTCGGCCAAATAAAACATAGAAAGCAATTTGGGATGACGTATGCTACAGACTACGTGGGTCACGAACCATGCGCATGCATGGGTTGAAAGTGAAATGTTCAATGGGAGAAATTTTTAGGTGTGGCGAGAACACAAGTGGTATATCACGTGTTTTAACAGGAGTGGTGAAAATTTTTATTTTTTAAGTTATTAACTTTTTAGCACGCATATTCTATTATTTATATAATGACACATGATATACTATCCTGTTTACCGGTCATATTGAAAAAAATTTCGTAGGGGGCTGCGTGATGACGTTCTGTCCTTGATAACATCCTAATTAACAAGCCTGATCATATTTTCTTTTGCAAATAAAGGTAGTGAATGTTATTACGTGAGTTTATAACTAAATAGGATATCAAAATAAATTGATTGTGTAATTGTGGCCGACCATGGTAAGCCACACACTAAACGCACGTTAACACACCCTGATTCAGAATATTTATTTAAATACTCAAACCAAGACATATTAACCGACATCTGAAAAATAACAAAGCCATACAATAATAAAAATAGGGAAAAGTACGAATAAATTGCAAATTGAGTAATTAAAGTAAAAGTGCGCATGTGACTTGTGAGTGAGGTTGAAATTGTCGATCGTGATTTGTGGGGAGTTTGTGGTAGGGAAAGCAATGTGATTTGAGCACGTCTTCTCTCCGCTGCAGATCGAGGATATGATAGCAAGGGGAATGTGCAACTTTTGAGGTGGAAAGGGGTCTCCAAAATTCCTTTTTAGTGCGATTCTCTCCGAATCGTTTCAGCATTACATGATAATTCTACGAATATGTCTGCAGTTGGACACATTGTGGAAGACACCAAGGTTCTACTAAATGAGGTCAGTAGAGCTTCATTTGCCCATACGCGCTGCCAAATTGATGGTGTTCGGGCTTGGTTTGTTGAACCTCCCATGAGACACATTATTACCATATGGTTTTAGTTTTAACACAAAACACCTGATCAGTTTGCGATACCGTCATAGTCGAGTCTTAGAAAAGTTCTCTCCTTTCTCACCTCAAGTCATGAATTTCAGCAAGCCTTTTCATGGTCGGAAAGAATTAGGTTAAGGGCACAAAAGAGGTGAAACTGAGCATGTAAAGATTGTTAACAAAGCCATAGCTAATTTCTCACTAATCCCCAAGTCCCAACCACTTAACTAGCTAATTAGCTATTTAAATCTTTAACCAAATCATCTTTGCCATTATAAAATCAACTCCCGAGCATATCAACATTGCCCTCTGTGTGCGAGGCAGTTAATTCATTACTTCCTCTTTCTTCCCTTTATTTTTCATCATCTGATCAAATGGAAGATCAAGAAAGTAACATTTTATTAGCTTTTTCTTCCCAAGATGGAATTTTCATGGTACTCTGCATGGTTTTGTCATGGATATTCATCCACAGATGGAGCCAGAGGAACAAAAAAGGCCCCAAAACATGGCCTCTCGTCGGAGCAGCGATCGAACAGTTCACCAACTACGACAGAATGCACGATTGGCTCGTCAAGTACCTCTCAGAGTCCACCTCCGTTGTCGTCCCAATGCCATTCACAACGTACACTTACATTGCAAATCCTGCAAATGTAGAACATGTCCTCAAGACCAACTTTACAAACTACCCGAAGGTGATATTTCTTCGGCGCCGTTACTAATTGTGTTGATTTGGTTGCTTCTTGTTTTTGTTTAATTTCGTTTTGATCTCCGGCGCGTTTTGTTAATTTTAAGGGTGAAGTGTATCGTTCGTACATGGAAGTACTGCTCGGAGATGGGATCTTCAATGTAGATGGAGAGCTTTGGAGGAAACAGAGAAAGACTGCAAGCTTTGAATTTGCGTCCAAGAATTTGAGGGATTTCAGCACTGTGGTTTTCAGAGATTACAGTCTCAAGCTCGATTCGATTCTCAGCCGAGCGTCTTTTCAAGGCCAACAAGTCGATATGCAGGTGGAAACACCTTTGTTACAGCGTCCGCATCGTCTCTCGTCTTGATAGAGATGGTTCTACTTCGTTGACGGTGTTAGAAATGAATGCATTTTCTTTGTGCAGGAACTGCTGATGAGGATGACTTTGGACTCCATATGCAAGGTGGGATTCGGTGTGGAAATTGGAACTCTGGCTCCCAATCTGCCGGACAATCACTTTGCCAAGGCCTTTGACACTGCAAACATCATCGTGACGCTTCGATTTATCGATCCTCTGTGGAGAATAAAGAGATACTTGAATGTGGGATCAGAAGCTTTACTTGACAAGAGCATTAAAACCATTGATGATTTTACGTACTCTGTTATTCGAACAAGGAAAGCAGAGATCAAAGAAACTCAGCAGAGTTCTGAAAACAAGGTAACACGAAACGTTATTTTTTGTTTGCAGCATGAAGAAAACAGATTCATAATCCGATTTATCTAATTTGTGATCAGACGAAGCATGATTTACTGTCGAGATTCATCGAGTTAGGCAAAGACTCGGAAAGCGATTTAACTGACAAAAGCCTGAGAGACGTTGTTCTCAACTTTGTAATAGCCGGGCGGGACACAACAGCAACTACTCTCTCATGGGCCATATACATGGTAATGACTCACCCCCATGTAGCTGAGAAGCTCTATTCCGAGCTGAAAACTTTTGAAGAAGATCAAGCAAGAGAAGAGAAGGTTTCGTTGCTCCCGTATGACACAGAGAACGTTGAATTATTCAATCGAAGAGTTGCACAATTTGCAGGACTGCTGAGTTACGACTCGCTGGGGAAACTGTATTATTTGCATGCTGTTATTACAGAGACGCTCCGTCTGTACCCTGCAGTCCCTCAGGTATGCATCATACCTAGCTAAAACGTTGATGTCGATATTGTTGCTCTAAGTAATCTACATGACGGCAGGATCCTAAAGGCATCTTGGAGGATGATGTTCTACCAGATGGAACCAAAGTCAAAGCAGGAGGAATGGTGACTTATGTTCCCTACTCAATGGGTAGAATGGAGTACAATTGGGGACCTGATGCAGCTTCGTTTAAGCCCGAGAGATGGATCAAAGAGGGTTTCTTCCAAAATGCATCGCCGTTCAAGTTCACCGCATTTCAGGTTAGTTTACCTAGCAATCTTAGCCATATGTTCATTCTAAAGTCCAGGTCATAAACATAAACACTCGATTACCTCTGATTTGCAGGCAGGACCAAGAATTTGCCTTGGGAAGGACTCTGCATACCTCCAAATGAAGATGGCCCTGGCCATTCTGTGCAGATTTTACACCTTCACTTTGGTCCCCGGGCATCCAGTTCAGTACCGGATGATGACAATTCTGTCAATGGCGCACGGCTTGAAGCTTACCATAGCCAGGCGCTAATCATCTGTGACAAAGATAATTAAAAGCAGATTAAGAGTCTTCTCATATATATCGAAGCTTTTTAGACACGCAACAGCCAAAAGGGAGAATTTAATTTTATTTGAATACATGATGTCGCAACAGACATAACTAGCTTCCCATTACATGTCCTTCTCAAAAGTTCATGTGCTATATTTATCTCAAAGCTTCCAAGTCACATGTTTACACTATATACCAGATAAAAACTTTCAAATTACTTTAACCACTCCCAGATATTACAGTGAAAGTAAATCCAATTACAGATTAGGATATCAGTTTCTTCTTCTCCTCTTGCCATTCACTGATGTCAGCATCAATCTTTGCCTGAACAATTGCTTGAAACCCGGGGTAGGGCTCGTAGCCGAAGAAGATTTGCAGAGCCTGAAGCAACAAGAAAACACACAAATCATGATTATGCCAAATCAGAAAATTACCACAGAAATAAATAAAAAAACCATCAAATTACCTCTAACAGAACAAAGAAGGGAGCCATTATAAAGGCCTGTGCAAGATTGTCCAACAAAGCTGGTGCCCTTTTCTGCAGATAACATAACATTTCAAGAGTATAAATGCAACAAGGAAGATATGAAATCACAAATAGAATTAGGGAAAATAAAACAAATATAATACCTCAAAGGCCCCATGGCCAATAAATTGTCCAGTCCAACACACTATCTGAGTCACCAGAACAACCTGAAAATTTACTGAGGTCAAATTTACAGCTAAAGGAGCAATCAATTTACTGAATTCTATAAAAAAATCTCCACAAAAAGGTATCTGATTTCACAAAATTAACGAAAGCAAGATCAAATTTCTTGATAAAAACTAAGAATAACTCCAAATTACTCAGCTGCAAAGAAAAAAAATTCAAAAAATAAGTACTAGTTCCACAAATAAACAAAACCAATATCAAATATTTCATAAAAATTAATAACAACTCCAGAAATTACCTTCCAAGAGATGGAAAATCCGAGTAGGGTCCCAAGGAAACAGCTACCAACCCAGCAAATTACACAGAGCAGAGCACCCAAGGAGCCAGCTTTTGCGTCCAAACAGATGTAGAACACCGAATAGATTATAGTCAAAAGCAAGCCGATGTTGAAAGGAATAACGACGTCGTTCCCAAACACCGAAACCGCAAAACCGAGCAGCGAGGGCGTGAAGTAGAGGATGAGCAGAGAGGTGAAAAGGATTGGCCAGACGAAGAGCATGTGAATCGCTATGTTGACTGGGTTGCTGTGGTAAGCTCCGTAGAAAGCAAAGTGCTTTTCGAGATCGAACAGGCCGGTCTTCCCCATTTGAAAATTTTCCGAGAAAATTACGACTTCTGTTGCGAATTTTCTCGGGAAATTTTTTATGGGTGAAGGGTGATGGCAATTTATTTATTTATTTTTGGTAAACTGAAAATTAAATATCTAGGGCAAAGATGTCAAAAGAATACAAGAAGACCTACAACGAGTCAAACAAGCATAAGCACAAGCTACAGAAAAGTAGTGCAAGAAGGTGGAAGGAATCATGATGCCGCATCTAATTAAGTCACATCATTACACAAAACATGAACTAAAGAAGATGGGGTCTATCGACCCAAATTAAGTCACATGCTTCCTTACAATACCGCGACGCCAAAAAGTCTGCAGCCGAGTTGGCCAGTCTTAGGATCCCAGACCAGTGGCAATCGTGGAAAACCGATCCCATTCTAGAACACTTCCTAAGAATGGGAAAAGCATCCCAACTGCCATTCCTTGCCGAATTCCTAAGACAATAAATTGATTCGAGTGAGTCAGTTTCCACAATTATCGACTCCCATCCTCTATTAGCCCCCAGCTTGCACCCATGCAAAATAGCCAAAGCCTCCACCATTGCAGCACTATTAGCCTTAATACGGTATCTGCAAGTCGATAGGAAACAACCATCTTCATTATTCGCCACCACCTCCGTGAAACCTACCCCAACACTTGTTACCCAACTAGTATCTACATTAATCTTAATAGCACCCGGGTTCGGTGGAGACCACTGGACTACCTCGTCCCCATTCCTTGGACTTGGCAGCGCCCTAGTACTTGGTGCTGGAGAAGTTTCTTTAAAAGTAGAGACAGAGAGAGAAATAGCAGCCAAAAACCCTCATTGGGTTAAGATTCAGATTGTTGAACAGGAAGTCACATCTTTGATTTCCAAATATGCCAGCAATTAAAAGCATAATTTAACATTTCTTTGCCCTATTGGTCGCTTCATACATCCGAAGAAGCCAATATGCCTAATTTGAAGCCTATAGTCGGTGTACTCTAATACTCAACGTACCCCCGAACCAGACATCCTCCACCTATGAGCATTTAAGAAACATGTGTTCGATTGACTCATCATGTGCCTTACAAAGAGAGCACAACGAGGAAAGAGAGGATCGACATTGATATAAGTTCGCCATTATAGCAATAGCCCCGTGCATAGTCATCCACAAAAAGTTTCGAATTTTCGGCAGTGCCTCTAGCTTCCAAATGATCTTCCATAGAGCACCGGGGACAGTTGGTGGCCGTGATAGGTGAAATGAACCTTCCAATATTTCAAGTTAAACTCCAATTCTAACTAGATTTAACGGAGTAGTACCCCCTCATCTCATAAAACCAAATCAGCCCATCTCTAAGCGCTGGGTTCCTAGTTATCGTCCCCAAGATCGCCTCAAACTTCGCATTCGCCAAGAAGGGCTTTAAAAACTCAATGTCCCACTCCTCACTGTTCTGGCACATTAAAGACTTCACCTTTAAATTTTTTGATACATGCACCGATCCCAAAGAGGAAGGTCTCTCTAGGGGAATAGATAGGAGCCACCTATCCACCCAAACCCGAGTATCATTACCATTCATAATCTGCTAGTGACCATTGCTCAGGATCTACCTTCCAACTAGGAGGCTAGACCAAATCTAAGAAGCTCTACCACCCCGTTTTGCCTTTAGGAATGAGCAATTCAGAAAGTACCGGGCCTTAAGCACCGTCGCCCACAGGGAGTTTGGCTCCACAACCAACCTCCAACACTGCTTGGCTAAAAGGGCATCATTGAACATCGTAAAGCTTCTCAAACCAATACCTCCCTCCTTCTTTGATTGTCCCAGTTTCTCGTGAGAAACCCAGTGGATCCTACTTTCCCCCTATTTTTGTCCCTACCAAAACTTCAAAGTGATGGCGATTTTTTTGGCTCGTTAAGAAGGAAAAGTAAGATGCTTTTTCGTATAACATGAAAAGGTTTGGGCTTTTGATGTTGTTAGATAAAATTGACCCGACTCAGCTATTCATTTGTAACATCATCTTAGGTTTGCGGTTACTTTTGTTTTGTGTCACAGATGCACAGTTACTTCGTTGTCTAATGGTTAGGGATCCACTAATAATAATGTGTATTTACTTAAGGTTATATCTTAGGTTCATGACATAACAATGATGTCATCAACTCATAGACTCGCAGTATGATACTAATGTGAGTTAATAACCCTATATAGTTGTGTGATCATTATATTAAAAAAAAATTCGCTCTTAATTAATATCAATGATCCACCAAGTAGGTTTAAAAATTCAATAAATTAAAAGAGAATTAAGAGACAAAATAAAAAGAGTGTGCCTAGTGACAAAATAAAAATGTGAAAATCATCACCAAACCTTTTTTGCTAATTTTGGTCGAATACTAAGAAGTTCTAGAGTACGGTTCACTGTGACACCTCAATTCTACAAGTAACACACAAATAGATCTCACCATTCTATGCATTCCAACCCAACCCTCTCCAATTTTTTGTCGCGTGTTTTAACTAAACCACCATGTGATCCAAGATGAGTATACCTAAAACGAGGCCTGATACACTAAGTGTCATAATAGAAGTGATTGAAACTTTTTTAAAATATCCAATCACATATTTTATAGTAATTCGTGTATCAGACTTTACTAAAAATCTCACCTAGTTTTGGCCTGTCTTTCGACAGAAAAGATCCTTGCCAAATCCTTTTCCTAGGGGTCCAGGAGATTCCGTAATCATGACTGTTCATCGTATATCGTGTAGCCATAAATCATTTAAAATTTAAAATAAAAAATTAAAGAGTAAATTACACCATATCCGCTCAGGTTTGAGGTCTATTACAACCCCATACAACATCTTTAAAACATTTCACTTTCATACCTTAAGTACTATTTTATTTCAATTTCATACATGCTTTACATTTTCCATCAATTGATCCATTAAGTACTGACGTGACTGCCAACTGTGTGCCACGTGGAAATTTTTTTTTTAATTTTTTTTAAAACTTGAATTTTTATACCAAAAAAAAGCCCAGCGACCAGATCTAGAAGAAGAAGAAGAAGCCCCCTTCCCCCCCCCCCCCCCCCAAAAAAAGTGACTGCAAGAAGAAGAAGAAAAAAAATCAGGTTTTTTTTTGTGTAAAAATTCAGGATTTAAAAAAAATTAAATTTTTTTTGCCACGTGGCGCATAGTTGGCAGTCACCTTGGCAATCACGTCAGCACTTAATTGATCAATGGATAGAAAATGTAACACATGTATGAAATTAAAATAAAATAGTATTTGAGGTATGAAAATGAAATGTTTTAAAAATATTGTATGAGGTTGTAATAGAACTCAAACCTGAGTGAATATGGTGTAATTTACCCAAAATTAAATATAACTAATATAAAACGAAAATTGACTACATAATATATAATAAACGATCAAGATTACGGAATCCTCCTCTAGTCGGCCAAGGATCCCCAGAAAAAATGATTGGGCAAGGATCCTTTTCCTCTTGTCGACCATAACAAGATAATGAATGCCACGTGGCAAGAAGGTAAGGTCCATGTTGGATTAACGATCAACACGGTCGGCCACAGAAACCTACCCGGCAATCCACAAGTGAGTCCATCGCCGTACTTTGATGAAAATTCGAACTTGTTCATATTTTCCCCAAAGCCATGGGCAGCTTCACTAACACCACCACATCCTTCCTCCAATTCCACATCGTCACCAAACCCCAAAATTTCCGTCACAAAATCTCACTCCCGGTAATCAGAGCATCCTTTCCAGGAGAAGAGCACGACCGAGAAAATAATGCCACGAGTCGAAGAAAAATTGTGACAACATTTTTGGTCACTACAATGGCACTTGGGGCACATCAACACGGGGTTGCCACCCCGCTGGGACTAGCCGAAAATTGGGGCGTTCGTTCGTTTATAAGGGAACGTTTTTTCGAGCCTGGACTTTCTCCCGAAGATGCAGTGGCTAGGATTAGGCAGACTGCCGAAGGGCTACATAGCATGAGGGACATGTTGGAGGCCATGGCTTGGAGGTACGTCATATTTTACATTCGTCTAAAGTCGGCCTATCTTTCGCAAGACTTGAAAAATGCTGTGAATTTGGTGCCGGAAGGTCGCCGGAGTGAGTATGCTAAGACGGCCAATGAGTTGGTGGATAACATGGCAGAGGTAATGTTCAATCGGTTTATCATCTTGCAATGTTGCCTGCACAAGTTTGTTCCTAAGTAGCATTATTGGAGTTTAATTTGATGTTTGCACAGATTACCGGTTAATTCTTTCATCGGATTAATTGCAATGTAATTATGTTTTTGCTGCAGCTTGATTATTATGTTCGAACGCCGAAGGTATATGAATCGTACTTGTACTACGAGAAGACATTGAAATCGATCGATGATTTGGTTGCACTACTGGCATAGTTCTAGCGGCTCGGGTTAATATTTTGGGTGGCTTGGATTGAAACCAAATATGTTTCGGCAAATAATAAATATAGAAGTGCATGGACTAATGCAATTTTCGTAGATTTGTGATTAGATTCATTTGGATTAGTTGTACAACTACATCATTGCAATTGAAAGAAAAAAAAACAAGATATTGCAGATTGTAAGATGCAAAACCGCTCCAAATTTATGATTTGCAAATGAAGAAGTGATCACTGATCAGAAACTTTTTTGGGATTAATGAAACTGTACATTCTAAATTTAACATGGTCACCAAAGTCAAAATTTAAGAACAGCCACCGCACAACCACCAGCGCCATGTCTTGGAGAAATTCAGTCTGAATCCGGAGAATTATGTGGTTGTAGCACTTGTCGATTTGTCTTACAAATTGGCTTTCATCAAAGCAGGCCAAAACTCTTGGACTTTCGCCGTTGACAACCGATCAATAGGTCGAATTGTTGGCGTAATGTTTTTCAAAATCCAAATCTACGCAGTTAGTATTCACGGAAGTATTGTGTCACTGGATGTTTATTTGAGTGATAGCCATTCAACGCCTCCAAAACTAAAGCTACTTACTCCGCGCTACCCGTCAGACAAACTGCGTCGTGCATATCTTGTGGAATCAACTAAGGGTGACCTCTTGCAAGTCCAGAGATTTTATGGCCCAAGGGAACCTGACTTTAAGTGGGAGAGGTGGTTGACAAAAGAATTCAAGGTTTACAAGTGGGAGATCAACGAAGATAACGAATTAATTGTGAACAAGGTTGAGGTAGAAAACATTGGAGAGGAGGCTCTCTTTGTGAGTGCCAGTCTATCTGTTTCCGTCTTGGCTTCAGAATATTCGGGATGCCTACCGAATTCCATATATTACATTGATGAATTCATACCATGT
Organism: Crataegus laevigata; assembly: GCA_963580275.1. Taxonomy (NCBI): domain Eukaryota; kingdom Viridiplantae; phylum Streptophyta; class Magnoliopsida; order Rosales; family Rosaceae; genus Crataegus; species Crataegus laevigata. The sequence continues at coordinate 4,744,907 of OY756940.1, forward strand.
TTTAAACCGTTGCGTGATGATGAAACGTGAGATATGAGTGTTTAGAATGTAGAAGACGGAACCATCACACAACATTACTCTCAGGATCTGCACGCTAAATGTCAGAAAACATTTTGGGTTGTGCGGTGTCGTTTGATGGACTATGCTGCTAACTAGGTAGAAATCTGCTAAATTTGTTGCTATTTTCACGGTTTTCTTTTGGTTAATACAATACGTTGTTCTGATTTTCATCTTGGTATGTCTAAATCCCTTGACAAAGTGTAAGTCTCTGCGACTTTCATTACAAGTACTGGTTTAAGCGGTCGTTGTGTATTGGAAGTTAATTATATTCTTCAACAGTATTTTACCAATCCTCTTAGGCTAGTTGGTTAAAGATTTGATCCCCTCCTGATTGATTACAGTCTAATCTCTAGATAGAATATGTATCGCCTTTGTGAATGTTGTTCACTTTAGTTTTTTTGTTGCTGTGTTTAGATTCACATCTTGTAGATGTGTTTGAAGCCAAAAGATGTTCTGGAAGCAACAGATTATGCACAACAAATTGACGCCAAGCTTTCTGAGTAAAAGTTGCAATCTTTTTTTTCCGGAAGTGGAATACGATCCTGTAGGAAAAATGGAGAATATCTTCATTGCAAAACCAAATATTATACGGGTCGTTCTTGGGACAAGCAGCAGGTATTGGTAATCGATGCATGTGATTCTGTTGTGGAAGAAAACACAGAACCATGAACGTCTCTGGTATACTCGCTCCTAAATCAAGCAAGACCATGAAGGTTTTTGGGATTATTGAGAACTGCCCTGTGGTTATGATCTTATCGATTCTGGCAGTTCCCGTAGTACCACTGATATGATATGTATCCCATTGGGTGAGTGTGATGTGGTATTAAGGGTTCAGTGGATTCGAACCCTATGTACGGTACTGTGGGATTTTGATAGGCTCTACATCAAGTTTATGTACGGTATTGTGGGATTTTCATAGGCAACACACATCAGTACTCTATGAACACAAATTCTCAGAGAGCGGTTTGGGTTGTGCCGCAGTTTGATGGACTTTTTTAGCTTCGGATCAGCGGATGATCTGGTTCCACTATTGGCCTAGTAGTAGGTGGGGTGACATAATTAACCAAATATGTCTGGCAGTATATGATTGATTAATCTTGCAATTTTAGGAACCAGGGTCCTTGCCGGATCTATTCCCTAGGGATCCCACAATTGTGTTCGTTTATTGTATATCGTGCGGTCAGAAATTATTTAAAATTTAAATATAAATAGTACCTAACGAAAACTGACCGCACGATATAAAATGAACGGACAGGATTGCGAGAGTGGATCCGGCGAGGATCCTAGGGGCAATTTTAGGATATTTGTTTGTGGTAAGATTCATTGCGGAGAGTGTTGGTTTTATTTAAAGTTTAATTAAATTTACACAAGATATATGTGATAATTACTAGAGTAAATCTTCATATCACATCATCACTTACACAACATTTGAATTTACTTATTAACCAAAGTGGCATTTACCATTTGACAAAGGTTATGTGTAAATAATAAAGCTTAGGCAGCTAAAAGACTAATTTTACGGAAAGTGATTTCAACAAGCCATTTTTCTCCCCTTTACACTTTCGTTTTTTTTCCTGCCCCTTGGATTGAATAAAAGGTGAATCAATGGACGTAAATAAACGATGAGTGAATAAAGAGAAAAGGAGAGTGCAGAAATTACTTCTGGTAGTTAGTAATATTTCCACGTCTTTTACCGTGTTAGAGATGATCAAGATGATCCTACTGATTACTGCTACAGTCCAGATGATGTGGACAGTAGATACAGGAAGGGAAAGCAGAAGGTAGACGCATACGATTAAATTGGTAATCACAAAGAACCTGCATGTGACATGAACACATGTTCAAAGTTTGAACATTTTTTCATCGGGAAAAAAAAAAGAGAGAAGAAAATAGTACAATTATGTTTGCGAAAACAAAAGGTCCTTACGTTAACGTGGGAAGATCCTTGTACCGAGCCCTGAAGCGAACTGACCGCGCGGTGAAAGGAAGTGTTTCCCTGCTAGTTCCCATAGCTATGGGCCCTATGGCACTGGCTAATGTTCCGAGGACTGCAACGACTCGAAGAGTAGAGTCTAGAACCGAGAGCACTCTCCTCACCTTGATTTTCAGCATCGGTTTCGAGGCTTCGGTAGCCTCAACAACTGGTCCTCCTCCGGCCATCATATTTTTCTCTGTTATTTTCTTTGAAGCTTAGCTCTACAGTGGTTGGTTCTGCTCTGGAGTGACGGGAAGGCATGCTTTTATACTACAAAAATGCATGTTGGAGTTCAATCCTATATTTGTCTAAGCATGCCATGTCTAAACCTCTGATAGGCTGCAGTATATATTTGTATTTTATTTTTACCTGCTGCACTTGCTGTGTATATATAATTCTGAACCATGAGGATGTTTCCAACCCTACAAATTCTTGTGAAGTCATCTGGAAATTCTGTGGAGAATGTTCACTGTTTAAGTGGGTTTGGTGCTTTAGGTTTCCTACATGTATTTTCTTTTTTTTTTTGTGACAAAGCAGTTTTAAACTGTTCTTATTTTTTTTTTCCGGAACGAGGGGTTACAACATTGAGTGTAATAGGACGGGTACACTACTTTAATTAACTGACTTAACCAAATCTGAACTGTAACAAATAAATTCATACACCCTTCTTCAACAAACACAGAGAAATTGTTAAAATAATCAAAAAGTAAAAAACATGGCATCATTTGTCATAATACACTCCAGCTGGTACATTTAATCAAAATTATGGTACTAATTAAATAATTACAACCCCCGACCGAATGGGGAGTAGTAAAACAGACTGCAAAAACTTACCGAAACAGATTGCGAAAACTTACTCTGTCATGGCATGTTGAATCTTGGCCTCTTCCGCGCGTCGCCATTTTTGTATATCATCATAGAGATCTAACATGTAAATATGAGACAGAAGTGTAGCCAGGGACAACTTGCCGATAGTCGAAAACACACCTACTACTTCCTAAATGCCACCATCCACGATGTTAACGCTGGCGTTCGTAGCTAAACAAATCGTAACCTATGATTTGAACTAATTTTCTTGTATCGTACGTTATACCCCGAAGAGCCAATTTTATTTGATGAACATATTATGTACCTGTAAATAACAGAAGAAGAGGAGAAGTTGGTTGCTTTGCTTCCGGCAAGTCATCCTTGGCTGCAGCACACATTATTATCTCATGTTTGCATGCAAGACTTCAGATGAATATTCATAACTTGCAGTTGTCTGTGTGAATGGTCGGAAGGAGGGAAGAAGGGGGAATGTGTATCTGTTGATGTCGAGTCAAATTATGCAAGGACGCAGTTACAGTTTTCTCTAGACAATTCGATATTCTAAACTGCTATAGTCGACAGTCGAGATTGGTATTCATGGCTCCATACTCCTACTTATAAGCAAGCATTTTCTTGGAAACAGAATCTTATCGTCACTAGCCAAAATCATGTCTGGATAATTAAGCCCATAAAGATTATGGGAAGCAATGCTTTTTTATCATTAGAAAAAGATGTTTTGGACATGATGGGTGTCTCTTTTGTGATGTAATGGCATATGGGGCGGTATACAGAATGATGAAATTGGTTATGGGGCGTGATACGGCCTACCTAACTGGTAATTATAATCCCTTTTGTTTTTCACCCTTGGGTACCTGATGGAGTAGAAATTAATACTACCGACATCCGATTTTAGGGGTAAGATTTTCTCCTCTTCTAATCTCACTCTCCTCTTATTTCTTATTTGAACGGATACGATTAAGTCATGTTAACTTGTGATGGCTTCTTTACAGAAAAAGAAAGACAAACAAAAAAGTGTGAGAAGAGCGGACACTCTCAAAGTAGGATTTTTCTGGACTCTCTGGCACCCCATATTTTAATGTTAATTCTTGTGCCGACATTATTAAACATTTTGCCAAAAACATGAGATGAGAGTTTATGCTATTACCAAACATTGTTTTACTCTACAGAGTTTGAAACTCACGACTTCGTCCCCATGCGCACTCAAATTTTGAACCAACTAGATTTTGATCTATCGATATTTCTCTTCTCAAACAATGGTCTGAGTTCAAACTCCTCAAGAGAAAAGGGCCCAAAAAGAAAAGATATGGATTTGAGGCCGAGGTTGATGAAAATAAAGGCCCAAAAGACACAGAATTCAACCCGGTCCAGTTGAAAACAATGGCCTCAATTCTCACACGCCCAAAAGAGTACCAGTCGCTCGTGCCCGCTCTTCCGATTCGAGACAATGTGCTGCGTACAGCGTATTCTCTAGGCTTGCTTCTTCTTCTTCTTCTTCTTCAGATAGCCTCTGCTGCTGCTGCTTCTGCAATCGGATCCGATCTTTGATTAGGTAATCTTCCAACCCTTTCGCTTCACTTGTGCTATTTCCCAGTTCAGAAGTCTCGATATTTATCAATCAAAACTATTAGATTTCTGCTGCAAATCAAGCCAACTTAGCTGCCCAGTAGCAAACTCACTGAAATCTCTAATCCGGGTTCTTCCAGAAGTCTATGTTCCAATTGGTTTTTACTCTGATTTTTTTATGATTACCCCTTATAGGAACCGTATTTACAGTTTTTGCCATATTTTCAGCTCTTCTTTCACCAACTGAAGCTTCTTGCATGTTATATGAGTTTGGATTCGTGTTGTTTTTCATCTTCTTTTTGTTGTTTTTGTTGGCGCCTTTGTGCGTGCGGAACGATTTGCTTTGAATTGTTTTGCTGCAAAGATTTGACTTTCTTTGTTACCATAGTTCTTTGTAATCTTCAAGATGCTGATCCGAGCTATTTCGGCTAAAGGTTAAATGTGGAAGTTGAACTTCGCTGCCCTTGTAGTCGGAGTTTGATCTTTGTTGTTGGGTTGGGACTAGGGAGTTGGGAGGGCATGGTGAAAGGCTGCATCTTCGGTGATGCGCCGGGAGTGCGGTTTAATGGAATTAGTGCGGTTACTTCAATGTGTTTTCATGGCATCAAACGTTTATCAACATAGTCATAGTGATATTTCTGTGATTTGATGGATAGAGTTGCACCAATGAATGGGTTGATCTTATTATAAGTAATTGTTATATGAGATTTTAGAAAACGGAAGGAACTGGTTCGCTTATTTGGAATTCCCAAGGAAATGGCTACATTTGTTTACATCTGTTATGATTGGGTGAACGAGTCTTTTGTTTTTGCAGTTGTCGCCAGCACCCTGAGCAAAATATGTCCGGTACAAACATGGACGAGGTTAAGGAGCAAGAGGTTGCTGATAGCACTCCTATGGATCTAGGCGATGGTGACGATGCTGGGGGAGACCAAAAAGCTTCAAATGAAAATCATGGAAATCCCATGCCTTCAGCCCAACAGGAGGTGTGACTCTGCTCTACAATTTAGTTCCAAAAATTTTGAAACGTCCTACGTGTTGCCCTGTTGTCTCTATTAGTACAGATTGTTTCCTTCGCATTGATATTCTCTTTTTTTCTTACTTTCCCAAAGTCTTAAACTTTCGGTTATCATATGAAGTTATGCAGTAGGATCATTGTCTATGATTCTGTCTTCTGCAGGAGGAAGCAATTAAGAAAAAGTATGGAGGCATACTACCAAAGAAGACTCCTCTAATATCCAAGGTAATTGTTGGTCTTGTATCCGTCTTTTCTTCTTATCTCCCCACTGTCTGATGTTGCTATTCTAGTTTTCGCTGTATCAAGATAAAGTTACAAACAAACAAGTTCAAATTTTCTGTCAGGACCATGAGCGTGCTTATTTTGATTCTGCTGATTGGGCATTGGGAAAGGTACTCGTGGTTGTGGATTTTCTTAAACTGCAGTTGCTATGACACTTTTAAATGACTAATCTCTTTGCCTATCTTTGGTTCTTTTCACTTCTTCAACAGCAAGGAGCAAAGCCGAAAGGGCCACTTGAAGCACTCCGCCCAAAGCTGCAGGTATGATTTTCTTACCTCAAGATGGGTGTTCGTTCAAAGATCGGCCAACGCCAATCGCCAATCGCCAATCGCCAATCGAAAACTAAAATTGTAACCGTATATGCTGATTGCCTCTGCCAATTTTTGCTATACATCAAGTTAGTGTGTTTGCATTTGTGGTGGTTTTAATCTCTTATTTGTTCTTTTTCGTTGTCATCAGCCCACACCACACCAGCAGGGGCGTTCAAGGCGTTCAGCTTATTCTCGTGGAGGCGAAGGTGATGGTATGTGCAATCAATCACCAATAAACTTCTTGTACATGTTAAAGACCTCTTCAACACTCGAACTCCTTTTTCTTTTCCATATGGCAGATGGCGGAAATATGAACATTTCCTCGGAGGATCAACTAGATAGTGGCAGCGGTAACAACACTGGCTATGAGGATCAGACCCACCACCACGAGTAGCTGCTGCCTGCTGCGTTTTCGCAAATTAGAAGCTGAGCATTCTGTCATTACTAAAGTACCAGAGCGAATAACGTGAACAATGCCGGATTTTTGTACTGGTTGTAACATGTAACATGAATCGTGTACACACTGATGAACACATGACATTCATTTACTTAAAATTGCATGTTGGACGTATACATTATACACTGCAGGCAGAATTTTAACTGTTTATGGCGCTATTTTAACTGTTAAAACAAGCAAAAAGTAATAAGATTAAGCGACATTGGTTATACTGTAGTTAGCCAAGAAAACATTGCGCCCCGTGGCCTAATCACATCCTTCTCCGACCTGAGTCAACTCCGATTCTTCAACCGCTGGGTACACGATCAAGATTACATGTTAGCACTTGTATTTTTAGTGAAGTATCAATGTGCTTTTAATAACACCTCTAGCAGAAGCTATTTTGAGCAAAAACGCTTCCTACAAAAGCACTTCCTATCCAAACTGGTCAAAGAGGTAAGTGTAGGGATGTTTTAACTGCGATATTATTTGATGGTTAAGATTGCAGGTTACAAGGCAGAGCTCTTTGCTGAGCTGAAAGGAACTGAGCAAGTGTTGGAAATTGGTATTGAGACTGGTCCTAATCTGAGATACTATGCTGCTGATAGTGGTGTTCGGCCGGGGTTTTTGGCGTGGATCCGAATATAAAGATGGAAAATTATGCTAGGGCTGCTGCTGTGGCTGCCTGTCTGCCCCTTCGAATTTAGAGTTTATACAAGCAGTGTGTGAAAACTTCAAACTTCCCTTATGGCATTGCAGAAAAAACCGAAACTGGTTAGCAATAAAACTATTTTCCAATGCATAATTTATTGTTAAGATGATCACTGACTAAAGGAACCTAGTAAGATGCAAGTTTTTATTTTTTGAGCTGCTTTGTTTACCTGTGATTAAATTTTGCTTTTCAAGTTTTCGTTTGCATTCGCAGTTGTGTTTGCGTTTTGTTTGTGATGCAAGAAAGTTCTGTTTTTCATAGCCGGGAAATGCTAATCTTAACAGGTTGGGGAGGCTATTCCATTAGATGATGCTTCAGTTGATGCAGTTGTTGGAACTCTTGTGTTGTGTTCTGTTAAAGATGTCGATAACACTCTGAAAGGTAATTTAGCTTAAGAGGGGCACAATTTCCTTTTCGTACACTTGTAGCACGAGGTAATTGTCGTCTAGGGGTTACTACTTATGATTGTAGATGCCTTTGCATTCTAAGTTGATCGTTTGGGAAGCATCCGTTTTATTTCTTCAGCTTTCGAAAAAACTTCTCCTTCTTGCTGTCAAATGATGATGTGAAATGCGCGTTCGTTTTTCACACAAAGTAACTTCTGCAGTCTGCAGACCGTGTTAATCTAAAATCCGAATTATTAACGAGTTCATTTGTCCTGTGACCTTCAGATATAAAGAGAGTTCTAAGACGGGGCGGACATTACCCATGTTCGTGGAGCCTGTGGCTGCAAAAGGCAGTGTTGTTGTTTATCATTTTGTTTGCAACTGTATGGTGCTGCTGCAGATGGTACAATCCACAGATTCATACACAATGTTCTTGATCCTCTGCAACAAACCCTAGCTGACGGGTGTTGTCTCACCGGTTCTCGGACGTTAACCTTCACACGACCACCTTCTCCAGTGCCTCAATTATAAACCCTCAAGCAAGTGTATGGAATAGCTTGTAAGTGACAACTTAATATCCAAAAAATATTGATGGAGAATGTTGGCTAGATAAGGCGTTTCATGGCGGGTCGAAATTTGAGTTTGATTCTAATTAATAGGACTAACTCTTACAGTGCACCGAAAATTTTAAGTACATAAAAGTGGTTCCAATTTATGAGTCAAATTGTTTAATTTTTATACTCACGTAAGTCACTGTATAACGCCGTGTATGAAGCGTGATTATGAAACAATCGTGGTAACTACAACCTCAATGCAAGGAATTTGGCAACTTCACTTGGGCCTCAAGAGTAAATCCATATGTTCCAACTTCTCCTTCTTCTTTTTTAACGTATCCATGAAATAAATAAATAGACATGATTTTTTAATCCTACAAGAATAAAACAAATTCTATAACTTAGAAAATCATCAGCCAAATTAAATATATATTATCCTGCTTAGGTTGGTCCCATAATGTGTGTGTGTGTGTATCTCTCATGTCTAATTTAATATATAATCTGATTAGCTCCTTTCAATCTTATACAATTTAATATATAATCCAATTATGGGTATGAGCAATTAAAATAAATGTGAAGAAAGTAAGTTGAAAAAGAAGAAAAAAAAAATTAATGACAAATTTTTCATACAAAAAAAAAGACAACAACAATCATATCTTATTAAATTAAGTAAGGTCAGCTATATGAATTTTAAAATGTTATTACGTTCCATTTTGCATTGTTTTTCGTCAGCTCCAAATAGTTTATATCTTTTTTTTTAAATTATGAGAAAATTGGAAGAATAATTATGAGTCATGTCATGCACACAATGGCAACATAAAAAACCAATCTTTGCCACCTGTACAAAATTGTTAATTAAACTGCACCCAAAAGAGAAGGCAATTGATTAAGGGGTTTGATAAAGTTTAATGGGTATTACATAAAATTATGCAAAAAGGGAGGATCTTAATGCAAAAAGCTCCACTAAACATGCTCCTCCTTTTTCTCCCCAAATATATTTAGGGTTTTCCAGTTCTTCCTCAGTCGACAACCGGTCTCGCCTAGGTCACGGCACTGACTCAGTGAGTTTCTTCTCGTGCTTCGTCACTGTCGCCTAATTGTAAGCTCCTGTCTCTCTCTATTACTCGATTTACATTTCAGGATTCAAATATACCCAATTGCTTATATCCAAATTCTAGGGTTTTCCATTGATTTCAGCTCCCAAATGCGCGTTCCATCTGTTTTTTTTTCTTTCTTCACTGTAATTTTTGCATGAGTTTTTGGTGTTTCGAAGACTAAATTTTTAGTCTTTTGAAAAAAAAAATTACTGAGATTTTTGTTGAATATTCTATAAATATGAAAAAATGCACTTTCCGAAAGACTTGAAATTTGAGTTAACTTGGGTCGTTATAAAAATACCCTTTTGACATAGGTGGTAAAAGTAACTGGATTTGTCGAATTTATGTAATTTTTCGGCTCTTTGTAGTTTTAGTAGTTATCTCTATGCATTTCATGGTTTTTGTTTTAATAGCTGATATATGGTAGTGGTGATGGATTAGTTTGTTGTTGAATATTTGCATTGTGGTGTTTTATTTTGTCGAAAGCTTGAAGCGAATTGCGTATTCGGTGTTTGAACATAGCCTTGTCTGAGTTCATCTGGCTTGACTTTGTTCGTAGGGTTTGCCACTATGACCGTTGAAGAATTTTGAAAGTTTACTGCTTTGCTGAAGAAGTTTGGGGGTGCAAGCAGCATACTTATATTATGTCTGGTTAATGTGGAAGGAACTCTGATCCTATTTATACGTGAGTTTGCCCGTTTTATGCGTGAAGTTCATAAGGTCATAGAAAACTCTTGAGTACAGCATTACTAAGGTTAAGACGTTGCTTAGTACATCGTAGTATGATGTGTTGTACCAGTAGCCTTTGATAAGTGACACTTGGCATAAATGAGCATAACTTGTTTCTGTGATGACGAATTCGTGTGAGTAATGTAAATTAGTGAGCTGAGCTTCAGGAAGGTTAGTAGCAAACAAAATCAATCTCCTTGTGTGTTATAAAAAATAGCTAAAACGGGGTCGCTGTGTTGTGTGGCCGCAAGGCCACATGAATCACATACTGCCAGTAGGGACTGGTCAATGGGTCCAGCAGAGCCATGCTGGCAAACTAATACTAGCTTCTCACCACCCCCATCAAGATGGGATTTCCGTTTCCAACCTGAAGAATTACAGTACGGTTTTCACGATGGTATTCAGCAATATGGGTCTTCTACTTCATCAAACAGTAAAGGAAGTAGGGGCTGGGTGAGAGGCAACAATCTCTACAATCACCACTACTCAGCTTCTGATGGTGCTGGGCTGTTTTTAAGTGGTTCATCTGACCTTTCTCAAGGTCCTCAATGGACACCTCCAGCAATACAGGAAATCAGTGTAGATGATTATGAAACTGCAAAAAGGAGAGGTAATACAATTGATGATGAATCTTTATTCTGTTATATTTGTGCAAAAACACACATTATGACGTCTGAGATGAATTTCTACTTCTTGGCTTTAAATATGGCTACCAAAAGTGCAGATGAGTTATGTTTGGTAACCTCAATGATTAAGATATTTCTCGGATTCCATATATTTTTTCGGTTCATGTAGTTGGATTGAACTGGGCCATAGTACCATTTTATGCCTATTAATGATCTTACAATTTATCAATGAATTTGTGCAAATTATCTGCATGATTATTGTTTATATTTTTTAGCTACACATCTGCATATGCAGCTACTCCACAATTTGAGTGTATGTAACAGTCTCGTGAAAAATATTATTACATATATAGTACCCATTAACATCTGTGTGCATGTGTGTGTACTGTGAAGGTGTCACAAAAAGCTAAGCTATCTGAATTAGGTGATCTTATAGATGGTTCTTACTAACTATCCTATGTATATGTCCCATTTGGTTATTATAGATCATCTGTTGGACACTTCTGTAATGATAACTAGTGTTATGCTTGACTACTTGTACTTAACAACTTAAAATGCATCTTGTTCTTCTCGATCATGTAGGGTACTATTGATAAAGATTTTTTGGAGCTTATTGTATCTGATCTGGAACTCCATTCGTTTCAAGATCATTTCTATGAGTTAGTAAACTTGGATGTGGACCTTTGTTGTGCCCATTAGATTCCCAGATTCCGGATTGCAGATGATCGCAAGTTCAATTGACATTTCATACTTTTGAGATTTGTTGATAGAGTATCCTCGGGGATTTTCAAAGTTTCCATTTTGAAGGATTTGGTTATATCATTTGAAGTGTAGCCCTGATTAAGTTCTTGCCATTGCCATTGATTATAACAAACCATACTTAAACAATTACCATGATCATTAATCAGGTCTTTCAGCTTTGTAAAAATTGAGAACTGAAAATATATACTTATTAAGGACGTTCATTCTCAAGATTGTCATCGTTTTGCTAATATTCATGTTATAACTCGTTTTATTTTAACTTCACTCCTACTTGCTAGGTATAGCTTTGGGGAATACATCCTTTAGACCTACCATGGAGGTATTGTATGAGATTTTAACTTTCCTAGTTATCGGATTATGGAAAGTTGTTTAGCGTTTCCTTTTATGGTATCTTTGCAGGGAACCTCAGAAATCCAAGACATGGGGGGCTCCACCTCATCCCGTTCGGACAGTGGCGAGTCTGAACCCACTGTCAAGCCGTACCTATCTTCTCATCATACATATGCAAGTCGGCGTTCGTTCATGTCCAAACCTATTCATCCCTTGTCCTTTCCTGCACAAACTTCCCCCAGAGAGTCTTCTGATCTCACAGTTGCTGGGTTCCCAGAGTATGATTCTGCCACTCCTCAAAGAGATGGCCACCGCTGGAGTAGTGCCAGTAGCAGCATTGATTTTGCAGATGTCTCTGAGTCATTTGAGGCAGAGATTTCTGGTCGACCTTGTAATAATATATCTGATGGTTTTAGATGTGGCTTGTGTGAAAGGTTTCTTTCACAGAGATCACCTTGGAGTTCTCGTCGAATAGTGAGAAATGGAGATATGCCAGTTACCGGGGTCCTTTCTTGCTCTCATGTTTTCCATGCAGAGTGCTTGGAGCAAACAACACCCAAGACACGAAAAAGCGACCCTCCCTGTCCCCTCTGTGCCAGATTTGAGGAGGAAAATCTCCAAGAGCAGCAAGGCTTCTCAAGATTGCGGGCTGGTTTTCCAAGGCTTAGGCCAATTAGTGATGATGGGCCATCCAGGCCTTGGGGCTGTGCACAGGTGGGAGATTGCGTTGAAGGGGCTTTGCATGCTCCCCCGCGCAATAGTATGCTGTTGCTTAACAGGAGTCGCATAAAGAAAAATCTTTCTTTGAAAGGTAATTTGGGCAAAGAGTTTCCAGGTAAGCTAAGAAAAATGGGTTCTCACTCTTTGCAGCATTTGAGTGGAAAATCAGTCGACCAGGGAGCGGTTGGAAGCTCAAAATCAAAGATGACAGCAGGCCCGAGTTTTAAAAACTGAAGAAAACACATAGCTAACTGCAAGTTTGGAATCCGAAATTTTTCGCAATCGGCGATCGTTGAAGTCTGCTAATTGGTTGGGAAGTCTCCATAGATCGTTATATATCAACCGTGATTTGCAAAACCTATCGCCTTGTATAGATTCGATCTTGTGCAAATTTTGGTGGAAACCCTTTTTGGAAGTAGACAACTGCAATGTTTAACATTGTTATTTTGCCTCTGTATTTTGGTTGTGAATGATTTTTCTTCCCCCTGTGGAAATGAATATCTGATTTTGTCTGAAGACTTGAAGAGTCCTGTGTTGCACATTTTGTCTCGACAAGTCCTTCAAAGGAAGCTCCGAGTTTTTTTTTCGCCCAGTCGACTCAATCTCTGAATAGACGTGTCAGGGACGAAGTCAGAAATTTAACTAAGAGGGGGGCACCTTAAAAAATTTGAGCTCTATTTTTGTACAAATAAAGCTAGTTCTTTTACAAATGCTGAAAAAATTAATTTCAAAATGCCTAATTTTATTACTCTATTGTCTAATTTTGTGTTTAATTGTTAACAATCTAATCTAATGCTCATTTGTACTAATTAACCAAATACATGCAACTCAACAAGGTTTAGACATTAGTGTGAGAAAAATATACAAGACGGAGACGCATTTAAAAACTAAAAGAAGATTTTTACTATTATAATATGATTAATTGAATAACCTACAAAACTAAAAAAAAAATAATAATTAATTGAATAATTTGTAATGCCAAAAAAAAAAGGGATGAGAGGGGGGCATGTGCCCCACTGTAGCCTCACCTCCCTCCGTCCATGCGTGTCATGTCGATTACAAAATATTGTTACATTGTCATTTACTTTTCTTTTTTTAAAAAATAAATATATTTAGACTTCTAGTGACAAACACATCGACACGATTTTGACACTTATGTATTGAAGTGTTAATAACACACCAATAACATGGACAAGACGTCGATATTAAATAAACGGCTACGTGGTCAAGCAACATAAACCAGGATTCTCTCAGTATGAACAGAACCTTTCACATAAAATGTTGAAATTACAGACAAGAACAAAGATAATGGAAAGAAAAAAAAAATGGATTAAGTTGTGTGGGGAGTGCAACGTAACATATTAACATGCACATATTAATACATACAATTTCCCTATCAAATATTGGTCCTCTACATATCCTGCAATTTGCATGCATATATCTAAAGGATCTAACATGTTGCTGCAAAAACCTTATCATATCCTTACTGAAAATAACCATTTTTCTGGGCCAGATTTCTTTTCAGGAATCGGATTTCTTGGACCATCTCGTGTAATTACTAAGATGTGAGTGTAAAGTTCACCCTCCACCACAAAAATTGTTTATAACTAAAGTATATTATAATTTACCCAAGTGAGAACAACCTTCCTGAATTCAGATCCTCTCTGGCTCTCATAGTTCCAGTTCAAGGGAGGGAGATAGACCCGAATCCTTGATTTGTGTGAAGTGAGTCAGTGAATGGGCTTAGGGCACTAAAATATTCAAAATGAGCAGTCCAGATTTTTTTCGATCGATCGGCTCCGAATTAAGATTCGGAGAAAATCTCGATACAATTTTCCCATTGAAATTTTTTACCAATGGAAAAGGGGGTAGTGGAATATTTTCTGCGGGGCCCTAGTGTTTTTCCAGACTGGGGACCATCATCTCCTCCTTCCCCACAATCATGTGCTGAGCCGGGTTTGCCCCAGACAAATGCACATCCTGCATTTGTGAGGTGCCACCATGCCCAGATGTTTTGTTCTTTTCTTCGAACCATCAACTGTCACAATTTCCGCAGCTGGGCCATGTTTGAACACCACAAATGGAACTTTCACCCACTAGCCTATTGTAGCCATGTTATAGTCCCTTTCCTTGCCACAATCAAATTAAAAGCCTATTTACTCCTACAAAGATTTGAGATAGTATTGCGATTGTGACTAGATTATAGGCCCATGGGCTAAGTATTTAGGTTTTATATGATAATACAATATTCTCAACTACTCTAATTTACGAAATCGATGATCCAAAATTGAGAGTAAACGAGACACGCACACTGTATTAACTAACTGATCTAATTAACCACTTAATATTTTTATTTTACAGTACGATATTTTAAATCATTCTAATTTACGTGAGTAATTTAAACTTTAGTGAATGAGATAAAATACTACCTTTACCCATTGACGTAACTCACACATGCTTTTGAATTCGCCTTCCTGATGGGAGTGATAAAGTTTTGAAATTGTCAAAGAATGTACAATTTGAAACAAAAGATCGAAGCATATCCTTATTTTCCTTTTGGAAAAGGGAAAACCCTTCACCCTTTGTTTCATGCCATCTCTCTAAATTTGTGGGGGCATCTAGTCATGTTTAAATCTAGTAATTATCCTAACAATTATCATTTCGCAGCCGACAATAGTAATGTGATGTCCCAATTCAATTGATTTGATTAGCTTAATGAATGAAAATATTAACAAATCTCATCATGCATGATGCAAATATCTGTCGATCCTACACGACCAATGTGTCTCTTTCTTTTTCTTTCTTTTGAACGACTTTATAAATTACAAATGGTTGTTGTTTTTTGCAAAGTCAAATTCAGCTGGCGCTCAAACTGACTGGAATAAGGGTTTAAGAAGAAAGTAATTTTCGATGACAAAAGTAAAAAGTTTAGTTGCATGCATGCATGTTCTTAAAGAAGGCAGATTCTCTGTTCCTTTTTTTCCTCTACACTTCCATCATCTCTCTGTTTGTGTGGTCACGGCTAAGCCACGTTTTTTTGTCCTATTATCTCTATAAAAAATTAATAT
Source organism: Crataegus laevigata (assembly GCA_963580275.1). Lineage (NCBI taxonomy): Eukaryota > Viridiplantae > Streptophyta > Magnoliopsida > Rosales > Rosaceae > Crataegus > Crataegus laevigata. The sequence goes on from OY756940.1 coordinate 4,760,364, forward strand.
AAAATGTTGACGTGACTTAATCGTGACCACACAAACAAAAGAATGATGGAAGTGTATGAGAAAAAGAGAGCAGAGAAGCTGCCTCGTTCTTAACTAGTTATCTGCTGAGGTAATTAAACCAGCTCCAGGCTGTTTAAATTTAATAACAAAAGACTGGGGTTTTGCTCCTTTAAGGTGAGCTGCATGTGAAGGGGGGGGAGGGGGGCCATTACAGACCAAGCGTGCATGAAGAACATTACCAGTTGAGAGTTGAGGAAGTCCTAATGAAAGACTTAGTGCTCCTCCAACATGCTGGCCTCTTTCACGTGGGATTGTTTCCTAAAATGTAATAAACAGTACTTGCTCTGCCTAACCTAACTTCACTCTCTTCTCTTCGAGTCCAAGCAATCATTCCTCCTATGAAATACACGATGACAATTGATACATTTCAGACACTAATATTTATATCTTTAGCGTTCTCGTTTCAAGTAAATCTTCTTATTGGACTATGGTGTGAGATGTCTTAGTATTCGTTAGTTGAGCCAAGTTGAAAAGTAGTTTGTAATGAAACTTGAAGTGGGTTCGCTTTTGTGTAGTGGTTCCAAAGCTCATCACCTTGTCATTGGGCACGTCCTCAAACTCTGTTCTATACGTTTTAGTGGGTGACCATGTTGTCGTTCAATGGATTTTTACAGTTTCTTATCTTCTTTTTCATTTAGTGCAGAGCTGGATTCAATTGGCAGTGCTTAGGTTTTTCTTTTTCTCTATCATATATCCAATCCATGTCCCCATCTTATAACATGAAAAGTACCATTCGGACGGCCACAACCATATCACGCTCACTCATTTTTTATCCTTTCATAGAATTCTTTTCTCAAGGTCTCAATTTCAACAGTTGATAAATGGAGAATCCTGATCTAGCTATGCTTTAGATTTTTTTTTTTTACGATAAATATATATATCAACGTCAACTTTTAATATGCTTTCTTCTTAAGATGATAAAATCTAACATGTAAACAAAAATATATCAGCGATTGTAGTGCAGATTATCTCTTAACAAATTGTATAAATAAAACTTAGGCAATGCAAAAATAACATTTTCTTACCATTTTATTGTGTTTAGACGACACAATTAGTCTAACTGAAGACTTTACAATTACCATGTGTATGACATGCACCGAATGAACGAAAAATTGAATACGCAACTTCATAGTACAAAATCTTGTACTGTACAGTTTACCCTTTTAAACATTTTACTTTCTCTTCCATGCTTGCTGCTTGTACGGCCCTAGTAAGACAGATATTGTATCCACGTGCCGGACTTGGATCCTCTCCTGAGCTAAAAGAGAGAATCCTCCTGACCAAGGATTCAAGGCCGTTGGATTTTCATTCAACGGCTATAATTATTATAACTTTAAATAGACCTCCCTGTTTGTAGCCGTTGAATTTTCATCCAACGGCTTTGGATCCTTGATCAGGAGGATCCTCTCCTTGGGCTCAAGAGAGGATCCAAGTCCCCACGTGCCCTCCTAAATTTCGTACTCACTACTTTCAATTCGTAGGACCATTTTGCCGGCCACTGTGGTGGTGATAGAGTCCCTCCAAATTTTAGCAGCCATTAGTATGAGATATGGGATCTGCAGGGTTATCTGGACCCAACCCAAGTTATCATGCATGATATGGGCCTCATAATCTGGGGCAACCCAATTGCAGGAGCGTTGACCAATTAGAAATAAATTCAAGAAAAGTAAAAATCCAAGTATTTTTCTTTTCTTTTCTATAAAAAGAAACTCTTACCAATTGCACGTGGACATGTTTCCTTCACCAAACCTAGACAGAAAACTTGTTTCAAAAATATAAAATTCAAACCTCCAAGCAAAAAATTTCTAACTGATAGTTAAGGGGTAATGGTTGAAGTTTATGCACCAACTTGAACCATCACAATATACATATATCGTCATTAACACTACAATTTAGTGATATTTTTGTCTGCTCATAAATGATAGGTCTTAAATTCATAAATAACGAATTTGATATTAAATTATTATTAATCTGTTGTGCGACTTAACCAATACGCACTAATAATTAACGTTATATACATTTTTTTTTTTAGGAAAGACGATATATATTTCAAAAAGCCAGAAGGCTAATTAGTACATGAAAGGAAAACATCCTCTAAAAGAAGATCACAAATGATAGAGTGAGGTTCCTCGGTCCAAGTACAATCTCCTCCAGTGTGGAGGGCATAACGAGCCAGACGATGTGCTAGACGGCGGATGTGGGCAACAGAAGTAGAGGTGGCATTTTTGACTCGACCCGTTAACCCGACCCGACCAGACTCGTTAATATTAGTATTTGGGTGGATGCTTAACGGGTCGGGTCGCTAACGGGTGAATCCGTTAACAACCCGTTAGACCCGTTAATACCCATTAGCACACGTTAGTTGAGGATGTTTTAGTAATTTTAATAAAGTCTTAACAACAACAAAAAACTCTATGCACAAAAAAAAAAATTGTTAACGGGTCTTAACGGGTGACTCGTTAGCTTAACGGGTTGGGTTCGGGTGACTCGTTAACTTAACGAGTCGGGTTTAGGTGACCCGTTAGCTTAACGGGTCGGGTTCAATCCAACCCAAACCCGGTAAATCCGACCCGTTTACAGGTCTAAACAGAAGCTTCATTTGGGCCAACCCCAACGTTATATACATCTTATCATTTATTATAAAGTTTTTTCTTTATATTATATATTTATTGGAATAAATTGACTTAATATACAAAATATGGTTGATCTACTTGATCTACTCGTTGATTTTTTCATTGACTAATAATTAATAGATATAAATGTAATTTGAAGCGTACAAGTCAAACTTATCTACAAATTGTTAGAAACTATAAACCCTAAACCGTATGGCACAAGCAATCGCAAGGGAAGTAGAACTAGAAGTCCAAGCACGTGCATGCAAGTGTGACTGTAAACCTCTCTGTACGTACACACGTGATGGAACCCCCCCTCGTTGTTGCTTGCTTGCAATGGCTGAAAGATGTATGCTATGTTGCGTAAGCCATATGGCAGGATTAATTTGGATATTGTATGTCAGTTGCTTCAAATAGGGTTTCTGTTTGTAAAGTACTGAATGCAAGTTCATGGCTTATGTCATGGAACCTTTGGCCTGGCTATACGGCTTTTGTGATCTCAAACATGTGCTCGGTCGAGGAAGAGCAATTTTAGAGGCATTCATCTGTAAAGGTCGGTGAAGTATTTCTACAGTACTGAAAATCGAGACTACTGTGTGGTTAACCATCACATCGATTTAGGTCATGAATCAGGTTTTGTACAAACGAATTGACTCGAAAATGATAGCTTTAAATGTTATTAACCCAAGATTTCTATAGTTCGAACCATTTTTTCAACAAAAAGATTGCGTGACAAGAAGTTGGCAGTTGGCTTAATTTAGGGTAGACAAGATGAAATAATTTAACCTAAACCAAACATTCTCAAAATGTAGATTGCTTACTGAAATGTAATAATATTCATTTCTTTTAGTAATACTTAAATTCTTTACGTAAAAAATATATATATTCTTCTTCTTTTTTTTTTTTACTTTTTAGATAGCCTTCTTGATTTCAGCCATTGATTCTTGTTTCATTTGTTCAATCAATAACTGAAAATATATGTGAAAAATAAGAAAAAGTATGTAAAAATAATTTCTTTATAAGTATTTACCTTTTGTATATTTTTCCTGACGTAGATTTTGTTAGATCAAAAATGTTTTTCTGAGGTTGTACTTTGTTGAGAATTATCAATCTCATATTGAAAAAATGAGAGACATTGCATGCGTTTATAAAAGATTGGGTTGCTTCAGATTTTGCCAATTGATTTTATGGTAGAACCTTAACTTTCGTCATGGTATCAAAGCAGGTTGTTACAGGTATGAAGCCCAACAATCACACATGCTCCAGGTCACCCTATTGTGTTGTCTATGTGTTAAGCCTGAAAATTCGTCACACGGGAGAGAGCGTGTGGGCGTGTTGAGAGTTATCAATCCCACATCGAGAAAAGAAAAAACTTTGCATCTGCTTATGACAGATTAAACTACTTATCATATTACTAATTAATTTTATAGTAAAACCTCAACTTTCTTAAAAAATAACCGTTGTGAATCTGTGATAGTGAGGGGTCACATAACACAGAGAATCCAATAGATTTTCATGCACATTCGAACACCATGGGACATGCATGGCCAGGGGGGGAATTAGTGTGTAGTCGTTTGACTTCAAACTATTTTTACACCCTACTTAAAATATAAAGCAAGATCCAACGCACACTTTTTGCATAGACAACTTTTTAAGGGTTTATTCTAATGTAAAAAGTCAAGTGATCCATCATTAAATTAAAGGTTGTAACAAGAGGATCTATGCAAATCTTAAACATAATTAGTGTCGGCAGCATATTTTTCGTTCTACAATATCACTAGAGAATAATGTTGCACACGAGAGTTTTACTTTAATTGTTACAAATAAAAGAGGTTTAAAGTTGTTTAAGATATAACATGTAAAACACAATCATTGGTTACTTAGGGTTCAAAATTTCAAATTTTACTTAGGTTGCGTTTCTAATTTTACATTCCTCAGACTAGAAAGACAATCATTTTTACTCTTCTTCCCGTTTAGGAATGAACAAACACTTTAAACTTTTTTGCCACCATTAGTGCTTATTGTTTAACCAAGTAAAAAACCAAACCCTAAAACTTTGAAAGCACTTCATCATATCTTATTTGGGTTGTTGGAAGTGCCTTTACTGGCGCAGTGCTATGGAAGAAAGAATCCTAGAGGTAGGCGGGTTGGTTAACTATGAGGCAGCGTTTAAAACATAAAAGAAAAAGAGCATGCAGACAAGAAAAGCACTTCTGAGAAAAGCCAAATCTACCATAAAGACATATCTTTAAATTAAATTCAAGTCCCTCCTGCTTTTTGAGTAGGCAACAACTCCTTTGATCGCGGGCTTGTTCTCCTTCTCACATTCCCTTACTCGTAAGCCTGCCTCCTGCTTCTGCTTATAGAGCAATGTGCTGTGACTTTATAATTCTCTCTCTCTCTCTCTCTCTCTCTCTCTCTCTCTCTCTCTCCTCACGGACTTTTAATAAGAGACTGGACAGCATTCAAAATCACACCCAACTGAATCGTCTTCCTCCACCATTCTTTAATTTTTTTCAAATTTTTGTTTCATTCCAACTAGAGGAATTCTGTTGGTGGTACACATTTCTGTTATTTTTTTTTAATTTGTTTTATCTGCTCTCCGACTTCCTATACACTTTCATACTCTCCTATTTGTGCAGTCACGGTTAAACCACGTCAACATTTTATATTTTTTTAATAGAGATAATAAAATAAAAATAATTATAATATAAAATGTTGACGTGACTTAACCGTAACCGTACAAATAGAAAAGAATGAAAGTGTATGGGAAGTGGGAGAGCAGAGAATCTACCTCCGATTAGTTACGGGGCTTTTTATACACATTTTGACCTCCCTAACACTTCTTAATAATTATTGTCATTTGATCTTCTTCAATTAATCCGATTTAACGATTAAAAATTAAAAAAAATGTGTGAAAGATAAAAAGAAATATGTGAATAACACTTCTCTTAATATTCGTTTGATTATATCTTTGGGTTGAAGTCGTTGCTCCATATGATTAGCATGTGATGGTCACTTTTAACAAGCACAACGAAAGAGGTGAGACAAGAGATGAATAGAGATTATGAGGAGTGGCGAATTACAGTCATCCTCACGACGTATAGAATTAGCACTACTGCAATCTAATCAAATCTTTAATTCCCTTTTAACAGATTCTTATACTGTTCCAGGAAAAAAACACTATCATGCAAGTAAAGATTATGTGTTGCGTAAAGAAAGTTCAAGTTGTACCACAAAACCAAATTAGTAACACGAAGAAGAGTAGATTACTGCTTATGCTTACAAGGACATGCACGGTTTGATATACTGCCAGTTGATTTATCGTAGATCCTCTCTATTTTCTTCAAGCAGAAGTGTCAAATCAATAACGTTTTACTAATTAATCAACCATAAAGACAACATTTACATGTCATGCCATACGATTCGTGTCTGATGATTTCTGAATCTAAAATTTGTTCAATAAAAACTTATGAAAGGTTTAGTGTATGCTTGTAGTATTTTCTGATTCTTTAAATGGTGGATAATCAGATAAGCGATAAAGACTTGGACTTAAAATTGCACACCTTAATTATGTTTCGACATCATTTAGACTGTCATATATTAGTATATGGCCATACACAAAGCGTGTGAAGTTTTTTATTTTTATTTTTAAAATTGAAGGAGAGAGAGAGAGAGTGAAGAGAGAGGGAGAGATGTTTATTTTATTTATTTATTTATAGTTAAGTTAAGGGTAGGAACGTGAAATTATGTTATTATTTTTAATTTTTTTGTTATGATAAAAGATTAAATAATTTTTTTATTTTTTAATTGATAATAAATATTATATTAATATGTAGTTTAGATGATCGTTTAAGATTAAATCGAGCTATTGATTTGACTTGTAGTTGCACCTTGCCCGGGTGCAGAGTATCAAATCCTGAACTAAGGATGGGCCGGTGGCCACAGAAGGCAGCATGCTGCATACCCTTTCGAAACAGTGAAAGGTGTGAGAAAACAGAAAAGGTCACAAAATCTAAAACGCCATCACCATTTGATACGGGTCAGAAATACTTGGGACTGTGGACGGTCCTCATGGAATCTTATACAAAAGGACACAGTTGAAAAAGCAACTTGGACTGATGGACGTATCTTAACTACAAGTTGGTTATTGGCCGTTGAACTTTCAATTTTCAAATAAAATAAAAGATAAATTACAAAAAAACTACTTCAACTATTGGTTAAAAACAGTTTCATATTTCATCTTTAAACATTTTCAATGTCATACATTTTCTTACGAATTTGTTTCAATGTCATACCTCCCGTTAATTGATTGTCAATTCCTCAATTAAATGCTGACGTGCCGTGTGACGTGACATACTTTTTATTAAAAAAAATTAAAAAATTAATAAATATATATATTTAAACAAAAAAAAAAAAAAAACTGTAGCGCTTGCTTGCAACCCGAGAAGAAGAAGAAAAAGAAGAAGGAAGAAGAAAAAAAAAGGGTAGGGTAGCGCCTGCAACTCGAGGAGGAAGAAGAAGAAGAAGACGAAGACAAAGACGAAGAAAAAAGAAAAAAGAAAAGGGTATTGTCTACAACTTGAGGAGAAGAAGAAGAAAAAAAAAAGGGGTAGGGTAGCGCCTGCAACCCGATGAGAAGAAAGAGGAGGAGGAGGAGGAGGAGAAGAAGAAGAAGAAGAAGAAGGAAGAAGAAGAAAAAAGGGTAAGGTAGCGCCTGCAACCCGAGGAGAGGAAGAAGAAAAAGAAAAAGAAAGAAAAAAAGTAGCGCCGAAGAATAAGAAAAAAAATGAAAAAAAAACTTTTGAAAAAGTTAATATTTTAAATATTTTTTAAAATTTTAATACTTTTTTAATAAAAAGTATGTCACGTCAGCATTTAACTGAGGAATTGACAGTCAATTGACGGGAGGTATGACATTGAAACAAATTCGTAAGTAAAGGTATGCCATTGAATTTTTTAAAGATGAGGTATGAAACTATTTTCGACCCAATAGTTGAGATAGTTTTTTGTAATTTACCCTAAAATAAATATCTTAAAATAGTTTTGTAGTGTATTGCTGAAGATTTTCGAATTAAATTTTCGTCTACTTATAAAATTGACGTTATTATTTTAATTTAAGTTAGGGTAAATTGTCAATTTATTCTTTAAATTATCACCTGAGTGAAAATTAAGTTTCTAAACAATTTTTTTTTCAGAAAAAATAGTCTTTGAATTATAAAAATCTGCCAATTACATTCTTAATATTATATTCGAAGCTATATATTCAATTTTTTGTCAATTTAAGTCATGTTAGTTGCATGTAATACACATTAGAGGGTAAAATAGTAATTTTTCACAAAGAAATAGTGTATGGAGTTAACTTTGGAGGGTAAATTAGACATTAGATTTGCAACCTATATAAAATGTTAAGGGCTTATAGTCGAGAAAATAACGATATTTAACTCTAAACTATGTCAAGTGACTTAAGTTGACGAAAATTTGAATATAATAGTACGGATGAAATTAGTAATTTTTAATGAATTTAGAGACTTATTTTATCGAAAAAATAATTCAGGGACCTAATTTTCAATGAGGTGATAAATTAGAGACTAAATTGGCACTTTACCCTTTAAGTTATAATGACTGAGTTTATTTATGTTCTGAATGAGATTGGGTTACCCTCGAATCTGGTTCAAATTATAATGGAATGTGTCTCCACCGTTAAGTACCAAATTTGTTTCAATGGTGAATTAACGGATGGGGTGACTCCTCAAAATGGCATTCGGCAAGGGGACCCTCTGTCCCCTTACTTATTTGTTCTATGTGTTGAGAAACTCTCCCACTTAATTTCTACAATGGTGAACCGTGGGAGGTGGAAACCTGTCAAGGCTTCTCAATCGGGTCCCGGGGTGTCCCACCTCTTCTTCGCTGATGATTTAATTCTGTTTTCAGATGCCACTCCAAAGCAGGCAAAATTAATGAAGATGTGCCTAGACAAGTTTTGCAAAGCCTCTGGTCAAGCTGTTAACTTTGAAAAGTCTGTGCTGTATTGCTCTCCAAACACGCCCAGGGATGTGGTTAAGAGTATAAGTACTATCTGTGGATCTCCTGTCTCTGAGAGTCTTGGGAATTACTTAGGTATGCCTCTAATTCAGACTAGAGTTTCAAAGTCTACTTATTCGAGTGTTATTGATAAAGTTCAGAAGAGGTTGGCCACGTGGAAAACCAAGGTATTATCCATGGCAGGCAGAAGTACTTTAATTCAAGCTGTTACCTCGTCCATCCCAGTTTATGCCATGCAAACTACCAAGCTTCCTGCTAGTGTGTGTGACGAGTTAGACAAATTGAACAGGAACTTTTTGTGGGGGGATACCGATCAAAAGAATAAGGTTCATTTATGCCAATGGAGTATGATCTGTAGACCTAAAAGCAAGGGTGGTTTGGGGATTAAAAGAGCTCGGAATATGAACCAGGCTCTCTTAGCCAAGTTAGGTTGGAGAATTCATGCTAAAGATGCCGGTCTCTGGTCTCAAATCTATCAGGCCAAGTACCTTAAAGACTACTCTATTCTTGACCCCAAAATTCATGAAAGAACCGACTGTTCTTACTCTTGGAAAGGAATTCTTTATGGAGCTAAACTTCTTCATCAGGGAATGACTTGGCGAACTGGCAATGGTGAAACTGTGAAATTCTGGAAAGACCCATGGCTCCTAAATGTCCCTTTAATTGATAGTGTTGATACTGATCATATCTCCAATATTAATTGTGTTGTCTCTGGTTTTCTAAGTAATGGCTGGTGGGATATTACTAAGCTTAGAGATGAATTGCCAGAGGATATGGTTCAAAAGATTATCTGTCGACCTGCTGGTACTAAGGGTGCAGGTATGGATAAAATTATTTGGGGTTGTACTAATAATGGAGTTTTCACTGTTAAGTCAGCTTATAATCTTTTATTTGATATTGAAGAATTGCCTGACTCGTGCTGGGATTTTATTTGGAAAATCAATGCTCCACCTAAGATCAAAATTTTCCTTTGGCTGATGAGTAAAGGGAGATTGCTTTCAAATGAGCAACGAGTTAGAAGACATTTTACTTCGGACTCGTCATGTATGACCTGTTGTGGGCCAATGGAATCCATTGCTCATATCTTTAAAGACTGTCCCAGGGCTGTGTGTATCTGGGAAAGGATGGGAGTTCCTTGGCAGTTAAGGAACACCCAAAATCTTGACTTCACGGCTTGGCTCCTGGCAAACTTGAAAGTAAATTCAAAAGGGACCAATGGGAGTGATTGGTGCACCTTATTCCTTTTTACCTGTTGGCATATGTGGAAATGGAGAAATAAGCAGATATTTGATGCCAATTTCATTATGCCTATGAACCCAAAAGCGATCATTGTGAGAGATGTGGCGGAATGGTTGAAGGCTTGTTTGAAGTCTTCAGTGAGCCCGGTGAAGAGGCAAGTCTCTCTTTCCTGGGATCACCCTGATATAGGATGGTGTAAGCTAAATGTGGATGGTTCCAGAAGGACGCACTCTAGTCAAATTGGGGCTGGGGGCATTCTTAGAGATCATAATGGCAACTGGCTAGGTGGTTTTGCGGTGAATCTGGGACAAGGGCAGGTTTGTGAGGCTGAGGTTTGGAGCTTATACTTTGGGATTCAGCTTGTCATTGATAATGGTATTACTGACCTTCAAATTGAGATGGACTCCTTGGAAAGCATTAGACTTTTGAAGCAAAACCATGCAGATAATTTCCATCCTTTGGAAACAATTATGCAAAGCTGCAGAGTGATGATGGAGCACATGAGAAGGTGTGAGGTGACCCACATCTACAGAGAAAAGAATATAGTGGCGGATCAGTTGGCTAAATGGAGTTATAATATGGATATTGGTATTATCGTTTTTGATGAGCCTCCTGCTTGGATTAGATCAGCTCTTCTTGATGATGCTGATGGTGTTTCTCGATCTCGTTCTATTGTTGTTCCCTAGTGCTTTTTGGGTGTAATCCCCGTTTCTTTACCAAAAAAATAAGAGGTTATGTTGTCAACCCTGAGTAGCTTGTGAAACGATACACTACGAGACATGTATTTCAATAAACACAAAAGTTTCTCGGATTTTAGACACAAATTGGAGTGCATCTTTCGCGTATCAGATCCGATTTTGAAATGCGTTGTCTGTTTCTATTTGTGTTTCTTTCATCTGGGTTTTATAATTTAATGGTTCTGTGTGGAAAAATCTCTCAGAAAACAAAAAACTCAAAAAGGAAAATCGGATAGAAGCCAAATGGGTTTTGAACAAAGAACAATAAGCCAAACAAATGCATGTGCGGCAGCTGCAACTTGGCGCCGTTGAAGGACTCAACGGGTCTCTTTCACCAGACAATGGGCACATATCTTGAAAATGCACGAAGTTAAATAAGTTCGTTAAAACTGTGCCAAGAATATTACTTTTACCTCAATCAAGTAAATCGATGGATATTCCATATTATTTTGATTTATGACGAAAAAAATTAAAACTTGGTACAATGTTGAGCTGTCACTATGAAGTTATTCACGTATGCGATCCAAATTTACCACAAATATACGAACGTCTTGGGCCACCAGCAATTCCAAGGAAAGGAAGATCCAGCAGGTGAGATCGATTTTCCAGGTTCAAACTGTCGATGCTATACCAGGGCCGATCATCGGGTTTACGGAGCAGACGCCGAACGAGTAGACTTCTCCCATGACGACGTCCTGGTAATCTCTGTCCAATTGGCCATGGTAGAGTGACGGTGGACAATGACAGTAAAGTCAACATTCTTCAATTTTACGTGATTAAAAATATGGGCTTCAAGAGCACAATCAGACGCCGGAAGGAGGCCTTCACCGGGTTCAATGGCAAGTTGAACATGAGCATCCTTCATAAACTCATCTCAGTTATGATTAAACTTGCCTCAAATTGCCAATTTTCTTTTTATATTAGTGAACAGTACACATGACAACGAAGCCGTACAACAAAAGGTATAGCGTTAAAAAAAAAAAAAAACTTATGAAGTCAATAAACATGGTTAGTGCTGCTACCACGAATTACTTAGATGACCTAAATTTTCTACGTGTAATTTGGACACTAGTTAGATGATTGAAAACACTAATGCCGAGAATCACGGTCTTATTAAGATCTCGCCAAATCAAGTTGGAATCGAGAGGTTATCGTTTTCCATGCAATCTTATCTTATTAAATACAAATCAAGATTCAAGATCTATGTTTAGTTTATGTGATTAACAAGCACCATTAATTAAATATCATGTTTAGTTTATGTGATTAACAAGCACCATTAATTAAATATCAGAAGAAAATACAAGGGTGCATTTTTGCTCGGAGGAGGATTTTCTGCCCTCCTCCTTCTCGTGTCCTCTTATGCTCTCCTGTTTTGTGTGGTCACGGTTAAGCCACGTCAACATTTTATATTATTTTTTTATAAAGATAATAAGACAAAAATGAATAGTAATATAAAATGTTGACGTGGCTTAATCGTGACCACACAAATATGAGGGCACGAAAAGGAGGAGACAATCCTCCTCCTTTTTGCTCACCCCCACATTAACTTGGGTGTATGCTCACCAGTAACCACTCATCTCCAAGCTTGCCAAGTGTCCCCTTGCCTTAACCCCGGTTAACTGTGATTTAATTACTCTTTATTAATTTAATAAAGAAATAAAAATAAATTAAAAATAGACAAATAAAAAACCAAGTATGTAACTCACTTCCTGAAGCTTTTATTCAGTTTCAAAGAAATTGTCCTCCTCCACCAAATCATCCATTGCGTTTCGAATTACAGAAATTATCTCCTAATTGTAATTTTATTTATGTATAATTTTCTACTGGAATTTGCTCGAGCATTTGAAGCAGCAATGACGACCCTTTATTCCTCTCACTTGTTATGTGCTTCCTCCCACCACCCCACGCCATCCACCCACAATTTGGAACAGTCTTCTGGGTACAAATTTTCTTCACTTATCTGTGCATCTTTGCTTCGGGTGAATGGAGGCAACCTGTGCTCCTTTCTCACGATGTCGATGGACTTCATCCCGTCAAATCAATTCACCCATTGCCCTTTAAATTTGTATTAGAATTTGAGATTTGAGATTTGCGATATTCGCCCAAATAACAGAAAAGGGGGAAAAGTGACAGAGGAGAAAGATGGGAGGAGGGAGGAATAGGGGAGATGGACGGTTGAGGTACAAATATTAATTAAAAAGTTAAAAGATAAATGTCAAGATGATTATTAATGTATTATTATAGTAAAATATTAATAACAAATGAAAATGTTAACCAGGATTAAAGCAAGGGGACACTTGGTTTCATATTTAATTCATATAGGTGACGAGTTCAATATCTAATTACAATTAGATCACGTTGTTAATTACCCACACCTCCCATTTCGAGTTGATTTTTGTTGTATTGAAAACAAAACAACCTAAAACAATACTTGCGTCCATCCTAAGTGTGCACTTTCTTGTTCAATCAGTTGTGATTAAGAAAATCTCTCTGTAATTCTTTTGTCTAATGTTTAGTAAACACCCCTAAATGAACCCTAAGTTCGATCAACTTGGTGAAGTTTGTTTTATTAAAAAAAAAAAACCACTAATGTATGGGGTGTGCTATCCACACACTCTAAATTACTTCTCACACACCCTTGTTAATTTATGTCTGTTGATCTTCTTCAATTCATCTGATCCGACGACCGAAAATTAAAAAATTGTGTGAGAAGTAAAATGAAATGTGTAAATATCACACCCCCTAATGTATACCTTATTCATTAAGTTGTTATTAACGAATATTCATAGTGATTTTTTCTTTTATACAAAAAGGAGACTGCGATTTCGCCAAGACAATCTACCTTTATATATTTTAGATAAATCACCCATCTTATTTCAAATAAATCTCTAAACTACGATTTAAATAAAAATGCTTTGTTATGCTTATAATATTTGTATGATTTGTTAATCATATTTTGAGAGGCAAAAGATAATACACTCTTGAAGTGGACGCAAGTAAAGAAAATAAATAAAATAGTTGAGATTTTAATAAGATGGAGGTCTTGTTCGGAAAGGCATCTGGAGATGATCCATTTTCATCTAATTCACCAAGTTTGGAATTCGGATTGTTGAAATTTGATTAAACGGCTACAATTATTATAATTTTTAAAATAATCTCTTATTTGTAACCGTTTAATCAAATTTTAACGGTTCAAATAATAAATTTAGTAGATTAAGTAAAAAGGGATCCATATAGAATCTATTTCCGTCTTGTTCAACTAGAAGACACCTAAGCTACTAAAAATGTCATCACCCATGTGCTTCTCCGAGTGTACGTGGACCTTTTGCTTTCTTTTTCTGATTTTCTTCCTGTTATGATTTGATAGAATCATCTGCAGTAACCCAACATACTTGAAAACGAACGGACGATTACAGTAATTCAATATAACTACCATAAAAATTTGAAATTATATATGATATATAACGAATTTACCGTTATATAGTGTGTCCAGTTATATAACATCTCAATAATCAATTGTATGTTCATTTTTTCCGCATACATAGTAATGCTCAATACAAATTAACTCGTTTTATGTAAGTTATTCTTTCAATATTCACAAAGGGTAAACTGAAGATGATTTTTTTATTTTGTTGCAGAAGAGTGCCATTTAACGAAGACGGATGAAATACTCATGGATTCATGAGTAAAAAATGCTCATTCAATTCGTTTACCAGAAAAGATTTGGGAATTGAATTCCTCCCTTCCTGCCCCAGGTCCTAATAAACGGCTGTATAATTAAAGCTTCTTTAACTTTGTGAGATGTGTGTCTCAATGTGTGCCATTGCAGAGAAAGAGAGAACAAGAGAGACAAAAGACACAACACATTTCTCTCTCTCTCTCTCTCTCTCTCTCCCCTGATTGAGACAGCAAACGTTGTGGTTCAAGATAAAATCTCCCTGCAAATTTTTATTCGTGCACATTTCAGTTCTGCAATAATCTAAATAAAGCTGTTAATTTTCTGTTAGGTAAGAGAGATTCTGTCCGAAGCAAGAAAACCCAGCTCACCAAAAGTCTTTAAGCTCTTTAAAAATGGTTGTTGCGGTGAGTATGGGTTCCTTCAAGAAAAATCTACATAATAAATATAATATTCACATGTAGGTTAGTCACGTTGGTTTAGAGCAGTCTATTCGCCTCTATTTTTTGGGTTTGAATTTCATTTTTGCGGATTATACTAGACGTTGGTTAAGTTTGTTAACTAAAGACAATCTCTCTTACGCCTGAGTTCGAATTCTCTTATGTCTCTCATTAAACTAAATTAGCTTAAATATTGGTTTGTAAAAAGAAAAATATAATTGATAATCTAAATAATGAAAAGAGAGGAGGAAAAGTAAAAGCAGAGAGAAGCATGGAAAACAAACAAAAGAGGGAAAAGGTTATTTGCGGCAAATAGCCGATGCTTGCATGTGAGGTATGGATTCCACAGAAGGACACCCCAAAAAACCACCATAACTCACTTTCATTTGGGAAATTTCCCCCACAAAACCACACGGTTTATCCTCCAAAACTGCCCTTCCACCCCAAAGGGTTTTGGGTTTAAGTTTTAACTATTTCAAAACCAGTTAGCCCAAGCAGTTCATGGTCCCCTCCCCAAACATCTTAAATAACAGAACTAATTAAAAAACTAAAGTTTATGTCAGTGGCTCAGTGGCCATTGTGGCTAAACAGTAAATTCTCCTAACCCGACCCCTACCCCTACCTCTCCAAAAGTTCTATATAATCCTTCCTAACCCCTCCCACTTTCCTCACTCATCTGCCTCCTCCCATTTCCTCTCCCCTGTTTTTTCAAGCCTCATTCGTTTCCAATCCAAATGTAATAATCTTGTCCCTCTCTCTCTGCAAATTTTAATTAGAAATGCTTAATGGTTTCCAATCAAAAAGCTGCATTTTTTCTAAAGTGCTTAATGGTTTCACTTCTTTGCATGCAGGAAAATGGCTTCGTCATCTGTGTTTTTCATGGCGGGTCTTCTTGCAATGTTGGTTGCCTCTGCGCATGCTTACGGCGGAGGCGGGTGGGTTAATGCTCGCGCCACTTTCTACGGAGGCGGTGACGCTTCCGGCACAATGGGTATGCACCAAAACTACAGAAGATTCCATTTTTACTTCCTGTCACTATTTTTAAGTGCCCTTTCTGACCTCTGACTTCTGAGTTTTTGGGATTTTGTTTTTGAAGGCGGAGCTTGTGGTTACGGCAACCTCTACAGCCAGGGGTACGGAACCAACACTGCCGCGCTGAGCACTGCTCTGTTCAACAATGGGCTGGGGTGCGGATCTTGCTACGAGATTAGGTGTGTGAACGACCCCAAATGGTGTCTGCCGGGCTCCATTGTGGTCACCGCCACCAATTTCTGCCCGCCGAACAACGCCCTCCCCAACAATGCCGGCGGCTGGTGCAACCCTCCCCAGCACCACTTCGACCTCTCTCAGCCTGTCTTCCAGCACATTGCCCAATACAAAGCCGGAGTTGTGCCCGTGTCTTACAGAAGGTAAAACCCCCTAGTTAAATTTCAACATTTCATAGCTAAAGATCCATACTTTATCCCAAAAAATCATTAATTTTATGAGAATTTTTGTAGGTTCTTTCTGAAAATTGCAAATTTTTTGTGGGCTCTTATCAAAATTACCAAAATTTAGTGGGATTTTATCATGCTCTTTTAATATTGCATTATATTTATAAAATAAAAAAATTGGAAGAAGGGCACTAAAAGAATTTTACAATTAAAAATTCCTCGAAATGAAAGAAGGGCATTAAAGGAACTTCATGGCTACAAATCTGATGGAGCATGACATGCAAATATATGTTGAAATTTTCTCTCTCTAATTGAGGTGTTTTTCTAATTTTATTTTGTTGGGTTTTTGTAGGATACCCTGCAGGAGAAGGGGAGGCATCAGATTCACAATCAACGGACACTCCTACTTCAACCTGGTCCTCATCACAAACGTTGGTGGTGCCGGTGATGTGCACTCTGTTTCCGTCAAGGGGTCCAGAACTGGCTGGCAAGCAATGTCCCGAAACTGGGGGCAAAACTGGCAATCCAACAGCTACCTCAACGGCCAAGCTCTCTCCTTCAAGGTCACAACCAGTGACGGCAGGACTGTTGTCTCCTACAATGCTGCCCCTGCTGGGTGGTCCTTTGGGCAGACCTACAGTGGTGCCCAATTCCGCTAGGGCACACCCACGCCACCTCCAAATTTACCCTCCATATTTAGCCATTTCCTAGGTCATTAAATATATACTGAATTATAGTTAAGATTAGTGCGACTCTTAAGTATACTAAGATATTAGTTAGTATTCTGAGTCTCTGAGTCACTGAGTCAAGGTCTTTGGCCTCTGCGGTCAAAGGTGAGTAGGGCTTATTTTAAAAGGGCTCTCCCATCAAGTTTTAATTTTTGAATTATATGTGTCTTGGGTGTAGGGTACCCTACTATCTTTGGGACCCCAACTCCTTCTTGGGTATTGTTTCTTTTTACTTCTGCGGTATTTGTAACACCAGAAGTTGGCAGAGGTGGTGGACTTTGACCACCCGCCATTAGTGTTTTGAAATATTACTAGCTTTTTGGGCTTGTTTTGGAAGGGCATTATTGTAATTCAGCAGAGACTGATGGTTAATTCAGTATTGTCCTTGGTTGTTATGTTTGAATGTTGTTGAAGGCTAAATGTAAATTTTCCTTTTTCTACTTAAGTAATGGATTTGCTAATTTACTATTTATTGCTTCTTATTTCACCTTGTGCAAATAATCAATCATTTTGTTCATCTAATTTGTGCTTGTTTCAATGAAGAAACTAGATCAATAATGCATATGTGGGTTAAATCAAATTGTATAAAAAATAAAATAATGTAGACATGAGTTATATCAGTTGGTCAAAAAAGTGTGTTTCAGCGCTCAAGTTCTAATTCTCAGCTTTGTAATTACTAACAAAATAACCTTTACTCCCAAGACTAAGCAAATTCATAGTTCTTGCATCTGAATGAGTAGGTTTGATAATCAGTTTTCTAGGTTGTGTTCGATGCAATAACAAATTATAAACATGAGAGAAAAAGCATGAAGACATTGTCTAGTTAAAGTAATTGCCAATGGTAACGAGTTAGAAAAGTATAATGTTAGGGATGGCAAGGAATGAAGGAAATGGGGATCAAGATTAAATTTCATGTGTCTGGCCAGCGATAGGAATATATTGGTACGGGCCTGCCCTAAACCATAAGGGCCAACACGAGAAAATCCAATAGGGCAGCATGACCACGACCACGTAGCTAACTACTTGGTTAGCCGCTCACAAAATGTGAGTTATCGTTCGTTGAGAATTTGTAACTACATGAGACGGATGATATCTTAAAATAAAGGGCCATTTCCTTTGTAAGAGTGGTCTAACCAATCACGCGGTCAGACTGCCTTATTTTCATCCTTTACATCTAGCTATTTTCACAAAGCAATATAATATCTATGAGCAGAAATTTTGTGTGGTGGGACTGAATAATTGATTGGGTTACAACGTTACATGAATTGGAGTAAAACATCTGTAAAGACATTTCATATCTCAAACTTTTCAACGTCTCATCCATTGTCCCTTTGCTTTCCACGTCCCTTTCAACGTCGATTGCCTCAAAGATTCATACCAGTTAACAACAAACGATTTACCAGAGGGAGAATCTATGCAGGAAACTTCACATACCCAATTTTTTTTTTTTTTTTTTTTTTTTTTTGTGTGGTTTCATTTAAATGTTTTGCTGTGTGTATAGACAGACAGCAATACGGAATAATAGCTGTTTACGCGTATACGTAACTATTTTAGTTTTGTGTGTCCAATTATTATTTATTTTTTATATAATAAATGAATAAAAGATTAGCTTAAATTCTAGATTTTAAATCGTGTAAACTTTTATACTTTCTACGCTTTTACTATCCGTTCGGTTATCATAAATTACTTGAACTGAATAACTCACTATATATTTGGTTTAAGTACTATTTAAATTTCAAAGAACGGGGCTTTGCAAACGCAACAAGCACTTGCCTTGTCTCACAAGTAAGTGCAGCCTGCCAGGTTCCGACCTCAACGGCAAAACGATTGATATAGAGTTAGAACCTTAGCAACTTTTCTAGCAATTTGTAGCTAGAGTCTAGAAATACATCTGACATCATAGAATTTTAGCAAAATCATTTGCCTTGGTGTTCTTCTACACTCCATTATCTTCACAAGCTCTTCAAGACACCAAGTTGATGTTGCGTGGCTCCTCGAGAAGACGATGACGGAGACCCTAGACCCTTGGATTGCCTGCGTCAGTACGGCTGTTATATTTTGCCCTCGTCTAATTTCCTCGTCGCTATTACATTAAGACGTTGATTCCGGCATCTTTTAACGCCAGTGGCGGAGCCAGAAATTCATGCCAGGAGGGGCCTTTAAACTAATGAAAGAAATTAGAATTTTTTTTTAGTAATATCATGGAAAATTTGAATCAAACAAGAGTGATGGAGCTTTAAAATTTGTATGAAAAAATTAGTATTGAGAGATGTCATAGTAAATAAAATATGTGTTAACATTTAACGCAAAATTGATAATAACGTTATAACTAGCTCAAACTATTATTACGATATTTTTCTTTTAATATTATTGAATCTTCCTCTCGAATATATATACCTTGTTTTATATGAACTAACAAAACAATAAGCTATTATTACGATATTTTTTAATATTATTGAATTTTCCTCTCGAATATATATACCTTGCCTTATATGAACTAACAAAAAAATAATTGATTTAAAAGAAATCAGAATGTTGGCAGAAGGGTAGTTATATATGGTAATTGGTAAAAGAAACCAAAAATAGCTTTCCATCAGTAGGCGTTGAACTCAAGACCTAATGAAACCTCTAAAACCTAGTATGCCAACACACCACATGCACATTATTGCAAAAATCACTACACAATTGATATAAATTTAATTTCAGGATAGGCCCTGGACTACCCTAGTCCCCATGTGGCTCCGCCCCTGCGTGGAGGTGGTTTCACCCCTCAAGCTCAAGAACATGTCGTACGTACAATGTTTTGAGGAGGAGGAAGAGAAGAAGGATTCATATGCTGTCCTGGTAGTGGTTCTTAATTCTCTGATCACAACAGAAACGTTCCAGTTGTCCGTCTGCTTAGGAGGAAGGCATGTTTAACCCAAATGGATACAGATCCTCGACTACTTCCATTTTTTACAATTTTTTGAACTTTTCATTTTTGTTTAATTTTTAGTTAACATTTTTCATGCTTTAGAAGTGCAAACCAAAACCATATCGTCTCTAAAATTGGAACGAAGCAGAGAAGATTAGCGTGGCCTTGCAAAAGGACGATACGAGACCGTGTATACCTTGTATAGTTGCTTTGTGGTTCCAACTGATGTTTTGCGGTGTGCAGACATTAATTTACACAAAAGAAAGGAATTGTGAAAAATTTCCTATATGTTATGGTTTTTGTATATTTTTATATGTACTTTTATTTACAGCTCAGATTACTGAGAGGGGAAGCAAGGGAAGACAATGTCCTAATCTGCCACTAGAAACCTTGACAGCCAAAGACATGAAGGGGGCGGAGGGAGCCAAAAAACTCAGCAGAACACCTATATTTCTATATGTATTAAACACGCAGAAGATCTCATTATAGTTTTGGTGCTTCATTCTTCGCGCATCAGCACCGTCGTTTCTTCTCGCAGGGGGGACTAATCGCTAAATGATAGGACCGTTTTGTGTTGAACCCGCACTGTACACTCGGTGGTTGCCTTCTATATTACCACGACCAAAAAAATATATGACTGCGAAAACCTTGATGGATGAGTATGTTTTTCAAAGCATTCAGTTGGATTTCTCCAGCAACTCCCCATCGGTGGATGAACGACAAAATCACCCATGGACTTCAGTTTGTCTGCTGCATCAAGCAATAGAGATGCATTTAAGAATTCAATACAGTACACAGAAGTAAACCTTCCAATTAGTAGGACAAGACATTGCAATAACGGGGTAAGTCAACATAATACAGAGATGCTTTCTAAGGTGGAATATGCAGGTTTAAAGCAATGGGAGGAAAACAATTGACTTTGCAGTTTGTCTCCGAAGAAAAATAAATTGGATTACATTGTAGCTGAAAGAAAAATCACATTAACAGTATAATAATATACATGGAGAAAACAATGTTATAATAAGCAATGTCTAGTTTTTACGTAATTCGCTACTCCAGCAAAGGAAGCCATGCTAGTAACAAGCAAGAAAAATTTATTGAGAAAATCAGGGAAGAGAAACTGACCTGGGAATATAAATGCTCATCAAACATGGTAACCGCACAAGGACCAGATGTAGAAGCCCAACTATGCTGAGTGGGGTAAAACTCAGGTCTAGGAGCTTCAAAGCTTCCATTAACTTGATACTCAACAGGGTTTTCTTGAGGACTCATTTCTGCCGGTGGTTGGAATTTCGTATCAGTCAGCATATTGAGATTGTACGGAAGATAGGGAATGTGCCCACCCAGCTGCAGATTCAGCGGTGTGGTTCTGCTTAAGTCATTTAGAATACCATTTTCTTGTCCAGAAGTAGAAATCTCTGGACTTTTTCCTGTGCCAAGGTAACCAGAATAACTACCAAAGGAGGAACTTGCTGAGCATTCCATATCCCTATAACAGGAAATAATTCCACTGAGTTAACACTTTTCAGATACAGGCAATCCATTAGATGAAATTCGTAGATTTTTTTTATCAACAAAAAATTAGACGAGTGAGCCATTTAACGTTCTATGTTATAAAGAGCGTCATCTTATCGCATAACTGTTGCTTTTCTTTTCAATTATATTTCCGTCTTGCACAACAAAAATTCCTAGGAGAGCTAGTATGTACTTCCGAACAATCACTCACCTATGGGGAAGCAAGGTTGCATCCTCAGGTAAAATTATATGTCGGCTTTCATTAGTCGGAATCCATGACAAAGGCTGGAGCTGCTGCTCAGCATTCATGCTGAAGGGTATATGCAACCCATTTTGGAACTGCAAGATGAGAACCATAAAGATATTATGTTTGCCAATATCGTACCGGTAAGTAAATAACACCTTCAAAAAGTTTTTCATATCAGAAAAGTAGCAATGCTTTACCTGACTAGTGCATTTTATCGACATAAGTTGCTGCTTTTGTAAATTTTCCTGCCAGCGAAAAATTGGATAGCATTAGTATCAAGAGGTGTAGAACTAATCATTGTAGCACAAGGTTCACTTGAAAACTACAGAGAAAGGATTTGAAAAAAATTATACATTCCTTATTGTACAATTGTAACAACTCTATTTTGTTTGTAACTGTCAACGGTTTCTTGCTGAAACTCCAATGATGTAATACTCACTACTATTCAAATTCTAAATTTCTAGTCTAAGGCAGTACATCGTTTCAGCAACTTTCAATTATCAGTGGTAAAATTTCAATGGCATATAATATTGGAGAGCTAGGCCAATTACAATAATTAGAAAATCTTAAAATTTGGAACCAGACAATGAGAACACTTCCCAGAGTTGACCCTATCAAGCGCAAGAATTCTAACATCGGGCAGGTATACACTAAATTTCTTCATATAAAACCTACAACTGGATGAAGAGGATACCTTATGTGTTCGAATCTGGTTAAGCGATTCTCTAAGTGAATCTTCCATATGCCCCAACTGTTCTACACTGTTGATCTTATCAGGGCTAGTCCAACAGCTGCAGAATCCAAGATTGGTATAGCATTAGTTTAGGGGGTCATAGACCATAGTAAAATTTCATTGAACTTAAATTAATGAAACGTAAAATATGGCTCACGAACCAAATTTTCAGGTATTCACCTTAGTCTCTTTTTTATTTCGGAAAGTTGGGTTTGCAGTAAACTAGACTGGTTACTCAGATCCTGTCGGAAAAAAAGAGAGAGAAAGAGGAATATAAACAGCATGTAACAATGAAAAGTTAAGACCAATAAACTCGAATGGTGAAATATCGCATCGGAAATATGGGTTTGCATTCTTACCTCAATCGTTTGAGAACTGAAACAAAAAGAATAGAAAAACATATTAGTTGTAATTCTTGTAATTCCATGATTTCTGACAACATTTTAACCTAGTGTGTTAGCTTGTGTACCTTGTACCCAAAAATTCTTGTATATTAACGTCATGATCCAACTTCTTGAATGTTTTCTTCAGTGCCTATACTTTCAACAAGAAAAACAGAAAATTAAGTAAGAGACAGCAGTGGTAGTATCCAGATTATATCCGAACAGAAAGAAAAAAAAAAAAGGACAATAACATCATTAATAAATAAATAAAGGGTTATCAAAAGGGACTTACTTCGAGGCTTTCCAATTTCCTGTTAGAATCCAAAGACATTAAATTTAGCTAGGATACTTCAAAACTTAATTCAGATACATGATTGTTTCTTTGAGCGAAGAAATTACCTTTTAGCTCTTTCCTGTGGAGTAAGTTGAGCAAACTTGGCTATAACATCTTCAATGCTACTAAAGTGAACAAGAAAAAAGAAAAGGGCAAGTTACTGATCATTGATTCCCAACGAAAGGTTATACTCTTACAGACGAAGGCACACAAAACAAAATTTCATCTACACATGATTTCATAAATGCAAGTGCACGATCGCTATTTACAGCCCTCGTTACCAATAATGTTATACAAACTAATCTCCATTTAACAATAAAACACTAAGGTAGGTCATGCGATCTAAAGAATTTTACATTCCCTACTACTGCAACTCCTAAAGTGAATATAATTTGGTAATTAAACTAAATAACTGAATGAATTAAGGCGCCTCACACATTAAACATATCCCCGCGAATCAACTGCTTCGATTAACTAAAAGGATTAATCTCGATAAACCTGAATAGTTTTCAAACACAAACACAAAACCTTGTGCGAGTCTTCATATAAATTCTTTAATTCGTTACTATTAGAATGAGTGTACAATTGTAGATACATACCTGCGTTTGCCACAGCACAAAGAAGGCTTTCCGGTAGGCGAAAACATGAGAAGGATAATGTCAATGTCGCATAGTATAGATAATTCATTAGCCTTTTTCATAATGCCATGCTTCCTTTTAGCATAAGTTGCTTGACGCCCATTTGTGTTCTCCAACCTCTTAATCTTTAGCTTTACCCTTCCCATCCTGCACTTTCGACCGCGAATCTCACGCTTGAATCCCTCTTCTTTGACTGTCCAAAATATCGAAAAGCCTGCCCAAAAACAAAATCATTCATTTCTTCGTCACAATCTATCCAACCACAAACAGTTAAATTTCCTAACTCACACAATTCAGCCACCAATTTAAACAACATTACCAGATACAAGAACATGCTACCGAAAGTTCACAGATTCATCAACATTACAAAATAAAGACAGATGCTTTTCGTATTTTTCCAAACCCTAATGACCAAATTAAATCTTACATAATCAGGGGTGATTAAAATTGCATTAAGCCCAGATAAGAAAACAAAGATTCAACAAAAACCCATTTGCCAAATGAAGCTAAAAAACCAAAATCGAATACCTTTTCTGAGAACCGGAGACTTGTGGGATATTTGAGAAAAATAAGGAATAAATAGTAAAAGGCAAAAAGCATATCTAAAAGACCACAAAAAATAGAAACTTACCCAGAAGAGGAAATGAAACAGGGGAGTTTTTAGCAAAACATAATCCAAACCTCGGAAAATGTTGGGACACAGAAGAGAAGAGAGAGAGAGAGAGATTGGCCGTCGAGGGAAGCCAATAGGGAGGAGATTCAAAAGGCAGAGAGAGAGAGACGGAGAGAGAAAAAGAGAAGGGTGTGTGTGAGCTTACATATAGCTTTTGCATAACACGACCGGGTGACCGAAAAATTCGGTAATCGAAATTAGCGGGAGAATCGGAAACGTAGGAAATTCCCAAACCAACCAACCAAAAACAATTTTGTGTGTCGTTCGCCCTCCTTCCTCCTCCGACTCTGTCCTCTGATCCGACACAGATTTTCGTTTCTCCAACATGTTTTGCTGGGTCGTGGAGAGCCGGTGGGTTTCGGAACTTAAACTTTGTGAAATTACATTTCTATCCTCCACTTCCGATGCGTTTTGATGGAAAAGATAATGTCGTTATGGTCATTTTAGGAAACGAGTAATTAATGGTGGGAAAATGTGG
Source organism: Crataegus laevigata (assembly GCA_963580275.1). Classification (NCBI taxonomy): domain Eukaryota; kingdom Viridiplantae; phylum Streptophyta; class Magnoliopsida; order Rosales; family Rosaceae; genus Crataegus; species Crataegus laevigata. Next base: position 4,785,249 of record OY756940.1, read on the forward strand.
TGTTACTTTTGCTAACTAATTATTTCATGGGCCTCGGGACTATAAAAATGGGCCTGGTGGATTGGGTTGGTTACACACTTGCACTCTATTAATATGGTCCATCCTTTGATTGTAGTAGTTGAAACCAGCAAGTGAGAAGAGGAAACTCGTACTAAACATCTAGGATATTTTTTATTTTTTTTTTTCAAATCACAAAAGGGTTGCCCCTCTTAATCACAGTTTGTATGGATTAATTCTATTTGGACACACGAACTAACTTCCGTTGTTGACACTCTCTAATACGGGTTTGTCTTACATCCGATGGTAACTCTCACTTTTATCGAAGAGTATCAACAATGATGTTAATTTTGTGTGTCTAAATAGTATTACGAGAAAGAAGTAGACTTATGATTAAAAAAAAATAAAAGGTACTTTATACACTTATCAAGGCAAAAACGCATTGATAATCAAAATCCAAAACCCACATTAATCCATTTACTTACCCACAAAAGTACTGAGTATATAATAACAAGGTTTAAACATTGCAGTGACGCCGCTAGAGTCATCACTGAGGCAAAAAAGAAAAGCAGCGCGAACAGCTGAGCAGCCACCAGCAATGGACCAGCGGATTTTCGTGTGCATCGTCATATTTTTCAATCAGTTAAAGTTTGATATGCGTGCAAAAATGGGCCATGGCGTTTGGAAGGTGTTTAATAAATTAAGGCAGGTACTAGTTTGTCCATAAAAAGCAAGGAGCTCAAGAACCTCTTTGGGCTACGTTACGTTAGATCAGATGAATCAGTTAGCTAATAACTGCCTCTCTCCCTCTCTCTCTCTCTCTCTCTCTGTGTGATGAATCGATTTTCTGGATCACTGACAGTATATTGACAATATTATCTGACACCAAAATAGTGAGACTTTATTCTCTGAAATGACCAATCGAGATTGCTGGTTTTAAGAAACTTTGAGCAATAATAATAAGGGTGCAGGGTTTGTGAATTTTGATGCTCTCTATCTCCACCCTTTGGGCCTCGGTAATAAGTAATAACCGACCGACAGACGACTAGATGAGAGGGTCGGTCATAGCATTAACCAGAGACGAATATCTAGGGAGACTTCCAGCCGGATGTGCCGTATCAATATTTTTAGGTCAATTACACCTTGTAGGGTGCATTTTAAATATTTTATATGGTGATTTTGTGGCAATGGATCGTTATATTAAGCTTCATCTTCTATTGTTTAAAAAAATTCTTCATTCAACAAATTTTATGCTTTTTTTTTTTTTTTGATCATCGCTTTACTATTATATATGTGACCAGAGAAAAAACATATGGGATATTTTTAGGGTTTGTATAGGATTGGACTGGGACATGCCCAACAAACAAAGCATGCTCTGCCGTTTAGAAAGTAGTTGAATGCTTTTCACAGCAATCGTTAGAAGGTATTAGGCATCCCCTGGTGATCATATAAATAACAGCAACAAATGGCTTTGTTTCCACGAGGACTTGCACCAAATTTATCTGTGCATGCATTTGATTTCGTTTATACAGACAATTATAATGAAGCACGATTTTGTGTTAACTATTTACTTCAGAGTGCAGACAGAAGCTTCTTCAATCGAGTGAAGCGATTTCGTGGTGGAGTTGGTCCACTGAAGATTATCATAGTTGGGATTCTTCAGGACAGTCCAGGAGTCATGATTCTGCATTTGAAAAACCAATACCTTGGTCCCTACCATAACACTCCCATACGTCCTACCATTCATCAAACTTTGCAATCAAGCGCGTTAAACATTAATTAGAATTTTGGATAAACATTCTTTTTTCCTGTAGGTTATACCAGAAAGATCAAATGAACATGGGAATGTCCAAACCACCACCTTTTTCATCACAAGTAAAAGAGTTCATGTTAGATAAGTTTGCTTGATTAGGGCGATTTTTACAACGAGGCAAGACTGTGTGAGACATTTCTTTGCCGTTGACGGGATTGGGCACTCCCCTCAAATTTTCTTCTAAGTAGGAAGTGATGCAACATGAGACTGGGTTTCCTTCGCGACCGACTCCCTCACATCAGAAAAAACTATGTGGTATATGGCAATAATAAAATAATTTGAGTCTCATAATTACGTGAAATATTCCTTACAACTTAAATATTCGGATGCCCTGATTGAAGTTATTATCCAAGTATATGTTAAAATTTCATAGGAATAGACCTCAGTTCACCACTATACTAATAGTATCGAAGTTGTCTCAACTTAATCATTAGTGCAATCAATAGGAGTGAAGTTTTTTTGCAAAAAGTTTGGATGCAATTTGAAGTTCAACCATTTGATATAAATTATGATTTATTTTGTGCAATGATTGATGTAAGACATTTTGCTGTCTTCAACACGCCCCCTCACGTTGGACCACTTTAGAGTGGACCAAACATGTAGCTACATCGGTCATGTTTGTAAGTGAACCTAATAATTTGGGTCCAAATTTGAAATCCACTCTCCTACCAAGTTAAAGTTTTAGAGAGACGAGTCATAGCCCACTACTAATAACATCGATATTGTTCACACTTAATTACATTTGCAATTAATAGGTGTCAGTTTTTATGCAAAATGTGTCGATGTAATTAACAGTGGAACCATTTGATATAAGTTATAATTTACCTTGTGAGATGACCAATGTGAGACTTTTTGCTTTATTCAACATTATATAAATATTCCTTTCTATCTCTCATCCCATACATGTAGGTATATAAGAAGGGCAGCAATGCTCTCTTAAGGTCCTTATTTTGAGAACTTATGAGGTACTATTTTATTTTAATCCCTATAATTAATCTGATTGTGAAATAATCTAAAATATGATATTATTCTTGTTAAAACATAACAAAATAATAATTTTGATTAAAAAAAAAAGAGTTTTAGGCGTGAATGTCATATATTTGTTATGTTGTAATAATATCATATTTTGTTATTATCCCTGTTACAACATTATTATTTTGTTATGTTGTAATAATATCATATTTTGAATTATTTTACAGTCAGATTAATTTTAAAAGTTGAAATGAAATAGGACCTCGCAGGTCCTCAAAATGAGAACCTTAGAAGAGCATTTCTGATAAGAAGGTAAGTGTTATCTACACGTCTCTTTTTACTTTTTTCAATTTTCGACTATTTTATTAAATAAATTGAAAAAAAAATCAATAATAAAATATTAACCAAAAAAAAAGTATGTGAATATTATATATGAGAAACCGAAATAAAGTGAATGAATTGAGCACAATTTTCCTTGGATGACTACACACACATACACATATGCATGGTTGTCTGGCAACGACAGGCTTTAACGGGTACAGGTGTCCAAAAGGACCATGAACCGTTGGCTTTGTTTTGTTTCTTTGCAAACAACAAACAACAAACAACAGGGTCCTCCAACGCACGAAAACTTGTGCTATAAGGGTGCGTTTGGTACGCAGACGGGACGGGACGGGACGGATGTTGTAAATTTTGAAAAAGACAAGGGGCATTTTTGTCCTAAAATGTTAAAAATTTCTGTCCCACAGACGTGGAACAACCCCGTTCCATGGGGGAGAGGTGGAACCAAAAATCATCCAAAACTTGTCCCGTGGAACGCCTCGTCCCACTCGTTTTAGGCGTACCAAACGCGGGACGGAACGTTCCGTCCCGTCCCGCGTACCAAACGCACCCTAAAATCACTCACTTGTTCAGTTGTTCTACTTTCTCATCTCCTCAGACAGATAAAAGGAAAATAAAATATAGGTTTCAACTTTGAATTCAGGATATCCTATGTCACTCACTTGTTAAATGTTGCTCATTGTATTTTTATTTAATCAACGGCCGAAAATCATGAAGCATGAGATATTTAGACCATCTCCAACTCTTGAGCTAAAAGCCAAATTTTTTAGTCCGAAAAATTTAGCTTTTAGCCCAGAAACAGTTTTTCTGCTCCAACCCTTTCTAGCCTAAAATTTTAGTTCGGAATTATTAAAGAATAAACTTAGGCTATTTTTTTTCTTAAATTTTTTTTTTTAAATAAATATGTAGACTATCGTAAATTAATTTTATGAACATTTTAATAAAATAAAAAATTAAATTTCGATAAATATTTTCATTCAGTTTGGTGGAGCCCACACTGATTTCTGGGCTAAATTCTGGGGGGGAATCTGGCCTTGGTTTAGCATTTAGCATTTAGCCCGAATTTTCCCCTTGGGTTGGAGTGAGTTTTGGGGAAAATTTTGGGGGGTAATTTGGCTTTTAGCCCAGGGTTGGAGATGGTCTTAGGAACATGTTAAAAAATCTCACCTGTGGTTAATATCAAAGTCTAAAATATTAATGATATCGGAAATATTGGTAGTCCAAAAACACGAAAATTTCGATAGAAATATCGGAATATTATCGATATTAATAAAAATTGAATAAAAACTACGGAAATTATAAGAAAAAACTTGAAAATTTTTATTGAAATTTTGCAGGATGTTTATTTAGTCAATTATCTATTAGTTTATCACAAAAAATTGGAAGAAGTTAAACACACTATAATCATTTATATATAATGAATTAGTACAATATTTTATACTTTATACATTGCATTGTAAGATACATGATTGACTTAGTACCACATAGAGTTCCTATGAGGTTCAAAATTTTCACTATCTTCACCATCTCTATGTGTAGAGTAAGTGTATTGTGAAGATTAGTCATCAAATGATAAATCCTCAAAATAGGTTTGCATATAATTGTTAACATGTCACCCATATGGATTCGAGATTGGTTGACATTGTCTATAAGCAAAATCATTTGAAGATTGAGTCTCGGATTCTTTCCACCCATATAGATCCGAGATTGGTTGACGTTGTCTATATATATAGAAATATGACTACAACTAATTAGTTAGGTGAGTGAACGTGGTGAGTAGTTCAAAAGTAGATACTTGAAAAGAAATTGTCATGTGCAAATTTGTTTCTTGTAAAAAAAATTCAAAACAAAACCATATATATAAATATTTTTGCATATTTTCACAAAAACATAAGTGATATGTTGGTCAAGGTGTTGAAGAAGTAAAATGGGAGGGATTCGAATTCTCTTGGTGTTTTTTTAAATATAAAAATTAAAAAAACACGGAAATTTCGATGGAAATATCGATGATATCAGAAATATCGGTAGTCCAAAAATACAGAAATTTTGATGAAAATATCGATGACATCGGAAATATCAGTAGTAAAAAAATATAGAAATTTCGATAAAAATATCGAGATATTATGGATATTTTAGACGTTGGTTAATATATATATGTATGGAAAGAAATGTAAACGAGAGAAATAAGAAAAAGAAATGAAAGAAGGGAAACTCTAAACCTAAAAGTATAGAGTATAGGGTACAGGGACAATTCCTCAATGTACACAAAGCTGTGTCTTTTCCCCATTGAATGAAAAAAAATCTCAAACAAAATCAACCCCCTCTGTCCTTTTCTCTTCTTCCACCTCTCAGACTCTCAGTTACTTGACTTCTTACACGCACAGATTCATTGATACATCATACACCCCACATTATTACTGTACAAAAATAAAATACAAAAACCCCAAGTTCCCAACTATACCCCTATTCCCTTGGCTCTTTCCTAACTGTACCCCTCTGATATTTTTCACGTTACTGATGAGCAAGTAGTACTATTGAATCAGATATTCACAGGGATTTTAATTTGAACAAGCAAAAGAGAGACTGAGGGATCCAATTAAATTATAGCAAACAATATTTTCTTTTTAACGAATCATGGAAAAGAGTGGGGTAAAAACTGAAAACCAACCTTTATTTACCATATATGGGGGTGGTGAATTTGCCAAGAAATGAGAGTGGTACGTCATGTTCAACTGAGCTTTATTACTGACTGTTAACGCTTATGACAAATTGACAGTCGACCTTTACTATCTGCTTATGGCATCATATGGCTTTGGATGCCTCCCCCTTCTTTGGATAATTCAGTCCCCAGTCCCCAGTCCCCAGTCCCCAGTCAGTCAGTGTTACTAACTAGCACCCCGTTCCGCCTATTTTGACTCTCACATAATTTCTCTCTCTACCTCTCTCTTTCTCTCTCTCATAATGTATGTATATGCAGTAGTACTATTAATATCTGGAAACATCTAGCCATACATGACTTCATTAGCTGGTGTGGTGATGAAATGTGGAGATCATAGAGTTGTAGCTCCTTTGTTGGAGTTCTGAGCACGCACTGCAATTAGCTAGCTTGCTCACCCTACCTTCTATATATCCTGATTGACTGAAGAGGTTCTAGTCTTGTAGACTTTTTGTTCTTGGGCTTCTGTTGCCATGTATGTACTCATATCGTCATCATACATGCTTACATACGAAGATCATTATCATCCATGTATGCGCTTGGATATCATCATCAATATTAGCGCATAGTGTTGTTAGTCTTAACTATTCATGTTATAACACGATAGTTTATTAACTTAACACTATACCTTAAGTGTGCCTAATAATATATCAATTAAGTTTGTCTTGCATTCGTATTTTAAATGTGGAACAGTAACAGTATGCAAAGCGGTATGACCGTCAAGTTGTCTCCATTCCCAGCTTGTGTCCTCAGATAAAGTTGACTGCACTTCCATTTCCATTCATTTTTTCTTATACTTATATTTACAATCCTATCCAATGTTTTAGAAACCAACTGTAATTGTTGCATCAATTATTATCCATTAATATTTTTGGTACAAGTATCATTTGTTCCAAAAACAAAAGGATAAAATTTGAGTTCATCATTTTTGCCTTGGAAAAATCCGACTAGATTTGTCTAGATCTTCTTAGAGCATCTCCAACAATACTAAATAAATTTTTGTTATTCTAGCTAGTCAAATGACTCGAATGTTAATTTGGCTAGCTACTACTTTCAACAATACTAACTATTTTAGCTTATGTTAAAACATTTAAATATTATTTTTTCCTAAACTTAACAATCCAAATCTTTGTCTTCTCTTCAAGTCCACAAACAATGAATTTTTTTTTGTATTTTTTAATGTTTAGTTAAAATTTAGCTTTTACTCTCCTCCTAGCTAAATTCACAAAAGCTAAAATAGCTAGTCATTTAACTAAACTATTAGAGCTTGATTTTTCAATAATTTTTGTTTAAGTTGCCCAAAAAACCTCCTTCAGCTATAGACCTTGGAAGATACCCATACTTACTTGGGGGAGTGGAGGGAGAGTAACCTATAGGAACCAAGACATTACTGGGTTTTCTTTTGCATGTAGTTCCAAAGGAGCAGACTCAGTAGAATCTTATACAACAGTCCTACAAATTATATTGTGGGACATCTAATATATCAACCTTTTGTGACCCTTTCTTTCATGCGTTTCTGGCTGCCTTATTACATGAGCCAGCAAGCCAGCTTATTCCCCATGTCTTTACATGGATCATCCCAGAAGCATGTTCTTTCATTCACTTGCCCTCAATATATAACAAACTCTTCCATCTTTTTACATGACACTCTCCTGCCTCACTCTTATACATGCGTACGTCATACACAATATGTGCATGCTCACAGCCAACATAAAAAAGAAAGTGTCATGACAGTATGAACTGAACAAAAATATAATAATAAGTAATCAAATTAGGGGAATTGGATGTTGTATGGACAATTATAAAAATCTTTTGCTAAAATAGAAAAATCAACACTACCAACATGAATTTTGACACGAAAAATATCTCATATGCCCTAAATATATCTCGACGCAATCGACAATCTTCAATTCAATTTCATTCTCCCAATGCAAATTCTTACTGTTTAATACATGATATGCATATTGGAGCTTTTGAACATTTCACGCGCCCCTTGATCGTTTGATTTTTTTTCTTATTTGAGCAAAAGCTATTCGCAGTTGTCCTATAATGACCAGTTTTTCTAAAATAAAATGAAAACCAAGCAGAGATAATGAGTACATTGGCTATGCCTAGGGCTTTGAAGACATCTTTTTTCTGCATTGATTAAACACATACACATGAACTTTAGCATAAGATCTGAGCCCGGTGAATTCAAGATTTCATGCTTTCACAGAGTTCCACAGAGTCATAGGCTATATAGCTAGCTTTTAAACATCAATCTGTATGTTTCATATCTCCTTTTTTCCTTCTTCTATCTGAACATCTGAATACGATATGATTTATTTAATCCTATTATTTTCTTACTTTTGTGTATGTTATATATAAATTGTTTGTAATTAGACCCGGTTCAAAGCCACTGCAAAGTTTTTTTTAACTGAGGCTTACTTCTGTAATCTATCTTTAGTTCAATTTCATCGATTCTAATCAACATCTTATCTTTCCTCAAGCTGCAATATTTGTGTCATTGTTCTATTTAACATATTTAGTTTCACAAATTAAACAATCATTAGTGTATAGTTTTTTACTTACCTTCAGTTGAATTCATTTTATTTTTGAGGTAATTAATAATTATGCCAAAGTTCCCCTCATGCAGAGTCTGAGATTTAGGTTATGCACGTGCAAACATGGGTCGCACGTGGGGAGGGGCAGACTGGCAGAGGGAGAAGAAAACAAAATAAAGCACAGAAGGTGTGAGAGAAGGCAGATGATACGAGAGATATGGTGATGGGAACAATATATTCTCTACACTAATAAGTACTGTTCAATTTTACCTGTCAATATTTAAATGCCCCCACACACACACACACACCCCACCCACACACATGCATGGTTTTCACTTGTCTTCCCATCTGGTCTGAAAAGTCGGGGACCAAGTGATCCTTTGTCTTTTGAAAGATCTAACGATAAGTGTTGGGTTCTATGAATTTCTGGAGATCGTTTCTATTAATCCCATTTTACTTATGTCCCAATTAACAACATTGCGTTGTGTTCTAATCCATAACTAATCCATCTTGTCATCTTTTGCAAAACCCGTCTCGCATAGTAATACACCTTTGTCTTTGTCTCGCTTATTATGTTTAAACCCTAATTGTCTGACCAAGTCCACTCAGTAATTGAAGAGACTCGGTCTCGCCGATGAGAGTAGTAGTGTCTAAGTTTGTTTGTAATCTAAATTGAAGTTTAGGCATGCAAATTAACTTTTGGGTTATTTAGTCATTGATTATGTGGCTGAATATATATGACATGGGCAGATCAGAAATTAGTTTTGTTTTGCAGCTTCCGAACGTGGGGTCTCCATGGATATGATGACATGAAGAAGCCCAGCCAGCAGGGATCTCAGAAGCATGATCACATGCACATACATGGACTTTAAATGCTAAGTACAGGCATGAGCAATGAGCTAGTCCAGTGAGAAACTCGGAATGGCGACACACAAATGTGCATCGTTCCTTTGGTTTTTTTTTAAATTATTTTTTCTAAAGAAAAAAAATTAAAAACAGAAAATCAAGTAAACTTAAGAAAGTAGTTTCCATTTCTTTTAAGCTTAAACCCTAAAGTAGTTACTAAACAAGTTTTAAGTTTTCAAAAAAAAAAAAAAAAAAAAAAACTAAAACTAAAAAAAAAATAAATATCAAACAATCTCATAGTAAAGGATTTTTCTAAATTACTTTAGTGTATGAGTATTCCTTGACTTTCAAAATAAATAAAACCAAATCAGGGTTATCTGATATTGGGTTGTTTTTTTATATTATTGAGGTGTTATGTTAAGGCAGTTTGTGTTGATATAATAATATGCATGAATAGGGGTCAGGAAGATTTTGACCCAAACTGCTCAGTTATTCAAAAGCATGGATCGTACATTCTTGTTGATATTATGACACACAATAAAGGAAGCAAACGTCTACAGTGGGTTTTCTTCCAACGAGTTTAAACTAACAATAATACCAAAGTTTTCATAATTTTATGCATTTTAATCCAGACTTATTTGCTTATCAGTGTTAAAGATATAATGCAGACAGACTAGTTGGGGGTTTATAGCTTAATTAGTTATGGCCGTTTATCTGTGCATGCAAAATTTATGTCTGATTCATTCCTCTCAAATATCGTTATGTATATATAAAAGACAGATTATTCAGCAGTGTTTGTTTAATTAGCTGATGATTCGAAGTCATTGGAATCTTTTGCTTATACAGAATAAGGTCATTAGAATCTTGGATTATATATGGAATCCATAAATAATGAAATTGTTGCCTAGGTACATGATTCGTGAACCCCTCCTCTTCGTAAGAGAGAGAGAGAGAGAGATAGAGATAGAGATAGGTAGAGAGAGAGAGGTAGAGATGGTGTAAAGGTGGGGCTTAGAATGACGTTAAGGAAGTGGCCTTTCCGGACTGTTATAATAGTTGTGAAAGAAGGGACATGAAAAAATCAAAGCAAATAATTCATGGCCCAATGGGGTTTGGTGATGGTCGTTGGGTCAACTTCAGGTGGTTAACTGAAACCCAAGGTAAATTCCCCCAACTCTAGTTAAACAGGGGGATCTCATCTTGCCAGAAAAAGCCGGTCTTATCATTAGTAATATACAATTATGTGTTTAATTTTATTTTGATACATACATAAGAAAGAAACACATATATAAGAATAAATATGTACATAATAATCTCTTATTGCGTGATAAGAAAAATATATACATAACGTATAGAACGAGATCGATTACACGCAAAAATCTCTTCATATGTTGAGTGATAAAGATGGAGGGCTAGCTGGCCTACCTTGTTTACTGGTGTCCAACAGGAGGGGTTCTTGTGTCAAAGTGCTCTTCAATCTGTGGTTTGAAAAGAGAAGGGGTGGTGTCTAGACCTGCACAAGCTCAAGCCAGCAATACATCACATTAAGAGTCTTTCTTGTCAATCTTGAGAGAGACAGCCTAAAGAAGAACCCTTTAAGTTTCAACCCCATCAGCATGGAGAGAGAGAGAGAGAGAGAGAGAGAGAGAGAGAGAGTGTAGGCCTCACTTTCACACGTGTGAGTGATGTGGGATTTGTTAAAAAGAAAAAGAGGACAACAACAATAAAATAGTAGTAGGAGCTTGTTAAATTTTAGGGTCAGGGTCAGTCAGGGTTGTTAACTACTTAAAAGCACTTCTCCCTCTCTCTCTCTCCTCTCTCTCTCCTCTCTCCTCTCTCCACTACCCCCACAGAGTCAGTGAGACTGATGAGGTGAGAGGCCGTGTAGGTTTCTGAACACTATTTGCTATTTTTGCTGTTTCTAGTTTTCTCGCCGGCAAAACAAACTCCTTGCTCGTCCTACCTAGCTCTCTCTCTCTCTCTCTCTCTCTCTCTCTTGCTTCCAATTTATTTTTCCAATTCTTTTCAAAGAAGACTTTTTAACAGTTCTTCAATGTAAGAAAATGATGGCCAACAATGGTGCTATATATGCAACAAAAACCCCTAATACCTTAAGCTGTTTCTCCTCTTCTTCTTCTTCTTCTTCTTCTTCTTCAATGGGAATGGTTTATGCCGATATGGGCTCTCTTTCTCTGAGCTCGAAGTATGGAGGAGTATACTCATCAGTTTCTTCCCAGGACAGCAGCTACATCTCTAAGATTTCTGAACCAGAAAATGGAAGGGCATTCTGGGGTTTTCCTTCTACCAGAAGTTACGAGGATCACCACAACAGCAGTGACATGAAGGACTCAGAATATACCAGCAGTGATCACGATAAAAATCCTAATGAGAGTGGGGTGAAAGTTAGTGAGAAGGAAACAGAGAGTGGACAATCAAAACTATGTGCCAGAGGGCATTGGAGGCCTGCTGAGGATTCCAAGCTCAAGGAACTTGTGGCTCTCTATGGCCCTCAGAACTGGAACCTTATTGCAGAGAAGCTGGAAGGAAGATCAGGTAGGAAAAATGTGAGAAATTGTTTAGTCCTTTTGTCTGTAGTTGTGTCTTCTTTTCGGAAGTGATTATCACCCTCGCGTTCTTCCACTAAACTTTCCTTTTTTGCTTTAACTCTTGGATTGAATAAACCAGATTTCAACCAAAAAAAAAATAGAATAAACCAGATGAGAAGTGCACGAGAAAACGAATCACTGCTATGTTTTTTCTTTGATTTCACGATTTTCACTTTAATGTATAATAATTCATATGTTTTTGCATATTTGTGTTTGTTGAAAAGGTAAGAGCTGCAGATTAAGATGGTTTAACCAGCTGGACCCAAGAATCAACAGAAGAGCTTTTACTGAGGAGGAAGAAGAAAGACTAATGCAAGCTCATAGAATATATGGCAACAAGTGGGCCATAATAGCCAGGCTCTTTCCTGGAAGAACTGATAATGCTGTGAAGAACCATTGGCATGTTATCATGGCCAGGAAGTACAGAGAGCAATCCAGTGCTTATCGGAGGAGGAAGCTAAACCAAACTGTTTACAGAAGCATGGGGGAAAATTCAAGCTTCAATGCAGCCTCGAGGAGTACTGAACCTCCGCCACCTTATGGTGGTCTCAGTCTCCCCAATGGCGGCCTCGGCGGCAGTGGTTCTATATCTTCTTTTTCATATGGAACAAGCTATGATGGTGTTGTTGGTTATGGGGCTGATTATTATGGCTCAAATGGTTCACAAAACTTGATTAGTGTGGAAGAAGAAGAAGAAGAAGCAATCACAAGGAAAAAGTTGTTTTCTTATAATAATAGTGGATTTTGTTCACAACAACAAACTCCTTTTGAGTTCTTCAGTGGTATGTCATTGTTCTTATTCTTTTTAATTTATCACCTTTCCATCTGTCTAAAACCCTCTTCCAATAAGATTACTTAAATCTGAAATGTGACACTAGCAGTATCTCAAGTCTATGATCACGCATTATCACGTGTATGATTAACTTGGGATAGCGAAGGATATCATATCCTATATATAATCATGTATTCTCATGCGAATGATTAATTTGAGATACCGACCGTCCCAGTTGCAGCAAAGTCTCAAACACATAATTGTGCTTGTGTTATTGCAGGTCGGAAGAGCAATGAGGTGATGGGGATGATGAGCCAGGACCGATGTTGGGATGGTTCAGGTGAGAAGGAGGGTCATTCATATGGGGTTATGTATACCCACCATCCACCTCCAAACATGAATGTGATGACAATGCAACAGTCAAACTTCCACAGCCTTGTTCATCAAAAGTACTCAGATTCTTCATGTCAAGTTTCAGGCGGCAAGCCCTCACCATCAGCATCAGCTGCTGACAGAGTTGTTGGCGGCGGCGGCGGCGGCAGCAGCCACCGTGAGACGAGCATTCCGCCACCGCCCTTCATTGATTTTCTTGGGGTAGGAGCCACATGAAGTTAGAACTCAAGAAAAAGCGGGTTTTTTATTTTATTTTTTTTCCTTCACTTGAATCATCAGAAGAAAAAGAGACACGATGTGTTTGTGGTCCAAGAAAAACTATGAAGCAATTAGAGGAAAAAAAAGAGAGAAGGCTTGTTGTTGTTTTAGTTGAGCTCAGCTGACAGTGAAAAATCTGCACTATTCCCTTTTAGTCATATCCCCACCACCACTATCTTTTTCAATGTACCCCCCAAACTCTCACATGAGACCCCCTCACCAAAAGGTAATCCAATAAATTAGATTATTGTCATACATTGACTTGTCACTTTTTTTCCGTGTTTTCTTCTTTCTTTATAATAGTTTCCATGGAGCTCAAGAGAATGAAGATCAAACTAACTTAAAATATGGTCGAAGCGATTTTCGCACTTCTTTTGTATCCCCTAACCCTTGAATAAGTCAAGAGAGAACTAAGCGATGTTAACATGAGAATGAGTAAAGAAGGTTTAAAGAAGGATAAAACAAAAGCGAAAATCACTATCTTATCAAATTTTGTATTTGTTTGAGTTAAGGTTAAGAAATTAAATAGGGGAAAAGGTGATTAAATAGGGATGATGATGAAATGATGAGGCAAACAATGATAATAATAGGGTTATTGGATTAGAACTATTTGGAACATCCTTTTCTTTCCCACGGGGGCTGAAGAACTATTTGGAACAATTTCTGCAACTGAAGGCTATCCTATCCTATGCTAATCTTCACAGTGGGGAGAGAGAGAGGGAGAGAGAGAGAGAGAGAGAGTTCCCTCAACGCACATGGGATTAGCCGTTTGGAACTGTGTTAAATAGTACTTATTACTATTTTGCTGGGGGATAGGATAGGATAGGACATGAGAGTCCAGGATTTCCAAAGGATATTACGGATATTGCTGAAAGCCTGGAACAAGTAACGTCAGTGGGAAGTAATGCACACTCAAAGTCGTCTATTCCAAACCAATCCAATACGTATTGAACTGGTTCAGTAATGTAAAACACAATTACGCTGAGATTTCGTACGCAAGTTTTGTTTCAAATGTCTGTCGCCCAGAACAGGAAAATATTTTAGTGGTCCTGGTTCCAGACTCCATGCATCGATGGAATTCTACTTGAAAGCTCTCAATCCACGTCAGCTGAAACTTGAGATTGATGGAGGAGGTCTCACAAGGCTTAACTAGTATTTGGGCCTTCGTACAAGATTCCAATGAGTTTAATCTTGTTGTCACTTGCCACCAGTATGAATGTGCCGCATGGCCAACTCGTTTGGAATGTTAGATCCTCGAATCACCCCTCAATTGGATGAGAAATTATTGGCCGTGGCTACTCGTTCCACCTCACGCATCCGCCCTAGACGCATAAACATCCCACCTCGACCCTCCCACGCTCTCCTACTCCCAATGATGGGTCTTCGGCCGAACAACCACGTGATTCGGGCATTGAGACCGAAGAACTCCTCCGCTTGGGTCCAAGTCAATATGAGGTTACATAAATTGTCAACTGAACTTTATAGCAAAACTAGATTTCAACCCGTAGATGGCATGTTTATTTACTTGTAACGGAAAAAATAATGAATCAGAGAAGCAATGAATAGTAGGGTGTGCGATGTTCCGAAGGAAACAGGAAACCCTGCTTCTCCTTGTTATTGAATGGGGAAAGTAACGAGACCAGTACGAAAGATCAATCAGAAAGACAACAAATCACGATCACATGGTTTATTACCATCAGACGATGTAGAAGATGATATGAAAGCATCAGTGTAATATCTAGAATTCCCGCGGCAACCAGGAAAATTTGAAGCCAAAACAGAGACCGAATGGTTGTCGCCCACGACGAGTGCTTCATCTCCAATGCTTTTTACCTCAACTTGGTGCACAATACATCCATATTCATTACTGAAGTAAACCTGAATTCCTTCGTCAGCGGCCTCCTGAAAAACCTGTCACCGGTTTCCTCTGGCCTATAAAATCTTAGGACGTGCAATATGTAACCCATGATTGACTCCACACAAGATATGCATGATCTGTTGAAATGGATTGGAAGCAGTGAGTAGCTTTAGTTCAGACCGCAGTGAAGGGTTATTGCTCCCATTAACATCCAATGACATCAGTGGCATGATCTGTTGAAATGGATTGGAAGCATGAGTAGCTTTAGTTCAGACCGCAGTGAAGGGTTATTGCTCCCATTAACATCCAATGACATTAGTGGCGAAGCTAGAATTTTTTAAATAATAGAATCTTAATATTAACTAAAAAAGATTCATTGAACTATTTCATTGAGCACTTAGTAGGCACTTGTCAATTCCTGTCAACATATGCCGAAATTTTATGCCAACATTTGTTGACAACTACTATTATTTGTAGCTTTGTAGAGGGTGGGTGCATGATACTATGAAGTAATGTTGAAGGATGCCAAGACTTTTTAACTAAAAAAAAACTAACGAAAAGTCTAAAAAAACCTTTATTTTAATGTAAAGTCATTTTTAAAGATACGGTGAATAGTATCAGGAAAAGGTAAAAATGTGGTTTTTCATTAAAAGTGAACAATACCGGGAGTGTTTTATTAAAACTCCTTTTTAACTAAGGTATTTCATCGAGCATATAGAGAGATCGCACAAGAAAAGAGAAAATGAAGACAAATGTGATAGAACAAGTAAAAGAATGAGGTTGTAATTTAGTTTACCTTATCTGTTTATAAGGGTCATATACAATACACAAACAAATTTACATGAAGTTTTTTAAGTTATTGGGGTCAAGGGTAACCAATGACCCCGTGTTGGCTCCACCACTGAGTGATATGATACCTCCCAGATTCGCAATAACTATATGACTATACTTACATCCGTGTTTTTTTTCTTTTTTTTTTTTAAGAAAAAGTTGGCGGTATAGGTTATTGATGGCGAAAAAAAAAGTTACACTTAATCAGGGCGACATAAACTTTACATCTCATTAAAAAAAAACATGAAAAAGAAAGGGACATAAACCTTAATCTTCTAGAAACAAAAAAAAGAAAGATAAAATAAAAATAAAAATAAAATAAAAAGAAGGGCTTATAATCATTAAAAACCTAGGTAGACAGCAATTTCGTAATACATGAAACTTCATAACAATTAAAATAAAAGTAATCAGAAGTAGCACACTTCAGCTTGGTTGTCAACAAAAGCTGTTCTCAATATGTTTCACAAACTCATCAAAATCAATTAGTCCATCTCCGTTCGTATCAACAGTCTCGATCATCCTCCGGCATTCGTCCAATCCGAACCCGTCCTCCAAACCCAAAATGTATAAAACTCTTTGTAACTCTGCAGCATCTATAAACCCGTCTTTATTTTCATCAAACACATCAAACGCTTCCTTTACCTCCTCCAAGCTAGGCTCCTCCTCATCGAACAGTCTCGAAAGGTCATCCTCCGCACCAACCCCGCCTTGAATATCATCTCCTTGTGCATCATAACATGTTAACCCTAGCATGTCCGTCACCGTCTTCACTTCTTCGGTTACTTCTGTTTTATCAGAAGTTGATTTGCGGGTATTGGTGCAAACCTTCTTCGAAGGTGTGGAGACAAATATTACAAAGGGATGAAACATGTGGTGTAAAGATAAAACTAAGAAATTTAATACCCAAGAAATCAATGCTGAAAAATAAAGGCAGACCAGTTGAGTTGTGTTTGTTGGTATGTCCTTCATGGCGTTGATAAGGCAAACCAACACTTAGAGACGGTTATATAGAAAGAAAAAGGAGCGACTAGGCAACTTGTGCTTGAAGCGTCAACGTCTTTAACTTTCTTAAGGGGAGAAGATGCAGTGGTCTTTATTCCATCGACTAAGTTTCGTGGAAGATGCACAAGAATTTACTGAAGCTTGTTTGGGAACGGAAACAGAAGGTTACATCCTCCTATTCCCAATAGGAGTACCATACTTCTAATCCTTGGGTTAAAGCCTAAAGTTTTTAACCTCAAAAAAATTTAGGTTTTAATCTAGAAACATGTTTTCCACTCCAACCCTTCTGGATTAAACTTTTAGTTTGAGATTATTAAAGAATGAATTTAGGATTTTTAAAGTAACTTTTAAAAAAAATTATGTAGACTATCATAATTTAATTTTATGAACATTTTAACCTAAACATATTTAGATTCCGATAAATATTGAAAAATTACTAAAATGACACCATGAAACTCGTTGAACGCTATGAAAGAACATAAAACACATAAAAAAAATTTGTAATTCTTTTAGCCATTGGATTTAAATTTAGACCGTTAGATCTTTTTCTTTACTGTTAGATTTGATCATATTAGATTGTTGTCGTTGAATTCAATGAATTTATAAATATAAAACTAAAAAAAATACACATATATGGTGGGCCAGCCTGCTTACCCGAGGGGAATTACAGGCTAAATTTGCCCTAAAACTGAGTTTTTGGTTAAAACTCATACTTGGCCCATGTGTTGGAGCAAGTTGGGGTAGATTTAGAATCTAAAATTTGAGTTTTACTCTAAAGATTAGAAGTAGGTCTAAGAGAGTAAAGCTTTCGGATTTTTATTTTTATTTAAAAATTATATTGGCATGTAGTTAGTCTCATTCCCATGTTTTTTTTCTTTGTCTTTTAATGGTTCATGACTTCTCGCATTCTAAATTAAGAGAGATTCAAAACCACTTCATATTCTAACCAATATGGCTGTGCATATATAGATATGCGGGATTTTTGAATTATAATAAATTTAATTTTCAAAGTGCGTGACCGACATAATGTTTCATGTTCCATACATCCAATTTCCAAAAGGCTTTACGAATCTTCTAAGAAATTGGGACAACATCCTTTTGTTTTCCTCCCAACTTTTCTCTGTCAGGAGGAATTTCAATGCAAGGACTTGTAGCAGTAGTGTTTCAAAATCATTTTACTCAAAGGTCCTAAGTTTGATTTTAGAAGTTACTAGCAGGAATGCCCGCGCTTTGCTGCGGGTTTTCAAACTATAACCGACAACAGACATGAAAATATCCACAGAAAAATTAAATGAAAATCCTGCATCAATACAATCGCATTCTTTAAATGTAGCAATTTAGACAATCCACATTTTACCTAAAGCAACACTCACAAAACCACAAACAATCCCAAAAAAAGATACTAACTTTAGAATCAATTCAAGTATATTAGAAGCACGTTTTCACTCAATAAAGGGAGCCATTCGAAAGCAAATCCGTAGCTCTTCTAACTTTTTTGTTTGGAATCTGTGGGCAATAACCCTAAAAGCTGTCGACAAAAAACATAAGACAGAAGTTTCACAAATTATCAAAATAAAATTCAGCAACAAATTGCCAATGAAAAGTACACAATTCATAAACAATCAAAATTAAAAGCAGGTAAGAGTGAGAGTAGTGTATCAGGCCGATGTCCGACTCATCATGGAGAGCTTCAGTCACTGATCCTAGCAACCCGGCTAAAAGAGCTTTGAGAGAGAAATAGGCATTATTGCAACTATCTTGAGAAGTGAATTTCACATCCACAACTGAAATTTGAAAACCCACCACAGAAGCACCATATGAAAACAACAAAGAAGAAGTTTAGTCAACTTTTTCATGAAATGAGAATCCACCCATAGCCTCTATTTGGGCATTTCTTAAACAAAGTTATTTTCTAATCATTAGTATCCTAACCAAAGCAATTTCCAACTTCCAACATTCAAAACGAAAACATACAGAGTTTATATTAATCACTCAAAGTGATGTTTACATTTTGTACCACTACTGATAAACCTTAATACATACATTTCAAGGTCCTCATTAACACTTGAAACCTCTTGGACACATAAAGCTGAAAAATGCAAATAAGTAAATTGCTTCAAAAAATATATTAGGATGATATTACCTTCCCAATCAAAGCTCATTTGCATCTTGCCAAAATTGTCGGACTCAGATTTAAAAAATTTCGACATTGTATTGCCAGGAGGTCCCAACTGGCCTGATTAAAAAGCATTCCTTTCCCAAAACCTTTGAACTGTTCAGAGTCCAAATTCCAGAAAACAAATGCTAATCAATAACAATTAATGCTGGGTTATCATTGGAATTAAAGTCCAGAATTTACTAATGTCAAACTTCCAGCCAAAGGAGCAATCAATTTACTGAACTCCAAAGAAAAATCTTCATAGAAAGTATCTAATTTCACAAAACAAATGAAATCATATCAAATGTCTTGATATGAACTAAGAACTCAAAAACTTAAGCTCTCAACAATCTTGTAAATAAAAAATAAAAATAAAAATAAAATTTCATTCATAATTTGAAATAATTCAAAATTGCAAGCAAGAAAACGCTCCAATTCGAAAAAGCTCTGCAAGGTCATGAAATTGCCCAGGAATATCGCCACAAATTGTCACTGGCCTTTTCACAGGCATGCAAATAAATAATAATAAGTGCCTACCCATATAATTTGAAATATCCACACCAGTGTTACCAGTTCAAAATGAAGAACAATAATAACGCTTTTTTCCCATACAAATGTAATAACAGTGAAATATGTAATGTAATACAAATATAATAAGAGACTAAAGAAACCAAAATTTACACCTGAACATTGCTTTCTCCCATTAGAATTTCCTTTGCTTTCTCGCATAACATTCTCACCTACAATGAAGCAATGAAGAAACGATCATGTATAGATAGACAGTTCTGATACCAAAAGACAGGAGATAAATTTTTCTTTTTTTAATAGAAAACATAATATAACTTAAAAGGTGCTTAAACAAACCATTCTGGCATATAGCCAAGTTCTATACTAAGGTAAAATTCCCAGATTATACTATAGTCCATTTCACATAGTTTTGTATGAGATAATTCACTTTGAAAAATACAACTGCCTTATATTAAAGTGGCAATACAATTGCCTTATCTATAGTCAATCGCTAAAATATTTATAGGGATCCAATCCATTTTTAAAATAAATGAGAACCATGTTATAAGACAATTTGGTTCTTTACCTAATCAGCTCAAAGTTCCCTTCGCCAAAATACATTCTTCGACTTAAATAGATTTATGAGACTAAGTATTCCCTCTTTATATGCCATATACAACTAATTTCACACCCATTCCGAATGGCCTATTTACCATTTCCCGTAAGATACAAATTAGATCTTGTAGTAAATTTAGACGAAGTAAGGCATTTGATTTAAAATCACAATAAACAGAACCAGCATTACATCACTACAAACACAAATAAAGTAACTTGCAGTCAATTAGACTATGATCTTTGCTTGCGGCATCTCTAACTATTCGGTTAGCGTCTTTCACTTAATGAATCATGCGTTTTTTAAGGCATTACTAATATACAATTAAAAATCACGGAAAGAATGAAAAACCAAAACAACAAAATCTGCAGCACCATAATAAAAACATTTGAAGGAATTCTTATTTTGAACCTTATATATTTTCCACTACAAATACGAATGGAGCATACATGTGGAAATCACACTTGCATGGCAATGGCAAGCATGATATGAATGGGCAAAGAAAAACCTCAATGATTTGGCTCAATTCATTGTTGAAAACTTGGCCAAGCAGGGTGGTATGCTCTGCTCTCTCGTGACCCCTAGTCTAATCAAAAGACTAAAGGCACCTTAGGACACCAAGCTATGATGAGAGTTTTGCCTTTTGAAGCGTTAGTCACATAGGGCGACCGGGCCAGGCCAAGTCAGAAACGCTTTGATGACATAAGGTTCATAACTCAGTAATAAAAAAACACAGATTATCCCATTCCTACTAAAATGTCATTGTTTTATTACTTTACAAAGCTACTTTCTTCCAAAAGATTCAAAGCAAGTGGTTTCTACTTTAAAATCCCACAACATGATGTACACATTAAACAAACAGTTTCTCCAATTATACTCAATACCATTAATACAAAGACACCATGGTTCATCTTGCTGGGAACTAAACAAAATTTATACCAAAGTCAAAAACAACACAATCATACACATTAGGCGATCTAATCGTTAAAAACCAGGTAAATACCTAGACATCAACAAATAAAAAGTACATGAAAATTGAGGACTTACTTCAGCTCAAGGTTCACATGATGCTTTTCAGAGTAATAAAAATGTTGTTGGATTGAGTTCCTTGTAATGATTATCTCCTTTCTGCACAAAGGAGTATGAGATGCATGTTAAAATTATCAGCCTAACTTAGATTTACAGTATCCGATATCTGTGTATATACATAGATAAATACACACACATGCAAAAAATAAAAGAATAAAGGCAGACAGAAAACTGAGAACTGTATGTATACTAAGATGCATGTGAAATATAATTGATGAAACAGATGCTCTTTTTTCTTTTCTTTTTTACAAAGTGACTAATGTTATTAGAAAACTAATTTAAATCTCTGAATTGATCTCATCAAACTTTGTATCCATTTTAGCCTCAATTCACATATGATTGAGGGCATGCAAACATTGCTGTCTTAAATTTAAAAACCCATAATCAATGCAGTTCTTACTCAGAAATATGGAAAGTTCCAAATAACATTATATTTGTGTCCAAATTTCAGAGTTAATATAACAAAGTCGGCCTTGAAATAGCATAATTCAAAGCAAGTGTCCAAATTTCAGAGTTAAATGTAACAATCTACGCCACTCAAACATTGAAGCTAAAAAGAATGGGAAAACATTCACCAAGTGGACTAAGTTTTACACACGAACCAAATACAAAGTTGCATGTACACCATCGCAACATGGTGTCACTCTGTAATTCTCATGCAAGTATTACGACGCACAGACATGACATTCCACATACTCATGCTATGTACTTATATTAAGAAGAACTAACACGGCTGAGTAAAAACAAATTCTTAATAAAAGAATTAGCCAATTCTAATTAATAAAAAGCTTGAAAGTTCACATTGATGGATAAACTGTTAACAAAAAAGCCAGCCATGCAACTGTTAACAAAAAAGCATTCCATCTCGACATCAGATTTGATATGTACATACAAAAGATAGTTCGCATATGGAAAGTGCATATCCACTCTGTATCTACCTGAAGAAACTGAAACCAAAGTAAAGCAAATTATATACCTCAATATGTACATACAAAAGATAGTTCCGCCAATGACCCAAAATTCTGAACATAAAAATAGGTATATTCATTAGCAATTCAAAGCCTTCGAAATTGGAAAAATACTGGAACAACAGTAAAGGAATTGGCAAATAATTGAACGTAACATAGAAGATATTAACTTTGTCCATATCCTCAATGGACAGAAGAGCGAAAACAGTTTTGAAAATTAAAGGATATTTGTAGATATCAGTAAATCAATACAAAATCAATTAATTATTTAGACAATTTTTTCAACGATTCCGAAGCTCAGACAAAAATTGCATGAGAAAATTGAGATTATATGCAATTGGATGTCAAAGAACCTGAAAATACCATAGACCCAATATTTAGTGCATACACCTAAAAACTAATCTTTATATATACTTTAAAATAATACAGATCAATGTAATCTAAAACATTGGAAATGCATATCAGTCCAAGCCAAGGTATCAAGTTCTCAGAGTGGGGAATTACTGATTAGAACAGTTAATTCTCTGCTCCTTTTTGGGTATGAACTAATTAGGATAGTAGCCATAAAAATACCAAACAAAAGCTCAATAATTTATGCAACTTGGTCAAATTTTATACAATTTCTAGCAAAACCCAAAACTCAATAATACAAAAGGAACCCAATAGATGATTGAAGCAATTTCATACACAACTTATGCAAGTCCAAAGAAACTCATTTGATCAAACTTACTGAATACTGAAAAAAAAAATTACAATCAAAGTACGGATTAATAACTACCTCAACAACTAACAGAGCCAAAGCCAAACCCTAGAGCTTCGAAGGGCAGAGACAGGAATAGTCCTTATTCGTTCCCACTGCTGCTGCTGCTGCCACTTTCTCTCTCTAAAAACCAATTGGAAATTGTTTATAAAGAGACAGAGAGGAGAGGGCTATGATGATTGGACGAAAGAAGCATGAAAAACTAAAAGACATGTAAGCTTGAATTCGAGTCCCAAATTGAAAACATAAGGGAGGAGTGTAAGGGTGGCTTATCGAGGTCAGGAAAGGTGAGTCTCGTAGGAGAAGTCGACGAACAGTGGCGAGTTGTGATGTGGACTCAGGCATCTCGGCCTCTGGGTTTTACGGAGAAGGGGAAGATGGTTTAGGGTTGAGAGAGATGGAGGGACGGCTAGGGATGAGAGAAATTGAGTAGCTAGGTATTCTTTTAGAAAAGATGAAGAATGGGGGTGAGCGGAGCTGGGGCTACGGGTTGAGAGAAATGAAGAGAGAGCAAGAAGTCGAAGGCAGTGAACGTACGGACAAAATTATCCTTCTAAGTTCTAATAATTACCATTCCAACCCACCCTAAATCTGATGGGTTTCTTGTAAATAAGGTGAAATCAAGTGGCAAAGATTTGACTGTAGCTAAGCTACAGTCAAATCCCTCCTCAACTTTAGTATAGATAATTAGGGCGAGGCACAAGAGGATGTACTGGGCCAACCATGACCTTTTCGAGCAGCTCTTTCAATTGCCGCCTAATCTCCTCATTGGCCAATGTCGACGTCCTGTAACGCCGTTGGGTAAGAAAGCTCCCTGTGTGAGTTCAATCGAGTGTGCTCCAAGCTGCTACAGGCTTTCAATCCAAATCAGCTACAACTAAATGAAACCAAAAGCAAAGCTTGAAAGCTGAATTTGAGGTACATCAGATTAGATTTATGAGAATAAGTGATTGTTTTTGTTCTTTTTAATCAAGAATACGATTTTTTTATTTTAATTTATTATTATTATTATCAATGAAAGTGAGAAAGTTTGAAACTATTACTATAATTTAAAAAAGAAAGAGTTTCGAACTTTGAATGCATGTGAGTAAACTCAACATCTGTCCATTAAGATTACTACGATGAATAATGCAAGTATGAAAAAAATAAAGGCCTAATTTAAAGTTTGGGCACTTGTTCGCCTTGCCTATGACCTTCTCTGAGTCGTTTGAGTTCCAAACCCGGTTGGGCCCAACTAAAATTCTAAAAGCTTCAAAACAACGAGGCCCAAGCGACGAGGAAATATACATATGTGACATGTCTGTGAGAACTTTTCTGTTATAACTTCAAAGTTCAAAACAAACAAAAGAAAAAGCATTTCCCCCTAATTATCTTCTGTTTTATATATCAAAAGAATAAATTAAATCGTACGGCAACCAATAAAGAACATGATTCGTAAGGTTTGATATTAATCTCCTTTGTTTTACTTCAAAGTCAGAGTGTTGATGTTAACATGCAAACATATTACAACCACAAGAGCTTTTATAATATATTTGGATCAACGTCAAGTATCACTGATTGACACTGCAAACAACACGATACTATTAATTTTATTTTTTCAAATAATTAATTTTTCTCCTTTTAATTCAAGAAAGAGTTGTAAATACACTAATTTATCTCCAATCAACTGATTTTGGTTCTTTTTGGCCTCTTCGTACGCAATGGTCTATTTGTTGAACTGCATTTGGAATATGACTTTCTACGCCTCTTACATTTATCGCAAAGTAAATGTTGTTGCAGACACTTTGTTAGCATGGCGTGCCTTCTCCAACTTTGGTATGGCATGATTCCCATCCATTAGTGGCTCATGCTGCTTCGTTTTCGGACTATGTTTTCTTTACTAGCTTCTACTTCTCAAATTGATGTGCATCTCGGCATACAGATTTACCTTACTTTTTTTCTTTCTCTTAACCTTGTAACATTTCTCGATCTGTTTTGCAGGTTTAGACCTTTGGGTTTGGCTTTATACGGGTTAGGGTTCGTGTTCTCCCTCTCCCCTCCCCCTTCTCTCTCTCTTTACAAAAACACTTTTTTCCTTGTATCCTTATTGTCTTTGTTTCTAGAAGAATATGGTTTATGTCCCTCCTTCTTTTTCACGTATTTTATCTTTTTTTCTTGTATTATGAGTAATTTAATTTATGCCCACTGACTAGATATAATTTTTTTTTTTTTTTTAATAAAATTTTCTTCGTATCATCGAAGTTTAAGAAAAACTTAGCTAATAACTGGGCTGATCCGCATATGCAAGAATTTTTCTGTTATAATCACATGTAATGGGTCCCGCAACAACTAATTTTGTGGCCTCCTCCAAGTGAGGACAAAGACATGGAAATATCTGAATGAGAAACACATATAAAGGTGTAGTGTCTTCTCTGATTTTGATATATTATCCAGCAAGCAAAGTGGAAAGAGAAAAGAAGCCACTTTCTGTGTTTGGTGGATATACTTGGCTCACATCGGTTTACACTTTATGGTCTTTATCTTTACCAATTTGGATTCCTTGTGTGTTGGAAAGGGATATATGCCCCCCCAATTGACCACTAATTCAAAGCTTATCTTCCCAATTTAGGCCCTACCTTGACTTTTTCACTCTTTTCGTGAATCTTTAAACTTTTAAAATAAAAAAAATTTAACGAAAAACTCTCGATACTATTATTTTAATAAAAAATTATATTTTTATATTAAAAAGTTAATTTTGATATTATTCACTTTATTCTTTATTTTGTTCTTATCGTTAAACTCAAAGTTTTCAAGTCTTTTTCATTAGTTTTCCTTTTAAAATATGAAGTTTTAACAAAACACTTCTGATACTGTTCACTTTTAACGAAAAATCACATTTTTACCTTTCCTTGGTGCTATTTACTACACTTTTATTTGTCATGTTTTATTAAAACTAATTTTTTTTAAAACATTTTGTTAGTTTTTCTTATAAAAAAATTATATCACGCATTACTCTAAGGGCAATAGAAGTCGATTATTTTGTAACTTGTTAGTTTTGTGATATTATTAAAAATCAGCACGTTTTGAGCTTGATTGACATTTGAGTAGATCCGCGTATCATAATTATCAGAAACACGAAAAGCACATGAGAAAAATTAAAGTTTATTTAACAAATATTGGATTTTGTTTACATGCAAATATCTCTCGTTTTATTCGCTATCTTATGTTACCTCACATCCTAAGTATGTATAAAAACACTTTCTGCAGCATCTAACTGAGGTGAAAACAAAAAGGACCTATCCATAATGTTACACAGAGATTCAAGAAAATACATCTTTACGATCCGACTCAGAAACACTGAGGCTGATCAGTAAACATTGCCTTACGGTAAAAAGGAAAATGGCAAAAAAAGGTGTCATATTTGTCAGCAGCAAAAGGTTGCAGGGAGGTAAACCCCCTTCCAACGCATTGCCGAAAGTTTACCGCTCAAACTTCAGCTTTGATCATGTTCTTTCGCGGAAGTTGAGTGACCGGGAAAACGCTGCAGGGTTCGCTTGCAACACTGGAGAAGCTTCAACCACGTGATTCTTCTCATCTCCCCTTGATTGAAACGCCTGGAAGAGACCTCCTCCCTCATTGGTACAGTTTCCCTTTTCATTCTTAATGCCAAGTGTTGCCCATATAGAGCTTCTTGCTGCCTCATTAGGATCATCGATCCTTAAAGTTTTTGGGATCCAAACACATCTTTCGGAACTGTTGTCTTTCGCAGGCTCTTCATTCTGAGAGCTGGATGGATTAGGTATGTCCTCGTCTCTTGAATGCTTCCCTAAGGTTGGGGAATTTGGACCGGATCTTGTAGCGCAATGGCTAAGAGCAGAGGATGGTGAGAGACACGGAACATTCCAAGGGCCCGGCACAGTGCAGCCCCAATATGGCGGTGCGGGGTAGAATGACATCGGAAAGCCGGAATGGCAGAAGCCGGGTGGAGGCATTGCAGAGGCCCACTGAGCTGAGTTCCATGGATAAGGCCAAGGGGAACCCGGAAAGCATGGTATTTGAGGAGGGAAAGTTTGACAATTTTGAGCTGAAGGCTCTTGTGAACTAGCTCTGCCTCCCCTCTCTGTTGAATTTGAAGCTGTAATGGATGATCCACTTGAGCGGTCGTCCCCATTATCTCCAGCAGTGGGAGAAACTAGGAGTCTTTGTTCGGGTCCATGAAATCCATTTTGCATACGAGTTTGGTTTTTCTCTGCAAGGTTCAATACACAAGCCATTGATTCACAAAGAGGAGAATCTGAACCAAAGGTAAGGACAGTGCCGTTGCTTCCCAAAGTAGCATTGTGCGCACCATTTGGAGTGCTAGCATGAGCTGCTTGAAGAGCATCTGACAGTAGAATGTGACGATACTGTGAAGCTGAAGAGTTCTTATTCTTGCGACGACCAGCACCCACCGGCACATTCCTCATGATTCCTCCAGCAGTCCAATATCTCTGGCAGTTCTTGCAGAAATGGCGAGGCTGGTTGACATTGTAGTTATTGTAGTAACAGAACTTGGTGTCCATACTATTACATCGAGGGCATGGAAGTATCTTGTCTGGCTTCTTCAGAGTCTTATCTTGTGAGCTACCGGTCTCGCTCTGGTCTCCATTCTTAGCTGAAGTTTCTCTATCAGCTGAAGGAGTTTTAGGATTCTCGCTAATTCCAGATGATGCTGTAGGAGCTTTTAAGTCTTCTGTGATTTGATCTGAGGTATCATCATGCTGTCTATCAGCTGCGACTTCTTTTCCTGATATTGTTTCCTATATTTCAAACAAAAATTTCTGATCAGAAAAGTGCTTCACAAGAACAGTTCCGAGTTCCCTCAATGTACTGATAAACAGATTGTTGTGATCATCCATGCTAAAACATTGATTTATAAATCAAACAGAAAACGATTTCGAGTTATTCAAGCAGAATCAACAAGAGAAAAAGGGTATGAAGAACTTTTGATACATAAATTTCGTTATTGTCCGAAACACTGTCATTCACAAAACATGTTTACCAGCCATGTCAATGTACAAATTTGACATAAAAGGATAAATAAATCCTTATGATGAAAACAGAGCAAGCAATTCAAAGTATCCGTGGAAAGAGTCTCAGAAGCCAAAAGCACAATTAGCTACTTCTAAAGTGCAGTTTTAAAAAGCAACTTCTCCTTACCACCATGCCTTCTGATTTCCAAACCATTTCAACTGCAACTTTATGATTATATTTTGACCAAAAACTACAAATGTTTTCACCAAATCAACAAAAATAAAAATTTTCGGAAACATGAACAGAATCAAACTAAACCGAATGAGACTGGTAAATCCATCACAGCCAGCATCCGAATATCATGACGTAATCCTCAAGTTGCCCAAAGACAACCCCGGGATAATCAAGAGGACAGAAAAGAAAGGAATAACACAGACCAAATCGACAATCTTGATTTCAGGACAACAAATAGTCAAGAATCATTAAGTATGTCAATTTTCATGTCCCAAAATCACAAACACAAGAGCAGGTAAAATCGAGCCATTTAAAATTCTGAGTTTCTGAAAAATGGGTTGTTCTTAGAATCTAAAATAACAGCCGCCATAGAAAACTCAAGCTCAAACGTACCTCTTTCTGTTCATCTTCTTCTCTCTCCGACTTCTCTTCCCCCGAATTGGTACAAGCTGAAGAAGAAGAAAGCTTCTGGCTGGTTTCGGAACAGTCTTCCGCACCTCCACCTCCGCCGCCGCCGCAAGCAGTAGCAGCGACATCAGAGTCAACAGCTCCACAACGCACGTCAATGGAGGAAGAAGACTCACGGTTCAGTGGCGCCATGGCCAAGGGTATAGTCTTTCCGAACAGCTTTATCATGTGTCCACCTCCTTCACTCTCCGACGACATTCTCGTAATTCGATTAAAACCCAGAAACAAAAATCTGTCTTTCGAACAAAAAGCACAGAAAGTTCGAGTCTTTTGATGTCTTTTGATGGTTTTGGTGCACTTGATGGTGGTTGTTTTTGTTGTTCTCAGAGTTCTGATCGAGGAGGATGAGGGGGAGTTTTGAGGAGAACGGGGAAAGGGGTAAGTGAGGTTTAACGAGGTGGGGAATGCCACATCATAAACGGGGGGAAAGGAAGGAGATTTGTGAGCCACAAGTTGTATGTGGCGTTAGGAGATCTTTCGCGCTGTTGGATTCCCCACATTTCTTAAAAAGAAAGTGCTTCTCTTTGTCCTCTCCTTTTTCAATTCCATGGCAGCATTTGAATTTCCACCCTTTTCCACAATTTGCTAATTACTCCTTTCTCCTTTACTAGAAACTTTTCACTGTATCGAAAATATGAATTGATACATCAAGTGTCGTAATACAAGTAGTTGAATTTTTTTAAATATTCAACTATTTGTATTATGACACTTAGTGTACCAGACTGTATTTTCAGCGCATTGAAAAATTATCCTCCTTCACCTGCCTTTGCCAATTTGCCTGCCTTCAACTTAAAAATATTCTCTCTTTTGTTTGTTCATTTATGCTATTTGCCTTTATCAGATTCACTATTTTGTCCATGTTTTCTTCGCCTTTTATTCAAATTATTACTGCAAAAGTTAAGGAATAAATGGATATTAAACTTGCTATTTACGATATTCAATCTTCAGACCTTACAAGAAGAGTAATATAATTAAACTGTAGTACTTAATGCCAAAGAAACATTTTCTAATCACAACATATTACGTTGTACTTCAATAGAAAATAAGACTCGTAAATGTGTACTATTGACTGTATAAATTGGATTATTGGTGAATGAGACCTATAGATATTTTACCACCAATACAATTATAGAACATCATGAATTTTCACTCATAAGTATGCTTGGAATTCTGTTTATTTTTCTTAGAAGGAAAAACTGTCAAACTTGTACATAGAAAATGACTGAGACAAGTTTGGTGTCGAGAAATGAGACATATAAATACTTACTATCTTTGCACCTATAAAGAAATCGTGAATTTTTAGGATACGTATGTATATAGTTCTGTTTGTACAAGAAAAATCTCAATTGTGTTTCATTGAACATATAGGGCTATTGAAAACCTAACCCCCGAATGAAATTATATAAAGCTATTTAGTACTTGCTGCAATGTGTTGAACTCTTGTTCCTTTATGATGATTAGTAAGTTAGATTTTGCAATGGGGAAGTAATAAAAATTACCAAATGAAGTACTACCTTAATGAACACAATCCATAAATTTTACCTTAACAAAATTCTTAATTTAGAGATATTTTTCTCATATGGACCACATGCATAAATGATGGTTAACCAACTACAATTCATGTGCTTTACCAATTGAGCTAAAGACAAGCTGACTATTCCAGCTTAGACAAGTTAACTATAATAATATATTTTTCATTATCTGCATGTAAATTAGAATCATTTTTTATAATCTAAAAGAATGTAACATAAAAAGGGAATTACAGATAAAAAATAAAGCTAATTACCCTTATTAATTTGGCTAAAAATTCAGATATGCGAAGTGGAAGTTATTGTTTTGTGTTAGCATAATTATTGTGTGGCTTTTCTGGCAGGGTAATGTTTATGCCAGCTGTGGGAAATAATTGGGTGTGCCGTGGGAAAAGGTCGCTTGCAGTAGACAACACGTGGCTGACGCGGACCAGTTGGGGAAGCTTTTGAATTCACCAAATTTTTTGTATCAATTAATTCAAATGTTTAAAATTTAATCTAACGATTAAAATTATTATAATTTATTAAAAAATTATCTACTTTCAACAATTAAATTAAATTTTAAAAATTTAAATTGTTTGATAGGAAATATTTGGTAGAAGAGATTCAAAATTTCTTTCCCAAGAAATAGAGGGTCGGGGACCCACCTGCAACCTGCAAAAAGGGTAGTGAAAAGGTCATCTGATATCAGCATATAATCGCCGTTGATCCCGTAGTTCGAAGCTGATGGCACTTTCGCTTCTGAGAGACCGAGCTGCCACGACTACATAATATCTAGTTCTAGTGGTTCTGCAAATTTGTATTATTTGATTTATAATTCCATCGTAATATGTATTTATTACATCACGTAACACATTATCTTTTAATATCTATTTTTTTCTTGATTAATTAGTTGATGGCAGTCCATCATTTCACCAAATGAATTGGGAAGTTTTGTTTTAGATCGAACTAGTATAAATACCCGCGCGTTGTTGCGGGTTTTTAAAACGTATAAAATATGTAAAAAGTTCTATATTGTGTATAACTAAATTAGGGGTTCAATCATGGATTTGTATTCTTGTTTACAATTATATTTGCACACGTACACTAATCAGCACTTGTAAATTCTCCGATCGTCACTTCAGAACTTCTTTTATATTTTATGATATACATGCTTCTCAGTTACAATATGAAAAAATAAAAGCTGCTAATGTAGTTTGTTAAAATAATTAAGTAATATCGCAGCTCTCAAATCCATTTAATAGAATACATTAGAAAAAATTGCAAGCTACCTATTATCGTTGATCAGCAACTTTTTACATACATTATTTTGGTGGCAGCAAAGGTCGATCAACAACTTTCTACAAACTTTATTCCTTGCATAACATTCACAATAGTAAATACCACATGACTGTTTTATGATCACAAATTTTTTTGCAAGGCCAGCACAAATTGTCAAAATCTTTGAAAATAACAATTGACAAAAACTTATTTAGATTCAAGATAAAATTTCAATGACACTCACATGATAAATCTGTCATTTATCTAGTAGCATTCATAAATGTTGCGTTGTAAAGACAATTATTTTATGTAAAGTTTTAAATGATAACATTTTGAGTTTTTTATTTTTTATTTTTTAATTTTTTTTAACCGTTCAAAACTTTCTCATTTCAATTAACTAAACATGGACGGTTATGTTGCGGTACAATTTTGACCAAGTTAAATAACATTTTTATCCTTACATATCTATTGAAACTTATAACACGAAACAATTTAGTTTATGATTTCGTTTGAAATTGTTTTTAAAATTACTGAAAACGTTTTTTGTCAACATATTTTGAAAATCAATGTTTAATGAAAATGCAAGTGGATCATGAAAAAACACTTGAAGTGTTTCTTATCTGAAAGATTTTCTTTAAAAGCGATTTTGATTATTTTGAAAGTACTTCCAAAGAGACCAAAATTTTAAATGAGACGTGAAATGTTGTGAAATAGAAAATCGATCAAACCTCAAAGCCTTGTTCCGTAAATTCAGATATTTTCATTGTCTTACTTGCAAGTTACTAAGAACAATCGAGCTAAAATGTCAAATCTCTCTACTTTCCTCTGCTCTCTTCTTCCAAATTTCAATTTCCAATTCCACCATCAAAATTCCCTCACCATACACTCTTCCCAAAATCTCAGATAAACCCATTTGAATTCACCCCCAAATTTCCCAAACCACTCTTCAAGCTTCCATTTTTCACCCAAAAAATCCATGTTTCGATCCTAATTTTCCCTCATTTTCTTTCGTTTCCCTTCATTTTCCCAGAAATGTCATCTCGCTCGTAATGGCCACGGTGCTCAGATCCAAGCCCTCCAGAGTCCCAATTCAGGTACTTTGTCTTCAATTACATGCACGCCGACCGGGTGGCCAGCTCCCACTATGCCCACCTCACCAAGAATGACGACTTGGATTAGAGAGGAGTCGGAAGTGGAATCGCCAGTTCTCTGTAAATTCGCTGAAAACGAAGCAGTTAGGTTTGAAGCGGAACCCACAAATACGAAGCAGATCTTGACATGCAATAGGTGTAGAAAGTACCTGGGGTGATGAGGAGCCGTTTCAGACCAACGGAATCGTTGAAATCGTCGCTGGCCGCAATTGTGTATCCAGTGAGTCGTGGAGAGAAGAGTGAGGGAGAAGGGATAGAAGGGAGAAGGAAGAATTTGAGGAGAACATTTTGTTTTGGTTGGTTTGAGGTCTGGGTTTTCTAACTTTGAAATTTTTATGGTGGTTTTGTTTGTAGGCTGATTGTTTAGAGAGATATATTGCTCAGTTATTTTTCCTGGATTTTTTTGAAATTTTTTCTCTGTAGGTGTATGATCTCCTCATGTTTTAAAGACTGCCATAGAAAAATTAGGAAAAACAGCAGGAATTGGGAATTTGCAGGTATTTTTATGTTAATTTTTGTTTGTAGAAATTGTATATAGGTTATTTGATAAGTCTTAATCTTTACGGATTTGTGATCTACAAAATGTTTTACTACCTTGTTGTAGAGGGTTTTATGATTATTTGGTACACTTTTTTCTTTGGTTTATGAAAATTGCATCTTAGAGCTTGATTAAACTAATTGAAGAATCATTTCTATTGCAGGATGCAGATGCTACGAAGAAAAAATTGCAGGTCATGAAAGTATTTGACAAAAAAAAATTATTTGGCAAAAAAATAAAATAGTGGCGGCGTGTTACCCCGGTGACGGCGTCTCCTCAACTATTAGTAGCGTCTCGGTCCGCTGCTTTTGGCGATGATGGAAATTGAAGTCAGGAGAGAGAGAGAGAGAGAGAGAGAGAGGAGAGGGAGGAGAAAGGAGTCTTTTTCCCTAAACGCAAAAGGAAAGCTAATCTTTTAGTGGTTTCAAGATTTCATTAGTTTTGCAGATAAGGGGAGGAGCAGAGGGAAAACGATGTTTTGCCAGATAAGGTGAAGAGGCAGAGGGGAAGAAACGTGAAGATCCACGCGTCACCATTCTGCTCTCTGATGGGCAGCAAAGCAAAAAGGGTACAATTGAAATAAGATAAAATAAATGGGGGTATAATCAGAAATCCACTGTAGCTAAGCTACAGTGATTTCCCCACCGGTTTTAGTATATATAGATTTAATATCTATTCTCCATCTGTCATTTAGTATTACGATCATTGATATTCCTTTCATTTGTAAATGAAAAGTATTAGGTTCGATTCTTGTTAAAAGCGAATTTGAATCACATTATTGCTAACTCATTTTGAGGATAAGTCCACCCTTAGATAATATCATTTGTTCATAAAATAAAATAAAAAAAATCTACACCCAAAATGAGCGTAGCTTCTATTTAGCCTCAATAATTGTTTGACACATATTAAGTTGATGACAAAAAAATTAAGAAAAGTTATGTTTATAAATACATGTCAGTCAACAATTTGGAACATACAGAGGCCACACCAATTTTGGATGCAGAAGACTTGATGATCTCGTTTTGTCTAGCTACTTATGAGTTTTGAATTGGCTATTTTTTAAAATATACTCATGATCTATTTCAACAAAATTATAGTGATATAGGATGCTCCTATTTCCGTTAATGTGTGACTCATTCTCAACATGTCTGCTCGCATGTGACAAATTTTCAAACCTAGCATACGGGCAACATAAATGGGATAACGTGAAACGCGTGTGACCGTCAGGCTTCACAAGTGGGACAACCTGCTATGATATTATGGATAAAATTGAAATTCCACCATAAAACCAATTCACAATAAGAGAAATAGATCAATTAAGTATAATATGCAAGTTCCCTCCTCCTATCAATATGATAATCATTCTACCAGAAAATCAAAGAGACACATTGTCAAAAACCTAAATGGCATAGACATACTCTTAATTTCTTTATGCATATAGGTAAAATCAAAAGGACAATGTCTAAAGATGCATGCATGCACACGTTACTGGTGTTGAAATGAAGTACAATCACTTTGCTCTTGGTTTCCCCTTCCTGGACTAATACTGACTTTCCAGCTAATTCAGAAGGTTGAAAGTTCTGTTTTCTATATATGTTTTTAGGTATTTACTATTTATCTTCAGATATTCCACTTCCGGCAACTTTTTTACTGGTGGTCATGATTTATCTTTAAATTCTTAATAATAATCTTTTGAATTCGAAAGGGGGTCTGATTTCAATAGTACGCAGATATTGAAAAACATGTTCTTAGAAGTCAAGTGTGGTTTAAGCGGTCTGATTTCAGTATCAAGATTTCAACATTATGCAGATATTGACACCTTGATATTCGTCAAGAATGTTCAACAAAATATAACCTATCGTTTCTTGTAAAGAAAAGTCGAAGTGCGGTTGATCAGTTATCTGTGGTTTTGCCATTTCACACAGCTGATTTAATTGAATCATAACATAATTAATATTTTGCTCCAATGAAATCCAAATCAAATAAAGAGAAAGTAGTGGCTGCCTCAGTGTACAGGTGGAGTCTGAAGACGGTCAAGTGGAACACTACCTTTTAGGCTTTTGTATTTTAATTGTTTATGGGAATAATAAGAAGAGTGTGAGCTTTGGTGCAATAAAAGTTGTTCTTTTGTGATCGAAATATCATAAATTCGAATTATGAAAACAATATCTTTGAAAAACAAAAATAATATTGCGTAAAAAACATTTTCTTCTCAATCCTTACAAAACAGAGAGTATTGTTAGCTTATAATCATAAATAAAATCTCTCATCATACAAACAAACCACAAAGGTGTTTTCTTTTTTCTTTTCCTTTTCTGTTTTCCAACGAGAATAAGACGGACAGAGTCTTCCAAAATTCATGACCTCAATTATAATTGCTACAACTTGTTCTGTTGGCCGACATAAGTATGGCTTGCATCTAAAGTCTAAGCCCAAAAGTCAAGATCTACTTTATTTGCTTGGAATTTTACAGTTGAAGGGTAATAGATCGAAATGCTGAAATTTTTGAACGAGAAATTGTAGGACATAATTGACTGGATGTCCATCGACCAGCAACCCAGAATTTCGAGAAAGTAAATTCAAACTTGTAGCCAAGTTACTCATGTACGTATCTAATCTAGTTGGGGCTTCTTCATTAATTAAGCTAACATAAAATCTATTGATTGCAACATAGCGTACTTTAAGTGTGACTTTCATGCTTTTCCTAGAATTGTATATCCAAAAAATACATTTTCCCAGTAGTAAACCGAAAAAGAAATTTCTCTTTCCAATAATAAAAGAGCAAATGAAATGAGAGAGCTCCAAGTAATCTTCACATATCTCCTTCCAAATTGTCTTCAAATATAGAGTTGCAGCCAAATTACAAGGGGTCACTTGCTTTTCGATGTCTTATGAAGAAGACACACAACGTACGTATCACCATTAGGGTTATGACCCAAACAAGTATTCATCATATATATATATATATATATCATATTAGGGGTTTATAGCTAACGCGCTTATAGACTTAAGCGTTCTTATTCTAGCACCAATAATTAAGATCATAATAGGTTCAATTTGCCTCACCTCTACCGTCGTTTGTACGTATAAGAAAATAGTTACACAATATAAAAGACTTTTGTATTTTACTTGATACACAAAATTTTAAGATTATACACAAAAAAAGAACTACAAGTTTACATTAGAACACAAACAAGAAGCAAGATTTAATGTACACAATAACATGGGACGAGTTTATGCCTAATAATCTTGGGATGAAGATCGTGGAGAAAAATATTAAAACAGTGTTTGGTACTTTTAATCCCTAATATGATTTGTCACTAAAAAGGAAATGTTTTAAGAAGAGTGCGTTGTGAAGCGGAGGAAAAGTAGAACGAACAAACGTAGGACAGGACGTTTCTAGGAAAATATGGATTTTTACTCTTTTAGGTAAAGAAATGACCTTTTATTTTGTTGTAAAGATTTTTTAATCTTTTCAGCAGTGTATTTTGTTATGCTTTCCCATGAAGAATTGCCCAGATTACAATTTATGGATTTGCTTTATATTCTTAGAAGTTTGTAATTAAGCACGGAGAAATAAACTCCAGCAACTCGAGCATCAGCATTGACATCTTTGCTACCAAGTTCATTGCTTGGGACATGTCAACTTTACTTGATATTCGAAATCTGAGATCAGATCTCGCATAGTGTTAGTACTTAGATTGAACATGTCAGGTGATGCAACATATTTGAGATTCACCCTTGAAGCATGACCAGAAACTTTCTTTTAAATCCATCACACGTTTCTATCGGTGTATTTAGTCTGAAAATAAAGCTTCCATTAATAAGTTTCTAGATGGTCTTGATACTATACATGATGCAGGACAAGCCAAGCTTGTTCAGGAGGCCTATCTTCTGACTGATAATTAGTGTTGCTTGGCTTCTTACCCTTTATCCATTCTGCGCGAGTTCTTGACTTGTGTAAGCATCCCTTATCAAAGGATCTTAGATTTGCCTCACCTTTGGAGAACATGGTGTTAGGGCATCACCAACCCGGTTGATTGTGTTTTCCAAAGATCTGCCGGTAGAACTAGAGCAGTGAATTTTAACAATCTGATCTTTTGAGATACGAGACTTCATATCGGAGTTACATTGTATTGAAAACCCGGTTTGGGAGGCTGAGGTGGAGTCAATTATTATTTGTTCAAGTGTTGAAATGGACTCGGCAATCAATTTGTGATATATCAAATTCTTGTTTGTTGAAAGTAGGTCAAGTATTAGTTAGTCCTTCTTAGCTTTTTTTAGTTGCTTAGAAAGATAGAAGAAAAAAGGGTTCAATGCAAAGTTAGATATCTCCAGCAGCCAGCGTTTGGGTCATAGAACTTGGTCTCTGAACTTTTCAAGATACAAGTCACTGAAATGCGTGTGGTGTGTGTCTCTCTAGGAGAACATCATGTTTTTCAGTGAAGACTTTTCTCTGAAGTTATATTATATAGAACGATTGTTACTTAGAGATTGATGAGGATCTATGAGGTACCATATACATCATATCCTTTTGCTGGAAATAGTTGTTAGATTCTGTTTCTAATGCTGCTAGCAATAAACTATAACAATAAGAATACTAACACTAATAACAAT
The DNA here is from genome assembly GCA_963580275.1 of Crataegus laevigata. NCBI lineage: Eukaryota > Viridiplantae > Streptophyta > Magnoliopsida > Rosales > Rosaceae > Crataegus > Crataegus laevigata. Next base: position 4,823,082 of record OY756940.1, read on the forward strand.
AGAGTAACAGTGATGGCTATAAAATTTTATATTATATCCAAAATGGCAAGAAAACATCAACTTCTCAATGAATCAAGTAGAAATTAGAGGTACCCTATTTGTTTTCTTGAGAATTTCTACCAATTAACCAAGGCCTTGCCTCTCTAGGTACCTGTGTCATGCTGCTATGTCTTGGATTCATGGATGTCAACCAAGAGGTATTTTTGCATCCGTTGTATTGTTCCATTGAAAATAACTTGGTCTTTCCTGAATTATTTGAGGGAATATTCTTCATGATTGTGTTTTGTCCATGTTGTGGTGTCTTGACAAAGATGGTGTGCCTCATACATATTCTACAATTGTAAAATATGTACCGTCTTGATATATCCACTATACGCTAATTAAACACGCGTTTGGTAGACCACTATATATGTCTATGTGTAGCTTGTTACATCCTAAGATGTATAACGAACCTAAAGCTTGCATGATCAGCTAAGCATACCCTATAAGGAGAAGTTATATTGTCAGAAAGTTCAACAGCAATTTGATAGCTCCAAACATTGGCTTGTCGGCTCTCCAGATGTGTTCCTTCTAGAAGTAACACAAACATTTGGTTCATGCTTTTAGTTTGATCTTGTGACAGGTTTCATTGTTTATTATTCTCATTACATATGCTTAAATATTAAAGCTTGATATTAAGAGCTTGCCGCTTTGTTTATCTAGTCATTTGAGGTGGCTGAATTCACTGCAGTTGGACACTCTTTTCAGTTCATAGTGGCTCCATCGTAGTAAAATCCGATCTGAATGAGGAGTTTTGTCTTACATTTTCCTTGTACTTGCACTAAATACTAGGCCAAAAAAAAAAAAAAAATTGTGTCGAACACAATAGAAAGAAGTCAAATTTTTAGGTGTAGCGTTTTTATCTGACTATTTGTTCGCGTAGAATTCATGTAAAAACAAGGACATCGACAATGGTTGCAAAATGTTTATGAAGACGCTTCACAACCATGCTCGTATTATTAATGTAACTGTTCCTTGATTTTGGGGAGGGGTGTTCCTTCTGCATTTCACTATAGCTCTTCAAAAAATTGAGGTGCATGAAAGTATGTAAGCTGTCATTATACACAAAGACGAAGCCCATAACCATGGACTTGTTACATAAAGAAATTGATTGGTGACATATTGCTCGCGTCATTTTCAGTAAGCGATTGTGATTTCTACACCACATTGCCAACAATTGTTTTGGTTTTCTTTTGGTGGGATTTTGACAGGTTCTTTTTGTTTCGCTTTTCTTGATTCCTGAGGCCATATTCTTCTCATCTTCTTCTATCTCCATGCTTTTGTATTTTGAGATCTCCACTAATGGGGTCCCTCGAAGCATAATAATTTGATGAGAGGCACCTTTGTTCATATGGCTTTTTGATTCACCGGACCTTCTCCTACTGACCGAAAAATACCAGGGGCCATTTCGGCATCATCCTAGAATCTCCTTTACTTGTCATGGAATATATTAAAGCGACGAAAGGAGCTCCAAGTACAGCAGCTGGTTAAAGAGAAAGGTACGCCAATAACTCTTGCTTCTTTTCTTGTTTTTCAAACATTCGGGCCACACTACCATAAGAATTTGTCAATGATTATATTCCTTTCTTTGAACGTGAACTATGAGCTTGCCACTAGGGATATGTTAGCTCCATAGAGGAGAAGCAAATGCTTGCTCAGGAAGAACCCTCCACTACCACCGAGAACCTAGACCCCGCCACTCGTAGGTCCCGCCGGTGCAATCTTTCGGTTAGCCATTTTAGCTGCAGGAATGATGAGAGCAACAACCTGATTAGTGAAAGTATTTTCCCCATGTGACCACGTCATTGTCTTGTATCCAAGGATTGTGCTAATGAGTTTAGGATCAAATGCTTGAACAGTCTCAACGAAGACAACCTATGCATCATCTAGTTTGTTGATTAGATTATTGTGTTAAGAAGTAATTAAATTAGTATTTGAACTTTGAATCCTGGGACATTTGTGTACTTATTCAGCAGGCAGACCAAGTGAATGTTAAGCACTGGGATGGCAAGTCCTTGGAAGATCAATAATCATTGGATTTTGATTCCAGTGATCAAACTCTTGACAACAAACCAGGAAATCCCGAGATCAATCCGATACCGATCGACTTTTACGATTTGTTGTTGGCCACTGTGATTTGTGACCTCCTTTTCTTTTTTCTTCTTCTCTTTTCTGATCAAAATTTTCTTTTTATTCAGTTCTTGGGATATGGATTACAGAATTAAAGCTAACAATCCCTTTGGAATATATTTCTTTTTGGGACTTTTATGCGGAGTGAGAGCCTGTATATTGCCCTTTATGTCATTTCCATTTGTTTAGAGAGAAAAAAAGAAGAGAGAGAGGTTTGTGTTGCTTTGTACCATGACAATACTCATTCAGAGTTTTATCCTTTCTATCCGAGTTTAAATTCTTTACCATTTTATATCAGGGTAGTTTGAAATATCGTCGTGAAAAAAAAAGAAAGTGCATTTATACTATTGATTCCCTGTCTATGATACATCCAAGGCAGGAACCATTGATTGATGTAACCTCGTGTGGCATTTGGTGCCATGTATTAACCTTTGTAATTGGGCAACTAGATTCTCCCGTATTTGGATAATCTTACATATGCAAAAAATACTAAATTGTCATATATATCCCAATTAATTTAGTAAGATATTTTTCCCGTTTTAACCACTGTATTACACAATAATTATCAAACGTGTCATGATTACCAAACATGTCTATTATTTCAATAAAATTGGTGTGATTTGGTTCACTTTATGTGGGAATGCTTCTATAGGAGGAAAAAAAAAGGTTTGGGGTCCCAAAATCCAACGTTAGATTCGTTGATTCCTCCACCCTTACAAAGAACAAAAGGAATGTGCCAATCACACCACCTCCGTCCTCACAACAAGAAATACCCAAAAAATAAAAAAACAAAAAGAAATGGGAAAGAAATATAAAAAAGAAAAAGAAATCCCCATTTCCCTTTCAATCACCAAAAGAAAAAAAAATCCAATTATGACGTCCCCATCAACTTATTTATTATTTATAATTATAATTATTTTTTAGCTGCATTGCATTGCTTCTCACACTATTAGCAAAGTTGCCCCATTATTATTCGTCATGGTGGGGTTTTTTGGTAACATGGAAGCAAAATAGAAAATAAACACCAACGAATAATTAGTTTAATTTTAGTGACTCTATAGAAGTTGTTAGAAAGAGTTCGAACTAAACAAAAAATGAAACTTTGCAAGCTCTTGAAAATCTATTTCTATAAACATGTTGTAAATTGCAACTCTAATTTTATTTGATCAAATTTCTACGCTTCAAGACGAGAACATAGAAAAACTGATTAAAACTAGGAGAACCATTAACGAGAGCAATCATGGTGGGGTTTCTTATTCATCAGGGAATCATGCATAGAGTCTAGAGAGAGAAACTAGAGAGATACAACGAGAGGAGAGAGAGAGATAAGAACAAACCATACACTTTTCCTTTTTTTCTCTCCTTTTAAGGCTCTCTCACAAATTGAACTCTCTCTCTTGTTTTTGCTGCATCAGAGATTCTCTCTACGTCTTTCAAGTCAAAGAAGCAAAGAAGATAAAATTATTTTTTGAATTTTTTTAGAAAAAGGTTGGTAGGAAATGATAGAGAGAGAAATGGAGGAAAGGGGAAGTACAGCTCATGGCATATATTCTCTGCGTCCAACATAGCCCCACTTATGTTTCCAGATATGGAATGAGAACATAGGACACCCCTACAACTACTAGTCCCATCCCCTCCCCTCCCAAATTATAAAGACCAAACCTTGAAACTCCCCTTCCCTTATAGCTTGGATCATAGAAACCAGAACCGCCATTATATATTTATGTTCCTGCAACTTGCCATATCTCTCTCTCTCTCTCATCCACCACCCCAACAAAAATGGTTCATCAGAATATGCAAAACCAGAATATGAATTTGGTTTTATCCACCGACGCGAAGCCGCGGCTAAAGTGGACTCCAGAGCTTCATCAGCGATTCGTCGAGGCTGTCAGTCAGCTTGGAGGGGCAGATAGTTGAGTATATAAGCTTGGTGATGTAGGGGGACGGGTGGGGGCTCCTAGAAGTGTAGGTCATGTCCCCTCTTCCTTAGGATCGAGGGTGGATGTTCGCATCTTGTGACCTTCACTGAGGAGCTGATCTCGCCTAATCCTTATTTTTAGTATCTTATACAATAAAATACGAAGTTCTAATGTGTGTGTGTGTATATATATGTTTCATATATGGACAGAGGCCACACCAAAGAGTTTGATGAGGATGATGGGAATTCATGGACTCACTTTGTACCACCTAAAGAGCCACTTACAGGCATTTTCTCTCTCCAGTTTCGTCACATCTAATCTTTGTCCAGATCATGATCGAAAAGCGTAATTCTCAAACTCTGTTGTGTTCTTGTGCAGAAATACAGGCTAGGGAAAAGCCAACAGTCCGAGAACTCCGCTGACATCAAGCAAGAAGGTGAGTCCATTACATTGGATTCCGAAAACTATAGAGGATCATCATTTGTTGTTCATTCTTTAATCGTTGTCGATTCTTTATATTTGTCCTGTACTTTGATGCAGATTACAAGGAGATTCGGAGCAGTGATGGTCATTTCGGCGCGGATATCAGCGATGAAGATCACAGTCAGATTAATGAGTAATATAGTTAGAAATAGATCCCAATCTCTTTGATGAATTTAGATGGAAAAATGACAGCACAAAGAGCTCCCTATTGATTTAGTGTTGTTATGTTTATATCAAAAGCTTGCAGATAGCTCAGTCTCTCCAATTGCAAATGGAAGTGCAGAGGAAACTTCATGAACAAATTGAGGTAAAACCGATGAACGAATACCATATTCCCATCTTCGATTCATAAAAAGATTGAAAAAGTATCAGTACTTAAAGCCGGAGTTTTTTTTTCAGGTGCAGAGACATCTTCAGCTGAGAATTGAAGCTCAAGGGAAGTATTTACAATCGGTATTGAAGAAAGCGCAAGAAACTCTTTCAGGGTATAGTTCTTCTCCAGTTGGAGTAGAACTTGCAAAGGCTGAACTCACTCAGCTAGTTTCAATGGTTAACAATGGATGCCCGAGTTCTTCGTTCTCAGAGTTAACAGAGACAGGAACTTCAATCCTAAAAGACGTGGAGCGGAAGCAAATGAGAGGCTCCATGGACAGTTCCTTGACTTCTTCCGAAAGTTCAGGAAGGAAGGACGAGAAGCTCCCTGAAAATTGTAATGCAACCTGTGTTGAACTACCATTAATGGGCATCCACCCGGACAACAAGGCATGTAATAATTCAGCAAGCAATCATGTTTTCGGGAGAAAGAGAAGCAGTAGTCTGATTTCTGATGGTCTATCTGTGGAGCAACCAGTTGCTAAAAGAACACAAACACAAAGAGATAAAGGTGGAAACCATCTTAGAAAGTCTGGATTGTTGGCTACAATTGATCTGAATAGCAAATATCAGAGTGACAACATTGATTCGGGACTGAAACTAATAGACTTGAACTGCAAGGGAATCTGATTCCTCAAATGCTTTTGGAGCCATCTGGTTTAGTTACATACAGTTTATGGAAAAAACTTAATTCCCTCCAGTCCTAGCCTTTTGTTTATATACATGTATGTACACTGTTATATATGTATGGAACTTTTGAAAGTATATTCATATCAAAAGAAGGTATAATATATTGTGTGGATACATCTCTTTCTCGTTCTCGTTCTTGCCCTCGTTCTCGCTCTCGCTCTCTCTCGCACGTGTGTACACGATCGTGCGCGTTTGAATGCCAGATGGAAACTGCTTATTGCTTAATGCTTCTGAGATCGGATTAAGCTAATTTGCCTATAGAATGTAGAGAGCGTTTTGTATACGATTCCCTACTTTTATAGCTGCAAGTCGCATGGCGTGATGCTAATCATGTCAATCACTCTTGAAATATTTCTTTTCGATGTTTGTCAAGGGACAAGCAGAGGAGGAGGAGGAGGAGGAGGGTGAGAAATCATCACAGAAAACAAAATTATGAACTAAGCACGCGCATGTTAGCTAATCAATGCCAAAGAAGTCACTCAATTATAGGTCCCCCCCCCCACATGACAATAAACTAAGAAAACTACAATGCGTCAACGTGTGGAATGCATTGGACCGGCGAGATCCTTCAGACCGTCAGATATGGAAGTTCGTCTAAAATATTTAAATCTAGCCGTCCAGTTGAGCAATGTATAGTAGAAAAACTCGAATATACAATTCATACCTTTATCTTCCTAATCCTGTTATATGAAGGCTCTTGGAGTTTCTAATGCTAAACACTAACTATTCCAAGTAATGAGCTTTTTATTCTATCCGTTCCTCCTAGTTGTTACCTTGGCTTTGTGTTCTTCATGGATTCAAGGTTTGTCCCTAACCCTATTTACTTTCAGCAACATCTCATTTTAGAAGCTTGAATGTTCTGTATTGATGTCCTGTTTTCGTAATCGTAGGGAAAACAGTGCCCCATATGACTTCAAATGTCAATGAAGTTTCGGGCAAGTCCTTCGACTACATTGTCATTGGAGGAGGCACCGCCGGCTGCCCCCTAGCTGCAACCCTATCTGAGAAATTCTCAGTGCTCTTGGTGGAACGAGGAGGTTCACCATATGGAAATCCCTTGGTGTTGGATACTAAGTACTATGGATTCTCATTGCTCCAAACTGATCAATATACATCAGTTGCACAAAGCTTTGTGTCCAATGACCGCGTGAGCAATCTCAGAGGCAGAGTTCTAGGAGGAGCATCTGCTATAAATGGCGGGTTTTACAGCAGAGCAAGTGAGGATTTTGTCAAAAAGGTTGCGTGGGATAAGGAGATGGTAACAAATGCTTATCAATGGGTCGAATCTAGAGTCGTCTTTAAACCTGAACTGACCCCATGGCAGTATGCTGCTGAGTTTGGCTTTCTTGAGGCAGGGGTTTTCCCTTACAATGGTTTTAGTTTGGATCACATCGAGGGAACAAAGGTCGGTGCAAGTGTGTTTGATGAACAGGGAAGAAGACACACCTCAGCTGATCTTCTAGAGGCAGGAAATCCGAACAATATCACAGTTCTTCTGAATGCAACTGTGAAGAATGTCATCTTTCGCAGAAAAGGTAAGCATAAAACTGGTAGTATTTCTTAACGGCGAGTTTCTGCACCCCCTTCTCTCCACCTGCACTCTTCACATCTTCTTTGGCCTTTGGAGTTGATGCATCAAAAGAGAATTAACGAACAGAAACAAGGGGCGGAATGCAGAAGGAGAAGATAGGAGTGTGAAAATCGCTATCCTTAACTGGTCAACCCTTTATGATTGAATTCCTAAATGGTTTTTGCAGGTGACAGAAATGAGACAATAGCCGGAGGCATACAATTCATCAAGAGCAACGGAAACTCGAGCGAAACTTATGAAGCTTACCTCAACCAGCCAGAGAATTCATGCTCACCGGGTGATGTGATACTAGCGGCAGGGGCTCTAGGCAGTCCTCAGATTCTGTTGTTAAGTGGCATCGGCCCTCATCAACACCTAAAGAACTTCAACATCGAACTAGTTGTCAACTTAGACGCGGTTGGAAAAGGAATGAAAGACAATCCTGGCATTGCTCTCTTAGCAGACCCTAAACCGAAAAAATTCCCACCAGAACCTCCAAAAGTTGTCGGTATAGCAGATGACTTCAAGATCATAATTGAGGCAGGAATTTTACCTGTCAGCTCCAATGCAACAGTAATGCCGATAGCTGCGAAACTCGCCTTTCCAGAATCAGAAGGAACGCTTGAGCTGAACAGCACTGACCCCAGAGAAAACCCTTCAGTCACATTCAACTATCTGGCAAACGAGAAAGACTTGGCAGAATGTGTGAAGCTGTCTCAGTTGCTTGAGCGAGTGGTAAGGTCTGTATCGATCGCGCTCTTCCTGGGGATTGAATGCAAGCGAAAAGACGAGCTGATGTCCACGGAAGATGAGCTGAGAAAACTTTGCAAGAAGAATGTGAGGACTTTCTATCACTACCATGGAGGCTGCACCATGGGATCAGTGGTTGACAAGGATTACAGGGTTTATGGAGTTAAGGGACTGAGAGTAGTTGATGGATCAACATTTTTTGAATCTCCAGGCACAAATCCAATGGCCACTTTGTTAATGCTTGGAAGATATCAAGGGATGAAGATTCTTCAAGAGAGAGAAAATGCTTAAACCCGAAAGGTGATCGACTTCATCAACTTGTATCTTTAGCCATAAATATCATGTCAAGTTAATATTTTCTTTGGACTCTGATAAACCAAACTAACCAACCAACCAACCACAAAGAAAATACCAAAGGCCAAATATTTTTCGTGGTATTGGCCAATACCAAAAAAAAAAAAACAAAATTGGCCAATACCAAAATCCAACTTCATTGCTCACCGGAAATTTGTATGAATTCCGAGTCCACAAATTTCACAAGGAAAAGTTGAAATGCAAGGCAAAAGAATAGGAACAAATGATCATTGACTAAATTGTTAGTGCGTGCAGTGAAATTGCGAATGGAACGGAGACTAAATTGTTAGTGCGTAAAAATGGATGGGAGAGTTGTTGTATTAGTTTAATTAATTTAATGGTAAGTGGGTTGTAAAACGGGAAGGCTTGGAAATGGTAAGGTTGTTCTTTTGTGATCGAAAGGTCATGGTTTAAAGTCGTGAAAAGTTTCTTTACAAAACAAAGATAAGGTTGAGTACGACTCTCGCAAAACGGAGAGCCTCATTCATGAATTTAAGAAATGCTATGTCCTCTAACTATCTTGTTTAATTACTTTTAATTCCCGTATAATTTTATTTTTATTTTTATTTTCAAAATAGTAAAAATTAAAAATAAAATGGTAATCAAACGCTCGTAAAATGCTCTTTTGTGTCGATGCAACGAATTAAGACCAAACGTGGTCTTTGGTTTGGATATTAAATTGTTAACAATACATTAAAACAGTGACTTCGTGTATTTTTTCCAATGTAAAAGGTATTCACCACACATTAATGAAATTTTTTTTTATATAGTCTCATATGATATGAGGCGGTACCATACTTTTAATCTTTAGAACTAGTGACTCCATAAAATGTATCCGTGGTAATTTGAACTTGAGTTAAGCGCTCCAACTCTTAACTTATTTCCAATAGACCAATTTATGTATTAATGTATTGTATCCAAATTAGATTACAAAGAAAATCCATGTATTTAGAAAAGTACGATATTCATTTATGTGGTGAAGTAATAAGTACAAGGAGAGGATAAAGTGCAATTAAATACACTCTCCTTTAGTAGTGGAAACGGTTGTTGACTTGTGCCTATTAAATATAGAGTATGATTCTCTACTTTCTTATTTTCATCATTTTTCATGCCCTCCTCTCACACATTACTTTTTTGTCTTATTATCTCTATAAAAAAAAATGAATATAAGATGTTGACATGGCTTAACCGTGACCATTCAAATAAAATGGTATAAAAGGGTAGAGAGATTAGGAGGGTAGAGAATCCTACTCCCACACCCCTTTCATTGTTTGTGTCCTCTCATTTGCTTATATGGCCTTGTGTTGTTCATGGATTTTTACCCTTATCAAAATCACTGAAAATAAAAGCGGAAAACTGAAAAACAAAATGGTTATCCCAAAAAAATGTGATTTCGTAGCTAGCCTTCGATGTTGAGAATTGATTACCATATTCTGGTTTCTTTCCTAATTGCAGGACAAACAAGTCACCGGCAAGTCCTTCGACTGCATTATCGTTGGAGGAGGCACCGCCGGCTGTCCCCTAGCCGCAACTCTTCTGAGAAGTTCTCAGTGCTCTTGGTGGAATGAGGTGGCTCGCCGTATGGAAATCTCTTGATATTGGAAAACAAGAACTATGGGTTCTTGTTGCTCCAGATTGACGAGTACACCTCAGTTGCGCAACATTTTGTCTCCAAGGACGGCGTTTCTAATTTCCGAGGAAGAGTTCTAGGAGGAGGATCTACCATCAACGGCGGGGTTTTCACCAAAACCAATTTGTGGATGCGAGAGTCTTCTAAGATCATCCATCTTCATCAAATCTTCTCGACAGGGTAACTTCCAAATCTTTTATTTTTTATTATATTGATTAGCTAATCAATAAGGCAATTATCTTATTAATTGGTTAATTATTCAATTATACCCAATTGAATACAAATCATGAACCTAGCCCACAAAAGGAGTCAAGTGACCGGTCCTCCATCTCCCAAAGAGGCTTACCATTCCCATATATAAACTCCATCATTCTCTTCAAAACACACTTCGAATTCTCTTGCAAAATTCTACAAAATTTACTTTTCCCCCAAAATTCTAACTTTGGCATTAGAGGTTCTTCGGCCAAAACCACCCCCCATTCATCGTGGGTGTGTGAGGCTTTTGGCCTTGACCTTAGATGTGATTTGTTTTGTAAGTGCAATTTTGTCCAAGATTAAGGAGGAAGAAATTTGCGTCCACAAATTGGTGCTTTCATTGAGAAAAGAGTCACACACTCGTAGAAGACTCTCGCATAAAATGTTTTTCTATTTTCTTGTCCATTTGTATATTTTTCGTACGTTCTTCTAATTAGAATTTTTTATTTGCAAAGATTCTTTGATAAAAGGTAAAAGAGAAATACAATGACTAGAAATTTAGAAAATTCCACAAGAGAAAATTTCAATATTCAAGAAATGGAACCGCGGTGATCCACGAGGCTAAATGTGATCATAGGTGAAGCGGCACCACCATGGCAACCACCGCGGTGGCCACCACGACCACTACCCGCGGCGAGGTCCATGGCACCACTACCATGGCCCAAGCCGTGGCATCCAAGCTTGCACAGGTCAAGCCCAAGCCGTGCCATCCAAGGTCCGCGACACCAAAGTTATGACCCAAGCCATGTCACTCCAAGCCCAACACGAGACCAACGCGTTGTCAAGCCGAGCCTAAGCCTCGCACTCGTATGCATCACGCGCTGAGTAGCCTACGCCAGTTGCCCAACCTGCTCCCGTGATCTAGTATGCTTCCTCAACCCATCCTGCTATCATGGCCTAGCCTGCTCCCGTGGCTCAGCCTACTCCTGCGGTTCCCCAAGCAGCCCAAGTCGGTCCAAGAGTAACACAACCGTCTCGACTTCAAGTTTCAGGACCTACGATCGAACCGGGGGCATTTTCACCACATTTTTTTTTTGTGAATTTGACATTTCCTAACTCAAATCTCATGCCCGGAGTCTACCACACCTTTATTGCTTAATGAGACGGATTCCTTTCAAATTATTCCAACCTAAATGAAGAACAACACTTGTCTCGAAAAGTTATAGAGTTGGCGAGCGCCCTCCCATAGCAGACGACCTTGGTGAATCAGCTCTTGCAACGCACCGAGATGCAATGTGCCCCTGACGAGGTGTCCCGAAGTAGGACAAGAGCAGACGAAGAACCTCTCTAGCAACCCATCAAAATAGGAAGCAATCCTAAGTTTCCTAGAGCAAGAAAATCTCTACACCTGCTGCCCTTTTCTATGAGCAGCTCAACAGGTGTGGGGGCATTTGTGGAGCCAAAAATAATCATAAGGCGACACGTGAATTTTTGAAATAAAAGGACAAAAATACCCTTAATAGAATAAATTGCTCTGCAAAGTTGATTTAACAACCCACTTAAGGTGGACTTAAATAGGCTTTGAGAGAAACTTATTTTCCTCTCCTAGAAGGATTTAATTTCATATTAAAGAGGGAATCTACATCAAAATAGGAAGCAATCCTAAGTTTCCTAGAGTAAGAAGATCTTTACACCTGTTGCCATTTTCTATGAGCAGCCCAGCAGGTAAGGGTGGAAAAAATACTGAAAATCCCAAACCATACCAAAACCAAACCGAAAATCTCGAAAATTTTAGTACCGATCCCGAATTATTCGGTATGGGATTCGGTCTCACATCTTAATATCATTCAGTACCATGTCCCGAACCGAACTTTGATAAACATATTATATATATGTATATATGTTGGGGATATCTGTAATGAGCTTATTATATATTATTAAAATAAGTAAAGTGTGCAGAAAAGTCATGATGTGTTGTGTGCTGTTCTATAAAGCAAACTGCAAACATATCTATAATGGCCTATTATATATTATTAAAATAAGTAAGTGTGCAAAGAAGCACATGGGTGCTATCTAAAGACGCCTCACTGCTTCAAACCCTACTCACTCTCTCTCATATCTGCCTTGACCAAGAGTCTCAGACTCTCTCGGTCTCTCATCTCGAATTCGAACTTCGAAGCTCAAAAGCCACCCACCTACCCACCCACTCACCTATCCTCTCACAGTCTGATTCCTACCAACTCTTTCCACTCCGGCCACCACTGCACCTCACTGCTTCATCCTTACCTCCGATCTCTCCAGCAATTCTCTTTGTGGGTTTCAAATTAAGGCTAGGATTTCAAATTAGGGCTTGGAGTTTCAAATTGGGGGCTGGGGTCAGGAGGAAGTTGCGGGTTTATCTCTTCACTCTGTCTGTCTCTCTCCCTCACTTCAATCTTCACAGATTCACTCACTGTCTCTAATTTTGAAAATGGGGTTTTAATGCAGGTTCAGATGATTTCAATTTGAATATGGATGAGGATGATTTGGATTTTGGTGTAGGTTCAGTTTCGGGAAATCCCGAAATACCGAAAATGTTTCGGGAATCCCGAACTTCAGGAATATTGGTATTTTGGATCGAGATCGGTCATCAGATTTCCATCCCGAAAACAATCGGTTTGCGACTTGATATGCCATTTTCGGTTCGGTATCTCATACCGAACCAGCCCTACCAGCAGGTGTGGGGGCATTTGTGGAGCCAAAAATAATCACAAGGCGACACGTAAATTTTTGGAATAAAAGGACAAAAATACACTTAAGAGAATAAATTGCTCTGCAAAGTTGATTTAACAACCCACTTAAGGCGGACTTAAATAGGCTTTAAGAGAAATTTATTTTCCTTTCCTAGAAGGATTTAATTTCATATTAAAGAGGGAATCTACATCAAAATAGGAAGCAATCCTAAGTTTCCTAGAGCAAGAAGATCTCTACATCTGCTGCCCTTTTCTACGAGCAGCCCAGCAGTTGTGGGGGCATTTGTGGAGCCAAAAATAATCACAAGGCGACACGTGGATTTTTGGAATAAAATGACAAAAATACCCTTGAGATAATAAATTGCTCTGCAAAGTTGATTTAACAACCCACTTAAGATAGACTTAAATAGGCTTTGAGAGAAATTTATTTTCCTTTCCTAGAAGGATTTAATTTCATATTAAAGAGGGAATTTACATCAAAATATGAAGCAATCCTAAGTTTCATAGAGCAAGAAGATTTATACACATGCTGCCATTTTCTACGAGCAGCCTAGAAGGTGTGGAGGCATTTGTAGAGCCAAAAATAATCACAAGGCGACGCGTGGATTTTTGGAATAAAAGGACAAAAATACCCTTGAGACATACCAGGATTCCCACGCGCGAACAGCGAGCAATTATCCCTCAACCAAGTCAAAAATGCCCAAAATAGGTAACAATTCAAAATCGATTTCATCCATCCTCATCAAATCTTCTCCACAAGGTAACTCCCAAATCTTTCTTTTTTTATTATATTGATTAGCTAATCAATTAGGCAATTATCCTATTAATTGGCTAATTAATTGGTTAATTATTCAATTATTCCCAATTTAATACAAATCATGAACCTAGCCCACAAAATGAGCCAAGTGGCCGATTCTCCGTCTCTCAAAGAGGCCGGCCACTCCCCTATATAAACCTCATCATTCTCTTCAAAACACACTTTGAATTCTCTTGCAAAATTCTACAAAATTCTCTAAACATTTTTCTCTCAAAATTCTAACTTTGGCATCGGAGGTTCTTCGACCAAAGTCCCCCTCTCCTCATTTATCGTGAGAGCGTGAGGCTCTTGACCTTGACCTTAGGTGTGATTTATTTTGTAGGTGCAATTTTAATCCAAGATCAAGGAGGAAAAAATTTGCATCCATAACAGTAGCTAAAGGAACAAGGTTCATCAAGCGATGGGAGCCCTTCACAAACCTACGAAGCTTACCTCAACCCGTGGAAGAGCTCAAGGAGTTCAACGGGCGTTGTAATACTAGCAGCAGAGGCAGGCAGCCCTGAAATTTTACTGTTAAGTGGCATTGGCCCTCAGAAACAACTAAACAAGTTCAACATTCCAGTTGCAGTAAACCTAAAGGAGGGTTGGGAGAGGAATGAAAGGCAATTCTTACATTTCACTCAACCCGAGCAAGCTCACTCCAAGCCGAAAAACTTCCCAACAGATTCTCCCAAAGTCACTGCCATAGCAGATGATTTGAAACACATAATTGAGTTATCGATTTTACCTATCGGCTCCAATGCAACGATAATGCTAATTTCCGGCAAACTAGCCTTTATAGAAGCATCAGGAGAGCTTGAACTGAACAGCACCGACCCCCGCGAAAACCCTCCAGTCACATTCATCTACCTGGAAAGGAGAAAGATATCACAGAACGCGTGAAGCTGGGTCGGCTGATGGAGCAAATTGTGAGGTCTAAATGGATCGCTTACTTCTTGGGGATCGAACGAAGAAACGAATCAATATCTAATGAAGATGAGCTGAGGCAACTGCGGGTTTCTATCACTACCATGGCAGCTGCATCGTGGGATCAGTGATTGACAAAAATTACAAGGTTTATGGAGTGAAGGGATTGATAGTTGTTTTTTAAAGAAACAATAGAGTTTAAAAACATTGAAAAAAATGAAGAGTATACAAGAAGAAAGAGCAGCCAAGTGGACAAGAAAACCAACAGACGCAAGGAGAAAAAACCCAAGAAAAACCCCCCAACTAAAAAAACTAAAGGAACAGAGGAAAGGCTAAGCCATATCAAAAAACGGCTGCAACCAAATCCCTAGCTATGGAATGAAGATTGTAATCTCTAAACTCAACAGCAATAGAAGACCAAAGAGTAGCCCAATATCTCACTCTATCCCAAAGCTCCTCAACCCCAACTCCCATGTAATCCTCAAAAACTATTTTATTACTCTCCAGCCAAATATTCCAGAAGAGGGCCATCATCAGGGAACCCCACAAGGTTTTGGCTTTCCTCCCTTTTCCTAAGGCATCAAACTTGGTGCTAAGAAGCTTGAAACAACCCTTAAGGGTAACCCAGACTGCTCCGATTTCCTTGAGCAGTTTCCACCAAAGACTGATACTGTATGGGTAATGGAGAAAAACGTGATTAACACTCTTCTCCCAGGACTTACACATAACATACCAATGAGGAAAGAAACATGTAAAAGACAATCTCATTTGGACTAGATCACAAGTGTTAACCTTCCGGAGCGCCACTAGCCACACTAGGAGTTTGACTTTTGGAGGCACCTTAGCTCTCCAATCTAAGGGGACGGAGGGAATTGAAGCATAGAATCGTTGTTGCAAAGGAAGGAACTTATAATTTGCAAGTGAACTGGCTGGAACCTTCCAAAATCCACCTTTTCCTATCTGGTCTGGAAGGGCACAACCTCACGGACTCCACCTTCTGTAGTAAACCAGCCTCATTTTCGATCTCGGACTCTCTGAGGTTTCTCCTGAACTCGAAATTCCAACTTACCGACTGTAAAGAAGAGACCGTCATCCTCAAAATGCTTAGATTTTTAGTTATAGATAACAAGAATAATCTAGGGAAAAGATCTTTCAAAGGACCGCCCTCCAACCAACTGTCTTCCCAAAACCTCAGCCTTTCCCCGTTACCAAGCACAAAGTTGCAGGATTGAAGATAAGACGGGAAACCAACCGAGATTTCAAACCATGGGCATCTGCTAAAGCCCTGCCTTGGAGGATTAGCGTCCTAGCCGTTAGCATGCAGACCATACTTACTCCTAATCACCTTATGCCAAAGAGAATTTGGTTCGAGAGGGAATCTCCACATCCACTTAGCAAGTAAGGCAACATTCCGAAATCTCAAATTATCCAGGCCAAGGCCTCCTCTCTTCTTGCTTTTGCACACATCCTCCCACTTGACTAAGTGAGACTTCTTTCCCTCCCCCACCTCTTCCTATAGAAACCTATTCATAAGCTTCTCTAGTCTGCCAATGACCCCGCATGGAGCTTTGAACAGAGACATGTAGTAAATGGGCAAAATGCCCAGGACGACTTGAATCAGGGTTAGTCTTCCTCCTCTGGATAAGTAGGCTTTCTTCCAGCCTTAAAGCCTCAACTCCACCTTCTCGACCACCGGCTCCCAAAACTTAATAGACTTTGACTTTCCACCGAGAAGGAGGCCAAGGTACCTCATTGGCCAAGTGCCCACCTCGCAGCCCCAAGAGCTTGCAAGCCGAGAGATCTTCTCACAATCAGAATTGATACCCACCAGAGAACACTTAGCTTTGTTAATCTTCAGACCTGAAACCTTTCCAAAAATATCCAGCAAGAGCAATAAATTGTCCCAATTCTCCTCGTGCCCATCCAAGAAGAAGATGGTGTCGTCCGCAAATTGAAGGTGAGAGATCTCCACATTATCGTGTCCAATGCACATCCCCTTGATCAAATGATTACCTATGGCTCAACCTTCCTGCAATCGCCAGGCACAAATCCAATGGCCACTTTGGATCAAGATTCTCCAAGAGAGTAAATTGCTTAATTAAATCTATGATTATCTTAATCCACTTGTGTTCTTCAATTGCAAATGCAAGTTCACAATTTTCGGAACCGGAAGAATAAGACACGACATTTGAACATATTTTGAGGGTAGCTCTACGAACTCTGTGAGGTGTCATTTAGCGTCATTTTTTGTGTTCACATTGTAAAATATTAAGATTAACGAAGCGCGAATTTCACGGTAAAATGAGAATTACCGCAATATATATAAAATGCGAATTTCACAAATTCATATGAAAATAAAAATGATCTAACTCTGCATCGTATCAGCATCACTGGATTGCTCAGAACCCTCGCTTGCTCTCCTGCCATTGTGAACAAAAACCCTAACCGTTATCTCCCCGTGGACCCTCTTCCCCCCTCGGCCTGCTTCACCGCCCTTCTTCCCCACCTCCTCCTCCTCAACCTGCATCGTAAACCTGCAAACCGGGCACGACCCACGATGCTTCAGCCACCTCTCTATACAATCCCCATGAAACTTGTGCTTGCAAGGCATCTCCTTCGCCACGCCGTCGACCTCAAACTGCTCCAAGCAAATCGAGCACTCAGACCCGACGTCCGCCTCGACAATCTTGACACTCGGCATGGCGTCGATCGACGCCTTGGACGCAGGCGGCTGACCGTCCTTGCCACCCAGCCGCTGCAGCAGCGAGTCCAGGTCTGAATCGCCTCCGATCACTGCCACGAGTTGGTTGAAAGGGTCGACGAGGAATATTCCTTCCCGCGGGGTTCGTCTTTCCGGGTTTTCTCCATCTGGGTTTTCCGGGTCGAGTGTCGCGGCGGAGGCGACTGCACCTAACATTAAGGGCATGAGCACGGAGAGCTCTCGATCTCGACCCCTCCTCGTGAGCCAGTCGAAAAAGGAAGCGAACTCAGGCGCAAACTCAGCTTCGGAATCCATGAAACTTCTGGGTTTTTTTCGGATTGAAAGCGTAAACAGAGAAATTTGGGGAAAAGGAAGATTGAGAAAGAAAAAAACAGAGGGGAAAATTAGAGAATGGGATTTAGCGATTGGGAGGGGGAGGATTTAAGAGATGACGGGGGAGGATGACCACATAAGGAAGAAGATGGGTGTAGAAGGATCTGGAACTTTTGGAGAAAACTGAAAAATATCGGGTTGTAGAGAAGAGAGGTGGGACTACTGTCACACTACACGTGGCGTATGAACTAAAATAATGTTTTTTGTTATTAAAAAAATAAATAAACATTATTAAAAATATTTATAAAAAAATTACAATATCCATACTTTTATTTTTATTTAAAAGTTTCAACAAACAACTTTGATACTATTCATTTTAACAATTTTTTTAAAAAGTCATTATTGCTACTATTTATTTAAAACACATTTTTATATTTTTAATTAAAAACAAAATTTTCATTAGTTTTTATTTTTATTTTTTATTTCTGACATAATTTTAACTTTTTATATAAATTAAAAAGGAAAATTGACATGCACCTTTGCTTAGCTAATAAGCAGGGGGAGGGACGTTGAGACAAGGATTGGCCTTACCTTGAGTTTTTCTTTGCAAACCGTCCTATTAGTATTATACTTTCATTTTCAAACCTATTCTTTCCTATTCCAATTTTCAACTTCCCAGTCTTACATCCCACCACTATCCTTAATATTTTATTATATACATCACCTAGAATAATAATTGTTAGCATTTGATCAAAAAAACCCTCAACATTAAACATTCACTTTTCTTTTTTGAGTACATCGATATTTTTACACTAGGAAGAGAAGGAGTTCAGCTAAGTCACACAATGGATAGCCTAATTTGGTATTGAATTTGCCATCTACGATATTCAAACCTAAGACCTCTCACTTCTAAGCAAAAAGGAATACCACCAGACCGTAATACTGAGTGGTTAAATCTTCACTTTTTTTTAAATAAAAAAAAGGTTTACTCTAATTTTTCTCTTTCAGGTGCAACCCAGAAGCAGGACTACAAATCTACAATGCTATTCAATTTCGTATATATTGTCATACCAAAGTCAAATTAATTCAACAACAATAAGATTTGTAAAATCTATGTTATTCTTTATAACTTTTTATTGTTTATCTCTATCTTACCTCTCGTATTTAAGTGTTTGTCTTTAATTTTTTTTTTATTGATTCTCCCTGTTAAATTTAATATAGATGACAAGGTTATCATGCAACAATTAATGTTCTGCATATTTATAAATACTTTTAAAATAACTGAAAGCATTATAAGTGAAATTTTGGAAGGATCACCAATTATGTACTTCTTGTAAGAGGTATTTCAAGTTCCTTTTGAGGATCCACTTACATTTTAACTAAGCATTGATTCTAAAAACACTTTCATTAAAAGCGTCTTCAGTCATTTTCAAAGCACTTTCAAACACATCATTATCAATGAATATGTTATTATGATGTTTTGGTTAGTAGTTCTATAATTGTTATCGGCTATCCTTTTACATTTGTGAAAGCCCTCTCCTCACCTAAAATTCTGACACTGCCACTGCTGATACGAGATCGTTTGCCAGTGTTATCGGCTTCAATCAACCATTTAATTAAAGGAAAACTAATGAAAAGGGCTTGAAAACTTTGTGTTTTAACGATAAGGACAAAATAAAGGGTAAAGTGAATAGTACCAGTATTGACTTTTTAGTGTAAAAATGTGGTTTTTCGTTAAAGTGAACAGTACCGGGAGCTTTTCGTTAAAGTTCCCTTTAATTAACGGTCAAAATTTCTGGTACATTCAAGCTGGACATTATTTGTTTTATTTTTAATTCCCGATCCCGGTGGATTTCTCGAGTAATCTATACTTAGAAGATTCCAGAGAGCTGCCAAACCGGAAACTGTGCCTCTCCGCCGGAATACGCCTGTTACGAAACTTCTAAAATGATTGCAATTTAAACTTTCTGAAAAGACCGCACGCAAGGTGTTTGATGAAATTCCTCAACGACCTTCTTTTGAACATAAAGTGGTGTGGGTATGGCTCTTGCGAATGCTGCTGCTCTCAAGTTGTCGACTTCTGCGTTTTTGGGTCTTCCTTCAGCAACTTCCATCTTTCAAATTCAACCCATGCAGCAGACTGGAAGAACAAGTGAATGATCCCAACTTACACTACTTGTGCTGTTTGTGCATGCAACTCTGTGTTATTGGTTTACTGTTAAAGCTTGGGTTTCGGGTAGGTTTCTCGGTGAAGCCGTTCGTTATGAGAGCGAGGGGGAATGCCAGGACGGATAGTGTGAAAACTCGAAACAGAAGAATGCAGAAGAAGGTAATGTCGTTGTCATCTTCCCTGCATTTGATGAAATGTGTGTGTATTGGTTGCTTTAGTTTCTGATCCGCCGGAATTGCGGTCTTTTTTTCGCTTCCGAATCAGTATAACGGCACATCTAAGAGACCGAGGCTTTCAGTATTCTGTTCAGATAAACAGTCGTACGCAATGCTGGTAGATGACCAAAACAAGAGTTGTTTGTGTTACGGAAGCACGCTGCAGAAATCTATTCGTCAGAGCCCCGCTTGTTGTACCATTGTAAGTAGACTCCAAGCTTGTGTGGAAGCTGCTAAACGTCTCGGTGAGGAGCTCGTCAAGGCCTGCAATGAACTTAACATACATGAAATATCATCTTATGATCGCAACGGTTTTGCTACTGGGGAAAGGATTCAGGCATTCAAGACTGCAATTTCTCAGCATGGTTTCTTGTCAAGATAGATTTGTATGCGGGTGAATTCTATACATCAACTCCACCTCTGTTATACTATATCCTATGGCATCGCAACATAGTATTAACTAAAATATACAGCAATCGTAGGCTCGTTACTGAAACACCTCTCTCCTCTTTTAGTTAGCGCCTTGGTAGGCTCTCGGCTCTCGGCTTTGGTCAATCTCGGTCATCTACTCTCAGACAAAATGATCGGGCTAACCAAGATTTCTCTCTTCAACTTCGGAGGTAGATCGCAACTAAAAGGTTCCGATATGGAACAAATGATCTAACTGTGTCTACCTATCACCACCACAGCATTTAGCAACTTGCCCTTCTTGAATTTTCTGCCAGAGACACAGCATCTCCCTGGGACCTTGGTAATGTGCAACGATATACCCATCCTTGCACCCTTCGTTGTGGACCTTCTCTTCCTTCTCATACCGTACATTTAGACCCTCCTTTTTCATATCCGCAATCCAGATACCCATCGCCACGTCTTCCAGCTTAAACATCTGATCATAACAAAACAGTGCTCTCTTTCAGATACTGGAATCCTTTTGATTGAGAAGCTATAGTGATAGACTGATTGCAAAATGATTGTTTCTTACCCTTAATCTTCCCTTTTTATATCGCTGCGAAACCGCCCTTGCTATGTCATTTGATATCACATAACCAGGACCGTGCGCCCAAGGTGGGTAAGTCGCTTCGGGCCATTCCTTCATTAACGCAGCAGACACAGTGAACGGGAAAAATGTGAGAAGCAGAATACAATTTCTTTAACCTTTTACAACGATAAACTATGCATCAATTTAAGATCTTGTAATTTGATTCCTAAATTGGGGAACAAACTCAGCTGTATCACAGCTTGCAAAGTTGGCAAAGTTTAGAAAACTACCTCATTGCTGATATACCACTTGCTATCTTGACTTCGATGAGGTCGAGAATCTGAGTTAATGAGGCCATAGAGCAAGCCACGATTCACTTTGATCCTGTGTAAGGAAGCTAGCACTTCGTCCACACGGACAAATGCATCGTCATCCGTCTTCATAACAAACTTTGCTGAAACAACCTCCGTCTGTTGAGGCGACCAAATCAATTAGAAAAAGAAGAGATATCCCCAAGCCACGCACTCAAGAAAAAGTAAGGATTTTACCCCAAAGATGCAGATGGCCAAAGTTTTCCAGGTAATGAGGCCATAGTAATCAACAAAGGGCATCAGCTGTATGTCTCCATAGGTTTGTGCCTCGTTCCAAAGTTCCTCGTTCACTATTTGGTTCTTATGCTGCATTACGTTACAAACTCGATGAATAATTTAGCATAAGGACTCAAAGAAAACATAACGAGGATGTAAAAAAGACGGTGTAAATATGTTTTGGTGAAAACAGTCATAAATTTTGCACATTAATGAGCAACACGCCCGATGATGGAGAAAAAACTGTTGTAATAACGAAGAACAAGGTTTCACATGTGAGCTCACCAAACCAACAAAAAAGCGAACTGAAACTGCCCCTGATCGCACAGCTGCATACTGCATCCATGTTCTTCGAACTGCCATCCTTCGCTTAAAATTGTTTGCAGTAGAGAAAACACCAATAAAGAGATCCATTTGTTTGTGAGGAGAGAGAGGTGCAGATTTGAGTTCTTCTAAATTAATTATGTGCTCCGACTCCTCTGATGTGGGTAAACCGCTGACTAGGACAGAAACTAATTTCAAGTCTCCAGATATCCTTACTTCATTAACAAGCCATGGCTCCAAAGTCTGAACAGAAATCCAGGAAAACAGCATATGAATTCACTGGGACTTTACCTTTTTAATTCCAAAAGCAACAAGAAGAGTTAAATTTGAAGAACTTACTTCGCGGAATGCAAAAGATGTTAGATGCTTCCCATCAACGGTCATTTGGATTCCTTCTGAACCCACTCTAAGTGTAGCGACAAATGGATAACCTTGCTTAAATGGAAAGTATCTTCTGGACTTTGATCCGTCTTGCACAGTTGAAGCCTGCCTTGAAACATTGGAACGCATCCTCTGCTCTTCAGTTTTTCCAACAATCTTGTTGCATTGGTCCAATTCATCCACTGGCAATCATTAACAATTTAAGATATGTAAGAGTAAAAATAAATAGGCCTTCTAAACTACACAGAAACAAATAACTGAGCATGGTTTCACATGGAAACACTATGATCAGTCGCATGCTATGACCCAAACGTAAAAAGAATTATAGGTAACTGCACCAAATAGCGAATTGAAGACAGCCTTCTTCTGATAAATTGAATCCTTTAGGCAAAATGTGGGTTGAATATGTTTCTTAACTTATAGCAGAAATACTGTGTGTCTAACGTAGGTAATGCAATTATCAACTTTCTTGGACTAACAAAGTACTAATTTTTATTTAATAGGGTCAAACATAATATGCATTATTGGTAAAGAAAAGAGTTTATCTGTTGGATGCACACCATGACGAAAAAAGGAAGAATGGGCTACAAAGCTATTGACAAACTGTTTCGTGTTACTGTAACAGCAATTCCACTACTTGTCACCAGGCACAATAAGTCAATGAATTATCAACTGTACTATGTCAAACAAATCTACTTACTAAATCTTTGATATAGTCGACTAATAGAAAAAGAGGCAGCAAGTTACCTTTATTATTCTTTTCAGGAGTTGGGGACGGGCAACGCTCCTCTTCACCCCAATCATGAGCAACGGTCCATGTGTTCTGGACAATTACGGGGTCCTCAGTTATCTTATCACCATTTAGCCTAACATTATAATGCAATATAACGGGTGGGTCAGGCTCCCCTGGAAGAGGCTCCCCTGTCAAGTCAATTCGAAAGTTTCCAAGAAGTCCATTTGGAATGCCGATAACTGTAATTGAAGAACCTTGAGTTAGGCCACAAGGGACCCGCAACTTAGAAACGCTATTGTCGATTCCTGTCCCATTCATTTTATTAAGAAAATGAGGACATTGCTTTTCTTTTGCTTTCCCAGGTGAAATTTCATTTGTGTAACCAAGTCTTTGCTCTTCAACCGAAGCCATAAGACTATTCCATGCAACTCCAGCTTCCTTTATAGCATCCACCCCATTAGGCAAACCCTGAGCTTGATTAATCAGATGTTTCAAATGGTTCCATGTCTGCATAGTTTGCCGCTCTTCATTGGATAAATTCCTCTGAGCAAAGAGGCTAAAGGCTATATTCTCTCCAGAAATCACTTCGGAAGCATTCTCTGGATTCTGAACTGCAGGTGTAGTAGTATCTAACCATTCAAGAGGATTACTAATATTCGTGTAGAATGCATTGGTTAAGAAACTATCCCCAGCAGGATAGTTTATGATGCCATATCTCAAAACTAGCAGCATGAATAGACATGCAGCCACAACACCGCCATACGATTTCTTCATTCTGGTGATTACGAAATTGCATCAACAGCTCTTAGCCCAATTTCCCAAGTTATTGATCATCATGCAGCCCAATTAACACCTTTTGAGAATCACGCGCATGAATCACTAAACGTCAATCCCTCACAGGAAAATCCAAGAGACCAGGTGCTTATAAAGAGAGAGAAGAATGATCTGCCACATGCAAATAGCTAAGGATCTTCGGTAAGAAATCAACAGGTCACAAGACGTATACTGTTATACGTGGAAGGATCACTACTTCTGTCAAGTGTCAAGTAAATGTTTCACATCTTCCATTTCAGACTGCCATCCAAAGAGAAACCAACTACGGCTCTACCAACAACTCTATCTTCCAGAGACACTACCACACTGAACAAAAACCCAAATTAATCAGTCTACGAGAACTTACAAAAATCAGCAACTGAAAAATCAGACGAAAATGAATAAGCAATGCCATGCATACATATAATTCTCAAGGTGCCCAACTTTAATCGTTTCGTTCGCATCTTATCTGGAATCTAAATCCTAAATGTCCACTTTGCTTCCCCAACTATTTCCAGAAACACCAGAGATGACACCGAATCTGGACTCGTCTAATTATTACATGGTTATTCATCATATTTCATTAAAAGCTTGTTCAATGTTATCATTTAAGTTCATGATTAGTATTAAGTCAAGTTTATGCACAATTTGAAGTCATAGTTCATACATGATCGTTAATAAGGGTTAGCCTATTCACGGAAGGTTGTTCCATGCCCAGATTATTTAAAACCCCTCCTCATGTACGGAAAGACATTACCCAGAAATTGAGAATTACTTTTAAACTTGGTTTAGTGAAGAACATTTTCTTCCTGTCCCTAAACTTGTGGTGGATTCCTTATAGAGTGTTGAGTTGTTTATATTTGAGTGTCCACTTGTGGTTTCATTTGATCTCCATTATCCGATGTCAAGAAAGTTGTTCTAAAAAAGTTGAAAATTTCCATTAAAAAGAAACACATACTATTTTAAGACTTTTCAATAAAATACAACCAGTAGCAGTTAATTCCTAGCCAAAATGTCGACACAACAACTGGTCAAATCCCTACTTGTAGCTACGATACTGCAATTACCAAAAGTTGAGGGACCATAGTGAAAAATTGAAATCTACAAACTCACAGCTCTTAAATTAATAAATTCAGACAAAATTACGGAAAAATAAGTGAATTAGATTTCTCGGTGGAATAAATATAATTATACATGCTTAATTTAATAATCGATACAACATTTTCTTCTTTGACTCATTTGAAGCTTAATTTATAGTTCCAGAAAGCAAAAATAAGAAAAATTAGAGTAAGAAAATCAATCTACTTGTTATTGAACTCGTACAAATCTACTCTAAGCAAAATAAACTAGATTTAATTTCGAATTATGAATCATAAAGTTCTGGAGTGAGAAAATCAATACCTCCGATCGTCTTGTTACTAAAACGGCACACAAATGCCTAAGCTCGATTCTGATAGAATCGTCAACTTTCTCGGCAACCAAACAGTTCTCGAATCGATTGAAGCAAGAAGTAAGCGACCGGACTGGACAGATCCGAACGCGGAAGCAGTCGAAGAAGAACAACTCAGGATGCAAGCTACAGTAAAAGGATAAGATGACTAACAGAGGACTTAAAATTAGCGATATGACTAATAAGGACAAAGGTTAAAAGTTACCTTGTGACGAGAAGAAGCGGAAGCGAGAACTTTCTGTTTGGGAAGAATGCCGGAAAGTGCGAGAAAATTCGCCGAGAAAATTTGAAACGGGAGAGAAAGTGCAGGGAGTTATACGGATTTGAAAAACTTCGCGTCTAAGCGTTAAACGGTGGGAAACCACAAAGAAACTGTTTTGGTCTTTTGCAACGACTTTGTTTTGGTCTTTTGTAAAGTCTTGATATCATCTTGGCTCGACCATTTTTTACTTTGATTAACATCACTTTATTAATTAAAGAATTATGAATCCAAACTACGTATTGTAATTTCAAAAAAACTAACTTGCCTTTTTTTTTCTTCGATCACTTACCTGTAATTATAATATATCTCTCATTAAAATGAAAATATAAAAATATGTGGGTTTAAGCTAGTAATCACTAATAAAAATAGAAATTAATGTATCTATATATAAATATAAAGTGAAGCATTCATAATTTCAAAATTGCGCTTCTTTTATTAAAATTTCAAAAATAAATAAATAAATTCACAAAAAAAAAATCATATAATGAGACGGTAGGTGGTTAATAAATTTAATATTTTCAAAAGTATATTTTTATAAATAAATAATAATAACCAAAACAAGTAAAACTTAAAAAAAAACCAACAAATAATTTATTATCAAACAAAAATTAAATAAAATAGAAAAATAACTTGTCACACGCATAATAAGAGAATGAATTATTTTCTTTTGGGGCTAAGTGATATTTATTTGGATTGCGTGTATCTTTTAAGGAAATAATTGTTTACATCTTCATAATTGCCAAGCCATTAAACAGAATACCTATAAGGCTAGGAAGTCAGGTTTGACCATATGTGTTTCATCAATCAACTCACACGTTTATCTATTATTATTATTTTTTTTACAAATAATAAATTTACACTAAATTCATTAAAACTTTTTTTTTTTTTAATTTAAACTTGAAACACAATGAATTGAAGAGAAATGCCCCTAACACTGAGACTATTCACCATTTGCAAGTTTATCTATTAATTAATAAGAAACCTTAGATCCATGACATATTAATCTTGTTTATATTATAACATGTGTTTGGTAACATTACATGACGACCACTTTAAAAATATTCTCGAGAGCAATCTTTTTACTTATGAGTTTCTCTTTCAATATTATTATTTACATGTGAGATAAGCACAGTTTTGGTTACGTTAAGAAGTAAATTATTTGAACCAAAATAATTTAGCAACATGTTCATCCAATATGACTAATAAGATGGTATTAAATTATTAATTGAAGGAAAGTGTTTACTAAAACAGAAAAATTGATAAATGTTGACCCGTTCAGCCGTTGACGAAACTTACAATTGCCTGTCCACATTTGTATTACGCGTTGAATATTGACCGGGAAAAGCCGACTGGAAAACGGTAATTTGCGCGGTGCCTATAGTTTTTATCCCCCTAACTCTTGTACGTGGCGCCCTGTCAGTGGTCAGCCGTCGAGGTTAAGTCAAGAGTATGTTATCCACACTTAAAATTATTTTTCACATATTTTTGTTAATTTATGTCTGTTGATCATTTTTAATTCATTCGATTCGACGGTCGAAAATTAAAAAAGTGTGTGAAAAGTAAAATAAGGTGTGTAGATATCACATCGCTCTCAAATGGGTCCATAGAAACCATAGGGAGTCCTTTAAGGGTGGGACCCGCAAAGAGGGCCTCATAAACATCGGAAGACGATATGCACGTTGCCATTTGTGTCTCCGCCTTGAAATTGCAGGCGGGGCCGGCCGATTGCCAAAGGGGGCGGGTAATGATCAAAGGTGGAAGGACGGTTTTGTCCTTGGCCTAAACCCGTAGTTCTGAGATTTTTTTAGTATTATTTATTCACATGTTTTTGAAAATTGAAACATGTATTTATTTGTTAATTTTGTATATGAATCTGATGACACATTAATCATATTGTCTATATATAACAACTTGTTAATTAGTGACAAAGAAAACTTTCGATAAATCAGCTGGTCAAGCCAATGTTACAAACGATGTGTTTGTTAGCATGAAAAGTTTTATTCATATGGGTTGGATGATATTTAAACATAAATGAGTCTCGTTCTTTATAAAGTGGATAACCATTTGGTTAGTCAAGATGTTGTACTTATATGAGCTCAAATATTACCTAACATAATGAGACTCGCTCATTTTTTTTTATTTATGAAAATACGTAACCATTCAACCAATTATGTTGTCTTAGTTATATTATTATTTAGTAACATTACATCATGGTATAACTGTTTTACTAATATTTTGTGGTGCGTAGTTTGCTGGTGAAATGCAACCTTCAAGTTTGAACAAGGGGGGCCAAAGGGGTAGGCCTTAGCTAGGGACAACTCAACAGGCAACTTTGCGAAAGGTAGAAGAAAGACCAAATGAAACATCATTAAGCTTCCCTTTAATTTCTTTGTTTATGATTGTTAGTTAAGGAAACATAACGTCATTAAGCTTTGGAGGTTGATTAATTCTAAGCTTTGCACATGATATAAGAATTTGGTAGAGTGGTACCATCTAGGACCCGGCACGACAGTCGGCCAAACCTGATGGCGAAGGTGGACATAAAATTTTAAATAATAATAAAAAATAACATTGTACAAGAGGTTGCTTCCGATATATTTTTTAATATGAACAGCACACGGAGTGGTACAACATGTGTTATTATACAAATTGTAGAATATATATGTTAAAAAATTAATAACTTAAAAAATAAAAAATTTCACCACTTATATAAAAATATGTATTGTATCACCCGTATTTCTGTCAAAAAAATAAATAAAAAAATAAATAAAAATTCATCCCTTGCAAGCTAGGACAGCGCAGGCACGTTTAGAGATGACGAAACAGATCTCTATTGAAAAAGGTCAGTATCCACTAAATAATTGTTGCTCAAATTATAAAGTTGCCATATGGTGATTGACTGATTGTATGTCAATGCATTAATTTTCATGTTTTAATGCCGTTTGTTTTGGGATAGTACTTGGTTAGCGACTGGTACTTACACGCCTCAAATCAAATGAAACCACGTGTTAGTTATAAACCAGCAACCAAAAACTGCATTGATGCGATAAATATGCTAACACACAAATTAATCCTTATTTTTGACAATTGTAGTAAGGATGTAAGTAGACTATCGTTCTAAACCGGAGATTAGGAGAGATTGCTAATCTATGTAAAATTGACTCAAAACACTAAATAAAACTTTAAAAACACAAATCTAAACTCAAAACACTTAACTAGACTCAAACAACTCAAAATAGGCTAGTATGACTTAAAACAGCCCAAAACTAGCAAATAAACTCAAAACAGATTCTAAGGTTGTTCTTGGACGAAAATTGAATTGAAAAGACTCAAACTATAAAAATAAACCAATTCTAACCTAGATTAACTCAAAAGATTCAAAAGAAACCAAATATGGAAGATTCAAATCAAAAGACACAAGTTGTAAAAGGGGGATTGAGTTTTGATGAAAATAACTTAAAAACAAGCAAATTGAAAACTAGGGTAGATTATAGCACGAATTTGGATGAATTAGAGAGATGATGGATTAGCTAGAGGGTTCTTTTCCACACATGACACACTTGCACAGAAAACATTTTTTAGTTGTTCTTTCGATAAATTGTGAAACTCAATACTCCAGGTTAACCGTGATATCACTTTTTTAACCTTCAAGTTCTCCTTAAGTTAATGAATTGCATGGGAAAGTGCATATAATAATTCAAAACATTCTTCAAAAGTTCCCTACGTGAAAAACACAATAGAGATACAATCAAAGATCATTAAGATTCATGAGAACTATAAGTATTGACGAGGCATTTGTAACTATGAAAAGCATGATACTCTTGCCAAGAATTTACTTAACACGATTGTGGATAGCAACCTTCATTACTCATGAATATAAGTTCATAACGATTAGGTGAAATTCCCTTATATTCTAGCATCAAACTTATGCATGAAAACTAAGCGTGCACTCTTAATCAACATACACAAATAAGTTATCAATCAAACAGTTAAGCGAATTGAAATCACAAATTATGAAATCACAACCAAAAGTAATTAATTCATAATGCAAGTGTAATCATGGCTTTGAATCCACCTAGCAAAGGGGGGCTTTAGTTCCTCATAAACGTAAAACACAGATAAATAGATTTATAAATTGAAAACAAAAGAAAGAAAACACCTAAACGCTCAAACGATCCAAGTTGAACAGCAAGCACGTCTAAGCACTCTCCTCTCCTTCTAAGTGTGTTGTATGAAAAAATGGTGTCCTTCTAAGCCTTACAAGAAGGCTTATTTATAGGTGCTGAAAAGTAAAGAACCACACGAGTGGTTTTAATAAACAACACAAAGCAAAGATTAAATCATTCAAAACAGCTAGCACACATGCTCCTTTTCAGAAATAGGCTCCTCTTCATGATGAAACAACTAGCACACATGCTCATTTTCAGAAATAGGCTCATCTTCATGATGAAAAAGCTAGCACACTTGCATTTCAGCTAACACATGTTACTTTGCAGAAATCATGATGAAACAGCTTGCAACATGCATTCTTTGGTCCATGTCGTGGGCTCCCTAGTGATGAAACAGCTAGTACTTGTGTTTTCATGATTAAAACAGCTAGCAACACACATGCTTGGTTTTTGCAAGGTATCTTCTTCATTGTGTCCAAATTTTAGCATACGTTTGAAGCCTTTTCAAGCACCAAAACGTCCATCATTTATGCTCCACATGCATGCAATCCATTCCACCCCAAAACTGCTCTAAAATGCACCAAAATGCACTTTTTTGCCAACTTTGTTATTAGGACCTACAAACACACGAAAATAGCTTAAAACATTCTAATAAGATGAAACTAACTAAGTAAATGCAAGGAAACAAACTAATAAAGTCACATAAATATGCTCCTATCATGCATCTCAAAAATGAGTATTTAAAAGAGTAGTCATATGTAATCTCTCGTGGTGCGGGACACTTTTTTTTTCTTCGTCCGGTTTGAAATTTTCGGTAAGGTTTTTTATCCAGTTTCATTGTATGCACTTTATCATGTTTGTACGCATTCAATCTTCTATCAATGAATATAATATGTTTACTCAAAAAGAGTAATGTCATTCACACACTCATTTTTACTTCTTACACACACTTGTTAAGTTTTGTTCATTGATTTCCTTCAATTCATTCAATCCAACACTTGAAAATTGAGAGGGGTGTGTGAGAAGTAAAAATGGGTGTGTGAATAGCATCATCCTATTTAAAATATGTGTATCATTCGAAAGTGGTGGGTGGTGTTAAGGACGAGGAAAGGAAAACACATTGCAACTTTTAATTGGTTGTTTTGACAATTTTGGTGGTACAATAGTGCTAATTAGAACGAAATTATTGTATTGCTCTAATACGTCACATATTTGAAAGAATAGACGGAATACCGTTAAAGTGGAGTAAAAATTGAGTTTCATATTGTAAATTAACGATACTTTTGTTTCAAGGAGGAGAAGTGGGATTAAGTTTGAATTTCATGAGCATAGCTAAAAGTAAGACTCAACATAAAAATTATGCAGTGTGATTCTCCTACTCCACTAGTATATTGTCTCCATTAAAGTGGGCTTTAATGCAGTACCTGTGTATTGCAGTGTGCGTAGCCTGTGTTTTTCGGCCTTCAAATATTTTAGTTTACAACGAGGGCCCAAACACTGGCCCAAAAAGGCTTGTACAAACGGCAAACCGGCCTATACTATTAACTAAACATGCTTGATAAACACGTGTTGGTACGGTTTCCAATGATTTTTTGTTCGTTTGTTTGAGTACATCATATATTTTTGCACTAAGAGTAGGAAGAGTTCGGTAAAGTCATACAATGAGCAGTCTAATTTGATATTGAATTCATTATCTACGAGATTCGAATGTAAGACTTCTCGCTTGCGACTTAGTACTACGGTTTAGTATTATTTCTCATCACCTGTAAGTGAGAGGTTTAAGGTTCGATTCTCGCCAAAGGCGAATTTGAATCATATTATTACTAGCTCATTGTGAGGCTAAACCCGCTCCCTCCCTTTTAGTGTAGATATATCGCTTGTTCAAAAAAAAAAACTTTTCATTTTTAAGTAAAGAAGAATATCACCAGACTGTAGTCCTGACATGTTTCAATTTTGGTTGAAGTTCTTTGAATTACTGGAGACTAAGCACTTCTTGATAAACACGTTTTTGGAGATGACCTTTCATTATTAACTAGACATGCATGTCCAGCACGTGTATTTATTTTATAATAGTTAGAATATTAAACGATTTTTTATTTGATTAATTTGTGGAGTGAATGATCTTTAAATTGACGACTTAAAAGAATAGATAGCTAAAATCATCAAACGCCTTATTTAGATAAAAGTGAAATAAATAAAATAGAAAGAAGAACGCAGCTAGAAGTTTCGTAAAAATTCATTAGTAGTGTGAAAGTTGAATTATTCATGACTAATGATACATGAAGAACAAGTGGCTAGCTAGTTGAAAGCAACATCAGAAATTCAGAAGCCAAAATACAAAAAAAATACGGACAATTAACAAATTACAAAGTAGAAGATTAGTGTGGAATAACTACAACAAGAAGAATTAAAATTTAGGGAACTGAACTTTGGAAGCACATCCTCCCTCTGGAAGGTGAGGACACTCAATGATGTCTTGGCCGGAAGTGTCCGCGCACAAATAAACTTGGTAAAGTTGGCTGTTTCCGGCAGAATCGCTGTTGCACTCTATCCCTGGGGTGTACCCAGCACCTTCTTTGGGTTTGAGGGCTGCTTCGAAGTATTCTTTCGGATCGAGCTCGGACTCGGAGCAGGTTCCATGCTTTTCCCATTCATGTGACCATAACCCGTAACCGTCGCTACTTGGGCATTTCAGTGATGGCCAATTCTTATCAAGACTGCTAAAAAGCTCTGAGATCTAATTTTGTACAAAATAAATAGTCCATAGAATAATTAGAAAAAGGAGACACTCAACATGCAGACACACACAAAAAATTTGAAAAAATGGAGCAGAAAAACAGTATTGTATGATCACTGCGTAATCTGAATTTGTATTTGAAGCTCCCTGTAGGCATACATATTCATACAACAGTTATGAAGTGTGTAAAATAAAATTATTAGAGTGTTAACAACAGTTCCTTAATTTATATGAAATATGAAATGTGGTATTAAATTAATTAGCTAACTAATTACCAGTTGTTTTTTAGGGTTTGTAGAAGGTTGACTTTTTCTTTGAGTTTGAGGGCTGCTTCGAAGTACTCTTTCTGATTGAGTTCGGACTCGGAGCAGGTCCCGTGCTTTTCCCATTCATGTGATCAGAACCCGTAAACGTCGCTACTCGGGCATTTTAGTGATGACCAATTCTTATCAAGACTGCTCAAAAGCTCTGAGATCTAATTTTGTTCAAAATAAATAGTCCCATACAATATTTAGAAAATGAAGACACTCAACACGCCACACACGCAAAAAAAGAAAAAAAAAAGAGGAGTAGAAAAACATTATTGTATGATCACTGCGTAATCAGAATTTGTACTTGAAGCTCCCTATATGCATACATATATATTCATACAGCTATATGAAAATCTTTTCTGCGATACTGTCTGCTTACATTGTTAGATTATATACACAGACCAGTGATTATATGTTGCTTAATTATTATATACCTCAGATTTGTTGAAGACGCTGTCGGGATCATAGTTAGAGGGGTAGCTACCTGTTGTGCTAGGATAGCACCAAAACCAAATGGAACCAACTCAATCTAACCCACAGGAAATTTATCAAATGAAAATGCAAGAACAAAATATTAAAGACACCAAGATTTTAACGAGGTTCCTTAACAGTCAGTGTAACTGGAGTACGTCCTCGGAGCAGTAGGAGTTCACCCAATAATCCACTATCAACCAAATGGGAGTTTACAAAGTGTTGGCAATCTCACAACCCAAGAGCCCAATACACCCAATAGCTCTCACACACCAAATAAACAAATAGAGAAAGAAATATAATGAATAATTTCTTCTCTACACATATAGCTCAAAGCTATTACAACAACAATTACTTTGGTGGATGATTACTAACCAATTAGAGGAGCACTTTCTTATTCTCTTCAAAGAGGAGCTGCAACTCTCTATTTTCTGCTATCTATTCTTGCTCTCTGCGGCTGCCTTTCTTTCTACTCTCTAAAACAAAAGGGCAGCTCTCTTCTCTCTAAACCACACCACCGAAAATGGAAGGAAAAGCAACCACCAAAAAACATAAAGAACCCTTTTCCCTTTTTTCTTCCCCAAAACAAGGAATGGTGTTGTCCACCTTCCTTTTGCTTTGTTTAATAGCCGAAAGGTTTCTTGGACACTTGTCCACTTGGCCACTTGGCCAATTATTCAACACTACCATCCTTGAAATTAGGTCATAGACCATGAATGCCAAAATCTTCTGTAGGCTTTCCTGACTTGGGATAGCAACAAGTATAGTTTGTGGCGTCACAGTATGCTCCTGGCCACTGCATGATATAAAACATCATGAGGATTATATACAGTACTAATGTCATATAGAAAAATAAGGCCGAAGAGAAGAAAAATAAAATGTTTAGCTAGGTTTAGAAACTAAAGAACAGTTGCGTAAATTTTCCACCAGGGTTTAGAAACTGAAATTAAGGAAAATTTGGGACGGGCTTTACAGCTATCTGAAGCAAAAACACACCTTTTGAACAAAGTAGAAGAAATTGAAGTCCTGGGAAACACAAAGAACGGAGAGGTACTGAATGATCAAACGCTTGATCAAGATCAACGTATGCCTAGCTGAGATGTCTGTAAAAATAGGGAAAGAGATGTTGGAGCAATATTAGAAAATATGAAAAATAACAATATAATTCCAATCATAATAATCATAAAGAAATTCACAACATCAATTATATATGAGATTAATGTAAACAACTAGAGAGAAAGTTAGAAAAACTGAAAAACTTGGAGATTGAGACTTGCATAAATGCAATGTCCTAAAGACAAAATTTTGCCCCTACTCTTGTACTTGTAGTTTGGTAGGCGTCTGTCTTCCAAGTTTCAACAATTTATAATCCGAAGTCCAAGTACTTCAATCTTCGGACTCTGACGAACTTCATATATTCCGTATTCTCAAAACACGACTCGAATTTTTACTGAGACATTGGAGAAACAAAGTGGGGAAACTTTATTTCTCCAGAGTAAAAATTAACTCTAATTTTTCTATTTCAATACCAATGGTATTATGGGTTTATATAGAACCCAATTACTACTTATTAAAGAGATGTAACTTTTCATCTATAAGTATACATCATTTGACAAGAGAATATACCTAAACAATATAATCTTTCTAGAAATTGGTTAACACTATTTTTCATTCAATTATTAAAATTATATATTACAATATTTCATATTATAATATATAATTTCCAACTATAGGGTAAATGGAGTATCCCGGAAAGGATATGCTGATGGTCACCAATAGCTTATGAAAACCTGTAATCCATCATTTTAGTGTTTAATGTGATCACACACAAACAAAAATTTCTTTGCTCCTTCGTTCTTTCCACCTATTTATTTACTTTGAAATAATTTAATCCGTTTAATTAATCATTAGTTACATTAAATCTAAAACCTTACTTTGTCTTTTAATTAGCTTAAGATCCCACATGTCTCGATGAAATGTTAACCAATATAAACTAGAACGAAGATATCCTGTAGAAGAGTGTAGAAGAAGACAGAGAAAGAAAGCGAAAACTTTAGAAGAAAAGTAATGAGCTGAAGTATATATATTTTCTTGATGGAAAGATACAAGAATGATTAACCTATATAAAGGTAATTTGTACAGCTAATCTCTATAATCTTGTCACTTAACAGATTCTAACAATCCTAACTGACTCTTATCAAGGGACAAGTGTATCAATCCACACAATCCATACACTCCATTCTCTAACATTAACAATAAAGGATATATATCCATTAACTCGTTGATTGAGTGACTAATTAATCTAATCTAACTAATGATTTCCAAATTTCATATAAATTAAGAAATGCAAGTCTGGAAGCAACGATGGATAGATGTATGTGTTGAACAAAAAGAGTATACAGGATAACTCTAATTATCCCAAGAAGAAGAAAATAAAGCACACTCTAAAGAAAACTCACAAAACACTAATTAGCAAAGCTTTTCTTATTTAGCACCTAGCTTTGTTTTTCTTCGGATGATTTACAAGGCTTGAGGACTTGGGTATTTATAGCAAACCGAATGAAAACTACACCACACACTTAATTAAACTAAATTTATTTACTACCACACAAACACATTAATTGCACCTAATTATGTTGTCTTCCGCACAACCTAACTTTGCCCAACTTTTGCAATTGTAAGCAATTACAACATCAAACTAGCTATGGACTTGGACAACACTATTGGGCTTTAGATTGGGCTGTGGATTGCTTATGGTGGGCTGACATTGATTCTCAACAGTATGTCATGGGAAGGAAGTGGCCGGTGGATTAGTCTTTAAGTAAGTAATTAATAAGATGGAGCGCTAGGTCAGATAGCTAGCTTTTCCAGGCCAATCTTAAACGAAGTTAGCTGGTTGATACTTGCTAGATCAGGCTTATTGGTGTTGCGTGCAAGTCATTTTTGCTTGCGGACGCGACTCAATCTCATGGGGAGCAAAACTATGGGTTTGTATTGTACCTACCAGCTGAATTACACATTTTCAAATTAAATTCAATTTAGCGTCAAGCCATACTAGATCAGATGGTGTCAAGGGTTTCCAATGGAGATGACCCTTAATTTTTTGTTAGATTTCTTTGAGTTAAAAGTAAGCACTGCACGATACAAACATGTTTGGTAGGGTTTCCAATAGAAATGGTGCTTCATTATTAACTATACATGCATGTCAAGCACTCACGATCCTTCTATTTATTTGATAATAGTAAGAATATTAATCAATTTTTTATTTAATTAGCTTCTGTATGATAATTTATAAACTGTCCACTTAGGAGAATAGGCAGCTAAAATCATTAAGGGCATTATTGGATGAAAACGGCACAAAGTTAAATATAAAGAACAAAAGAGAACGTAGCCAAAAGTTTGGTTAAAATTTATTAGCGACATGAAAGTTCAATTAGTCATGACTCATGACACATGAAGTGGCTAGATAGCTGAAAGCAACATCGGTAGCCAAAAATACATACAAGTAACAAGTTACAAAGTAAAAGATTATTGTGAAAGAATTACAACAATGAGTTAATTAAAATTTAGGGAACTGAACTTTGGAAGCACATCGTCCCTTTGGAAGGAGAGGACACTCGATGATGGCTTGGCCCGAAGTGTCGACGCACAAATAAAATTGGTAAAGTTGGCTGTTTCCGGCCGAATCCTTGTTGCACTCTATCCCTGGGGTGTGCCCAACACCTTTTTTTATAGCTTCCACTATGCTATCTAAGCTGTAAAGTTCATCATTTGGCACGATTCCTGCATTCAACAGTTACATTTAAATGTTGAATTCATTAGTTTTAAGTGATATTATTATGGGATTTACTTTAGGAGCGGCCCCTGGCCAGCTCAAACTTTAGACTGAAACTTAATTTTTTGAAATTTGCTAATGAATTACCAGCCTTTTTTAGGATTTGTAGAAGGTTAACTTTTTCTCTGAGTCTGAGGGCTGCTTCGAAGTACTCTTTCTGATCGAGCTCGGACTCGGAGCAAGTCCCGTGCTTTTCCCATTCATGTGACCAGAACCTGTAACCGTTGCTACTTGGGCAGCTCAGTGATGGCCAGTTCTTATTAAGACTGGTCAACAGCTCTGAGATCTAATTTTGTACAAAATAAATAGTCCACGAAAATAGAATAATTAGCAAAAGAACACACTCAAAACACACATAAATATTTTTTTTTTATATATTCAAAATAGTCCTTAAGAGTGGCATGACTCTTCATGTTTTGGTCTCTGAGATTGACATAACTCCTCACTTTTTGGTTTCTTGAGATTTAAAATCAATAGAAATGGTCATTGAGTTTGTTCACCATCAATCATTTTGGTCATTGTATGAAAAATCTCCGTAAAATATTGAAATTAACAAAGATACCCTCTTTTTTGTTTTTTTACCAAATTATTTTGGCCCATAGTTTATTAAATTGAAGGTATTTTTGCTATTTTAGTCCTTATTTAAGGAGGTTTTTCACGAAAGAACTAAAACGATTGACGGTGAACCAAATCAAAGACCACTTTTATCAATTTCAAATCTTAGAGACTAAAGTAAGGAGTTATGTCAATCTCAACGACCATTTTAGCTAAAAAGCCAAATAAAAAAAATGGAGTATG
Source organism: Crataegus laevigata (assembly GCA_963580275.1). Taxonomy (NCBI): domain Eukaryota; kingdom Viridiplantae; phylum Streptophyta; class Magnoliopsida; order Rosales; family Rosaceae; genus Crataegus; species Crataegus laevigata. The sequence goes on from OY756940.1 coordinate 4,860,938, forward strand.
AAAACATTATGATCCTTGTGTAGTCTCAGTTTGTATTTGAAGCTCCCTGTATATGCATACATATTCATATCTATATAGGTGTATGTATATTGTAAAACTATGAAAATCTTATTTGCGATACCGTCTGCTTACATTGTTGGATACACAGGCCATTGATTAGGTTGCTTAAAAATATACCTGAGATTTGTCGAAGACGCTGTCGGGATCACAGTTAGAGGGGTAGCCACCATCCTTATAATTAGGCCATAGACCATGAATGCCAAAATCTGCTGTAGGCTTTCCTGACTTGGGATAGCAACAAGTATGCTTTGTGTCACAGTATGCTCCTGGCCACTGCATGATATAAAACATCTTGAGGATTATATACAGTACTAGCTATAATGTGATATAGAAAAATAAGATTTGAAAAGACGATAGCGTTAGTAGTTAAATGTTAGATTAGGGAATAGACGGATTCAAACCATGTCGAAATGCGAAGGCACAATTCGTTTTCATCATTGTGGTGAATGACCACTTGCATATGCAAAAATAAGGTAGACATATGCAAAAATAAGGTAGAAGAGAAGAAAAATAAAATGTTTAGCTAGGTTTAGAAACTAAATAATAGTTGCGTAAAATTTCCACTAGGGTTTAGAAACTAAAAAACCGTTTGGTTTGTAGTTATTGGGTGGCCTAAATTAAATAGATACTAAAAAAAATAAATTAGAGGATTGATTGAGATTCTCAAATATTGAAGATACATTTTCAAATGAACCGAGCCACTAGGATGAAACTAAAAGAGTTCCGCATTATGAACCATGTACCGTGCACATCACTTGGATGGGCTATAGAAATTAACATAGGAGGAAATGAAGAAATAGAATATGAAAAAAAATATAGAAGGAAGTGAAAGAGGGTGATATTCTATTTGGAACGGATCATTACAGTAAGCTGAAGTAAAAACACACCTGTTGAACAAAATAGAAGAAATCGAAGTCCTGAGAAGCACAAAGAACCGAGAGGTACTGAATAATCAAAAGCTTGATCAAGATCATAGTATTGCTGTATCTCATTGTCTCTTTTTTTCTTATGAAATAGGTTTCTTTTATTTTTTTTCGATGAATAATATGACTAGCTGAAGGCCTGTATTTAATAGGGAAAGAGAGAGAGAATATGGAGTATCCCGGAAAGCATATGCTGATCACCAATAGCTTATAAATCTGTGTAATTCATCATTTGCGTGTCTAACGTGATCGTACACTACATTTTTTTCTTTGCTCCTTCGTTCTTAATTTCGACCCTCTATTTATTTATTTTGTAATAATTTAATCCAGTTAATTTCTCATTAGTTACATTAAAGTCTCAAGTCTAATTTTAATTTGTCTTTTAATTAGCTTAAGATTCCACGTCTACATGGACAAGTATAGGATATATATACATATATCCATTAACTCATTGATCGAGTGACTAATTACTTTAATCTAACTAGTAATTTTCCACATTTCATTTCATATTTCATATAAATTATAAGAATTGCAAATCTGGAAGCAACTGTGGATAGATGTATGTCAGGGGAAGGAAGTGGCCGCTGGATTAGTCTTTAAGTAATTAACTAATAAGATGGAGCGCAAAGTCGGATAGCTTGCTTTTCCAGGCCAATCTGAAATGAAGTTAGCTCGTTTATGCTTGCTAGATCAGGCTTATTTGTGTCGCGTGCAAGTCATTTAATCTGCATATAGACACGACTCATGGGGAGCAAAACTATCGGTTTGTATTATACCTACCTGAGTTACACATTTTCAAATGAAATTCATTTTACCATCAAGCTATACTAGATCAAGGAGTAAGATTCTCTTCCCTCCGAAACCCCTCCCCTCCCGTCCTCTCCTTTCTCAATATCTCTTTTATCTCTCTCTACAAAGAAAGTCACACAAGAAGTTGATGTAGTTTAATTATGACCGTTCAAATAGAAGAGAATGCGATGAGGGAATTTGAAGGGGAAAAAATCCTACTCCCTGGATCAGATGGTGTCAAGTGTTATTTTTTATACTCCTTGTGGAAAAAATGGTATTTGACCAACCAATCATGTGTCCGTGAGACATCACACACCAAATCAACATTTTGTATATATTTTGTGTTATTCAAACACACTATGCTCACATCATGTTGGATGGGGTAGGCCGTACACAAAAATTTCTCCTAGAGAGATTATATTCACACACCCTAAATTACTTAGCTCACATCTTTTTAATTTTTTAATATTTTTCTATCAAGTGTTAGTAGTGTGTAGAAAATATTAAAAAATTAAAAAGGTGTGAGAGAAGTAATTTGGGGTGTGTGAATATAATCTCTCTTTCTCCTATTATAATCACGTTTATTGACTAAGATATGGCTCATACATGTCATGTCCCGTTGGAGAACATCACACTTGCTACCACCAAACGAAATAACGAATATATGGATTTGGCCATATCATGAAGACCTTTTATCTAAAACTTTCCATTGTAAAAGGAACTTGCATTAGTGCCATGAATACGTACAAAAATCATAAGATAATTTCATGCATGTGGTTGATGGACCCCTCGATCAGCAATTTATGGTGGTTGAATCCTCAAACTCAATATGATTTGGAAACTTGCTACAAAATTATATCAACGTACGTATACAAAGGTGACGTGCAACTGGAAAGTGTTTATATCTCAGATAACGATGTGATCTACCTAGACCTCAAGATAATAACATATACTTCTTCTAATTAAGTATCCTAAACTTCTTCTAGGTAGTTAGCCGGTGCGCAGCTTCCATGACAAACACATTTCCCCAGTTTTCTAGTACGTACAAGATTTGGCTTAAGATAGATCTCTTCTTCTATATGGGTTCTTTTTTAAAGTTGTATAAATAAGCTATTCAATTTGATCTGTGCAACGCAGACGGTACTCCAAACGAAATCGAAATCTTACAACAAATATTGTTCATTTTTCAATAAATAAATAAATAGATATTATTAATACGAATTTGCTGGTGTTGAAATTTAAAAGCATGCCGTGTGCACTAGTTTTATACATGGCCCAATAACTCACCAAAACACTCTAACCCAAAATCAATCGATCTAGGATGGACAACGGTTATGGCGGGCGGGTAATTGCGGTTATTTATCCATAACCGTTTATTCTCATATTTGCATAACCGTTTACCCGTTGGGTAATTGCCTAAACGATTATACCCATACCCATAACCGTTTATAAATGGTTAACCATACCCATAACCGCGTACCCATTTAACCGTAGCCGTTTAATACCCGTTTACCCATTTATCATTTTTAACTCGTTTATCCTTTCTTTTGTACCATTTACTCCCTTTTTACCTGACTACGTGTTTTTTTAACAACTTGAAAATTAAAAAAGAAAAATTTGTCATAATTTTCTTTTTCTAACAATTAAACTCTGTTATGGTACATTCATCATACATTTCCGCATTTTAATTTTTTAAGTCTTTATACCATTCTAATAATTGAAATAATAGTTTACAGACAATATTTTTAACTATTAACAATGAAGGTCATATAAAATTTGCTAAGTATTCTTAGGTTACGAAAACTGTTAAAAGACAGTATTATTGGGTTATTTAACTCGAAATGTAATATATATATATATATATATATATATATATATATATATATAATGGACCATGAAATTTAAAGTGGTTAAGGAAAACTATATTATATTAGCTACAAAAATCATGCACTATAGTCAATAGCATTGATCTAAGTTTTGTCTGATAGGGAACATGGTTTGTGTAAGTTTTATATATATAAAATAAATGGGTAAATGGTTATCCGTTTATAACCCCGATTAATACCCATAACCACCCATTTAAATTTAGCGAGTAAACGGTTATACTCATAACTGTTTATTTATTTAAACGGTTACCCACCATAACCGTAACCTTTTAATTTAAATGAACGGGTAACTGCGATTACTCATAACTAATGGGTATTTGCCCATCCCTAATCTTGGCTGGTGAAAATTCGAAGGACGATTGTCAACAACTCTCCTCATCAATGACATCTAATGACTGTTGAGCTTTTTATTTAGGATTGTTTATTAATACTCCACAATTTGTTGAAACAATCAAAATAGAATTTTTTTTAAAATAATATTAAAAAGACTAAATTTATAAACAAAATTTGCAAACTAAATAATACGTTACTAATATTTTCAAATTCTCAAAACCACCAGCTCCATCACCACACAGTGGCCGATGGCTGATTGTTGAGATCCTTTGCTTTATTTTAGACAGCTCGCATTTTTTTCAATATCAAAATATTAATCGTTGTAATTTTGTTTTTTTTGTTTTGGTATTATATTCAAATCCGCTTGGGAATTCTAGATTGGCCTCGGCATAGTTCTCATATCGAGAATTGGACTCGGACAATATAAGAACAAAACCCTAATACAATTTGGAGAAACTTAGAGGTTACGCAACCTGTGGAATAAGCCTCGATAACCCTATAATTCAATTTATGGTTATGGATAATAAACTTCTAATACAGTTTCGAAATCATTATGAAAAAAACAATTAGGAATACTAATACAGTTTCAAGAAACCTGGAGAATATAAGGCTTATTTAAAAACAATGTCGAGGCAAACACTCTCGCCTCTCCAAGGGTTCGGATAATCCGAAGAACACAATGGAGTCACAGGCGACGGTGTGGGGGGTATTGTGGGTGGTCGTGTGATTTATTGTTTTGGAAGGTGGGGTGGATTTAATAAACGGAAGGGCAAAGATGAAATTGTTGAGAGACATTTTAGTTGTAGGGTGTATTCAACAAATTAACAGTGATAATAAAACATCCTTTATTTATAAAAAGGTGTAAAAAATTCTAAAAGGATGTAATATTATCAATCCATGTTGGTGAGTAATTTTTTTTTTGGCTTAATTAAAAGTCTTATGGTGATAGGGTAGTTGGAAGATAGCCCCTTAGTAAAAAATAAAAAATAAAAAAAATGATTTAAATCTATGTGGTAAAGTTTGTTAAGTTTTATGTTCAAAATTAAAAATTCCGACAATTTTTCTGTTAATTATTAGTACCTGACCTCCCACATTACCACAAGAACTTAAATCCTAGTTTTTTTTTATAATTTTTTTTTTATCACAATGGCTATCTTCTAACTACATATCACTACATGGACTAGTAATCCAATTAGACCTTTTTTTAAAATAAAAAAAAATTGGGGGAGGGGGGGGGGGGGGTGGGGGGGAACTTGTGGCAAGTCACGATTATTCACCCCTTCCAAGTCCGAAGAGGCTATGAGGAATTTCATCCTACCCGTGGTCACAGCTAAGCAAACTCATTAGCTTGGAACATCGAACACAGAACCTCCCACATTTTTTTTTGTTTATTGGGAAGGCGCAATCCGCGCCCTTGGGCCACTTGACGTGGTTCATGTAGGTGAGTAATTAAGAAAATTAAGTTCTAAATAGTCAGGACTGAAGAACTTCATACATCAAAATATATTGTATTTTGCATAAATACACACTTATCATAAATGGGTTATTAAAAACAGGACTACATCCAGAATTCATGATTAGTGAATGATGGATACATGAAAATTTAGACAAAGCTGATGCTGTGGTCTCTGAGCTAGCTAGTCATCTTTCTACATTTCTAAAAAGTTGGGAATTCAATTTGTGCACCACACTTTCCATGGGGGAAGACAGGACACTCCATGAGGTCAGAACCAGAAGTGTCCACGCACAAGTAAACCTGATAAAGTTGGCTGCTACCAGATTCATCCACATTGCACTCAATAAATGGAGTGAACCCAGTTGCATCTTTCACTGCTCCCTTAATGTTCTGTAGGGTGTATGAGCCCCCATTTGGCTGTATACCTGTAACATATAACATTATATGTGTTTAATAAATGTGGATCGACGAACACAGCAAGGAATTAACATCAATAGTTACTGAAATCAGTGGGCTCAATATGAGGTGACTAGTGATTACAACATCTACCAACTAATAATCGTGTGTAAAAACTGTTACGCATTGATAATTTGATCAGATTAGTTTCTTAATTTATTTATTAATTACCTGCACTTTCGAGGGCTTGGAGGAGGTTTATTTTCTTTTTGAGGCTAAGAGCAGCTGCAAAGTAACCGTGTTGGTCAATGACAGACTCTGAGCAGGTGCCATGTTTCTCCCATTCATGTGTCCAGAACGCTATGCCATTGCCGCTTGGGCAAGCTAATGTCGGCCATTCTTTTTGCATACTGCTTCTTAGATCTGAAATCTGTGACATCATTTTCCATGATAGGATTTAGTGCACCAAAAGGTTGATAACGTTCGTTAATTATCAAGGGAAGAGAATCCTCTTCGAATCCACTTTGTGTGGATCTTAAGGATTCTCATATTCTAGCCGTTCATTGTATATCGTGCATATAGTTTTTGTCAGATATTATTTGTGTTTAATTTTAAATATAAAAAAAATCAAATAATTTTTTACCGCACAATACATAATGAATGACTAAAATGTGAGGATCTTAAAATAAATTCAGATGGAATCCAATTCCATTATCAAGAGCTATATATATTATTATAATTATAAATTCTTAATTTGTCAACAACAGAAGATTAAAGTAGTATGAAAAAAACAGAATAAAGGATAAAAAGGCCAAAAGGGTCATTGCCTGCACGCAGGAGGTGTGAGATGTGACACCAAACGACACGCAACAAAACCAGTCTTTTATTAGGAGTCATTCGTTACATACAATTATATGTTTATGCTTCTTAGACATTACTAATTACGTGATGAGAGATAAATATATAATTATATACAACTAGTGAGAATACAGGCTTTCTCCATGCTTGCTTGTGGAGGACTTGTTCTTTACACCAATGGGGCGTGTGACCATTTTGTTACAATTTTATCCAAGTTTAATACTGTAAAACTCATTTTTAACAGATTTTGAATAAACGATAGATGATTTTTATGCGAAAATGCCTAAATGTAGCAGATTTTGCATTAGATGGGGGGCCTTAAATGTAAAAAGAAATATAAGATCGATGTTTTTTATGCCAAAAGACATTTTCAAGATTCAATTAAAATACCTCAGATTGATCAAAGGGGTTGTTATGGTCGCAGTTTGAGGGGTATGAACCGTCCTTTTTATTCGGCCAAAGCCCATGAATACCAAAATCAGCTGCGGGCTTCCCTGTTGTTGGATAGCAGCAACTTTGCTTTGTGTCACAATACGATCCCGGCCACTGCATTACTCAACAAAAAAATACAGCCATAACAAGATACTCATAAGAACTAACAATCAAATAGGTCATCAAGGGTTCGATTTCATCCGACGTAACATAAGATAAAAGGTCTCACTAACCTGCTGGACAAAGTAGAAGAAATCAAAATCTTCTGCAACACAAACAACTGAAAGACATCCTATCAGTAAAAGCTTGACAAAAGTTGAGAGGTTGGACTTCATTCTTCTCACTACTCTCTCTCTCTCGATTTCTCTCTCTTGGTTATGGCCTTTGACTCTTGAGACTGGTTAATTTGGAGAGCAATGATAGTGTATATGAAAGGGAGGTGACGAGCCTTATTTATAGGCAGAAATATGGAAAGGTTGAGGGGCCGAATATCCAGCCTTACGTGCTTTCATTACCAAATTTTTTAGTCCATAGGATTATTTACGCGTGTAACCGCTGCATGATGATAGCTAAATGTCGGCTCACCTTTTGCTTATACAAATTTTTTCCTTTCATATTTGTGGGATTTTTTTCCTGTCACATTCACTATTTTCCATAACTTTTTTGTTCTGTTTTTTGTTTGTCCAACTAATCGAAATTAGACATTCGATAATTTAAATCTCAACGCGGGATTCTTCTGTGATTTTGGCGGATTGCGTTAAGCTTTTTAGCTAAGGTTTGACACAGGTGTAAAAAAAAATTATCATTTTTATCCCATTTAATACGAGACAATATGGTGCATAATATATGACAAGAGAGATTTTTCAGTGTGCCAGGAACATAGAGCGATACGTCATATGTCATTATATAAGTGGAAAGCATATTATTTTTCCAAGCGTTATTCCGCTTGTATAATGATATATAACTATGTGTTTGTGTTCTACTGAAAAATCTCTCATATGGCACACACTTATTGGGCATATTTGTGACTTCCTGCTACCTCTGGAAATTACTGGATTAATAAAATCAATGTTAGGAATATTGTTAGCATCTTTTTGTACTTGCACCAATTATTGGATTAGCCTTCCAAGTTAGGTAGACAAAGTAATGCTTTCACACTTTATTCATATATATCGTATCAAATAAAACAAATCTAAATCATGTGGTTGTAACATGCATACATGCATATATAAATGTGGTCACCAATGGCAATAATATTGGTGAAATAGCGTGCCGTGATTTCCCTACATGCTTAATGCTTTCATACTGAAAACTTGGCATATATTGATCAAGAGGATATTCTTAGCAATTTTCATTTTGTATCTTGACATTAGCTGGATTTTTTTCTTACAAAATATATTCACAAAAAACTTTTACGACCATCCAAAACATAACAACAAAGTTGCGTTACCATAATTGGATGAACCACAACTCACTGTCAAACTCATTACATATATATTGTTATCGCCTCATTACATATATATTGTTATCGCCTCTACAAATCGAATGTGATACTTACTCTAAGTGAAGCAAATTATCATGAGATCAAAAAATAGTTGATGACAATATTTGATCTTTAAACAACTAAGTACAATGATCCATGGAGTTCCACTATTTATTGTCATAACTGTCCACATGTTAGGCAGCTCAGGCTTAAATTGTTGTCATTTGTGATGGAGTACGAGAATATGTGAAAGCATTGCCCCTAAATCGGAAAGTTAAAAAAATAAATATAAATAAATAAATTTAAAAAAAAAAAAATCTTCCAAATAGCATACGATGAAGTTTGAAAAACTTTCCCAAATTTTAATTTATTTTGCGATGAAACCTTAATTTCCTTCTTATTACCTTCAAATAATTAGAACTCAAATAGTGCCAAGTGTCGAAACAAATTGTGAAGAACTCATGTCTCTGTCCAAATTACAAGTCATCTGTCCACACCGTGGTGTGGAGAACCGAACCATTACAATTTATGAATATTTTTGTGCATATTTGTGATTGTTTTGTAGGATTTTTCGTTTAACATCTGAACCTGCTTCCTAAAATGATTGCCGACGTCCTTTTTCTTTCTTTGCAATGATAATCTGGTGGGCATGAATTTTGACTGTGTGTGCTTTGTTAGTGTGGAGCAATTTAATTACATGCGCAATTATATTGCATAGAGATTCTACTATGCTCCGGTACATGTAATGACCTTCAAATCTTGGTCTGGACGATACTAGTAAATCTCATAAAATCAAGGTGGCTATAAGGATGGGAACTAATGTCGGACGAGCATCTCGTCCTGGGCTGCATGGACGTTCAATTAGGTTTGACCCAGATTTGTCCACACAAATATAAACCTCACTAAGATGGCTATTCCCAGATGCATGTTTGTAACATGTTATACCAGGAGTGTACCCAATTTCTCGTGTTTCAATGTAAAACTGAGCTTAGCCAAGTTGAATAGAGCAGCGTGCTCCTAAGTTTATAACAGCATAGTTTTTCTTTACATGTGCAACAAATTAATCTGCATTCTTGTTGACGATGATTAACAAATATGTCAGCCCGCCGATGATCATCGAAGTGGATTTGGCGAGGAGCGTGATATCGAGGATCGCCTTCCACCAACAAAAGGAAGAGTTTTGCCGAGCCAATATAATTTCTATGCTATGATAAAAATGATTTCCAGTTCGATTAAGTTCAACTACCAATAATCTCCACAAGAGCACTTTCCCTCTTTGAAATGATGGAACCGTTGGACATCTCGAAGAATTATATGTCTATGGAAGATCAACGATATATACTTAGCAGCAGAGTGGCAATCCCCACATACCCTAAGGTTCTTCACGACGCGGATTGTTGCCCCAGGGACTGTGTTTAAGAGCCCGTAAGCAATCGCCAACTTCTCACTATGGTATCTGAGAGAAACTTCTCTCTCTTTATCTTCCATGTTAGAATGAAACACCAGAGAAGTATCAGGAACATATCCAGCCAGCTTTAATTCTTCAACCAATTCGTCAACTGCCTGGTGCAGTACAGTAGAAACAGAACGCTCCCCGTCTCCAGAAAAGAATTCGTGCACTACATTGTTCACCTCAATGGAGCTGCATCCGGGAATCTTTACAACTCCTCTGTCTCTCATCAACTTCCTTAAGTAATCCACATCCTCCCATCTCCCCGCTCTTGCACACAAGTTTGATATGATCACATAATCCCCACCATGAGAGTCATCTAACTCAAAAATCCGTTTAAGCACCCGCATCCCCATGTCTACATCACCATGGCTGCCACAAGCAGATAACAACGTTCTCCAGAATATGGGTGTCGGCTTAATTGGTAACTCATCTATGAAGTTGTAAGCCTCCTCCAAGCGTCCAGACCGACCTAGCAAATCTATCATGCAACCATAATGCTTAATCCCTGGAGCAATCCCATATTTCTCACTCATGCTGTAGAAATAATTGCAACCCTCCTCAACAAATCCAGCATGACTACACGCGTACAAGAGACCCAAAAAGGTGATATCGTCAGGTCTAATTCGTGCTCCTTTCATTTCTTCAAACATAGATATGGCTTTGGAACAATGCCCGTGTGTTGCATATGCCACGATGATTGTAGACCAAGCCTGAGTATCTTTGACACTCATGTTTTCGAATACAGACACTGCATCCTCCAGGCTTCCACATTTTGCATACATGTCTATCAGTGCAGTGTTCACTTTAACGTATTTATCAAACCTGTTTTTCTTAACATATTCATGTATCCACTTTCCCAAGTCTAATGCTCCCAACAAAGCACATGAAGAAAGAGCACAAAGCATGGTTACATCAGTCGGTTTAACATTTCTTGCCTGCATTTCTCGAAACAATGCCAACGCCTCATTTGGCCGGCTACTTCGAGCATAGCCTGTGATCATGGCATTGTGTATAACAACACAAGGGTCCGTTATCTTATCAAACACCCGGCGAGCGGCATCCAAATCATTGCACTCGGTGTACATATTTATAAGTGTAGGACACACATAAATGTTAAGGTGGAGCCCAAACTTGATCGCAAGGCAATGCAATTGCTTCCCTTCTTCTAACGCTTTAGAGCCGGCGCACGCCTTGAGAAGCGACGGGAATGTGTAGTCATCTGGGAAGAGACCTGCGCACAGAACGTGGGAAAAGAGTGAAATGGCTCGAAACGGGGAGCCAGAGCGCGCGTAGCCGCGAGCCATGGTGTTGAAGACGACGATGTCCGGGTGGGGAATTTGGTCGAACAGGTGGTGGGCGTAGTCCATGGAGGTACTTGTAGGGTTTGAGGTGCAGAAATTGATGAGCTTGGTGAGGACGGAGATGTCATATTGGAGATGGGTTTTGATGGAAAGCGCATGGATTTGCTTGATTTCTCTCAAAGTCGAGCACTTGGGGACGAGAGAGAGAGGGGTGTTTGTGTTGGTTTTTGGGTGAGAGAATGGGCTTATTTGGACAGCCGGCGCTGCCATATCTTGCGTGTTTAGAGCAAACAATATGCGGTGATAATTGAATTGCAATTTTGGAGGGAATGAGTGATTTGCAGATGGGTGGGCTTCGTACAACCATCAATTTTATTTGATAAAAAAAAAACAGAGAGACTGTTAATACTTATTTATAAAATTATACAAAGAAAATGGGTGTTCAAAGAAAGTAAAAAATAGGTGTCCAGAAAAAAATAATCATAAAAAAGTAAAAGATGTTGTAAAATAGTGGGTATGTTTGCCCACATGTCTATAGTAACTCTTTCACAAGTGTAATAGTGTTGGGTATGTTTACCCACATGTCTATAGTAACTCTTTCACAAGTGTAATAGTGTTGGGTATGTTTATTTCCTATGAGGTTGCTCTATAAATAGAGCATTACATTTGTTCAAATGAGACTTGGAAGTGAAAAACAATTAATAGAAATAATATACATTACTTCCTTTGCAACAGCTGGTATTGGTATAATATTTTGCAACTGCTTCGCTCCTGTCCCGAATAAAGGTTATCTCTCTAAATTTTGCCAATTTATAACATGTTATCAGCACGAGTCTCTAACCTTATATAAGTTCCCATCTCCCTTCACCGAATGAAAAAAAAAAATGTTTCCTTTAAGGTTTTTCCTGTTCTTCTTCTTCCTCTGCCTCAACTGCTGGGTATACCCCCGCGAAGAATTATTTGCACCATGTCTGCTCCTAATTCTCCAACTAACAGTTACATATATCTTTGATTTCTTGTTTGGTTTAGATATTGATTATTAACCCAGTATTTATTTATGTTAATTTTGTTGCAAATAAAGATGGTGCGGTACAATCGCCCATCTTGAACTACATATTTAAATTTTCTGTAATTTAATTTTATTGCAATTTAAGGTGGAGCGGTATAATCGTCCACCCTGCTTTACATATTTAAATTTTCTGTAATTTAATTTTATTGCAATTTAAGGTGGAGCGGTATAATCGTCCACCCTGCTTTACATATTTAAATTTTCTGTAATTTAATTTTATTGCAATTTAAGGTGGAGCGGTATAATCGTCCACCCTGCTTTACATATTTAAATTTTCTGCAATTTAATTTTACTGCAATTTTAGGTGGAGCGGTATAATCGTCCACCCTGCTTTACATATTTAAATTTTCTGCAATTTAATTTTACTGCAATTTTAGGTGGAGCGGTATAATCGTCCACCCTGCTTTACATATTTAAATTTTCTGCAATTTAATTTTACTGCAATTTTAGGTGGAGCGGTATAATCGTCCACCCTGCTCTGCATATTTAAATTTTTATGTAACTTAATTTTATTACAATTTTAGGTGGTGCGGAATAATCGCCCATCCTATGCTTGTTTCGATGAGAATCATGTAAATCTCGAGCCTGAAGTTTCGAGTACTTAACATTTTGGCCTGAAGATCAAAAGTTTGTAAGAACCAGAAGTTCTAACAATATATTCCTTCAGAACACATATTATTGCAAGTTCTTACACACCTTATTTTTCTTTCAGAAAAGAAAATGGCAAACTTGGCAAAGCTTGATTTTGCTGCCCTGGACATTACTGGAAAAAATTACCTTACCTGGGTACTGGATACCAAGATCCATCTTGAAGCAGCAAATCTTGGAGATACCATCAGGGAAGAGAGCAGCTCATCCTCTCAAGATCGGGCAAAAGCCATGATATTTATTCGTCGCCATCTTGATGAGGCACTAAAGAGCGAGTACTTGACGGTTGAAGATCCGTTAGCCCTCTGGAAGGCATTGAGAAACAGATACAATCACCAGACAACGGTGATTCTTCCAAGAGCTCGATATGACTGGACTCACCTAAGGATCCAGGATTTCAAGTCAGTGGCTGAGTACAATTCGGCATTGTTCAGAATTACCTCTCAGATGAAGCTCTGTGGGGATACTATTACTGAGGAGATGTTATTAGAAAAGACTTTCAGCACATTTCATGCCTCTAACATGCTCCTGCAGCAGCAGTATAGAGCCGGAGGCTTCACTGAATACAACCAGCTGATATCTGTGCTCCTGGTAGCTGAACAGAACAATGAGCTCTTAATGAAGAACCATAATTCCCGACCTACTGGATCAGCACCGTTCCCAGAAGTGAATGCTGCTTCCTTGAAAAGGAATACCATATCCTCCCGTGGCAATTACAAACGAGGATGTGGCCACAAGCGAGGCTGGTGGAACAGAAAAGGCAAGAACCATGGTGTCCAGTTTCACAACCAGGTTCCAAGGCACAATCCAGGCCCGAGCTTTAAAAATACAAATCACCAGAAAGGAAAAGCTCATATGAACACTCCTAGAAATCCTGAAGGAGTTTGCCATAGGTGTGGTGGCAACGGACATTGGGCGCGTACTTGTCGCACCCCAAAGCATCTGGTGGAGCTGTATCAAGCCTCCTTAAAGGAGAAGGGTGTCGAGATCAATTTCTTCGACCAGGCTCAACCAATGGAAACCCCTGATCCAGTGACCAATTTATCAGGACAGTTAAACGCAACCCACCTGGATGCTGCAGACTTTATTAATGAAAGAGGGAATGAAGTTTATGGGTCCGATTAAGTTATTTATGTTTAATGTACTCTTGTTATTTGTACTTATGGCTTAATGCTCGCATTTTCAATTCAATAAAAGTAGTATTCCAGTATGAATAAACTGTTTTTTCTTTACTCAGAGAACATGGATAAAAATTATGGTTATTCTCAAAACAAGAACAATGGCGGAGAATTTTGTCTTGCAGACAGCGCAACCACGCATTCAATACTTCGAGATCGAAAATATTTCTCGAATTTGGTACTTGCAAAAGTAAATGTGACAACAATATCAGGGCCATCAGATGTAATTGAAGGTTCAGGAAAAGCCCAGATTATGTTACCAAATGGAACAATATTGTCCATAAAGAATGCATTATATGCTACTCGATCCATTCGAAATTTATTGAGTTTTAAAGACATACGTCTAAATGGATACCACATTGAAACGAAAAGTGTAGAAAATGTGGAATATTTATGCATTACCTCCAATAATACCCAGAAGCGTATATTGGAGAAGTTGCATGGTTTATCAAGTGGATTGTATTATACATACATAAAGAGAGTTGAAACATATACTCTCATGAACCAGAAGTTCATTGATTCAAAGGTTTACATGATGTGGCATGACCGTCTAGGTCATCCAGGATCCACCATGATGCGTAGGATCATTACTAACTCTAATGGACATCCATTATTGAGTAGAGACGTTGCTATCTCAAATGATAACCCTTGCAAGGCTTGTTCTCAAGGGAAGTTGGTAATTAGACCATCACAACTAAAGGTTGATGATGAATCCCCATCATTTTTGCAAAGGATTCAAGGGGATATTTGTGGACATATTCAACCACCTTGTGGACCATTTCGATATTTTATGGTTTTGGTTGATGCATCTACTAGATGGTCACATGTTTGTCTCTTGTCTACTCGGAATGTAGCTTTTGCGAGACTTCTTGCTCAGATAATTAAGTTGCGAGCACAGTTCCCAGATCATCCCATTAAGTCCATTCGACTTGATAACGCTGGTGAATTTACGTCTCAAACATTTGATGATTACTGTATGGCACTGGGCATTGATGTTGAACATCCTGTTCCTCATGTCCATACCCAAAATGGTTTAGCAGAGGCATTTATCAAGCGGCTTCAATTAATAGCCCGCACCCTGCTCATGAAAACGAAATTGCCAGTCTCTGCATGGGGACATGGCATCTTACATGCAGCATCATTGGTTCGACTAAGACCCATAGCCAACCACCAATACTCATCAATACAACTCGTGTTTGGACATCAGCCAAATATTTCACATTTACGAGTTTTTGGTTGTGCTGTTTATGTGCCTATTGCACCGCCACAACGCACTAAAATGGGACCTCAGCGTAGACTAGGAATTTATGTGGGTTTTGATTCACCATCTATCATCAGATATTTGGAACCCTTGACAGGTGATATGTTTACAGCTCGTTTTGCTGATTGTCACTTTGATGAGACAGTCTTCCCGTCGTTAGGGGGAGAAAAGACAGTTCCAGAAGAACGGAAAGAGCTGACATGGGTTGTACCCACCTTATCTCATTTTGATCCACGAAGCACTCAATGTGAAAATGAAGTGAAAAGGATCGTTCATCTTCAAAGTATTGCTAATCAAATGCCGGATGCATTTAATGATGCTTCGAAAGTGACAAAGTCACATATACCAGCTGCAAATGCGCCTGCAAGAATTGATGTCCCTGTTGGACAAAATAAAGTGGCAGCGAATGATTCATCTAGTGCACGCCTGAAGCGTGGTAGACCCCCAGGTTCAAAAGATTCAGCCCCTCGAAAAAGAAAGATGAGGGCACAGTTGAACCCAAATGAAATCATTCAAGAAAAGAAAATGAATGATAAATCCACAATTCATGATTCTGTACTTCCAGAAAAAGAAAATATCATTGATGAGACACTTGTCCCTGAAGAGACAGAGGTACATGAAAACAAAGAAATATCCATCAATTATGCATGTACTAATGAATTGTGGAATCGAAATGAAATAATCATCGACGACATGTTTGCATTTGCAATAGCCACTGAAATTACATTAAGCGATGACATTGAGCCCTGCTCTGTTGAAGAATGCAAACAGAGACAAGATTGGCCTAAGTGGAAAGATGCAATTCAGGCAGAATTAAATTCCTTGGAAAGGCGAAGTGTTTTTGGACCAGTAGTCCAAACTCCGCCTGATGTAAATCCCGTGGGTTACAAATGGGTATTCACAAGAAAACGCAATGAGAAAAATGAGATTGCAAGATACAAAGCACGACTCGTTGCACAAGGTTTTTCACAAAGACCTGGAGTTGATTATGAAGAGACATACTCTCCTGTAATGGACACAATTACATTCCGTTACTTAATAAGTTTGGTGATTTCAGAAAAACTTGACATGTGACTTATGGATGTCATCACCGCGTATCTATATGGAAAATTAGATACTGACATATATATGAAAGTCCCAGAAGGACTTAAGTTGCCTGAAGCAATTAACAAACCACGAGGTATGTTCTCAATCAAATTAAGGCGATCACTATATGGGCTGAAACAATCTGGACGAATGTGGTATAATCGTCTCAGTGAGTATTTGATTAAAGAAGGATATATCAACAATGTCATTTGTCCTTGTGTATTCATTAAGAAATCAAATACTGGATTTGCTATAGTGGCAGTGTATGTCGATGATATGAACCTAGTTGGAACTCCTGAAGAGCTCAATAAAACTGCTGAATATCTGAAAAGCGAATTTGAAATGAAAGACCTTGGAAAAACGAAATATTGTCTCGGCCTGCAGATCGAGCAGTGTGCTAATGGAATTTTGGTCCACCAATCAGCTTACATTGAAAAAATCCTGAAGCGATTTGGCATGGACAAGGCTTATCCACTCAGCACTCCAATGGTCGTTCGTTCTTTGGACATTAAGAAAGATCCATTTCGTCCAAAAGAAGATGATGAACTGGCCCTTGGTCCAGAAGTACCATATTTGAGCGCAATAGGTGCTTTATTATATTTAGCACAATGTACTAGACCAGATATAGCTTTTTCAGTTAACTTGTTAGCCAGGTACAGCTCTGCTCCAACAATTCGTCATTGGAAGGGAGTCAAAGATGTCCTACGATACCTTCGTGGAACAACGGATATGGGTCTCTTCTACTCAGACAAGCCCTTAAATGAACAGACCCTTGTTGGATACGCAGATGCTGGTTTTCTCTCTGATCCGCATAAAGCCCGCTCACAAAATGGATATGTGTTCACTAATGGAGATACTGCAATTTCATGGCGATCAACGAAGCAAACACTAGTTGCTACATCTTCCAATCACTCGGAAATAATTGCTTTACATGAAGCAAGTCGTGAATGTTCTTGGTTAAGATCAATGATCCATCACATCCGGAATTCATGTGGTCTACCTTCAAAGACAAACACTCCAACTGTCATCCATGAAGATAATGCAGCCTGTGTTGCCCAGATGAAGGAAGGATTCATCAAAGGAGATAAGACTAAACACATATCTCCAAGATTTTTCAGTGCACATGAGCTTCAGAAGGCTAAAGTTATTGAAGTCAGACAAATCCGTTCTAATGAAAATCTGGCAGACTTGTTCACCAAATCTCTACCAAAGTGTACATTTCAGAAGTTAGTGCAGGGAATCGGATTACGTCGACTTACAAATTTGAAGAATGCGGAATCAGGGGGAGATACAATTCAGGGGGAGCATCCATGATACATGCATGTTGTACTCTTTTTCCTTCGATTAGGATTTTTCCCATTGGGTTTTTCCTATCAAGGTTTTAACGAGGCAACATAAGCTTTCTTAATGCCATATCAACAATCCGGGTAAAGTTGTACTCTTTTTCCTTCGCTATGGTTTTTTTTTTCCCACTGGGTTTTTCCAAGCAAGGTTTTAACGAGGCAACTAATATTGATATGTGGGCATCCAAGGGGGAGTGTTGTAAAATAGTGGGTATGTTTGCCCACATGTCTATAGTAACTCTTTCACAAGTGTAATAGTGTTGGGTATGTTTACCCACATGTCTATAGTAACTCTTTCACAAGTGTAATAGTGTTGGGTATGTTTATTTCCTATGAGGTTGCTCTATAAATAGAGCATTACATTTGTTCAAATGAGACTTGGAAGTGAAAAACAATTAATAGAAATAATATACATTACTTCCTTTGCAACAGCTGGTATTGGTATAATATTTTGCAACTGCTTCGCTCTTGTCCCGAATAAAGGTTATCTCTCTAAATTTTGCCAATTTATAACAAAAGAAAAGTATTCTTGAAAATTTAGTAAATTATATTGAATGCTTAAAGAAATGTGTGAAAATAAATTTCGAGAAAAAACAAAGATGTTCAGAAACGAAATTTAAGTGTATATACAATCACTCTTTCCGGATATGGTTAGGGGTGGTTTTGGTACATTACCGTACCAAAATTTTTGTATCGATTACCATACCAAATATTTGGTACGAAAAAATCTATTACCATTACTGTACCAAACTTTCGGTATACCGAATATCTGTATATCAAATAGTTTGGTTGGTATGATATGCCAATGGTAATTGCTACTTTGTTTTACGCCACTTACTTTGCCCAAAATCTAATATTTTTCTAACCTAATTCAAAGCTTAGAAAATATACACAGTTTGACATATATACACAATTTAACCTAATTCAAGATTTTTTTTACTATTGTATGTCAAAGTGGTAGAAACTTAATAAATCATAAGACAAGATTTCTATAGCATGTTGAGACTCAAATGAACCAGAAACGTAAGACAACAAACCACAAAAAAGTAAATATCCATAGTTGTGCTGGACAACTGGCTTGCTGATTTGAACCCACAATCTAAGGTGGTAATACCCAATGCATATGATGTGCCCTCACTTAGAAGTGTTGTTGCTGGGGACACATTCCAGAGTTAGAGACCAGAGTGAGAGACTGAGAGTATTTGGTTTATGTGGAGATTTAAAAATAAATGAGTCAAACGACATAATATAATATTATATAATACATAATACATAATTATATATATATATATATGAATAAATACATAATATATTATTAATAATATTGGTAACCGGTAGGTATGGTATACCACCGGTATTAGTTTTGAGTACCAATACCGTACCGAAACAGTATGGTATGGTACAAATACCATACCATTACCAGTGGTACAAATTTTTTGGCACAACTTTGGTATGGTACGGTTGGTAATACGATAGGTATGGTAATGTGGTAAAAAATTTCACCCCTAGATATGGTGTGAGAGAGTGGATAACAAGTTTGTTTTCCCACGTCCTTTTTTTTTTTGGGTTCAAATTTTTCCAGGGAAATCTTTTGATGATGGAACTTGTTCCTTGTTTGTCCACCCAAAGCTCAAATTCTGGTTCTAGTACTTCATGCAGCCCAAGCCAATATATATATATATATATATATATATATATATATATATATATATATATATATATATATTTGGGATTTTAATTTGGGATGTGATATCCACACATCTCATTTTACTTCTCACACATCTTTTTAATTTTCGACCGTCGAATTGGATGAATTGAAGAAGATCAGCGAATAAAAATTAATAAAGAGTGTGTGAGAAGTAATTTACCACATTCCCGTCTTCTTCTTGTGCACTTCTTTTTTGTTTACGTTACTTAGTTTTTTATTTATTTATTCAGTTTTGTGGCTAGAATAAAAGAAGAGGGTGGTTGGGAACAAAAAATGAGTGCAAAAATTATTTATCAAATTTTAATATAAGATGAAGGAGAATCGAACGTGAAAGAGTTAGGTGTTCTCATGGATTTGAGAGCATGCAACTTTCCCACATTCTGCAAATTCACTTTGCACTTTCAAACTAATTACTAATATGATCCAAAAAGGTTGTACATTTTGCCTTATTTTTGTGAATCTATGATCGTCACACTCAAAAGTTTCTCGACTGTAGGTGTTAGGTTTTTGGCTCTCCGTTCTCTTTGCCTTTAGCCTTATGGGGTCTGACTTTAGGTGTCTCTCCTTAGTTCTTTCACAGTAATTTGAGTGAGCGTGATACTTATATATAGGAGTCATTTAACCTGAATTTAATCTGTATAACACTACTACTACACTAGTGTAAGTTTAATATATTAGTATCACACTCAAATTTTCTAGTCCACTGAAAGAGTGTGGCTCCTGTACGAGTGCAATATATTACTCCACATTAGATAATGCATGAGAGTCCATGAATAAATAATGCAAGAAAAAGGACGGAAAAAGCATCAAATTATTAGGGAAGAAAGCAAGTGTACGAACTTTGCAGGGATCCCAAATCCAGATTAAATATTTGCTCTTCTTTTCTATGGATGTCTTGTCTTTTAGTGTTGAAGTGCCATATATTCGAAGCACATTCTTCTGCACTAAAAAAAGTTAAAAGCCATTATTTACAATGAAACTTGCTGCTTTATGTGTCCCAATGTCTCATGATGTATCCAGATTCAGTATGAAATACTTGACTGAACGTCATGAAATAATAATTCATCATCAAGATTCAAAGGTGCTTCCATGCTGATTAAAAACAAAAGACGAAATGTGCTTTTGCATAATTGCAGACGATGAAAAATGAATCAGAATAGCCCGACATATAGTTGATAAACTACTCTCAACTTATTGCCGATTAATTTTGAGTTAGATGCTCATATTCCGTTATAGTATCTTTCAACTATTCAGTAGCAAGCTAAGAATTTCATTTTTCCTATCTCATGATTATTTGTTTTAAGATTTTTTATCTTTCACACAATCTTACAACATTGGATGCATTTTATAGATCTTCCTCTTTCAAATTCTTGCAGCTGGTACCCTCCTCTTGAGGTCATTTTCTTTATCTTATTGTTATCTTTTGCCCCTTTAATAAAAGAAATAGCATATCCAAAGTTTGCTTTGGTGCAATTGAAATTAATCCTAACATGACCCTGACATTGATCGAGTCGCTTTTGGACAGATCCAAAGGTTCCAAACTAATGATTCTGATCAAAAGATGATGCATGTTTCCTGATTCTTATGAGTTTGTGACTGTTATATTGGAAAATTTCTCAATTGTAATACGTTACGTAGACGTTGGTTTTGGTTCTCCGCTTCTTTGCTTTATGGGATTCTGACTTTATATTCATATGAATAGTGCAAGTCTTTGGAGCAGGGTAATTATTATATCCAAGCACATGAAAATAATGCAGGGAAAAAGCAGTAAATTATTAGGAAAGCAGTGTTCTTTGTTGGCAGATTGAAAACCGGATTAGGTTTGCTCCTTTTTCTATGAATTTCTTGTTTTTGTAGTTTCGTGGATGCTATTGGAAACACGTCCTTCTGCACTACAGAAAGTTGAAAGCCATGATCCGGAAGCAGTATTGACATTTGACAGAACGTTATGATAGACACTTCAGTTGAAAATTATAGTATGTGTACCATGAACGAATAAAAGAATTATGAAATTAAAGAATACTGAAATCGAAGAAATACAAGAAGATTCATTAAGAAGGTTACATAATCCGTAAGACTACATTGTAACGGACTTATAAGACTCCTATTTATAAGAGAAAAACGAAAATAAATCCTAAACATAACGGATAAATAATCATAATCCTTGACCCACAAAAAAACTAATAAAATAACAATAATAATAAGAAGGGTAAAAGACAGTTTATTACTCTCATGTTTGGTGATTTTCAACATTTAGTACATCAATTTTTTTTCATCCCAGAGTCATACCTAAAGTGTAAATTTTGGGACAGTCTCATACATCTGTTAGTCAAACCGTTAGTTCTCCCGTTAAGTGATGACGTGGCGCCCATGTGGATAATGACCGGGCGCCACGTGTCATTAAAAATATTTATAAAAACAAAACCAAATCTGGGCAGAAGAAGAAGAAGAGGAAGGAAGAAGGAAGAATGAAGAAGAAGAAGAACAAAAAATGAAATCAAGGCAGAAGAAGAAGAAGAAGAAGAAGAAGAAGAAGGAAGAAGGAAGAAGAAGAGGAAGAAGAAGAAAAAAAAATGAAATCTGGGCAAAAGAAGAAGAAGAAGGAAGAAGGAAGAAGGAAGAAGGAAGAAGAAGAAAAAGAAGAAGAAAAAAAAACGAAAAAAAAAGGAAATCTGGGAAGAAGAAGAAGAAGGAAGAAGGAAGAGAAGAAGAAGAAGAAAAAAAAACGAAATCTGGGCAGAAGAAGAAGAAGAAGGAAGAAGGAAGAAGGAAGAAGAAGAAGGAAGAAGGAAGAAGGAAGAAGGAAGAAGAAGAAAAAAAAAACGAAATCTGGGAAGAAGAAGAGGAAGGAAGAAGAAGAAGAAAAAAAAAACGAAATAAAAACGAAATCTAGGAAGAAGAAGAAGAAGGAAGAAGGAAGAGAAGAAGAAGAAGAAAAAAAAAACGAAATCTGGGCAGAAGAAGAAGAAGAAGAAGAAGAAGGAAGAAGGAAGAAGGAAGAAGGAAGAAGAAGAAAAAAAAACGAAATCTGGGAAGAAGAAGAGGAAGGAAGAAGAAGAAGAAAAAAAAAACGAAATCTGGGAAGAAGAAGAAGAAGAAGAAGAAGAAGAAGAAGAAGAAGAAGAAGAAGGAAGAAGGAAGAAGGAAGAAGAAGAAGAAGAAGAAGAAGAAGAAGGAAGAAGGAAGAAGGAAGAAGAAGAAAAAAAAACGAAATCTGGGAAGAAGAAGAAAAAAAACGAAATCTGGGTAGAAGAAGAAGAAGAAGAAGAAGAAGAAGAAAAGAAAAAAAACGAAATCTGGGTAGAAGAAGAGGAAGAAGAAGAAAAAAAAATGAAATATGGGCAAAAGAAGAAGAAGAAGAAGAAGGAAGAAGGAAGAAGGAAGAAGGAAGAAGAAGAAAAAAAAAACAAAATAAAAACGAAATCTGGGAAGAAGAAGAAGAAGAAGAAGAAGAAGGAAGAAGGAAGAGAAGAAGAAGAAGAAAAAAAAAAGAAATCTGGGCAAAAGAAGAAGAAGAAGAAGAAGAAGAAGAAGAAGAAGAAGAAGAAGAATGAGAAGGAAGGAAGAAGAAAAAAAAACGAATCTGGGCATAAGAAGAAGAAGAAGAAGAAGAAGAAGAAGAAGAAAAAGAAAAAAAAAAAGAAAAAAAAAAGGAAATCTGGGCGGAAGAAGAAGAAGAAGAAAATGGAAGAAAAGAAATATGGGTTAGAGGCGTGCGGGGGAAGTGGGGTGAAATGGAGTTTTTTTTTTATAATTAAAATAATTATTTTAATATTTTTTAATGACACATGGCGCCCAGTCAGTGTCCACATAGACGCCACATCATCAATTAACGGGAGAACTAACAGTTTGACTAACGGATGTATGAGATTGTCCCAAAATTTACATTTTAGGTATGACTCTGGGATGAAAAAAAATTGATGTACTAAATGTTGAAAACCACCAAACATGAGAGTAGAAAACAGTCTTTTACCCTAATAAGAATGTTGCAGTTATATTTAGAATAGAAATGTAATTGTGTAAATCCTAGTAGATATGGGAAAATATTTTATATTCCTATTATGAGTAGATTACCTATCAAATGTTGTAATCCTAAAGGGAAAAGTTTTTGCTCTTCCTACTACTATAAATAAAGGCACAATTGGGTGAATCAAACACACCTCACAATTAAATCAATCTCTCTTCTCTCTAAAGTGGTTGGCCTCCTCTCTCTCTCTAAACCCTAGATCACTCAATCAAATAGGCCTACAACACGTTATCAGCACGCTCTTGTCAGAAGCTAAGGAATTGACGCATCGTAGGAGGAGGCTTTCATCCACCAAATTCAAAGGCTTATTCGTTTTCTGCTAATCAGGTACGTTTAAAATAAAAGAAGATATTTGAAACGTCCACGAAGCATGAAAACTTTCTCCATGATACATGAACCCTTCTATGTTTATATTTTCCTTTCGATATATATATTGTATATGTTCATATATTTGTCAATACATATATTTGTTTTATGCATCGCACAATTAAATTGTTATGTGGAATTTGTGAATCAAAGTATCAAATTAAATAAGAAGCAATTTTGGCTTTCCTCAACCCTAAGGAATTTTGAAAAAGAAAAAAAAAAGGAATTGGACATGGTGCACCGCACCATCACTGTGCACGCCACCACCAGGCTTCGGCCTGAGGTCAATTTAATGGGCCTAAAGCCCTAAGCCCGTTTTGCATTTTGACCCATAGCCTGTTGCTCCATCTCGAACTGCACTGAGTTTCAGCTTAAGTTCTACGTAACCCAGTCCCGCAGCCTTCATTCACCAGCCAAGTCGGCTGGGCCCTTCCCGTTCGCACGTGTCAGCCAGCCCATATGGCTGGGCTTGGTCTTTGCATGCAGCTAACCTTGTGGTTGGGCTTCCCTGCGCAACAACCAACAAGCCAGCCTTGCTAGACCTGCCCTGTGACCCCCCTATTGGCCTATATATGAAACCCAGCTTCGATTGGGGGTTTCTAACCCACCCCCGTGGCCTGCAACCCACACCCAAGGCTTTTTGGGCCGTGCCTTTTACTCTAGGCACCCACCCGAGACCAATTAATTTTTGGGGCAATTTTTTTCGACCCACATGCTATTATTTTAGCATTATAAATAAATTAACCCGTATGTTAATATTATTTAGCTTCTACAATTGACCCCATATGACCCTATTTATTGAATTAATTAAAATTGACCTGCAGTTCATTAATCTGATAATGAATCCAAAATTATTGACCTGAAGATCACTTTTGGACATTAACAATTCAATAATTTATTTTTATACTTTTAACCGTCACATACTTTCGTAGCAATGAAGCTCTCACACTTGAGTTCTCGAAGAACCTCAAATCCACTATATGTATATTTGTATATTGCATTCTGTGTTTCTTGCAGGAACCTCTCATTATGAACTAATTGTTCATAAAACTAAATTGAACTTGTAGTTTCAAATTTAGTGCCTTTGAAACCCAAAGTTTTCATTCAAAACACACCACATGAAACCTGTAGTTTTCATGTATAAATTATACCAATACATGTCTAAAGAACCTGTATGTTCTACAATATATGTCTATGGCTTACCATATGACTACTCACGTTTTTCTCCCTCCGTTTTAGGGACATGTCAAACTTGAACAAGCTCGATTTCTCTACTCTAGAAGTCTCTGGAAGAAACTATCTGAAGAGGGTTCAAGACGTGAAGCTCTATTTAACTGCAAAGGGCATTAGAGCCACCATCGAGGCACCCGTCACTGGCAAAAATGTTGACGAAGCTCAGAAGGCTAATGCAATGATCTTCATTCGAAGACACATCCATGATGCATTGCAGACCGAGTACCTCACTGAGGAGGACCCATGCACCCTCTGGCTTGCTCTGGCCGACCGTTTCGATCACCAGAAAGACATCTACTTGCCCGAAGCAAGACACGACTGGCAGCATCTCCGCTTCTAGGACTTTAAGTCTGTGAATGAATACAACTCTGAAGTTTGTAGAATCCGTTCATTATTGAAATTCTACAAAGTGGAACTCACCGAATTAGATCTTCTGGAGAAGACCTATTCGACATTCCATGCCACCAATATTGTCCTGCAGCAACAATATTGGGCACAAAAATTCACCAAGTTTTCAGATTTGATCTCTGTTTTACTTCTCGCTGAAAAGCAAAACTAGCTTTTGATGAAGAATCATCAAGCTCGACCGACTGGCTCAAACGTTGCGCTTGAAGCACATGCGACTTATTCTAGTAGCCATAAATGATGAAAGAATCGTCGTGGTCGTGGTAATAGGCAACAAGCTCCACCACGGGCTCAAGGTCAATAGAGTGCCGCACCTAAAGGAAGAATTGCAACCTAACAGCGTCCACCACTCGCCCCTAAGGCCCCAAACTTCAAAAACAAGGGTAAAGCTCTCGTTCAGCCCGCTTCTACTGAACTGGACATGTGCTATCATTGTGGATCAAGGGATCATTGGTCACGCTATGCCGAGTTTCCCCTGAGGCTATTACCAAGTATCATTCATGTAGTAAGTCTAACTTTGCAGCTGTTGATCATCCGGGAGATGCAACTATATCTATAGAGATATCAGATTTTCATGAGGTGTCAGCTCCTATGGAAGAATAAATTAGACATGTTTTTAGGGTGTTTACCCCTAGTGGCCGAACCCACTAGGAGTGGTCGACCTCACCCCTCTATTTTCAAGGTTTATGGTTTAAATTTTTGAACAATTTTTCTAAGTATTTGGAATAATTTGTTTGGTTTTGGTTTGTTTTGAATTATGGATTGTTATTTGAATGTATATTATTTTCTCGAATTGCTTAATTGAATGAATGGACTTATATTTATGCATGTGACTAATTCAATCAATTTATTTTGAGGTATGTCTAGTGGGGAAGTTAGTTGTCTGGCAGATAGTGTAACCACGCACACCATCTTGCATGAACGACATTATTTTACTAATTTAATACCTAAGAAATCTCATTTGACAATTCTCTCAGGCCCATCCAACCTGATTAAAGGATACAGAAAGGCATGTATCATGTTGTCCAATGGTACTATCTTGACCATTAATGAGGCACTCTATTCTCCACGTTCCGAAAGAACGTTGCTGAGTTTTAGAGATATTCGAGATAATCAATATCATATTGAAACCACTGAAGATCATGGTTCTGAATTTCTTTGTATCATTTCGTACAAATATGGCCAGAAGCGTATTCACGAGAAGTTGGAACGTCTGTCGAGTAGGTTGTACATCACAACCATTCTCAGCATAGAAGCCCACAGTGTGGTCGGCCTTATGCCTGAGTTCTAGGACATTTTTTTGCTTTGGCATGACCGTTTGGGACATCTTAGATGTGACATGATGCGCCGTATCCTCAAATCATCGCACATGCATAAGTTACATCTCTATGCTGGACTCCCGCCATGCAAAACGTGTTCTTTAAGGAAGTTGAATACTCAACCCTCATATACAAAGAGTATTCACGACCCCCCTAAATTTCTTCAGGGGATTCAGGGGGATATTTGTGGACCAATCCAACCAAGTTGTAGACCATTTAAATATTTTATGGTGTTGGTTGATGCATCGACACGATGGTCACATGTTTGCTTGTTGTCCACACGCAACGCCGCGTTTGCTAAACTCCTAGCTCAAATCATTAAGATAAGGGCTCACCACCCTGATTATCCGATTAAGTCGATTCGACTGGATAACGTTGCAGAGTTTATGTCACAGACTTTTGACAATTATTGCATGTCAGTAGGGATTGATGTGGAACATCTTGTGCCTCATGTTCACACTCAAAATGGCCTGGCATAAGCTTTCCTAAAGTGCCTTCAATTGATAGCTCAGACTTTGGTTATGAGAACCAAACTGCCGGTATCTGCCTGGGGCTATGCATTATTGCACGCAGCTATGTTGGTCCGTCTGAGGCCCACCGCTACTCAACCACATTCATCGTTACAGTTGGTCACTGGATACGAGCATGACGTCTCGCATTTAGGGTGTTTGGGTGCGCCATTTATGTGCCAATAGCACCGCCACTACGTACCAAAATGGGTCCTCAGAGAAAAATAGGAATCTATGTCGGTTATGATTCGCCATCAATTGTTTGATACTTAGAACCCTTGATAGGAGATTTTTTTACCGCATGTTTTGCGGATTGTCACTTTGATGAGACAGTCTTCTTAGAGTTAAGGGGAGATAAGCATGCTAACGTTCCCGTATAACGCCGCGAATTGTCGTGGTATGCTCCCACTATATCTCATTTAGATCCCTGTACTGTTCAGTCTGAAACTGAAGTGCGTCGAATTATAGATCTTCAGAGTATTGCTCAAAGCATGTCGGATGCTTTTAATGATCTAGCAAAGGTGATAAGATCACATATAGCTGCTGTAAACACACCTGCAAGGATAGATGTACCCCACGTATGTCAACAACCCGCCTGGGAAGGCCAGACCGTCCCCAAAGTAGGGGAGGTCGTAACTTCCACGCAACAAGGTACATTGGCGGCTAGCCAATCATCTGCTTCGACCCTGAAGCGTGGCAGACCCCCTGGTTCAAAGGATTCACAACCTCGGAAGAGGAAAATGGCACCAACTAGTGACCCTAGTTTGAATCCGACCATTGCTCACTCATTCGTTCCAACGCATAAGGTTATTCTAAATTACTATGATGCTTCAGACAAAACATGCCAGCCTCCCGAGAATCGCGAGATTTCGGTCCACCACGCAATATTGGATGAGGTTTGGAATAGGAATGAGATGATCGTCGACAATGCATTCTCGTACTCAGTAGCTACTGACATCATGCTTAGTGATGACATTGAACCACGTTCCGTCGAAAAATGCCTACGTAGAATTGATTGGTCAAACTGGAAACAAGCAATCTAAGTCGAACTCGATTCGCTCGCGAAACGTAAAGTGTTTGGACTTATCATTCCTACACCACCACGTATGAAGCCGTTGGCTACAAGTGGGTTTTCGTGAGGAAGCGTAATGAGAAGAATGAAATAGTACGATACAAAGCACGCCTCGTAGCGCAAGGCTTTTCTCAGCGCCCTAGAATTGATTATGAGGAGACGTATTCCCCCATAATGGACTTTATAACGTTCCGCTACGTAATCAGTTTGGTAGTTTCTGAAAAACTGAATATGCAGCTTATGGACATGGTAACCGCGTATCTTTATGAGGATCTAGATACTTAAATATACATGAAAGTTCTAGAAGGACTTCCATTGACTGGTTCAAATAGTTTTAGACCACGGAACACTCTCTCAATTAGGTTAAGAAGGTCACTCCACGGATTGAAACAATCCGGAAGGATGTGGTATAACCGTCTGAGTGAATATTTGACAAGTCAAGGTTATGTGAACAACGAATTATGCCCATGCGTGTTCATAAAGAAGTCACATTCTGGATTTGCAATCATTGCAGTTTATGTCGACGACATGAACCACATCAAGACTCCCGCAGAGCTTGAGGAAATTGTTGAACACTTGAAATCGGAATTTGAGATGAAGGATCTTGGAAAAACTCGATACTGTCTCGGCTTGGAGATCGAGTATTGTTCGGATGGAATCTTAGTACATCAATCGAACTACACCCAAAATGTGTTGCGTCGTCTTAATGAGGATAAAGCGAAGCCTTCGAGTACATTAATGGTTGTTCGGACTCTATATGCTAAACGAGATCCTTTCGTCCAAAGGAGGATGAGGAAGAGATTTTGGAACCTGAAGTTCCTTACCTGAGTGCAATTGAGGCTTTATTGTACTTGGCTCAGTGCACTAGGCAGTGGAATGGTGTTAAAGACATTTTTCGCTACTTCAAGGGTACAACGGATTTGGGCTTGTTCTATAACCGTGAATCTCCGAGTGTTGCCGCCCCCTATGGTCCTCGGGTTGATTCTCGCCTTGTTGGTTACGCAGATGCTAGATATCTGTCTGACCCACATAGAGCACGTTCTCAAACGGGTTATGTCTTTACCATTGGAGACACCGCTATATCTTGAAGGTCTACCAAGCAAACACTAGTTGCTACTTCGTCGAACCATGCTGAGATTCTTGCCCTACATGAAGCAACGCATGAATGCTTTTGGTTGAGAGAAGTTATGGAACATATCCGAAGTACTAGTGGTCTTACATCAGTCGTTGACCTTCCTACGACGATCTTTGAAGACAATGCAACATGTATCGAGCAGTTGAAGAAATGATACATCAAGGGAGACAACACCAAGCACATAGTGCCAAAGTTCTTTTACTCACACCAGCAACAGCAGCATCAGAACATTGAAGTCAAGTAAATCCGTTTCCAGGACAACTTGGCCGATCTCTTCACCAAGTCATTGCCTAAGTCTACTTTTCAGAAGCTCGTCCAATGAATCGATATGCGTAAATTATCTAATTTGAATCGCTTATAGTTCTCTTATTTAGAAGTTATGTCTAACTCAGGGGAAGTATCCAGAAGCACACTCACATGATCTTAATGTACTCTTTTTCCTACGATTAAGAGCATTTTTTCCACTGGGTTTTTGCTACCTAATGAGGTTTTGATGAGGCACCCATCATGAGATGATCATACTCCGTTGAGTTCACTATTTTCGTCTTGTTTAACGTTTGTTTTAGACATTATGCATACTTCTCACTTTTCTCCTTAATCTATGGATTTTTCTCCATGCCTTGGGTTTTACCATAGCAAGGTTTTGTGAGTTTTACTACAAATGCATACTTCACTTAAATTTGAGGCTCGTGATCACCTGTTGTGTCAATGACTTCATCAATTATTCTACCTTATCTGCTAAAGATCTGATGCGATGGTGCGTTGAGTATTTACACACTCAAGGGGGAGTGTTGCAGTCATATTTAGAATAGGAGTGTGATTGTGTAAATCCTAGTAGATATGGGAAAGTATCTTATATTCCTATTACGAGTAGATTACCTATTAAATGTTATAATCCTAAAGGGAAAGGTTTTTGCCCTTCCTACTACTATAAATAAAGGCACAATGGGGTGATCAAACACACCTCACAATTAAATCAATCTCTCTTCTCTCTAAAGTGGCCGGCCCCCTCTCTCTCTCTAAACCCTAGATAGCTCAATCAAATAGGCCTACAACAAAGAACTAATTTTCCAAAAAATTCATCGTCAAATGTGCTTCCATACTGAACCCAAAAAAAAAGCAAAAACAGAAAGTGATTTTGAATTGCAGAAATGGGAAATGAATCATGTGGTGAAATTCTACTTCTTGCAAAACTTTTATCAGAGTTACTAATTAAAATGCTCCATTACGATTTCAGAATTGTCTTACAATTTGTTTCACAGAAGTGTACGTACCAACTACGCCAACAAAAGACCCTATTACCATAATCGCAACAATTACCACCAACTCGAACCCGAATCTCCGAGCAGCAACGTTAATCTTGAGGTAGAACAAGCACGGCAGCAAGACTGAGACCATCACGTTCATAGATGCGCCAATTAAAGCCATTAAGTAGCTAAAAAAGGGAATGGCCAAGGCCACAATTACGGTGCTAATTACAATTAAGGTTCGCACGAAGATGCTAATTGTGCGACTGTTGCGAAAAGGGCGTGTATCCTCAATAGCAGCAGCAATCGGAGTGATTATAATTGCATACTTTGTGAGGGGATTAATTATAGTAATGTAAATTGCTATCCTTGAACTAATTTTTCGTACTGGAAGATTTAATGTGACTTGAGACTTCAAGTCTTGTCCGAACATCAAGTAACCTAAAACCGCCATTGATCCGTAGGTGATGGTGCTTGCAACGAAGCAGATAAGTAATACCTGCAATGTTGGGGAAAATGGACATGGTCAGATCACTGCAAAAGATTTCAGGAACAAATAGAATCCGTTACAAAAATTTTAATCAAAAATTAAGTTGAAGGAGACTAAATCGACAATAAGCCATGTGTGAATCACGATTTAATGCCTCTTTATAGTCCTCTTAAGTGTTTCTCTTGTTCTGTTTTTTATTAAAAATTTGTAACCGTTCTATCTGCACCTGTTCCCTGAATTATTTAACCGAGCTTTGAAAATACTGACCTTGGAGAATTTGCTCCTGTCCTTCATGGAATTGTACAATGTGGGAAAAACTGCATGGCCACAATAGCAGAACAGATACAAGCTCACAGCAGTAGGCAATCCTCTCAAATTCAGAAGAACATCTCCTTCATGAAACCCTACACCATCAACCGCACCAACCCAAAACACGCAGGCAACCAAAAGAAGAGAAGCGAAAACTCCTCCGGCGGAAACATACGCCAACAATCCCAGACTCTTCAACCATGTCGTTGGCAAAATTACAAGGGCAGTGAGCAAAACAAAGCATTGTTTGCCTCCGACTTTGAGGCCTGCGATGTTAAAACCCATGCTTGGGAACAACTGGTTTAAGTTGTCACCTTCTAATATTAGAAACTCAACAGCTACCAAATACAGCTCAAGGTACATAAAAATGGAGATGGCGAGTCTTCCTTTCTGTCCATAAGCAGCTTCTCCAATGTCGGGATAACTCTTGATCCGCGGATTCCTGTCCATGCATCGTTGTAGAAGCAACCCAGTATACCAACAAAGAAGTGCCAACAGGAAAAGAAGGATTAAGCTCAGCCACCCTCCTTCAGAAAGTGCAATTGGAATCGATAGAATCCCAACTCCTGAAAAATTAAACGAGGTAATTAAGAACGTTTTAAGTGAAGGGGTCAGACACGCTAACCTAGTCAACCGACCTAACTCATAGTTGTTAAATTATGAAAGTTAAAAATATGGTGTGACAGAGAGAAAAAAGAGACAAATTTACCTGATAAGGTATTGAGACCATTAAAACATGTTCTGAAAAAGGTGGTGCCTCCACCTTTGGTTGGTTCCTGTGAGGGTAGGTTTTGGCTCTCAATTTTCTCTGCTTTAAGGCTGTCCATTTTTTGTGCTGCCCACTTTAAAAACTTTGGTTCCACCGAGGAAGCAAGGGCTATCCAGTTATATAATGCAAAAAGGTGACCAAACCTAGCATTGCCAGAAACGATTGAATTCCAATAACAAAATCATTTGTTCCTGGAAAAAAAAAGAAAAGAAAGGGAAGTGGATGGTGAGGATGAGTAGATAGCCAAACAAACAAACATCAATATTTAATTAAAGAGAACATTAGGCAGCTTGTGTTAGGTTTCTGTTCCCGCGACTTCAGGAAGTTGTGAACTTGTGATCAACCTAAACTCTTATCTATGAAGAGTTAGCTCAGTTTACAACTCTCAGAACATAAAAAGGAAACGTATCACAGAAACAACAAACCTTTAAAAGAGTTGTAAACTGAGCTAACTCTTCATAGATAAGAGTTTAGGTTGATCACAAGTTTACAACTTCCTGAAGTCGGGAACAGAAACCAGACACGGACTTGGTATAACTGCTTGTACAATCTGTGGAATTTAATTGGTGAAAATTAAACGTCTATAGGCTCTCAAAAGGAAACCCACTTACATGTCACGAACTTTGCTTTAGAAGAAATTAAGCTTACTTTCCATTAGGATCCAATCTCAGAGGAGACGTATGCTCTTATTGTCATGCATTATTTACAATGTCATCAAAAACTGTTCAGAACAGTGATTATAAAACTTATTGGGCACTCCTCTTTTGTTATAGTTGGAGGAGTGCAATGACGAACAGACTTTCTAAAATGTTATTGTAAATAGAATTTTTTTTAGAATGTCAATAACCGTTTTCAAATCATAATTATGTATTTTATCTTATGATAACTAATATTTTGAATATCATCACTATTTTGGTCATTCTAATATAATTACGAATAAATACATAAAAATTGCACACTTAAAATAGCCCAAAAAGCACTTTCCACGTTCATGGTCTTATCTTCACAATCAAACTGGAAACTGTCCTCTTTTTTTTCCTGAGAATCTCGGTGTCGGCGGTATGAGAGAAATTTATTTATATGGAAAAAGAAAGGATTTTTTTTCTTTTTTTTTCTTTTTTTTTCAGCGTTAGTAAGTGGATGCTATTGGGCACACAGGTCTTGCACTAGAGAAAGAAGCCAATATACGATATTGGTACCTATTGATGCATGATCGGGACGTATATCTGAAATGACTCATTTAAGTGATTATTTACCTTAACTAAAGATTTGAGCCTCTCTAATTTTAAATGTGAAAAACTCACATACTTTCAACCAATAAGGGTCCAATTTGTGATACTGAAATCATCAAAAAAAAGTATGGAGAGTTTTGATATAAGTGACTTTTGATACAAGTGATCTAAGTTTTGAGATGGAGAGTTGAACTCGGGTATACAAAATAAGCATATTCGCTCTACCTATTACACACCCGCTTCTAAAAAAATTAGTCCAATAGTAAAGCCGCATAAGTTTTAGTTTTCTGATAGACAAGTGAACAACTCATTTAAGTGTGTCGTTTCAAAGAGTCAAGACATTCTTCTTTTATGTTTCCCATGATTGATCGATGCCTAGTAGTATTGTGATCATTTGCTTAGCATTATGTATGAAGAGAGTGGAAATATGACCGCATTAACAACGATAAAGGTGCTTCCATCCCATGTATATGCTTGCTTGTATAATTGTAAGGAAGACGTTAGAGCTATGATCATAATCCATCACCATGGTATCTGAGAGAAACTTCTCACAATGGTATCTGAGAGAAACTTCTCTCTCTTTAGCTTCCATGTTAGAATGAAACACTAGAGAAGTATCAGGAACATATGCGTCCATGTTAGAATGAAACACTAGAGAAGTATCAAGATCACATCCGGCCAGCTTTAATTCTTCAACCAATTCGTCAACTGCCTGGTGCAGTACAGTAGAAACAGAACGCTCCCCGTCTCCAGAAAAGAATTCGTGCACTACATTGTTCACCTCAATGGAGCTGCATCCGGGAATCTTTACAACTCTTCTCTCTCTCATCAACTTCCTTAAGTAATCCACATCCTCCCATCTCCCCGCTCTTGCACACAAGGTCGATATGATCACATAGTCCCCACCGTGAGAGTCATCTAACTCAAAAATCCGTTTAAGCACCCGCATCCCCATGTCTACATCACCATGACTGCCACAAGCAGATAACAACGTTCTCCAGAATATGGGTGTCGGCTTAATTGGTAATGTTGGTATATGGTTCAGCCCATGATGAATGTTCTAGATTATTCTAGTAAGCAAGTGAGGTGGCTGGAGCATGCTAGACAATTCTAGCATGTTATTAAGTTGGTGGAAGAAGCTAGAGAGTACTAGCATCCTTGGTTGCAAATGGAAAGTTCTAGAAGCTACAATACCCACCTATAAATAGGTGTGTGGGTGTTACTAGCAAACCAAGAGAGTAGCAAAGGATCAAGTCCAAAGCTAGAGTTCCACTCCAAGAGTGAGAGTGAGAGTGAGAGTGAGAGGGTTCCACTACACATTGTGTGAGTGAAGTTTAGTGTGAGAGAAAGTGTTGTTATACTTTCTTGTATCCATCAAGCCTTGTCTTTGGCTTGGTAAGACTACCCTTGTTGTACTCATCATCTTCATATGGGGAAGATTAATTGTTGTTCCGTGGACGTAGGCATAAATAGCCGAACCACGTAAATTCTTGGTGTCCATTTTCCACTTTACTTTGTGCATTCGCTATCTTGTAGTACCGACATTCCTAACAAGTGGTATCAGAGCCCGGTTGGCTTGTACTACAAGATGGAAGGAAGTGGCACTATGATCAAACTCACCAACTCCAATTGGGTAACATGGAAGCCAAAGATGGAGGACATTCTCTATTGCAAGGATCTGCATGAGCCAATTGAAGGAGATGCCGCTAAGCCCGATAGCATGTCTGATGCCGAGTGAAAGAAGATGAATCGCAAGGCAATTGGCACAATTAGACAATGGGTGGATGATAATGTTTTTCACCATGTGTCTAATGAAACCAATGCCCGCGAGTTTTGGATGAAGCTTGAGTCCTTGCTCGAGAAGAAGACCCCAGCCAAGAAAGCCTTCTTCATCAAAGAGCTCATCAATGCGAAGTACAAGGATGGTTTAAGTGTAGCAGAACACTTGAACAATTTCTAGAATATCATTAACCAATTGGCTACTATGAAAATGATGATCAAGGACGAGCTGCAATCGCTCTTGTTACTTGGATCATTGCCAGACAGTTAGGAGACCTTTGTGGTGAGTATAAGTAACTCTGCTCCTAATGGTGTTCTTACTCTTGATGACATTCAAAATAGCATGCTCAATGAAGAAACAAGGAGAAAGACTTCTGGCACAGATAGCAGCCAAGTATTTGTCATAGAGAACCACGGAAGAAGCAAGAGTAGAGGGTCTAGAGGTCATGGCAGGAGTCCTAGTCGATCCAAGTCAAGGTTCAAGGATGCATGCCACCATTGTGACAAAGAAGGCCATATGAAGAAAAATTGCCGGGTTTAGAAGAGAGAGCAGAGGGAATGAAGCAATCAGAAGAAAGATGCTACTAGCAATACCACCGCAGTCCTATGTGGTGATGTACCAGAAATATTGTCTGTTGGTGAATGTCTGCATATGGGTAATTTTGACAGAGACATTGAATGGATCTTTGACAATGGAGCTTCCTTCCATGCTACATCTAAAAGGGAGTTCTTCAACACATATAAAGAAGGTGACTTTGGAATAGTGAAGATGGGGAATGAAAGCTATTCCAAAATTCTTGGAATTGGTGATATTTGCCTAAGAACAAATCTTGGCTGCCAGTTGATGTTGAAAGATGTGAGACATATTCCTGATATACGTCTCAATTTGATATCCATCGGTACCCTTGATCGACAAG
This sequence comes from Crataegus laevigata, assembly GCA_963580275.1. Lineage (NCBI taxonomy): Eukaryota > Viridiplantae > Streptophyta > Magnoliopsida > Rosales > Rosaceae > Crataegus > Crataegus laevigata. The sequence continues at coordinate 4,897,410 of OY756940.1, forward strand.
GTTATTATCACCATATTGGTGAAGGAAAATTGAAGCTTACTAAAGGCTTAATGGTGGTAGCAAGAGCACGACTTTGTTGTACGTTGTACCGGTCAAATGCCAAGGTTTTGAAAGGTGAGTTGAATGTTGTGGATGACTCATCTCTAGACTTATGGCATAAGAGGCTAGGCCACATGAGCGAGAAAGGCCTACAAGTTCTGGCAAAGAAGTCTTACATTCCCTTTGCCAAAGGTATGTTGTTAAACTCTTGTGAGCATTGTTTATTCAGTAAACAAAGAAGAGATAGCTTTTTTGTTCCATCTACAAAGAAAGGAAATTTGTTAGATCTTGTTTATTCAGATGTGTGTGGTCCCATGGAAGTCGAATCACTTGGAAGAAATAAATATTTTGTTACTTATATTGATGATGCTTCACAAAGGGTTTGGGTGTTTTTATTGAAATCCAAAGACCAGGTGTTTCAGACATTCCAAGAGTTTCATGCCATGGTGGAGAGGGAAATTGGGAAACCTCTCAAGTGCTTTCGTAGTGACAACGGTGGCGAGTACACATCTCACAAATTTAGAGAGTATTGTGTGAAATATGGCATACGTCATGAGAAGACAATTCCTGGAACTCCACAACATAACGATGTTGTTGAAAGAATGAACTGAACCATCATGGAGAAAGTCAGGTGTATGCTAAGGACTGCAAAGTTATCTAAGCAGTTATGGGGTGAAGCTGTAAGGACAGCCTGCTATTTGATCAACCTATCTCCATCAGTACCATTAGGTCTCGATGTCCCATAGAGAGTATGGATTGGTAATGATGTGTCCTACTTTCATCTGAATGTGTTTGGTTAAAGTTTTTGTGCATGTGCCCAAAAAGCAGAGATCGAAGTTATACTACAAAGCTACACCATGCATCTTTCTTGGTTATGGTGGTGAAGATTTTGGTTACAGATTATGAGACCCATACCAGAAGAAGTTTATCAGAAGCAGAGATGTGATCTTTTATGAAGATCAAACAATTAGGGATTCGGATAAAGAGGCACAACCAGATGGCATAATCAGATGAGTTGATCCATTAGCTTCAGATGAAGAAAGTCACGGTGACATCCCTGAAGTAGCTGCCAATGCAGTGCATGCAGAACCAGATAATGCTGATCAGGGGGAGCCTGATAAAGATGTCCCAGACCATGAGATTGCTGATCAGGGGGATCCTAGTCAAGAGCAAAATCAAGGAGAACAAGATCAAGGGGAGTCTCCAACCCCGCAAGAGAATGAAGACCAGGTCAAAAGATCCAACAAAAGTCGAAGACCGTCTACCAAGTATTCTTCGTCAGAGTATATCATGTTGACTAATTATGGAGAGCCCGAAACTTATAAGAAGGCCAAAACTCATAATGACAGTGACAATGGATGAAAGCAATGGAGTTAGAGATGGATTCCTTATTAAAGAATGATACCTATGAGCTGGTGGAGCTTCCAAAGGGCAGAAAAGCATTGAAAAACAAGTGGGTGTTCAAATTGAAAATAGACGACAACATGACAAGGTACAAGGCTCGTTTGGTTGTCAAAGGTTTCGGTCAAAAGAAAGGATTTGACTTTGATGAGATTTTCTCATCGGTGGTGAAGATGACTTCTATTCGAGTTATCCTTGGTATGGCAGCAAGCATGGATCTTGAGCTTGAGCAGTTAGACATTAAAACTGCTTTTCTCCACGACAATTTAGAAGATGAGATATACATGGAGCAACCCAAAGGCTTTGAAGCCAAAGGTAAAGAAAATTTGGTGTGCAAGCTGAAGAAAAGCTTATATGGTCTTAAGCAGGCTCTAAGACAGTGGAATAAGAAGTTTAACTCATTCATGGTGAGTAATGGGTACAAGAGAACTCATGCTGACTACCTATATCAAACAATTTTCTGGAGGTAAATTCATCATTTTATTGCTTTATGTTGATGACATGTTGATTGTTGATCAAGATGCTTCTATGATTAAAAAGCTCAAAGAAGAGTTATCTAAGTCCTTTGACATGAAGGACTTAGGGCCAGCCCAGCAAATTTTGGGCATAGAGATAATTCGTGACAGAAAATCCAAAAATTTGTGGCTGTCACAAGAAAAGTATGTTGAACGGGTGCTTGAAAAGTTCAACATGAAAGCAGCCAAATCGGTAAGCTCACCTTTAGCCAATCATATCAAGTTGAGCAAAGAGTCGTGTCTAAAAGCATACGAAGAAAAGGAAAAAAATGGCAGTTGTTCCCTACTCTTCAGTGGTATGAAGTATCATGTATGCAATGGTGTGGACACGGCCAGATATTGCTCATGCAGTAGATGTGGTGAGCAGGTTTCTCTCTAATCCAGGGAAAAACCACTGGGAAGCTGTTAAGTGGATTTTTCAGATATTTGAAAGGGACTTCTAATATGTGTTTAAGCTTTGGCAGTTCCAAACCAATCTTGGAAGGATTTACAGATGCTGACATGGGCGGTGACCTAGATGGTAGAAAGTCTACGTCAGGGTACTTGTTTACTTTTGCAGGGAGAGCCGTGTCATGGCAATCCAAGTTGCAAAAGTGTGTTACTTTGTCCATAACCGAGGCTGAATACATAGCCGCTACAAAAGCATGTAAGGAGTTGTTGTGGCTGAAGCGGTTTCTCCAAGAGTTGGGTTTGAAGCAAAGTGATTATGGCGTTTATTGTGATAGTCAGAGTGCTCTGGATTTGAGCAAGAACATTGTATATCATTCATGCACCAAGCACATTGATATTCGTTATCACTGGATTAGAGATGCTATCGAGAACAAGTTGCTACAGCTGAAGAAGATTCATACCGATAATAACTCTTCAGACATGTTGACAAAGGCAGTCACAAAATCAAAGTTGGAATTCTGCATTAAGGCTGCTAGGATGAACTCTAGGTAACTTGGAGTCATGATCGGAATTCCTCCCTCATGGACTGGAGGGGGAGATTGTTGGTATATGGTCCAGCCCATGATGAATGTTCTAGATTATTCTAGTAAGCAAGTGAGGTGGCTGGAGCATGCTAGACAATTCTAGCATGTTATTAAGTTGGTGGAAGAAGCTAGAGAGTACTAGCTTCCTTGGTTGCAAATGGAAAGTTCTAGAAGCTACAATACCCACCTATAAATAGGTGTGTGGGTGTTGCTAGCAAACCAAGAGAGTAGCAAAGGATCAAGTCCAAAGCTAGAGTTCCACTCCAAGAGTGAGAGTGAGAGTGAGAGTGTTCCACTACACATTGTGTGAGTGAAGTTTAGTGTGAGAGAAAGTGTTGTTATACTTTCTTGTATCCATCAAGCCTTGTCTTTGGCTTGGTAAGACTACCCTTGTTGTACTCATCATCTTTATATACCGTTGGGAGGAGAGAGAGATTCTCTCTTACAAAGTTTAATCTCAACCATTCATGTAATCTACCATATAAGATAGCTACAAGTGGCAACACACATCACTAACACTAAGATTACATCTCAGCTGTCCAATTGGAATATAATCCAATGGCTCACATTTAAAATTGAAATACTAAGACTTATACCAATATTTCTCTAGCACAAACACTTATATTCCAACACTCCCTTCTAAGTGTTGTGCTGAGATTACTCCAAGCTTATTTCTCAAGTATTCGAACTGATCTCTGGCCAATGCCTTGGTAAGAGTGTCTGCAACATTTGCTCCTCAGTCTTGAAATACAGTAAATCAATCTCCCTATCTTGTAATGCATCTCGAATGAAGTGGAATCGTCTGTTTACATGCCTTGTCTTATGATGATGCACAAGATTCTTGGTTATGGCTATAGCATATGTATTATCACATAGAATTGTGTAGGCTAAACCTGTTCTTTCTGAGAGGACAAATCTCAACCAGATTGCTTGTGCAGTAGCCTCCGCTGCACTAACATATTCAGCCTCTGTAGTGGATAATGCAACATTGCTTTGCTTGATTGATGCCCACGAAAATACACCTGAACCAAGGTTAAATGCATATCCAGATGTGCTTTTCGTGTCATTTTCACTTCTTGACCAGTCACTATCACAGTAGCCAATAAGCATTGCTTCCTTCCCTTTCTTATATGCTATATTATAATCAAGTGTGCCTTGAATGTACCTAAGTACTTTCTTGGTAGTTCCTATATGTTTTCTAGTATGACCATGCATAAATCTAGCTAACAGACTTGCTGCAAACATCATGTCTAGCCTTGTTACAGTCAAATATAGCAAACTCCCAACTATCTGTCTATATGGTTTTTCATTAGCTTGTTCACTTCCATCTATCATAGATAATTTTTCATTCACTACAAGAAGGGTAGCAATGGATTTACAATCTTTGAAACCAAACTTATCCAGCAGTGTTTTCGCATACTTCTTCTGGTGCAAGAAGATGTAAGAATCAGTTTGTATCACACCTAAACCCAAGAAATGATGCAACAACCCGAGATCAGTCATTTCATACTATTTCATCATCTCAGTTTTGAACTCCGTCATCATTTTTTTTTGAACTCCTAGTGTAGATGATATCATCTGCATATAAAGAAACAATAAGTATTCCATTTTCAGCAGTCTTCACATATAAGGTTGCTTCACTAGGACTTCTTTGAAAACCAGTCTCAGTGAAAGAGTTGATTTCTTCATACCAGGCTCTTAGAGCTTGCTTAAGACCATATAATGCCTTCTTGAGTCTGTAAATTCTATCATCCTTGTTCTTAATCACAAATCCAGGGGGTTGATCAACATATACCTCTTCATGCAATACTATATTAAAAAATGTTGATTTCACATCCAATTGAAATAGTCTCCACCATTTCTATTCAGCCAATGCAACTAATGTTCTAATTTTGTCAAGCCTAACAACTGGTGCAAAAGTTTCATTGAAGTTTATTCTAGGCTTTTGGGAGTAACCTTTTACAACTAGTCTTGCTTTGTTTTTCTACAATGAGCCATCAAGATTTAACTTGGTTTTGTAAACCCATTTAACACCAATTACTAGCTTATCAGATGGTTTACTAACCAGCCCCCAAGTATTGTTCTTCTCTATCATTGCAATTTCATTCTCCATTGTTTTCTGCCATGATTCATCCTTGGCAGGTTCTTCAAATGTTTCAGGCTCAATGATGCACAAATTGCATCTTTCATACACTTCTGCAATGCTTTTATATTTCAGTGGAGTGTGATTAACATCCTGTGGACCTGAACTTCCACTATCTCCTGCAACATCAATTCAACATGTGTTTCTTCAATATTTTTTGGTGTCTCACCATCACCTTCTGAAATCTCAGCTCGAGTCAAACTTGATTCACTAGTCTCATTTTCTTTCTCAGTAAGCATATCAGTAAGTGGAATTGAAATACTACATTATTTTTGTGCATCCTGCAATTTTTTTTTCATCCCAAAAACCCATTTCGTTTGTTTCTACATTCCTATCCAGAAAGAATGAATTGAGTTTGTATAGGCATTTTAGATGTCGCTATTGAAATAGCCCTTCTAGCTATATCTTCTGCTAATCCGCTCATCACTGAAGGTGAAACCCTTTTTGCTTCTCTTCGATGGAAGTTTTATTTTCCCAGAATGTAATGCCACTCAAACCCAGAGCTAGCTGATTCTCCCCGAAATGCGCTGAGGTGCAGCAGTTGACTGGACATCTAGAGGTAAAGCACTGTTTCAGTGCAGGCCGCGAGAATAGTACCAAATCGAGGCAAACTCTAATACTAGATATGACCTCAAAATAACAGGGGTCAATGTCGGCCAGTCAGACAATGGGGGATAAGCTTCATTGTCGAGAAGGAAACAGCCCATCTAATCTCAACTTCCTTCCTCATTAAACACAACATCTTTGGAAATGATAACTTTTCTAGATTAATAAAGTTTGTAACCTTTCTCACAGCTTCCAGACCCCAGAAACACACATTTTGTGCTAGACAAATCAAGTTTGTCTATGTGGCTTTGGAACATGTGCATAGCACAGAGAACCAAACAACTTCAAATGCTTAATTCCTGGCTTTTTCCACTATAGGCTTCAAATGGGGTTTTCTTGTCCAAAGCTTTGGTTGGACACTTGTTTAAGACATACACTACAGTGTTCACTGCCGCAGCCCAAAACTCCAGTGGTATCTTTTTCTCAAACATCATACACTTAGCCATCTCCATAATGGTCATGTTCTTTCTTTAAGCCACTTCATTCTGTTGTGGTGAGTATGCCACAGTGAGCTGTCTTTCCATTCCCATTTCTTCACAAAACTTGTTGAACTCCATGGATGTATACATCACAAACCATGTTGGTGTGATGTGCAAATTGTCAAACTTAGACTAAAACTAAGTGTTTCAATCTCATTCCCATTTCTTAGACACTAATTCATGAGTTATACTTTGACAATTTGTACATCACACCAACATAGTTTGTGGGGAGTGAGATTGAAACACTTACTTTTAGTCTAAGTTTATTTTTAATCTTTGTTTTAAGTAAAGTTAGTTCTTGTTTTGAATAAAGTAATAATTGTTCCACCCGAGGCTTTGACTAGTAACTGGGCCAGTCCTACCTAATCAACAGTGATTCTCGCGTAAAACGGTAGAGTTTTGACATGGGGCAGGGTGGTTAGTTGGTTTTGTAACCTTTTCAACTCGGGTTAATAAGTCCATAGGGGTGTTCAACACCTAGTGCCCTAAAGCCCTAGTGGTTTGGGAGTCATTGACCTAAAGCTCGCTACATGGGTTGGATCAAAAGCTTAAGTGAACCGACATTGCACGACCACTATTGTTACTAAAAAAAAAGTTATTTAAGAAAAAAAAGGGAAAAAGAAAAAAAGAAAAAAAATATAAAAGTTATATTTTTTTTTAATATGTGTGAAATAAAGAAAGACAAGAGGTGAGGGTTTGAGTCAAGTCTCTTTAGCCATGTTGGTTCACTTGACACCAGAGGAAATTTGTGAATTATTTTCTAATTGATTCTAAATGGCTTAGACTCTGTGGTGGGATTGGTTGAAACTTTTGGAAAGATGTTCTAAGTTTCAATGTTTTCTATGGACTGCAACTTTGAAGGTGAAAATTTTTGTCAAGTTAGTTTGAGTTAAGTTTCTAGTTTGTTAGATTTTTTTTTTTGTTTTCTAGTTTTATTTTGCTTGAGGACAAGCAAAAAGGCTAAGTTTGGGGGTATTTTGATGAGTCAATATCATATTATATATTTTACCCTATTCTTAGTATGTTTTGGTAATTATTTTGGTAGAATTTTGATACTTTGATTTATATTTTCAACATAGGACATTCGACTTCCTCGGCAGTAAAACATGATCAAACGGACGATTTTTGGAGTGATTCAAATTGGAGGACGTTCGTGTGTTGCTTGGCGTATGCGTATCAAAATTTGGAATTTTTCTACCAAGCAGTTATTTTCTGGCGATGGAATAAAGAAGCAGTGTGCAGTGCTAGAAAATGACGTTTTTATGCTTTAATGGCGGTTTTGGAGCCCAAGACGACTTTTGATGGGTTCGTGGCCTTCTGGAAAAGTGTTCAAAATATTTCAAACCTTAAGTCTAGTGATTGTGGGCCGGTTTTGGAGCAGCTTAGGGGTCCAAAACGTGGCTGTTCAGATTTTAGGCGAATTTTACCATTTAATTTAGGGTTATGTTTCCTATTTTATTTTAGTTATTTAGTTTCCTAGTTGGGATGGAAGACCTTTTCCTAGGAGGTTTTAATTACGTTAAATAAGTTTGGCCGTGTATTCCTACTTGGGTTTCTTCTTCTCCGTGTGTTCTTGAAGAGGGGAAATTGGCCAAGCATAGAGATTTTCAGACTTTTTCCATTCAAGGTGTTTTCGATCTTTTATTATTTTAATGAAGAATTTTATGATTTTTATTATGAATATGCGTAACTAATTCTCTTTTGCTAGGGTGAGGCCACGAGCCTTAGCAAGAATATGTAGTTTCTTTTCAATTTGCTTATGATTATATGCATGCAGGTTTTCGAATTATTAATCATTGGGTTAAACTATCTAATTGTCTTGATGCTTGATCACCATTAGGATGTTTAGAAAAGTAATTTGATACAATTTTGGTCGGAGGTCGGTCCCTGAAATTGATGAAGGCTTCTTGTGATTAATATGTGCAAGTTCACTTAGGATGAATATCACGTCTTAAGGGTTGCATGGTTTTTCAAAATGTTTCACAAAACTTAATGAGTCATGCATGTTTAAATTTGATCTGAATACCACAAACGGATTGCATATTTGATATACGTTCTATGTTGGGGGTCCAAGTAGGCATATATTATGAATACCTAACCTTCGGAATATGCATGTATGGATCATAAGTAATTGGGAGAGCTATATAGGATTGCTAGGGTGACGGCGGATCCCTAGTGTTTTCTTAATTTGATTTCTAAAAACAAAACTGGTTCTTCTGTCTCTTTGCTTTAATTTTGCAGATTTTCTTATTTTTATTAGTTAATTTCGTTTTAATTTAATTAGTTCATAAAATCAATCATCTCAACTTTCTACTTCACAATAATTAATTGGAATTTGATTCGCTTCGAATTAATTAATAATCCCTGTGGAGAATGACCTTGCGAGATCCGTTTATACTACAATAACCTTGTCATTCTTGCAAGTTTTATAAGAGTTTTAACCTTGGATGCGTGTGTGGTAAAATCCCTATCAACGACGATGTCCAGATAAGGAATTTAGTCGAACAGGTAGTGGGCATAGTCCATAGAGGTACTTGTTGGGTTCAAGGTGCAGAAATTGATGAGCTTGGTGAGGACGGAGATGTTATATTGGAGATGGGTTTTGATGGAAAATGCATGGATTTGCTTGATTTCTGTTAGGACCATATTGTTTAGGCCTTTTAGCTATTGCTCCCAGCCCACACTTGTTTTATCTCCAACTAAGTTTTGCTTAAGGCCCATCCTGTTTAATGCTAAGGTTCCCTTTTTCAGATGAATATAAATAATGTGTTGTATTCTGAAAAAGGCATGATGAATGAAACTGACTCTTATTTCTTCTTTAACCTATGTTGTCTTCTCTTCTCCTCTTCTTTATAATTCCTACACTGTTTTTGTCAAATTATTGTTTTCTCTATTTGTGGATCGATTGGGCGTACCAATTAGTAGCAGAGCCCATCGTTCGATGGGTAAGAGCACCCAGTCCACCACCTCATCGACCTAGATGCCTTCGCCACTGCGATAGACTCTCGCCATGAACAACTCCACTCTTAAGTAGACGGCGTTTGTGATTACCTTGCGGCTCTTGAAACCCAACAAATCACCTTCTAAAAATCTTTCGACAGCATGAATAGCTCGACCTCGACCTTTCAAAATGTAATGACATCCCAGCTCGCAGCTTTTCAATCCTTGATGCTCGATGAACTTCGTCTTCTGAAATCGAGCCTTCCTACATCCTAAACCACCGCCCCACTCACCACAACCTCAACATCGGTGACCATTCGACCCTCCACAACCACCCCCACTACTTCATTCCATGCCTTGTTCTCACCCCAAACCTAACATTCTCGAGTCTTAGCCTCTTTAACCCTTCTTCGCTGAGCCTCACCCCATTTCCCTTTTTTTTTGTCATTCAACCGCACCACTCCATCTCCCACAACCATCAACAGCTGACCGAACCGTTCCCAACATCAAATTGAATCTTCTTCTTTGTTTTCCCCAAACCATCACTCTCCTACACCCACCCAACCTCATTCCTTTCATGTCATACTATCCACATTGCCACTTCACATAACCCCCACCCAATATCACCAATCTTCCAATTTTAAGACCATTAAAATGGGATTAACTTGATTTAATGGTGATGATTCATATGGCTGGCTAGCAATGGTCGAAAGGTACCTAGACGATTATAAGGTACCACTATATCAGTGGGTTCTGGTCGCAGCTTGTAACTTTGGGGCCAATGCGTCTATTTGGATGCATGGCTTCAAACAACGCTACGGCCGAGATAACTGGAATCTCGTCATTGATTTATTACTTTAGAGATTTTGGGGTAGTAATCGAGCAAATATCGAGTCTCAACTCACTCATATCTAACAAAAAGGCTCAATAGATGATTACATAGCTGAATTTACAAAACTTTCCTGTCAAGTGATTGATTGGACTAAAAACCAACTCAAACATGTTTTCCTTGGTGGCTTAAGTGATGATATTCATCACGATGTCTTTGCTCTCGAACCTGAGTCTCTTCACCAAGCCCAAAAACTAGCCAAAATATTTGAAACCAAAAACCAAGCCAAACATTATTTCCGTCCTAACTTTTCTAGCCAACCACAACCGCCACCTTTCTCCCACCCCAACTTTCTCACCTCCAATTCACTAGGCAACTTTCCTCCCCCTCCAACCCACAAAGCCAATGCCCTCTTCAAACGCCTAACTCTTGCTGACTTAGTGAGTTCGAGTTTGACGTGATCTCAGCCAAGTTACAAGGTTTTGAAGGTTGGGGGAAGCTTCTCTACAACTCCCCAAGGTACCTAGACTAGTTTTGGAGAAGCGTTGATGTCAAAACACAAGGTTTCGAGAAGTTGAGTTTTTTGCCAAACCTTTCGAGGCATTTTCAAGCCATTTTCCGTCCACTTTTGGACTTTTGGAAGGTACAATCTTGTTCTACTCTTCATAAGCTTCATTTCCATATAAATTTCATGAAAAATGGTTGAGAAATGAGTAAGTTTTGAAGTTTTGAAAATTTCCCAGTTTTCTAGCGAAACTAGACGGCGGCAACCGGCAAGGCTCACCGGAGAAGACAAGGGAATATTCCGTGAAAGTTGATAGAATATTATAACGGCGTTAGGTAATGCCGTTAACTTCCGTCAGTTAACGTTAACGAAATATTTCGTCAGTTGGACGAAATATTCCTAACTGCCGTTAAGCTCCTGCCGTGCATGTGCCTGTGCGTGGCAGTGGGTTGGGTGGCACGTGAGGGCGTATCTGGCATCCGGCCGACAAGTGGTTGACACATGTGGGTCCATGACTTCGAGTACAACATTTTCGTATATTCAAACCCTCCGTTTGAGCAAACTATGGGAAGTTATTCCTAGCTTTTAGTGTATGTCCTTATTAAATAATTGTTATTAGTTGTTTCGCATACAGGGGAGACTTACCCCGAGGACGTACGTGGGCAAGCAAAGATAGGGGGCTATGATTCATCGACATACCAGTGAGTGGGCATTTTGTTTTCGTATATTACGTATACACTTTATAGTTTCCACAAATGATTTTAAATGGCTTTATGCATTTTTATGCCATGAATTATTTATTTTTAAAATGCTAAACGGTGTTTGAGTTTTACATTGCATCATGGCATATTCATATGCATTTTACCCGCTTATAATTGTTGTGAATGGTTTGAAATGCTTAAGTAATCACAAAACGCGCAGGTAAGTCCAAGTAAGGTTATGTTGTTGATTGAATTGGTTGAATCACTATGGCATGCTTACATATAGTTTGTTCATCATTGCTACACCCCAGGTGAGTGCTCAGCCCAAGGCTAGGCTAGCCTTCACATGTATGTTCACTTCTCAGCACCGCACGCTCGCTGTGGATCCAAGTAGATGTTAGCATGTCGTACAGACTACAATAAGAAATTTTGACTCGTAGGTGACTACGCATAGCGCAAGCTTCACGTGTTCATAGCAATAGTGCGTTTATTATTACACCTAGCATGTCGTATAAACTGCACTAGGCAGTTTCGACTCGTGTGTTAGCATAGACTAATGAGCGATAGGTACAGTCATACAAGTCACATCAGGTGACTTCAACTGACATGTTAGCATAGATTACAACACATGATCATCTCCATATTGCTGTGAGTATTTCTAATGTGGCTTACTTCTAGACTTACTTTTAGCATGCATTTGATTTCATACTTATACGTAGTATGATATTTTGGAAACTATACATGTTTTACAGCGAAGAGTTAGTATGTTCAGAAAATAAATGGTTTTCATAAATCCTTATTTTTGTGCCCACTCACCCTTTTGTTTTTCACCCCTCCAGGTCCTAGATAGCTGACCTACTCTGTGGTACACGAGGATCACTCGGTGATTCTAACATATCTCCACTTAAACGTAGGAACCATTTCCTGTTGTGTATTAAGCACTTTTCTAGCTTGATTGCACTATTTGATAACTATGCTTTGACCTTGTATCTTTTGGGTTAACCCACTTTCGTGCACTCCTTTTTTTTAGTAGTTTAATTTAGTTCTAGTTGGTTTTAATTTACTCTCATTTTCTACTCAACTTGCACTTTGGTTACGTCACCTTCAGGTTTGTCACCTTCATGTGACGGCCAGCACTCCGTGACTCGGGTCTGGGTGTGTCACAGTAAGTGTAAGGTTTTTGGCTTTCCATTCTCTTTGCCTTTAGCCTTATGGGGTCTGACTTCAGGTGTCTCTCATTAGGCTTTTCACAGTAGTTTGAGTAAGTGTTATACTTATATATAAGAATCATGTAACTTGATTTTGATAAGTATAACACTACTACTACACTAGTGCAAGTGTGATACTTATATATAAGAATCTTGTAACTTGAGTTTGATATATATAACACTACTGCTACACTAGTGTAAGTTTAATATATTATGACACTCAAATTTTCTAGTCCACTACAAGAGTATGACTCCTGTACGAGTTCAATATATTAATCCACACTGGATAATGTATTAGAGACCATGAATAATGCATGAAAAAAGTACTGAAAAAGTATCAAATTATTAGGGAAGAATGCAGTGTATACAGTAATTTGCAGGGATCCCAAATCCAGATTAAATATTTGCTCTTCTTTTCTATGGATGTCTTGTTTTTTAGTGTTTATGCTGATATTGGAAGCACATTCTTCTGCACTAAAAAAAGTTAAAAGCCATTATTTACAATGAAACTTGCTGCTTTATGTGTCCCAATGTCTCATGATGTATACAGATTCAGTATGAAATACTTGACTGAACGTCATGAAATAATAATTCATCATCAAGATTCAAAAGTGCTTCCATACTGATTAAAAACAAAAGACGAAAGGTGCTTTTGCATAATTGCAGACGATGGGAAATGAATCAGAATAATGCAAGTCTTTGGAGCAGAGTAATGCAAGTCTTTGGAGCAGAGTAATTATTATAACCAAGCACATGAAAATAATACAGGGAAAAAGCAGTAAATTATTAGGAAAGCAGTGTTCTTTGTTGGCTGATTAAAAACCGGATTAAGTTTGCTCCTTTTCTATGAATTTCTTGTTTTTTTAGTTTCGTGGATGCTATTGGAAACACATCCTTCTGCACTACAGAAAGTTGAAAGCCATGATCCAGAAGCAGTATTGACATTTGATCGAACGTCATGACCGACAGTTCAATTGAAAATTAAAGTATGCGTACCATGAACGAATAAAAGAAATATGAAATTAAAGAATATTGAAATAGAAGAAACACAACAAGATTCGTTAAGAAGGTTATATAACTCGTATGAATACATTGTAACGGACTTATAAGACTTATATTTACAAAAAAAAAAAAATGAATATAAATCTTAAACATAACGGATAAATAATTATAATCCTTGACCCACAAAAAAAACTAATAAAATAACAATAATAATAATAAATAATTTTCCAACAAATTCTGCGTCAAAAGTGCCTCCATACCGAACCAAAAAAAATAAAAAGCAAAAACAGAAAGTGATTTTGCATAATTGCAGAAATGGGAAATGAATCATGTATTGAAATTCTACTTCTTGCAAAATTCTTGTCAGAGTTACTAATTAAAATGCTCCATTACGATTTCAGAATTGTCTTACAATTTGTTTCACAGAAGTGTACGTACCCACTACGCCAACAAAAGACCCTATTACCATAATCGCAACAATTACCACCAACTCGAACCCGAATCTCCGAGCAGCAACGTTAATCTTGAGGTAGAACAAACACGGCAGCAAGACTGAGACCGTCACGCTCAGAGATGCGCCGACTAAAGCCATTAAATAGCTGAAAAACGGAATGGCTAATGCCACAATTACGGTGCTAATTACAATTAAGGTTCGCACGAAGATGCTAATAGTGCGACTGTTGCGAAAAGGGCGTGTATCCTCAATAGCAGCAGCAATCGGAGTGATTATAATTGCATACTTTGTGAGGGGATTAATTATAGTAATGTAAATTGCTATCCTTGAACTAATTTTTCGTACTGGAAGATTTAATGTGACTTGAGACTTCAAGTCTTGTCCGAACATCAAGTAACCTAAAACCGCCATTGATCCGTAGGTGATGGTGCTTGCAACGAAGCAGATAAGTAATACCTGCAATGATGGGGAAAATGGACATGGTCAGATCACTGCAAAAGATTTCAGGAACAAATAGAATACAACAACAACAAAGCATTTTCTCACTAAGTGGGGTTGGCTATATGAATCTTAGAACGTCATTGCGCTCGGTTCAGGAACAAATAGAATCCGTTACAAAAAATTTAATCAAAAATTAAGTTAAATGAGACTAAACCAACAATAAGCTATGAGTGAATCACGATTTAATGTCTCTTTATAGCCCTCTTATGTGTTTCACTAGTTCTGTTTTTTATTAAAAATTTGTAACCATTCTATCTGCGCCTGTTCCCTTAATTATTTAACCGAGCTTTGAAAATACTGACCTTGGAGAATTTGCTCCTGTCCTTCATGGAATTGCACAATGTGGGAAAAACTGCATGGCCACAATAGCAGAACAGATACAAGCTCACAGCAGTAGGCAATCCTCTCAAATTCAGAAGAACATCTCCTTCATGAAACCCTACACCATCAACCGCACCAACCCAAAACACGCAGGCAACCAAAAGAAGAGAAGCGAAAACTCCTCCGGCGGAAACATACGCCAACAATCCCAGACTCTTCAGCCATGTCGTTGGCAGAATTACAATGGCAGTGAGCAAAACAAAGCATTGTTTGCCTCCGACCTTGAGGCCTGCCATGTTAAAACCCATGCTTGGGAACAACTGGTTTAAGTTGTCACCTTCTAATATTAGAAACTCAACAGCTACCAAATACAGCTCAAGGTACATAAAAATGGAGATGGCGAGTCTTCCTTTCCGTCCATATGCAGCTTCTCCAATGTCGGGATAACTCTTGATCCGCGGATTCCCGTCCATGCATCGTTGTAGAAGCAACCCGGTATACCAACAAAGAAGTGCCAACTGGAAAAGAAGGATTAAGCTCAGCCACCCTCCCTCAGAAAGTGCAAATGGAATCGATAGAATCCCAACTCCTGAAAAATTAAACAAGGTAATTAAGAACGTTTTGTGTGAAGGGGTCAGACATGCTAACTTAGTCAACTGACTTAACTCACATTTGTCGTAATTAAGAAAGTTAAAAATATGGTGTGATGGAGAGAAAAAAGAGACAAATTTACCTGATAGCGTGTTGAGACCATTGAAACAAGTTCTAAAAAATGTGGTGCCTCCACCTTTGGTTGGTTCCTGTGAGGGTAGGTTTTGGCTCTCAATTTTCTCTGCTTTAAGGCTGTCCATTGTTTTTTGCTGCTCACTATAAAAACTTTGGTTCCACTGAGGATGCAAGGGCTATCCAGTTATATAATGCAAAAAGGTGACCAAAGCTAACAAAATCATTTGTTCCTGGAAAAAAAAAAAGAAACGGGAAATGGATGGTGAGGATGAGTAGATAGCCACACAAACAAACATCAATATTTAATTAAAGAGAGCATTAGGCAGCTTGTACAATCTGTGGAATTTAATTGGTGAAAATTACAAGTCTATAGGCCTTCAAAAGGAAACCCACTTACATGTCACGAACTTTGCTTTAGAAGAAAATAAGCTTACTTTCCATTAGGATCCAATCTCAAAGGAGACGTATGCTCTTATTGTCATGCATTATTTGCGATATTGAGATATCATCAATAACTGTTCAGAGATGTGATTGACATGCGAAGATAAAACTTATTCGGCACTCCTCTTTTGTTATAGTCGGAGGAGTGTGAATACCGAACAGACTTTCTAAAATGTTATTGTAAATAGAATTTCTAAAATGTCAATAACCATTTTCAAATCATAATTGTGTATTTTATCTTATTATAACTAATATTTTGAATATCATCACTATTTTGGTCAATATCCATTAAGTTCTCATTCTAAAACAATAAAGAATAAACACATGAAAATTGCACACTTAAAATAGCCCAAAAAGCACTTTCCACATTCATGGTCTTATCTTACTTCACAGTCAAACTGGACGCCATGTCTTCTTTCTTTTTTTTGGCGAATTTCGACGGTATGACAAAAAATTATTGATATGAAAAAGAAAAAAAAAAAAAAAATTACACCTAATCGGGAGGAGCATAAACCGTACCCCTCATAAACCTTACCATGTCCTTTTCAACACTTTTGTTTAAAGATAATTAAAATTATATAACACAAAAGAATATTATAAACATGATTAGTGTACATGTTTTGAGTAAATTTTAAGGCGCAAAGAAAAACATACGTTTTCTGTAGAAGACAACCATAGCAATGGCAAATAGATAATTAGGGTTTTTTTAGTTTTTTATTTATTTTAGGGGTGTGCTATTCACACACCCATTTTTACTTCTCGCACACCCTATTACTTTCTGTCCATTAGATCTTCTTCAATTCATCCGATTCGACGGCCGAAAGCCAAAAAGGTGTGAGAGAAGTAAAAAGATGTGTGTAGATGTCACACCCCTTTATTTTACTATTATTAAAGGAAATGAAGAGGGTTCGAAACTATTGAAATAATTTAGGAGAGAGAGTTTCGAACCATGACATATGGTAAAAAGCTTAACACCTTATCATTAGGATATTGAACTACATGCAAATTAATTTTCTTTCCTAGGATTGGATTGCCTTTTTTTTCGGTGTTAGTAAGTGGATGCTATGGGGCACACAGGTCTTGCACTAGAGAAAGAAACCAATTTACAATATTGGTACCTATCGATGCATGATCAGGACGTGTATCTGAAATGACTTATTTAAGTGATTATTTACCTTAACTAAATATTTGAGCCTCTCTAATTTTAAATCTGAAAAACTCACATACTTTCAACCAAAAAAAGTTCGAATTTGTATATTTATACTCAAATCATCGAGAGAAAAAAAAGTATGGAGAGTTTTGATATGTGACTAAGTTTTGAGATGAAGAGTTGAGCTCGGGTATACAAAAAAAGCATATTCGCTCTAAATAATGTAGTTACACTTACGTTTAAAAAAAATAGTCCAATATTAGACTTATATAAGTTTTAATTTTCTGAAAGACAAGTGAACAACTCATTTAAGTGTGTCATTCCAAAAAGTCAAGACATTCCTCTTTTTATGTTACCACGATCGATCGATGCCGAGTAATCATTTGCCTAGCATTATATATGAAGAGAGTGGAAATATGACCGCATGAACAACCATAAAGGTGCTTCCATCCCATGTATATGCTTGCTTGTATAAATTGAAAGGAAGACGTTAGAGCTATGATCATAATCCATCACCATTGATATAGAATCATGATTCGCTATCAAAAGAAGAGCAGCAAGTGTTGCTAAAAAAAACAAATCACAAATAGATACGTATCTGAATAATTGAAATTAGAACTATAATCAGACACTTGTTCATTTGTGATTGGGCTTCAACAGTACTTGTTACTCTTCTTTCAATAGCGAAGCATATAATTTGTTTACATATAATCATAATCCATCACCATTCGTATGAATCATTAAAATATTCTAAAAATGGAAACATCATCGATCTCAAGGAAGGTAACTTCTTCATTTGGATTACCCAAAAAAACGGCACACATCACAGATTCTTTAAGCATGCTTTAAAGACTCTCTAGCCGAACTGATTGCTTGGGGAAATTGTGGACATGGTTCAACGCTTCTACTTTGTAGGTCAAAAGAAATTGTAGGGAATATGCATTATATTATTTTCAAACTTTTTGTAAAGAATTTGAAAGCAACGTGACAAAAAACAAATACTTTATATGATTAAATATTCAGGTCTGGGCATGTTTGAAAGAAATAAAAAAATTGCATCCAAATTGAAGCATATTCATTTTAATTCCCATCAAAATAGTGGGATGAGAAGAGATATATTTGCTTTGTGTCTGCCTAGTTATATTCACATCTAGATTCTCTACAAGAAATTTTTCAGCGTGTGCTCAAAACACTACCCATGTGATATATTACAATTCACTCAACTTATAAAATGTTTATTTAATTTTTATTCATATTATAATACAAAAAATAATTCGCCGTGTAAAATATGTTTCATGTACATAAACGAGACAATAAGAATAAAGGAAGATTATATTCACATACTCCAAATTACTTATCCCACACTTTTTATATTTTTTTTCATATTTTTTTATCAAGTGTTAGTGGTGTGTAGAAAATATTAAAATATTAAAAAATTAAAAATATGTGGAATAAGTAAATTGGAATTTGTGAATATAATCTCTCAAGAATAAATTGTGTAGACGGGTAAAATTGGGAGGTCGGGTTCTGATAGCTCGATGCTGGGATCTTATTGGTCTCGATGGCATGGCCCAATACAGTGCTAGGCCACACTGTGATATATTCTAGCCAAACTATGGGCTCACTAATGGGCTTCGCTCTTGTAGCATTGTAGCATTCAGCTCACCATCCTCGAACCCCATATTTTCCCTTATTGATATGTCCAACATTTAAAACTTATCAATATTTTCATAGAAATATAATAAAAATTAGAGAACTATAGGGAAATAAGAATTTAAATTTAAATTTCACTTTAGGTTGGGCTAAAATGATAGATATTAGGTGGGCATGGGCCAGGTTGGACCTAATTTT
Source organism: Crataegus laevigata (assembly GCA_963580275.1). Classification (NCBI taxonomy): domain Eukaryota; kingdom Viridiplantae; phylum Streptophyta; class Magnoliopsida; order Rosales; family Rosaceae; genus Crataegus; species Crataegus laevigata. Next base: position 4,916,196 of record OY756940.1, read on the forward strand.
GAAGGGACCGGACCGGATCGGACTCAGGTTTAAAAGAAACGGGCTAGGCATAGCCAGGTACAACAAATTCTATTACAAGGACCGGATAAAACGGGCCGGTTCGGGCCAGGTCCACGGGTCCCCTCTTTTTTTTCTCTATTCTTCTTTAGCACTCTCGAATCTCGATCTCCGCCATTGCTGCATCTTGAAAGTATAGGTCCTCAGCACCGCCGGCATAGTGCAGAATGTCAGGAAACTTAGGTCTTTGACTTATATACCTTCCATGTAATGTATCTAAGCCTCACAACTCAGGTCAATTTGCCCTTGATGGCTGCTAGATCCGAATATACCATGGGCTTGCAAACACAAACATGGCACGTGAGATGCAAACTTCACAGATTCAATTTATTCAATAATTCAGTTAGGATTTGAAGATTTTTCTTGTATGGTATACTTAAGCATGAATCGACAAGAAAGGGTGAGAAATTTACCTCTGAGTGCGTCGGCACCAAGATTGGTGCTGCTACCCTTCTTGTGTTGCAATAAATCCATGACTAGAGTTCTTATGGGGGAAGAAGATGGTTTCGCTAGGGAAGATTGTGTTTGGGGTCTCCATCGCCTTCAAACACTCCCTCCAAAACCACCGCCATGTTGCCTTCGTCGCTGCGCCACAGCTTCTCTGACTTGCTAATGGAAGAGAACATCAAAATCGCTGAGGTTGAGAGAGTGACAAAGATCAAGAACTGGTTAACCCAATTGAGATTAAGAACTTAAAAAAAGAAGAAGGTTCAGGGAGAGAGAGAGAGAGATTGTGAAAGATAGAGAGGCAGTCGAGACAAATAGTGAATTCTGGAACTTGGACTCGGGTAGAAACTAAGGTTAAAACCAACAGTTGAGATTGGATGATAGGTTATCATTCAATCTCAGCCGTTCATTATAATTAGAAATAGAAATTGATCGATCCGGGTACCCGTTTTTCTAAGTATATGGCTCGGCCTGCCCCGTAAATGAAAAAGGCCCGGCCCGCCCCGCCCTGTTTGTTCTCTAAAATATTAGGAACCAACCCGTACCCGCCCCGACCCGCGGTTCCTATACCCGTTTGCCCACCCCTAATAGATATTGTAGATATTTCTGACACAATGTTAAATACTAAAGAAACTATTTCGTCCAAACCAATGTTTGACCTCTAAAACTTCATTTTAAATTTCTATCATTTCCATCGAAAGCGACTAATATCAATATTCGATATATCTGTCAATATTTCTACCAATTTGCATGTAAATATTTCTACTGATAGTAATATTTAAAATATTAAAAGCATCTGAAAGATTTTTTTAGTGAAAATATTTTGATAACTTCTAAACACTGGAAGATTTTTTTGGTGAAAAATATTTAGGGTGGCATGGTTGTTCTCCAATTTGATTCGTTTGTTCCTCTTTCTTTTTTTTTTTTTTTTTTTTTTTTTATGAGTTTCAGTTGTTCGATGGTATGCAATTAAACAATCTCAAAACAAAATGAAAAGCGGTCCAGCGCGACAAACCGTAAAGAATGACAAATAGACAAGTGAACCGAACCGGGAGGAGAGTTAAGGCCATCTCTAATCAAATGAGGGTCAAAGGGCTCCTTTAGCCCTATAATTCTGCAAGAAATTATACTTTACTAAACAATGCTAAGTCATATTTTATACCATCTCCAACCGAAGGGGCCAAAGAGTCATAAGCTAAATATAGCTCTTTGACAAAAAACTATCTCAAACCGAAAAGGCCAAAGAGCCATAGACTAAACATAATTTATTATTTTAATTAAATTAATACGGTTAATTAAATTAAACTACCATATTAAAATAAGGTTTTCGAACATATTTTGAATGTCACTTGTCGCCAAATGAATAAGTATCCAGATTTCTTATATTTATATAATCTCAATAATTTTTTGGATAGGATTTCGAATCACACGTGTAGCTAATGTGAGTAACTCTCTAGATTTCTTATCTTTATGTAATCTCAATAATTTTTTGGATTTGATTTCGAGTGACACGTGTCGCTAAAATGAGTAACTCTCTAGATTTCTTATCTTTATGTAATCTCAATAATTTTTTGGATTTGATTTCGAGTGACACGTGTCGCTAAAATGAGTAACTCTCTAGATTTCTTATCTTTATGTAATCTTAATAATTTTTCAAATTGGATTTCGAGTGCAATGTGTCGAGATGCAATTGGTTGTGCAAATTTTAAATATGATTCTTATCTATGTGACACTTCTTATGTTAAGCTTTCAATGTTGTACGAACGGTGTAGATATTTATAGCGGAAAAATTAAAAAAAAATTTAAAATTCATCCAAAAAAAATTTCAAATTCCAATGGTAACTTGACTACAACATGACGTTAGTTAACCGTTGATAGATGGCGTTATGCTAATGTCAGATAGTCGTTGGTATTCAAATGGGTTGAGCTGTAAGGATGGCAAAATGTCAAAACATTTTGGTTCTAGAGGGCTGGCGGAAATGACCAGCCCGCTGGCCTAATTTGAAGGTTTAGGCCCGTTGGAGCCAACAAGCCCTTTCATCAGTCCTCGATTCGAGATGATTTTCGTGTCAAGTTAGTTTTAGCCCTTTGGCCGATTGGTTGGAGATGGCCTAAGGAGGGGGAGAGGAGTTGAAACCTGGCCCCATAGGAAACCAAGAGGTCGTTCGTTTTTCCCAGATCGAGAGGGCGACAGTTTGATCACTGCCCTCTCCGTCTCCGATCAACCACCACCCCTTCATTTTTCATATTTTTACACTTTTGACTTTAATTATTCATTGCGTTTCAATTGGAAACCTTACTACGACATCATTATTTTTGTCAAATTACCTGCGAAAATTCCTATGATTCTCGCCCCTTTTTCATGCGACGATTGAATACCCGTAAAGGGAAGCCTGCCGACGACGACCACGAAAGCAATATGGACCCGGTTAAGCTCCAAATCCGACCCATCACCCGATCTAATCTCTTCTCCCGAAGCCCCAAGCACAACCCCAGATCGAGCCTCTTAATCATCGCCTCAGTCGCCACCGCACTCGCTCTCACAGTATGCTACTTTCTCTTTTCCGCGCGAAATTTGAGAAATTTTGGTACGAAACGGTACGGGATTGTCATCGACGGCGGGAGTACAGGAAGCCGGATCCACGTATTCGGGTACGGAGTTGACGGCGGTAACAGTGCCGTGTTTGATTTTGGAAAGGATGGGTTGGCGTCGATGCGGGTCAATCCGGGTCTCTCGGCGTATGCAGAGGATCCGGAATCGGCAGGTGGGTCGCTGCGGGAGCTTGTGGAGTTTGGGAAGGGGAGGGTTCCGAAGGAAAACTGGGCGGAGACGGAGATTAGGCTTATGGCTACGGCGGGGCTTCGATTGCTTGACTTGGGTATTCAGAATCGGATTCTTAATTCTTGTAGGAAGGTGCTTCGCAGTTCGGGGTTTAAGTTTCGTGACGAGTGGGCTTCCGTCATTACAGGTACTGTTAATTGTGAATTTATGGTGATTTTGGTATGTATTGCAACACAATTGAACTGAAATGAATAAGCTTTGAAAGCTAAATTTAGTGGCATTGTGCAAAACAAGCCGATATTGGATGCTAGGAAAGATTATTTGCCATAATGTTCATTGTTAATTGTATGTTAACTTCAAGTTTGTAGTTTTTTATTTTTCGGAATTAGTCTTCGAATCGTTATTGCTGAAAATTCTAGTTGACATAGGATCTGATGAAGGATTATATGCTTGGGTTATTGCAAACCACGCTCTTGGTACTCTTGGTGGCGATCCAATGCAAACAACTGGGATTATTGAACTTGGTGGAGCTTCTGCTCAGGTTAGGTTATTTCTATCTGCTACTTGGGAATTTGTGTTCTATTCGGAAATATGATTAGATATCTTCTTGCACAAGCACTAAAAAGTTTAGGCCCTTTCACTTTACAGTCCTTGATAACATTGCACTTTAGAGAGAAACACTTCAAGTCCAATGTTTTGGAAGGATACCCCGCTGACTTTGAATGGGTGAATGACAACAAAGGAATTTCACAACTAAGAATTAGTTAGAAGTTAGAACATGGCAAGTGGCTAGCTGAGTTGTTTTTTTCCCTCCAATTATACTCTTGAAGTGTTTTTTCTAATTTACTAAAAAAATATTGGAGAAAAGAGTTGGAAAGAGTTATGCGTGGTTCATGCGGTTGGGAATACGAGGTTCTTATTTTTTTTGGTTGTCTGAGAATGTTCAGTGCAATTTTATTTTAGGTGACTTTTGTTTCAAGTGAGTCAGTGCCTCCCGAGTTCTCTCGTGCAATTAAATTTGGAAATGTCACTTACAATCTCTACAGTCACAGCTTTCTTCATTTCGGCCAGGTATTCATTTAGTTCTATTAACTCTATTTAAAGTTGCCAATCAAATGGAAGCTTGAACTTTAATTTTCCTAAAGGTGCTACTTTATGGTTTGAAGTTTAAAAAGTAATTTGGTTTTGCAGAATGTTGCATATGATTCATTGAAAGAGGCTATTGTTTCTGGAGACTTCAACTCAGGTAAAGATACAAGCTTTTCTTTCTGCACTGATTATATGAATGCTTTGAACCTCAAGTTATTTGACTTACTGAATTCCAATATATTGTTGTGAGTGTGGCACCTTGAACTTATACCTCTTTAGATACATAGAGTGTCGTTGTCTGTCCTGATAGGATCTGTCTATATTTGAATGCAATGGATTTGTGCTGGTTCACATTCGTTTGCGTTGAATGCTACAATTGACAGTTCATAAATTCTTAAAACAGAATATTAGACTGTGTGCTAGCATGGAGTATATTTATGCGGTTCTTACTCTCTCTTTTGCACAGTTATTTTGATTCCTTTCTTTGATCAAATGCATATTAGCCATACTTCTTAAAGTTTCACACTTAGAATATGATATTTTTTTTTCTGAGTTTCTTCATCCTTTTCTCATTAATGCAGCTGCTAAGTCTCTTCAGGAAAAAATGTCAATAGATCCTTGCACTCCTAAAGGCTACTCATATAAGATGCAGTCTTTGGAGCTTCCTCCACGTTCTTCGGTTGGGAAGAATAGACATTTATCTGCTCTACAATCGAGGGGTAACTTCTCTGAGTGCAGATCTGCTGCAAAAATTATGCTGCAGAAAGGAAAAGGTTTAGATCCTCTTCTTCAATCTTTAGTGTATTATTACATTTGCGTGACACGTTACCTTCTTTTAACACTGATTATCTCTTTACTTGGGATCAGAGAAATGCACGTATCAACATTGCGATATAGGATCAACCTTCATTCCTAAGCTTCGGGGAAAGTTTTTGGCTACAGAAAACTTTTTCTATACATCTAAGGTTTTTTTCTTCTCAGTACTTTATTTTTCATCAGTTTCTTCTTATTACTGCTTTTAGTGTTAAGCAAGTAAGAATTATACCTTTTCAGATTTGAAAAAAAAAGATATTATTCTTCATTGCACTTAACGATGTTTCTTACACCCCTTTTTCTTTTTTGTCAATACTTGCTTAGTTCTTTGGTTTGTCCCCAAAAGGATTTCTTTCAAATTTGATGATGGCTGGACAACAATTTTGTGGAGAAGATTGGTCAAAGATAAAGAAGAGATACCCGACAGTTGATGAAGAAGCTTTGCTGCACTATTGCTTCTCTTCAGCATATGCGGTAGCCCTACTTCATGATAGTCTTGGAATTGCTTTGGATGATGAAAGGTATTACTCATTTTACTTCAGAATTGTATATTAAGATGATGACATACTTATACATTTGAACTTGAGCACACGAATGCGAATCTGTATCTTATTGTTTGTCACTATTTTTTTTTTAATTACCAGGATCGGGTTTGCAAATCAGGTGGGAAGTATTCCACTCGATTGGGCACTGGGAGCTTTCATCTTGCAAAGTACATCTGATTTGGACGTAGGGCACTCTGATTGGCTTACCGCCATAATTGATGATGGATCTCCCACATTGCTATCAGTAATTTTTATCTTTTCAATATTAATGTTTACAGTGTGGTCACTGTCAAAGTGGAGGAAGCCACAGCTGAAGACAATTTACGATCTGGAGAAAGGGCGGTATATAGTGACTCGTGTTAGTAGATGATAATAGCGCCTTGTAGAGGAATGCACACTGCTATGTAGATTCGGATTGAAAGAGTGGTGCGATATGCTAAACCCAATTCACTTGAGCAGCCTCGGCTTCTTGCCCAAGGCCACCTTCTCGACGTTACCCACCAGAAATGAGATTGTACAGTGCGGGTATCCATCTGCACAGAATTTAGAGGTAACATATTTGCGCCATAGCTACGCTTAGATCCCAATTTTGTATTCAGAGGAAGCCCGATACCTCCTATTTACTATCTATATCATATGAGCTCACATTGGCCCCCAAATGCAATAAAGAAGGTTAGGATAAAAAGAAGAGGGGCATGCTGGTATTGGAGAGAGGTGTAGAAAGCTGTATCGTTGTATGATAATGTGGTCATTTTCGTCACAGTTGTTATTCTTGTTACTGAAGCGTGAGCTTATTTCATTGCATCAGCGTGAGCTTATTCGTGTTATTCAATTTTCTCTTTTGGATTAACGAAAGAAATACCTGCTCTCTCGACTGTTTGTATCGAGTGAAAGCCTCTTGGAATTTCAAATTTGCGGAAATGAACTTTCTCGTTTTCACTCGAAAACCAAGACACCGCGTAGAGCATGACCATGTTAAATGTCCGGCCCTTAAGAGAAGCGTTACTAGACCAGAAGCTAGTTGGTAAACATAAGAGTCGCGTCCCTGAATGTCTGGTTTTTTCTGTTCCCATCCCGGCAATGCAAGTAATCGGAGTGTGCCCGTGGTTATGTTGTTCCAATTGCTTTTAAAGCAGCGCCGTGGACGTGTAGTTTGGTTTGATGCTCTCTCCCACATGTTTCTAGAGAAACATGATGGCTCTCGTTTTCGGTTGAAAGGGTCTTGGTCTCTTTGCCGTTGCTCTTGGGCTCCAAGCCTCCAATCCTACCATTTTTGTTTGGACGAGTATCTTCTGAGCTGTATGAGTGTGACAAAAAGAAGAACGTGCAGAAGAAATTAATAATTTAATTAACTTTTTGTAGGGAAATTAATGGTCTTTTACCAATTTGAATCTGTGTGCGCTATCCTATTCCTACCTAATTAATTAAATCTGACCCAAATTGAACTAATTGAGTATACTGCCCAAAGTGTGTTGAAATAATTGATTAAAGCGTAGCTTCATTAGTATATTACAGCTCCAATTTTGAACAATTTAAAGCAAAGTTTGCAAAATTTAAGACCGTGATTTTGAACCACGGAAGTGGTCTAGTGGAAATGCGATAGAATTATAAGTCAGGTTTGCTCTTTGATCTTGGATTCGATGCACGAACCTGTAAAAAATACGGATAATTTATTGATTGAAAGCTCTAAGAGGAAGTGTGTCATTGGACTGTGACTAGAAATGATTTGAAATGTCTTTGGCCTATTTGCGCTTCACTGAAAATTTGTCTACACTTCAAAGTGTGGGATACCTCAGAGTTTAGAAAACAAAAACGCATGATTTTGAAACCCTTCAAAGGTGGCAATTTTCAATAGAAGGATTGGAGCTACATAGGCTTGAGGGTTGGCTCAAAAGTTGGATTGAACTGTTAATTTCCAAACCTAATTAGGCTTTTAACCTAATTGGTATGTTTGAGACTGTTTGTAGATGGGTTAAAACGCATTTTGACAATCAAAAGTGCTTTAATCATTTCGTGATAAAATTTAAAAGTATTTTAAGTTAAAACTATATTTTCATCAGAGAGTTTCAGAAACTGTCCCAGAAATTGAAACACAATATTTTTAAATATATAGTGTGTTTTACAATGTATTAGTTTTTGTAAATTTCCCAACACATTCCCATATCTGCCAAATTAGGTGATGATGATGACTCGGATGACGACGATGGTAATTGATAAGCAACTTCATTTGTCCAAATCAGTGTCGTTTTATATAAATTTCGGTCGTGCAGAGAGGAAACGGTCGTTTTACGCGGCAACGAAAAACCAGTAGGACGAAAATGCCCCTTCTGGTCGTTCGGCGAAGTCGAGGACAAGACAGCCAACACTATATGTAGCAATTTGGCTATTTTGGGCAAATCAAAATTAACAACCAACAGACGACTCCAATTAGAAAATTCGCGAAATTCTCTCTCTCTCTCTCTCTCTCTCTCTCTCTCTCTCGATTATCTTAACGCGCTTTCGATTTTCCTCTCCCACTCGGAGGTAAGATTTTTCTCCCAAATCGCAAACCTCCGATCCGCTGTGTCATTCCAGCGCCCCGGGTTTTCTAGGGCTTTAATTTGACCCCAAATTCGTTTCGTTTGGTTGGTAATTTGTGTTGGCTCAATTCAATTAGGTCCGTTTTTCTGTGCAATCGGCAATGAGTGACCACCTCGTGTTGTACGTTGACCGCCTCCTTCGGCCCATGGCAGCGCAGCCGCCTTCCGAGCCTGCTGAGGCTGGTTCTGTTGTGCCTGAGCCGGCTGGACCGGAGCCAGAACGGGATGCTGCCGGGCCGTCTTCGAGTTCGTCATCGGAGGAGGCGGATGAGGAGGAACCGCTGATTCAGACGGCGGAGTGCCGCATTTGCCAGGATGAGGATAGCATTAGCAATTTGGAATCTCCTTGCGCCTGTTGTGGCAGCCTCAAGGTATAAATTTACCGTCTTTGTACGAAATTCTGGAATTTTTTGTTGAAAATGGTACGGATTTGAATTCATTTGGGTGGTTGTAGGGCATGTTTTCGATTTTGTAAATTACTGTATAGTTTTCGGGACAGAGAGAGTATAATGAAATGTCCCCAAATGAAAGTATGAGCATTTCGACATGGATGGGTGAATTTCCTAGCTAGTTATTTGAATTTGTGGAATCCATTAAGTCATTAGGACATGCCGTCTCACATTTCGCATTCAAAGAACCGGTCTTGTCTCTCCTTGTTTGCAGTTCTTTCATCATTACTGTAAATTTGTAATTAACAGAATTGTTGCATTCCAAAATGTTGATTTGTAAAGCATATATTGTTTCTATGAGCACATAGTGCTTAGTAATCATCTATTCATGTCTTCTTATCTTCGTTTTTCGTTTTTGTCTGGTCGCATTGTGCTTGGTTAAATTTGTTTTACATCTGTTTATGATATGGGTCTCCAATGGATTTCTTACTGTTTTTCTAATTTGTTTTTCAGTATGCTCATAGAAAATGTGTTCAGTATTGGTGCAATGAGAAAGGGGATATAACTTGTGAAATTTGTCATCAGGTATGCTTCTTGAATTTTTGTGTATCTATTATTTGCACTAATCTTATGTTGCACATAAGCTTTTACGTTTGATTTTCCGACTGCCTTGGTTACTGGAATTTTCATTTGTTGAAAAATGAACTCCTAATTTCCTGTTAGTATCCTTTGGCGGCTGTGTGTCATGAGGAATTAAAAACTAGTAATGAGTGGATGACAGTTGAATTTATGTGGTGACATGGTAAGGGGTGGATCTCCCTTGACCTTTTCCAAAATGATGTGATACAATGGGGCCATCTTTACCTAAGAAAATTAAATTTGAGCGGGTGAATAGAAGTCATTTGTGTACTTATAACTTTTAGATCTCTCATACGCATTATGCTTTTCCTGTATCCATTTAACACTATATAGATAGCTTCCATTTTCTTCAGAATTTGGAAAAGTAGGTCATGTTCTGTTTTGTATTAAATTAGATGGAGAAGTTGTTTGAAATTGTTATTCTTCCATCTTATTTATTTTGAAAATTTTGAAATCCTTCCAAGCAATATGAGATTTCATTCGGTTCTAATACGTTGTCTTTTGCATTGTGTACAGCCTTATCAACCTGGCTACACTGCACCTCCTTGTCCACCATCTGATGAAACAACTATTGAAATTGGGTGAGTCAAATTTTCTTATACGTGTATTCATGTTTTACCCAAGTGTCTGTGATTTCTCTTGATTATCTTGGTAACTTTGCTACTTAATACTTCGGTCATGTTTATGAATAGAACTGTATAAATGGCAATCTAGATGCCTATAGACTTATAGTTACCATACTTATCTTTGGCTATGGATGTTTCTTGCAGTGGTGGCTGGACTCTTTCTGGCACTCCCTTGAGTTTGGATGATCCACGCATTTTGTCAATTGCAGAGGCAGAACGTCAGTTTATGGATACTGAATATGATGATTATTCTTCAAGTAGTAGTGGAGCTCCATTCTTCCGTTCAGCTGCCTTAATTGTAAGCCGAATAATTTTCAAAACTTACCGGGAAAACATTCAAATTTTTTTCTCATATGCTCATTCCTCATGTATGATGTAAATCAGCTTTGGTTTTTTATTTTGCAGTTAATGGCCCTTCTAATCTTGCGGCATGCATTGAGGGCCTCAGTTTCTGACTCCGACTCTGGGGATGACAGCGACACATCTGCCATTTTCTCTGTAAGTGGATTTGAATTTGCATTTTCTACAACGTGCCTGCTGGTGTTACATTATTGAAAGAATGTGATTTGTTGTTCATTGAGGCTGATAAATTGGTTGTTGTTTTGCAGCTTTTCTTGCTTAGAGCGGCTGGCTTTCTATTGCCCTGCTATATTATGGCGTGGGCCATCAGTATCTTGCAGCGTCGACAGCAAAGACAGGTCAGGATTACCTTCAGTTCTACTTTCAAATGTTAATTCTTATCTACTGTTGGGTTTTTTCTGGCTCTGCTCTTTCCATGTTGGACTGATGTAGCTACATAATAATCACTTGGTATATTCCATGGTAAAGTCGTAAAAGATAATCTAAGATTTGGAAACTGTAACATGATACATAGAATTTGTGCCTATTTTTATCGCTCATTATTTCTATCATCGTAATATGGAAAAACAGGAGGCCGCAGCAATGGCAGCAGCCCAAGTTGCTTTTGTTCTTCAATCCGGGCAACATAGGGGTTTACAATTTGCGGTAGCACCAGGACCCAGTGGAACTCCACATCCAGAAACTGCCTAATTTATGAAGCCAACAAAACGCCAGAGAGTTTCCCGTGCCATGATGAGGGCGATTCAGTGGAAAGTAGTGAACAATAAATGAAAACGTTTATGTTTGTCGAAAAATATGATGGAACAAAAAAAAAGTGTAAAACATTGGAGAAGAGAGAAGGCTGTAATTGCTTGTTGAAAAAGGTTATGTCGGGCAGGTCTTGGTTCGTTCCATCTTCGGTTGTCCTGTATTTCATGTATGTTTGTGTACGTTAATTTCGTCCAACCAGAGAAAGAAAGAAAAAAATATTGATTTGGTTCTCCAACTTGTTGGGTAGCTCAAAGCAGTTGGTTGTTCGACTTGAATGTATTTCTTCAGCTCAAGGATGTTACATATAAAGATTGCGGTGAGGGACTTCAAACTTCTGTAGAACCTTGAGGTAAATTTTTTAAACGTGCAATATGAAATTCGATGAACAAACTAGAAAATGACTAGATGCAATATATTTGAGTGAACTGTATGAAGCTTATTCATCACCGCCGCATGAACTCACCCTCAAAATGCTAGTGGAGATTTGTTAGTCTGAGACCATCTTTTGCCTTCAACGAAACCGAGATTTGTTAGTCTGAGACCCACTTCTTACTTCAACGCATTAAATCTAAGTGAGTTTTTCTTTTCTTTTTGATGAACATACAACTAAGTTGATTGTGTAAATTCCTAGATTTGGAAGTGGTCCCAATTACAAAGTGATGGATGGATGGGATGGTAGGCTTGGAGCTTTTGTGAATCATGTTCAACGTGGTCTTGTGTTTTAATGCGATCTCTGTTGAAGGAAACCAAAGCATATAAGCCTATATTCTCTCTCACACTGTTTGGTATGATTGTGAATCGTGATCCAGGAAGAATGATCGTAAAGTACACAAAGCAAGCATCTCTCTTTGGCATATATTTTTGGGACATTCTCTTTGTAGCTCCCAACTTCCTTCTTTTTTTGCTATTAAGCTATCTTAATTATCCTAAATATGGGTTTATCAAGAAATTTAAGCCTTCTAACCGAATGACTAATTGTCACAAATTTGGGTCAGTGATAACTTGTCATCTTACATAGACGTTATTTGAATTTCCTACTTCTCATCCGTTTACTAATACATTTATAAATGAAAACATATCGGTGTCACATTAGAGTTCGTAATCTAATATTTAAAAATCAGGAATTAGCTAGGAAGTAATTGATCTCATATTCATTCCTTCTTTCATTTTCATGATTCATGACTTCCCTCATTCCAAGTAAGTAAACACTGTCGTGAGTCATATACAAGATGAAGAATACAATTTTTAGTTGGTAGATAAAAGGTAACACTCTCTTATGCCACGTTGTGATCTAGACCAATGACATCTTAGTTTTAACTTTTTTTCTAAATAACATTGAACTCATATACATTTAAAACTAAAAAAAATTAAAAAACAAACACTCAAAACTTAATCTCCTATTTGCGTTCTCATATACATCAACGCTTCTATATTGCTCGTACTATAGTGTGGAGATATGACGATCCGAATAGAAGCTCCCTTAAGAGACAGATACTTAGCTTCAACACTACCATAATAAAACACAAGGAAAATGAAGATATCAAATCAAACACATGAAATTTGAAGAGGGCAAAGGAAATAAAGAAGGCAAAAGAGGAGAAAGAAGATGGAAAACTATTGGGGAACCAAATGGGATATATCCTTTGCTTTATCTTCTTTAACTTGCTTTGGCACTCATTGCTTTGGTGGCTCATGAATGCTGTCATTGCATCGAGACCGTTATGATTGGTGGGTCATGGGACCCCCTCTCCAGTCTAAAACATGTTTAGAAAGCCGTAACTTTAAGACCAACCTCGAGAATCTACCAAAGCCTGCCCTATACGAAATATATTACCTCTTTAATCTTTAATCTAAATTTAGTTTAAGTTTTTGCTTTTAATTATGGAATTGGATCCCTCCTAAGCAAATAGTGAAATTCTCATGATCCACTAACAGGAGCCATTGAATTTTGATATAACGGCTACAATTATTAAATTTTTTAGAAAGACCTCTTATTTGTAGTCATTGGATCAAAATCCAATAACTCATGTTAGTGGATCATGAGGATCCCTACCATGTGCTCATAAGGGAATCCAATTCCTTTAATTATTACTGTTTACATGATACTTAGGGATGGGGTCCACCAGCTTAGTAAGAAAATATAATGTTTTGCATAATTAATTGACTGATCTAGTTTTACCTTGGCAATGTGGTACACTGGTACGTAGCCGTACAACAATCCAAAGAATCAAAAGGTCCCACGCGTACTATTTATCTATTTCCTAATTTGGCAAAAGCGTTTGGAGCCAACTTAGGGTTTGCAATAAGTTTTCTACTTAGCATTTCTTGATGAATATACATTAAAAAAAAAATTGGACATCATGCATGCCTTTAAAATATAAATGGTGTAGTATCACAAAAAAAAAAAATATCAATTTTCAAATTGGACATCATGCATGCCTTTAAAATATAAGTTTTCTGAATATACTGATAGTCTTTCTTTCAGAATTGAGTGATATTAAGTTCTATTTTTGTTTGCAATTAGTAGTTAATCTCGCTTAATTTTCTACACTGAATGCAAAGTACCTAAATATGATATTGGTGTTCGAATTGGATAAATCATTGTATATACTACTTATATATGCATGGTTGGTGATAGGAAACCCACCAAAGGAGATTTTAAAAACCTTGTGGAGAAAATAAAAATCGACCAGAAAGCTACAATTCAGTTAGCTCTCTTTTCGCTTTCATTGGTGGATAAAAAAGCAGAGAATCAGCGCATCAACAAAAAAAACATTCGAGCCCAGATTTTATTTGACCAGTCGCCATTTATCTTAAGGCAACATGTCACCCACCACATTCGATAAAGCACAAGAATTTATGCTTTCGAATGTTCCAAGTTGCATGTAAAACTTATGTTAATTATATAATATTCTATAGTTGATTCTCATTGGATATAAAGAAAAAGTGGTCTAAATTACAAAACTGAAATGAGTCTTTTCACTAAGAAAATTGAAGAGCAGGAGTTTTTGAGCAAAGTAAAGCATAAAGAAAACACATTGAGCACCAGAACCCAAGTGTCCCAGTGTTGTTTTTGTTGCGTCGGGAAGAGAGCTTGGAATTCCAAAGTTTGAAGGGAGAGGGAAGATCTTAGAAATTTAGAACGGCATAAAGCAAGTGTTTGTTTCTTTACGTGCAATGGCTTGCTTCTGCTTGCGACTGTAGTATCTGTTAGGTTTACTGTGATGTCTGCTCAGTCATATATTTCCTATTAGAAAAACAAAAACATCCTTTTCTTAGAGGGAAAGGAAATGTTTTTTACCATAAGCCCCCCAGTGCACACCTCAGGTTAAGGAGCTTAAACCCCTTTTGTCCCAATACAAATCTCAGATTAATGAGTTAACCATCAAAATCTAATGAGTGTCAAGCCAAAAAGGGACAACAAACACAAATGAAATCCGAGATTATTTTGAGGGTACACTCATTTAGTTACAATTTACATACACAAAACTAATCACATTGCTGACACACTCTCTAATCATAGCAAACTTTATTATTTTATGTGTGACAGACATGTATTGTAAACTTTGTTAACAATATGATCAATTTTGTATACCAACAGAGCATAACTTGATTAAATAAGTATACATCGAAATTACAAAAGCACAGTATAGTGATGTGGCAAAGAGAGACCAGTAGACTGGATTTGGCCTTTATATTCCGAGTAGACAAAAGCAGGGCAAATGATAAGAGATGTAGGGGAGGGAACAATTGAAAAAAGATACTTGGCTTCTCAAGGGTATTGTTCAAATACCCTTTATTCATCCATGTCAGATTCTTCAATATAACAGCCTTAATTTGCTTAGATTGCAGACTTATGATTTTGGGTGAATCTAAAATTCCTTGTTGGTGTCTTGGGTCCCTCCATCCATCGCTTTACACTTTAAATCCTCCCCTTCCAAAAACTAGCACACATAAATACCCTTCTTGCACTACAGGAAGGTATCTTGTTATCTCCTACTACTTCTCTTCTTGTTAATCTGTTGTGTCGAAATCAAACCATGATTTGCAGTAATCACAGTGTGTTTATTCTTCTTCTTATCTGTATTGGGTTCTTAGTAGTTCAACCAGATGAAGTCTCTGCCCTCACTAGTATAGGTGTTGCCCTCAGACAGAACCGAGACCAATATCATCAAGGGGTTTTGCCGCAGAATCAGCGCAGTCTCAAGGCTGTCACAGTGGAGGCAATGAACACTGAGAAGAAGAATTCAACAAACACAAAGAACAACTTTGATCTGAATCAGTCGAGCAAAAGAAGAGTGCGACGAGGATCGGATCCTATCCACAATAGGGCTTAAAGGAGCAAAGCTGACATTTTGACACACAAAAGTTGATTTGATTTCAAACAATGCAGCAAAAGCCAGAAGGTGGTGAAGGCTTCAAAGTTTCAAAATTCAAGAGCAAATTTCATATGTTTGGTTGGTTGGTTGGTCTTTTTTCCTGTCTTGCTTTTGAGTTTTTCTAATAGAGACGTGTATAGTGAAGTAACAGAGGGAGGCAACGCCATCTTTATATTTTGAGCCAAGATCATAAATGAATGAGGGACATTAGAGATGACGGCAGCGCCTCCAAAATGAAAGAAAGAATATAGGTGTTCAAAAAATTTCTACTTTTATATTTTTTTCCGAAGAACAATGTTCTGTTTCGTTTGCATCAGTGTTTGAGTTTTCTTGCATATCATAGTGAAATTCTTTTGTAATCACACAGCTCTCTTACTAGAATGTTACAATGGGTTTAGAACATAGATTTATTTGTCAGCAAGAATGGGTTTACAATGCAGTAAGTTGACATCCAGATTAAGTACGAACATGGACTTTATGAAATGGAACATATTGGGTTTAGAAGGGGAGGAACATAATTAATTATTGGGAATTCAAGTGTTAGACAGTTCATTGTAGAGTTTACGTCCTGTGTTCCGATTCCCACATTTTGCTTTTGAGGCAAAACGACAGCGATTTTATTAGCATTTTAAGAAAATGTACAAACTGCAAAGAAGGCATCTTAAATTAAATCTGACGGATATTCAAAGAGAAATGACTCCAAAACAAAAAAACAAAGCCAGTTTGGCCAACCTAATAGCCACCATATTGGTGTATCATTTAGTGTGACAAGCACTACAAAGCCAAACAAACTTCAATCCCGGCAACTAGAAGTTCAGTCACTTCATAACCCGCAACATGAGAGACTTTGCCCACAAAATCGCCAATAAAACCGGTAAAGGAACAGTCTTTGCATACAAGCAGCGCCAACTCCAATAGATCTAGCAAACTAACCTATCAACATCACTCTTGTAAACCCTTTTACAACGGTTGAGAACCCTACCAGAAAATTCGTCTCCCTCCTCTTGAATTTGAAGCGAGATAT
The DNA here is from genome assembly GCA_963580275.1 of Crataegus laevigata. Lineage (NCBI taxonomy): Eukaryota > Viridiplantae > Streptophyta > Magnoliopsida > Rosales > Rosaceae > Crataegus > Crataegus laevigata. Next base: position 4,932,675 of record OY756940.1, read on the forward strand.
ATGATGCCAACAGATGATATGAACCCTTACGAGCATTACGTCCGTAAGGTTTTCCTCTCCGCCGATCCCAGTTTGAGTCCTGAGTCTCCTGACAATTACGTAGTTGTTGCATTAATACCGTAGGGATGGCATGTTAGCTTTCACTAAACCGGGACAAAAATTTTGGACCCCTTTCGCTAAGTTCGAAGGACGCATTCGTGATGCTGTCCTTTATAAAGGCCTCGGCTGCACAATCACAAAATATGAAAATATGTATATAAACCGCCATGCCCGCAGAAGGGGAGAATATGGAGATATGGAAGGTGTGGTTAGGAAGTCAAATGGAAGGGCACTTTCTGTTTTGTACCCCTCCCAAAACTTGCTAGCGGAGAATATGTTGTGGGAGAAATATATTGTGGAGTCAACTAAGGGAGATCTACTGCATTTTGCAAGTATTTCGACATCGGTGAGAGGCCTTCCTAATGAGATGGGGACTGTGCAGAACATCACACTTGAAAATATGTTAACTCTAGGACTTGAATTAGGCAGAATATCAACTTAAAACTATTAATCGAACCAATCCAAATAATCGGTTTTCCACAACATAATCATATTGTTTATCTAACAACTGCGCAGTGAAATTATGTTACTCTTGTTTATTAGGGTTTCAGTATTTTTATATAGGAAGACCAACTAGTTCTTGATTCAAAGAGGAACTGCATGTTTTTAATTGTTCACTTGGTTTTTTTTTTTCCGTTGAATTTGGTCGTATGATAAATAATTGCTGGTAGGTTTATGATTAACAAAGAATTGTTGTCATGTAACGGTTGTTTGTAGGTCGAATAAGAAGCGCTATCTTAGGGTTAGGAACAAGCGGATGACTCCGACAATACTAGTTACCATCGATCAGTTGTATCAGAATGGGCCAGTCTTTGTGAAGGCCTTATCTATCCGATTCTGGATAAGTTGTTGGAAACGAGCAACCATCGTCGCTTCTCTGCTGTTTGCAAGGAATGGCGTTGTCATTCAAAAGAGTAATTCAGACGATCCAAATGTGTCAGGTACTACTTCCTATGCTCTTGATCCCTTCTGAATCAGAATCGAAGGGAAATCCTAACCCAACAAACTATAGATTAGTGTACAGCATTTCTGAAAGGAAAGTTTACACGAATTTTACGTTACGAGTGCTTTCTGGTGAGGGGTGTTGTGGCTCTAGCCATGGTTGGTTGGCCACAATAGATCTGACAGATCTACCTATGATCATAGCTCTTGTAAACTCTTTCAGAAAAGAAGCGACCATTCCTCTCCCTCCTCTAGAGTTGAAAGCAAAAGATATGATCCCAAAACACCACACAAATCCTTTCAAGGATTAAGTTCGAAAGGTTGTACGTACTGTCGCTGATCCCAAATTGAATCCAGACAATTATGTGGTTGCTGCGTTATATGGTAACTAAGATCCCAAATTGGCTATTACAAATGCAGGACACAATTATTGGACTTCTTTTAGAAAGGAAATGACTGATGAATTTTACAAAGGCCAAGTCTATGCAATTGGAAATTGTCGGCATGTGGTGACACTCAAGGTTGGGACGTTATACATAAAGAATTTTGTACCTAGTGCAGACTTGGGATTTTCTAGTTGGGTATATCTTGTGGAATCAACAAAGGGAGACCTATTCTATGTTCAAAGCGTTCGAACAATGATGAGAGCCCTTCCTCATATCAGTATAGAATTCATCGTTTACAAGTTGGTATCCCATGATAAAGCTGTTGAGCATGTTGAGGTGAAAAGCATTGGAGATGAGGCTTGGTTTGTCAATAGCAAAGGTTCATTCTCTGTTGTGGTTTCAAGTTTCCTGAGTGTACACCAAATTGCGTACACTACACGAATGAATATAGGAGAAAACGGCAAGGATTTGTTGAGTGTGACATGGTTATGTTCAATTTAGAAGCACCAACACCCCAGTTAACTTTGCAAAACCTGCAACTTGGGTTGTGCCAAATGTCTTTGCCTTGTGAACCTAACTTTTCTTCCTATAATGTCTGCTAGTTCATCTTACAATTCTACTTGTTTTAGGTAACTGTCAAACTCTCTATCTTATGTTTCATATATTGGAATTCTCATCATTTCTTATATGATTTAATTAGTTGGTTAATATGTTGTTTTCAATACCAAACGTTATGGAATCATATGTTCAAAACATTACTGGCCCTCTGATTGGAGCTTATGGACCTTTGAATAGCACTTTGGCTTAAACTAAGATAATATTCTGAGCATAGTTTTTCTTTTCAATTTATGTACCTTTTCTATTTTCTACGTAACATTGCAATTAACTAACTATTGATTTACCAATATTTTTTTAATAATGTTAAGAGTTCTTTTCGTGAGGAACCTACTTGTCTCTCCACTTATGATTAACGTATCTTCACCATACGAACACTATAATGGAAACCATTTTCATTTTCTCCTGAGATCCTACTTCCTGATTAACAAATCACCCTCCTCCATTAAGAATATTTTAAAATGTTTGCTTGAAGTATTGAATTGCCTTTGATGTTTAAGCAGTAATGCTTATTTACAAAGATAGGTTCATCTTAAAGCTAATAAGTTTGTCCTTGACTTCAAAGCTACTGCCCACGATAACTCATTTTTATTTGGAGATGGCATCAAGATAAAAGAGATTATCCACTAATCTACAATTTCTATAATGCACGTGTTAGAATTCGACTTAGACACAACCCTTACTCGAAAACGAATATTATTTTTACTTTGTATCTATCTTTTGGAAGCAAAATCTAAATTATTTGCTGCTGCATGATTGAAGAACAAATGTATAATTAGAGAAAATAAAAAAGGGGATTAGTGATGTGATTACATATGCAAAAATAGTAATAAGATAATGCTTATCCATTCTTTGGGGGATTTAGCAGGCTGTGTGTGGGAAGTGGAAGATACTTTAGTTTTGGGTGGAAGCTGGTTGGGTGTTTATCTTGTTGTGTAATAATACTAATATTGCATGAAAAAACATAAATGCTTTTAGGTGGATGCTGATCCACCCCATAAATATAATTTCAAGCAGCTCTTGTGATATATTATCCCCTTCTCTCTACTGCGTGCTCAGCAGAGGATAAAAATTTGATGGTCCATATTATAAAATGGTGCCCACAACTGCCACTTGTAATGGCAATAGACCCTTATGGAATCTGGTTCTCTTAATTAATCGGCTAGAGCTCGACATCTTTCTCGTGAAAAGAATGACGATATCTCAAATTAATAATTATTAACTTTTTTAGCTCACTGTAACTTATCACTACCTTTATTGATATGATTCTCACTTATTCACATATTATTAGTTGTTGAATTTTATCACAAACCACATCCATAATATTAGTTGGTGCTATAAACTCCAAAAGACTAGCCTAAGTGAAAGTAGCAAAAGTTAAGAACTCTTAATTTTAATGTGAGTTAGAAATCTCAGTATGCATTTTTTGAAGTAACGGATTCTATTTTAGCGTACCATTTGATCCAAGAGGGATTTGTCATTGCGTGAGGAAAATTATCCACACATTTTGAAGGTGGTTTTTTCGTTTTTTATTTTTTTTCTCCTGCGTTTCCTTAATTCGATTCTTCAGTTTTGCCTTGCGTGCCAAAGTCACAGAACCCAGATTGAAAAAAAGGACAAATTGGAATGAACCAATGAAGGTTTGTGAATGTAATATTTTCACCGCGTACGCTAATTTTGTCGTGTGGAAGCACGCAAAACTAATATTACCAGGGGGAGAGAGAGCCAATTGTGACACAAGTGGGGTGTGATTATCCAATTCTGTTGCCCCTTACCGTCCATGTCAATTTGCTCATTGCGCGTGCTGTTGGAGAGTGACAGAATTGTCAGAACATTGTTTGAACAAATTTTGACTCCCTCAATTCCTAAAGCCCTTCTTTTTCTATGGCCTATGCCCAAGTAGCTAGCTAGGTTTCTAGTTGAGCATACAAGTCACTAATCACTTTTTTTTTCGATTCCAACTAATCTCTTTTCTTTTTTATGTTGACTTGCATTGGTTTGAGCGGACTAATCTCTATTCTTTTTTACGTTAACGTGCATTGGTTAGAACAGATATATTCTTTTGAACAACGATTTTGTATTTTTAAAGCGAATTAACTTTTTTACTTTAATATGAAATAAACTGTATTACGATCGATCATTTATGTGTTTAGAATTGATCGGACAAATGTGTATGAGCTAATTGTGACCGTTTATACATGTGAGGTCTACAAGCTGTAAGGTATCAATAGCTGAAATCACGTCCGACCATCTCATCCTTCTTAATAGGATTTGGGAAGAAAGTTGAGACCCCATTGTGATCTTATTTTCTATTTTCTTGGATTCTAACAAGAGCATAATTGAGGTTTATAAACATAAACGACAAGGAAACATCACATCTGAAGCAATGGACGGAGAGATTAGGAGGAGGATTACTCCAACGTTGTGTGCCTTTTGTTTTCGTTTTGAGATGACTAATATCTAATCTAAATGCTGTTGCCATGATTAATATAAAACATGGCGTGTGTGTGGGTGTGGCCGCATTTCTTGCTACAATCTATTCCTTGCAACGCGTGGACGGATCATTGAGAAGATAATTGAGGATAGGATTAGAAACCGACATGCGTTTTAATTGTAGAGTAGGATTCTCTTCCTTTAACATTTTTCTTTTGTTCGTTCTCATCTTATTTAAAAAGTCATATTAAGTCACGTCAACATTATTTTGTGTTTATTTTTTTTATAAAGAAAAAAAACCAAGAGGGAAGTGAGAATGAATGGAAGAGAAGAGGAGACTTAGATAATAGAGAATCATACTCCTTTAACTTTTGATTGAAAACACTTTTTTTTTTTTTAATTTTATGGGGATGACTTGTTTTTCTTACTAGTCAAGCAGCCTGAATTTGTTACTGGAAGATCCAGTTAACCTAAAGATGGTGTCAATTTACCATCATCATCATCATCATCATTAATATTTGATGTAGGGATGGACTAATAAGTTTAGTTGACAAATTGTGGCCTCTGATTTAAACTCAATTAATTCAAGGCTTTCTTATGTTTTTCAATCGCAACTGTTGTTAGCAATTGGTGTTGTATATTACCATTACGTTATAATGACAAATGCTAAGGGAATTCCGTCAAAGTGAGATTCTTTGTGGACTTTTTGTCACCTCACATTTTAACGCCAATATTATAAAACATCGTGTCAAAACATAAGGTGACAAAAAATTCACAGACAGTCACACTTTTAAGGTAATCTCCTTAGCCTTTTTCGCTTATAATATAAGTGGGCATCAAATTTATATTTCAAGAAATGCTAAGGAGGCTTCCTTCATGTACTTCTTATCACATCACAGTTTAACATCAATTCTCGTGCCAACGTTATAAAGTATTGTGCAAAAAACATGAAATGACAGAGAGTTACCATTTTTGAGAGAGTCCCCTTAACTTTTTTTTTATATGTATTTAGAAAGTATATACTTGGCTTCTTTCGTTGGAATACTCCTTACTTATCAATCACATTTGAGATGTGTGCATAAAAGTTAAGAGTTTGTTTGGTACTTTACTTGAATCCAACTTTTTAAACTCAATAACAATTTTCAAATTTTAGGTCTTAAAAACTTATTTGGTAAGACTATTTTAAAAAACTAAACTCAAGATCAACTCAAAAATATAGTCTATTCTCTAAAAACATAAAAAAAAAAAGGTGAGTTTTTAGAGTTTTTAAACTTAAACTCATTCTCTTTTTTTTCTCTCGTCTCCCCTCTCACTCCAAATCTATCTCTCTATTTTTTCTTTTTTCTCTCTTTTTTTTCCTTTTTTGTTTTTCCTCCAATCCGCTTTCTTCATTCTCTCAGTTCTTTCTCTCACTCATCTTCCTCTCTATCTCGTCCGATCCTTTCTCTTCTTTCTCTTTCCTTTAATCATCTCTTACTTTCTTTCATCATCTCTCTTCTTTCTCCCTCTCCTGCGATCCCCTCTTTTTAGATCTCTTTGTTGAGTCGTAAGATTTAAAAATTTTAAATCGTAAACCAATCAAGTTTTTAGTCTTACAGAAATTTATTTTAAGCCCTGATTTAAAGAGAGCAAATTGTGGATTTGTGGTAACAAAAATTCCATTCCTCTGTTTGGTGGTTTTTGCCTAACGTTTTATAAAATGTGGCATGGTTGCATCTCTCTTGATGACCAGTTCCGATTTAAGGAAGAAATGGTGATCGAGAAGAAATGGATTCGTTGTGCGAAAAGTGTGTTACTACCCGTGGCTACCTACCTAGGGCCGCTCCTCAGCCATGTATCACTATGTATATTGTGTAATACTATAGTGATACATGGCATTGCATGTGTTTGGGTCCGAAATGTTGGTTTGGGCCGAGTTTAGAATTGTTCTCGACCCGGAAGCTTAGCTCAAAGGTCGCTGTGAGACATTCGGTTCGTGGGCCACCTAGCCAAGGCCGGCCAAGTCCTATAAGGAAATGGAGTAGTCCAGATAAGGATGAAGTGGGTGAATCCCATTGTAAGGTGAATGGATGGGGTAGTTAAGTCTTGATGCGATAAGGATTCTCGACCGGATTAGGACGATGAAACTTAGAAGTGAATGCGGCCTGATAAAAGGTTGAGTTCAAAGTCCTATTGGAAGTAGGACTGGCTGAGATAAGTTTGGATTGGAATAAGGAGTCCTAATCTGAATATGGTTTTAACTTGATTGGGAGAATGATTGTTGCTATAAATAGAGGGGGAAGTGCACCATTCAACACTCTCCAATTCAACACACAAATTTTCCCTACGCAAACTCTCGCTTTACGCAAAACCTCACAACAACCTTGAGATTTTTTATTTCCTTTTCGCTGACACACCTTCAGTTTAGATAAACAGCACTGTGAAGGCAACCAATGATATCTTCAGTTTGGATAAACAGCACTGTGTCGAGGCCGACTGGTTATCTATCCAAGTCTCGGTTGACAAGGGTTTTCAAATCCTTGTTGGTAGAGGTTATCTCATTAGCCTTCTCGGCGAAGTGATGTGTTACAAATTATTGGGCTCGGCACATTGAACGCCGAGTTGTTTTATGATTGGATACTCACAAGTGGGATTTAGAGTTCGGCATTCCGACAGCCAAACTACATTCACAGTCAAGACATATATATGTTTTGAGTACTTGTGTCCTTATACATTCGCGAATATAATCACTGTGACCGAATCTGGCGCCGACGGTTCGTGAACTTCGCAGAACTAGTAGCCTTATCTTCAGGCTTTACAGCCCAAAGGCTGAGACGAGTTCCTTCCTCGGCCGCAGTCACAAGATTGAGAAGTCATCCGCGCACCCAACGCAACACATCAGCATATTTTACTCTCTGGCCGAGCTCGGCCGACGAGTTGGCACGCCCCGCACATAATTGAAAGACGTAGTTAGCTCATTAGTTACTCAGCCTAAAAGTAGTTGTTAAGGTCAACAGCATGCTACTGTTTTGAAACTCTTGTGCATTTGATGTTCCAATCTTTATAATCTAATAAAAATAATACCTGGCTACTTAAGGGATGAGTAAGAGTTCTTACTCGAAATTGTTCGTTACCAGTTCACGGAACAGTTGAATATCAGAGTGCACGACGAATAAGACTATAAAATAATAAGAATTTTATTGAACAAACGAGAATGCCGAAACGGCTACAAAACCCTAAGAGACTATATTGTGACTAACTTACTTCTCAAACTAAATTACAAGCAATATTTATAGAGAACTAAACCTAAGAAATCCTAACTCGGATGGGTTAGGCCCAAGTCATAAACTAACAAGCAAAACCCAAGTACTAAAATAAACCTAAATACTAATATGTTCCAACACCCCCCATCAAACTCATGGCGGTACACGACATGAGTTTGCCAACAGAGGATGTGGATGCAAGCTTGTTATGCTAATTTCTGATGCCAATTCCAATACGAAATTCCATCAGTGCAACTGCAAGATTTCAAATTCCAATGCAAGTGCCAATGCCAGATTTCCATGCCAATTCAAATTCCAACTTCCAAACAAACAAATAAAAAATCTAATTTATTTTGTCCACAACGTCACTCGAGTGGTCATCAGACCAAGCACTCGAGTGATCGGTGGTCCAACAAAAAACCTTGCGTATGCAACAAATGTCCCAACAAAACAATCCTCCTCACGGGTCAACAAATTTACTTTTCCTTTTTTTTTAATGTGTTTTTTTCCTTTGCTTTGCTTTTCCTTTCTTTTTTACCTGGGGTGTTCTCCTGATCATGAAAAACAATGCAGTAATTCAATTGCAAATTGCAGAACGAGTTGGGGCGGATACGATTGCGGACAGGTGCAGAAAACGGATAGGGTGCTGATGAGACTGTGCAGTGCTGATGAAGGTGGTGTCACGACTGGTGGGCAGACGAAGCAGATGGTATGGTACGTGCAATGTAGGTGGGTCGATGCAATCTCGTTTCGTGAATTCAATCTTCAGACTATGGCGCGGCTGGCCACTGTTTCAGTTCCTGATATTTTCTTTTTCAAACTATCATCTGACAACTAAAGTAAAGGAACAACAGAGACAATGAAGACAAACAAACCGATTCCAAATGGAGACTGAAAACAAACATCCATTCACCATATCGAACATAGCGAAAGCCTAATCAAGATCTGAAATGAAACCAAACAATTTTCAACCAACAAATTGATACCAAACCAAAGCAAACTGATCTCGAAGGATCAAACCTGCTCTGATACCAAGTTGAATATAAGAGTGCACGACTAATAAAACTATAAAATAATAAGAATTTTATTGAACAAATGAGAATGCCGAAACGGCTAAAAAATCCTAAGATGCTACATTGTGACTAACTGACTTCTCAAACTAAATTACAAGCAATATTTATAGAGAACTAAACCTAAAAAACTCAGATGGGCTAGGCATAAGTCCTAGACTAACAAACAAAACCCAAGTACTAAAATAAACCTAAATACTAATATTTTTCAACAGGAACTTCATAATCATTCACATTATAAATCACTATATAAAGATCATCTATGCAAAAAAATCAATTAAAACTAAGGTCGTTTAGTCATCGAAGTGTATAAAAACAGATGTACAGAATTAATAAAAAACATTACAATTGTCTATGTATTTGTTACAATAGATTAGCCAAATGACTTTAGTTTTAATACATTTTTTGCTGAGATGATCTTTATAGAGTGACTCGTAATATGAACAAATCTAATCATAAACACAAAGCTATGTGATTCAAACACAAAGAGTTTTAAATACGAAGTTCTACTTATTTTTTTAGTAGCCAAACATTATTCAAGTCAATAATTCATTTCAAAGTCATAATAAACATTCAAATTTTGATTTACACCAAGACAAAACGCAAAGAAAGTATTCAAAAATTGGTTCAGTTTGGTACAAATGGGGCACGCAAGATATAAGGTGACACAGAAGAGGAGGGAATCCCCACTGCCAGAGGGCCACAGAGCCACAGGCAAAGCAAAACGATGCGCACCAGAAGGCACTGGGAGCTAGCTGTGTGCTGAAAAAATATGTGCTCTTTGAACTGCGAATCTTTTCAGCACATATAGTTGACCACTCAAAATTCGTATACTCAAATTTCATATGAATTTTTCCAATCTGTCAAATTATCACCTTGACTAAAGAAATTTACAGTTGAACACTCAAATTTTGAATTATATTCGAGCACATATGTGATATGTCTGCTTCTATTCATTCTTATTTCTGTCCAATAATGGCTCGTGACAAGAAGATGAGTGCACTTTGTAAAAACTATTTTCGTAATTTCAATCTAATATGGTCTAGGTTTGATGAGTTCTGAGTTTTTTAGGAGAAAAAGGTTGTATAACACATAATTTAGCAGCAATGAGATGTCTATTGAGTGATGAGCAGTCCCAGTACTTTAAGAGTTGTTTGATATTCAATTTGGAACGTATGTTTAGTTTTGAGTAAATGACAAAAAACTACCTCAAGTATTGGTGTCACGACACTTTCATACCTCATTTTTTAAAGTTGACAATGTCATACCTCATCTTACGAATTTGTGCCAATGTTATACCTTCCGTTAATTGGCCGTGAATTTTTCAGTTAAATGCTGACGTGGCTTGATCGGGGACCCACTTTTTATTAAAAAATTAATAAAAATTATTAAAAACTAAAAAAAAATCATATAATATTTTTTAAATATTAAAATAATAAAGAAAAGTAAAAAAAAAAAAAAACAAACTGATTCATCCCGTTCCACCCCCCTTTCTTTCTTCTCTCTCTTCTCCCCCATTTCTTCTTCCCCTTTCTAGAAACCCAGAAAACAGAAGAACAAAAAAAAAAGAAAAAAAAAACAAATGCATTTTGTCTTCCCCCCTCCCCCCTCTTCTCCCCCTCTCACCCCTTCTTCTTCCCCCTTCTGCAACCGAGAAAAAAGAAAAAGAAAAACAAACACCCAGATCCCCGATTCTAAGAGTGGAGAACTAGGCGCGGAGAAAGGGGGGAATGGGTGTGGAGGGAAGAGTGTGGGTGCGGGGAGAAGAGGGGGTGGGGAGGGGGGAAGACAAAATGCATTTGTTTTTTTTTATTTTTTTTTTGTTCTTCTGTTTTCTGGATTTCCAGAAAGGGGAAGAAGAAATGGGGGAGAAGAGAGAGAAGAAAGAAAGGGGGAACGGGACGATCAGTTTTTTTTTTTAACTTTTCTTTATTATTTTAATATTTAAAAAACATTATATGATTTTTTTAGTTTTTAATAATTTTTTAATAATTTTTTATCAAGCCACGTCAGCATTTAACTGAAAAATTCACGGCCAATTAACGGAAGGTATAACATTGGCACAAATTCGTAAGATGAGGTATGACATTGTCAATTTTAAAAGATGAGGTATGAAAGTGTCGTGACACCAATACTTGAGGTAGTTTTTTGTTATTTACTCTATTTTAATATTTAAAAAATATTATATGATTTTTTTTAGTTTTTAATAATTTTTTATTAATTTTTTAATTAAAAGTGGGTCCCCGATCAAGCCACGTCAGCATTTAACTGAAAAATTCACGGCCAATTAACGGAAGGTATAACATTGGCACAATTTCGTAAGATGAGGTATGACATTGTCAACTTTAAAAAATGAGGTATGAAAGTGTCGTAACACCAATAGTTGAGGTAATTTTTTGTAATTTACCCTATAATTTTTTATTTTAATTAAATAAAATTTTTGTTAAATTAGAAGAGCTAACAGAGTTTAAACCCACGTCCTTGCAGAGAGTCACTTCTGTTTATATGGGTAAGTGCGTACACAATTGAAAACGACAAAAGGAATACCATTTATGCAATTTTCTCCAAAAATAAAAGAGGATAAAATGAAAAGAAGTGTATGAGAGCCTAATTTATTGCTCTCAACAAACACATGAAGCCACAGACTGACATACGTTACCTCAGATTAAACCCCCATCCCTTCAAGAAATTAGACAGATCTTTTCCCCTAGCTTAATTAGGTAGTTGAGAAGATTGGTCTGTATTTTTATGGAGCTAAAACAGGTTTAGGTACACCACTAATTATTGGATTAAATTCATATTAAATATCTCTGCCCCCACTAATCCACCCCATCTATATATTTGTCTTCACTTCTCATTACATCCTTCATCACCCCAATCATCCTCCAAAACCCCATTAAAGTTTTCAACTTTGAGCTTTCACACCCTAAAAAAAAAAAACCCTAATCAGTTTCTTATGCTTCTTCTCGCCTAAAGTTATGAACTTTACCACCGTCACCGCCACCATCCAAACCCCAGATACGGACACCGAACCGCCCTCGCCGTCGGACCCCAAATCCAACTTCTTCAGCAGCAGGTCCATATCCTTCACCAACGGCGCGTTCCAGCCTCAGTCGACGCCAACAATGGTGGTTGCCTACAAAGAATGTCTCAAGAACCACGCTGCCAGCTTAGGCGGCCACGCAGTCGACGGTTGCGGCGAGTTCATGCCTTCCCCCTCCTCCAACCCAGCTGACCCGACCTCGCTAAAATGCGCCGCTTGTGGCTGTCACCGCAACTTCCACCGCCGTGACCAGTACAGACCCAAAAGTAATGTTATTCGCAACCCCCACCGCCTGCTACCGGCGCCGAAAACAGCTCACTACAACCACAGCTCAAGCCCCAGCCCGAGCTCGAGCCCCAACCCAACTTTGAGCCCGCAGTCTCCGCCGCCAGTCTCCCACTTGCCCCCCTCCTATTTCGCTTCCCCGCCGCAAATGCTGCTCGCTCTCAGTTCCGGCTTCTCTGGGCCGTCTGATGAGCACCCCCACCAGCACCAACTCAATCCGACGGCTGTGAAGAAAACGGAGAAGTACCCAGGTGAGAAAAAGAGATCCAGAACAAGGTTCAGCCAAGAGCAGAAGGAAAAGATGTCGTCTTTTGCCGAGAAAGTGGGGTGGAGATTGCAAAAGAGCGAAGAAAGACTGGTGGAGGATTTCTGCAGCGAGGTGGGGATTAGGAGGGGAGTTTTCAAGGTTTGGATGCACAATAACAAGCACGGTCGGAGGAGATTGGAGAGATCGGGCGGCGGAAACGGCAGCTTAGGCGGCGGTGGGAATATGAACAAAAATGTCAGTGAGGTCAACGGTGATGCTGAAAGACTTGGTTTTGACTCCATGAATGGTCACATCGCCGGCTACAATGTCAATGCCAACCCCCTGAACGAAGGCAGCAGAGCAAGTTTTCACCTTTCCACCAATGGGTCGTCGTCTTCGTCGTGAACCAGAGAGAAAGATGGAAGCTTTTGGGAGATATTAAAGTTAATTAATCACGCTTATTAGTATAAACATCTCTTGTTAATTCGCTAGCTTGTTCGTTAATTAATGGCTACCGAGTACTGACTGATCTGCTACTGTTTTGGCGAGGTCGAGAGGAAGGGATTAGAGAGGATAACGATTAAAGAGAAAGTTAATCATATGTTTAGCTGAAAGATATTATTCTTAATGCAAAGTTAATTAGTCGATGTTTTTAGCTTTCCATTAGTAATATAAAGTTGCTTTCTTATGCAGACATGTTTGTTTGTTTTCTAGCTGCTGATTAGTCTTTTTCCTTGTGGTTTAACGATTATAATATTTGATATTTCCATTTTTGGGTGGCATGAACATCCTTTGGGAATTTCGTGTTTCGTATTTTAAATTCCCTTTAAATGTTTAATATTATCCATTTAGCTTAAAGGCAAAGCCTTCCCCATGCTTGTTTGTCTTAAATTATAGGGCACTCGTATTCCTAATTTTATTCAATTAATTTTTAACTTGAATAATATTTAGTTATTTAAAGGATGAGTGAGAGTTCTTCCAAAATAAAATTGCTTGTTGATGATTTATAAAACTTCGCGTTTGTAATGAAAATAGTTTATATTATAAGACACTCTATAAAGATCGTCTTTGTTAAAAATTAACTAAAATTAAATTTGTTTAGTCATCGAAGTGTATAAAAATAGATAATGAAATTAGTAAAAGTATTATGAACCTACTATGTATTTGCTATAATAGATTAATTAAATGACCTTAGATTTAATTTATTTTTTACAAAAATGATCTTTTACAATATGATCATAATATAAACGGTTCTGAATCATAAACATAAAGCTTTATGATTTGAACATGAAGAGTTTTGAGTAGGAATTCCTACTCATCTTTTAGTAGTTAAGCATGCTTCAATCATATTGTATTATACTACTATTGGTATGATAGGTCATGTTATTCGTATCTTGATACTATTGTTAGGAAAAGGATCTTCGCCGGATCCTTTTCTTGGGGATTTTAGAAATCGTATAATTATGTTCGTTCATCGTATATCGTGCAATTAGTTTTCATTATGTACTATTTATATTTAATTTAAATTTAAAATGATTTCTAATCGCACGATGTACAATGAACAGACATGATTACACGATTCCTTGAGATTTCCATAAAAAGGATCCCGCGAGGATAGAACCTCCAAATCATTCAGCACAAATTTAAGTAGGAGATAAAAAAAAGATTAGTGGTAATTAATTTTCATGAGATAGGGCATAAGATTATCAGGTCGAGATCTAGAACCGAGTCCCCGTGACTCTTTAAATAGAGATAGATTTGGGACCAGCAAACAAAAATTAATAATCTCCTTCATCAAACTTGTTCTTTGGCCTTATAATATTTAATGCTTCCTTTCTGACATCACCAAATCCACCATTTCCATACTTATTATCCTCACTTCTGTGTCAAAATTGTGCATGGTCCTTTCATTTTCTTAGCCTTCCCTTCACATTTCACTCAATCACTGAGAAAGGAAAGACCCCGTGTATAGAACGGGTCCACTGTTTTAAATTACGTTCTTAGTAACGTTATGTCAAGAAAAACTTATTACACATGAATCTGCATATCTAATTTTAAATGCGACTGTAGCAATATGTATGTACTAAAATAAAGGAAGATCACATCAAAGTTAAGATCAAAGTTAAGATACATCTCAATAGAAATGAATATAAATAAGCGACACACTGCTCTAATCAAGTAACGTAACGTGCTTTGCTTTGCCACGATGTTTGGACTTCAAAACGAGGAAAATGATAAACTACAGACGCCGGGATTAGGTATGAAGTTTGAACCCATAAGGTACGCGTGTAAAAGATGTGTTGTCATGCTGTGCATGCAGTTGTCTAATTTAGAATGCTAAAGATGATTGCCTAGGCTTTTAAGGCAAGCCAAGCAGGAGAGGGGTTCGGCTTAGTCCAAAAACTATTAATTAAAATTAGGGTTTAGGTGATGGAAGCGGTGCCCAGTAGCCTGTACAAACGCCACCTTTCCTTGTTTGATTGGTTGCTTAAAACGGCAAGAATTGCTATATAAATTATAATGAACGATGGTGATGATGACACGTCTCTCTCTGAGATTCTCCTAATCCAATTTTGTTGCAATCGATTTGATCCACCGCCCTATTTGTACACACGTGTCAAGAATCAAAGGTTAAGTCCTTGTTCTTTATTCTTCCTTACTTTATTTGGGACTTGGATCTCTTCATATTTTAATTTGGTTTTTTAACTGATTTTGTTGATCATGAATTATTTGTTAGGCAACAAATAAAAAAGAAAGAAGCAATGCTTTTGACATTCTTGGTTGGTTTGTTTGACAAATATGTGAGGGCTTATTGGGACAAATTTGGGGCCCAAATCTTTACAAATGGAAGACCGAAATTGTTTGTGAAATGTCACTTAGAGTGGCAGATAACGTCAATAAAAAAGTAATGATGTCTCTTCTCAAAAAAAAAAAAAAAAAAGTAATGATGTCTATACACTCTAGTATGAGTTTAATTTTCATCAAATTTTTAAACAACTTACAATTTAACTCATTAACTTCATCGTTATTAAAAAAAAATACTGTTCTATAATGAAATCAGTTTTAAGTGGCAAATCAAATAAGGACAAGCGAAGAGTATTGTCACAACTGGCCTTTTTTGCTATTTATATTGTTCCAAAGTTTCTGGAAACGCTTTCAGGCGTGTTTTACAACATACTTATAACTTATCATCTACTAAAATCTCGTTGTAACATAATGTACTACGTGATAGTGTTCTATTACAAGTGGAGTATGTTTGTTCCCAATTATCCCATATAAAAATATAGCATACTTAGTAGGTTTGGTGCTGAGGTACTTTAAAAAAAATTGGGTATAAAAAAAAGCTGCGAGCTTTATTGTGTTTGGTAAACATTCAACTTCAGTTTTTTTTCATAGTTTTGGATGAAAAAAACTAAAAGTTCAAAGCAGTAGAAGTTAGCTTTGAAAAACTGGCTTTTTCTGCTTCCACAGCTTATGCGCAAACCTAATTTGCAAGAGGCGCTAAGCCCTTTAATGAAACTTTCAAACACCCAAAATGACCTTAAACAATTAAATAATTACACATAATACCAACTAGAAAACGTCGCCGAGTTCAATTAGGAGGTCGTCATCGTCAATCCCACCACAACACCGTTCACTCCCAGTTTCAATAATCACCATTATTGACCTTGAATTCCATACCATAGGACGTTGTTTCTGCCTCTGTCCTTCCTCCCATCCCTTGTTGGTCCTTTCTCACTCCCATGCCAACAAAACCGCACCGAGAAATACCACCATCTTTTCTGGCGAGGGCTAGATTCAATTTTGGCACTGCAGATTTGCCCAGATTTCTCAAATTGCACCACTTACAAGTGACTTATCTTCGTATTTTTGCAAATTAGGAGAGCCCAAATTGCCCAGACGGACACCAAAACTCAATTATTCCAAATACCCAAAATTAAATACATGTCGTATGATCAAATTCACACTATACAATTTCAAAAAGAAAAAATGATTAGTCCCGAAAGAAGAAAGAAACCAGCATCCTAGAGCTTTGGCCCTACCCGATGTAAATAATGAACTCCTCAAGTAGCTAGACCATGTATGTACTGCAAATCAGATGACAGGTGAGAGAGATTGAGGAACCGAGCCAAAAATAAAAAAGAAGAAAATGTAGCAAAAAAAATAAAAATTGAGAAAATTGGGGTTGTGGGGGAGACTTATTGAGAGATGTTTTTGGTATTTGGAAAGTCTGGTTTAGTAGTGGGGTAGTGGGAGAGACTACTCAGATGGAGAAAATTAAATTAATGGCACATCTAATATTATACATTTTTTTGTCATTTCACACAGTCACAACTGTTTTACATAAAAAGTTTACCAAACTCTATAATACTGATTTTTTTTTTCATAAACACTTTTACAAAAAAGTTTACTAAACATTATTCTGCTTATTCTCACAACACAACAGAAACAATTTTTTTTTTCAAAATACAGTAATGCCAAACCAGCTCTTAAGGTGGTCCCTCTCAAGGACTCCTCTCTTTAGAAGACCGTTTTCAAAGGTCAGGTCCTGTCGATGAGCTCTCAAGTATGTCAAAAACTAGCATCCATGCGTGAAATAAAATGGCCTGTCATGTTAACATAGAAAAAAACAACATGGGGACAAAAATGAGGGCTCTACTTGAACCTTCCTACGAACAAAATTTATACTCTCTAGCTTTCGTGGCACCAAAACCAACGGCTCTCTTTTGAGTTTTGACAAGTTTAGCACTCTTTATGTCAATCTTAATGCAACTTGAGCAACGAATAAATCACGCTCAATTCTTCCTTCTTAGTGCTTTTTGAACTTCTTCACCACACAATTTCCACTTCTTTGTATTTCTTCAAGCTTTCTCTCCTTCTGCAATTTGATACGTAAATAATGATTATAACTCTTTGTAGGGACAACAGTTAACGCCTATTCATTTAACTTGCATATACGATCAAATATTTAAGTGTGGATGAAAAATATGTTATCAGATATTTAGAGTTTTTCACAGCTACACTCAATTTTAGATATTCTTCATTTGAGGAAAACAATAAAAGATAATGTAAAGTTGGGTATAAACAAAATACGCAGTCAAGAAATTGGCCGGATGTGGCCATCATTATCAAGAAATTAGAATGTCATTATATACTTAATAATAATCATAAATTTAGAATGTACTTGTCTAACCAATTCATAATTCACACGCATGTAAAGATGAGACATCAACATTTGAACCTAGACTCATACCATCCCATTACACAAGTTCGATTGGTTCAAAAATATAATTTTAATCCAACGAATGTGATTTATTTGTTTCTTTTGACCATCAACTCTATATAGAATCAAATTTAGTTCATATCTAAAAACATGAAGACCGTATATGCCCCCAGACAAAATTATACCTTGTAGTGCAACTTGTTATTATAATGATTTTGACACAAATGATATTTTACTGAAAAAGAGATTCGAACTTAATTCAAAATAGAAAAACGCTATTATAGCTAACTTGACTACGATTAGGGAGACTGTTACAATGATTTAAGTGGCCTAACATCTGCAAGGGTTTTGGGGGCCTAACTAGTCCAATACATTACCACGGTGGGCCTAACCAGCAGTTCCTTTTTTTATTAAAACGACATCGTATCAAATCATCGGTGGCAATGAAGCAAAGATCTAATTACAACCCTCCGATCTTATGCAACTCCATTAAATAATTGTTCATATAAAGTCCTTCATCTTGGACAAAACCCTAGACCGAGTGACAGCTGAAACTCGATTGCAAAAATGGTGCAGCGTCTCACATATCGCACCCGGCACAGCTACGCCACCAAATCCAACCAGCACAGGATCGTCAAAACCCCTGGTAAGCTAAATATTACTGCTCTTAAACCCTAATTCTGTTTGCTTCATTTCTGGGTCAAATTTGTGTTCATTAGCATATGAAATGTTGGATTAAGATGGTTTTTTGAGATTAAGATTGTATTTTGATTTGTGGGTTTTGTTTAATTTGTGTTAATTGAAGTTCTGGTGCTGTTATTGATGATTGTTTTGGGTGTTACAGGAGGGAAGCTAGTGTATCAGACCACTAAGAAGAGGGCAAGTGGGCCCAAGTGCCCTGTAACCGGCAAGAGGATTCAAGGGGTATGTATTTAGCCTTATTTAAATTCGAAATGTTGTGTTTGTTTTCACATTTTGTGTTGATTCAATAGGATTTCGTTGTTAGTTTCGTATCCGTAGTATTTTTGTGGGTTCCCAGTGTTTTGTATTTGCAAATGAATGAAAGTTTAATTCTTTTACTTAGCGATATGCTGCAACGATAATGCCAGTTATTGGTAGGTTATGCATTAGAGTTGGAGCTACTATATATGAAACTGTTGATCTACCCTCGTGTAATTGGATTCATATA
Source organism: Crataegus laevigata (assembly GCA_963580275.1). NCBI lineage: Eukaryota > Viridiplantae > Streptophyta > Magnoliopsida > Rosales > Rosaceae > Crataegus > Crataegus laevigata. Next base: position 4,951,450 of record OY756940.1, read on the forward strand.
ATTTGTGCTAGAATTATCAATATCATGCCCAGTTCACCATTGTGTGTGGAGATGCAACTGTTCAAGTTATCGTGAATTTAACCTTTTCTCGAAGCTCGAAGTAATAAGTACCCTTGAACTTATACATTCTGTTTGCAAAACAATATTGTGCGTAATGATTGCGTTGTCCAGTTACTTTAAGTTTGTTCTGAGTGGCGATACATTGTTGTCAATTGTTTGTAGATTCCTCACTTGAGGCCTACTGAGTATAAGAGGTCCAGATTATCTAGGAATCGGAGGACTGTTAACCGAGCTTATGGAGGTGTATTGTCTGGAGGTGCTGTCAAAGAAAGGTCCGTGTATTGATTTCATTACGACATTTTCTTCTTCTTTGCATGTTATGTTGCACCGATGGGATTTAGACAAGTTGCTTTCTATTGGTTTGCAGGATCATCAGGGCCTTTCTGGTGGAGGAACAGAAGATTGTGAAAAAGGTGTTGAAGATCCAGAAGGCAAAGGAAAAACAAGCTTCAAAGACCAAGTGAAACTCTACTTAGTTTTAAGTAGCTTCAGACTACGCTGATTTTGGCTTATGGTGAGCTATGGGAACTAATTCGAGGTGTTCCAATTTGTACTTTGACATTTTGTTGTGGATGATTTAACTTATGATGTTAAGTACTTCATTTCCTTCAGAAATCCATCCTGCCCTGGAATTTCATGTTTTGCATTTCAGTGGTAACATATACGCTTTTGAATTATTTGTGTAGTGTCAGATTAGTAGCTTTATTTGCGACTGTAGTTATGTCACGGCTTTTACATGTTTCTGCTTGTGAATGGTGGGAACCCTACATGTTTCATCTTGCCACAGGGGACATAGAGTGCAATTTTTCAAGTAAAACAGTAAATGACCATCTAGCTTCTGTCTTTCCCTTTGGTCCCCATAACAGCATTCCCGGTATGATTTGATCAGTATCAGAATCACTTGTTTGTAGTTAGCAATTAGGATTCAGAGTGACGAAATTTCTCTGTGCAGCATGTCCCGTCTTTTTTTTTTTAAAGCGAGGCTTTCTTAATTCCTACAGTTCCCAACTGTTTGAAGTGATTAAATATGACTCATAAGTATGACAGATCATGATCATGCAGTAAAAAAGAGCAGGAACCCTTTTTCATCAGTGTACTCGAGGATGACGGAGTGACTAGGTGATCACGGTGATCGGGTTGCTTTCATGAATAAGAACAGGAACCCTTTTTTTTTTTTTTTTGGAAACACAGGAACCCTTTTGTGGACAGAAAGTTTCAAAATTTGTTAGGTGCTAGTCAGACGGCGGGTAGGGGCCTAGCACCTAGCCGGATTTATGTAAATTTATTATATATCTTGTAAATAAGTGTTTATTTACACCTAAAAAAATATACTTGTATGGATAGTAAAATAATGATAAAATGTAAATTATGTACATCATTTCCATAAGTATACCACCATGAAACCAAAAAAAAAAAAAAAAACAATTAATAAAAAATATTTAAACAAAAACCACTAGGACCGCCTCGCTCTCTGCCTAGCCCGCCTAGCTTCCAGCCGATTTTTCCAAACGCCTTGCCCAAAATCAAAACGGAGATGTACTGCCTAGCGCCTAGGCCGATTTTTAGAACAATGTGTGGTCATGCTTGTAGGATAGCAGCAGCTCTCTCTCGCTCTCTCTCTCTCTCTCTCTCTCTCTCTCTCTCTCTCTCTCTCTCGCAACTTGGAAGAGTTTTAGAAAATTTTGGTCTTTTTAAGGTTTTGAATGATACAATTGGATAAAAAGGTTACCCTGAATTTGTTTTGGTAAAATTCTCTTGGATATAGACTGATATCTAAATAGGCCTATCTCAGCTTCACATTTGGCTCTCTCCATATTCTAACGACTTTCATGAATATTTCGGCTCCGGATCCAATTGAAAGTACCTACTCCTTTGGTTCTTGTTTCCCCCATGTACCAAAAAGGTAATTGCTTCGACTGTTTTTCACAAAGAATAGGATTATTTACGTTAAACTACGAGAAGGGAAATTCGAATACTGGATCTCAAATGCAGAGACAAATACTCTTAATCAACTGAGTTACAAGCCACTTATAAACTTTCTCGTTAATTATCTCGCCTATGTTCATTGCAAATCCTAATCCAATTTTTTGTTTTTGGGTCCAAATATGATCCAATGCTTAGTACATATATAAAGCTTTCATCCAACATCCACGTTTTTGTTTTGAACACAAAAAAACAAAACATGTTGATTAATGTTTTTAGGTCTCTCGAGTCTGAGGACATGACTTAGTTAATTTGATAGAGGACCCCAAACATTTCAAACCTGATCAGCGTTCTATTTCCTTAATCATACACTTTGGAGTTTAATTAGCAAAAAGAATTCTACAAACACGAAACTTAATTAAATAATGAGCTATAGCCTATAGCTGGCACAAACTAAAAAGCTAAGAAACATTAGTAATTGTGCAATGTTTCTAATTATGTGACAAGTTTAAGTATAGCATCTGGTTGTGGACATTTCAGTCGGACATGGCGAAGACTCCCACGTCAAACTCGACTTCCATGCATCCCCTCCTCCTACATCCATAGGCAAAGGCAAACTACTCATCAATGGAAACCCAATATTTGATCTCGCACTAGTCTCCCACTGACGATCGTCTCTTTCTTCTGTCACGTTCGAGTTCACATTTTGAATGTTTTTTATCAACCCAGATATGTTGTCATAAACATTGCCAAGGTTATTATTACTTCCTTGCATGACCTCCTGATGATGCGGCAATGCCATCGACGAAAAGCCTCCACTAGTAGTACTAAAGTCAAAATTAGTACTCTCTGCAGAGGCGCCCTTGACGTTGTTGCTGCCATTGTAATCTCCAAGCATCGAGGATGACATGTTTAACAACAACGAGGACACATCCGCTGTGCATTTTGCCGCTGATTGTCCGGATGAAGTTTCTAGAGGTGATGGAAATGTGAAGCTAGGGTTAGAAAAGTACTCTGATGATCCACTGGGAAAATTGGAGGAAATGGGAAAGTACTGATAGGGTAGTTTGACATTGCAACCCATCATCAGGGGGTTTACGGGTTTGTATGAGTTGGGATAAATATCCAGAGGGGATATATTGCTTGTTGTGGATGAGATTTGTATGTCATAGTTGTTGCCAGAGAAGTCGGTCTTTGATGTCAGTATTGACGTGCTCTCTGAAGTAAACTCATGATGTTGATGAGTTGTATTGTGTGCACCTTTGGAGCCTAACATATGATCACCAAATGTGTTTGTTTCAGGCAAGGTAGACACCCAAGAGTGATGAGAAAGGGCCCTTTGGTGAGCATTAGTTGAATTTGTTTTCTTAAATATCCTGCATATTGCCCATGAATCCTGCAACGTATATATATAAATATTAGCATCGGAAATGTTTTTGTCAACTAATCTCACAAGTTTGACAGCAGATTGATAGTTTAACAATATAACAATTAGATATTATGTGAAAATAGCGATGCATATATAGAAAAATAGTTTTTTTTTTTTTTTGCATACATTTGCAGGAATAGTTTTGTCCATTAACGATGATGATCTCTTTGGTGGGAGTGAATCCGCGAGAGAAGGTAAACGAAACTCATGCATCATCCAGTCGGTTTTGACCCCTTTGGCAGCTCTACCCTTGTAGAAAACAAGAGACTTCTTCAACCCAATACACTTGGAGGAACTACATGCACCTTCGGATGAATAGATGGGACGGTCGGTTCCTGTTGCTTTCCAGAACCCGGCTCCGGTAACCCTGTTAGGCCTTGTGCTGTTTCTGTATTTTCTGTCCCTTGGACAGTAGAAATACCACTCCTTCTCCCCAGAAGCTGCCAACTCTACACACATCATGCAAAATAGTTCGTTAAAAAGTTTATAGCTAAGCTGTTCAAAACGGATGCAACTAAAGCCCTTGTATATTTTGAACAAATTAGGAAGTGAAACCCTAACCTTAAAACACAGATTACATACACACAAACATATATAACAGATATTAGGTTCAAAACTTCTATGTAACAGTGGTAAAAACATAGTGGGCATATCAAAGAACACATAAGAGAGAAAAAGCTGCCATATAATATTACTCAGAGATGGAAGTTCTTTTAGTCATGCATGAATATGTAAGATTATGTTTTGAAAATTTACTTGGAAGATCCCAGGGGTCAAATTTATAGATGTCGAGTTGCTTGATGAGCTCAATAGAGAGGGGCCTCTGCTGAACCTTCCTCTTGAGATAAAACCCCACCAGCTCCTCATCAGTTGGATGAAAACGAAACCCTGGCAGCATCACTTCATCCATTTTTTCTCCTCCAATTTTATCACTTCTCTCATCCATTTTTTTCTACAAAACCCTAAAGTACTGGTAGGTATATACTGCTTCTCAATAACTATTTAAAGTTACCCAACAGTGGGAAACTGAAGAAATTAATGTTAATGTTAATTACAGTGCTCCTGTGTGCATATATAATTAACACCCGAATATGCCTGAAACTGCAGTAAGACCCAAACCCTAGCTGTAGCTAGAAAAGATGAACACACAGAACGAGAACGAAGAAGAAGAAGTGAAGAGGTGGAGTGAAAGCAACGAGTTTAAGATGGCGGTGAGGGTTTGGAGTTAATTTGTAGGGAAAATATATGCTTCCTGAGGAGGGTTCTGCCTCCGAAGGATCAGCCGCCTTTTCTGGTGACTTAATATATATGAGTCTGTGTGTTTTGCGAAGATCACGTTGGCTACTTCACACTCTCAGACAGTAGTACAGATTGAAATTAATTAGAAGGGAACTCTTAAATATTGAAATCAAAATCAAATTAAAATTACACCTACCAAGAAAAAAATTAAAGCTGAAGTCAAGAAAATAGATTTCCACAAGAAGACCCTTAATTCTAACTTGGACCTTAATGAACCCAATTTAAGGTTTTGTTTATTAATCCAAGTATTGGAATCTCAAGGAAACCCACCACTATCAGCACCAGCTTATAGGGATTATGAAACCTTTTTTATTAATTAATATTTCTCAAATATATATAATTTTTAATACAAATGTTTTCTTCATAATTCGTCTAAACTACGGAAATGAGCATTCGAAATTCAATATAGGAATGAGCACACTGCTATAGAGAACTTGACTAGCCCTGATCTTCACCTCAACTATTAGAACGATAGATTTGAACTTGAAAAAACACACTAGTCTGACCAACTTAATTAAGTTTAATCTACAAAGATTGTGTATTAGTAATAAATAATTAAGTTTTTGTCTATCCACTCCAAATCAAGACAAAGAAAACTTCCAAGCAAGTACTAGTTTTTAAATTTTGAGGTGTTTGAATTGGTGTTTGGAAACGTGGACCTGAGCCAACCTCCAAGACAAAGCTCAAACAATATCAATATTTTAGAACTTGAATTCCTATGAGAGGACTTATTAGGATCCCATAATTATAATTAAGTGATATTATATTAGTTTCTCAGAATCCGAAATTCACGTTTCTATTCCATTCCCAGAGCTTCTATTCCACTGACTTTGTCAGGTTCAATAGGTTTAATAACTTTAGCGTCATCATCTCACTCAACTGCATGTTAATCAGCTGGCTATTACCCTCCAAATCTAGCCAATATGGACCACTTGCCCTGGATAGAATACACAATACAGGTTACGTTTTACATGTAGATATGGTGAAAATTATGTGTTTGACCTTTCAGGAGAATCGTTCCACCTATCTTTCAGAAACTGATTAGAGTCAGAGGCTCAATTAAGTTATTAATTAGTATTTACTCATGTTATCTGGAAATTTCAAATTAATTACCATAGTTTTTACAGGTAGTAGGAAAGCTAACCCTCAATGATTTTGTTGATGGTTATCTGTTAAATATACAACTTCGTGCCCGTGTTCCCCTCAATTTTTTCTTTTCTAATTTTCTGTACTGTAATGCATGTTTAAGTTTGTGTCACTATAGTTATATAACTTCATGATTATATATGATGAAAACTATAGAAAAGTAGATTTCAACCCAATTGCATTAGAATATTTTAGGAAAAACCGACACATCTTTTGACTATTTTTTTCATGTTAAAAAACATATCATCTTGTGATAATAAGGTCAATTAATAGCTTAGAGTTCTCATTTAAAATTTTGTTTTATGCCTACTTTACCCTCTACAGTTTTTCTATGTCAACAATACTTTTCTAATTTAATGTTATTTATGTGGTACTAATTGATTTTTAGCTTAAAAATCAATAGATTGAAGTCTTATATATTAGTAATGTGAATTGGTTTGATACCCAATGTGTAGGTATGTGGATGAGGTTGATACTAAAAGTATATGTAATGTGGATATATAGGTTTTGATACCTATCGTGGAGTTGGTGTAGATAGGATTTGCTTACCTAGTGATGAGGATTCAATTGACTATGCATACTAAGTGTCCATGTGTTGATTGTATTTGGATTTTTTAAAGAGACATTTTATATGCCTCAACAATAGGTTTTATTACCGCCCTTTTTTTTCTTTCTACAAACGATAGGACAATCTACATTAAATTATAGGGAAGGTTTTCGAACATGGAACTTCCGGTGTAAGGGCGAATGCTCTTAACCAACTGAGTTACAAACACTTGCAATAGATCTTATGGCTATATATGATGAAAATAGAAGTTATACTTTTTTTTTTTGTCAAATGATGGATTTTGTTAGATTAATCACCAACAAGGTTTAAACCCAAGCCGTCGTGCAAGGGCTTAACACCTTTCCACCATTGTGGTAAATGGCTACTTGCGAAAAATACAAACAAATTATACAACTGCATGATTAAGTGACTGAAAAAAAAAATTGTCACATTCAAGTTCTGTTATTAGTGTAATTGGCCACCTTGTTTATTATTTCACAATGTCATTTTTTAAGAGAAATGCTAAGGAGACTCTCTTAAAAGTGAGACTCTCTTTACAACCTCATAGTTTAACGCAAATTTTTATGTCAACATTATAAAATATTTTGTAAAAAATATGAGGTGGCAGAGAATCTATGAAAAATCCCACTTATGAGAGTCTCCTTAACTTTTTTTTTTCTGAACTTCATCACAAAGTCAAAACTAAATGTCACTAGACCAGTTGCAATGAATATTAACTTTCTAAGTATTTCATGAAAATCATATCTTATGATTGCTTGTTGTGTCGTAATAAGTATATGTGGGTGGGGAAAGAGAGCTATGGGGGTTTTAACGTACATTTAAGTCTTTTAAGATGAGTTAAAATTTCTCTGATTTTGTAGACTTTGGAAAAACCAAGTTTGGGATTCCTCAATTCCTTGCCTTTCGCAAAACCAAAAAGGTTTCATTTTTCCAACAACAATGAATAAGTTAAATTACAATTTAAAATCCACGCATTCTTCATTTGGTTAATGGATAATGCTAGGAGATCAAAATGTAAAATTAAAATTTATAAACTAAATAATGTGTCATCAATATGAAATAAGCACCGGACCGTAGTACTAAGTGGCTTTAGGCTCTTTTTTTCAAACAAATATTAATTAGTTTCAAAGTCCAGTTGGTCATACGGTACTTGAGTTTGTAAGCAAATAAGGTCTACTGTGCTGTGCTGTGCTGGTTGGACATATAGCAACTAGCTAGTGAAGTACTGTAGTAATCAAGTATTTAATGGTGAAAAATTAGGGTTTTCACAGAGTCAAATGCCAAAACTTAGGGGCTCCAAAGTCAGTGAAACTCCCCAAATTTCTTACCCTCGGTTGGAACCCTTTTTGTCTGTTGATTGACCTAGAATTACTTCCCCAAGCGTGCAACCAAAGTCTTTTAAAAAAAGGGTCAAACTCTTCAACCCCAAGCTTCTGTACACCTCTTTCTACGTGAAACATTATTAACCCCACCCCACACCCTTCCATTTCAACCATTCATTAACTCTACCATGTATATTTGCAAAAGGCCAACCTAACACTACACTTAACAAGGTTTATGAATTTTACCAACCGCACTCACTTGCAAACAATTGCTGCCTAATATTTATTAACAAATTATTCACGATGAGCTTATAGTTGAAAATTGAAATGGTTAAGATTAAGAGGTTTATCCACGTTCTCGAAAAATTATGTGTTCAAATCTTCATTCTTTAATATTATCTGGGTTAGTAAATTACGTATCTCATAATTAAATTACTTAAATTCTAATCTTTGCCTAAGTTCTGTTAACCTGTGTTAGTTTGTTAACTGATGAAGGTGAATCGACCCTCTTACTTCGTTTAGGGGAAATAATAAGTAGTTAAACCAAAATTTCAGAACTAAGTATCTTATATTCCATCTTATACTCTACTTAAACTAATCTAAATCGAGAGGAATGATATTCAAATTCGAATAGATATGATGAACATATTCCCCCTTGCCAATGTAACAATTATTGCATAACCTTTTTCAATTTAGAGTAACATTATAGCACTAGAAATTCTTTACATAGTTATTTTACTTCATGTCGTGTCGCATGTATATTTTTATCACCAAACATATATCATAATATTTCTTTCTTTATTTTCTCTTTTGTTTGTACTTCTTCCTTGGAACTCAGTCAACAACCAAACCAAAAAAGAGAACTTAGTCAAATAAAAGTAATATACTATACGTATACGGTATACAAAAGCAATTACAGTACATTGTTTGGACGTTCTGTGTCTCCATTGTTAGAGCCGAAAGTAAGTTTAATGCCCCTAATACATATTAACTTATGCCTATTGATCTGGAACAAGCACCAAAAATATTAAAGATCCTGATTTTTGGCGACTTTTAAGCAAGCCTTGCAGGCCGTCTTCTAACTTTATGCACCCGTTGCAGCAATCCTCTGTGTCGATTACCATAAACGCAAAATATGCTCAACTACTATCCTATCAGGTTGTCTGCAACAGTTCCTTGATATCGTACCCTTGTAGCTGTCACATAAACAAGAAGATTGGTTTTAGCAATGAGAAAGAGTACTTGATGCTCACCCTTCAGCTTCGGAATTCGGACTCAACTATAACCATAACTTACATACTCCGAAATCTTGTTTACCTGAAGGAAGGTCAGAAGGAAGATCACTCCTGAGTTCCAGAGAGCATGTATTGTGATGGGAGTTACAAGGTTGCGAGTTTGGGCATACGACAATCCCAGAGCAGTGCCTATACAGACCGTAGAGTACATGAGATAAAATGTGTTCGATGAAACCTAAAGCACATTAATGTGCGTTGGAGGTGATGCACAAATTTGATTTGATTTCTTTGGTAGACATACTACCTAGCACAAACAGCTGGGGAAACTCTCCAGGAGTGAGATGTGCAAGTGCAAATACAGCTGCACTTATTACAATCGCCACTGGTGTAGGTACCCTGCAAAACAAAATTTTCAACGGCCGTAAGATACGCAGGAACAAACAGTTGACACCAACAAATGCATCTATACAAACAAGTGAAACCAAAGTTTTAAACCCATGCTCAGCCAATTCCCTGAAACCATATGTGAAAATTTTGTATGATTCTGCCATTCTCCTACATAAGTACCTCAAAGCAGTTTCTTCTACCATATGTATCTTAGCCTCTACACACCCTTGTTAGAATAAATATCCGATTCTGGTTGATTAATTCAGAAAAGTAGTTTTAGAAGTGAACCAAATCTCGTTGTCTGGATGGCAGCTTCCTAGTTAAACTAGCCTTTAATTTTCCAAAATTTATAACAAAATTCTATGGGTAGTAATTACCAGGAAAAGTTTAAAAACAATTGTAGGCAAGCTTAGGGGAAGAACTGTGCACGTTTACTAGAGAAATATAGTTAGAAATAATAAATCGTTTTAGGCATATTATGCAACCCTATTAAACAGAGAAAAAGGGAAACATACCATTTAGTCATAGAGACCATAAAAAACCCGCGAAACACAGTTTCTTCAAGAATTGGAGCCAAAACTCCAGTGATGCCTAGCAAGCAAGCAGTGCTGCAACCAACATTAACAACAGCTTAATCAACTTGCTTAATCCTCAAGTTCTAGTGATGAAAAAGAAAACACGTTATAAAGTACCTAATACCGGACGATCCAATCAGTGGAAGCAAACTAACTAGAGCGTCCTTCTGAAATCATGTTAAAATGAATAAAACATATAATCAAAAGATATGGTCCCTTACATAGTGAGATTGATAGATAATTTGCTTATTAATTTAATCCGAGTGTCTATTGCATCCCATAATGAGATAATGAGATAGTAAGATAAATTTGAATAATTCAAACCTCTCGTTCTGGGCTCTCCCCCCTCAACATGGACAATGCCGCCCCTGTCACTGCCATAGCAGCTATGGCACCAACAAAACCAATCCCTGCCCACAACAGCCATCCCTTCTGTAGATTGAAAGGTTCCTTCAAATCTGAAACGGTAATAGCTCAGTATCACTTTATCTGAAATGGTAAAAGCTAATTAACTCAATTGGCCACAGTCTAGATATAGGCTTTAACAAACCAGAATCTGGCAATGATGAGCTCTCAAATCTAAATTTCGCAACTATATGTTAATGGAAGAAATACAGATTACTATTCATTGCAACTCAACAAATCACACATTCTATATATAAGCTACAACAAGAGTTATCTCATTGAGACATTTACCAAAATAATGGTACAACGGGAACCCTTTGCCACCGCTTTGCATTGAAGCAATTGACAGTGAGCAGGGTGAACGACAATCCAACAAGAAGAAAATTTACGAGTGTGTTTGTGTTTTCGTTCTAGGATAAAGAAATAAATTGGAAAAATCAGTACCATAGCGATAAACATCTTCAGGCAGTGGTTGGTAAGTGTTGGCAACGGTATATAGAACAGCAAGGACAGCTGCAGTTGTAATACTAGCCAAACAATAACAACCCAATCAGACCATGTCGAAATTCGCTAAGCACGGTTATAAACACTGCAAAAGAGCTCCGACAAGTAGAATTACAATGCGTTTACGCATTACCCTTGATCAAGAAACAGTATCTCTGCCTTCTCATCCAAAGTCAAATCCTGAATTCGAATGCCTAAATACGGTATAGCTGCTGCCTCTACCAGTCCTGTCAAAACAAAACTGACTGGGACAAAAATTAATCTTTCTTCTTCTGAATTGTGATATATAATCCAGTATTGAATTAAGCACAATTACAGTAACATTAATAAGCTAATTAAACACTAAACCCACCTCAGTCCACAAGCAAGCGATGTTAACGACGCCGTTTGCCATTCCCAGGGCACATCCCACCGCTTCAAAATCCGCCGCTGCGATTCATTTTCCTGATAATTTCACCCAAAAATGATTACTATAAAGTTGAATCTCTTGGTTGAAGCTGAAAGCGAGTACCTTTTCTTGGAAATCGCCTTTGGGCTTTCCTCCGCCGCTGAAAAAGCAAATGTACGGCGGATTTCTGACGTTTCTGAGCCTTGAAAGCTGGGTCGATCGGCGCGGCGAGAAGCCGGGGGTGAAGCTTCTGCGGCCGTCGAGAAAAAGGGAGGGGATTTGGGTTTTGGAGGAAGTTGGCTTGGGTGAGTCTGAGAAGCAGGAGAAGGAAGATTGAGCTACAGATGTGAACAGCGTGCACACCATTGCTGGTTTTGATACTGTATTCGAACTTTTGAGCATGCAGAGAATTGCAGAGCAGCGGGAGAGACGACTGTTTGAGTTTGAGTTTGAGCAGAGGGATAAGGCTGGCCTGAGGTTTGCATAATTTCGTTTTTCACCCGTAATGTTTCTGAAATTGCATTGAGCTCCCTGTGAAGTGTGAACAAATTGCTTGGGCCGTTTGGCTGAACTATTTGATGGACTCCTTCTTTGTAGACTGGTATGACCAGGCCTAGGTGGGCTTTTTGGTATTTTGGGCCTCAGGCTGATAATCCGCTTGTGAAGGCTTTCACTCAGATGTTTTTGAAATTGACTTGTTTGATAAACATTTCAATTTAGATTTTCAATTTTCTATTTTTTGTTCGATTTGAGGGCAAATATAAAAGAGAAACAAGGGATACATGGTGGGAGAGATTTAGAAGAAATCAATAAGAAAATGGATGCAAATTGAATTTCGTCACATCTTAAACATAATACATGAAAATAAAACTCTAAAAAACCACGTGGTTATAAAACGGGTTATTAACTTCTCAGTTGTACAACTGCTATTTGATACTTCAAAAAAGTTATCTTATACTCACAGGCCTCTTACCAAGAAAGATCTTATTTTTCTAAAAAAAAATGGGGACACCTCTTGACTGTTGGATTTGACTTTAATGAAATCAATCCAACAATCAAGAGGGTGTCGCTATTTTTTTAGAAAAATGGGAATCTCTTTTTTGAAAGGATTCCCTCTTTGTCATTTTGTTTGCAAGTGACTAGTATATTAGGTTGATAAAATCATCCGCAAACCAAATGTACAAGTCGAGATGTAGTTTCATTGCTATAACTTTTATGTCTATACTTGTGATTCTTGTAGCTGGCTTGAGCTTAACCATATTTTTTTGTTTTTGAAAAAAAAAATAATATTGTAAACTATTCTAGTTTATGGTGAAAAGTCTGATTTTTTTTAATATAACAAACAATATTATCTATACTAAGTAGAAGGGGGCGAGATTAGCCTCACAATGAGTTACCAATAATGTGGTTAAATTCACTTTTGGTGAGAATCAAACTTATGAACTCTCACTTATAAATGAAAATTTTGAATTTAAATGCAATGAGCCGAACACTCTGCTTTATCAAGTGTCCTAACTCACGTTTGTCAGTATTAACATAAATTAATAAGCTATAATAACGCGCATATCTTCGCCTGTATATTTATATGGACTTGGATCCTCTCCGGATCCCCTCCATGGAGATCCCGGGGATCAAGCCACAAGGGCCGTTCATCAAAAATCGTGCGGCTAAAATAAAATGATTTTTATATTTTTAAAAATAAAGCAGTTTCGTTTTGCGTAGAAAACATTTAATTGTAACCGCACGATTTTTTATGAACGACCCATGTGGCTTGATCCATAAAATTCCCATTGAGGGGATCCGGAGAGGATCAAGTCCTTTTTATATAACCTCATGTTTTCTTTGTTGTCCGACCTAACATATGACCAAATGGGCCGCCATTTGTGATTAAGTGGTTCCAAGCCAACTTCCCCCAAATTTAATTTCTGATTATAAATTATTGGAATTTGGAATGGAAGCTGTTAAGTAGGATCCTCTGATCATACTTTAATTTAATTGATAATTCATGTGGAATTGGAATAATTCAGCAGCTTGACTCGATCTAAATCCGGCAAACTCTCTGACCGATTGGAAAACCAGGGAACAAAGTGAGTTGCGTTCATGTTCTTGAGTCAAAATAAAATATGCATAAAGTCGTATAGGGCAAATAAAATAATGAGATTAAATTTGTATTGGTAGGGGAATGGGGAAAGGGATCTTCTCCGGATCCCTTCCACCAAATTCATCAAACAATTCAAACTTTTGAAATTTGATACAACAACTAAAGTTATTATATGTTTTAAAGTGACCACCTGTTTGTAGTCGTTTGATCAAATTTGAAGAGCCCGAATTAGTTGATGGGGATAATTTGGTGGAAGAGATCCGGAGATGATTTCTTTTCCTGAAATGGGACATCATGGTCACCCACACAATCTCTAATCAATTTACAAAGCCAAAGTCCATTTAATATGCTCTTTTTTTTTTAACATGTACGATATTATTTACAGTATGTGTGGGAGAGCGAGTCAAGACACATAGTAAGCTAGCTATAATAATTTGGTCTGAATTCTTTTTTGACAAGAATCAAACCGAAGAAAAATATTAGACCGTAGTATAAAACGGCAGAAGCAATCCAATATTTACCAATTTTAGTAATTTTGAAAGGAGGTTTGAATTTATTAATGATGGTGTTGCTTGCCTCTTGCCGCCCTATCGGTATTTGATTCCTTTTTGTGTGCTGTATTTGTAATGATCCCATTGCCTCATTGCTAAACCCTACTAATCAATAAAATGTCATTTGTACATTGAGTTTTTTTTTTCTCACCATCCTTAGGTAGTAAAAGTAGGCTTATTGTTTTTCAATGATCATTTCAACTCCATTTCATGCTTACTTTACTCTCTGAAATAAAAAAAAATCGTCACTTCACACTCTAAAACTCAAGTTTCAATTTGAAGATATTCCTCCATTTGGTGAAAAGTTCGTCAAATATGCTGACATGCAAGTAATATTGCTGATGTGGCATAATCTTTGAATTAGCTTGAAAATATTTTGAATGGTTGTCAATGAAAGGAGGGGATATAGAGAAGAAAAATAGAAGGGCAGAGAATCATGATTATTTCGAATTAGGGAGATGATTTTAGCATACCATTCTCTATGTGCGAGATGATTTTAGCATACCACTCTCTATGTGCGCACCCTATGTTTGTTTCTGACAATTAAATCAAATAAAGTAAGAAAAAAAAATTCAAAACCAAACAAAAGGTGCAAATAATTTTTTGATTTGATCCTAAACCACACCTCATAATTTATCTATGTTCATGGGAATTCTCAAATATTAAGAAATTTTGCTTTTTCACTTTTCATTATACACAGTATACAATCGGCGACACTCAATGTTGAGATGGTCTAAATGATAAGTTGATCGATCGTGGTAGGCTTTAGTTTTAGGGAATATTTTTGGGTCAAACAAAATTCTATACATTGGAGCAATTTGAACGTCTATAGATCTAGTTTTTCAATGATGGTAAATTTAAATTTATGAAAGTCATGATTATTGAAATGGACTTTAATTATATAGGGTTGAAGCTGATAAATGTTATTGAATCAAACTTTGAAGAATGTAATAATGTATGAGAGTGGTGGTCTATGTTAGGTGATACGCCATATGCCAATAAGTCGTCTTTACCATCTCCTATGAGAATCTGAGTGTTGGGTGAGGATTTTGCCTAATCATTTTGATTTTTAACTTGTACATGAAAGTTGATCATTAATCAAGGAGTGCAACTTTGCTCGTGATGGTCAATCTCATTGATTATTATTAGATTAGTTTGATTTAATTGATTTAATATACAGATCTCAAAATTTAAACTAATTTAATTGAAATCAATAAAAGGATGAGCATCACCCTCAATCAGTGTTTAAAATATCGGTATTAGTAGAAATATGGATATGTAAATAGGATGAAATATCGACAGATATATCAAATATCGATATTGGTGGAAATATCGATATGCATATTTAAAATGAAACTTTAGGAATTGTCAAGCATTGGTTTGAACGTTATATATCGATTTTAGCCTAAACTTAAGAATTTATCTGATATGACGTGAAGTTTAGACTTCGCCGATTCATCCCATTTCCATATCTTTTTTCAATTTTTTTTTTATATTTTTCTATGGAAATATCAATCGTTTCGAACAAATTTTAAACTCTCCCACCAATTCAAGTATGAAAAAAATGCGCTCTTTAAAAAGTTGTTTTTATATCAAAAATACTATTTGTACCATTATTTATACTTTAAAAATAAAATTCATATATATTAGTGAATTCTACCTCTAATTAAAAAGAGAATACAAATACGATGTAGCACTTACTCTTTTACAAATACCAGAATTTCCGCTCCATCCAACGACCAAAAATCGTGGAGAACCCCCTAATCCCCAATCTTGCCATTTGTCTCTTCATCGTCGGGTATTGGAATCGCACCTTAATTGGCGCGTGGGTCCCAAGCACTGTCAAGCTCCAAACACTGTTTTTTGTTTGTTGGACTCCAAGCACTTCATAATCAAATAAAGTTTAATAAAATGTTTACCCAAAATATTGACGTTCTGTCATACTTCACTTAAAACATGAGTTATTTAGTATTATATTTATCTTTACTAATACATAAGTGATATGGTGGTGTGTTTAAATTTCTTTAATTAATTACTACATATTTTCTACACTCACAATGTTTGCCAGCTCGCTATATTTCATTAATTACTACATATTTTCTACACTCACAATGTTTGCCAGCTCGCTATATAATCAACTTAAATCAGTTAAATCCATCATGCAATGCATTTTCTTTCATTTTTTTTTGATAAACTAATAGATAATTGACTAAATAAACATCCTGCAAAGTTTTAATAAAAATTTCCAAGTTTTTTTTACAATTTTCGTGGTTTTTATTCAATTTTTATCGATATCGATAATATTCCGATATTTCCATTGAAATTTCCGTGTTTTTGGACTACCGATATTTCTGATATCATCGATATTTAATACCTTGGATACAACTAATTAGAGGAAGTAAAATAAATATAATAAATTAAAATGTGTATAATAATAAATAATTTTAATTTTAATGTAATGACATTAAATAAGATATCTACTAAATATTAAAACAAAGTTATAATATAAATTTGAATTGAGTACACATTAGACGACTAAAATTAATATCTAATCTTGTCAAATCCCAGCCGGGTCCAACACATCGAGGGGCCCGCTCCACCACTGTAGCACGATATTGTCCGCTTTGGGCCCCGACCACGCCCTCATGATTTTGTTTCTGAGAACTCACACGAGAACTTCCTAGTAGGTCGCCCATCATGGGAGTGCTCTCGCGTACTACTCGCTTAACTTCGGAGTTCCGTGGAGAGCCTTACTCCATTTTCTAGAAGCTTCAAAACTGTGGTCGTTTGGCCACCTTCTAGCCATTTTTCCGGCCAACCTCGTGTTCCATCGAGCCTTCCAATGGTATGAATCTCTCCTCTATATTTCTAACTTCAATATAGCTTTTGAATCACTGAGTTTTGTTAACTATCGAACTAGAAATTGACCCTGAAAGTTTGGAAGAAATTCTGCATATTTTCCAACAAGAACCCGTGACCATTTGGTCACTTTCAGCTCATTTTTCCGGTCAACCTCGACCATGATTGAGCTTCTAATTGGTATAGTCTTGTTCACTACATTTCTAGCTTCATCATCGTTTTTGTGTCACTGAAAATGGTTAAGTTTTGAGCTAGAAATCAACCTTCAAATTTGGGATGAAAAATGTTGAATCCTGGAATTTTTTTACTGTGGCCATTTGGCCACTTTTAAGCCATTTTTCCGACCACCACAAACCTTATATCGGCCCTGTTTTGGTATGGTTTTGTTCCCTACATTTCCTACTTCATTTAGGTCTTTGAATCATCAAATTTGGTTGAGAAATAAGCTTGTTTGAAGCTCTGAAATTTAGACCAAAAACCTGGAAAAATCTTAATTTTCGTGGGGGAGGCGCGTGGGGGGAAACCACGTGAGTGGCTCGTGCCGCGCGTGGCTACCAATGCAGCCACCTTGTGGCGGCGCATGGTGGCGCGTGAGTGGACCAATTTTGATTCTAAAAATATATGTAGGTCTGTGACGTCGAGTAGATCGATTTCATATATTTAAACCCTAGGTTTGAGCAAACAATGAGAGTTTTATTTAAGTTTTTGTATGTGTGCTTTAATTAATTCGATATTAGTTATTTCACATATAGGGAAAACGTATCCCGAGGATTTACGAGGCCAAGCTAGGCTCAGGGGCTACGACCTATCGATGTACTTGTGAGTGGACAGTTTGTTTTTATACTTATACATATTTATAGTTTCCAAAATTACTTAAATGCTTCACTTTGCGTATTTGTTGCCAAGTAGTGATTAATTGCGATATAATTGTGATAAATGTTGCTTAATGGTTGGGATATACTTGTCATGACATTCATACATATCTGTATACATACTTATTCGCTGCACCGGTGTTAGTACTTGCCCCAGGGCCAGGGCCACTCCTTCACGTGTATGTTCACATTGCACCGTTCACTCGTCTTGGATCCAAGTTAGGTGCCAGTCATGTCGGGTAGATTACATTAGGCAATCCGACTAGTATGTGACCGTGCTTTTGCACCAGCCTTCACCTGATCGTAGTAGTAGAGCGTATTGATTACACCCAGTTTTGTTCGTGTCAGATTTTGTCTGTTCGAACTCGTGTGTTAACTTAGATGGATGAGTACTTCATTATATTATTGTCACATGATTATACTTATGCGGCATTGATTATATCCTGTTTTGGCATACATATCATCATGTATACTTGGCTATAGTATTGTGGATATATACTTGCTCATATTGTACTTCTTCTTAAAGGAAATTATACTTGTTTTACGGCGACGGGTTAGTATATTCAAAAATAAAGGTTTTCGTATAAGCTTGTTTTATTGACCCACTCAACTTTGTTTTTCGCCCCTCTAAGACCTAGATAGCTGTTCTTTCGTGGCATTCGAAGAACCTTGGTAGTTTCAAACTATTAGCTTTAGCTTTTGATGTATGAACTTATCGTTGTGTGTAATAAGTGTACTTTAGATGCTTGACTACTCCTCGGTAGTCATTCTGTCTTTATGCTCTGAATAACTATAGTGGGTCACTCCCACGTTTGTGCACTCTATCACTATCTTATTTGAATTTAGTTATAGTTTGATTTAAATTTATGCACTTTTTACATCAATTACCTCTATGGTCCTCTATTATGAATTTCATTACTTTGCAAGAGGTCTTTTTTTTTCTTTCACAAAGCAATATCTAAATTCCTATAATATTTAGAAAAAAGGTATATATTGTCCGATTAATTGACTTAAGGCATACTGCGTACGTAGTGTAACATCCCGTTCCGATTTTTACATACTTTCGACGTGAAATGACCATCCTACCCCTAGTTACATGTGAACGGGTGCGTTTTGGGCTTGAATTTGGCCTATGGGTATCCTAAGTCTTTGGGCCCAATAGTTTGGGCTTCAAATTATATAAACATACATACACACACTCACCATGCACACACGTGCACAGCTTCTGTTTTGTCTCTCTCTCTCTCTCTCGAACCCTCTCGTTCTTCCTTTCGACCTCCCATGTACGGACACACACCCATCTCGCCATCTCGACGCAGATCGAACTTAAGGTAAGCATATTGTTGACATCTGAGACTCCCTGAGCATTTATATGTTGGTTTTAGGTTAGGAAACCCTGGAATTAGGTCAAACCCGTGGCTTATCACCTAAGGCACTATTCATCATCTCTTTCTTGGCTTTGTTTTAGGTGAAACCAAGATCACAACGAGACTTTGGAGGTTCCCACGAGGCTCGGAGTACCTCGTTTGTGTACGTTGGACGTCGAGATCGCTGGTTTCGAGAGTGGCCGATTTTGAAAGAATTTTCCATCGAGATTGTAGACGTTTTTCAAGGGATTTGAAGGTATAAATGTGTTCTCCTCTTGATTTGGAGCATTTTGGTGCAAATTTCATGAAATTTGGGTGAGAAACGAGTTAGAATGGAGGATTTGAAGTTTTACCCAGTTTCCGGCGCCGTCGCCGGAGCTGGAGGTTAGGGGTGAAGGAATATTCCGTCAAAGTTGACGGAATATTCCAACGCCGTCAGTCAAAGATAACGGAATATTCCTGACGCCGTTTGCTTCCGTTACGCGTGCGAGGCACGTGCCGCGCGTGGCCGGCTCGTGGGGGCGCGTGCGGAGTCCAAAAATTTTCCTAAAAATTCCTACGTGTTCGTGACGTCGTGTAGGTCGCGTTGGTATGTTCATATACCAAAATTGACCTTCGTAGGAAAAGTTATTTACGTAGTTCGTATATGTGCTGTTAATGACGGTTTTACAGTTGTTTCACATATAGGTGAGACGTATCCAGAGGACGAGCGCATTCATTCTAGGCTCAGGGGATACGACCCGTCGACATACCAGTGAATGGGCTTTTGTTTTCAGTATATATATATAATTGACGTTTTTCCCAGAAACGTAATTTGATTGATTTACGAATTGAATGGATTTTATAATTGAGTTGCCATGTCGTATGCCAATTATATTTTATAAATATGATTATGATTGCATTTATTACGCTCCGACGCCGAGGACGGCAAGGTAAGTCAGGTAAGTATGACAGTAGTGTTTGAGATGATGATAGATTGTGATTAGCTCATCACCTGCACCTCGGGTGTTTGTGCTCCGCCAGAGTAAGGCCTAGCCTTCACGTGATCGTTCACCTCACGCACCGTACGCTTACCTTGGATCCAAGGTAGGTGCCTAGCCTGTCATACAGACCACTATAGGTAGTTCCGACTCGTAGGTGACCCGCGATTCGTCGCACAGCCTTCACGTGATCGTAGCACTGAGCGTAATATTATACACCTAGCTTGTCGTACAGACCACTATAGGTGGTTCCGACTCGTGTGCAGGATAATGATTGATAGTGATTGAGTATGATGGATGAGCTATAGATTCAGCCGTACAGGTCACTAGAGGTGACTCTGGCTGACATGACACTAGGGACGCCCCTGATTTACATTACTTGCCTGATGATGATGATTTTCTGAGTTGGTATATCGACATGGCCTATTCTTGAGTTTGATAATGAGCTTTGATTCCTAGACGGGGTTTTCGTATATAAGTTTATATACGTATTATTTTCTGGGAAAATTATACTGGATTTACAGTGAGGGGTTATTTATGGATTTTGTGAAATGTTTTTGGAAAAGTATTTGTTTTTGCCCACTCACGTTTTCTGTTTTGCGCCCCTCCAGGTTTTAGGTAGCAGCGACGACGTGAACGGCTATCGAGGCACCGAGGCAGTTCTGACAGACCACCACTTATGTAGGATTTCTTTCATGATTGTGTCATTTTGTTTAAAATGACTGCACCTAGGATTGGCTCTGTGACTCTCAACTATATCACTCTTTATCACATGTATATTATCGACTTGACTTTCACTGCTGCATTTCATGCATAATTACCTTCCGCTGACGTTTTTTTTTGCTACGTCACTCACACGTGACGGCCAGCACGCTTCGACCCCTGGGTCGGGGTGTGTCACGTAGTTAGTAAAATACATAACAAATATAATACATTAAAAATAATTATGTATATTATTCAACAATTTTGTTAAAAAAACATTTTGAAAACATTAGCCACTTTTAAATTTTAAAATTTAATTTATTTAAAATATTTATGTCACATCCCGACCCAGGCCCCCCACATCCCGGGCTCGACTCTACCGTAGCACGATATTGTTCGCTTTGGGCTCCGACCACGCCCTCACGGTTTTGTTTCTGGAAACTCAAGAGCAACTTCCCAGGGAGTCACTCATCCTGGGATTACTCTAGCCCAAACTCGCTTAACTTCAGAGTTCCTACGAAACCCGAAGCCAGTGAGCTCCCAAAAGGCATTGTGCTAGGTAGAGATGAGAATATACATTTTAAGGCTTACAGGATCCTCTCCCCTAGGCGATGTGAGATGTTACAATCCACCCCCTTAGGGGCCCGACGTCCTCGTCGACACACTTTCGCCCAGGGATTGGCTCTGATACCAAATTGTCACATCCCGGCCCGAGCCCCCCACATCCCTGGCTCGACTCCACCGTAGCACGATATTGTCCGTTTTGGGCCCCGACCACGCACTCACGGTTTTGATTATGGGAACTCACGAGCAACTTCCCAGGGAGTCACCCATCCTGGAATTGCTCTAGTCCGAACTCGCTTAACTTCGGAGTTCCTACAGAACCCGAAACCAGTGAGAACCCGAAACCAGTGAGCTCCCAAAAGGCCTCGTGCTAGGTAGAGATGAGAATATGCTTACATGATCCTCTCCCTAGGCGACGTGGGATGTTACAATTTATTTATTTTAATATTTTCAATAGCATATTAAAATTACGCATAAAAATGTGAATTTGGTACATTTTATTTAAAATGTCAAAATAATGTGCATTAAACGTAAAAAAAAATATGTTTGCACGTGTATAAACAGGTACGATACTTTTGATTTATAAAAGACGCGCAATTTAATGAACATTAAAACATATTAAAAGTTTAAACTATTTTAAAAAATACATTCGTACGCACATAATATACTCAAATTTACTAATGATGGTTGAGTAGTTAGAAGTTCAATATAGGTGTGATATTCATATACTTCTTTTTACTTTTTACTTACTTTTTTAATTTTGAACTGTCTAATCAAATAAATTAAAAAAGATAAAAAAACAAAAATTAACAAAAAGTGGGTGAAAAGTAAAAAAGATGTGTGAATAGTACATCCTTATATTAATTTGTATGAAATATGACACCAAAATTGCTCATATTAATTTTGTTCATTCAGCTGTCGTTCCTTATTTTAATTGGTCAATTAATGGTGAGAGAGACCGTGATCGCATCATGTCATACAATTTTTTTAAGGTAAATTACATAATATTCTATCAGGTTTGAAGTTTATTACAATTCAATACAACATCTTTAAAATATTTCACTTTCATACCTCACGTACTATTTTATTTCAAAATAATACATCCATTACATTTTTCGTCCATTGATCCGTTAAGTGCTGACGTAGCTGCTACATTTGTGCCACGTGGCAAAATAATAATTTTTTTTCTTCTTTATAAAAATTATAAATAAATAAAAAAAGCTAAAAACACACCTCATTTCCCAGATCCCTTAATCCCCCACCACTACCTACCCACCTCATTCCCCATCCCGGCCCACCTTCCTTCCCTAGACCCTCCCCACCTGCATAGCCACCTCCATTTCCCAAGTTGTCGCTGTGGTCTGCACCTCTCTCCGTGGTCCTACAACGAGGAATACGTGCTAAAGAGGAACTCCAGGGCTAGGGTTCTTAAGGCTGGAAAGGTATGGTGGTTGCTGTGTATGAATTGAGAAAATTGTTGTTCAATTTCATGATTTGAATATGTTGGAATGTTGTGGGTGGGGTTGCAGATGAGAGAAGGGAGAAAGGGGGTGGGGGTGAAGAGGAGAAAGGGCTCGGGGAAGATGAGGATGGGGTATGTTTTTGGATGGAAGGGGAGGTGAAGAGAGTGGAGGAAAGAGGTGGTGAGAGGCTGCAGAGTGGGTTCTTCGTTTTCTAGTTTTTTTTTATATATAAATTGAAATTTTTTTTTTTGCCATGTGGCACACATTTGACAGCCACGTGCCAACAAATGTGGCAGCCACGTCAACGTTTAACAAATCCATGGATGTAAAATGTAACGGATGTATTATTTTGAAATAAAATAGTACGTGAGTCGCGAGTTATAAAAGTGAAATGTTTTAAAAATGTTGTATTGAGTTGTAATATACCTCAAAGAGTAAATTGTACGAATGGTCCCTCAACTTTAATCAAATTGAAGCAATGGTCCCTCAACTAAAATCCATTACCATTGGTCCCTCAACTTATCAAAATGTGTAGCTATAGTCATTTTGATCAATTTTGTCAAAATAAGCTATGTTGGAATGACCATCTATACGATTAGGGTCCCACAACTCATCAAAGTGTATAATTATGGTTCTTTTCGTCAACTATGTCAAAGTTATGGATTTTTAGTTGAGGGATCATTGCTCCATAGTTGCACGTTTTGATAAGTTGAGGGACCAAGTAATGGATTTTTAGTTGAGGGATCATTGCTCCAATTGAGTTAAAGGTAAGGGACTATAACTATAATTTACTCTACCTCAAACTGGAGAGGATATTATATAATTTATCTATTTTTTTATGTTTTTCTTTTCATTTTCTCTCCGCTTTTAAATAATAAAAAAATACATGAAAAAAATCCAGTTCCCCATATGAATGTGACAACAAACGCATGAATCCACAATTCAGAGGCTTTGCGTCGCGTCTCCACCGCCATTAGTGAATCCTCCACCTCCACACTCTCTCTCTCTCTGTGTCTCATAATATCAAATTTCTCACCCTCATCATTCGAACACAGAAAAAAGAGTGAAGATTTTCTCTTTTTTCTTTTGCTTTTCCGCCTCTTTTTTCTCTGATACGTTGGATAGATCTCGACCCTCTGCTCGCTTTTTCCTTAATGCGATTGGTAAGCGATCTGAGCATTCGCACCCCATTTTTCTATGCAATTTTCAGTAATCCGTGTTTAATCAGCTGCTTAATTAGTGGTTGTTTTTGGGTTAATTAGAGATTGATCCATGGTGTATGATAAAATTAATTTGAACCTCAGCACAGTAAAGCTCTAATCTTTGTTGGATCTCATTTGGGAAACAAAAAACTTTGGAGTTTTAAAGCTCTAAGCTTCTCTCACAAGCATTTTTTAAACAAGTAGAGCATTACCCAGTATGCAAGTTTTGTGCTTTTTATTGTAATTAGAGAGTATTTGCTTGCTTTAAACGGATGCTTAATTTGTTATTAATGGATGCATTTGGGTAATTAATTACACTTAGTGCTCTGCTATTTTGGTTAATTGGTTTGTCCTTTTTCTTGTTACTGTATAGATTATGTTAAGTTAAGCAAATCCAATGCAGGTTTTACGGTGTTGTGACGTAACAGACGCACGCAAATCGTAATTAGACACAGATTTGTGATGGAATGTGTGTGTGGTGTTGCTAGTTGGTAGTGGATTTGCATTTTTTGGATTTCGTTTTCTGTGGCAATTAGTTAGTGTGGGAATTATTTCAGGTGTTAAATGGCTCCGAAAGCGAACGCAGATGGTCGGACTAGGAGCTCGGTGCAAATTTTTATTGTAGCTGGTTTGTGCTGTTTTTTCTATATATTGGGTGCTTGGCAGAGAAGTGGTTTTGGGAAGGGAGATAGTATAGCTTTAGAGATCACTAAGAATGGGGCTGACTGCAGTATCATTCCAAGTTTAACTTTTGATTCCCACCATGCTGGCGAAGCTGGGAATATCGATGAATCGAAGCCCAAAGTTTTCGAACAGTGTCATCATAGTTACACTGATTACACCCCATGCCAAGATCAAAAGCGTGCAATGACATTCCCTAGGGAAGATATGAATTATCGAGAGAGGCATTGCCCTCGTGAGGAAGAAAAGTTACATTGCCTTATTCCAGCACCAAAGGGGTATGTAACTCCATTCCCCTGGCCAAAGAGCCGTGACTATGTACCATATGCCAATGCACCGTATAAGAGCTTGACCGTTGAGAAGGCTGTTCAGAACTGGATCCAATATGAGGGTAATGTATTTCGATTCCCTGGCGGGGGAACGCAGTTTCCTCAAGGGGCAGATAAATATATTGATCAACTTGCTGCTGTGATACCAATAAAGAATGGGACAGTGAGAACTGCACTGGACACCGGTTGTGGGGTACGTTGTGTTCCCCCAATTCACTGTTTCTTTAGCCTTGATTCCATTCTTTTATGTTTTCCCTTTCTCTTATCTGGGAGAAAATTTAACATTTTCTTCTGTTTGTTTGATCCATATGACGTAACAATGGTATATTTTTCTTAGGTTGCCAGTTGGGGTGCATACTTGTTGAGTAGACATGTTCTGGCCATGTCGTTTGCCCCAAGAGATTCCCATGAGGCACAAGTCCAATTTGCTCTTGAGAGGGGTGTACCTGCAGTTATTGGTGTTCTGGGTACAATAAAGCTGCCGTATCCATCCAGAGCCTTTGACATGGCTCATTGTTCTCGTTGCTTAATTCCCTGGGGAATAAATGGTAAGCATTAGATACATCAAACTCAGAGCACTTCTACTTGGTAATTGTCAATATCTAATAATCAGTAGTCATCTCTGACATTAAATTTACTATTTGTTATGTACAGATGGAAAATATCTCAAGGAAGTTGACCGAGTTCTTAGGCCTGGGGGTTATTGGGTGCTTTCGGGTCCTCCAATTAATTGGAAGAATAATTACATTTCATGGCAGCGTCCCAAGGAGGATCTTGAGGAGGAACAGAGACAGATTGAAGAAGCTGCTAAACTTCTTTGCTGGGAGAAAAAGTCTGAGAAGGGTGAAACTGCCATTTGGCAAAAGAGGGTAGATTCTGATTCATGTGGAGACAGAAAAGATGCTTCCCGTGCTAACTTTTGCAAAGCTGATGAAGCAGATAGCGTCTGGTATTTTCATGTGCTTAAATTTTGTTTACCATTCTCATTTTTTTTAATACTGGGAGGCCTTAGTGCAGTAATCAATTGACAAGAAGACATTGATTCTTTTTTTGGTCTTCCCTTATAACTTTACATGTATCCATTTTGTGTTCTCAACGTTTAAATGCCAGCATGTATAGGAGGATGATAGAAAAATATGGGACAACTACTTTAAATGAACGCTAATGGTATTCAAACGTTGTTACCTTAAAGTTTTTGGCAGACAGGGTTTGTTGTCATCTGTAATGAAAAGCCTTGCAGAATTATTTTTAGTTAAAAGGGGTCCTGAGGTCTAGCTGGGTTATAATTAAATCGCATGTTTTTGCTTTTGCTTATCAGCTTATGCTGTTAACTTAGATATCTTTTTTCTTTTTTCTTTTTCTTCATTTTGGTTGTTATCAGGTATAAAAAAATGGAGGGATGCATAACTCCGTATCCTGAAGTTTCCAGTGGGGAGTTGAAGCCATTTCCAAAAAGGCTTTATGCTGTTCCTCCCAGGATTTCTAGTGGGTCTGTTCCCGGAGTTTCTGTTGAGGACTACGAGGAGGATAACAAAAAATGGAAGAAGCATGTAAATGCTTATAGAAGAATCAATAAACTAATTGACACAGGAAGGTATCGCAACATTATGGATATGAATGCTGGTTTGGGTGGTTTTGCTGCAGCAATTGAATCTCCCAAATTGTGGGTCATGAATGTGGTGCCCACAATAGCTGAGAAAAATACGCTGGGTGTTGTATATGAGCGAGGATTGATTGGAATCTACCATGACTGGTACCCTACTCGAAACTTCTATCCCCTGTCTAATTGTTCCTCTAAAGCATCCTTTTTAGCAAATTCTGTTGACATTCCTATATTACATGCTTCCTAGACCGTGCTTTCAAGATAAATCTTATTTCCTTTCCTGTTAAAAATGTCTTCTGGTAGCTGAACATTTGTGTTAGAACTTAAAACATGTCAATAGAATTGCGTGTTGCGTATTTCACAGCATGCGTATGGCTTTTTCCAAAAAGGTTTTAGAAGTGAATTATATATATAATTATATACCCATCTTTTTTTCATGGAAACAAAAAGTTCCTGTGATGTGTTAAATAATTGTGAGGTCCTGGAGCAGATCCCTCCTTCCATTAATTTTTTTTGTTCATCAATCATTTTATTCTTTTTTGGTGATGCTATATCAGGTGCGAAGGTTTCTCTACTTACCCAAGGACATATGACCTCATTCATGCCCATGGTGTTTTCAGTTTGTACAATGGAAAGTAAGTATATCTTCATTAGTTTTTGGCTTTCTTTAGTGCTTTTTACTCCAACGAAGAAAACCTTGGCTTATTTGCTGTAATACCTAATTAGATATTTCCTAAGTTACTTGGGCTCAGTACATAGAAAACTGTGTTAAGCTTGATTCTATGGCTGGTTTCAGTAAGGATGGATTGACCTTGATACTGTTAAGCTCATTTAGGTCAACCCGACATTCTAAACTTGCTAAGCTTCATTCAATCTTGGCTTTCTACCCTTTGTGCTTTTTCTCGGTCGAATATTGTTCTTGAAGCTTATTGGATTGGCCTGCGTTATTTTTTCAAGTCGAAGGATTAAGATTGGTTAATACAATAAACTTTTTATGAAGTTCTTTTATGGTCCAACAGTAATTTCCCTGAGCACTTCGCTTATAAACGATGGACGAAGCCTTTTAGTTTGATGGTGGGGTGATTCTTTTGGTTATGATGGTATGTGTACATGTAACACCAACTATTTATTAAGTTGTCACAATAAGAATCCGACTGTAGTGTTGCGGAATCATCCTAATGAGGGATAGTATATGTAGATCCAGTCAGGGGTAATTGTTTAAGTACCGACGGGGATCCCATACTTGCAATAGTACAGGTAGAACTAACCACTTCAATTCCAGGTTGTTTCTTATGCCAAGACCAATTCAATGTTTTGCTTACTCTTTCCTTTTGCTTTTCTGTGACTGAGTAAGCTGTATTGAATATATCGCAGATGCAATTGGGAAGACATTCTTCTTGAGATGGACAGGATTTTGCGGCCAGAAGGTGCGGTCATATTCCGCGATGAAGTTGATGTATTAATTAAGGTGAAGAAAATAGTTGGAGGAATGAGATGGGATACTAAAATGGTGGACCATGAGGATGGTCCCCTTGTACCAGAGAAGGTATTGGTTGTAGTCAAGCAGTACTGGGTTGGAAACTCCACCGCCACGCAATGAACGCCTTAAAGGACAGCTTCTGATGTCGTGGATCTAAGCTGGCAATGTTCTCTGTTACAAGTCCTGACAGGGATGTGTATTTTTCCAGTGAGCACTTTTTGCTGCCCGAGTACTGAGTACTTTATATGGAGGAGGGCTTACACAATCTATGTTCGCTAACTATCTTCCGCCATGTTCCTTTGTAGCATTTTATAAGTAGACATAGCTACAGAGGTAATATGCTTGTATGTTTAGAGTATCATTCATTTTACAGAACCCCTTTAGTTAAATCCGTACGCCGCGGAGGCGAAAATTCAATCAAACACTAGCTTCCTTAGTTGACTGTCGAATTTCAGATGTATGATTTGCACTTGCAGCCTGCAGTTTAATGAGTTTATCTTTTTACTGATTCAATTTCCTCTCGAAACATCGATATTCTCTGGTTTTTAAGGTTTCCTTTCCATTTTTACCACTTCATTATTTTCGCTTCTATGGCTCGTAAAATCGACATGTGAACTGGCCAACTGGTATTGAAATGGCAAAAACCAACAATTGGAATTTGGAATTTATTGTGATGGGATGGAATTAGCTTTTGTTGGTTTAGAAATGAATTCAAGTCCGCGTGTAATATTCATATCCTCACCACCTTTAATTTTATAAAGTGAAGTTTCTGTCCGGTCAGCTTCATCTCACATTGAATATGAACGTTTTACGATAAAAGTTTCAAAAGCTCTTTGGATTCTCCAATCACAGTCATACTGGCGCGGTAAACACGTTACAAAGAGTCTCTTTTCATTGTGTTTCATCAATTATTGATGATAATTTTTCCGACTAATCAGAAGAAGAAGAAAAAAATTGACAGATCAATGGTGTTCCGACTTCTGAAGACACCGCAATATGTGGATACTGAGACGACAAATTCTGTGTGTCTTTGTATTAACAGAGGAGGATGGGTGCTATTTCTTTATTTAAATGGCTTTACTTGTATGACAGATCAACTACAAATTATTATTGTTCACATACACTTCATATTCTCTAGAAATTTAAAGGAACGACTTAGAGGTTTGTAGCTCGAGAAGTCGAGATTATTTATCTATGTGCCCGAAGTTTTGTGCTCAATTTCAAAAGAAAATAACTCAAGAAGACTGAAATCACATTGTATTCGCCAAAGTCATTATAAAATGACTTGATTTGCTAACCGTAGAATCTATATTTAGTGATGAGGTGAGGACCGTTACCAGTTGAGGACTTCTGACTTGGATTACCAGTTTTTCAGAGAGTTTCAAATGCACAGGGATTAATTAGGGAGGCAGTAAGCCGCCTAGTGCCTCGGTAGAAATTTTTAAAACAGTGGTCATAATTTATTTTAAGAAAATTAATCATGCATCCAAAGTCATGTACGTGTTATGCATAGGTAAAAAAAAATTAAATAGGATAGTATGACCACGTGATTTTATAATATCCAGAATTCTACTTCTAAGAATGCCTAAACAATCACGTGATCGGGTTACGCTAATGAAATTTTTTGTAGCTCTAGGTCTGTTGTTAGTCATATCTCCTTTAAAGAAAGAATCAGAAGTTAAAAAAAATTCTTTGGTATTATTAGAACCCAACAAGTTGGTGTGAGCTTGTTATATCCGTAGGCGTCCAAAATGTTCAAATAAGCACCATGTTATATAACATCCGCAAATATGGAAATCGAACCAAACATTTAACGTACTGTACATTTGGCAGATTTCTTGGAAATTTATATGTCGGGTTGGTATATTATACATAATAATGCTAGGGAGACAACATATTTATACTACATTTGTGTATTGTATATCACGTGATAAGTGATGCATACAGTTAATATCAAATAAGATAAATTTATTAATTAACGTGACATGTACATATCATTACCATATCAGATAATACACATATAATATAAAAATACGATCTCCCCAACATTTTTCTATCACATATAATGGTAACCTAAAAACCAATGATTTTTCCTCTGGTGAAAAAATGACAAACTGTCAAATTAGGCAAAGAACCAAACATGTCCCTACCCTCTTTTGAATGTACAACTTTTCATGTTCCATGATAAGCCTCTGCCTCTACATATAAACCATACTTATCACTAGCTCTCTCACCACCCTTATCTTCTCTAAGCCTCTGAAATATTCAACAAAAACCCTCCTCGTCAATTCAATTCCTCTTTCAATCCGATACATCTTCTCTTCGGTTTCAAATTTTCAAACTTTTGATTTTTTTCTTTTCTTTTTGTAGTGTTATGTATATTCTCCCGAGCCTCTAGAAACCAATTTGTTTTCTCTACTTTTTGTTACATAGAGTTTGTTCGAGAATTCGACCGTGCACTCAAGTTCCAGAGTTCCATTCAACTCAGCTCCGCCAATATTGCTTGTACCAAGAAAGTTTCTTGGAGAATTTTGAGTTCTCTTCTCTATGGCTGTGGTTACCTCAAAATCAACTATCAAGGCGAACCTCTCGCAAACTTTTCCATTCGAGAACAACGCCGCCAACCGTGATGCTTCATTTTCTTCATACGTCAGCGGCAATGAGGAAGCCGTGGTGCATAAACTCGCTGATCAGGCGAGCAAGGAGCAGCAGCGTAACAATAACAATCCCTTGGGAGCACAAAGGGAAGCAGCTGACGACGAAGAAATTGGAGTGTTCAGAGCTGAAAAATACTTCAATGGAGTAATAGATGAGGAGACAAGCGTCACAAGCCCGAAAAGCGGCAGCAGCAGCACAAATAAGTACCATAATAACAAGGATAAACCAGTGAGTATGGATCACATGAAGATAAGGGTTCAGCCGGGGACTCCGAGTGTGCATTCTGAATCGAGCTGGAACAGCCAAAGAACCTTGCTTCGAAGCGCGTCAAGAAATCCTTACCGGACAAACACAACTACAGGACACAAACAGAGGAAGAACTTCTTTGCCAGCCTTGGCTGCAAATGTTCGTGTTCAGATAAGAATTCGGTTGATGTGGATGAACACATCGGCGAGATCAGCTTCAAGAAGAACAACAACGGTGAAAACACAAGCTGCACGACAACACCAATTAATCATAAACCTCCTGGTGTGGCAGAGATTGTTGATGAAGTTCTAGTTGATATGAACAAAAGCGAAAAGCTCGAAAAGTTGGGAGTTGAGTTGGAAAGAGAGAACTGTTTTACTTTCCCAACTTTAAAATCCGGGGCGGGGAGTTTGCCGCCGAAGATGCTTCCCTTTCAACAAGCAGAAGAGGAAGCAGAGAAAGTGAGGAAGTCTCTGGAGGTGTTCGGCTCCCCTGTGTTTGAGAAGCGAAATAAGTCTTTCGCCCTCGGAAAAAAACTCACAATGCTGCCGCGGGATGAGTTTCAGGCATATTCTGGCGGTGTAATCTACAACAATGAGTCGGATAGTGACGCAAGTTCGGATCTGTTCGAGATTGAGAGCCTCACCGGCAAAGCAAACCCTTTTCTTGCGCGGCAAGCATCAGATGCTGGCTCTGTGACGCCAACGAATTGTTATGCGCCGAGTGAAGCGAGCATAGAATGGAGTGTGGTCACCGCCAGCGTTGCTGACATGTCCACCATGTCCGACTTCGAAGATCACCAGAGACCAGCGAAAATGGCTCCGAATTCTACGAATGCCAAAGCAAGAATGAGCAAGGAAATTCCCCGGCACTGCTCCGGGGCGCTGTTGGGTTGTAAGAGCCATAAATCTGTGAAAGTTGCAGGAGATGCACACAGAAGTACATATCAACACGAGAAGAACAATTTCGAACCACAGATCACGCGCCGCCGGGCAGAATCATACGTGGCAGGGAATAGGTTTCAAGCTGAGACAACTAATAAGCTGGCAGGCTTTGATGCCAGAGTACAAGGGCAACATGCTCTTGCAGCACGGCCGCTCCCTCGTTCACATTCACCACATGCTTCACATCTTTTGTTCATGTAGTCAAGTAAATCTATTTATTGATGCAGTATATATAATATATGGACCGTAATTTTCTCCAGTAGTAGTGATTAATTCCAAAATACGCCAATGTATGATATACTTTACAAAATTTAACGGCTAGATGTACGCTGAAGAATTTAAAAGGTATATCTAAATCACTTAAAAGTTAGAAGACAACGCATACTATAAATTGATGTATAGTCGCACTTGTCATAATAACTCCACAATACCTAATGCATGACATATAAAACTAATTTCATGTATGACATATATTATTGAATTAATATGCGCTAAGTATCCAATTTCAATACGCAATAACTCTTTTTATGTTTGTATCTAACTAGTTTTCTTATAGTTTCTTCCAACCTTTTCTGCAAGGAAAATGAAAGATTTTGGTGTATGTTGCTGGCCTATTACAAACAAATTGGTCAGCAGACTGCGGTGCAAAAGGACTTTTCTCCACGTATCCACAGGAAAACTGCTTTTCAAATGCTTCCTCTTCCATGATTAGAAGGCTATAAATCTTTCTTTTTTCTTGTATTCTCGTGGATTCAAAACCGGAGGCTCCCAACACTCCACTTTCAGTGCTTCACAAAAAAGCAGCTTAAAGTTAAACGGGAAGCTAACATGACCGAGTTGTCAAATCTTTTGTCTATATTCCCCTTTAACGACCACACCTGAAGTGACACACACACACATATACATTTATATATCTAAACAAAGGTAAACTGTTAAACAGTTACAAATCTTTTACACTTCTTTCATCCTTCACAATTGCTTTGAACTTCAGTAGAAACAGAAATAGCAGGAACATTGTATCCAGTTCTATGAACAGAAAGCTGTCCATCATCAGAGACAATCAAAACTCAATCAGACCCCACACTGGGATGGATTTGCTTCCCACTTGTAATAAGTAATCCGGGTATGGAGCATGCATTTGGTCTTTATAATGATTGTCAATATGAACAGACGTCGTATATAGAGAATTTACATTGGTATTAGGAGCAAATATTATATAATTTAGACAATATTTGGTTCGGGCAAGCCATAGTCTGAGTCATTCATTCGTTAATGACGATGTGACATTAGTTCACTGGACCATTCCTCATTTAATAACGATGTGACATCATTTCACCGTAAAAATGTGATAATCACAACCCTTAGTTCCCTTATTATCATCTAAATATCATATCTAGAAAATTCATTCACTTTGAAGATTGTTAAACCATTCATATATGTCGAAAAATAAAAAATTTATGTAACAAGTAACATCCTTATTAATCATCAATTTAAATCCCTCAATAATCACACATAAAGTGATTTACATTAGGTTCCTCATGGGAGAAGGTCTTGGGTGCAACACCCATAGGTGGTGGGAAATGGGGGTGGTGGGAGTGGGGTAAGGTCATTATATAGGATAGTGGTGAGTTTAAAAGCAAGCGGTGGTAGGTCATAAGGGGAGATATTGTGTCTATGTCTGCACATATACGTAATCTGGGTATCGAACTCCAGAATTTATCCCCTCATTAGGGCTAGAAAGTTCAACCTCCAAATCAAATAATTCACTCAATTTAGCCCTAGTTTGGGAGTGAGGTGCTTTAAAAAAAAAGCACCCATGAAAAAAAGCTGTAAGAGTTTTAGGTATTTGGTAAACTAAAAAAAAAGGGCTTATTTTGGAAGCTGCTGTGAGAATAAGCTGAAATCAAAGGAAAAAGTTGAAGCAGCTATTTGTAGCTTTGGAAAACTGGCTTTTTTTCAAAGCACACGGAGCTACAGTGCTCCTTTAATGAAAAGACTCACTATCAGACTGCTTTTTTTTCCAAAAGCACTTTTACAAAAATGTTTACCAAACACTCAGCTAATTTATTTCACAGCCGCTTATTCTCACAGCACAGCCGCTTATTCTCACAGCAGCTTTTTTTCAAATCACAGCAATACCAAACCAGCCCTTAGTCTTCTCCTATTATAGTTTTCCATTCTATCCAGCTGTGTACTTTTTATTGTCGATCTTTCAATTTTAAAGGAAGGAATGTCTTCCAAAAAGGACATAATTCTCTCCATGAAACATTCGTACCCTCATTAAAAACTGGAGAGCATAATTGGATAAGCATCAAAATCTGCAATAACTTGCTTATAAATACACTGCCCCATTTCTTGCCCTTCTATTTCAAATGCCTGGACCAAATATTTTATGATTTATTTCAGTCCTAGAACTCATCCCAAATGAACAATAATATGAGGGAGAGGGACTACTACAGACACTAGGGTTTCTACTTTGTACCAGTAAATCTCAGTGGTGATGTTGTTTGTTCGGAAAGCTTTCTTAAACATTCCAATTGTCTTGACGTGCCGCTCTTCAAGAGTTAAGTGAGAGAAACTTGCATGTCGAGGCGCATATACAGTCTTTGAGGTTGTTTGTTCCAATAAATGTTGGTTTTAACTTTTTATGTTATTTGTACCACTAACCGGTTTATGAATGAGTGATCTAGAAGTAGTCGTTCTGGCCTTGAATCTAAATGCCTGTAACCTTGTGAGGTGAGAGGTAGGAACACTAAACCTCGTCACATTGTATTAAGTACTAAAATTAAACGAGAGATATTTGCACTTCAAAAATGTACACAACTTTACGAGAAGAGAGACATATATGAAAATTGTATAAACTCTATGACCTGCGAATTGTATTAGAAAGGGGTAATGCTAGGGAGATAAAATTTGTAAACTAAATGATGTGTCATTAATAACAATGAACACGTACATTTATCAATATTTAAATAATAAATCAATCATCAACTTCTATATCTTTTAATTTCAAAATTTTGTCTACAAATTTAGTATTCATAAACATTACCCATTAAAAAGACGTGCATATATGCAGATGTAAATTCAAGGAGGAGAAAGTCGTTGAGGGCCATGAATGCGAGAGAGGACAATATCAATCAAACACACCACGCAAACACTAAAGGGTAATCGGATCAAGTGTTTACTTCTAAATGGAAAACGTAACAATCTTCATCTCTTTTATTAAGTTAGGTATATAATTCAAGCACCACACGTTGAGGATCATGATTGTGGCTGTGAACTAAATAGGAAAGCGTGGCAAAGTAAGCACCCTATACCCTATTGAATTTAACAATTGAATGTGCGCTGAAAATTTTAAAAAGTATGTCTAAACCATTTAAAAGTTAGAAGTCAATGCATACTATACATTGATGTATAGTCACACTTGTCATAAAAACTCCACAGTACCATAGTGTATAACATACAAAACTAAATTTAATGTATGACATACATTACTGAATTTAATGGTTGGATATGTGTTGAATATTCAATTTCAATACGCAATAGCTCTTTTAAGTCTGCATCTAACATTTTCTTACCGTTAAAAGATCATCAATTCTTGATGAAATGGATGTAGCAGTGGCTTGTCGTTGAAATGAATGTAGGCAGTGGCTTGTTGTTCCGTCCAACCTTTTCTGCGAGGAAAATGGATCTCGCTGGCCTATTACAAACAAATTGGTCTGCAGACTGCAGTGCAAAAGTACCTTTCTCCGCGCATGCACAGGAAAACTGCTTTTCAAATGCTTCCTCTTCCTTGACTTGTTTAGAAGGCTACAAATCTTTTTCTTTTTTTTTCCTTGTATTCTTGTGGATTCAAAACCTGAGGCTCCCAACACTCCACTTTCAATGCTTCAGAAAAAGGCAACTTAAACTGGAAGATAACATGATCGAGTTGTCAAATCTTTTGTCTATATTCCCCTCTAAGGACCACACCTGAAGTGAGATATATAGAGCAAAATAGAGAGCTCTAGAAAACGGTGAACTGTTAAACAGTTACAAATCTTTTACACTTCTTTCATCCTTCACAATTGCTTTGAATTTCAGTAGAAACAGAAATAGTAGAAACATTGTATCCAATTCTATGAACAGAAAGCTCCCCATCATCAAAAGACAATCAAAATTCAATCAAACCCCACACTGGGATGGATTTGCTTCCAACTTGTAATAAGTACATCTGGGTATGAAGCATGCATCTAGTCTTTATAATGATTGTCAATACGAACAAACGTCGTGCATAGAGAATTTGGACAATTCTTGGCTCAGGCTAGGCCATGGTCTGAGTCATTCCTTCATTAATGACGACATGACATTTTTCACTTGACTATTTCTATTTAATAACAATGTGACATCATTTCACTATGAAAATATGTTAATATCAACCTTATTTCTCTTCATTATTATTTAAAAATCATGTCTAGAAAAATTCATTCAATTTGAAAACCGTTTAATCATTCATATATGTCGACAAATCAAGAATTAATATGACAAGTCACATCTTTATAAGTAAACATCAATTTAAATCCCTCAGTAATCACACATAAAGTGCTTTATATTAGGTCCCTCATGAGAGAAGGTCTTGGTTACGGCACCCATCGGCGGTGGACTATGGGGTTGTGCGAAGGGATGGGGTCATTACATAGAATAGTAGTGGGTTTCAAAGCAGGCGGTGGTAGGCCATACAGTGAGATTCTGTGTCTAAAGTTCGCACAGACACGTGATGGTTACCTAAGCCCAAAATTTCTCCCCTCATGGAGGCTAGAAAGATTCCATAAGTTTCAGAAAATAAGTTCAACCATGAAGAGGGGCCAGATGCCAGAAAGGTTCCCAAGCGTTCCTGAGAGCAGTTCCAATAACTCACTCAATTTAATCTCCACTAAATATTATTTTCCATTCTCTCCAGCTATATACAATTTAATGTCGAGCTTTCAATTTTAAAGGAATGTCTACCAAAAATGATATAATCTCACCGTGAAACATTCATACCCCCATTAAATACTAGAGAGAATATTTGGATAATCATCTAAATCTGCATTAACTTGCTTATAAATACACTGCCTCATTTTTAGCCCTTCCATTTCAAATGCCTGGACCAAATATTTTATTTTCGATGTACAAGTATAACTTATTTATTTAAATAAAGTTATTACTACTAAGAGGAGGGGAGAGAGTTCAAAGCTATTAAAATACGGGGAGTTTCAAACCCAGAATGCATGGGTGAAACCGCACCCTACCCACTCAGATAGGTGAGGGAAGAGTTTCAAACCCGGAACGCATGGATATACAAGTATAACAAGTAGACTACAAAAAAGTAAAATAACAATTGTTTTTAGCAGTTTTATGATTTATTTCATTCCTAGAACTAAACCCAAATGAACAATAATATGAGGGACTATTACAGACACTAGGGTTTCTACTGTGCAGCAAAAAATAATCTCAAAAATTATGAAGCTGACACGTGGATTATTTTTTTAGAAAGACAAGACTGCCCCTATTGAATGAGCAGGGAGCAGTCTCATTCACTACGCGCAGTTGAGGCAGAGCAGGCAGAGATCAACGACTGCTCAAGCCACCCATGCCCGTAGGAAAAGTCAAAAGTATTTATGATAGAATAATTCCTTATTCTTATCATAAATACATTTACAATCAAAGAAAACCTCTTTCAAATAAGTAATCATAATTCCATTTATTAAAGAGGCTTTTTGTTTCCCACAAACACTCAAACACATTCTTTTCATAATTATAACCTTGGCATTGGAGATTCTTCTACCAAAGCCCCCCATTCATTGTGGGCGCGTGAGGCTTTTGACCTTAATCTTAGGTGTTATTATTTTGCAGGTACAGATTTGTCAATCAAGGAAGGCAAAAATTTTCATCCACGTCTACTTTGTACTAGTAAATCTCAGTGGTTATGAAAGCTTTAAGAAACATTTCAATTGTCTTGACATGCCATGAGAAGATGAGAACTAAGCGAGAGAAACCTGCATGTCAAAGCGCATATACAGTATACTATAACCTTGTGAGGTGAGAAGCAGGAACAATAAACTCCGTTATCTTGTAAGAAAAGTAAAGTTAAACGATAAAAATTTGCACTTCACGAATGAACGCAACTTTATGAGAAAGAGAGACAGGTACGAAAAAGGTATAAATTCCGTGACAAGCAAATTGTATTAGAAAGACGTGCATGTGAAGATGTAGTAAATTCAAGGAGGAGAAAGTGGTTGACGGCCATGAATGCGAGAGAGGGCAACATCGAACAGCATCAATCAAACACACCACACAACAAACCCAAGGGTAATCAGATCAAGTGTTTAATTGGAAAACGTAACTATCTACTATCTTCATCTCGTTTATTAAGGTAGGTATATAATCCAAATACACACGTTGAGGATCGTGGTTGTTATTGTGAATTAAATAGGAAAGCGTGGCAAAGTAAGCACCCCACACAAAGCTTAGCTACCAACCAACCCATGAATCTTACAAAATTTCCTTAGGCGTCGGTTACTAGTAGAGAAAAAGATGATGGCAAGGGTGAGTTTAAATTTTCATTTAGACAGAGTAATTTAGAATATCGTATATGTCTCAGACCAAAAATAGCGGACGGATTTGATGGTCGGTCCCCTCCCTAGTCAACATTCTAAACGAACCCTTTCAAAATTATTAGCACGAAGCAGTTTGGCACAACTGATAGTTCTAGTTAACTAATAACCTGTAACCGAAAATCTATTTCCTTAACACATAGGAATTAGGATCCGAAACCCAATTGAACGACAAAACAAGAGATTGAACCCATAAACCGGAAACATGCTGCCCATGAATGGAGCTTTAAACAAAACTTAGAAAGTACTAACATCTAATATCTTGATGTCTTAATTAAACGGAGTTGGAATAATATTGCACCACAAGACCAGTCAACAATCATTTGATTATGCCATTTTGGGCTTTGCTCTAACAAAAGCTATTGCATCGGCTACCCCAATGATGGCCTTTTTGATCTCATCTGTACTCCGATCAAGGTTGAACTTTCATTCTTACAACTATCGAGCATGAAAAGAAATTAGAAAACAATCTAGGGAAGAATTAGATTACATGAGCAAGTAGACCCCCACATTCACATCCTCAATCCAAAAGCAAATGTAGTTCACGATGACATAATCCGGTGGAAGATTGAAACCACCGGAGCTACTGTCGGAATTTATCTTAATACATGAATTCTTGATTCCACAACTAAGGTTTAAAACTCATCCAAAAAGGAAAACAAAAGAACAAGGCACAACACTGTATATGTATATACACAAATATTTAGGCAGTGTGGTTCCCTAAGAAAGAAAAAGAAAAAATACTGGTACAATCGAATATTGACTCGTGTTTCCTCATGTAAGAATCAGTTCTCCTTCTCTACTTTCTTAGGCCGCACTTCAAAGCCCCCAACTGCTCTCTTCTCTAATGAGTAAGGCATGTACGTACCAAGTATTCTATCCCACATAACAAAGAATGGCTGGGAGAAGTTATACTTGTTTCCATAGAGCTGGTGGTGGACGTCGTGGTAAGCAGTATTATTTCTGAACAATGCATGGAAGAGGTTCCCAGGAAGCCATAATCCACAATGATCGTCCACTGTTTTGATGGTCGCAAAGGAGAAGAAGAATATGGAGGCCCGAGGAGACATACCAGAGAAGAGAAAAGATAAAGCCCCGCCAATTGTATCAAGGAGAAGTCCCTCCACAGGGTGATTGTACAGAGCTCCAAATGCATAGGGCACAACAAGTCGGTGATGTTGGGAATGGATATGTTTGTATAAGAACTTGTTGTGGTGCATGTATCTGTGCATAAAGTATTGCCAGGTATCCAAAACCACCATTGCAATAACAAACTGTCTTCCTAGATCAATGAAAGAAGGCTTTGTACCTGCATCCCCGCCATCATTTCCTGTCACCTGTCAATTAGATTTTTTTTCATAAGTTACGTATGTAAAATCAACAAACAAATATTAGCATACCAAAGATGAGAAAATAAATATGTATCATGATTTATACTATTAATGAATATGTATGTCGACCCCTATCAATTAATTTTTAGAATATATACTCATACAAATTACTCGTGTGCCAGGAACCAGATTTGACAGGAAATGGAAAAGCTGATGGCAGGATGCTATCAATAAAGTATAAACACAATCTTTTAGCCAAACGACAAAACTACCATATCCCTGCATAAATGAGGCAGAATTATAGTAACTGAAATTCATGCATCAATTGGGACTTTAAGAAAATGGAACTCTAACTAAGACTTGTGAATAACGCTACATGCAAAAATAGATTGCAACTACCACAGCAGAACCAAAAACAAGTGAAGAAAAGGAAGCACGATGCATAGTAAAGATTCTGTTTTTACTCCCTAAAAAAGGTTATCATGAGGAAAGCAACGACAATCTTGGATAGTAACAACTATCAAATTGTTTCATGTAATTTGTGGGTCAATATTAAACAACAAGGTGGATGAGGGACCTAAAGTTCTCCACCTAATGATACTCAATCATCCACCATTCTTTAGTGAAAGTTTGTATTACTTATGACAAACATTGAAGTGGAGCACCTAACTAGTACAGTGAATAAATTTCAAAAGTTAAAACCTTTAAAAAGTAAAATTTTCACAATAGTTCTTCAGAAAAATAGGCATACAAACTGACTGAAGGCAGCCACAGCTAGATTAGTTCTGGTTCAATCGTCCTAAACTGATCAACGAACCCAATTTTCTATAATCATGTTACACTTTCCTCATATGCTAACAACAAAATGAAAGAAGCTTGCATAACACACAAGTCCATCCCTTGAAAACTCAAATGTCTTCCACGGAGAAGCTTGGATTCCAAGATATGTAATAAAGCATGATCGCTAAAACAATATAATGTGAAGACTGAAGAGGATAAGATCACCAAAACCTAAAGTATTAGGTAAACCAACCAAAAGAAGCAGGAACTCCTGCAAGCATCACATTTCCAACTACTTTCCTAACCATATTGTATAAAACGATACGAAAAATCCAAGGTATTCTGCAACTAGGCTGCCGTTTATCAGCCTGTTTGTTACATTTTATTTTCTTTTGACAAACGATAGAGTTAGTGGATTAAATTATTAGTTGTTAGGGGGGAGGGGGGAGGGGGGGAGGGGGGAGGGGGGAGGAGGGGGATCAACCCTGGTGGTGCATAGGCATTAATGTTTTCTGCCACCATCTGCCAGCCTGTTTACCACAATTACCACACCATAAACATAACCCAGAAAGGAAAAAACATGTGCAAAACCAAATTATCAGAATTTGTCTCCAAAAGAAATTAATCAAAATTTGAGCCTCCCAAACCAAACCTTATTAATTACCCAAAAAAAAAAAACCAAAACTTTCCCAATTCATAACCTAATCAAAATTATTTATTTCTGAGCATGCAAAATTAACCAAATTTTGCCTCAACAAATAGGGAAAGGAAATTGAAGTAGTTACCGTGAATAGGATAATAGCGACAATAGCCTGAATCGTCTGCTGGAGAAGAACCCCTTTGACGACGGTTCTCTTGGAGACCAAATTCTTCTCGTCCTCGTCCTTCCTGGTGTGCAATCGGTACTCCTCGTACGAATCCAGCAGCACGTAAATCCCCGAATACGCCCAATATATCAAAACCGGGACGAAAGTTCCCAACAGCTCATCGGAAACCTCGATTCCCATCTTTTGATTTTTCAGGGAAATAAAAAGACGATCAAGACGAAGAAGATAGCCCACGAATCGAAATTCGCATGAAAAATTATTGATTCGATTCGAATTTTACTCCAAATGGCCCTAAATTAGAGAAAGCGAGCCTAACCCTAAACTAAATTAGGAATTTTCTTCCCCCACCATTATTGACGTCCGTTGGAAACGCAATTGAGTTTTTAAAAATTGGAAATTTTTAGGATAAACATATAAAAATAATAATTTAAAAGAAAAGGTGGGTCGAGTTTTGATTTTCCTGTGGGTTCCTGTGGGACGGACAAAAAAGAGACGCCGGGGTTTGACTGAAAAAATGACGGGAAGGTTTTTCTCCCTTTTAAAAGCCGACAATTCAACGCGGAAGGGTGGAGAGTCCAAAGTGCCCCTGGGGACGACGTGTCAGCTTGCGCTCCTTGGAAGGCATTTTGGAGATTTTACAAATTATGATACGACATACGGGTGGGCAAACGGGTATAAGAGCCGCGAGTCGGGGCGGGTAATCAAGGTTCGGGGCAGATACGGGTTGGTTCTAATTTTTTAATAAAAGAAACGAGGTGGGCCGGGGCAGGGTGATGAAATTTTAGGGGCGAGCCGATTCCAAATGTATAGAAAAAAGAGGCCACGGAAGGCCCGTTTGTAACTTGCCTCGAGGCCCACTAAATGGTAGCTAGTAACTTAGTTGGACTCCAGAAGACTCCCACCATCCCACTCCCACCCACTCGCATCGAGACTCCTTCCCTCTCATTCTTCTCCTCCTCGACGAAACCACTATCACAGAAGTCACCGAGACCATCACCGCCGTCACGATCGAAGACTGATATGGACTTCCATGGTCGACAACAAGTCTGTCGACGTCGCGTGTCTTAAGTTTCAATGGAATTGAAGCTGCACAAGGACTAGGGAAGCACTCTTGTTACAATCGACAATTGTTTGGCTATTGGTGATCAATATGACGTCTAGGTGTTATTGACACGCCCCGACCCCGATGTTCTGTAGACATCGGGGTGGTCACGTGCTGGCCGACACCCAAGGGGTGACGTAAGCCATTTAATTAAATCAAAAACCCAAAACAAATGTTCACAAGCATGCATAATATATTTCAAACAATAGTAATTAAACATAAAGCAGCAGAAACATAATTACCCTAAAATAATATTCAACTGCCAACACTGAAATTATCAGGATACAACAGATCCTGTCCAGAGTATACGTCTAATAGAGATTACAAAGGAAAGAATACAAAAATGAATAAACATAAGGAAGGGGTCTTACACCGAGAGAACTCGAAGATGCCGATGCGGAAGTGCCTTGATGCCGTAATTGTACGCCTCGAATCTAAGCCCTGAAGGGGGCGCAAAACAAAGGTGAGTGGACCAATTTGATATACATATAAGAAAATAGCTATCAAGATACTAGCCCCCAATTTAGAAAACAAAAACATGATATATAGATAAGTTTTCCTAAGTCTACCATACAGTGCAGTATCTCAATCACAACTCATATATTATAACCATAATCATACAGGAATAATCGCTAGTGAATGTCCAATATAACGCTTCAGGTCCCATGCCAGCTCCCCGTCCCTGAACAGATAGTCAGAGGAAACCGCCACTTCAGGCCCAATGCCAGCTCCTCGTCCATGTACTCAAAAGTCAGAGGAAACACACTCCAGGCCCTATGCCAACACCATAACCGTCGCCCGGGATGGACCGGAGCCTTATCCCTACATCCCGTAGCGGAATCGTGGACCACTAGGTAATATCAGATCAATGCCACATATATTTATATAGACATCACATCATATCACAACATTCGATATTCAAGCATCGTATCATAATATTCTATACTCAAGCTCAGCAGACATGTAATTTATTTAAATAAAAATAAGTATTTTAGAAAGGGGTCCACTCACCTTTGTTTTGCGCCCCCTTCAGGGCTTAGATTCGAGGCGTACAATTACGGCATCAAGGCACTTCCGCATCGGCATCTTCGAGTCCTCTTGGTGTAGGACCCATTCCTTATGTTTATTCATTTTTGTATTCTTTCCTTTGTAATCTCTATTAGATGTATGCTCTGGACATGATCTGTTGTATCCTGATAATTTCAGTGTTGGCAGTTGAATATTATTTTAGGGTAATTATGTTTCTGCTGCTTTATGTTTAATTACTATTGTTTGAAATATATTATGCATGCTTGTGAACATTTGTTTTGAGTTTTTGATTTAATTAAATGGCTTACGTCACCCCTTGGGTGTCGGCCAGCACGTGACCACCCCGATGTCTACAGGACATCGGGGTCGGGGCGTGTCAGATTGGTATCAGAGCCAAACCCTGGATGTGTGTGTGCCGACGAGGACGTCGGACCCCTAAGGGGGGTGGATTGTGACATCCCACATCGCCCAGGGAGTGATCCTTAAATGTATATTCCCATCCCTGGCTTCGGGTTCCGTAGGAACTCCGAAGTTAAGCGAGAAGGGGGCTAGAGCAATCCCAGGATGGGTGACCTCCTGGGAAGTTGCTCGTGAGTTCCCAGAAACAAAACCGTGAGGGCGTGGTCGGGGCCCAAAGCGGACAATATCGTGCTACGGTGGTGGAGCGGGCCTGGGAGGTGGTTATGCCCGGGTCGGGATGTGACAATTGGTATCAGAGCCTAACCCTGGCCCCGTGTGTGCCGACGAGGACGTCGGGCCCCTAAGGGGGGTGGATTGTGACATCCCACATCGCCCAGGGAGTGATCCTTAAATGTATATTCTCATCCCTACCTAGCACGAGGCCTTTTGGGAGCTCACTTGCTTCGGGTTCCGTAGGAACTCCGAAGTTAAGCGAGAAGGGGGCTAGAGCAATCCCAAGATGGGTGACCTCCTGGGAAGTTGCTCGTGAGTTCCCAGAAACAAAATCGTGAGGGCGTGGTCGGGGCCCAAAGCGGACAATATCGTGCTACGGTGGTGGAGCGGGCCTGGGAGGTGGTTATGCCCAGGTCGGGATGTGACAATTGGTATCAGAGCCTAACCCTGGCCGCATGTGTGCCGACGAGGACGTCGGGCCCCTAAGGGGGGTGGATTGTGACATCCCACATCGCCCAGGGAGTGATCCTTAAATGTATATTTCCATCCCTACCTAGCACGAGGCCTTTTGGGAGCTCACTGGCTTCGGGTTTCGTATGAACTCCAATGTTAAGCGA
This sequence comes from Crataegus laevigata, assembly GCA_963580275.1. Classification (NCBI taxonomy): domain Eukaryota; kingdom Viridiplantae; phylum Streptophyta; class Magnoliopsida; order Rosales; family Rosaceae; genus Crataegus; species Crataegus laevigata. Next base: position 4,996,248 of record OY756940.1, read on the forward strand.
GAAGGGGCTAGAGCAATCCCAGGATGGGTGACCTCCTGGGAAGTTGCTCGTGAGTTCCCAGAAACAAAACCGTGAGGGCGTGGTCGGGGCCCAAATTGGACAATATCGTGCTACGGTGGTGGAGCGGGCCCGGGAGGTGGTTGCGCCCGGGTCGGGATGTGACATTATCCATATCGATGTAGATCACCTCACGCTGCTGAATGTGTATCGTGCTTACAAGGAAAACAACGATGATCTATCCTGGTGCGAGCTCAACTTTGTCAATCACGCGGCATTGAAGGCTGCAAACAACATTAGGCAGCAGTTAGCGAGCATTATGGCTCGTCGTGATCTCAAGTTATTTAGCACTAGTACCACTAGTTCTTACTACTCTATCAACATCAAGAGGGCCATGCTAGCCAGATATTCGTTTAAGGTAGCTCACCTACAATGCACATCCAGTAGTGGTTTCGGGCACTACTTGACAGGAGCCATGGATAAGGTACACTTATCCCTCCAGTTGCTTGGGTCACAAAGCAGAGTGGGTGATTTTCAATGACTGTTGCGTTGTGGAAACCAAGAAGTTTATCCGCACAGTGACCCAGATTCCCGGTGAATGGCTCGTTGCTGGTGCACAGAACCTGGGCCGGTTCTGAGGTTTTTTTAGTTTTGTAGAATGTTACTAGCAAAAACTCTCGCGCTTTGCTCCGGGTTTTGAAACCTTAACCACAATTTAACACATCCATTTCTAAATAATTCAAAAAACAATCAAAGCAGATGAATCCACATGGTAAAATAAATCTTTAAATTTGCATCTATATTCTATTGAATTCACATTAAGAGCTTATGTACAACAAAAAAGTGGATTTCTACATACCAGCTATATACAGTTTGCATGATGAGTTTTTCATACAAATTTGTGAGTGATGGTTGTTTAATTGGCATGTAGAAAAGGAGGTGGTGCAACACAATCTGTTGGTGAAAAGTTACTTTTATCAAAGCTCAACTCAAAATTTACTATAGGTATCAACAATAACTTTATGCATATTTACGATAAAGTTGAACCTGATTTAGAGAATTGTCTAAAGCACATGTCACCACTATTGGTTTGAATGCTGCATTTGAACCGCTAATTTATTAAATGACCTGAATACTGCAGAACCGTTGATTCCCATCACAAAGAACTTAGGATTCTACATTGTCAACACCATTGATCTAAGAATATGCTCAAAAGGTTAAAAATAAATAAAAAATAAAAAATATTCCTAAGAAAAATATTAAATAAAGCTCAGTGGCAAAAAAAGTGGAAACTGATTTACTATATATATCCGCATTTTATTGTAATTGAATATTTAGAAAAAGTATAAATAAATTAATAAGTTAAAAATAATAAGTTAAAACGATAAAAAAAATTAGCCCCTGAAAAGAGTGGATAATAGTGACTTGTCACCAGTTGTCCCTATTTTAAAAATTAAAAATATATATATATATACAAAATAAAATTAATTGATCAAATTACACCAAAATCTAATAGAGTGGAAACTGCTTTCGAAAATACAAACTTTTATTGGGTTACACCCCAGCCCAATTCAATCCAAACTAGCCCAAGGTCGAGGGCCGAGGGCCGAGGGTGGCTTTTCCTTTTTTGTTATTTTTTTTGGGGCGGAACGCGGTGGGTTTTTTCTTTTCCACCTCTGGCTATCTGGGCTTACAGAGAGGTCATTCACCTTCCGAATCGTATAGCAGAGAAAGCAGCCATGGATTTCTCTCCTCTTTCAGATGCCTTGGCCTCCAAATCCTATGGAAGGCTCGCCGATATCTGCGACCAACTCATGCTTCAGGTTCCATTTCGCTTCAATCCATTCAAATTTCAAATCTTTCATTTGTTTTTTTTTTTTCTCTCTCTCTCTCTCTCTCTCTGTGATCGCACAGGTTTCAGCGACGCTTTTCAGGACCACTGGCCCTACGCCATTCATCATCTCGCTCTCATATACGCTGATGATATGTATGTTTTTAATTTTCATAATTTTCGTTTAATTTTATTCTGCAGTAGAGCAAGAAGCAGTGGAGAAGAAGCAACGAAACGGTGAGAAAGAAAAATATGCATGTGGATGAAAAGGTGTAGAAGTATCCAGACTTTGGATTTGATGGTGTGAAAACAGCTGACGTTGGATTCCAAAAACCACCGAAAAAAGGAGGAACGACAGCACACAACACAGATGCATGTGTGAACCTGGGCAATTTTGTAGTTTTACTGTGCACATGAGAAATTGAGTAGTAAAGCGAGGGCAATTCCGTCTTTACACTGTTCTTATGAATAGTGTTTTTGGCGCGGGCTTTAGTATATACTAGAAATTTGACACGTGCGTTGCTGCAAGATTAGAAATTGTATAGATAAATATGTTTGAAAAAACTGTGAAGTTGAATTTTGTGTAATAAACAGACGTCTAAGTTTACAACAGCATTTAAATTTGAACCAATAAATATGTAAAATGGGGTTTGGTATATTTATGCTTAAAACCAATACAGCGTGACCAATCGATCATCTCAATAAAGCAAACAACTTTATTTCATCAAGAAATGCATTAAAAAGTTGAGAATATGTTGCAATAAGGCATCAAGTTTGTAATTACATGTAGCACGATGCTGTGGCATTAGATATTGAATATTCTAACTTGCAACCGATTGAAAGGAAAATTATTATGGGATTTGTAAAGAGAGTGTAATATCTTCAAATAAAAGTAAGTGGAAAGTAAGTTAAGAGATTGTATCGTTGAGTCAAACTGAAAACACAAGAATGAAATTAGGTATTCCTTCTCAAAGTTTTATATCATTGTTTACATATTTTGGTCTACATGGTAGAATTTAGTTAAATAGTTTCAATATGAGCAATAGTTGAAATCATCTAAATGATAACATCATCAATTAGTAGTTAGTTTCATACAGATGAGCCGTTTCATTCTCATTTCTTTTGGATTTTTCTTTTGCTTTTCACTCCGTTTGGCTTTTCACACAGATGAGCCGTTTCTTTCTCATTTCTCTCAAATTCAAGAGACCTCTCTCTCTCTAGCCTAAGTGTCGCTCACCCCAATTTCTCTTCGTCACCTCTCATTTATTTCATCTTTTCTTAAAAATAAAAAAATAAAAAAAACTCTAGCCGCTCAATTTCTCTGAACCCTAACCGTCACTATCTAACTTCTCTCAACCATGGCCTCCATTTTAGGCCTGGAGTTCAGAAAATCTAGAAAGCTTTTTTTATCGCCTACAAACGAAGATGGCCGAGTATGAGAGCCCGTGGTGGACGGCCACCAAAAAACCCGACGAATCCGCTCTGAGTCAGCTTATAGCAGCCGAGAACGACTAGCGCGATGTCGACTGCATCGCCACCGGCTCATCGACTCAACGCATTCTTTGGTATTCATGTTCTTTTTACTTTTCTGGGTTTTTCTTTTTAGAGATTTTGTACTTTTATTTTATTTTATGAGAATGCAGGTTTTGGATTTAACATTTGATTTTCTCTGATGGAATTTTGAATTTAATTTGTGGAAATTCGATTTGAAGTTGTAATTTTTTTTTCTGGGTCAATTTTGAATTACAATTTGAAGTTAGATTTTTTCTAGGTTAATGTGAATAGGGACGATGAACCTAAAACTTCATTAATTGCTTTACTTAAATGGAACATACAATTAGTGGAGAGCAATTCATATGATAATTTAATATATCTAGATAATTGATTTTTCCTCTTTTTAGTTGTGGTTTTGGTTTAATTTGTAATTTGTATGGTGCTTAAGAATCCATAGCTTCTAAGGTTTGATTATTTTCCATTTTTAACTTATCCTTAGGTAAGCAAATTTGATGAAATTATTTTTTTGCTCCGCTTTTCGGTATTTTCAAGCAATTGAAGTTGAATATTGAGAACGTTTTGGCACATTTAGCCCTGTTTATATGGACCATTCACATATTATTCACAACACTCCTTATTGGATGGCCACAGGTCTTCGATTGACTCGTTAAAATCTTGATTTGTTTTGGATGCTCCCCTTGATGAGTATCTCTCCCTGATTTCAAATCATTTAGGCTGATCATTGGTCGCTCAGCTTCGGTCTCTTAGTGAGAAGAGTTGCCAACAGAGGTGCTTTACTGGTAGTTAACTTTCCACAAGCTTGTTTTAGAACAGGGTTGGAGGGCCTTCTGCTAGACTTGCTCTAAAAGGTCTGAATTTACTCGTTTTTTTTTTCTGGAGCTGAATTTGATTCAAGAGTGGACACTTGATCTTGAATTGGACTTGTGATTCCTTCAAGGGCCGTCGACGCTTGATCTTGAATAAAATTGGACCATGATGAGCTTCAAGTGGCAAGTGATCTTCGGCTATGTCAGGGTTGAATCGACACGTGTTTTGTTGTGCTTGTCTCCACATGCGTCAATGTATTATTTTCAATTGCCTTATCTGTTCCCTTTGCAGAAGTGGTATTTTCTCTAGTTTTTCCCCATACAAGTTTGACATCTTCTCTTGCAGTATTTGTCCACTGATGCAGGAGTGGAATGCAAACCTTGTATTTAAATGGTCTTTCAAAACATCACTTATCAGCGACTTATCATGCATGGTAGCTTCCAACATTAGTTGAAGATGACTATTCGAGAGCAATGCTAGGTAAGCAATCAGGGAATGTTTCCAGACAATCAGTTCCAGATCAAAAGCTTGACTCCAAGCGGCAACTGATTGCTCTTTTTCTCCATGTTCTGTAGGTGAGAGCAACAATAAAGAAAAAGGACAAGGAAAATCATGATATGAGATACCCTTGCTTTCGACCTTGATGATATGAGACATTTTTGCTTTGGTGTGACTTGTTTGAAGAGATATTCTCAGTGAGGAAGAAAACTAAGTATTTCGATATGCTTTGTTAAAGATACATTCTCAGAGATGAGGAATAGTTAGATATTTTTGCAGCTTTGCCTTGTTATGGAAGATAGATGTCGACATATATAGGAATTTCCCAATAGCAGGTAGTGGTGCTGTGCCTTTACTCTTGTCAGCAATTGTGGTGTAATTAGAATGTAGATTCACGTGTTTTCAACTTTATCAGAGATGACAAAGTTGCACGTGATATCCAAAAAGCTGATGTTGCGTCTGAGAAATGTTGACAGACATCATACAGGGAAATCTAGCTTTTGAAATTCAAAAATTAGTGTCTCTTCGATTTTTGAACAGGTGACCCTATTGCCTCTTCTTTTATAATGATATCAATTTTGTTCTGATACACTGAGAAAATTACTGTCTCCAGAAATTTCCCCTTTTTGCACTTCTGAGATTTTATCTGACCTCCTTTTTCTTTCATCATTTCTGAAAATGGCTTGCCCATCTAACATTTGCTTAGATTTAAGTCTTAGGACTGATACAGACGATCCGCGTCATGATAATATATGGCGCCTCATCATTCTTATTATCTAATGGCCCTTTTATGGTTGAGGATTCTGTGATAAAGAATGACCTATCCGCTACAGTGGTAACTAGAAATCTTCTCAATCCAAATGATAACAGAATCTTTTCAAACCGGTCTGATGAGGCGGCCGTTCAAGACTCATTGGCTCTCAGTATTCAGTGTGTGAGCTCTGTTTCTAATATGGGCCAGCGCCTACTTGCTCGAACTCGCCAAGTTGAATCATTGATGGCCGAGGTGGCAAATCTTAAACAAGAGATTAGAAGGCTCAAGCACGAGAATAGAGTGTTACACATGCTTGCAAATAATTACTCGACGAGCATGAAAAGAAAGCTTAACCAGCTACTAGAATCCAAAGGTCGAACTCAAAATGACAATCAGGAGTTCGAGTCTTTATTTCAAAGACACTCATTGTCTCAGCTGTCTGGAGTTCCACCAAGAATTAAGACTCCAAATAATCAACCTCTGGTGCCTCCTCCTTCTGAGGTACTGCAGAGTACTGAGGCTTCACATGAGCAACCTTTGTGAAGGTTCCCTCATATTGTTTGTTTTAACTCATGTTTGTAATTTCTCGGAGATATTAATAAATAAGCTTCATTTCATTCAGTGTATTGTGCCAAATATAATAAAGCATATACTTCACTAAGATGTGGTACTTCTAGACCAAATACCAATTTATTTTTACCCTCGTGAAGATAAATGATCATTCTTAGTGTCTGAATCATTTGAGTATTTAACTCATAATCTTCAATTCATATGATTCTTTAATATCATAAACACCATGGATAAGATTCGTGTTGGTAGGTTGTTCAATCTGCATTTCGAGACAATATTCCTCTCAACACTTTATAATCTTTCTTGACTCTTCGGGAGTTCTAATTTAATATCATCAACTTTTCAGGAGTTCTAATTTAATATCATCGACTCTTGCAAGAGATTTTAGTATGTTGCAACAATATCATAATGATAGTACTCACTAAGGAAATTTATACCATCCATTGGTATTGAGTACATAATTTATGCTTTATCCTTCCAGGACTTACTTAAAGAAATCTGAATCCTTTAGAGATTTTCTACACTTCATGACATATTTTCCTTTTTAAAACTTATACATAGCAATTTGTTCTCATGTATACTTGAGGGATTTACTTATGGAGATATAATATGGGCGATTCAAAACCCTTCGTATATGATTCTCTATTCATATGAACTCATTTACAAGAGTATAATTTCAGGTTTCAATTAGTAACCTTGTGTCATATTATGTGAGTTATCTCACTGTATTACAAATGCCCATATGTAACTTCCTTGGTTCAACATCTTTTGGCTATTTGTATTGTATACATATATATAGGTCCATTTTTTTTCACGTTCTTACAAGATTGTAATGGAATTGCCTTTCTCCATTTTTGGCAAATAATATTTCCTTTCGTCGACGAACAAAAGAACGTGACTCAATATCAACACAGCTTATTGATGAAATTTAGTAGCTACTTGTAAAAATCAAATTTACCATTTGTTATCATCAATTCATGATCCCATATTCTCATGTGCACGCGCATGCATAAAAAGCTTTTCATTTCTTTGGATATACATTGCCCCTTCAAGGGCATTACACTATTTCTTCCAAGATAGCCATAATTTAGAGAATGCGGATCATAACCTCTTCTTGAGTGTTATAGAGCTTGTATTTTAATCTCCACTTCCGGGGGTTGAGTTATTGGAACCTATACATCTATCATGTTTCATGCATAAGACATCAAAATTTTTATGTTCGCAGATTGTCCTGTCTGGGACGCGGACGTGTATCCATACAGCGACTGTCATGTTTTCGGCATGTCAACAGTTATGCTTTGGGAATGCAATAGTTCAGTAGTGCCATATTCTTCTTCTTTCAAAGGACTGAACCTTTTTGTCTAAGGGTCCGCCACGCTTCAGGCGTGCAACAGATAAATCATTTGCTGCCTTATTATTTTGTCCAACATAGACATCAATTCTTATAGGCACATTTGCAGCAATTATATGTGATTTCATCGCTTTCATTGCATCATTCAATTATTCTTACTTTATTTTCTCATTGATTGCTTCGTGAATCAAAATAAGACAAATTTGCTTCATTCTTCTGGAACGGTGTTTTCCCATCATTCTTCTGGAATGATATTTTCTCATCATTCTTATGGAACGATGTTGTTTTCTCTCCCTAATAGCGGGAAAACTGTCTTATCAAAATCATAGTCCGCAAATCATGCGGTAAATATATCCCCAGTCAAGGGTTTTAAGTATTGAATGATAAATGGTGAATCAAATCCAACATAAATTTTCAATTTGCCATCAGGCCTCATTTTAGTACATTGTGGCAGTGCAATAGACACATAGATAACATAACCAAAAAACTCGTAAATGTGTAATGTTTGGCCAAACACGAGTTGTACTGAGAAATATTGATGGTTGGCAACTGGTTTCAACTGAACTTTAATAGTGAATTATGTAAAATGGCATGTCCACATGTAGAAAACTTGCAATTTTGTTTTCGTGACAGAGCGTGGGTAATCAATTTCATCCGCTTAATAAATGCTTCTATTAAACCATTTTGAGTATAAGCATAAGGAACTTCTGGTCCTTATTTAATAGTCTGTAAACTGATACACTTATGCACTGCGGCACTTCAAACTTAAGGTACTCATCAAGAAACTTCATGTCCTGTTCTTAAGGATCAAGGGACTTCATGCTCGATCTTTTTGTATGATGGAACTTCTGGTCCAATCGTTTTATATTTACATGATGGAACTTCTGGTCCAATCATTTTTATATGATAAAGATCAAGAATGTCACGCCCCGCCCCGAAATACTTATTTTATTTCAGAATTTAATAATATTGGTGTTAGGCCCAAACTAAACTCTTATTTAGCTAGCTATCATTAATTCCGATTAAACACTTTAATTTCATGAACCCTCACAATAAATTTATAACCAACATTTAATTATCAAAGTATAAGGATAAAACTCAAGTTATTGACCCAACTCTCTTCTCTTAGCACAATTGAACAACAAAAGATTTACCTCAATTACTTAACTACCACCTAACGAGTTTCTTTGTTTAGGCCTTATTTCCATTCATGATCCATAATTACAATTTATCTATCAATTGCACTATTTCTTTACACACTTTGTCACCATTTCACAATCACCTTTGGATAATTTTTTTTTTCCATAATGCAGAGTATAATACCAACTCAATTCAAAATTAATCCAAAACTTTAATCATATGCTCATATTCAAGTAAATTCCTTCACAAGCAAATAATCAAATTCATTTCATAGAAATTGACAATATAGG